>OX344729.1:77253827-78675493 GCA_947034835.1 Ballota nigra | reverse complement strand
TAGTTATTTTTATTAAAGCTATTAAATGAAGTGGTATTAGTTATTCCCACTAAAAGTATTAGTTGTTTCAACATAAGGTATTAGTGTTTTTTGTCGATAAAGTTGTGACTCGAACCAATGACCTTTGTATCATAGGTAGTAGGATTTTAACCACTTGAGTTATACCACTTCGTCAGATATTAGTAATTTATTGTTCACGGTAATAATTATCGTGAGTATATTCACATAATACTTTGTTAATATTCAAATATTCATTGAATTCACAAACATATAAACTTAAAATTTTGCATAACATAACTAAGCAAGTAATTTTTTTTTTATCAAATTCATGGAAAAACACTTTAATAATCAAATTAAGAGTGTTAACCTACAATTCTTTTTTAATTTGTTAAGTTTTTTTAAAATTAGATTACATAAATGTTTTTTTAATTAAGAATTGCCTAAGCCCACTTGTTGGATGAAGTTATAAAGTTAATATCCTTAAAATAATTATAATGGACTTAAATTTATAAATAATTATATTTATTATTGCTATTATTATTATATAATTATATAATTATATATTTAATCGAATATTTATGAATATGGTATCGAATATCATAGTTTTTGTATTTGTATTTGATAACTAATCGAATAAAAAAATTGTACTTGAATTCGAATTATAAAATTTCGAATACGAACAACAAATTTCGAATACAAATACCAAATCTAACTAAAATTGTTTGATTCATTTACAACCTTATGGGCAGTTGATCCTCTGGTATGTGGGCTTCAAAGTTGTTCGCTTATGGGAAGGATGGGTGGGAAGTTGTCCGCTTATCTTTTCATCATGGTTTAGATAATCTTGATCCTTACTTCCATTGGGAGTTGTTCGCGTAAAAGTTGTTCGTCAAGTATGTAGGTGGATATCATATACACTCTTCCGATTGACTGATACGCCACCCTTCCGTCATAGTCGTTCGTCATTTATGACTTGATTATTTAACGCATGATCCTTGCTTAGGTCTCTAATCCTTGCTTAGGTCTCTAAACTTGTTCGCCTTTTATCAATTGTTGTTCGCCTATCAACAGTACTCTCTCCATCCTGTTATTTTCTGCACACCTAAGATGACACGCATTTTAAGAAAATGTACTTTTTTAGCAAAGTAATGGCATACGGGTAAATATGCGTATATTATTGTTAGTGTGCATGCAAATCAATATTTCATATTTTAGAGTGTGTAGATAATTTTGGGATGGACGTAAAAGGAAAGTGTACAAATAATCCTGGGATGGAGGTATATTATTTTTAAATAAAGATTTTACAAAATTACAAACACGGTTTTTTCTACTATTCTATGATAATCTAATAATTCATAAATTAAAATAATTATAATATCTTTAATTAATTACTTGAAAAAAATGAATCTCGTTTCTTTCGCCATCCAAATCTCAGTAACACTTTTTTCTTTTGTTTATTGTTTCTGTTGTAATTTAGTGCGTAAATAAAGAGACACGATTTGTTGACCCAGTTCACCGGAAAACGACTACGTCTGGGGGCGATCCAAGCCAGGAGTTCCACTAATATGTGTGTGTATGAGAGTACATAATTCATGAATATAATGGGATATATATAATAGTAAAACCCTAGTCTAATGGATAAAGCCCAATATGATTCTTGGTCCTCAAGTAATGTCCACACCAAATCTCCTAGATTTGGAATATCAAATCTTCCGGATTTACAACACTCCCCCTTGGACATTACGACATAAATGTCTTGTCATAAAAACTCCATGTGCTAAGGATCGGCCATAATAATAAGTGAGAGGAATGTTATTGATCTTCTAGATCTAAATCTTCCAGATTTATTTCGAGGTTACCGTTCCCCCTGAAGACAACAACACTTTAAGTCTTTGCATCCCAATACCACGAACGTACCTTTCAAAAGTAGACGTAGGTAAGTATTTAGTAAACAGATCTGCAAGATTGTTACTAGATTGCACCTTTTGAATGGTAATCACGCCACTCTTCTGGAGTTCGTATGGGTAGAAGAACTTAGGTGAAATATGTTTCGTCAGGTTTCCCTTGACGTACCCATTACTCATTTGTGCGATGCAAGCAGCGTTGTCTTCAAATATAACGGTGGGAGGTGTATCGCCCTTGGCGATACCACATGATTCACCAATGTGTTTTACCAATGACCTTAACCAAACACATTCTCGTGCGGCTTCAAATAAAGCTATGATCTCTGAGTGGTTTGAAGACGTGGTAACCATGGATTGTTTAACCGATCTCCACGAGATTACGGTTCCACCACAGAGAAAAACATAACCAGTCTGGGATATGGCGTTGTGGGGATCAGACAAATAGCCAGCATCCGCATAACCTACTAAGGTTTTGTCTTGTTTCTTACGATAAAACAGTCCAAGATCTTGAGATCCTTGGAGGTATCGTAGAACATGCTTAACACCATTCCAATGTCTCCTCGTAGGAGAAGCGTTATATCTCGCAAGCAAGTTAAGTGCAAATGCAATATCCGGTCGGGTGCAATTTGCAAGATAGAGCAAAGCTCCAACAACGCTAAGATAAGGAACTTCTGGCCCCAGAATTTCTTCCGAATCTTCTCTTGGCCTAAATGAGTCCTTATCCACTTCGAGGGATCGGACATCCGAAAATACGCAGATGGGAAATGCTAGGTTCTTTCCCACGCACTAACTGTAGGGGGGAATGATCATTATATGCAGTTGGACGGATTTGAATCAAGTGTGATGCATGAAGGATTGCATGCCCCCAGCATGAGGTGGGTAGTTTAGAGTTCATAAGCAATGGTCTTGCGATAAATTTGATACGTTTTATTAGAGCCTCAGCAAGACCATTTTGGGTATGGACAAAGGGGACCGAATGCTCCACCTTAATTCCCAGGGCCATACAGTAATCTGTAAAGGCCTTCGAGCTAAACTCAGCTGCGTTATCCATGCGAATCAATTTAATTGGATAATTCGGGAATTGAGCTCTAAGCTCGATAGTTTTCGCAATGAGCTTCGCAAAAGCTTGATTGCGGGTGGACAGCAAACATACAAATGTCGAGCTAGTGGAGGCATCAATAAGGACCGTGAAATAACGAAATGGTCCTGATGCTGGGTGAATCGGTCTGCAAATGTCTCCTTGAATTCGCTCTAGGAAAACCGGAGACTCTAGTCCAACCTTAGTGCGCGACGGGCGCACTATCAACTTACCCTTAGAACATGCATCACATAAATACTCATCTACGGGAGGGATTCTATTATTTATAATATTATGACCAGTTGAATTAGATAGAATCCTACGTATCATTGTTTGTCCCGGATGACCTAACCACTGATGCCATAATTTAAAAGAATTTGGGTCATGGAATTTCATACTCATCGCTAGATAGGAACTAGACGGCCGGATGTAGGTATAGTACAAACCGGAGGAGAAGGATGGAAGTTTTTCTATAACTTACTTACGGCTACCTCGAGTACAAGTCATCAAAAGGTATTTGTTATCGTTTTCAGTTTTAGTTTCAATATGATACCCGTCAATTCTAATGTCTCTAAAACTGAGTAGGGTACGCTTAGATTGCGGAAACAATAAAGCATTTTCAATTATTAATTCAGTACCCATGGGGAGGACAATGGAAGCTCTTCCAGAGCCCACAATCAATGTACTGTCATTCGCAATTGTACTTATACTCCCCTTACGATTAATCAAGTTATGAAAATACTTCCTATCCTTTAGGATCGTATGAGTGGTGGCGCTATCTACCAGACATAAATCACTATTGGCGTCCATCATGCAAGAGGAAATTGTCCAATCCTAAAAGCTGATATGTTTACAAGCCATAAATAAAAACAGCAATATCCGAATGAACACATGGACAACTATTAAGGTAAACACATCAAAGCTAAAAAATTCATTCATAAAATATCCGAAAGAAAGGATGCGAAACATAATGTAAAATTGTTTTATTCAGAAAACAAAATACTAGGAATAACTAAATACACAAATCTACTCGTCATCACCGAAATCCCTAAGCTTAATGCTCTTATGATCTTCATTGTCTAGGTCAGAGTCTGCTTCGGGCAGACTGGCATGGTGAGATTCAACTCTCGGAGCCTTCCCCTTATCGTCCTTTTGCTGCTTTTGATAAGCCTCAACCAAATGTTTGGGAGTACGACACGTGCGAGACCAATGGCCCTTCCATCCGCATCTGTAGCAGGATTGTTCACCATTATCTTGATTGTCAGATTTTCGGGGAGCGGAGTTCGTGTTAGGTGCAGCCTTCCCACGAACCTGAGCTTGACTGTCATTCGAGGCACCTGAATTACCGGATTTATTATGACCTCGGCCTTGGCTACGAGTTCGTTTACTTCCACTCCCCCTCCCACGCTTGTGACCTCTTTTACTACTCTGAGCTACAGCGTGTGCTTCGGGCACCGCTTTTGAGCCAACTGGCCTCGCATTATGATTCTGCATAAGGAGCTGGTTGTGCTTTTCCGCTACTAGGAGTGCGGAAATTAGTTCAGAGTGTACGGTGTAGTTCTTAACCCTATACTGCTGCTGGAGTACAAGGTTGCTTGCGTGGAAAGTCGACAAAGTCTTCTGGATTAAGTCGTCCTCAGTTATCGTCTTCTGACATAACTTTAACTGAGATACAATACGATGAAGGGCTGAGTTGTATTCCGTTACAGACTTAAAGTCTTGGAAACGAAGGTTCAACCAATCGTATTGAGCTTGGGGGAGGAGTATATCGTTTTGTTGTTGGAAACGGTCCTTCAGGGACTTCCACAACGTTCCATGATCTCTTTCAGTGAGATACTCATTTTTCAGGTCCTGATTGAGATGATGCCTAAGAAAAATCAAAGCTTTCGCCTTCTGGGCGTCAGTTGATTTTGGATCATCAACAATCGCGCCGCTAAGGTTATTCGAGGCTAGATGTATTTCAACATCTAGCGCCCATGTCAGGTAGTTACTGCCATCAAGAGTAAGCTCAGCAAATTCTCTTTTGGTAATATCAGACATAGTTCACTACAATTTAAAGTGACATGGGTAAGAGGATTGACCAAAATGTAGGCAACGGGAGACAAGGATTTATCTAGTTATTCTAAGGCACATAGATGCACGTACTGGGCGCCGTCTACCCAAGGCATAAATTTACGGTCCGACAAATACCGGGCATCGCCTACCCGGGCAAAAAGAGCGGACTATAAACTATGTGCACAGTGTTAATGCACGTAGGATAATAAAATCACTTAAGCATGCAATAACGATAATCGCATGAAAATAATTTGCAGAAAATATACGGTTTAATAGATAGAGGAAATAATCATTAGAATAATTATTTCATGTATATTAATGCAATTTAACAAAATATTTTCAGGATTATATAATATAAATTTTGTGATACAAAAACCGAAGCAAAATCGGGATTATCATAAAATTCACAATGGATGATCGCAACATGTGACTAAAAGTGCACGTAAGACGTGCAAGGTGCACACAGCGAGAGGAGAGAACCAAAAACGAAGGAAAAACAAAAAATCAGAAAATTGGGGCCAATCGCGCCTTAGGGACGCGACTGGCGTTGGTGATCGCTACCCCAGGACGCGACTCACCACCCCCGATCGCGTGCTACCGGCGCGATCAGGGCCAGTTTTTCTGGGTTCTCCTCTTGGTCGCGAAATAGCCGCGAGGAGGAGGGGCGTCGCCTCGACGCTACGCACGGAGGCGGTGAAAGGAGCTACGCCAGCGGGCGATGCACGGAGGGTCGCCTTGGTGCGCGCGGCGGTGCGAGCCCGCGTCGTGCGCGGTGGCTACCAGCCACGAGGCGCTATGTGGCCGCGGAGGCGGCGCGGTGGCGCGCGATGGCGCGCTGGGGCTGCGGAGGCGGCGCGGCGGCGTAGGGTTGTGCAGGCGTGGCGGTGTAAGGCTGTGCGACGGCTGCTAGAGCCGCGCGGGCCACGCAACGGCAACGGCGACGGTGTCGTGGAGGCGAGGCCGCTTCAGGCGGCGGCGGCGAGGCGTCGTCGCGGGCGGCGCTCCGGTGCCGTTACGGGCAGAGCGACGACGTGCGTCTCACGGCGTCAATCGGCGTTCGTTTTTCGATCTCAATCCAAGAGTTAAATTAACGAATTTAACACAATAACTCATATGATTCAATTAATTGCAAACATAAGAATCAAACGAAATAATAATATATGTGCATATAAAACATGCAAAAACATGGATTCAATAATTCAAGTACGTGAATTAATTCATGCGATTTAAAGGGGAATAATTCTGAGGCGTACCGTTTAATCTCGGGTAGAGACTCGTGCTGATAACGTGTTGTAATTTAGTGCGTAAATAAAGAGACACGATTTGTTGACCCAGTTCGCCGGGAAACGACTACGTCTGGGGGCGATCCAAGCCAGGAGTTCCACTAATATGTGTGTGTATGAGAGTACATAATTCATGAATACAATGGGATATATATAATAGTAAAACCCTAGTCTAATGGATAAAGTCCAATATGATTCTTGGCCCTCAAGTAATGTCCACACCAAATCTCCTAGATTTGAAATATCAAATCTTCCGAATTTACAACAGTTTCTTCTTCCCAAACCAAATGAAAGCTCACTTGTTAATTCTGCTTTTCGAACAAATTAACAACAATTTTATTTTTCTTTCCTTGATCGGATTCTTTCTTCTAGCTTCACTTTGGCAAATTCAATTCAACGATTGGTCTACCTACGAAGGTGAACTTTGTGATGCAATTCCATTGTTTAAAAAGAATATTTTAGTGTTTAATCTAACTCAAAAAAAATTGGCATAGAAGACGTTCGAGTGTGTAAAATAACCTATGTGTTGTTTAAAAGTTTATAAACAGTATTAATGTGTTTGGTAAAATGAAATATTTACAATTTATTAGATTGTAAAATAAAAACTATAAAAGATTGGGCTAAAAAAATCACCAATACTTAAAATATAATAGCATTAACACCAATTTGTGATACTCCTTATGATATTTTTTATACATTTGATTAAATATTTGAGAGTAGTTCTTGAAACTATCTCATACCGCGAGATGATGGAATGGGTATAAATTAAGTATAACACATTAACACTTTGATATGAATGAATTTTATTTTTATTGTGTGTAACCGTCTCACACAAATTTATGTCAATTTTAGAATAGTTTCATTATAAGTTTATCATAAACAATTTTCATACAAAACTTTGGCACAGTGAAAAGGTCCCTTGGAATTTGGAAATATTGATTACGTAATATTTTATTATATAGTGTTTCAATATAATATTCATATTCATCCTGGATGTAATTTACATCCGTTTCAAAATAAGTGTCGTTCTAAGGATATCATATCAAATTAAAAATTAAAAATTTTGACATATATAACCCACATAAATTTCTAAAAGATCTCTTATATTTTGAATTTGAATTTGAATTCGGGGTAATTCGGGAAAAAAATGTGAAAAAATAACTAAAACGGCACTTATTTTGAAACAAAATTTAAACTCTAAAACGACACTTATTTTGAAAAGGAGGGAGTATAATTTTTTTTTCCCACCAATATTAGGAATTCCATGTTTCTAGTGGAATTTAAAAAAAAAAAAAAAAAGAGTAACTCTCTGTTTCTAAGAAAGCATAGTATAGGACTCAAAAAAATGCACAAAAACATACCCTCTTGGTTAAGTAAAAGGTTCATAAATTGTTAAAGAGAAACCAAATGAGGACGCATGTGGGCTAAATAAAGAAAGTCAAAATAACCTGAGAAGGGATTAGAGCCAAAAGAAAACATTGAACATCTCCCTTCTTTTTACAATTCTCGATAACAACTCATCACCCAAGTCACAATTCTCGATTGTTTCTAGTGATAATTTCACTGTTTCTGGTGACACAATTCCCGATTGTTTCTAGTGATAATCTGGCCTGTTAGTGTGCATTAAGTTTAGTGCCTTTTATATAATCCTCTCTCAAATACTTCTATGCTCTGTCTGTATGCCTACATTGCGTCTTTCTACTTCTATACTTGGGGAAGTTAGATTCTCTCGCCCATAATATTATGTCGTCTAAATTGCATATAAACTCCACTTTTGGTATTATTGGAATTTTGATAATACTCAACTTTAATTTAAAAAATGACTATTAACTTTTCAATACTTAGTTGGAATTGGACTTCAGTAAGGAAGTTTACTGCAACAACAAACTGTGATGTGACAAAATGGCACATACTGCGACATTTCATTATTTAGATCACAAACGGAGGGAGTATAATTTTTTTTCCCACCAATATTAGGAATTCCATGTTTCTAGTGGAATTAAAAAAAAAAAGTAAATGCACAAAAACATACCATCTTGGTTAAGTAAAAGGTTCATAAATGGGTCAGATAAACCAAATGAGGAAGCATGTGGGGCTAGATAAAGAAAGTCAAATAACCTGAGAAGAGATTAGAGCCAACGAAGGGATATGAATCACACAACTTTAGCATAAAAAAGGAGTGTTTTGCCAAGTGCCACTTATTCTATAAGGCTATGTTTGGTACGTGAGATAAGAGCCTTTATCTCTACTTTATCTCCTCTTATATGACCATTTGGTAGCATGTATTCCCCATCTCTCTAACCCGTTCAAAGTCGGATCCTTGACACAGACTACACTTCTTTATCTCCAAAACACTGTTTGGGCATGCATTCTGGAACACACCCGGGGGGTGTTATTACGAACCTCATCGATAATACTTGGTAATAGTTGAGACAAATTGAGCGACAAAGGCAAGACTGAATCGGAGGTCAGGGGCTATAATTCCTGTCTTTCCTTCTCACAATTCAAATTTTGAAAAGCCCCCTTTTGAATTTCCACTTCATCTTCGTCGCATTTATTTGGAGGTCGATCTGAAAAGTAGCTATTACGAATTCGTCATTCCCCTACCGGAGAAATACTCTCGTGACTACGGCACCGTCGTTTACAAGGTACCCTACTTCTCACTAATTCACCTGAACCCACCATATTTTTGCTTCGATTTGTTTTGCAATAGAGAATTCGAGCTCAATTTTTTCTACTTTGGGACATATACCAAACTAATTCATGTTAGATTCGTTTCGAATCGGGTTCGAAAAATTAAGATACTTTAGATTAACAGATTTGTGTGAATGTGTTTAGGGTTTTTTTCAATTGGGGAGAACAATACCCCCAGCTCCACACCCTCATATTTGTTTTCAGTTGTTTGTTCCTTGAATTTTTTGTTTACTAATTTCTTGCAGTGCGTTCTATTTGAATTGAATTGTTTGTTTGAAGGTCATTGTGAATCGAAGGTCATTGTGCTTGAATGTAATTTTGGTCATTGTAGAAATTTGTACGTTTTATTTTAGGGGCAGAATACATATGTTGTTTATTTTGTGGGCAGAACCCTGGTACTGTGGGTAATTATGTGAGTAGAATGCTGATATCGTGGGTTTTAGTGTGGGCAGAATCCTGATTTTGTGGGTTTTAGTGTGGGCAGAGTCCTGATATTGTGGGTTTTAGTGTGGGCAGAATCCTGATATTATGGGTTTCTTTAGGGCAGAACTTTACTATTGTGGGTTTTCTTGTGTCCAGAAAGAACAATATTGTGGGGTTTGTATTTTTTTTTCTTCTGAATAAATATGTAGATTTGTGATATTGTGGTCATTGTTCTGTCATAAGTATTTTGTTAATTACCGTGATGTCTCTGGCAGTGTGGATTGCTTTGACTCCCTTGTCCATCCAACTCATCCCCATCATGTTATCTCGTGATCTGAAACGACGTGTTTTATACATTATGCTTGAAGAGATAATGCATAAAATATTCATTGTGTTCATAATTGTCTCTCACGTATTAAACAATCGACACAGACCGGTTAGGAGACGACTCTTTGGTCCTAAAAGGTATAGTATGATACATCGAATGCCCGAACAACTTAATCGAAAGAGTCGTTTGTATTTGCTTAGTGATTCCTCCTGCATTCAAAACCTCAGAATGGATCGCAATGCTTTTGCAAATCTATGTTATTTAATGAGAACATTAGGAGGCTTAAGTGATAAAAGGTACATGTTAGTAGAAGAACAAGTTGCCATGTTCTTGAGTGTACTTGCTCACCACCAGAAAAATAGAGTAGTCAAGTTTGATTTCAATAGATCAGGTCATACAGTGTCGCGTTATATTCACTTGGTCTTGAAAGCGGTTTTGAAAATGCACCACTTGTTTTTGGTCAATCCTACTCCTATTCCGGACAACTCCACTAACCCGAGATGGAAATGGTTCAAGGTAACTCTTTTTTATGCCACTCCGTGTATTAATAGATTAAGTTCTGATAATTATGGTTCTCCTACTTTTGCATATGGATCACCATTGAGCACATCATATTTTTTTAATAGGGTTGTTTAGGTGCATTAGACGGCACATATATTGACCTCCATGTTCCGGCTAGCGATAGAGCTCGTTATAGATCACGAAAGGGCCGTATTTCCACTAATGTATTAGGAGTTTGTGACCTGGATATGCGATTTATATATGTCCTCCCGGGATGGGAAGGATCAGCAACAGACTGTAGAGTCCTAAGAGATGCAATCAACCGACCTCATGGATTGAAAGTCCCAAAGGGTAGCCACACATCTCTATACTCTTTGTCACCTTATTTTTTAAGAGTTCATTTAGGCTCATTCCTTTCACTCTTTATATAACATTTCTTATCTATTAGGGAAATACTACCTGGGTGATAATGGTTACGCCAATAGTGAAGGTTTTCTTGTCCCGTATCGAAGCACACGGTATCATCTAAGTGAGTGAGGCCCTAACTCTTCCAGACCTACGAATTTCAAGGAACACTTCAACATGAGGTATACTAGAGCCCACAATGTAATAGAGCGTGCGTTTGGTGTCTTGAAAAAATGTTTTGGGATACTTAGTAGTGCATCATTCTACCCACTAAAGACACAAATTCGACTTATAATGGCGTGTTTCCTCCTTCACAACTTCACCCGCACTGCCATGCCTGTTGACCCAGTAGAGATTGAACTAGATAATTCAGTTCCACAAATGGAGGAACAAGTCGAAGGGGATGCTGTAGAATTTATTGATACGCTAGAATCGTCTCCGGAGTTTAATATTTGGCGTGATGATTTGGCGATATCTATGTACAATGAGTGGGTGGTTAATTATGTTCCCCAAATCTAAGTAGAAGTTAACTTTGTCTCAAATTTGTTGTGTTTTAGAAGTTGAGTTCATTTTATCATCTGTTTAGACTGCACATTACATTATCATGACAAAAAAAACTCTATGTTTGTTGGATCTATTTTTCATATTGTGGATGATAAATATGAAATTTATTTTCTATAGACTGTCCATAATTTAATCATATGTTCATGCTTGTTATTATGTAGTTGTGATAGTACTTAAATTGTTGTTTTATAGATCAATGACAGAATGGAGGGAACCCTTTGGTCCTCCCAATTGTTTATATGGAAGAGGTTCGATGCTCCTTAAATGTGCCGGTCCGGGTTCACACCACCCTGGCAGGTACTACTATATTTACCCTGCATATGGCCGACATAGGGGATTCTTTGAGTGGGCTGATAAATGGCATAGAAATCACCCACCGGATCTCATCCCTATATGTGTTCTTAATCAGAGTTATCAGCCTCGTAGTGCATCAGGTCAATCTTTTGCATCTCCATTGCAAGCACATAGTGTCAACACACGTCCAATCGATTAAGAAGCTGGTAGGCCACATCTTTGTTTTAAGCAATAATAGATGCATTAATGCATCAATGTTCTACAAAATGAAAATAATTATTATAACTATGTGTAACTTTGTTCTAAAGCAAAAAATAATTCTAACAGTGGTTAGTATTGCTTTGAACTTAAATACCTGATCCGATAGCCAGCCGCTAGACTCCCATATTCCGTTAAACCACTTCGCATCGACACTTCCACCACCCGGCCAGTTAATGTTCACAGTGATGCTTGAATTTTGATTTGTGCCCCACCACGTTGCAAATTCAGCTATTTCTTGTCTTGTAACATTCGACATCAAAGGGTCATACATCGGTTGGGCTTCATCACTTGAAAAAACTCCGGTAAGACCAATTATTTGCATGCCCGTACCATGATTTCCATTAGGGGTGGAAATAGGCCGAGCCGAGCTAGGCTTCTCGTTGGACGGCCTGGACCTGCTATTTAATCTTTGGGCCTAAGCCTGGCCTGCTATCTGTCATAGGCTTTTTTCAGAGCCTTGGCCTGACCTTTTTAATAAATAGGCCTGACCTAAAAGCCTTTTGGGGGCCTTTTTAATTATGTTTACAAAATTATATTTAATAATTATATTATTATTAAATCATAACAATTAACTCTTTAAATCTTAAAATGAAGAATAAAAATAATTTACCAAAGGATTATCAAATAATAGCAAAATAAAATATTCAAATAATATTTAGCAATATTTTTACATATATATATATATATTAAATATTTATTATATTATATTATATTGTATTATTATATATTACATTATATTATATTATATATACACACACATATATATATATATATATTAGTATAGTTAAATAGGCCGGCCTGTTGGGCTTAAAAGACTTACAAAAAAGCTCAAGTCTGGCCTAATTAAATAAATAGGCTTCTAAATAAGCCTGAGCCTGACTCATTTGTTAAACGAGCTGAGCCGAGCTAGGCTTTAGGTAGGCCGAGCCGTAGGCCCCTGTCGGGTAGCCTGGCCTATTCCCACCCCTAATTTCCATGAACAACTTCATCCTTGATGAAACAAAGTGTCGAATAGCCAAAAGTTTTAATTGCAGTTGCGAATTCAAAAACAAATTTAATGTATGCTCAAGTATTAACCCATTTTAAAATTAAGGTATACCCAAGTATACATCCGTTTCAAAATTAAAGTATGCCCAAGTATAAAACTTAATATTATACAACTAATTAATGTTCAGTTCGAGTATGGTTTAGTGAGTTATTCCAATTCGAGTTTAGTTGTATTTAGTTAATTATTGTTCATAAATATATTGTATACGGCCTTCGAACTATAACCTATAATCACCATAAATGGAAACCTTTGGGTGCATGCATAATTGAACGTGTTAAACCCTGAAATTGATTAACATGAAATTAAATTACCTTCTTACTCATGCTAGCATCTCCTGATGGTTTATCCATATTGCCTGGATCATCACTGATTAGTTTATCCGTGGCTGTAGGGTCCTCGAAGGTTGTGGAATCATCATGCACCATATCGATTGGCACGTGTGTGGTGGAGTCCACTTCTTCACGATTGGCATGCTCAGGAATATCGGGTCCCTTTTCCGTCGATCCCTCACCATCGTTTCCATCCAAGTTGGTCTCCATGTCATGCTCTTCATGATCTTTACTGTCATCTTCATTTTGTTCCTTAGGAACTTCGGGTCCCTTTTCCGTTGAGCCCTCGAGATCATTTCCATCCGACTTGGTCTCAATATCTTCCTCTTCAATATCACTATCCTCTTGAACCATTTTCTCCTTTCCTTTACGCTTGCTGCCTATAATTATATCATCACTATGCACATCTTCATTCTTGGGTAAGTCTTCATCTTCTTCGTCGCTTGTAATTGGACATTCCAATTTATGCATTATACGTACAATCATCTTCTCAAGCTTGTCTTGCTTTATCGGGATCTTGTCCAATTGGGCTTGAAATCTTTTTCTGAAAACCTTATCTCGTTTGCTCGATGGACCCTTAACTTCCTCTTTTGTAGAAGACTTGTTTCTCTTGGATTTGCGTAGGGCAGGCACCTCATCACTTAAAAATTCTTCTTGAACCGGCTCTTTTCTCTTGCGCTTAGGCTTCTCTCGTACCTCCACATTGCCCTCGTCTTCAAGTTGTTTTTCCCAATCGAGGACACTACGGTAGTAGTGTGATTGTAGCTCTATAAGAGTTGGTTCGATGCTCGCCTTGACTTTCATCTATGAACGAAACAAATACCAAATGAGGGTAAGGTAAGCGACATTAGAAATAAATCTTGAACATATTTGAAATGAGTTAATATATAGCACAAACCTCTTCACTTCTTTGGTCACCACCTCTCAACACTGGGAAACATCTTTGTGTAAGCCCGTCAAATCTAAGTTTTCCTGTAGCACACCACCGAAGCATACGAGGTGTGCCATTTTTCCTGTAGCACACCACCTCTCAACACTGGGAAACATCTTTGTGTAAGCCCGTCAAATCTAAGTTTTCCTGTAGCACACCGAAGCACAAACTATAGCCACAATCGGAATGGTTTCGTATGCCCATAACTGCAAAGCAAATCCAAATCCATAAATGTCTATGTGCTCCCTATTGTCCTCTCCATAAAAAAAATTGTGTATATTATCGCAAACAACATCAAATGCTACTCGACCCCAAGGAAAGTTATTAAATACATCTAGGTCGTCCGCAATGTGAATATATCTATCATCTATTTTCTTGCTCGTCTTGTGACGTACAAGTAGGATTCCATACAAAACCCATAGCAACGCCACCTTCAAACTAAGTTCCCCATCGTCTTTTTCTTTCTTTACCACCTTGAGGAATGCTTGTCGAATTGTGTCTACGATAATTTCCGATTTGGGCTTCATTATATGTTTGTACAAGTTTGAGGTGGTGGGAATGGGTGGCTTTGGCCCAAACTGTAAACCAGTAATCAAGGCGAAGTCTCGGTGTCCGAATTCACACTCACCCCCGTTCACATGAAACACAATTTTGTATGTCATTTTGGTCGTGTCTTGTCTGAGTAGCAAATGAAGATATAGTTGACCTTGGAATCGTAACTCGTGTAAATCCAAGAATTTTCCAAAACACGACTGACGAAACCGCCTAATGTTATTCTCACTCAAGGAATTCTTAATCATCTTCAAGATATCGAGCTCGGCCCGACAACTGAGTCTCACGGAAGGCTCTTTATCCATCATTAAACTTGGATTAAATATCTCCTCTACAAAATTCATAGCAAATGGAAAAACATAAAAAAAAACAATTCAATTGTGAAATCATACAAAATAATGAGTGCAAAGTAGCAAACAAAAAAAATTTATGCCGAAAATCAGTTGAATCACGGGTAGGTTCGTTAAATATCAGTAGGAATGTACACCCAACGACTAGAAATACGAAATTATAAACTGAAATTATTTTTCTCTTTGAGGCATTTTAACAAACATGTGGTGTGCAACATATTTCTATTACTACGTATACTTCTTAACCCTATACAATGAACCCAAATCAACAACTAAACATCATAATACCGTTAAAGAGACTAAACATCAAAGATTAAACAACTAACATACAATTTCACACGTTATAATGCTACATTGGGCGACAAAATTGACTAATTAGGTCGTTCGAAGTTTTGTGCTCATCAGTGGAAAAGGATATAAATGGTTACCTTGATACACAAATTTGGACGACTTGAACCATTAATTTCGAGAAGTTTAATAGAAGAATCGCGAATGCATTTAGTAGGGAGTTAACCGGGCAGTTAAAAAAGAGATGGAGGAAATGAGAGGTTGAACCCTAGGAGTTATGCTTCTATGTGGGCTTAACCGTCTTAATTGTGGGCATTTTAGGGTCATTCCGAGCGGGCCTCATAGTGGGCCTCTTATGTGGGCAAATATATCAACTGTTTTTATATTATTTTTTTTTGCAAATCCTAAAATTATTAATTTGTAAAGTATCCAATTAAAATTATCAGTTTATTACAGTGGGGCGCACCGGTGAGATAGCTCGATGTCTTCTTTGAATGATTTCAAGTGGATATCTTTCATTCGAAAATTATTTTTAAGATTTCTTGTTGTCATGTTTGTTCGTTATTATTTTCAAATATTATACATGGTATTATTGTAATTGCACCTATTATGCTAGTGAATTAATTGAGGTCCAATGTGGCCAATTTTGGATGCTTGAATGTTATTACAATGGTCAAATGATATGGTCAAATGCTTTTAAATGTGCTTGAATGTACATTTTAAACTCAAGTCGTACGTTTTCTTTACATCTTGTTTGGCTTTTATGCAAGATTTTTAATTATCGAATGTTGTGAACATACCATCTTTCGAAATGGTGTCGGGATAATGGGGGCGGCTTTTATGCATTTACATATGAATTTCATTATCAACATGGATGTTCTTCAACAATAATATAAGCACTACCCCAATCACATATAAACAACTAAAACACAATTCATCATACATAAACAAAGATGCACATAGATATAACCAAACATCCCCAATCCGTCTTCAGAAACTTAATACTTACATAAACAAGTGTTGATTCATAGTTCAAAAAAGAGACTTATGAAAGAC
This sequence comes from Ballota nigra, assembly GCA_947034835.1. NCBI lineage: Eukaryota > Viridiplantae > Streptophyta > Magnoliopsida > Lamiales > Lamiaceae > Ballota > Ballota nigra. Next base: position 78,659,149 of record OX344729.1, on the reverse strand, counting down.
ATTGCTATCATTAGCAACAAAAAATTGAGTGAGCATCAAAAGGAGAATAAGTTCACAACATCAAAACAAGCCATCACATACATCCAATGACTTGAGCAAGCATTCATCAACCTAAGCACTTCCATACTGCCCTGCAAGCAATTTACGTATGAACAGAGTACGTGCCACCTCAGGTAATCCAACGAACATCTCCATCAAGTCACTTTTTTTGGGCAAGCATTGCGGAGGCATCAACTTTTTCATCGATGGTCAATTCGGGAACGGAGGACAAAAGGGTGAAGACCTCTTTCCGAGACTGGCCCAAATCGCGCTCGTACCCCATTACCCGAACCATGGAGGCAAGACGTTGTTCGGAGGAGATGCAAAACCTATCAAGTACTTCCGCCAATCCATCGCTTGAAGTAGACCCTCTTTTCCGCTGTGATGAGGTACTTCCTGGAACGCTTCCCGACTTCTCGACAGACGGAGGAGCCTCGCTTACGTCGTCCATGTCGCAGGGCCCATCATCGGCAGTTTTATCACAGTGTTCCGGAGCATACGACCCACTCCCAATCTCCTCAATAGGAGTGTCATCGTCGATAAGATCGTTCACAGCTTGCATCACGTCCTCGGCTCTCTCCCCAGTCGCCCGATCCTTATCAAATACCTCGAGCCAATCATGATACATCGGTCATGCTTTGAATCGCATGTTGAGGGCAGCTGGATCTTTCTGATTACACAAGAAATTATATAATCATCACATAATGCATTAAGCAATGGAACCATATTTAAGTATGTTGAAAATTCACAAAAAATGCATTTATTTTAATATCAAAAGAATGAACCTTCACGGCTCTTTCCCAAGCCTCGGAGTTGCAATCAATCATGTTCGTTGCACTGTTGAAGCCAATGCCGGTCCCATGCATTATCATCGTCTGAAGGGAGCCCAATGCCCTCTTCCAAAGAGTAAGTTTCGACTTTATATGAGGCGATTCGCGAAGGTCGGTCCCCGGGAATTCCTCCATCAGCAGCTCCTCTAGTTTCTTTGTGAAACCCGACCTAAACCCATTCTCGCCCTTCCACCCATTCTTGACAAGTTCCTTCATTTTTTCGAGCAATGCAACCTCTTCTTTCTCAGTTCATGACCTCCTCACTCTATCAGTCTTCTTCCATTTGCATTTCAGATTCACCCCCGTGGAACATCCACCTCCCTCCATTACTACGAATGCAACAAGAGTAATACATAAGATGCGGAATACACACCATAAATTAACAAAAGTGGCACATTCGTAGTCTTCGTTCAACAATTTATACAGAAAATTGAAAATTAACAAGCTACAATTAATAATTAAAAGACACCCACACCAGAATATACAAATTTGCCCACAAATTCGATTTAACAGATTCCATCAAATTTACACACAAATTAACACTAAATCGAAAAAAAAAAAAGACCACGGTGAGATTCAGGTATCATTCATAACTCAGATGATTTAGTTATCAAACAAAAACAAATATGAGAGCACACCACACATTACATGCTCTAAACACAAAATTAACATCACAAAATGCATAAAAACATGATGGTCAAGCGAGCTCCATGATTAACAAAGAATTTACTGGGCTTATACGGTGATTACAGCAACAGGGTGGGTGTGAGGCGAGGTAAGAGACATACCTCAGTGAAATTCGTGCGGAAGGGAGATACGTGAGCTATGAGTGTCCGCCTTCAGGTGAGCTTCAGGTAATTCTCTCGTGGACGGCCGAATTTTCCAGGAGTTACGGGGTGAATAAATCTCAGAAGAGCCCTAGATATGAGAGAATGAATTGAATGAATTTTCCTAGAACCTGCTGATGAAATGACTTATTTGGGCGGCAATTGGGGCTTGCTTTCCCCCCAAATGACCCAAGGCAATAATTCACAATTTTATATCATCTACCAAACACTCAAATTAAAGTTATATCTTTCTAATATCACCTACCAAACTCTCAAATTAAAATTATATCTCTCTAATATCACCTACCTAACACTCAACTTAAAATTATATCTCTCTAATATCACCTACCAAACACTCAACTAAACTTATATCAGTTTTAATACATCATACCAAACAGAGACATAAAAATAATATTCATTTTAATAGATCATACCAAACACAGGTATTACATACATATATCACCATTTTTGATATTAAATTAAACACTAGCTACTAATTTAATATATGCTACCAAACATAGCCTAAGTAAATAAGATATAGACTTCACTAGACAATTAAGGTGAGAAAGTGGTCGCCAGCATTGACAGACATACTAAAACATTTGACTTGCACACTAATTTCAGAAAACAGAGACAAATATTTAGCATGGATTATGTACAAGAACAGAAATATGAGTTCATGGTCAAAACCATTATATATAATTACAGAGAAACCAGTACTACAAGACAGCACCAACTAGAGGTAGACAAATGGGAAAGAGGCAGTACACACTACAATAGTCAAATGCAACTTATTCTAAACATAGAGAAAGTGGATTGTATCATGAATTATTCATGCCTACAATGTTGAAAGCTTATATCCATCCATTGAATAGCTCTAATCTAATAAGTCCCGTTCACTTACGCGGGCTACCAGCCATGCATAGCATACATAATAAAACATTGTTGTAGCAAATTAATTTTCACAAAACAGAGACAAACATAAAGCATGGATTATGTAAAAGAAGAGAAATATAAATCCATGGTCAAAAACCATTACATAAAACTAAAGAGAAACTAGGTAGTGAAATGGAAAAGAAGTACTTAGTGCAAGACAACAAGGTAGTAGTCAAATGGGAAAGAAGCAGTACGTACTACAAGAGACGTAACTAGGTAGTCAAATGCAGAAGAAGAACGGAAGGGCTTGCACATGGAAATCTCCACCCAAGTCTAAGCAGAACCGGGCAGCCTTAATGCAATTTGTACATTCTGCCTTAAATTCCCACAGTCTTGACCGGTGATTTTTGTACTTGTCAAGATCAACATGACAAACTTCGAATTCTAAGCGGCATGAAGACTGTGTGTCATTATAACCTGGACCTTTCTCCACTCTTGATTCGCAAAAGTAGAATTCTTCTGCATTGTGCTTCAGGAGGGTGACCAAATAATCTTCAGCTGTTTTACGATTGCTTAGGATAGGAGATGTAAATTCAGCATCATTGAAATTATTATAAGGGTTTTCGTCGTCCTGCTCAAAATCTTGAAGATCATGAACTCCAAAAGTAGTAGTGAAACAGAAGCGATCCTCGATTACTTTGAAAAAGGAAGAAGGATTATAAGGATATACAGGGAGACGTTCAACCCCAAGAAAAAGTTTAGCAGTGATTACCCAACCCTTATCCAGGCAGCCAAGATCAAGAACATACATTGAAGTCACCTCATCCGAACTGAATTGGACCACCAGCTTAGTTTCGTTGATGAAGCCATATGCTTCCATCAACCACTCAGATATTTGGAGCTGATGCTGTATTGAAGGTAGTCGTTCCAATTCCTTTTTCTTAGGGTCAAATAACTCAAAATCACCAACGGAATAAGATTTCTCAACAATATCTTTATCTTCCTCTCTAAGGGTAGAAAACACCAAAATATTTTGACCATCAGGTGTTGGAATGGCAGCCGGATTGTGTTTTTGTCCATGCATCTCACCCACCTTCGGGAGTTCACTTTTCAACAGCTTTTGAGGAGAAGGGCTTGATATATCAATGGCATATATATTTTTTCCGGGAGGTAGCTTAGAATTAATAAAATTCCCCTCAAACATATAAAGTGTATTACCCAATACACAGAATGTATCCCTCAAAGACACATCAGAATTATCAACCTCACAAACGATATGAATAGTTGGAACAAGGGGGCCGAAGTAGAGGGGATGAAATACGGCACTCAAATCAGATAGATCAACAATATAAATATTGTATTCTCTACCAGACAAATTATACAGTTCGTCGATCTTCGACAAGAGTAAAGCAAAACAGAATTTAGAGTTACCTAATTCCCATTTAGATCCTTGAAATAGAGGCATTTTATGCGATTCAAGCATCGCAAGCTCTAGAGGATCTGTATATGGAACTGGATCTGGATCCATCAGAGACTCTTCAGAATCTGAAGATGACGCCGATTCATCCATCCCAGGCGTTTTAGGAACTGGAGATGATTCGTCCATCGGACCAAGATTAGGGCAACGACGCCTACTCGATGGCAGTTAAGGCAGGGGGCGATTGGGGTTTGGGTGGATTCTAACCTTTTTTCTTTTCTTTTTTTTAATGGGTCGGTCCAAAATGAATAAAACAAAGCCCACCTCGGATGGATTTATATTAAGGGGAAATTCTTTTATAGCTACGGTGTATTTTGTAATATATCAAAAATGTTATAACCATTTTGAAAAATTCCTTTTTAGCTATTTTGGCACTGTTTCAAAAAATTTGAAACCAAAATATCCTCAACTTAAAATTTCATCCTCAAGCAGTCCCCCTGACTGAGCTACCCTTTGGCTAAAAATGAATTCATGTATACTTAGTTTTTTCTCTCTCTCTCTTCACTTTACCAAATTCATTCTCATCATTTCTGATCTCTAAAATTTGTTTTTGTTCTAATTGATTTTTCCTTCAATCTGGAAATTGAATTTATTTGTGATGGGAAGAGAAGGTAGGAGCAATCCGATCAATTTACATTTACACATACCTTAAAATGTGTTCCACCACCAGGGGGCAGCGCGAGGTGAGGTGAATTCCGGAAGGACCCGTCGTTATCACGAAGTCCCGACTTCGTCGGCGAATCCTACGATTCCATCTGAGAAATCTGCATATTCCTCCTCAACAACTTCACTCTGCCGCCGAATAAAGCCCTAACCATCTACAACCAATCTCACGGTAGTCCTGTCCTTTTCTGCGGTGCTGTCACACTTTCCCGTCCCTCTGCCGTCCTTTCTCTCCCCTGACCAGAGCCCGGGAGAGGCGGCATCCCTCAATTGATGACGGTTTATTTTCTCGATTTGTTATGTGAACCACCCGCTTCGACATTCGATCAATTCATAGCGCAGCCTCCCTCTGACGTTGGTTGCCTCAGGTGCAGGTGCTTTTATTTTCATTTGCCCTAATTTTCTCCAATCGTTTAAGCAACATATTTCCGCCAAATTTGATTGGCCTATATACTAGTACCAGGATTCTTAGAATTTGATTGGCGTAGATGCAAATTGATATTGTTATTGTTATCTTTTTTGTTTTTAACGAGAAATAGCAGTAAACTTGGCCATAGTGAGTGTGCTATGTTTCAAGTTTCTTTATTACATTATGCATCTTCAATCAATCATTAATTTATTACTATTATGATTAAAAAAATAATTTAATATGATGCAGCAGGTGCTTGTGGGTATAGCTATATGGCGATAGGATTGAGTGGTGGTCGTCTTGCAGCAGGTGAATGGATGTGGAAGATTATTACCCTGATTAAATTCATTAATTTGTATAAAATTACTTAGTACTCAGTTTGTATTGATTGCAGATAAGATGCAAGGATAGAAAGCTACTGATAACCAAATCGATTTTGTGTTAAGTAGCAGAGGTTTCATAGGAATAGCTCAAAAGGGCAAGGAATTGTTGACGTGGAATACAAGAGGTAATTATTTACCTAAAATCTCATATGCACATTTCAATTGTATTAGTTTCTACGTTTTATTTCATATTTATCCACATGTTTGCATGTTTTTTATTTAGGAGAATCGACTCATGTTAATTATTTGAAAATTTGAAATTGGGAAGTCTAATAAAAATGGATAAGCGTTTGTTTATATATTTATTTATTATTTGGTTATAGGTGTGGTATGTTCACCAATTTCCAATCAGAAAGACAAAAGATAATTAATACGGGACAAATCAGGATGCATATGGAAAACTATTGATTAGTCTCGAGAGACAAATCCCAAAAGTTGTATATGAGATGTACATTATTTTTTTAACGATGTCAATGTTTGTTATTAAAAAAAAATCCACAATTTGAATAGTCACAGTATGAGAATGATGCATGGATTTTTAACAGGACATATATTGTTGTGTTGAAAATATGAAGAACTATATTTACTTTGAGCATTTTCAGTACCAAAAAAAAAACATTATAGGCTTTCTCAGTAATTTTAGTTTGAATTTGCATATATTTGTCTGTGAACGGTAACTGGTGAGTATATACGATTGTAAATTTCTTGATATATTTACAAATAGGTGTTTAAAGATCACAATGTTTCCAATTTATCTTCCTCTTTGTCATTGGTAAGCAACCAAAGTGTACATTCCCAACCTATATTATTCAAATTTGATTTATTTTTGTAATTTCCTCAATGTAATCAAGATTGTGCAATATGGATTTAGTTGTTTTGTTTAAACACAATCTTTAATGATGTGCATTTGGCTGATGCAAATTGAGACCAACTTAAAATATTGAACAAGTCAGAATTGCCTCTGGCCCTCTAAACCATAGGTTTTAAATCTTTGGAATTTTTAGGGGAATCTATATGACAGGAAGTAGCTAGATTGGTGTTGACATTGAATCTCCTAGCATAACACCAAAAACCTAATAAAATATCACATCAATTAATTTGAATAGAGTTTTAAATTTTTTGATGATGCTCTTTGTGTTTAGGAGTGATATTAGAAGGAAGTGATAATCGTTGGATTTGAATTTAAGGTTCAGATTGGACTTATTTTACTTGCTTTCATGTTTCCTTACTTTTAATACATTTATTGTATTGATTTAAGTTGTTAGATATAGGCTTTAGTTGCTGCCAAAAAATCATGTTTGCATTTGAGATTGTCTTAGGGTATCATTATAATTGATAGCCACCATTTACAACTACAAAACAAACTATAAATTAGTGAATGAAAAATTGGTCCAATGTGATGTGGGTTGAGCCTGGCGATCGATTTGAGTGCCACAAAATTAATTGTGACCATTCTTGAGGAGTTTGTGATTTTGAATTTTATGAGGTTAGAGAGTGGCCGATGTTTGCATTTGTGATTGTCTTAGGGTATTTTTAAGTCCAAAATAGTTAAAAAAAAAAAGAATTTTTAAAAATGATTAGGGCATATTTGATACTTTACCTATACACTCAGGCCATTTTTGATAATTTCTTCTTTATATTAAACCTGTGTCTATTATTATGTGTGAAACAAATTCCGTGTCCATATTGATTTTGATCCACGGTAATATAATATATGCTACATATTTTCGGCGGTAGAACATGAGTGGCCAGACGGTTAGCAGCGTTGTTAAAACTTGGTTGGTCCCAGGTTCAAACACTACAGTTCCAATCCTTTTATTTTTTCCCCCCTTTTCCCTCCTTTTCCCTACACCAACACCTTTTTTTTTCTTTTCAAATTTCAATATTTTAATTAATTTAAATTTATTTATACATTATTAAATATTTATTCCCGATACAACTAATACTAATTTTAATTACATAAAATGGATCTAAATTTTATATTTGCACTGAAATATTAATTTAAATTCATTTTGATTCCAATTTCTAAAACTTTATAACTATAATTTAAATTCATATGATATTTTTTTAAAATATGTGTTCCTAATTCGACTAATACTAATTTCAATTGCAAAACATACATTTAATTTACTAATTTATGTACCAATTTTCAAAAAAAAAAATTATTACTACCTTGTCCACTAAAAATATACACATTTTCCTGCATGTGGTTCAATGCGAAACATCGAAAGATATTTAGGGGAATTGTGAGGTCAATTTTTATGAATAAAATGATTCTTTATGGAACATATGTTATGTATACTTACTATAAACAATCGTTTTATTCATAAACTAACTTCATAAGACTCCAAAATACCCTCCGACATATCCCATTAAACCATGTGCCGAAAAAAGTGCATATTTTAAGTGGACGGAGGGAGTATATTACAATTTATATTCATTTTGGATTAATTTAAAAATGTTTATTTCTAATTCAACAAATTCAATTTTTTAATTACACAATATTTAGGACACTAAATATTGAACAAGTAATTCCGTCAAGTTTAACAAATACAAAAAATAATTCAACCAACAACTAATTATACCAAATTACACAAATGAATACCACCAAATCTTTCTCTATTTTCTACACATTTCAATCAAATTGTATCACTTGAGTAATTCAATGATACCATAATGTTTTTCAACTGATATCATATCATTCATTCGCTAATACCATATCGTCTATCCACTAATACCATAACACATATAAGTTAATACCATCTAAGTCATTCACTAATACCCTAGTATTCATTAATTGATACTATAAGTTTCACTATTTCTCTAATGTAGACACATTTTCAAATAATTTTGGTTATTAATAAATAAAGATATAAAGAATCATCTCCCACCATTATTCTCAAGTTATTGTGGATTCCTCTCCAATAATTTACGACTAAATGTGAAAGAAAAATAACCATTTTAAAGAACCAATATTTTTGGAATAAACTAGTGTCATCATTTGTATTTATTAATACCATAGTATCCATTCTTCGATACCATTACAATAATTCAATGATACCAAAATGTTTATCAGTTGATACCATATCATTTATTCATCGATACCATATCATTAATCCACTAATACCATAACACATATAAGCTAATACCATATAAGACATTCACTAATACCATATAGTATTCATACCATAACTTTCACTATTTCTCTAATGTAGACCCGTTTTTAAATCATTTTTGTTATTAATAAATAAAGATAAAAAAATCATATCTTACAATTTATGGCGGACTTCATTACAATAATTTATGATTAAATGTAGAATTAAAACAATATCATTTATCCACTAATATCACGACACATATAGACTAATACCATAACATTTATCGGCTAATACCATAGTCTTTATTCACCGATACCATAAAAAATTCAATTAAAACCATTGTTTTTTAACCAATAATACCATTACATGTATCCACTAGTACTATTATTTTTTTCCACTAATACCATATCATATATGCCACTAATACCATAATGTATATCATACATTTCTAAAAACTATGAATCTTAAATGTGCAAGATTAATCATAACCAACACAACATCCGAATAGTTACCAGAAATATCTTATTGATTGAAAAACAAGAAATAAACTGTCAAATAATCTTCAAAATCAAATCTTTTATATTGGCAAAGCAATTTTTGCCTATGTGGCATCCCTCTTTTTAACCAATTCCATCATCCTTTACTCCATATTGATTTTAGGTGTCCAACTTTCTTGGCCATTGATTCATTCCATCTTTTAATCTCGGCCGTAGATCTTTGCTATTTTTCCCTATAAATTTATTCATTTGTCATCCATATTTTTTCATCCTCATTTCTACCATCCTCTTATATTTCTCCTTTTCTCTTTGTCTTGCGATTGAGTTTTCGTCTTGGCGATTTCGGATTATTAGTCGATCGATCATGTCGCTGTGTATTTCCCTTTTTTTTTCATTTTTCGTATTCGTTTGTGCTGTGTGATTGTTTGTCGTGCATCTAATGAAATATTCTTATTTAATTTAATTGATGTCCATGTATTTTTAATATATGTGTTTCATGTTACTGAATCTTTGAGGACCAATTTCAATTAATCTTTGATGTTCATTGCCTTTAACGAAGTGTTTGGCGTAACAACTACTTTTTCATAGTGTATCAACGATCAACATGGATAAGAATCGGTAAAGCAATTCATCGTGATTGTTTCATAATGTAATTTTCGTGTCGATCGTGCCACGTTCCGATGCTTCTGAATTTTGATCATCGTATCAATATATTGTTAAAAACGAATACTTTGATTTTGAGAATCAACTTTCGATGAATGTCAATCGGATTGTCTGTGGCGCGCACCATCGTATTCGTGATAGTCATGTATACTTAACGCTAATGTATTGCATGTTCCATCCAAAATCTATCCCGTCCTTCTAGCCGTTTTGACAAGTTGATGTTCGATCACTGGTTTGCAAAGTTGCTACGATCGTATCTTTGTGTGTTGGCACCGGTTTAATAATTTTTTTTATGTTTTGTGTGTGTGTGCTATTCAATCAATTTTGTTGCCGTATCTAAGTCTATTGCCGCAATCTTGGATAAAAAATTAATTATGTTTAAATCTTCTAATTGGACTAAATATGCAATTAATTTGGTTTAAACCTCTTAATTGGACTAAATATGCCGTATAAAGGTAGTTGAAACATATGCCTGTGAATGAATGTGGTCGTTTCCATATTTTTCGAAATTGGTCTTCTATTTTTTTTTCATCGGAGTAATCCATGTTCTAATTAATGTTCATTATTTTAATTTAATTAAATGTTGCAATTAATCATGTTTAAATTTAATTTAATTAAATGTGGCAATATGTTATGTTACTTAATTTTATTAAATGTGGCAATTAATCCTATTTAAATCTCCTTATTGATTGGTGTAAATGTGCCTTGAAGATGTATTTGCGAAACTGGTGTAAATGTGCCTTGAATGAATGTGGTCGTTTTTCTTATTTGAGGAATTGGGTCTCTATTTTTTATTTATTTATTTAAGATTGTTTTATATTTGAGGAATTAAGTTAAACAATATAAACATCTATTTTGTGTCATAATAACGTTTAAAGTAAGATTAATATGGGTGAATTATAAAATTGAGATTAAATAAAAAAATTCTCGTCCTAAATTATTATTTTGATTAATTTTATTAATTGTGCAATTAATTGTGTTTAACCCTCTTAATTTGACTAAATGTGTCATATAAATATAGTTGAATTGTTTTAAAGTCTAATAATTATTAAGCATTTCTATTAATTGTGGTGTTAAATTCGATTTAATTTGAATGCTACATAAATCGGATTTAATGAATTTTGCTATTTTTCGGCTTTTTATTATTTTGGTCCTACAATCTTGGTATTGGAAGATTCATTGGATTCATGAGTTGAGTGTGTATTTTTTGTTAATTGGTGTTTAACATTAGTGTATTCTACAAATAACATTAATGATCATGATAATAATTTATCCAATGGATGTTTTTTCTTCTTTGCATTTAATTAGAATGCTCCATAATTAGAAACTCATTGGATTATGCGAATATTGCTACTTTCTGTCGTTTTATTATTTTGGTCCTATAATCTTGATATTGGAAGTTTCATTGGTTTCATGAGTTGAGTGTGTATGGTTGTTAATGAATGTGGACGTGTTCATGCTTGCGAAATTGGTGCTGCTGTATCTAAATCTATCGCCGCAATCTTGGATAAAAAAATTAATTGTGTTTAAATCACCTAATTGGACTAAATATGCAATTAATTTTGTTTAAACTTCTTAATTGGATTAAATGTGCCGTATTAAGGTAGTTGAAACATATGTCTGTGAATGAATGTGGTCGTTTCCATATTTTTCAAAATTGGTCCTCTATTTTTTTTCATCAGAGAAATCCATGATCTAATTAATGTACATTATTTTAATTTAATTAAAGGTTGCAAGTAATCCTGTTTAAATTTAATTTAATTAAATATGGCAATTAGTTATGTTACTAAATTTTATTAAATGTGACAATTAATCCTATTTAAATCTCCTTATTGCTTGGTGTAAATGTGCCTTGAAGATGTATTTGCGAAATTGGTGTAAATGTGCCTTGAATGAATGTGGTCGTTTTTCTTATTTGAGGAATTGAGTCTCTATTTTTTTATTTTTTTTATTTAAGATTGTTTTCATATTTGAGGAATTAAGTTAAACAATATAAACATCTATTTTGTGTCATAATAACGTTTAAAGTAAGATTAATATAGGTGAATTATAAAATTGAGATTTAATAAAATTTGTCTCGTCCTAAATTATTATTTTGATTATTTTTATTAATTGTGCAATTAATTGTGTTTAAACCTCTTAATTTAACTAAATGTGTCATATAAATGTAGTTGAATTATTTTAAAGTCTAATAATTATTAAGCATTTTTATTAATTGTGGTGTTAAATTCGATTTAATTTGAATGCTACATAAATCGGATTTAATGATTTTTGCTATTTTTTGGCTTTTTATTATTTTGGTCCTACAATCTTGATATTGGAAGATTCATTGGTTTCATGAGTTGAGTGTGTATTTTTTATTAATTGGTGTTTAACATTAGTGTATTCTACAAATAACATTAATGATCATGATAATAATTTATCCAATGGATGTTTTTTCTTCTTTGCATTTAATTAGAATGCTCTATAATTAGAAACTCATTGGATTATGCGAATATTGCTATTTTCTGTCGTTTTATTATTTTGGTCCTATAATCTTGATATTGGAAGTTTCATTGGTTTCATGAGTTGAGTGTGTATGGTTGTTAATGAATCGACAACACTATTGGTCCTAATATCGTGGGAAAATTTATTGCACAATAGATTAATTTTGTATGATGCACATGAATTGTAGGTCATCATTTGTGCGCAGATTAATTTTGTATGTGTGTGGCATGGATGTAGGGTTGTAAACGAATCAAATAATTTTGATTCGATTCGGTATTCGTATTCGAATATTGATATTCGTATTCGAAATTTTGTGATTCGAATTCGAATAAAAATATTCGATTCGATTAGTAATCAAATATGAATATAAAATTATGATATTCGATTCGGTATTCGTAAATATTCGATTAAAAATATATATATATATATATATTATAATATTTAGTATATATGTTTATCTCTATAATATTTATCTTAAATGAATATGGCCCAAACCATAATTATTGTATTTTTGAATTAGTGGATTTTATTGGGAGTGGAACATTTAGTATTTAGTATTTATTAGGAATTTTTATTGAATATTGTCTTTTAATATTTAAAATATTAGTTTACTGTTTTTTTCCAAAATTTTGAATCGAATAGTTTCGAATCGAATCAAATGGCTTCGAATCGAATCGAATAATACACTGCAAAATATGTAAAAAAATAAACGAATCGAATACACGAATGGAATTGAATACTTCGAATACCGAATTCGAATCGAATTTACTATTCGAAATTTTTTCGAATACGAATACGAATATTCGAATAGTTTCACGAATCGAATTGAATATAGTAGTATTCGATTCGATTCAATTACAACCCTACATGGATGGCAGGGGCATGATGTTTGCTATGGAAAGAGTGTTATTATTATGGATGGTTTTGGTTTAGGTACATAAAAATAATCCCCTAAATAATTTCAACTAAATAATTACACCTTCACATGGTTAATCTCCATTAATAATTTACATATTGGACACTAATTTACAATAAACTTTGCGATTAATTTTATATAATTACAATTGGTCCTCAACCAATTATCGTGAAGATCAAACATGTGCAAGTTTATATGTGGATACATGGCAGAAAAAATACACCGGAAGTGGTGAACTATACATTAGTCAATTTCGGTGCAGTGTGTTGCTCATGCTCCTAATATAGAACAACAAATTAATCTTGCTCCTAATATTGTATAAAAAAATTAGATGTACAAATTAAAGGGTAGGTCACCATGTATTAGGAAGAAAACAATCTTGGTGCGTGACATGAATGGTAGGAGCATGATGTTTGCTATGACAGAAGTGTTATTATATATTAGTGTCTCCTGATATTAAATTGTTTTATAGTGATGAATGTTGTTTTTATCCTTAATTTTGATGTCTACATAAAATAATCCCCTGTATAATTTTAACTAAATAATTACATTTTCCCATGGTTAATGTCCATTAATAATTTGTGCCATGTATCAATGTATTTAAGTTTTTAATGGGCATTCTTATTTTTTGGAATGTTAATTTCGATTCATTATTGGGTTTTGTATCGTGGTTATTGTTTAATTTATAATTCAGTAGATAAATTAATATTAGGGATTTATCTTTTCAATGTTTTGACTTTAGTCCTTCAATCTTGATAATTTAGTGTCTATTGATATTAATTACTCCTTAAAGATAGCTGTTATTCTAAAGGTGTAATTATAATTTAATCTCTATTGATAATTTAGTGTCCCTTGAAAATAATTCGTAGATGGTCCTATTAACTTCTATTGTGGTTCAACAAATGTGTTAAAATGTTTCCATGATAATTAGTGCTAATCATTCGTTCGAGGTTCGCGAACACTCCTACAAATTTACTCATTCTCCCTGGATCATTGATCAAATTTATTTATTCCTCTGGGCAAAAAAATTCAATTCTCTTTTGATCAAAAGTGTTGGAAAGCCAAAAAAATGGAACTAAATGTGACATTTAAAGGATTATTCATAAATGGAGTCATTTATATTGGACCAATGGTATTAAGAAATTAATGTATCTTGATAATTTAGTGTCCCTTAATACTAAATTCCCCTTAGTATTTGTTAGGTCCTAAAATAGTCTATATCTAAAAAGGTCCCGGAATGGGCTATGATCAACTAATTTGTGTAATTACTTCTATTAATTACCTGATTAATTTAAAAAAAAAAAATAGTGCATGGCATGAATGTGCCGTATAAAGGATTATTTTTAAATGGATTAATTTATTAGTAAGATAACAATTTTAGTGCATGGCATGAATGGCAGGAGCATGATGGGTTCCTATATCTAAAATGGACCTGGAATAGGCTATGATCAACTAATTTGTGTAATTACTTCTATTCATTAATTGATTAATTTGTAAAAAATATAGTGCATGCCATGAATGTGACTTATAAAAAATTCCATTCTCTTTTGATCAAGAGTCTTGGAAAATTATGGGACTAAATTGTGCTGTTTAAAGGATTTTTTTTTTAAATAGAATTATTTATATTGGACCAATAGTATAAATTAAGTTCTAATTGACTTTGTAAAAGGTATGTAACCATGTATTATGAAGACAACAATTTTAGTCCATGACATGGATGGCAAGAGCATGATGGGTGCTATGACAAGGATGTAATTATAATTTAATGTCTCTTGATAATTTAGTGTCCCTTAATATTATATTCCCCTTGATAATGGAAGCTATGACAAAGGTGTAATGATGATGGTGTCCTTAATATTAAATTATATCTGAAATGTATTTTTAAAAATTCAACAAATGTGGGTGACTGTTGGGGGCGACAACATGAATATAATGATGATGGATTATCAGGTTACCAATACTTTTAAAAAACATGCGCCAAGTTTTTAAAGCGGAAGACTAAAATTCTTGAAAAATATTGTGTTAAAAATCCCTAAATTAGCTTTAAAATATTTTTAATGTACTAACGGCGTACTGTATATTGGATAATTTGTGTTTTACCATGTAATTGGTCAACTTAAAATTCTTATAAAATAGTGCATTGAAAATTTTGAAATTAGTTCTAAAATATTTTTAAATAATAATTTGTTGGGATATGTTTTAGTTTTGATGATTTTCCAAAACAACATGTAATAGGTTTGAAAGCAGTCAGGATTGTCTCTTTTGTTTCTAGTCAGGTTAGGTTAGTTCTCAGTAGAATAGGTTGTCAGTTGAGAAGAACTTGGCTGAGGGAATACTCGGTTGAGGGGGAACTCAGCGAGGGGGAACTCAGCAACACAGCCTGAAGATAGCAAGATGACTGAAGCCATGCCAGAGACCTGAACCAGAAGAGAAGCCTGAAGGAAGTCCCACTGAGTGTAAGTCAGGCTGATCTAAGCCAAGTCTGGTGGATCACTCAGTGAAGAGCCTGATCAGGTGGATCAGTGCTGCACCAAGTAGGCCCTGAAGAAGTCAGGCTACTATGGTCAGGGAAGTTTGCCATCCAGCCTTATGACAAACTTCTTGGAAAGATCTTCAAGAGTCAACTGAAGGACAACTACACTGAGGACGAGTCAGTCCACTGAAGATCATCAGTCAGTGAAGGATGAAGCTGCCTAAAGTCAGTGGGTCTTGGTCAACCCACTGAGTCAAAGATTCGTTGGAATCAGTCCACGTGGACCAATCAGCACAAGGCGGTAAATCTGACACTGACAAGGCCGCATTCCAAGAAAAGTGGTTGAAACCATTTAATGTTGAATTCAAATGTATTTTCCTCTCCAACGGATACATTTGAATCCCCATTATAAATACAAGCTCATAGCTTGTTGTTAGAGTGTGTTGTGTTGTTGTGTTGTTGTATCATTGTAAGAGAATCAAAAGAAAACAAACACCTACGAGCTGAGAGTGTGAGTAGTAGCATACGTGCATGGGAGTTATAAGGAGGTTCTACTCACATCTTATACACTGATCTTGAGAGTTCACAAACATATATATAAAGAGTGTTCAGCTTGTAACTCTAGGCTTAGAGAGGTTTTCCCTATCTTAGCTATTGGCTAACACATTGTAAAGGGAAAACCTCACCTAGTTGGAGAAAACCCTAACTGAAACCAAAACCCTCTAGTCAGGCTTGTTGGGAGTAAGTTGTAGTGAGGAGAAGGGCAGCCCAGGGAGTGGCGTGAGTCCAGTTGTAAGTGCACCTTGGCACGTTAAAAACAAGAATCCAAAGGAGTGGATTTCCTGTTAAATCAGGCCGTGGATGTAAGAGCTTGAGTCTCTGAACCACGTTAAACCAAGTGTTATCATTTGGAATGTCTTTTCTTCTAAAGTATTGCGAAAATCTGCTCACTGAGAGCATTGTTTAAAAAGGAAATTTGGTTAAGCATTCAGGTCAGGGAGATTCCATCTCACTGACTAGCTCAGGCAACTCACTCGAGAGTTCAGTACCTCGAGTGACGGAGTTGCTAAGAGCATGAGCTTCTGAGTCTTCTCACTGACTTGGTAACTCAGTCTCTTAGCAACGCCGTCACTTGAAGTGTAACCTCTCGAGTCACTGTTTTGTTAAGTGACTGAGCCCTCAAATCATCACACTGACCTGATGGCTCTGACCCTTAGCAAGGCAGTGACTTGAGTATTATTCACTTTCACTGAACTCCCTGAGTATGGTTTTAAAAAAAAAAAATTGTGCTCCTGAATTCCCATTTTGGTATTCGAAAACGGGACCATCATAATTTCTCTCATTATAGAGATATGTATAATGGAGGAGATATCATTCATTTTGTATTGATGTAGCTTATAATTATAATAACAAATTAATGTGAGGTGATTATAATTAATGATAATGATGTAACCTTTTAACTATAGTTAATGATCATTATAATAATTTATAATTGTAATTAAAGTGATGTAATTATAATTATGATGATGATGTAACTTTTTAATTATAATTATAATAATTTATAAATGTAATTAATATTATAATAAATACATTAAAGAGAGGTAATTATAATTTATTATAATAATGTGACGTATAAATATAATTAAAAATATAGTATGAATTTAAACCCTATCAATGTCCAATTTCATTTTCATATTACATGTAACAATGACTCTTTAACGTATAATTATAAATAATTATATAAATTTTTTGTTATCCGAAATTAGTCCTAAAATGATCAATAATATAATAGCTTCTATTTTTGTGTTTTCCAATGGTCCTATTATAAGAAAATTCTATTAACTTTTGTGCATTCCGAAATTGGTCCTAAAATTAGTCCGCATATTTTTGCAAAATTATTATTCTTTTGATATCAATATTCATTCACATAATTCTTGGTGTTAACTCATGATGTTTGGTCCCATATTTTTTTTTCTTTTCTTTTCAAGTTTGGTATCATGCATTAATTTTTCCGATAAACCTTTATCATTATGTTTTTTAAATGTTCCTAAAATATCTACAAGTATTGACTACAAATTTTTCTTAAATATATACTGGAATTTCGTCCAAGATTATTATTTTTTATATTGATGCCGAATAATGTTCTATTGAATTAGCGGTCTCTTCGATATTATGTGGAAGACTAAAATTGTTAACAAATATTGTGTTAAAAATTCCAAATAGCCCTAAATTATTCCTAAAATATTTGATATTCCTAAAATGTACGCCAATTTTTGGAACTGGACCGAATTTGGTCCTATGGGATATTCTAAAAAACGTGCACCGATTTTTTAAAGCGGAAGTCTAACATTCTTGAAAAATATTATGTCAAAAAATCCTAAATTAGTTCTAAAATATTTTTAATGTACTAACAACGTTTTGTATTTTGGATAATTTGTGTTTTACTATGTAATTGGTCAACTTAAAATTCTTAAAAAATATTGTGTTGAAAATTCTGAAACTAGTTATCCTAAAATATTTTTGATGTAATAAATTCTCTCATTATATAGATATGTATAATGTAGGAGATAACATTAATTTTGTATTGAGGTAATTATAATAATATAATAACTTCTATTAACTTTTATGTTTTCTGAAATTGGTCTTTTAATTATAATTAATAATTATTATAATAATTTTCAATTGTAATTGATATTATAATGATACATAAAAGAGTGATAGTTATAATTAATTATAATGATGTGACATATAATTATAACTAAAATCATAAACTTTTGTGTTATCCGAAATTAGTCCTAAAATGATCAATAATATAATAGCTTCTATTAACTTTTGTATTTTCTGAATTTGGTCCTAATACAATAACATCTACGGATTTCTAGCAATTTTTTTCTATTTATTTTTTTAGCTAATGTCTCTTCGGTATTATGTTAAAATTCTTTAAAAATATTGTGTTAAAAAATTCAAAATTAGTCCTAGATTATTAATAAAATATAGGATATTTCTAAAACGTCCGCCGAGTTTTTAAATTAGTCCAGAATCAGTCCTATAGGATATTCCTAAAATGTGTATCGAGTTTTTAAAGCGGAAGACTAAAATTCTTAAACAAGTTGTGTTAAAAATTCCGAATTTAGTCCTAAATTCTTTATAATATTATAACTTCACTCATTATGCTTTTGAAATATTCCTAAAATACCTTTAGGATAATAATGCAACTTATGCATTCTTCTGGTATTTGACTATAACTATTTATGGGACCAAATTTGAAAAAATTACGGGACCTAAAATATCTTAAGAATGACTATTGTTGCACACTGTCTATTCTCATGGGACCAAAATAAAAATTATAAGGGAAATTTTGTTATTTTTAGGACACTACCTTATGATTGTTTGTAAAAATAGGACACTATCTTTGCGGCCTTGCAAAATTGAGAAAATATATTTACGAACATGCAAAAAAAATTATTTCTTTCTTATATGAGTTAATTTAGATATAATTTATAAGATATGATTTATTGTATACAATTCAATTTATAGTTATGATATTATTGGCTATAGATTAGAAATATGATTAACCTCATCTTGATATTACGTGTTTTAACATTAAAATATTAGTATTGAGTGTATGTTTTGGAATTAAATTATTTCATATATAAACAACTTTTAAATATTTTTAGATACATTTTACTTTAACCAATTAATATTCTTTACATTAAAATTAATACTCTTCGTCACCATAAGCTAAATTGGCTATAACGGAAAAATTGTTTATTTAGGACACTATTTTTATGACTGTTTGTTCAATTAGAATACTTTTACGAGCTTGCAAGATTGATATAATATATTTACGAACTTCCAAAATTAATTAGGACAATATATTTACAAACTTGCAAAAATAAGACTCTCTTTTTTGTTTTGTCCAATTTAGGCCAAATTTTATAAAATATGAGTCGAATAAAATTCGATTATAATATGCCAAAGAATGTTAATACATTTGTCAAAAGTAAATAATTAATAATTAGATAACCAAATTAATAACAATATATTTATATAATGTTTTTAAAAATAAAATCTAACAATTTTTTGTCGAAACCCGCGAAGTTCGCAGGGATTGTACTAGTGCATATATAGAGTGAAATCATTTGCAAAATAAGGAAGATAGTTTTTATTGAATGTGACGTTAAAGGGTATGAAAGTAAAAGGCAAAACATTCTGTAGACCACATCTGCTATGCTAGCATTACTCGTGTTATAACTCAAACCAGCCAAAGATATGTCCTAACAAAACTTAAGTTCCATTAAAATCAAACAACGATACATCTATATAAATTGAAATTCCAACTCACGTAAAACTCAAGACACCTTCTATTAAAAAAACAAATAAACAAACAACAACGCTCATAGGAAAAAAAAAATTTCTAAGCTAAACCTGCTTCGTAACAACAATGGGAAATCAGGAGCAAAACTTAATAATCTCTCAATTGAATTTAGAATGTTTACTGAGCGGATGCTTCTTAAGAACATCCATAACCGATCCAAAGTTTACCTTAACTTGCACAGTCAGATTTGAATAGCGACAAACCATATCTTTAATCTCCTTGGAATGGTAATCGATTTTTTATTGTGTGAACTTCAATCCATTAGTAGTACTCACCACCTCGTTCCTATCCGTTGGCCCGATTATCTCACTCTTCCGTAGCTTAAACAGAGCAGTCAATGCCACACCAGTGTGGGGGCAAAGTTTAGAGCAACCATTAAATCTAACTTAACCATCCCCGTAATCAACATTAAGTTGAATAAGAGAAGCTGTAAATTCTTCATAGCGTCTCATGACATAATGTGAATGTACATCATCTTCCCACAAACTCCACACATTGGCATTTCGTAGGCCGCTGAGGTGCATGTCAAATACCATCATAAACTGTGGCTATAATGAAATATTGCTCTGCTTAGATCCATTACCGAATGAGTTGACAAAATTATGAAAAATGATTAAATAAAGTTGTGCACAAATCAATATCATGTTCAGACTAAGACTCTAAAGATTTTAAGAAAATTACAATTTGACTTTGGAGAATACACCTAAAATTAAGAGTGTCTCACAGGCTACAAGACTTGCAGGTTGAGAGAATTCCTAAAGTATAACGAGAGCCCTGACTTTCCTTAATAACTAAAAGTAACACCCACTCTGTTGGCACCTTCAGATTAAATTTTTAAGATAGTAACTTAGCTCAGATTTGATGTCTGTATTAAGTCTAGTAATGGGAGTAGACTGAGATTTCTAAGTATAATATCTTCATAGAATAATTTATTTTATAAGCTTGTGGTGAATCTAAATAACACCACGATCCTAGCTCAATAACCATTCATTTATAAGCACAACAGATTAAACAGATTGCACCCTACCTTTAAGTGATGAGGTACTATACATCTTTAAAAGCTCGAAGCTTTCACTAAACATAAAGCCCATACCCATTATTGCTTTGTCTCAGCACATTGAGGCTAAGCTGGTGTGGTAATTATGAAAACGCTGAAAGGAAAACTCAAGTACAAAACTAAATTGATGCAAATAGATAATGCAGTCATTTTCATCATGTTCACTTAGCAAACTTGATAACACATACCTTGTCCAAGTACGAATCTAGACATGAAATTCTCCCCCATGACATAATAAGCTGAAAAAGGAAAATATATAACCGGATTTAGCTATATGTGGAATCAATGCAAGCTATTCAATTTCCTGTAAAAAAATTAGAAGACTGAAACCTAGATGGGATATATAATATGACATTAGTTTCATTTGATAGATACATAAGGTTAACTGTGAAAACACAAAAAAAATACCAGGTCATGATCGAATTCCTCGTCTCGTGGAGATGATTCGCGATGAAATTGCTCAATTCGTCCGGTCACTCGAAGAAATTGTCGTTAGGGTTTAGATCACAACTTGCCGTGCACGATTCGGAGTAGGAAATATTGCAGGAAGCCGAAGGTGTGTTGGCGGTGGTGCACGGTACGGTGGCAGAGGATGGTGAAGACGTGTATGAATCAAATTCTGTCTTTGGCTGAGACGGCGCCGATGAAGGCGCACCGATCTGAACGGTTTGCTGGTAATTTGAAAAGTGTAATGACCACAAATGATGGCGGCATGTATGAATCGACTTTTGGCTTCGCCTGAGACGACACCCACGGAGTTGCTCACAGTGAGAGGGAGGCGCTCGCACTGATAGGAAATGTTCGGGAGAGAGAGGGAGAGAGAAGGATTCTGATCCGATGAGGTTGAAATGTAAAATGGGCCCGAAATATATTGACCCATTTTTATGATCCGTATAAAAATGGATTGTAACACACATCCTCTATTATACTAATAGGGAGTTGGTTTTGCATATGTGTCGTTATGTGGTTAATTTTGCATATGTGTCGTCTTGTGGTTGATTCTGCCTACGTGTCATTATATAATAAAGAATCTAATTAAAAAATATATGCATATGTGTGGATTCGAACCTAGAACCACATGAGTATAATTTATGGGTTTAACCAATTAAGCTATACTATGAATGTATACAAAGTTGGAATATCTATTGTATATAATTTGAGTCCATAAAAATATATTATATTAAATTGATCAATTAAATTTAAAACTCTAATTATATGAAACTTTAATGTTTAATTAACTTATTTTATTGTCTCACTATATTTGAGGATTTTCAATTAAGAAAATCTTAATTTATTAATATAAATTAAAAATGAAATTAAACATATTTAATAGTTTTGATTTTTTTTATCGATTAAATGATTGATTGAATTTTTTTTAATCGCATAATTATAAATTTTAGCATTTAATTGATAATTTTTTATTGTCTTGGAAACACAATGCATCAAAATTTTAATTATTTAATTTTTTTAATCTCAAATCGAATTCAATATTTCGTTATGTGTGACATTATTTTGATTATGTTTATTATATAATTTTATTATTTAAATGTGAACAAGTTTACAATACTATTGTATATATAATGCATTATAATGTATAATCATTTTTCTATGAAAATCCCGCGTAATACGCGGGACACCTATCTAGTAATTTATTATGGTGAGTACTACACATATAACACTTTGAGGCAACACTTGGTACACCATAATAATTTTAGAGAGAATTTTATATGGATATTAATTTTGTACCCTTTATTGGTATTAATGATGAAAATGTTGCTTGGTACACCATAATAAATTGGTGGTATTAATTAAAAATATTGCTTGGTACACATCATATAAACATGAAATAATTTAGTGATCTTGCTTGGTTCACCATAATACATGTATACATACTAATTTAAAGTACCATTTTACCCTTTAACCTAAAGTTTTCTCTCCAACCTAATTAATTTTCCCTCCCAAATAATTCTTATATACACTTTCCTTCTCAAAGTTCACTACTCTTCAAAACGATCCGGAAATTATCACCAGTCCTTAGAACATTAATTTTCGGCCAATTTAGTCTCGTAGGTCGTCGAACAAGGTATGTTATTGAAATCATTCGCATGTTCCGATAGATACATTGTATTGTGCAACTTAGGAAGAAATAGATTCATCATTCGATCTCCCATATGTTCGTATGTTTACTTGTGATATCTTGGTATGTTTATACGTCCTCTGTGTACATATTTGTCGTATTTAAGTTTATTTGTATTTTAGGGAAGCTTATTGCAAGTGTTCTTGTGTTTTGCATTGTTTTGATTTTTTGAAATTATTGATTGTTTATACGTCCTCCGTGATGATTTGTATATTTCACTTGTTTTATTTAGGCCGTGCAAGGTTCATTAAACTATTGAGAACTCCCTTCATATAGACTCTCATAAATTCCCCTGTTTTTTGTTATATTTAAGTCTAAGGTATGGAGAGTGGTAGCGGTTGTGTGCCGAATTCCAAAGGAAAAAAGATAACTGCAACGAAGAGGTCTTGGAACCCGATGGAAGAACATTTGTTAATGGAACAATTGAAGGAACTCGTCACTAGTGGAAGTTGGAAGTCTGAGAACGGTTTTAGGCCGGGTTATTTGCAAAAGCTAGAGGAGAAGATGCGTGCAAAGCTGTCGGGGACCGACATCCGTGGATCCCCTCATATAAACTCGAGGATAACCATCTGGAAGAGACACCACGGATGCCTACAAATTGCTTTAGGGGGCACCGGGGGTGGTTTTAACTCAACCACTAAGATCATTGATGTCTCCGATATTGCTTGGGAGAAAGCTGTGAAGGTACTACTTTATCAAATGTCTTCATGTTTTTCTCATGTATAGTGGATCATGCTTTACCTTATTATTTTTTGACAGAGATATCCTACTGTGGCGGGGATGCGTTACAAACCTTGGCCATTCTACTATGATTGGATTGAGGTGTTTGGATTGGACAAAGCAAATGGGAAGGCATGTGAGGACGTGATTGATGCTGTTGATGAACTTGTTAGTGAGGATACACAAGCACAAGTTGGTGAAACTGTGCCAAGAGCAAATTATATGCATGTAGATGAAGGGGTTGCTTGTGAAATGGATGTGGAAAGCCAATCTGCCACCATTGAAACAGGAAAGACGAACACTTCAACTTGCAAGAAAAGGCCATTCTCGTCTGTAACCGACAATAACAAAGAATTATTTGATGGATTGGCGGTTCTCTTCCGGGAATCCGATGATAAAATGGTTGACACTATGAAGACTATTGCAACTGAGCCAAAGATAGTCGACCCTCACAAAGATCTGTTTAACATGCTTGAGAAGATCCCAGACCTCAGTTTGGATGACATGTTTGATGTCTCCGAGAATCTGTCGAAAAACCCGAAACGTCTTGTGATGTTTACCGGTTTTCCTGAACATGCTCGTCCTCGCTGTTGATGACCTTTTCTAACTAAGAAGATTAGTGGCTGTTTTTCATTTAATGAAGATCACCAAACAAGAATCAAGATCATAGAATTTGGCTAAGTAAAGCTCAAGAAATAATTTGACAAGAGTTTGGACTTGTATTGAATTGTTCTCCCATTTTCATGTACAAGAAGGGAGTATTTATAGACATACAAAGTGGCCATGTGTCACCATCTTGATGGCTTAACCATTGGATCTTTGCCAAGTGTTAGGACACTTGTACAACATCTACACTATTACTCATTGGATGAGTGCCAAGTGTTAGGACACTTGGACCATATCTAAGCTAGTGACTCTTGGGATTCCCCATGTTGTACTTGGTCTTTGGCATTTCTGAGATGCTCTCGACAGTGACCGGCTGCTCGCTTGTACGTCTTCGTTAGATGTCATGGTCCTTTGCGTTCTGAGCTGTTCGCTCCTCGCTTGGGATCGTTTTACAATGCTGTTCGCTCCATTACGAACCTGTTCGCCCAAATTGATTTTGGCTTGAGCCGCTGGCACAGCTGTTCTTTGCAAAGCTGCTCGCTACAATTCTGCTTTTCGCATTAGTGCTTTTCTACAAAGCTGTTCGCCCTACGAATCTCCTAGCTCCGCTACAAAGCTGTTAGCTTTTTCCATTCATTATCCTGTTGTCAGGTTTAATGATAATCTTTCGTTAATTAAATGCAAAGTTGTTCGCCCATCAACAATTGCCCCCTAGCTTGGCCTCATGTTGAATGTGGGTTGATCAACTGAGACCAAACTACAATTTCATCTTCGAACAATGGGCGAGCAGAAAGGGAGTGTAGTCGATTATGTGGACGAGCATCCGCGTGGGCGAGCAAACGAGCAGTAGGAACCTAAGCGTGCGACCAGCAACGAACGTCCCTTCGTGTCGCGACGGTTGGATTCCCGAGGCACGGAACGCGAGGCGTCGCGTCAGTCATGCGCGACTTCCAATTTGCCCATAGGGGCCTATAGTATTTTGCAAATATTGCACTTTCGCCCCCATTTCAACCTTATAAATAGGCGTTTGTTTTCTTAATCATCTTCTTTTCGAAGACTCACAAGCCATCCGCCATTGATACGCATTTTGAAGCTTTGTCTTTCAATCTTTTGTGTTCGAATCCCCTTGTGTCTCTTAGATTCTTGTTCTTTGAAGGTAATTTGTCCTGCATTCTCTCTTTCTTCCTTCGATTTTTGTAAATTTTTTCTATTTCCTGTATTTTCTTTGATCGTCACTGTTACTCCGGCCGTGAGCCACCACTGCGCCGCCGCCTCGTAGTAACGTTGCCGTTGTGATTTTGATTTCGGACCCATTGTACTTAAAATCTTTCTAAAATTGGTTAAACTTCCGCCTCGTTATTTCGAATGGAGTTTACCCCCTCCAATTCATCTCAATCCGGACCCGGGCGAAACCCGGAAAAGAGACCCGTAGATCTGAATTCTCCGCGCAGATCTGTTCGCCAAGCACTGGCGAAAAACCTGCGCACGCTGTTGGTGGACGAAGACACGGACTCCGATGCGAACTCCGTTGTTCGCTCGATAGAGACGTACGCTGTTGATCGCTCAGGCGAGCAAGAAAAGATGCATCCTCTCGCTCGTGAACCCGAAACTTCTTCCAACTTGGGGGAAGACTCCGCAGAAGTGGCCGCGGAGATAGAGGGTTCTGTTGGTCAAGAAGGCGACCAACGAGTTGGCGAGCAGCAATGCCCCACTCTCACTTGGGAGTTTTTAAGGGAAATTAACTTCCCTATTTCTCAAACTACACCAGAATCCCGGATCCCCGAAGGAGTTGTTCGTGACACCGAGTGGGCGGACTACTCTGCTCGCTATTCGAAGGCTTTCGTCCCCACATCGAGGGTGATTATGAAAAAACAAAGCGGGGACTTTGCAGTGAGCAGCCTTGATAGCGTGCTCTTCGAGGAAGACTTGGCGAGCATCCGCGCTACCTACAAGATCCCGTATGACATTTTTATGTACATACCGAAAGAAGGAGAAACTGCTGATCGCCCTCCTCCTGGTTGCACGGCGATCAATTTGGATGTGCTCAACACGGGTTTCCCACTCCCCGTTCATCCACTCATCGGACGATTCCTGTCCGACATGAATTTGGCGATCACCCAGATTACTCCAAATGGTTGGAGTAGTCTCCTAGCCTTCATGACTCTTTTTGGTCTTGAAGGCTATAAAAACAAGATAACAACCGCAGAAATTCTCTACGCCTTGACAATTTCTGCTCAACAAGAGGATGGAGCTGGTTGGTACTATGTCAAAGCTAAGACCGGGTTGAAGCTCATTGAAG
Source organism: Ballota nigra (assembly GCA_947034835.1). Taxonomy (NCBI): domain Eukaryota; kingdom Viridiplantae; phylum Streptophyta; class Magnoliopsida; order Lamiales; family Lamiaceae; genus Ballota; species Ballota nigra. Next base: position 78,632,314 of record OX344729.1, on the reverse strand, counting down.
GAGTCCCCAATAAAATTAAGGGTTGGCACCGCCAATTTTTCTTCATTGGTGGTGACTGGCGAGCATCGGAGGGATTCGCTGGCGGGCAGGCGCGCATCATGTCGCCCGAACGCTTTGGACATGCTAAACGTAGGCCTCCCTTTATCTTATTAGTTCATAAATAGGACTAATTTTAATCCTTTTTGTTGTTTTGCAGGTTTGAGAAATTTGAAGTGGGGGAACCCTAATCTGAGCGACGAGTTTCTCTTCACCTTAGCCATCATCTCTCTTCGCGACGTTGCTAGTCGCGACATACACCATCTCTCGAAGGCCCATTGTCGCAAACTTGCTGGTTTGATTACGAGTCCTCACCATCTTGAAGCCCAAGCCGTCGTCCCAGAAGGTAACTTTATATTCTTGCTCGCCATACACTCTTGCTCGTCCGTCATTCTTGCTCGCCTAACGTCTTTTTCTTGTCAGATCAACAAGTCACTGTTGCTATCCCGGCCGTGCCCGAATCGTACTATTTGCTCGCCGGACGAGTTAAGCAAATGGCGGACGCTTCAAGGAGGAAGATGGATCCTCCTCTTGCCATCATGCGCCTCCGGGCAGGGGAGAACCCTACTGGTCGCCCAGCTACCAGAGCTGGTCGCCGCAAGCCTGCGGCCAAAATCACTTTCTCTCCGCGAGATGTGAGGAAGGAAAATGAGAGGGAACGGGAGAGGGAGAAAAAGAAAGTGCCGCGGGACGATGATGCTCGCGGCACTCGTGGTGATGATCGCGCCTCCAAGCGATCAAAGACTATGGTGGAGGCGAGCAGTGCTGCTCCCCGATCTCCAGCCTCTAAGTCCACCTCTTTGGAAGTGGTGGATGAACGGCAAGTGGTCGCTGGCCTGGTGGCGACCAAGAAAGGGGACAATCCCAAAGACACCTCTTATTTAGGTTGGGACCCCGTTAAAATCAAGGAGTAAGTCAATTGTCTTCGCTTTGTTTGTTGTTCGCCGCTTGGCGCAATATTGCTTGATCACTGACTTCTGTGTTTTCTGTTTTAGGTATAACCCAGCGCTTTATCCTGGCCGCGGGACTACTCTTCACTATCTCTCAGTAGTGAAGAATGCACCTCCTTCATTCTCCGACATACCTGATGCCCCTGTTCGCCGAGCAGCCGAGATGGTTCCAAGGGCTTGGACAAAACCGGCGAACACCCTTGTCACTGGCCAATCTGCAAGTGATAATATTCGTCTGATGGCATACAATACTAGCCATCAATTGGTCCAGTCCCAAATGCTGCTCGACCAAGTCATGGAGCTCGAGCGAACAAACCGCGATTTGGGCCGTCGCGTGGAGAGGATGGACGAGGAAAAAGCCTCTGCCATCAAAGAGTGCAAGGCCGAGCATGCTAAGATGCTGGCTTTGATGGAGAGGAAGATGGAGGCCTCGTTGACTGGCGAGAAGAACGCCTTGGAGAAGGCTGAGAAGATGCTGTTGGAGGTGAAGTCCTCAGATTTGAGAGCTGAGAGAGCTGAGAAGGAGCGAGCAGACTTATCTGCTCGGTTGCTCGCTGCCGAGGAGCATGTCAAGAGGTTGGAGGAGGAGCGCCAGAACCTGATCGAATACGAAGTCCATGAGCAGGAAGTGATGGACAAGACCAACTTTGGGTACATCTGTGCCTTTGCGGAATGTTTACGGTCTGTCCACTTCGCCCACGATCACAATCAAGATATTCGTGATGCGGTGAAGGCGGACTTTATTGAGTACGTGAAAAATTATCCTCCTCCTCCTGGCTCAACTTTGTTCGTCTCCGATTTGGCCGACCTCGGCTTTCCTCTGGAAGTCTTCGGCGAGGAAGTCGACATTGCTGCTCCCACTTATGGCGGCCAGCCTGACCCTGCTCCAGCGACGACCAACGCGGCAGCCGCTGATGAGGTTTTTGAAGGGTTGTCTTCGCTTCCATTGACTCCTATAGACGGGGCTGGTACAAGTGCCCATGGCGAGCAGCCGAGCGCGCCGGCGACCAGAACTGAAGATGTTCCTCCTCCACCTCTTCCTTAAAAGACTTTAGTTTTTTCTTACAATAGGATACACAACATTTCTGTATCTCTCATTCCTATTGTAAAACTTTTGATCTAATGATATGAAGATTTTTGTTCGTCTACAAGCTTATGCCTCTTCATTTGTCTTTACTTAACTGCTCGCCTCTTTGTTTGTCTTACTTAGTTGCTCGCCTATTGTTTTTTTTGCTCATGACAGTTTCTAAGTGTTCCTTTTTCCTTAAGGTAAACACTTAAATTTTAAATTGGTCATTTGGTTCTTATAGAACTTGACCTTTAGTTGTTTGGGCCATTTTGGTCGCTCGTGGACTTGGCCTTGCATTAATGTGGGCTATTGGTCCGTTATGGACTTAGCCTTATTTTTGCTTTTAATAAGCTTTTCTGTTCGTCTTATAACAGACTTGTATTTTGCTAATTTTTTGGGCGAGCAACTAAGTAATTTGGACTCTAGGCTCAAAAACTAAAATTCAGCAAGACAAAAGATAAAAGCAATTCTGCTCGCCTGATAAGATAAATGCAAATCTGCTCGCTTATAAACTTGCGCAAAAAATTCAAAAATTTACAAAGGATCTATTTACAAACTTTCTAAGACTTACAGGACTTCATTGGTAGTACTTCTTGAGTAAAGTCGTATTCCAGGAGTATTGGGACGACTTGCCTTCCATGTCTTCAAGGTCGTATGTGCCGTTGTGCCATTTATTCGTCACCTTGTATGGGCCCTCCCAAGTCGGGCCGAATACTCCTGGTGGTATTAAAACTTTTCGAAGTACCAAGTCCCCAATTTCGAATTCTCTTGCCTTTACTTGAGAATTGTAGTACTTTGCTGCTCTTCTTTTGTAGATCGCATTTTTCAATTCTGCTGTTATTCTTTTTTCTTCAAGCAAGTCCAACTCTGCTGCCATTGCGGAGTTGTTTGTTTCTTCGTCGAACGCAGCTGTTCGTTTTGTCGGGACTTTTAACTCAATCGGAATTACTGCTTCTGTCCCGAATGCCATTGTGAACGGTGTTTCGCCTGTGCTTGTTCTGTGGGATACTCGGTATGCCCACAACACCTCTGGTAGCTCTTCTGACCATTTTCCTTGCTTGTCAACCAAACGAATCTTCAGTATATGCTTGATTATTTTATTCACTGCTTCCACTTGACCGTTCGATTGGGGGTGGTATGGTGTCGAGAAATGTTTCTTTATTCCCCATTTTTCGCAAAAATCTCTGATCTCTTTTCCCTCAAACTGCCTTCCGTTGTCTGTCACTATCGCCTGAGGTACCCCGAAACGACAAACAATGTTTTTCCATATAAAGTTGATCATTTTCTCCTGTGTGATCCGCCCGAGTGCTTCTGCTTCCGCCCACTTCGTGTAGTAGTCAACAGCCACCACCGCGAATCGAACATTTCCTTGTCCTGGGGGAAAAGGTCCGATGAGGTCAATTCCCCATTTTGCGAACGGCCATGGACTATTGACTGAAATCAGTTCATGTGGGGGTTTGTGAATGTTTGGGGCAAACAATTGACATCTATGACAAGTTCGGGCAATCTTGATTGCATCTTGAAGGAGAGTTGGCCAGTAATATCCTTGCCTTATTGTTTTATGTGCCAAAGCCCGTCCTCCGGCATGATTTCCGCATACACCTTCATGGATCTCTTTCAGTACTGCTTGTCCTTGCCCCCTAGGCAAACATTTCAGAAGTGGGAGCGAAATTCCTCTCTTGTACAGCTGTCCGTCCATCATGGTGTATCTTGCCGCTCTTTTAACCAACTTGTTAGCTTCGAATGGGTTGTCTGGTTTTTTATCGTTTTGCAAATATTCAATGATCGGCATCCTCCAGTCATCTTCTTCGAAATCTTCGTCGATCTGATAGATCTTGTAATCTTCAGTTGATGGTTTGGACATTTTTGTTAGCGTCACTTCCGACAATTCTGCTGGCCCGGTGCTGGTTGCTAGCCTGGCTAATGCATCTGCTTGAGCATTATTGTCTCTTGGTATTTGTTCAATGTATATTTGTTCGAACAAAGAGGCCAAGTGAGCAATAATTTTTTGATACAAAGCCATGTCTTCATCTCTTGCTTCATATTCTCCTCGGACCTGGTTGACAATCAATTGTGAATCTCCAAATATTTGCAACCTTCGTACTCCAACTGCTAATGCTAGGCGTAACCCAACAATCACAGCCTCGTACTCTGCTTCGTTGTTCGTCGCCATGAACTCGAATCGAACAGCTGAAGTAAAAACCTGCCTATCTGGGCTTATCAATACTATACCTGCTCCCGATGCTGTATTTGTTGACGACCCATCAACATACATGTGCCAGGGATGGCTATGTCCTCTCGTTGGATCTCGGGGGAAAGTCAGTTCGACTATAAAGTCTGCTAAGGCTTGCCCCTTGATCGCTGTTCGAGGAGCATATGAAATCCCGAACTGACTGATTTCCAAGGACCACTTCAGGAGCCGACCAGCCGCATCGGGTCTGTGCAGTATTTGCTTGAGTGGGAACGTTGTCAACACTTCCACTTGGTGGTCAAAAAAATATGGACGAAGTTTTCTGACGCTCATCACCAGCGCATATGCTAGCTTTTCTGTTGGTGAATATCTGAGCTCTGCTTCGTGCAAGGCATGACTTACATAGTAAATGGGTAGGTGGAACTTTCCTTCTGCTAGAGCGAGCACTGAGCTGATTGCCACTTCTGAAGCTGCCAAGTACAAGTATAACTTTTCCCCTGGGATTAGTTTGGCAAGAATTTTCGTATCGCTGAGATATTCTTTCAACTGCTCGAACGCTCGCTGACAGGCGTCCGTCCATTGAAACTTTCCTTTCTTGATGGCCTCGAAAAATGGCCTGCACTTATCTCCAGATCTTGAAACGAACCTATTCAGAGCTGCTAGGCATCCGGTTAGTCGTTGGACCTCTTTAACCGATCTGGGTGGTTGCATCTCCATGATTGCTTTCACTTTCACCGGATTTGCTTCAATTCCACGCTGACTAACCAGATGTCCCAAGAATTTCCCAGAATGGACTCCGAAACTGCTTTTCTTAGGATTCAGCTTCATATTGTAGGTCCGAAGTATCTCAAATGTTTGAGCCAGGTGCTGTAAGTGATCTTCCTTTTTTGAGCTTTTGACAACAATGTCGTCCACATATACTTCCATCGTCTTCCCGATGTGATCATCAAACATCTTGTTAACCAGCCTCTGATATGTAGCTCCAGCGTTGATTAGCCCGAATGGCATTCTCTTCCAGCATAGCAAGTTTTTGTTGGTGTAGAACGCTGTGTGCTCTTGATCATCGGGATGCATCGCAATTTGGTGATATCCTGCGAATGCATCCATGAACGTTAGCAGCTCATGTCCGGCGGTGTTATCAACCAGTTGATCGATGTGAGGCAATGGGAAGTTGTCTTTTGGGCAAGCGGCGTTAAGATCTGTGAAATCGATGCAGAGTCTCCATGCTCCAGTCGCTTTCCTGACCAAAACTGGATTTGCCACCCATTGCGGGCATAACGCTTGTTTGATTAAGTCGTTATCCAGCAGCTTTTTGACTTCCACGTCGAGCGCCTCGTATTTGTCGGGTCCAAATTTTCTCCTCTTCTGATGGACTGGCTTCTTCCCCGGGTCGATGTTGAGTCTGTGACAGGCATGTTCGGGGCTGATGCCCACCATGTCTGCATGCGACCATGCGAACACATCGAGGTTTGCTTTAAGAAACTCAATCATGTTGGTCCTGTACGGCTCTGGTAGCTCGGACCCTATGAAGAGTTCTAAGCCCTCTTGGTTCGGGTCGACTTTTACAGTTTCCAACTCTTCGACTGGGGTAGCCCTTCGTTTCTGGCCTTTCCATCTGGGGTCAATAATGGGCCCTTCTGTCTTTGGCTCATCTTCGATCTCCATCGGTTCTGCCCCCAATCGTGGCTCTATGTCCTCTGCATCAACGTTCATTGCCCTTGTTTGTTCTTCCTCGTTGCTAGTAGTAGCAGCTTATGTTCCTCCTGTTTGGGCAAGCTGTTCGTCTTCGCGTTCCTGCTCGTCCTCGTCCAACTGTGTGCCTTCGCACATCTGTTCGCCAATGCGCAGCTGTTCATCTGCGCATAGTTGCTCGTTGCTGCATGGCTGCTCGTCGACTTCCATTATTTCAGTATCAACGGAAGTCATGGCCTCGCTATCATCTCCGTCCTTGTCTGAGTACCTGTCCGCCATGTTGACTTGGTGATCTTGCAACTGTATTTGCAATAGACATGCACGAGCTTTCCTTTGGTCTCCTTTGACTGTACATGCACCCTTCTTTGTTGGAAATTTTAAACAATAATAGTACGTTGAAACAGCTGCTTTAAATTCATGCAAGAAAGGACGGCCGAGGAACCCGTTATAGGTGGACTGTTGGTCTACAACCAGGAAGTCTATCATTCTATTCATTTTCCTCTCCGGGTCCTCGATTGATACAAGCTCAACTGCCAACGTAACTATTCCTAGCGGGGTGGTCACAGCATTCCCGAATCCTACAATCTTGTGATCGCAGTCTTTGATGTACTCAGCGCAATCTCCTAACTGGTCCACCGTGCTCTTGAACAGGATATTCATGTAGGAACCAGTGTCGACAAGTAGACGATGCACTTTTGTCCCCATAATATTGGCGCAAATGACCAATGAGTCGTTGTGGGGAGTAAGTATCCCGTCTAAGTCTTTCTCTGAGAAAGTCAGGTCCCCTGTTCGTTTGGTCGATGGATTTACACCCACTTCCATTACTTGATCTACTGCTCTCAGCTCTGCCTTCCTCTTTCTTTTCGACATAGGTGGCCTCCCATCAGAACAACCACCTACTGGCCCAGTGGGTTCCAGCATTAGGATTTCCGGGATATGCCTTGCTGGGGCTGCTGGGACCTTCCTTCCCCTCTTACCAACTTTGCTTGGTTGGTCATCACTATCTTCGTCATCCGAACTGGATTGCACTGGCGCCCTTGGTCTTTTACCTGGTTCCCTCTTCACGAATTCGGACAACTTTCCTTCCTCATAGAACTTCCACAATTGCTTCAATAGATCTCGACACTCGCTCGTGAAGTGGCCGATGTTCTGATGATAAGCACAGTATTTGTTCGGGTTCAGCTTTCCTCTCTCTTGCCTTATCTTCCGCGGCTCTGACAACATTTCCCTGTCCTTAACATTGTTGTACACAGCATCCACGGACATAGTAAGGACTTGACTCAACTTTTCTTTCAACTCAGCTCCATCATTGAATGACTTCATGTTCTTCGGAGCTTTGTAATCACTTCCTCCCGACTTCTTGTTAGACTTCTTCGGATCAGTTTTGTCTCCCATCTCTCTATGTAGGGCCTCCTGCATTGACACATGGATTCCTGCTTTGTGTCTGAATTTTACGTATGTTTTCGGGCAAGTCAGATGCATTTCCTTCCACAAATCAGTTCCTTTCTTTAACCCAGCCATCACTGCCACTATCTTTGTGTCCTCACTCACCATTTCGCCCTCCAGCAAGACTTTATCAAATCTTTCCAGAAATTGCTTGTCAGACTCCTCGTCTCCCTGCCTAATATCTGCCAGACGGTGTCTGTGGGTCAAGTAGGACCCGGCAGTTGAGAAGTGGGACAAAAACTCTTTGCTTAGTTGGGCAAACGAGCTGATGGAGCCAGGGGCTAATGCTGAGAACCATCTGTGTGGGCCATCTCCAAGGGTGAGTGGAAAATTTCGGCATTGTGTGGCGTCGGTTGCCCCCATTGAGATCATGAAATCCGAATATTTCGTCACATGAATTCGAGGGTCCGACGTTCCCTCATACAAGCTGATGGCTGGAAACTGTATCTTCTTCTGGATCGGTGCACTGAGGACAGACGGAGATAATGGTGAAGATGGGAGAACGGTTGATCCGACACCTCTCTGGGATTCCAACTGTTTCTGCAATTCTTCGATTGCCTTTCTCATTTCCTGCAATTCATCTGGGGGAGTTCTCCCGATGGAAGGCTGTTCATCGTGATTGGGTTCAGTGACCTCTTCACGATGCAGTCCCTTGCCAACGGGACGTTTCTCCTGAGTTGTCTTCCTAGCAGCGTTGCTAGCTCCATTCGGCCCTAGTCGGCCAAAAGCTGACCTCCGGATTCGGTCATGCACTGATGGGCGAGCAGGATGGTGTGATCGCTCCTCATGCCTTCGTGATGGTTCCCTCCTATTTACATTCCTTGCTCCTAATCTCTCCAGAGCACTTGTTCGGGAAGTACTTTTGCTTGACTCATCTGCTCGACTTGGTGATGATTCTCCTCTGCTTCCTAGACGTTCGCTCAATGGAGCTTTTCCTTTATTTCTACGAACTTCCTCGCTGTCGGCCTCGTCCCGACGTGCATCTTCTCTTATTTTACTCCTCTGTTCACCAGTACGCTCCTGCTCGCCTGTTCGTCTGGTCGTCACAGGTGCTCTTGACGGTCCTGCTATATGTCGATTTTGCAAGGATTGAAGAACAGCAATGGTTTTTGCTAGCTCTTCGGGATTTTGAGCAAGAGCTTCAACTTCTGGTGGAATCGTGTCAATAGTGACTTGTATATTCCTCTGCGAAGTTGCTCTCACTGTCCGTGCATGTCCTTCGGTGGAAGAAACCCTAGTTCTTGGTCTACGACTTGGAGATATACTTGAATGTCGTTCTTCTTGCGATCTAACCATCTTGGCTATCGAAATGTGGGTAAATAAGCAAATGGATGAAGTAATCTTGTACTTACAGACACCTCTTCCAAGGATTACTAGCCTTGTGTGTGATTGTAAAGGTTTGAAAACCCTAGTTCATGCACACATGCATTAAAATCCTTAAAGTGTTGTAAATCTTTGTCCTAAGGATATGCACTTTTGTTTTCCGGCAGCCTCACCCCGGATTCCGGCGAAATTATGCAGATTCCGGTGGTAGTCTTCAACCTTTCTTCGATTTTTACAAATCGAAGGTTCGAACCCTCCTTCTAGCGCCAATTTGTTGATGACCTTTTCTAACTAAGAAGATTAGTGGCTGTTTTTCATTTAATGAAGATCACCAAACAAGAATCAAGATCATAGAATTTGGCTAAGTAAAGCTCAAGAAATAATTTGACAAGAGTTTGGACTTGTATTGAATTGTTCTCCCATTTTCATGTACAAGAAGGGAGTATTTATAGACATACAAAGTGGCCATGTGTCACCATCTTGATGACTTAACCATTGGATCTTTGCCAAGTGTTAGGACACTTGTACAACATCTACACTATTACTCATTGGATGAGTGCCAAGTGTTAGGACACTTGGACCATATCTAAGCTAGTGACTCTTGGGATTCCCCATGTTGTACTTGGTCTTTGGCATTTCTGAGATGCTCTCGACAGTGACCGGCTGCTCGCTTGTACGTCTTCGTTAGATGTCATGGTCCTTTGCGTTCTGAGCTGTTTGCTCCTCGCTTGGGATCGTTTTACAATGCTGTTCGCTCCATTACGAACCTGTTCGCCCAAATTGATTTTAGCTTGAGCCGCTGGCACAGCTGTTCTTTGCAAAGCTGCTCGCTACAATTCTGCTTTTCGCATTAGTGCTTTTCTACAAAGCTGTTCGCCCTACGAATCTCCTAGCTCCGCTACAAAGCTGTTAGCTTTTTCCATTCATTATCCTGTTGTCAGGTTTAATGATAATCTTTCGTTAATTAAATGCAAAGTTGTTCGCCCATCAACACTCGCTATGTGCGTCGTTTGCTTGATGGGGATTTTGATAAGAACAGGTATTGAAGGGGGTCTATGAAACAAACTTTTGGTCATGGGATTGAAGGGGAATGACATGTGTTCATGGTTTCTTTTTGCATATATGTTAGTATGAAACTATGGAATAGGTTTGGCATATTTTGTAATATTTTGAAACAGGTTGCCTGTATATTATTGCTATTTTGTAGTGTATGATATCTATGTGCACAGACTAGTTCAAATATATTTTGCTAATGATGTACATTTCAATGGGAATTTGCATAAATTGTTACTGGAATTTTGGTTATTATGTTTATTGTTGGAGTTGTACAATAGAAATACTTGTTTACAAATGTGATTTCGGTATATTATAATTTTTACATCCCTCCAAATTCAATCACGCTTTCTGGGGAATTAGTCTGTGAATACTCAAGAAATCTTCCTCATTGGTAAGCCCATCAAATACCCCAGGCATATGTCGAACAAAACCTTCTAAAATATAATATTGGGTTCAATCAATAATTCCGACTACTGCATTTTTTGTTTATTCAAAATCCCCACTACCCCATGTATTGGGAAAACCACCTAAACCGGCCTCTACCCCGTGTATCGTGAATTACAACAAGGAAACTGTTGAACTCCTCATACAAGTGAAAGCTTTTGTAACGTCAAAAACTTTCTAACCGGATACGCCAATACTCTCTCCATCGTGTGTAATCAACCATCCGTGAAATCTATACCATCGTCCCACGAGATAAACAAGGTATTATCCCGTTCATCCGTTCCGCTCTAATGTTTGTATTATTGCTAACTCCCGTTTTTAGTTCGAATAATGAATGTTTGATAGTTTAAATGGTTGTGGTAACTCATTTCCACTTTAATCTGCAGAAACAAGAAGTTGTGCACACAAAGTGTTCGACAAAATTCCCAAGAGAGAGACTAGAAGCTAAAACCTACCATTGTTGGAGTTGAGGTATCTATTTGTACATATCATTCGCATTTCTCGTATTCACGAACTAGTCTCTAGGTATCACTGTTTATGGGTTCACGTTGTGTGGATTCCAGTCAGTTTACTACACAACACCCTTATACCCCTGAAATTTTGTGAAAACTTAAATATCATTTTGAGATATCTTAAATTTTATTTTGTGTCCTACCTGAAATCTCCAGATTTATAGTGCATTTGGGTCGGATATGTCCTTTTTTACTATGCTTATCATTTCCCAAGTCCTTTTTTAAACTAATTCACCATTTAATCGGATTGTCCTGCACTTGTAGTGCTTGAATTTGAATCAGCCGATATGACTTTGTTATAATCTTCATATGTCTGGTTTTAAATTATACCGTAGTATTTGTTCATCAATCATCAGTATGTTAATATGGCTAGATGCGGCTTGTATGTGGCTGTTGCTAAAAAAGAAAATTATGCGTATCTTTCTTGATCCTTTTTTGACCTTGGTTGTATTTGTACATGACGTTTTTGCTCATTCTATTTGCACAACTCTAACATGCCCCTATTTCTTTGGGATGGTTCTGTTTTCAAATTTTAAGGGGAAGCTCCCCATATTTCCTTTTAAGATAGTTTGATGATTACAGGGCGTGTAAATTTGGGTTATTTCAAAAGGAGGAGATCTTGTCAGAGAAATATTCCACTATTTTATTGACATTTGTTCTTGTACTCATTGTAGATGGCGGTAGTGGAAAGAGACGATTATTTCACAGCAAGACTTAGTAGTCGGGCTGATCTAACGATCATCTCAGACATTAAGGAGCATCTAACCATGCAAGAGAAGGAGTTATTCAAGAAATCATGCTTCGGACAATTTTTATCATTTGAGAATATCCCGTTCCAGGGTCAATTGTACCTCCACTTGCTTTTTAAGCAAGACAAGTCAATGAAAGGTGAAAAACTTGTGTTTCATGTCAACAATGGTGAAGCCCAGTTCGGTCCAACCGAATTTGCACTGATTACAGGGCTAAAATTCGGAACCAAACCTGACATTCCCCAAAAGTCCAACTTTTTTAAGGCTATCTTCCGTAGAAAATAAGAGTTGTTTGTTCGTGACATCGAGGAGGCCTTTTTAACTGCTACCAGGGATAAGGGTAAGAAGAGGGATGTTGAACACACCATTAAGTTGGCCCTCTTATGGTTCTTGTATGGGATCTTACTGATGAAAGACAAAACAACCAAGAAGATTAACCCTCAATTTGTACACTTGATCGAAAATCTTGAAGATTTTAACAATTATCCTTGGGGACGAGTGGCATATGATTTTCTGGTGGAGGATATTCGTGGTGCTATGGATGTTAGGGCATGGGCCCGTCGATTCAAGAATCAGGAGAACAGAGGATGGAATAGTGTCCAACACATAGATATATGGGGTTTTGCATATGCTCTACAACTATGGGCCTATGAAGCAATGCCCTGTGTTGCAAGTTTGTGTGGTGGTAGGAAGAATGGGCCTGCCATTCCTCGTATGCTACGTTGGTGGCCGTCAAAGGCCTTTAGATTCCAAGCTTTGACGGATGCGTGTTTCCCTAAATTACTAGCTGGAGACGAAGTCCCCGAAAGAGTAAGAAATTAAAATATTTCTGTATTTTTTTAGTAACCTGTTAATGTGAGTTTGTGTTGATAATGTAATGTTTTTTTTTACTCAGATAAGAATATTACCAAGGTTGAGTCCATCAACGGCAGAGAAGTCGACACCATATTATCTAAGTCTACTAGCATGGCAAGAAGGTTTCGAAGGAATAAATGTGCAGTCGAAGTCGAGAAATCAAAAGCAAAAATGAAAATTTGATGAAGTCAATAAGGATGATGGTATTGAGGACATGAAGAGCACCCACACTCATGATGTGAATGCCAAGAACTCCAGGGTGATGAGAAAGCTGAGCAAATTGTATCGGAAACACAAGAAAATGGAAAAAAATATGGCATTGATCATTGCAAACCAGAAGGTTATTATGGAGAAGCTCGGTTGTTCATCAAATTATGGTGACTTCAATAAAGGTGACTTCAGTGAGGATGGAGTATCAGAGGATAATAATAGACCCTTGCAAATCGAAGCCTATGTTAAGAAGACAAGCTCGGAAAGTGTTGGAGTTAGTGGTAAATTGGATGAAGAAATGTCTTATCCCATTCACGGCCCGGGGATGGACGACAGTGATGACTTTTTGTATATTCCAGATGAGGATATCATTAAAAAAAATCGGCCGAAGTTGATGCCACAACAGATGATGGAGTGATAATAACAAATGATGGGTTTGAAGAATGGTATAAGAAGAACATTAACAATCAGATGAAGATTCAGCTTTCAGTTGAGAACATTGGCCTAGTGGATGCCACCTGGTTCAAGCCCATTCGAGATCCAATGGGTTGGCTCACATCCGAGGTATTATTACATATTGTACTCGGTTAGTTTAGAACTGCATGCATTTGAAACTTTGTTTATAATTCTCATGGGTTATTTGCTATTTCTAATTCTAGAATGTAGACGCATTGACAAACCTTGTTGTGTATAAAGCAAAGAGGTGGCCACAGTATCATACCTCTGGTTGGACGACAGTAGATTTATCATTTTGGGTAAGTATGTATGGTTAATTCAAATATGCGTGGAACTAGATGGATATTAGTTGATTCGAATATGCATGCAGGCACAAATAACAGGCCGAGTTTACACTAACTGGAGAAGGAACAAAAGCAATCAAACCCCTTGGGTTTGGGCTATTGATGAAAAAATGGTGCCCGAGTATGTGAGTGGTAAGCTGCCCCTACATGGGATGGGTTTGAATTGGTCCGAAACCGATCGAGTTTTTGGGGTTGGTCACGTGAACCAAAACCATTGGGTTCTATACGATTTAGCGCTACAAGAGAATGCCATCATTGTTTATGACACTCAGTCGGGTGGTGGAAGAAGGGGTAATCCAAAGCACCTTGCCCCGTTCAAACTACTTGCCTCGCTCATGCCTGGTATAAAGAGTGAGTCGGTCAAGCCACGTGAAACGGCCGGGAAGAAATTTTGGGATGTTAAACTTTCACCAACTACTCCACAACAAGTAGATCATGCCTCGTGCGGTGTTTTGGTTGCTCGGATGTTGGAGACCCGTGTGAAAGGTCGGTCTGTTGATGAAGTTGACCCAACAAAGGCAGTCGAATTCAGAAATGCTTATTGTTTGGAGCTCTTCGACTGTAATAACATTCGCATGGATTGAATAGATACAATATGCCTCTTTTGTATTTTGTCAAAAATACTTATTTGACTGTAATAACATTTTGGTCTAGGCTTTGGTGAAATATGTGGTATGATGCCATGGATGCTCTGTTTATTTTTGTAGTATGCTGCCATGTATGTGTTGGTGAACGTATTTAATCGGATGGATTAATGGCTTTTTAAATCTGTGTTACGTCACCAATCAATACGTGTGATTGATTACCACCGTAATTGGTAAATCGAGGTGTGAATTTATCGGATTAATAAATTCGATAGTCGAAATTGAACTGATTTCGTATATATGGGCGCTTTAGGTGTATTTGAGTGTGTTTTGGAATTGTTTATGCATTTTTACTTTTTTTGAACTTGTATTTCACAGCTGGAGAACAACTATTTATAGAGACTAACAAGCATGAGGTGTCCAAGACTCTTGGTCTCCCTAGCCTGCATGCTTGACATGTGTCCCTTTGATCTTATCAAAGCTGAATCTTAGCTACAAAGTCTTCTTTGGTCTTATCTCAGACTCATTGTTGTTCGCCTAGGTCGGCTTGATTGATCTTGTTGATTCTTCAACTGAAAGTTATTCGCCTCTTGAGGTTGTACTTTGGAAGTTGTTCGCTTTATGGCTTTGTTCACTTGTACACATCTCCATGGCTGTTTGTTGTATCATAATTTGTCCAAGTTGTTCGTCATTGATGACTTCATAGCTGGCTCATTCTTGGTCTCGGGTCTTAATACCTGTTCGCCCATTAGTTGTTCGTCGGGGGAGTTGTTCGTCACTTTATACACCTCTCAGATTGGTAGATACACCCCAATGTTGACTATCTTTGTTTAAGCCTGTAACTCTTGTTCGCTTCATGTTGGATGATGTTCGCCTATCAACAGTATGCTATGTTTATTTTTGTAGTATGCTGCCATGTATGCTATGTTTAATGTGGAAAAGAATTACAAAACTTGAATGCTTGGATGGTTTTGTTCTATATCAAATTATAAACTTGTCTTGTATACGGCCATGTTATATAAATGTTATTGCCCTTGAATCAACCACCACGTATGATATCTATGAGTCCAGTAAAATGGAATTGGTAATTTATCACGCCATCACTTGCATGTAGTGATGAAGATATAAGAAAATCTATGTCTTTCATGAGAAAGATGACCCATACTTGTCATTCACCTTACCAATTGCACTTGCAATAGCATGGAAGTTTTGGTTCGAGTGTGGAACCCAATTGCCCTCTCGGTGTTGGTCTAGTAGACACCTGACAAAGAAACTATCAGTTTCCTTGGACCATTTTCTTGAGTATAGGACAGCCTCTTGTTTTGGGTTATTTTTTAGACCCATTTTAGTTTGGTTTAGTCCTAGCCAAGATACAAATATATATAGGTAAATCCATGAGGCTTTGTCTACATGAAAATACAGAATAATATACAATTTGCCACATAATCACATGCAAGACTTCGAATCGGTGGAACCCAAGATGTGATTACACAAAGGCGCATGCAATACAGTAGGAAGAAAGTGGTCAAAAAATTCAGGTTTTACCATAAAAGTGTTGCAGACTGATGGCATGTTTGCATCCCATTCACGTGGCTTTCCTAATGCATGCAATTTTAATAGGTTGACACTCCCATAAAAAAAGACAACAGAAGCTGTATGCAATTGATATAGGTTTCACATGCCCATATAAAAGACAAAACACTAGCTGCAAAAAATTTCAATTGTATTCACATGCCATAAAAGACAAAACACTAGTTGCAACTCATTACCAGAATATAAAGTTGCATGAATACCAGAAATTTCATTTGTATTCACATGCCTCCTCAACTGAAAAATAAAATACATTCGGATACTTCAATGAAAGAAATTAAAATACAGGAAATCAAGTAATGATACTCGAATACTCGAACCAAAGAAATACAGAATACAAACATCCCTTAAAACATTTGTTACATCCAATGAATTGAACAAATGTGTCGACTATCCATTCGACCTCCAGACTTCGTACATGGAATTGGCCAGCTCCTCCCGCCAATTGTTGAACTCGGTCGACGACTCAACGGTGTCGATAATATCAGTAGGTTGAGACTCAACAGTCTGATCGAGTGGATCTTGTTCAACTATTTGCTCATACGGATCAACAGGCATTACCGAACGAATAAAGTTATGAAGTATAAAACATGTCATTATAATTCTAACTTGTGTCTTGATTGGATAGAATGATGGGCTCCTAAGGATTCCAAAATGCTTTTTTAGCACACCGAATGCACGCTCGATGACATTTCGAGCTCTCGTATGTCGCATGTTGAAGTGTTCATGAGCATTGGTAGGACGATCGGTGTTCGGACCCCACTCCTTCAAATGATATCTACATCCTCTGTACGGTGTTAGAAAACCCTCTGAATTGGCATATCCATTGTCACAAAGATAGTAATTTCCTAAACAAGACATAACATTTGTATTGTAAACGATGCGATTATTTTTTAACAAGCACTAGGAAACTGATGCAATATGCATTCGAAAGCAAGAAAATAACAACTCTCATGATTGATGCATTTTAAAATAAGCAATAAGGTATATAAATTCAAGATTTGTGTTTGTTGGTATTTCTTTATAATATGTTTCTGGAGAAACCCAACTCTTTATGGCATTTGAATCAACTACAAATCACAAGAATATCAAAGTTGTCTATCTTAAAGTACTCTCTAACCCAACATTACAAAAGGTTCTTTCTACGAAACCTCTTCAACCATCAAAGAATCTCTAAAAAGCAAAGATTTGGGAGAACCCCACAACACAGATAAATTACACCATGTATATGCTAGCTTAAATTACACCATGTATATGCTAGATTTGGGAGAACCTTGGAACACAGATAATTGAAAGTTAGTTCGATTTTCTACTTTTTCTTTGTACTATTTTTCTCTACAGCAGAAATCATACTAAAATATCCAACACCACATGAAATCATACCAAAATAATCACCCAACAATTAAATAGTAGATGGTAAAACAAGCGAGACAATGCAAACTAAATTGAAAAATTACCCTAGCAAATTCATACCCTTTGGGACTTTCAACCCATTTGGTCGACAAACAGAATCTCGGAGAACTCGAGAATCTGCGGCCGATCCTTCCCATCCAGGAAGGACATAGATAAATCTCATTTCAGTGTCGCACACTCCAAGGACATTTGTAGATATACGACCTTTTCGAGTTCGATATCGACCCTTTTCACTTGGACTGACTTGGAGATCAATATATGTACCGTCCAAAGCACCTAGACAACCCTAGAACAAGTGGTTTTTATTTTAGTCAGCAACAAATTCATATCAAATTGTAAAACATATTCAACTAAACTTTTTACCTTGAACCATTTCCATCTTGGATTTGTCGAATCATCGGGCACGGGAATGGGGGTAACCAAGAATAGGTTGTGGAGTTTTAAAATGCCTTTCATGACAATGTGGATATAGTTGTGAACTGTTTGACCTGAACTATTATAGTCGTGTTTAACAACACCTTGTTTTTTATGATGACCCAAAACTGATAAAAACATTGATACTTGTTCTTCCACGGACACATACCTATAGTTTTTTAATCCCGCACATTCACGTAATAGGTAACAAAGTCGTGCAAAAGCGTTTCGATCCATTCGTAGATTTGTTAAACAATCAGGATCACTAAGCAAATACAATCTACTTAATTTTGTTGATTGGTCTGCAAATCTAGATATCATAGAATAACCAGTTGCGTATCGTCGTCTAACTGATCTTTGAGATTGACTAATTATGTAAAATAAAATAAAACAAAGAATTTTTCTCTTTCGGATCATACGTTCAACCAACAAAAACAGAAGTAACTTCCTCTTGGCCAAAGACAACATGGGAAAACTATTATTCTGCAAACACAAAAAAGAAAAAAGGATTTCACTGCTAAAATTGACTGCAAATGATTCAATTATACATTTGGGTTACTCTAGGCAGCAAAATGACAATGAAATACAGTTTGTGCATCATACATACACTGTGGGAGTCATATTTAGGACTTTTGGAACTTGCTATTTTAGGAATTGGGAATTCTAAACCAATTGTTTGCCTATTTATGGAATTTGTAAATGCGGAAGGTTTTATATAAGCAAATCTTAACACCAAGCATTTGATGTCGATACTAATTATGACTCCCGCAACAATTTAGACAAAAATAACAAATTACAAAGAAAAATGTCAAATCCCTAACCTAATTAATTTTAGGGCTTCGTGAATGAACCTCAATTGACAGGTATCAAAGCCGTAGGAATAAACTCTGTTAGGTTTGAAAACGAGTTAAAAATGATATGCGTATACCACAATTTTTACAAACAACTTTTGAAAATCGAATCTAAAATTTAGGGATTAGGGTGCGAACCATATACAGTGGTAGAAATTACAGATTCGGCGTAGAATTGAGCCTGTCAGATATGTTGTAGTCGCCACCGCTGTGCTCCAGATGAAGGAGGACGGCTTGTTTGTCCTTCGTCTAGGGTTCCGGCAACGTTGAAATTGGGGGAAGGAGAGAATTGAAACCACCCACTTCTGCAAAATGAATTATCCCAAAATTTCAAAAGACGCTTTCAAACCTAAAACGAACTAAAGCAGATTTTCAAATTCATTGTGAGGGCAGAATCGGCATCAAAAAGGCACTGTAGAAGTCATCTTCGCCGTATACGTAGGAGATGGAGGAATAATTTAGAAACCTATCTACAGTGAAATGGCCGTAATGCATGGTCTTCTATTACCGGGTCGGATGATTATATTCGGGTCATGGAAAAAATAGTAAGTCCAACCAAGCAAGAATTTAGTGTAATAGGGCCTTCCATTTTGGGCCTTTTACGGCCTATTAGGCCCAACCAAGTACACCCTGAGACTACACATATAATACTTTGAGACTTCACTTGGTAGTGATTCATAATTTAGAAGAGATAAAAGTGGTTAAATAATATGGATAGAATAAAGTAATATTGTTTGGTAGGGTGTATTACATAGAATAAAGTAATATAAGGAGTGAAAAATCATAATAAAATTGTAAGAGGTGTGAGATGAGATAATTTATGTTGATTTTGGTGCACAAAAATCGGGTCAAACATATTATAACCGGGTCAATAATATATTTATATTGTCTACCAAACAACCTACTAAAATAATAAATGACATTATATGACCATAATATGACCTATTATAGGCTATCAAGCAGAGCCGACTAAACCTTATTATGGTGAGTACTACACATATAATACTTTGACTAAACCTTATTGTGATACCCGAGCTTCTCACTACTCATTGGCCAATATATTTAATTCATTGCGTGCATTTAATTATTTGAGTGCTATCTATAATTTGCGTGAATTTTCTGTTATTTATGTGTTACCTGTGAATTTGCATTGTTTTATCGTACTTTTAAATATTGAATTATTTATGTGTTATTATATATTTGGTGGTGAGTAAACCCTAGTGCAATTTATTTGAGACTCTATTGATATTTGAGTGTTTATTGCAAATTATTTGATTGTTGAAGGTGTTGCTTAAATAAATAAATAAAAGCAAAATTATAAAATAAGTATTAATATTTTATAAATATATATATATATATATATATATATATATACATGTATGCATATTCATGCATCTTATAATAATATATTCTCAAACCTCTCCAAGATGATGTGTCAACACCACCTTATTCTTAGGCTGATGTGGCATGTCTAAAATCTCTCCATTTTGAAATACTATGCTCTCATTAAAAGTTGGTTAAACTTTTAATCTCAACCCTTTGTTCTATATCACTAAATCTAAACCATTAATTTATATCTGCATAATTAATGCAAATATATATTTTTTCCATTTTTTTAATTAGTTATTTTTAGAATTTATTATAAATCATATTTTTTCCAAACCTTAATGTAATTAAATATGATCTACTTATTGAATGAATCTAAATTTATCATTTCTAAGTTTGAGGTATTATATATAGTATAATATAATGTTCGATTATTTTTTTCTAAAATAAAAAGTATATAGTTATATATTTTAAATAATATTCTTATGTGATATATTCTTATTATGGACAAGATATAATATTGCATGCATTTTTTTTATTATAAATAAGAGCATATTGTATTTTATTTTTTCACATCAAAGTTTCATTTGTTCCACTCTTTTGCTAAGATTTCTCCCATCAATTGTTGGTTAGTTATATATTTATTGTTATTTATATATTTATTTTATAATTAAATTCATCATTTTAAGTGCTCACAATTTGATTAGATTTAAATATCAATATCAATATGAATGTAATAATGATTGTTGATTTATGCTCTACATTGTTCAGTTTAAATGTTCTTCATGTGCAAAAATAATAAATTTAACTATACCATGTATTTTTATCTGAATAATTATGATGGTTTAATTGTTGTAATTTAAATCTCATTTTAGATTTCAAGAGTATGACACCTCAATTTTCTCCGATTTCTAATATCAAGAGTGAGAGCCAAAAATTGACCGTTAAAGTTATGATTGAAAAAGTTGGACAATATTTTTTAATGATTTTAATAGAGACAAGTTCTACTTGGAACTCATTTTGATCGATGATCAGGTATTTGTAACTTTAAATTTTATTTCAAATTTTGTATTGTTTCTTATATAAATCAATTTCTTACCGTATACTCCCAATAACTAATAATGTTGATTAATTTATAAATTACTCAATAATGAAATGGAAATTGATTATTATTAAATTATTAGTCTAAGTAATGTTATTCCATAATTGTTATTAATTTATGTGAATTTTGATGTTTTTTTTTAATTATTTAGTTTGTAGGATATACCTATAGAGTTTAGTGAAGGACACGGGTCACAGCTAAACAAACCCCATAATTTATTGTATATACCTCGAAATTTTTTAAACAAAAATACTCTTATATTAAATGTCT
Source organism: Ballota nigra (assembly GCA_947034835.1). Taxonomy (NCBI): domain Eukaryota; kingdom Viridiplantae; phylum Streptophyta; class Magnoliopsida; order Lamiales; family Lamiaceae; genus Ballota; species Ballota nigra. Next base: position 78,611,431 of record OX344729.1, on the reverse strand, counting down.
ACAAAAAATAAATATAATATTTTTTTCAGTACGCGAAATTCGCGTGGGTACACTCTAGTACTTTTATAATTAATAGTTAGTAAAGGTATATATATGTGTGTGCACGTGGAGTTTGTTTAGATATTAGTATAAGTGAATAAAAAAAAAGAGAGAAAAGATAAAAATAAAAAAAGTGAAACTTACCTGGGAAGTTAAGTGGAGGCGGTGGAGGATGTATATATATCCTCCTCCTCCATTTCTTTCACCCGGAAGTCGATCGAGGGAGAGAGAAAAAAAAAAAAAAAAAAGGAAAGAGGAAAGAGATTACGGATAGAGTGAAATTCAGGTATGTTCAATTTTATTCTATTTGATTAGTTTAATAATGTTTAGTGGCTTTGGTGGTATTATTAGTTTTACGACTCGTTTGGTAGCATGTATATGATACGATAAAATAGTTTAAACTTTGATTCATTAGACAAGTTTTATGTATATATTTGTTGTTTGGTAGACAAAGTGATATATTCTATAGTTCATTTGCTAGATTTAATAAACTTATTGATTCTTTTTAAAAAGTCGCTTTTACCCTCAATACTACAGGACAATTTACATTTTTACCACCATTAAGTAGTATTCTTCATTTTCAGTAAAAGAAAAAAAAATCTTGAATCCTGACGTATGGTTCCAAATTTCTAAAAGAAATCAGCGCCGCGGCTACTTGCATTGCAGAGAATAGTAGGAAGAGGGAGTAGGAAAACATCACATTTGTATAGAAAAAGTACAATATAATAATGGAGATATTGAGATTGCGGAATTATATTTCTAACTCTGCAGAATTTAAAAAAATCACCACTATTGCAGAGCAATAACAATCTTCAACTTCTACCTCCAATTCACCGTGAAAAATAAACTGCTCCAATTGAGTACTTATTATAAAGATGTAAATATTAGCAGTTTTTTAGAGAAAAAACTTTTCGTAGTTGAATCACTCACGTTTGGAAAAAGTAAAACATGGCAGTTATGGAGTGAGAGATCACAAGAAGCTGATCTAAAAAACATGAGTAGTGAATACTCAAATTTTCATTGTTTGATGGAAAATTATATAAGCATAGATTATAAACCAGAAGAACTCTAAAAAGAGATTAATGCTCCAAATTAAATCAACATCGAGGCTCCAAATCTATCAGCAGCCATTACTCTTCTCATAAGAAGAGTCATAACAACGAGAATGAACCGATAAGAAAAGCCATTAATTCGTGTCTTGAAGAATGAACAGCTATTCCTTCAAAATTTCCATGACGATTTACCATGAGTTCTTCCTAACTCGAACTCAGTGTTAATTCGAGAGTTTAATTTCAAAGGTGAGAAATAAATATGTATATGGATATACGAGGGTGAAATTTGGAAAAATATATTTTAAAAAATAATTGTTTTATGAATACCACATAGGGAGAATGGATCTACTATCATATGAATCTAGTTTAATGGAAATCGGGTCATCACTTTTTACAGGGCCGAAGTGTGAATACATAAAACTTAGCAAACATCATATTAGGAGTGTTAGTGTATCTAACACTCACTAATAATCCCTACCAAACGGGTGTATAAAATTATAATTTGAGTGTATGGATATAGTAGTTTAAACTGCTTATTTATTAGTAAATTCGGTAAGATTTTATTGTCAGTTTAATTAAATAATAGTTTGAAATGATATTTATAATTTTGTTTTATTAGATTTGATATTGGAGACCGATAAGGCGGTTTAAGAGTTTGAATTATCAATATTTGCGGATTCGAGGTAAGTAGAAATTCATTTGCAACTACAATGCATAAATATAGTATTTTGCGAATTATTTATGTTTAAATGGTGATACGTGAATTGTACGTGATATTGATTGATGTTCAGTGATTATTTTGGATGAGCATGTGAGCTATTTAATGTGGAATGAGTCTGTGAGCTCAATATTTGATGTGGATTGAACCTGTGAGTTTAACAGTATGTTGATTTTGCGAAATATTGTTAGTTGCACTGCATCATGCATAACATGCATTGAAATGAAAGTATATTTTTATAAACTGGTGTGATTGACCACTGATTATGCACCGAGAGCGGAAGGGGCGACCTAGGAAGGAGCGACCTAGGGAAACCTAGCGTAGGCTACCTAGTGTGGGCCACCGTCTTATACGTTATGCTGTGTGCATATTTGTAGAGGGGACTTCGGAACGGATAGGGGGTCAAGTTTGGTGATGGACCTTGCTAGGCCATTAGAGGGATGGATCCTCACCGTGTGAGTCGACGTGTAGGGGATTACTTCTTGGTGGACATGAGGGGCGCGATGGGGGACCCTCGATGGCCACAAGAGGATGGACCCCCGTCGGATCATACTTATTGTGGCCACTTGATTATATTCTATTGATATTGATGTTTGTGCCGGTGCATAATAGAGAGTCAGGGGCCCTTAACGAGTATTTCAGATATAAATTGGTGTTTTTGAACGAGAGTGCATTGTGCATAGTGAGGATTTTGAGATGAACAGCACATCATGCATAATTTCTGCTTATTGGGATTCGTAAATCTCACCTAGTTTATGCATTGTAGGTAATCCTGATGGCGTGTGACGACCTGTTCATACTGGACTAGCTGTGGCGCTCTTGCAGGCTTTAAGGTTGCGGTGTACATAGATGGCGACCAACGGGCAGGACCGTGGTTTTATTTTGCTTCCGTTGTGGTATATTTTGTTGGTTTGAATATGTACGGTATTGTAATATAAACTAGTGTGCGTTGGTGTGTTGGTTTGAAGTTACTTTGGTTTGTCGGTTTGGCTTGAAGCCTCTTTTGTAAATTGAACAGGTTGTCGTGTTTGTGATAATATTGTGTTTTTGCAGTTGAAAAAAAAATTATAGCTGGTTTTCAGGGTTGTATTTTTATTTAAATTTGTATTATGCTTGTGGGTGTGAGTGTGGTCGTTTGGTAGCATGTATATGATATGATAAGATAGTTAAAATTTGATTCATTAGACAAGTTTTATGTATATATTTGTTGTTTGGTAGACAAAGTGATATATTCTATAGTTCATTTGCTAGATTTAATAAACTTATTGATTCTTTTTAAAAAGTCGCTTTTACCCTCAATACTACAGGACAATTTACATTTTTACCACCATTAAGTAGTATTCTTCATTTTCAGTAAAAGAAAAAAAAAATCTTGAATCCTGACGTATGGTTCCAAATTCCTAAAAGAAATCAGCGCCGCGGCTACTTGCATTGCAGAGAATAGGAAGAGGGAGTAGGAAAACATCACATTTGTATAGAAAAAGTACAATATAATAATGAAGATATTGAGATTGCGGAATTATATTTCTAACTCTGCAGAATTTAAGAAAATCACCACTATTGCAGAGCAATAACAATCTTCAACTTCTACCTCCAATTCACCGTGAAAAATAAACTGCTCCAATTGAGTACTTATTATAAAGATGTAAATATTAGCAGTTTTTTAGAGAAAAAACTTTTCGTAGTTGAATCACTCACGTTTGGAAAAAGTAAAACATGGCAGTTATGGAGTGAGAGATCACAAGAAGCTGATCTAAAAAACATGAGTAGTGAATACTCAAATTTTCATTGTTTGATGGAAAATTATATAAGCATAGATTATAAACCAGAAGAACTCTAAAAAGAGATTAATGCTCCAAATTAAATCAACATCGAGGCTCCAAATCTATCAGCAGCCATTACTCTTCTCATAAGAAGAGTCATAACAACGAGAATGAACCGATAAGAAAAGCCATTAATTCGTGTCTTGAAGAATGAACAGCTATTCCTTCAAAATTTCCATGACGATTTACCATGAGTTCTTCCTAACTCGAACTCAGTGTTAATTCGAGAGTTTAATTTCAAAGGTGAGAAATAAATATGTATATGGATATACGAGGGTGAAATTTGGAAAAATATATTTTAAAAAATAATTGTTTTATGAATACCACATAGGGAGAATGGATCTACTATCATATGAATCTAGTTTAATGGAAATCGGGTCATCACTTTTTACAGGGCCGAAGTGTGAATACATAAAACTTAGCAAACATCATATTAGGAGTGTTAGTGTATCTAACACTCACTAATAATCCCTACCAAACGGGTGTATAAAATTATAATTTGAGTGTATGGATATAGTAGTTTAAACTGCTTATTTATTAGTAAATTCGGTAAGATTTTATTGTCAGTTTAATTAAATAATAGTTTGAAATGATATTTATAATTTTGTTTTATTAGATTTGATATTGGAGACCGATAAGGCGGTTTAAGAGTTTGAATTATCAATATTTGCGGATTCGAGGTAAGTAGAAATTCATTTGCAACTACAATGCATAAATATAGTATTTTGCGAATTATTTATGTTTAAATGGTGATACGTGAATTGTACGTGATATTGATTGATGTTCAGTGATTATTTTGGATGAGCATGTGAGCTATTTAATGTGGAATGAGTCTGTGAGCTCAATATTTGATGTGGATTGAACCTGTGAGTTTAACAGTATGTTGATTTTGCGAAATATTGTTAGTTGCACTGCATCATGCATAACATGCATTGAAATGAAAGTATATTTTTATAAACTGGTGTGATTGACCACTGATTATGCACCGAGAGCGGAAGGGGCGACCTAGGAAGGAGCGACCTAGGGAAACCTAGCGTAGGCTACCTAGTGTGGGCCACCGTCTTATACGTTATGCTGTGTGCATATTTGTAGAGGGGACTTCGGAACGGATAGGGGGTCAAGTTTGGTGATGGACCTTGCTAGGCCATTAGAGGGATGGATCCTCACCGTGTGAGTCGACGTGTAGGGGATTACTTCTTGGTGGACATGAGGGGCGCGATGGGGGGACCCTCGATGGCCACAAGAGGATGGACCCCCGTCGGATCATACTTATTGTGGCCACTTGATTATATTCTATTGATATTGATGTTTGTGCCGGTGCATAATAGAGAGTCAGGGGCCCTTAACGAGTATTTCAGATATAAATTGGTGTTTTTGAACGAGAGTGCATTGTGCATAGTGAGGATTTTGAGATGAACAACACATCATGCATAATTTCTGCTTATTGGGATTCGTAAATCTCACCTAGTTTATGCATTGTAGGTAATCCTGATGGCGTGTGACGACCTGTTCATACTGGACTAGCTGTGGTGCTCTTGCAGGCTTTAAGGTTGCGGTGTACATAGATGGCGACCAACGGGCAGGACCGTGGTTTTATTTTGCTTCCGTTGTGGTATATTTTGTTGGTTTGAATATGTACGGTATTGTAATATAAACTAGTGTGCGTTGGTGTGTTGGTTTGAAGTTACTTTGGTTTGTCGGTTTGGCTTGAAGCCTCTTTTGTAAATTGAACAGGTTGTCGTGTTTGTGATAATATTGTGTTTTTGCAGTTGAAAAAAAAATTATAGCTGGTTTTCAGGGTTGTATTTTTATTTAAATTTGTATTATGCTTGTGGGTGTGAGTGTGGTCGTTTGGTAGCATGTATATGATATGATAAGATAGTTTAAATTTTGATTCATTAGACAAGTTTTATGTATATATTTGTTGTTTGGTAGACAAAGTGATATATTCTATAGTTCATTTGCTAGATTTAATAAACTTATTGATTCTTTTTAAAAAGTCGCTTTTACCCTCAATACTACAGGACAATTTACATTTTTACCACCATTAAGTAGTATTCTTCATTTTCAGTAAAAGAAAAAAAAAATCTTGAATCCTGACGTATGGTTCCAAATTCCTAAAAGAAATCAGCGCCGCGGCTACTTGCATTGCAGAGAATAGGAAGAGGGAGTAGGAAAACATCACATTTGTATAGAAAAAGTACAATATAATAATGAAGATATTGAGATTGCGGAATTATATTTCTAACTCTGCAGAATTTAAAAAAATCACCACTATTGCAGAGCAATAACAATCTTCAACTTCTACCTCCAATTCACCGTGAAAAATAAACTGCTCCAATTGAGTACTTATTATAAAGATGTAAATATTAGCAGTTTTTTAGAGAAAAAACTTTTCGTAGTTGAATCACTCACGTTTGGAAAAAGTAAAACATGGCAGTTATGGAGTGAGAGATCACAAGAAGCTGATCTAAAAAACATGAGTAGTGAATACTCAAATTTTCATTGTTTGATGGAAAATTATATAAGCATAGATTATAAACCAGAAGAACTCTAAAAAGAGATTAATGCTCCAAATTAAATCAACATCGAGGCTCCAAATCTATCAGCAGCCATTACTCTTCTCATAAGAAGAGTCATAACAACGAGAATGAACCGATAAGAAAAGCCATTAATTCGTGTCTTGAAGAATGAACAACTATTCCTTCAAAATTTCCATGACGATTTACCATGAGTTCTTCCTAACTCGAACTCAGTGTTAATTCGAGAGTTTAATTTCAAAGGTGAGAAATAAATATGTATATGGATATACGAGGGTGAAATTTGGAAAAATATATTTTAAAAAATAATTGTTTTATGAATACCACATAGGGAGAATGGATCTACTATCATATGAATCTAGTTTAATGGAAATCGGGTCATCACTTTTTACAGGGCCGAAGTGTGAATACATAAAACTTAGCAAACATCATATTAGGAGTGTTAGTGTATCTAACACTCACTAATAATCCCTACCAAACGGGTGTATAAAATTATAATTTGAGTGTATGGATATAGTAGTTTAAACTGCTTATTTATTAGTAAATTCGGTAAGATTTTATTGTCAGTTTAATTAAATAATAGTTTGAAATGATATTTATAATTTTGTTTTATTAGATTTGATATTGGAGACCGATAAGGCGGTTTAAGAGTTTGAATTATCAATATTTGCGGATTCGAGGTAAGTAGAAATTCATTTGCAACTACAATGCATAAATATAGTATTTTGCGAATTATTTATGTTTAAATGGTGATACGTGAATTGTACGTGATATTGATTGATGTTCAGTGATTATTTTGGATGAGCATGTGAGCTATTTAATGTGGAATGAGTCTGTGAGCTCAATATTTGATGTGGATTGAACCTGTGAGTTTAACAGTATGTTGATTTTGCGAAATATTGTTAGTTGCACTGCATCATGCATAACATGCATTGAAATGAAAGTATATTTTTATAAACTGGTGTGATTGACCACTGATTATGCACCGAGAGCGGAAGGGGCGACCTAGGAAGGAGCGACCTAGGGAAACCTAGCGTAGGCTACCTAGTGTGGGCCACCGTCTTATACGTTATGCTGTGTGCATATTTGTAGAGGGGACTTCGGAACGGATAGGGGGTCAAGTTTGGTGATGGACCTTGCTAGGCCATTAGAGGGATGGATCCTCACCGTGTGAGTCGACGTGTAGGGGATTACTTCTTGGTGGACATGAGGGGCGCGATGGGGGACCCTCGATGGCCACAAAAGGATGGACCCCCGTCGGATCATACTTATTGTGGCCACTTGATTATATTCTATTGATATTGATGTTTGTGCCGGTGCATAATAGAGAGTCAGGGGCCCTTAACGAGTATTTCAGATATAAATTGGTGTTTTTGAACGAGAGTGCATTGTGCATAGTGAGGATTTTGAGATGAACAGCACATCATGCATAATTTCTGCTTATTGGGATTCGTAAATCTCACCTAGTTTATGCATTGTAGGTAATCCTAATGGCGTGTGACGACCTGTTCATACTGGACTAGCTGTGGCGCTCTTGCAGGCTTTAAGGTTGCGGTGTACATAGATGGCGACCAACGGGCAGGACCGTGGTTTTATTTTGCTTCCGTTGTGGTATATTTTGTTGGTTTGAATATGTACGGTATTGTAATATAAACTAGTGTGCGCTGGTGTGTTGGTTTGAAGTTACTTTGGTTTGTCGGTTTGGCTTGAAGCCTCTTTTGTAAATTGAACAGGTTGTCGTGTTTGTGATAATATTGTGTTTTTGTAGTTGAAAAAAAAATTATAGCTGGTTTTCAGGGTTGTATTTTTATTTAAATTTGTATTATGCTTGTGGGTGTGAGTGTGGTCGTTTGGTAGCATGTATATGATATGATAAGATAGTTTAAATTTTGATTCATTAGACAAGTTTTATGTATATATTTGTTGTTTGGTAGACAAAGTGATATATTCTATAGTTCATTTGCTAGATTTAATAAACTTATTGATTCTTTTTAAAAAGTCGCTTTTACCCTCAATACTACAGGACAATTTACATTTTTACCACCATTAAGTAGTATTCTTCATTTTCAGTAAAAGAAAAAAAAAAATCTTGAATCCTGACGTATGGTTCCAAATTCCTAAAAGAAATCAGCGCCGCGGCTACTTGCATTGCAGAGAATAGGAAGAGGGAGTAGGAAAACATCACATTTGTATAGAAAAAGTACAATATAATAATGGAGATATTGAGATTGCGGAATTATATTTCTAACTCTGCAGAATTTAAAAAAGTCACCACTATTGCAGAGCAATAACAATCTTCAACTTCTACCTCCAATTCACTGTGAAAAATAAACTGCTCCAATTGAGTACTTATTATAAAGATGTAAATATTAGCAGTTTTTTAGAGAAAAAACTTTTCGTAGTTGAATCACTCACGTTTGGAAAAAGTAAAACATGGCAGTTATGGAGTGAGAGATCACAAGAAACTGATCTAGAAAACATGAGTAGTGAATACTCAAATTTTCATTGTTTGATGGAAAATTATATAAGCATAGATTATAAACCAGAAGAACTCTAAAAAGAGATTAATGCTCCAAATTAAATCAACATCGAGGCTCCAAATCTATCAGCAGCCATTACTCTTCTCATAAGAAGAGTCATAACAATGAGAATGAACCGATAAGAAAAGTCATTAATTCGTGTCTTGAAGAATGAACTGCTATTCCTTCAAAATTTCCATGACGATTTACCATGAGTTCTTCCTACCTCGAACTCAGTGTTAATTCGAGAGTTTAATTTCAAAGGTGAGAAATAAATATGTATATGGATATACGAGGGTGAAATTTGGAAAAATATATTTTAAAAAATAATTGTTTTATGAATACCACATAGGGAGAATGGATCTACTATCATATGAATCTAGTTTAATGGAAAGCGGGCCATCACTTTTTACAGGGCCGAAGTGTTAATACATAAAACTTAGCAAACATCATATTAGGAGTGTTAGTGTATCTAACACTCACTAATAATCCCTACCAAACGGGTGTATAAAATTATAATTTGAGTGTATGGATATAGTAGTTTAAACTGCTTATTAATTAGTAAATTCGGTATGATTTTATTGTCAGTTTAATTAAATAATAGTTTGAGATGATATTTATAATTTTATTTTATTAGATTTGATATTGGAGACCGATAAGGCAGTTTAAGGGTTTGAATTATCAATAAAGATTGTTTTGAAGCCCGCGAAATTTCGCGGGGCTAACACTAGTTATCAATATTTGCGGATTCGAGGTAAGTAGAAATTCATTTGCAACTACAATGCATAAATATAGTATTTTGCGAATTATTTATGTTTAAATGGTGATACGTGAATTGTACGTGATATTGATTGATGTTCAGTGATTATTTTGGATGAGCATGTGAGCTATTTAATGTGGAATGAGCCTGTGAGTTCAATATTTGATGTGGATTGAACCTGTGAGTTTAACAGTATGTTGATTTTGCGAAATATTGTTAGTTGCATTGTATCATGCATAACATGCATTGAAATGAAAGTATATTTTTATAAACTGGTGTGATTGACCACTGATTATGCACCGAGAGCGGAAGGGGCGACCTGGGAAGGAGCGACCTAGGGAAACCTAGCGTAGACTACCTAGCGTGGGCCACCGTCTTATACGTTATGCTGTGTGCATATTTGTAGAGGGGACTTCTGAACGGATAGGGGTCAAGTTTGGTGATGGACCTTGCTAGGCCGTTAGAGGGATGGATCCTCACCGTGTGAGTCGACGTGTAGGGGATTACTTCTTGGTGGACATGAGGGGCACGATGGGGGACCCTCAATGGCCACAAGAGGATGGACCCCCGTCGGATCATACTTATTGTGGCTACTTTATTATATTCTATTGATATTGATGTTTGTGCCGGTGCATAATAGAGAGTCAGGGGCCCTTAAGAGTATTTCAGATATAAATTGGTGTTTTTGAACGAGAGTGCATTGTGCATAGTGAGGATTTTGAGATGAACAACACATCATGCATAATTTATGCTTATTGGGATTTGTAAATCTCACCTAGTTTATGCATTGTAGGTAATCCTGATGGCGTGTGACAACCTGTTCATACTAGACTAGTTGTGGCGCTCTTGCAGGCTTTAGGGTTGCGGAGTACATAGATAGCGACCAGCGGGCAGGACCGTGGCTTTATTTTGCTTCCGTTGTGGTATATTTTGTTGGTTTGAATATGTACGGTATTGTAATATAAACTAGTGTGCGCTGATGTGTTGGTTTGAAGTTACTTTGGTTTGTCGGTTTGACTTGAAGCCTCTTTTGTAAATTGAACAGGTTGTCGTGTTTGTGATAATATTGTGTTTTTGCAGTTGAATTTTTTTTTTATAGCGGGTTTTCAGGGTTGTATTTTTATTTAAATTTGCATTATGCTTGTGGGTGTGAGTGTGGTCGTGGCACTTATAATCATGCACGTTATGAATATTAATGCAACATTAATATTAACAAATTTTTTAGTGAGAAAATTGCTATAAGAATTAATGTTTTTAGATGAATAATTTTTTATTAAAACTTATCATAAATATAATAATAAATAAACTCTATATTGCAAAACCTCTCATTGCCTATGTGGCATGGCTAGGCTCTTTCTCAAGAATCTCTCCCTCTCATTGAATCATTTATTACAAAATGATTTCATCCTTTCACTTTTTTTCTATTTGATCCTGTTCGTCCATTGATCGTAAATATTATCTATAAATTTAGGGGAAATTGTTAGGGGAAATTGCCTTCTAGGTCCATAGAATGTTGACATATTACTACTAGGTCTAAAAACCTATAAACTCTCACCTGCCACCTAGCCTTCCAAACATTCTTAAGCTAGCTATTGAGAAACAAGTACAAATATCACTTTTTACTTTAATTCAAAATCCCAAATTTCTCAGCTCAAGGCTTCGGTTAAAATGGAGAGGTGTTTCTTCCAGAAGCTCTACTTCCATTGATTCCGGTAATCATCTCTACAATTCCAACATCCACATTTTAAAGAATGCAATTCCCACAGAAAACTCAAAATTATCGTTCTATCTCCTAACATCCACAATATTCAACCAAAGAAACAACATTTTTACGCTAATTTCAGACAAATCAAGGCTCTCAACAGAATATCTTCTAATTAGGGCTATGAATGTATTTGTCCTTACTAGTAACAAGAAAAAAACAGCCCCAAATAAACCAATTGAAATCAAATGGCAAATACTCACTTGTTTGATCCGCAATTTTCTGTACGAAGCCGCCATAGCAATAATAGCTTCCGAATAATGCTAATTACATTTAAGAAGTACAGTTAAGAACAACATGAAGTATCAAGAACTATAAATTACAAAATCCTACAAATCAATACATCAATCAAACTAAAAAAAAACGTATCTGCTCTTTTTGCCAAGAATTTAAAACAGGGTGTAGAACTATTGGGAAATAAAATAGACCTGCTTTATTTTCAAAATCAAAGTAATAGACACTAGAAAATCAAGCAGCCTCTATACATACCACAAAAATATACTAGACAAAAACGATTTGTGATTCAATATTAACTTTGAAGTCTATTTCGCACCCAAAAAAAAAGTAGCTAGTCGAGCTTGTTTATAACGTCGAGCGGAGGAGGCTTGGACAGAAGGCAATCGAGGTGCACCTATTGTAATAGGGGGAGAATTTGAGTAACATACGGTGAAAAGTGAGAAGGGGCGCAGCTGGTATGGATGAGTGGTAGAGAGAAGAATCCGTCAAGGGTCATTTAGAAGAATTGTTTCAGCTTTGCCTTTTATACTTCAATTTATATCACTGGGCTTCAAAAGATGAAGGTTATATTTAAATAAATGGGCTGAATTTATAATTGGCCATTGTTGGCTAGTGGGCTGAACAAGGCCTTACTCCAAATTATAATTAATTTGAACTTATGAATATAATATTGTACTTTAATAATATAAATTTGAACTTACTCCAAATTATAATTAATTTGAACTTATGAATATAATATTGAACTTTAATAATATAAATTTGAACTTATAGTCAATTTTCAGTTGTACATTAAAAAAAGTTGAACGATACATGTATGATCGAACTTTCACTATGGGTTTAGAGTAGCAGTAGTGTTGCTCTTGAATTTTATACTTTGCTACTTGCACTTACCTATTCATAGTTGAACTCAAGAAAATAAAATAGTCAAATTGCGATGGATGAAGATTGAGTTTGAGTATTTTAATGTATATGATAAATTGTTTAACTTATTAGTAGTAAACGTAGTACACAAAACTAATGCATTCACACCCATCATTAAACTGCAATTTAATTTGCAAATGTTAAACATGCTTACAAGTTTACACTCATCATTAACTGCAATGTCTCATACTCAGGTACTTATTATATTTTCTTAAAAGGATGTACTACTATGAAAAAAATCAAAGGGACCGAGCTAGTAATAGATTCCCATGTTTAGAACATTCATCATTTTATTTGTCCCTTTCTGAAAGAACTAGAAGACTACTAGAGCCCGAATGGCCAGCACACCACCGCAACTTCGCCTATAGAAAATGAGTCTTCATTGAGCTTTAACTGTCCAAGCCCTGCTTCAGAACACAGTTGCTCCTCCCATTGAAGCATTGTTCTCAGCAACTGTACCTATTGTTCCCCCAAAACTAACACTTATGAGAATGGAAGGAAAATTCTTTGTCACTAAATGAGATGGTTGTGAAAAGATACCTTGTTGCTGATGCCAATGTCCAGCAAATCAGAATTTTAAAGCACTGCTTGATTTAGAAACAGCAGGTGTAGTTTGTTTGCCCTATAAATCAGGTGGCGTTGTTTTACCCTAAAAAACAGCTGATACAACACCCCAGTATTCAGTTTCTTCCCACTCTGTCAACTCAATTATTTGGATGAAAGTGGGCAAAAGTCGCTGAAACTGGTCTTCCTGCACAGTTGCATGTTATATTTTAGTGCCAATTTTATGAAACAAGCAACAAATAGACTACCCAGTGATTCTAACATGAGGACAAACGGATTACAGGGGAGATGCATGCATACCTTGTGGTATATACCATCTCGACAAAGGGTGTACTTTTCCAAGCAGGTACACCAATCTCCATGTCCCGGTTCACACCACCATTGTTCAGATACCTGGAAAATGATTAGATTCAGTTATAGAAAGGAAGGAAAACTAAAGGAAGTGTACTACTTAAAGTATGTTTATCCTACTGCACTGGATGTTTTCACAGTTCAGGCTAGTCAATGTCATCCATCACTCTTTAGTTTTGGGAAATATACATATAGTATATCACAACATCACTTAGTTTCCAGGAAGGGAAAAACACATCTACCAACTATTTTCCTTCTTCCCGGCAACCTCATCCCACTGAGGAAAAGAAAAACAGAGCATCCCCCACCCTTCTCACTCATTCCCTTCCCCCCCCCCCCCCCCCCCCCCCCCCCCCCCCCCCCCCCTCTCCCCCCTAAAAAAATGAAATCATGTAAACAAAATCAAACATCACCCAATTCAAACCCAATCAAATTGCAATTTTTTGAACTTATGGTGTTATCTATTGAACTTATACAGTACATTGAACCCTACAGGAATAGGCAAAATCGCCCAATCCACACCCAGTCGAATTATAATTTTTTGAACTTATGATTTTCAATATTGAACTTACATCCTACATTTTATTTAACTTATACAATACATTGAACTCTATAGGAATAGGCAACGTCGAATTTCATTGAATTCACAAATGCTGCAAAAATTCCCTGAGCTGCCATCACAAAAACCAACATTGCAACATTCCTATGCATTCCAGAAACAAGAAATGTTTCCTCATTCCCCACAAGTAGGATAAGATTGGAAGATAGGGAAAAAAAAGCAAAGGAAAAAGAAGCGTGTGAGTCGTGTGTGGTGGATGAATTACTGGAATTGTTCTCCACTAATCACTATAAACTTGCAATTGCACTAATGAGAAGAGTCTAGAATTTCCACTGAACCCTAAACTAAAGAACAAAGCCAAAAGCAGTAAGTGCATTTCAAAGCAGTAATGTGATATTTCAAAGCACTAAGTGCATTTCAAAGCCCAAAGCAGTAATATGATATTCAATATTTTGCCGGAGCAAATTTTCACAAAGCATTTCAAAGCCCAAGTGCATTTCACTATACGAATACATGTTAATCCGTTCATGAATGGACGAGGAAATTACCGGAGCAAATTTTGCGCCTGAAGCGGCTTTCAGGCTTAAAGCACCCAACATCACAACTTTGATTTGTTATTACTGCAAAAATAAACGAAAAATGCCATCAACAAACTGTAATAACACAAACAAAAAGGATAATAAAACTAGAATAATTGAAGGCGAAATAAGAATAATGGAGAAATCATAAGGAGAAGCGCACACCACATGGAACAGATCTCGTAAAATAAGATTACGCGAAAATAATTGAAGGCGGAATCGAGAGAAGAGAGTAGATTATCTCACCTAGGGTTTAAATGGAGCTCGAAGAAAAGTATGAAGGGGGGAATGTGAAGCACAACTTCAAGATACCAGTACAATCTTCATTGGTGTTCGCCGATCCGGAGTCGCGTCTGTCGCCGCCGCGCCTCGCCGGAGCCACCGCCAAATTTCAAATGTAGCTAAACCTGCAATTTTCTCTCTCCAATTTGAAAATTATGGCTGGGAAATGATTTTGTAAGAGCAAACTATTCAAACACGACATTTTACAGAAATCGATTTTTGTAATAACACACTATTTCAAGTTTGCATTCTCACCCTAATTCTTCAACAATGGTGAATGATTTTTTCGAAATGAAGAACTTCGCCTACTTTCTCTCTCCTATCCAGCGAAATTTGAAATTTTATGCACGATTTTTTCTTTGAGACTTATGTTTAGAATTGCTGGGTGAGAGTTTGAACAGTATGGGACAAGTCAGCAGACCTACCTTTTCGGTGACAGAAGGAGGCTGGCAGCTGTTAGGGGCAAACTTGAAAATAAATAGATAATTTTGCAACTATTGGACATATGAGGTTTTTTTAAATACTTAGAAATAATTTACACTTGAAAAATGGACCTAGTAGTACTACCCTAAATTTAGACGTTACCCATCATCCCATCATTCATTTTTCATCCTCCTATTTTCCGTTCTTCCTTTTTCTTTTGTCCGGGTTTGTGGTTGCCGGTGGTTGTTGAGATTTGACTTACGTGTTAGTGTTAATGTCCTAAAGACAATCCTTTGTGAGGACATGATACTAAGATGATATTAAGTTTATGGTTTAATATTATTGTTTGATTTAATATTAAATGTATGGCTTTACACTTACCTGAATATTATGTTTGATTGTTTGCATTATTCATATTTGTGTTCCCTTGAATCGATACAGTCATTGAGTGAGTGAGAACTCAGATGACCGAAGTACAATTCTCAAATAGCCCCAATCAAGGATCATCAAGAATGGAATATTGATGATGCAATGGAGATTAGTGTGTGATCTGCATTATATTCTATTGTAACACCCCGTCCCGTTTTATACCTTTTATTTCGTTAGAAATCTTATTTTATATTATTATCCTTATTTTTTCTAATTTTATTAATTTTGTGTGCTACTGTGTAATTTAAATATATACTCTATTTTTAAATTCCCAAGTTCGAAGAAAGAAATCGAATATTTCAAACGGATTAGGGACTACGAGAAATTAAATATTCAAAGATTAAAAATTAGGATTTCGATCCGTGTAATTTAATGAGAATAATTAAAATACAATAAAATATTAATTGAGTTTTAAAACTGTATTAATTATAAAATTGGGATTTCGATCCGTGTAATTTATTGAGAATAATTAACACAATAAAATATTAATTGAGTTTTAAAACTGTATTAATTATAAAATTGAGATTAAACCCGTGAACCAAACGATCTCAAACCGTATCAAGCGAGAACGAAAATATCAGAATTTAAAAGGAATTGACCCCATCCACATAAATTATCTCCTTCCTTAATTCCTAACCACATACTATTTTTCCTCCTCTTAAAAATAATTAATTAAATAAAATGAATTCCCTTATATCTATAACCGTGTCCCTATCCTCAGAATTCAGTTTCCAAAACAATTCCTCTCTCCTAAAAAATAAGAAACGCGTTTTTCTCTTTCTCTCTCATCGAAGAGGAAGAAGCCGCCTCCCCCTTTCCTTTTTCCGATCGGCCGCCGCTCACCTCCAGCCGAGGGCCACCGCCGAGCGAAGCTCTCCCGTCGCGCTGCCGTCCCCCTCACACCAGCGCCGCCCACCGCTGCGCTTCCCCTCTCTCCGTCGTACGACGCCGCGAAGCGCCGCCGCCGCTACTCCTTTCCAGCGCCGCCGCCGCTACTCCTTTCCAGCGCCGCCGTACCAGGCACAAAGCCACCGCCTCCCTGTTTCCAATCGAAGCGGCGACCACCGCCTTCGGCCTCCGTCCAGCGCCGCTGCCCTCTCACCGCCGCGCGAACGCCGTCACACCTCTGTCCTCTTCACCCAGAAGCTGTCAAGCCGCCGCCGCTCTCCGATCGAAGTCGCTCGACATCCATCCTTTACTCTAAGTGATTTCGTTTTTCCTCCCAATTTATTTACTGATTTCGGTCTATTCGATTTCAATTCCTTCAATTTATTTCGTTTGTTTAATTTATTCCGTTTGTTCAATTAATCCTGTTGTTGAAACTCGTAAATTCATTTCGTTCTTTTCGTTTGAATGGAGGTGCTGTCGATAAAGCCCACTGTTGCCCGTGTTTTTGGATATACCAAATGACGCCGTTGGGCCGCAGAAATTATCGGAACGAATCATCGAACGAACGTCGTTAGGCTGCCCATTTTGGGACTTGTAAGATTCGCTATTCTTTTCTCCCTATTTCTTTTGTAGCTTGGGGATAAGAGTTCTTTTCCTTGTTCAAAAAGATGGAATGGACTGTATATGTGGACTGAGTGCATATGGTTTTGTATTACTGATTTGGTTGTTTAGTGTTGATGATTTAGTCTGGTGACATGGTGATGGAATTGATCTAATTAGAACATTGTGGTTTCCTTTTGAAAAGAATAATACTATTGGTTTTAAAAGAATTATTTCGTCGTATTAGTTGAATTTGGAAAAAGGATTGAAAAAGACAAAGTCGTTTATGTTCAAAATTAGAAACAAATGAAAAGATCATTTTTGGAAAATAATGCTATTCTTTTGTTTTAAAAAGTGACACAAGTCAATTTGATTAATATTACTAATTATAAGGAAAATTATATTTTACTTCTAGTATTTATTATATAAAATTCTCTAAACAAAATAAGATTAATAAATGGGGTTTTATTTATAAAAATATAATTTATATTCTAAAGTTCTTTTAAAATAAAATAGAATTTTTAGAAAAAAAATATTAAAATTGGGACTTTTATTAAATTAATATATTATTTAAATAAGTTTTTTATTTTTTTAATTATTTTTAAGAAAAATATTACTCCTTCCGTCTCAAACTCAAATTCTCATTTACTGTTTGCACGGTTATTAAGAAAAGAGTTGTTTATAATATTTAAAGTGATAAAGTGATGATAAAGTGATAAAGTAATAAAGTAGAGGCTTTTGGTTATTAGTGTATGGAGAATATAATATTAAAAAATATTGTTATTTTTTTTGCCAAAAGTAGATGTAGCAAATGAGTATGGGACGGACCTTTTTGACAATGTAGCAAACGAGTTTGGGACGGAGGGAGTATATGGATATACTTTTAATTTATAAAAGCCTTTCAGTTATAAAAAATTAAGAATATCAAATAGATTGTTTTATAAAAGTCGAATTTCTCATACAACTAAGAAATTAGTAAGTACACCTCAATACACCAACCCTATTAGAAGTGGTGTATTTATCAAAATAGGGTGTAACCTTAAAGCAAGTCTATTCAACAAGTTTATAAAACAAACAACCTTCTCGTTTATGTAACACAAGCTTCTAAACCTTTTCGATAATCCAAGAGCCAATTATTAATCAGATGATGTTGTACTAGGGCTCTGTGTTAAACGAGATACGCACGAGGGGTCTGTTAACGCATCATTTTCGGGACGTCTTTACAACGCAAGTTATCTTCCAAAAGAATTCCAAAGACAGTTGTAACTTAGCTTTAAAGTTAAGAGGTGGGTGATTTGTAATACCCCGGACCAAATTAGTATTACTATTATGAGTATTATTATTATATTGCTTATGATATCCTCTTTAAAATGGAAATATTTCATGAAAGTTTTTGAAAATGAAACGCTTTGCGATTTAAGGCCGATATCTTAACTATGGGCGGACGAATCGAAACCGGCAGCACACCTAGCACTGTAACATTAAAGTGAATCCGTATAGACTGATAAAATAAGCAAAATGAAATCATAGAATAGGAAATTTGAGGCCTTTAACTAGATGGAGAATTCTCAAACAAAATTATACTTTTGTCGCCAAAAGTAGAACGAAAAACCCTAAAACCTCCGAATTTCGAATTCGATGAATAAATACAAACCCAACACAAGACATAATTGATAAAATGAAGATAAATATCAGTTTTAATAAAGTAAATAAAAAACTAAACTTTCGGGTAACAAAACAAGCAAAAATGTTGAGTTTCGGAGCCCAAAATTTACCCGAAAAACACACAATTTCAACACCGAAAATTGCACCGCGTTCAAAAATACAGAGAGGACTCAAAATTCCTCCATGGGGCCCACTAATTTCGACCAGCAGCTGCTGGGATCAGCCAAGGGATGGCCTCTCTTCCTTTCCCCTAAATCAAGCTACTTGTCTCCACTTTTTAATTCAAGAAAAGCCCATACCTTTCTTACACAATTTGAACACTCCCTCACCTCTATGATCAGCTAACACACTTCTCTCCCTCTATAAAAACCCCCATAATCCCCCTTGGGTTCACTTTGCAGCCCCCTACAAGATAAAGAAAGAAAATTTCCCCTCCCTCTCATACTCCCTCAAGTTTTGGCCATTCTCACTTCAAGGGAGGAGAAAGTTTTCTTCTCCCATTTCCAACCATAGAGGGACTTCAAATTCAAGCTCCAAGCTTCCCTAGGTGTTAGTGTGAAGGTTTGAAGCCATCTCCAAGCAAGAAATGAGCCATTCTTCTCCTCTCTCTTTCAAATTCATGAAATCTTACATCTCCAACTTCTAACTTTAACTCTTGTTTTGTTTTAGCTCAAAACAAGGAAGTTCTTTCAAGGAGCCCTCAAACACATCAAGAACTAAAGGATTGAAGAGCTAATAAGGCCCTCTAGCTTAAGAAGACAAATCTACAAAGGTTGTAAAACCCTTCAACTCAAAACATAACTAATATGAAATGTTTTCCTTGAAATGTTACTGTTTTTGTTGCTACTTAGAAACCATGAAACCTTAGGGAAATCTTGTCTTTGAATGTTCAAATACATGCTAAATGGAGTCTTTAATGATGTGTATTAAGGTGTTAAAATGTTAGTGGCATGAAAGTTGTGAAATAGGAGATACAAGAGAAAGTACGCACAACAAACACACTGTGAACAGTGTCATTAAGTTTCTGTACAAATTTTCGAACTCGAAATGTTAGGATAAAAGTTGTTAGTTTTGATGAGTTAAAACAAACCAGAAGATGTAATAGGGCCATCTGGACCTGTTAGCCAGATGATGATCTAGATTAGGACTTAGTCTAGGGGGAACTTCCAGACCAGAAGACTTCACCAGAGGACTCCACCAGAAGACTTCACCAGATAAGATAGACCAGAGGCAGAGGACCTTCCCCAGACCAGACGAGTCCGGACCAGACGAGTCTGGTAGAACATAAGATGCTCAGTTTGATCCCCTTATTCTACTGAGTATTCTGGTTGTTCACCAGATAAGGACCAGAAGACACCGAGGTTGCCTGGTGTCTGGTCTTGCCTTCTCTATTGAGAATCAGAGTTAGGCAGAGGAAGCTATTGACCGTTGGTGATTCAAATCAAGTCAACAAGATCAGAATTGGAAAGTATTTGAAGATAATCAATCCAAGGATCCCACCAACCCAATCAATCAATTAGGGAATTGATTGATTGAGGCTTCCTTATATAGAGGATCTGATTGGATTAGCCCTCCAACGGCTTGCCCTAATCCCCTCTATATATACAAGAGTGCAGTTCAAGAAAAAGTTTTAGAGACTCTACACGCGCACATAGCATACTAAGTTTTTTGATCACTACGCATTTGCACTCACCTTGTTCTTAATTACTCATCCAACTCGTAAGGAGTTTATATACTCAACCTGTTCATCTTGTTAGACAAGGTTGGAGTAAGTTTGTCTTTAGATCGAAGTTAGATCTAAAGAGATTGTAAGAAGGTGCTGGTACTTCGGAAATTCCAGTAAGTAGTGAGTTTGTTGGTTGGATAGTGAGACCCCTTTGATCAAGGGAGAGTGGACGTAGGATATTCAGATCCGAACCACTATAAATTCGGTGTTATTTATTACTTTCTTTAATACCTGTCGTTTATTATTTGTGCTCTTAGAAAAGATTTTCTCTAAAGACATTTTGGTTATAAAGGCTTCCGCAATTAATCTATCTAGTGGGACCAACAAGTGGTATCAGAGCAGTGTGTCCAACGACCACTGCTTTGTAAAGCTTTTGGTGGTCACCGGGCAGATCCATTGCTCTTAAAGTGCTTTTGTTAAAGTTCTTATTATTTCCCAAATTTTATTTAAAATGTCTGCAAAATCTTCTTATAAGAGTCGCAAATTGCCAGAGTTCTCATTTGAGGACTATAGCCACTGGAGCTTCATGATGAGTAATCATCTGGGAGCTATCCACCACCGCATGTTAGATGTGGTAGAGAGTGGCCCCATTAAATTTTACTGGACTCCTATTGATAGTGGCAGGTCAGAGTCCAGAGAAGAAACTAGCGATGCTGCAGAAGATAGAGTTCCCAGACAACGAATCCTCAAAAAGAAAGAAGAACTTGACAACGATGAGAGAAAGCTATATAACCTGGACCAGGTGGCAAGAACCGAGATTATCAACACTCTCACCAAGGAGGTAATAGAGAATGTCAGAACCTGTGTCACTGCGAAGGAGATGTGGGACAAACTTGCACTTCTCTGCGAAGGTACAGAGAAGATTAAAGATAACAAGCTCCAGGTTGTTCAACACTCGTTTGATACGTTCAAAATGAAACCAGACGAGACCATAGACCAGCTTGACATGCGCCTCACAAACCTCCTAAACGAGGCTAGTGCCTTAGGTAAGACCTACTCTGAAAAGGAAATTAATAGTAAAATTTTGCGTTCACTAACTAGCAGGTGGAGAATCAAAGTTATTGTGATCAAGGACAACAAGGATCTCAATACTCTGGATCATTATCTTCTGTTGTCTGATCTCAAAGCTTACGAATATGATCTTCAAGAGGAGGATCAAACAGAAGAGGTTTCCTCTTCTGGCCAGAAAGGAGTTGCATTCTCTTCAACTCTCAAGCCTGATGTCAAGCCAAAGGAGTCTACTGCAGATGACTTGAGCCTCAAGGAGCAGGTAGCACTTCTAACTCGTAAATTAGATAAAATGAGTTCAAAGTATGGCAGGTACAAAAGGCATTGGAAGGAGTCTACCAGAGACAGGAAGAGTTCTTTCAAGCCTGCAGAGAAGGAGAAGACATCTGGAGACTCAAGGGAGACCAGATTCAGAACTCCAGAGAGGAGGAGAGATGATAACCCTGGCAACTCTGGGAGATCAGATTATCAGAGGAGGGATGGTAGCTCTGGCAGACCTGACTACCAGAGGAGAGAAAGTAGTCCAGCCAGATCAGACTACAACCAGAGGAGGAGAGAGTCCAGTCCTAGTCCCAGAGGAGACAATGCCTGCTACACATGCAACAAGACTGGTCACTACAGTTATGATTGTCCTCAGCTTACTCCTAGGGAAAGAGAAGAGAAAAGAATCAAGAGAGACAGGAGATATGCAGATAAGAGAGCATTGCTGGCAGAAGCAGAGGAGGAGGATACTAGTTCCAGTTCTTCTTCTTCTGACTTTGGATCAGATGATGATGTGTGTCTCATGGCAGACATCACTGAGGTAAATGAAACTACTCTAGTTTTATCAAATTCCAAATGTACTGAATCCTCTAATTCATCTGGTAACTCCAGAGAGTCTGATATGCAACAAATGCTATCAGATCTCCAAAATTGTGTCCAACTTTGTCAAAAACTTGAGAAAGAGAATGGTAGGCTCAGAGTTGAAGTTCAACCACTCTCTCATGAGCACAAATCCACCAGAGAACTCATGAAAGATCATTCCAAAGAAGTCTCTGAACTTCAGGATAAGATCACAGAAAGAGATACTCTGGTAGATCAACTCATGAAAGAAAGGACCTCTCAAGAAGATGAGATCAATGAACTCAGAGCCAAATACCAGACTCTTATCAAGGGAAAACAAGTTGCTCACAACATAGAGGAGATACCTATGCCCAGAGAAGCTCCTAAGATACCATCTGTTGTATCTATCATATCAGAGTCTTCTCAGCGCATTTGTGATAAGAGTGGTTTAGGGTATTCTGGAATTTCCTCTAAAACTCATAAATACTTCTATAATAAAGACAAGTCTGTAAGAGCTGGTAAATTGGTAGAAATCTGGGATGATAAAGACTTAACTGGTAATGGTTACAAGGTGGTTCACAATCCTGACTGGAAAAGGAATCACTCTGTTAATCACATTACATATGGTCCAGAAGAGTTGACTGTTCTGGAAGAGAAGATGCTAGAGAATAAGTGTCAAAAAGGGGAACCATTAAAGATTGATGGTTCTGTGAACAATGAGTCCCAAGGAGTAGGAATTACTCAAATTGGAGGACCCCAGAGAAATCCTCAAAAGGAACCTAAACAGATTAGGGGACCTCAAAGGAAACACTCAAGGAAGGGGAATACCAATCAGAGTAACAACTACCAGAGAAGGAATAATGTTCAACAGAACCAGGTACCCCAGAGACAATTTTCTCAGAGGAATCAATTCCAGAATAGGTATACTCAAAGGAACTATAATCACCAGAGCAAGTCTAATTATCAGAACCAGAGGAGGTCTTCCAGACCCATCTATAGAAAACCAACTGATCTGGGTAGTTATGACACCAGAGATGGTTCTTCTAGGATGTACCCTTACAACCAGACCTTTAAGACCATGTCTTTGAGGCAGGCCATTCCAAAGGCCAGATTTGAGAAAAGGTACACCAGACCTGTTTATAGGAAAGGTGTCCTTATCAGACCAGTAGCTCAATATGTCATTGTCAGAGGACATGTGCTGGTAGATAGATTTGGAAGGAAGATAAGATCTCCTCATCCATCAAGGGATGATCTTTATCTATGGATTCCTACAAAACCTGCAACTAACCAATCAGGACCCAGCACTAGTAGGGGACCTAATTGATTTCTCTGCAGGTAGATAAGAGTCCATTGGAGAAAGGACTTTCAAGAAACCATGTCTGGTACATTGATAGTGGATGTTCTAAGCACATGACCTTCCAGAAAGATAATCTCCAAGATTTCAAGCCATTGAATGGACCAAGAGTGATGTTTGGTGACAACAACTATGGAGTCACCAGAGGAGTTGGAAAGTTGACCTTCAATGGAGTATCTGTAGATGAAGTCTACTACGTAGAAGGACTCAAGCATAATCTGCTTTCAGTATCCCAATTCTGTGACAAGGGATACTCAGTGAAGTTTTCTAGTGATTCATGCACTGTTTTCTCTTCTGATTATAATGATATTTTGCTAATAGGCTTGAGGAAGGGTAACATTTATGTTGCAGATTTTAACAGTTGCCCAAGAAATGCTTGCCTAGTTGCAAAAGGATCTGCAGAGAATAGCTGGATTTGGCACAAGAGATTGTGTCATCTTAACTTCAAAATACTGAATAAGATTGCCAGAAAAGGTCTCATTCGAGGTCTTCCTAATGAAGTGTTTAAGAAGGATCAGGTTTGTGGTTCATGCCAGAAGGGTAAACAACCCAAGACTTCCTTTAAGGATGTCCAGAGCACAACCACAACCAGAGTGCTTCAACTACTTCACATGGACCTGTTTGGACCTGTTTCTCCTCTTAGTTTCAGTGGAAGGAAGTACACCTTAGTGATAGTAGATGACTTTTCAAGATACACTTGGGTAGTGTTCTTGTTTAAGAAAAATGAAACTATGACTAAGCTGCCAGAGTTCTTCAAGCAGATTCAGAATGAGCAGAACCAGAGCATAGTCAGAATCAGAAGTCACAAAGGAACATAGTTTTTGAATTCACACATTGCAGATTACTGCAAGGATCATGGGATTTTTCATGAAACATCTGCTGCCAGAACACCCCAACAAAATGGAGTAGCAGAAAGGAGGAATAGGACCCTCAAAGAAGCTGCAAGAACACTTCTGGC
Organism: Ballota nigra; assembly: GCA_947034835.1. Taxonomy (NCBI): domain Eukaryota; kingdom Viridiplantae; phylum Streptophyta; class Magnoliopsida; order Lamiales; family Lamiaceae; genus Ballota; species Ballota nigra. Next base: position 78,586,853 of record OX344729.1, on the reverse strand, counting down.
AGAATACAGCACTCCACAGAGATTTTGGGCAGAGGCCATCAATACAGCTTGCTACACTCAGAACAGATGCCTGATTGCCCAGAGACATAATAAGACTCCATATGAGGTATGGAAAGGTAAAACCCCATCTGTTTCATATTTTCATGTTTTTGGATGTAAGTGTTTCATCCATGACAATGGGAAATCTAAATTAAGAACCTTTGATGCTAAAGTGGCTGATGGAATATTCTTAGGATATTCCAGCACCAGTAAAGCCTTTAGAGTTTTTAATAAGAATTCACTTTGTGTGGAGGAAACACCTCATGTTATTTTTGATGAATCTACTTTTGAGTTCAAGGTGGATTCTACGTCTTCTGATGAGACCCAGAATCAGACTACACCCAGAGTTATCAAAGTCAATCCATCTGTTCTTGATTCAGATTCAGATGATGACCCATCTCCTGGTTCTCTGAAGCAGCAGCCTTCACAAGGAGCAGAACCAGAAGAGGTTGGAACTCCTGTAGGGGGAAGCTCTTCTGCAGGTGGTGATAATCACCAAGGTACTGCAGAAGATGATCAACCAGGCAAGACCACGGGAAGGAGGACCCTGGTTGATCACCCCAATGACCTAATCCTTGGAGATCCAACTAAGGGTGTCCAGACTAGGAGATCTCTTAACTTAGCTGCCTTATTCAGTTGCTATGTGTCCTTGATTGAGCCTAAGAACATCAAGGAGGCACTGAAAGATTCAAATTGGATTGTTGCTATGCAGGAGGAGTTGAATCAATTCACCAGACAGGATGTTTGGGAGCTGGTAGACAGACCAAGACATCAAAAGGTGATAGGCACTAAGTGGGTCTTCAAGAATAAGAAAGATGAGAATGATGTCATTACTAGGAACAAGGCAAGGCTAGTGGCTCAGGGCTATTCTCAGTCTGAAGGAATAGACTATGATGAGACATTTGCTCCTGTTGCCAGACTAGAAGCCATCAGATTGTTCCTAGCATATGCTGCTCACATGAAGTTCAAAGTATACCAGATGGATGTGAAATCTGCCTTTCTTAATGGGATTCTCATTGAGGAAGTGTATGTGGAACAACCTCCTGGTTTTGAACAAGGTGACAAGGTGTTCAAGCTTAAGAAAGCTCTTTATGGGCTGAAGCAGGCACCCAGAGCATGGTATGACACTCTATCTCAATTTCTTCTGGACAATGGTTTTACTAAGGGTAAGATTGATAGGACCTTGTTTAGGAAAGAAGAAGGAAAGGACATCCTTCTGGTCCAAATATATGTTGATGACATTATATTTGGATCCCCTAACAAGAAGATGTGTGAAAAGTTTGGTGAACTCATGCAGAGTCAGTTTGAGATGTCCATGATGGGTGAGATGAATTACTTTTTAGGTTTGCAGGTTAAGCAATCAGAGAAGGGAATCTTCATTAATCAGGCAAAGTACACCAGAAACATGTTAGAGAAATTTGGAGTAGGATCTAGCAAAGCAGCCAAGATCCCTATGATGACAAATTTCAACATGGATCCAGATAAGTCTGGAGAGTGTGTGGACCAGACTCAGTACAGAGCACTTATTGGTTCTCTTCTGTACCTGACTGCAAGCAGACCAGATATTACCTTTGCTGTTGGAGTTTGTGCCAGATTTCAAGCTAATCCCAAGAAAAGTCACTTGGAAGCAGCAAGGAAGATTTTGAAATATCTTAAGGGAACAGTGAATTTATGATTATGGTATCCTGCAGATGACAATTTGGAATTGAGTGGTTATTCAGATTCAGACTATGGTGGATGCAGAATAGATAGGAAATCTACAAGTGGAACATGCCAATTTCTAGGGAATAAATTGGTATCCTGGTTTTCTAAGAAACAGACTTCAGTTGCTACATCAACAACAGAAGCAGAGTACATGGCTGCAGGGAGCTGTTGTTCTCAACTACTTTGGATTAGTCAACAGCTTAGGGATTACCAGATTAGAGCCAAGGATATTCCTATATTCTGTGATAGTAATAGTGCCATTGCAATTACCCAGAATCCAGTTCTTCATACCAGGTGTAAACATGTTGATATAAGACATCATTTTATCAGAGATCATGTTGAGAAGGGAGATATAAGGATGGAAAAGATTGCAACAGAGAAGCAGAGAGCAGATATCTTAACCAAGCCTTTGGCTGAGACCAGATTCAGAGAGTTAGCTTTTGAGTTAGGATTGTTGGATCCAGAGACAGATTTGTTTTAGGGGGAACATCAGAGAAGTATCCTTTATTTCTACTTTATTGCATATTCTTTATTTCGTTTAAAACTAACATACCTGCAGATTAGACATATCAGAGAATGTACCAGATAAGGTATGCACCAGGTGACACTTGTCCCAGATGAAGTGCTGAGTCAAATGTCCAGAATCTTCTCTGACCAGGACCAGATGAGTTTCATCAGAGGAGATGTAACATCAGATTAGCTGTGGTGTCATCTGGTTACAATATCAGGTGACAGGTATGGTTTTACTTCTCTGGCCTCTGATCATTGGGATACACTTTTCAAATTAGTAAGTACACTCAAAACCTTTCAACTTCGGAGTGTATTTAAGACTAGGGTATAGGGCCTAGGCAATCATTTCGCTTTTTCTCTTGACTGCCACAAAACCCCTTTATGCCCCGTCCCAATGACTATGCCAACGCACCAGATTAAATCTGTATCTTGCCTTTCTTTGTGGCCATCAGATTTAATCACTGTGCAAAATGTCAATCAATTCAAATATTGATTTTGTTCCCTAATTTAATTTTAGTATTACACGCGTTCACACTTCATTTATTACTCGAGCCACGCGTATTACCATATTTAAATCTAATTTTCTTACAATCTGTCTTTTCACGTTTTCATACTTTCAAACCCTAACCTCTCTCTGCAAAGTTCTTCCCTTCTTTCTCTCTCTCTCTCTCTCTCTCACAGATATGACTCCCCCGTGTAATTTTGACCATGAATTGATGATGAAGAAACTCAAAACGGAGATGGTGGTTGACTTCTACACCACCAAGAACTCGTCTGCTCTTGCTATTTTGGAACTATTGAGGAGATCCGGAGTTGAGAAGTTGATCTCCACCATTCCCAGAGATTTTCGTACTCTTGACGGTTATGCGGCCCAGTTTTTGGTTCGCATGAAGATCAATGAAGACCATATTTCTACAAAGATTGACAGGGAAGATTTGGTGTTTTCCAAGCATGATTTCTGTGCCCTATTTGGAAACATTTCGGCGGAAGGAGTGGATCTTTTAACCTACAAGGAGGATGATATTGTGGGTTCCTTCAAACTGTTCGCTCGTTCCTCTTGCCAGAATATCACGAAGGGATTTCTGGATAAGCATCTAAGGCAAAAGTACAAGGTACTTTTTGACATAGTTGTTAAGGTGTTGATGTGTGAGAATCACAGCACAGATGCGATCTTTAATGGAAGAATGTGTGTGATGAGAGCTTTGTATGACGGCGTCCAATGCAATTGGGCAGAATTCTTTTGGGGCGTCTTGAGGAAGAATAAGGCGAAGGTTAACAAGGAAGCTTGTCCTTCCATTCCAGGGGAGATGCAGTTTTATTTCACTGCTAATGTTTCGTTGGGTACGAAACTTACCTTGATTTTGGACTCCTTGCTTCCAGAGAAGAGATGGAAGGAGTCTTGGTGCAAAGGTTTTCACAAGTCTAAGGTGCTATTTTCAAAGGATGGTCCCCTTCATGGCCATCCTGATTCTGATGGAGAAGAAGCCATCCCTGCCCCTCCTCTTCAGGCAGTACCCTCACCTGCAAAGGGGCAGAAGCAGCAGCCAAGGTAGAAGGCCCAGAAGAAAGCTGCTGGTGCAACTGGTTCCTCAACCATTGCCTTTTCTGGTTCCTCGGAGGAGGACCAGATTGCCCTTCTTAACATTCTTAAGAAGAAGGGTGGTGATGATGATGAAGCTGTTAAGGCTGGGGCAGCCAAGCGGAAGAGGCCGGTGGAGGCCAAGAAGAAATCTGCCAAGAAGCCAAGGACTGGCAGAAGAGCTCCCAAGAAAACCCTCCTGGTGGATGAGCCATCAGAGGAAGAAGAGGAAGAGGAGGTTGAACCTCTTAAGAGGAAGCCCAGGGCCAAGAGGGCAATTCTACAGGATCCTGACTCTGGATCTGATCTTGGTGAGGCCCTGGAGAGAGCTATTAATGATGCTTCCCAGATTATGGAGGATTCTCCAGAGCTCGTTGTGCCTGCTGGTGTTGACCCAGCAGAGGTAAACCCTTTCTTACCTTCCTCTACTTCCATTGATCTTGTCTCCCCCTCTACCTCCCCACCAGATACTCAAACACATCCCATCTCATCTGCTCCTGGTGTTCCTTCATTCTCACCAGAGCAGACTCTCCCAGACACACCTACATTCTCTACCTCAACCATTCCTCAAACACCCTCTCCCCCATTTTCCCATATACCTCTAAACACAAACCCCTCTCCCCCAATTTCTGTACCAGAGGTGCCATCAACCTCTTCTGGTATAGACTTTTCCCTCCCAACCTCTTTCACTTCACACTTTCCCATCCCAACTTCTGTACCAGAGATTCCATCCTCTTCTGGTGCAGAGCAACCCATCCCCTCCACCTCTACCTCACAAAATCCTACCCCTCCACAAGCCCATACAGAACAAGACCCAACCATTTCTATGGCTCTGGGATTCTCTGCCCCTCCCCCTTCTCCCACCTGTTCAACCCGCAATGATAGTGAAGATGATGAAGCTTCACTTGAGCCTGCTGACTTAGCACCTTCCTCCTCTGCCTCTGGGCCCAAACCCTTCACTTTCTCATCTGCAGAAATGGGTCCCATTAGGCAGAGTATGAGTGTAAGTGCTCAGCTCTGGCTAAGAGAGCATTTCCCAGTTCTTCTGGAGCACTTACCCCTTCTGGCAAATCTTACTGATGCTAAAGTTTGGAGTAAGGCCAGACTGGAGGATGTGGAGGACCTTTTGATGTTGCTTGAGGAAATGGGTCCCTCCAACTTCACTGCTTGGGAGATCGAGCTGAAGCAAAAGCTAAATCTCCAGAATCCTGCAGAGCTAGAGTCACCAGAGGCAGCGAAGGTGGTGATTCGAACTCTTCTCATCCAACAGGGGGTGATGATCTCTCCAGAGGGCCCCTCTTACAAGTTTGGTCCTCATTTCGTCTTTCCTTCAGAGTTGTATTCCGACGAAGAAGACTTTGAAGTCACTCCGGCTATCCTCCAGAAGATGAAGTTGTTCTTCAATGAACAAATCCAGCAGATTGGCAGATTTTCAAAGGCTATGCAGCACTTGGCACCTGCTCTGGTTGAACACCAGATTAAAGATGAGCGAAGGAAGTTTTTGAAGCAGATCAAGGATGTTTTTGCTTCTGCCAAAGCTGCCTTCAAATCTGACTGCCTGTTCTTAAAGATGGATGTACATGAGAGCCAGAAGCAGCTTCAACAATATGTTCTTGACCAGATGAGGCCAGTTTCGGTGCTTAAAGTGGAGTTGGCCACTCAAATGCTGGAAACTGCAAAGCTGAAGGATTCTCTCCAGGAGATGCTTGCCAGGCAGGAGGCCTTAGTTGCAGAGTCGAAAGCCTACCTGGAGGAGGCTAAGCAACTGCGTGATCTTCACTCTTCCTCCAACACTGCCTTGCCTGATCTCATAAGGCAGGTAGTGGAGCCCCTCCTTGATGTAGTTAAAAAGGGGGAAGAGAAGTCCAGAACTGATCTGGCGAAGACCACTGATGAAACCCTTTTCAGCCATGGAGCTCGTCTGGACCTGTTGGAAAACACTTTGGCCCAGGCTGAGTTGCAGAAGAAGAAGAAGGAAGAGCTCAAATCTCTTTCCATGGCTAAGCAGCTTGCTGCAGAAGAGGAATCAGAAGCAGAGCAGGATCCTATTTCCATCTCTGGTCCTGCAAAGAAAGCGATCAGAAGAGTCAAGAAGAGCTTCTTGGAAGAGGTCGTTGAAGAAGCAGAGAAGAGATACAAAGAAGAGACTCCAGAGGAGAAGCAAGCCAGAATAAGGAAAAACATAGATGAAGAGCAGAGGCTCAGATATGTTAGGAGACAATCGAAGAAGAGCAGAGAAGCTGGTGCTTCTTCTGGTGCAGGTGGATCGAGCCAGAGGAGGAAAGCTCCCACTGAAGTGTTGAATATCTTGCCTCTCAGGACAGAAGGGTCCTTTGACTCTACTGTGCCCGTGCCCCTGATTAAAAAATGGAGAGAAGCCAAGACTCTCTGGTTTATTCAACACTACATCCAGAGGCCACCACCAGAAGATGAAGCACTTATCAACAGGACCTTCCATTCGTGGATGAAGTGTTACGATGCAGAGCTTTACAAGCAGCTAATGGATTCAACGATAGAGTTCAACCTGGAGGTCACAGCCCCTGAATTTCATTACCTCAACACTCCCATGATAGGGGACCAGGTTGATTGGCTAGAGTTGAAGAAGTTATTCAAGACCAAGGTGTTGGTGAATTTCACCCCAGCATCTTCTGCAGAGTTGAAGGCCATTCAAGACAGGTTTCTTGACTGGTTTCTGGTGCCTAAAGATAACAGAAGATATGCTTAGATAGGACCAGAATTTCATTGTAATCTGTAAACTCTTGTCCTTATTATTAATGAAAATATCATATCTTCCTGTTCAAAAGACAACCTCTTGTTGTCTTAATTGTTTGCCTGATAAGATCTATTCTAAGGTCTTATCCTTTATACGTTTTCTTGCTTAAATCTTCTTTGTGATCAGTTCTGGTAGTGTTTTAACTCCATCAAAAAGGGGGAAATTGTTAGGATAAAAGTTGTTAGTTTTGATGAGTTAAAACAAACCAGAAGATGTAATAGGGCCATCTGGACCTGTTAGCCAGATGATGATCTAGATTAGGACTTAGTCTAGGGGGAACTGCCAGACCAGAAGACTTCACCAGAGGACTCCACCAGAAGACTTCACCAGATGAGATAGACCAGAGGCAGAGGACCTTCCCCAGACCAGACGAGTCCGGACCAGACGAGTCTGGTAGAACATAAGATGCTCAGTTTGATCCCCTTATTCTACTGAGTATTTTGGTTGTTCACCAGATAAGGACCAGAAGACACCGAGGTTGCCTGGTGTCTGGTCTTGCCTTCTCTATTGAGAATCAGAGTTAGGCAGAGGAAGCTATTGACTGTTGGTGATTCAAATCAAGTCAACAAGATCAGGATTGGAAAGTATTTGAAGATAATCAATCCAAGGATCCCACCAACCCAATCAATCAATTAGGGAATTGATTGATTGAGGCTTCCTTATATAGAGGATCTGATTGGATTAGCCCTCCAACGGCTTGCCCTAATCCCCTCTATATATACAAGAGTGCAGTTCAAGAAAAAGTTTTAGAGACTCTACACGCGCACATAGCATACTAAGTTTTTTGATCACTACGCATTTGCACTCACCTTGTTCTTAATTACTCATCCAACTCGTAAGGAGTTTATATACTCAACCTGTTCATCTTGTTAGACAAGGTTGGAGTAAGTTTGTCTTTAGATCGAAGTTAGATCTAAAGAGATTGTAAGAAGGTGCTGGTACTTCGGAAATTCCAGTAAGTAGTGAGTTTGTTGGTTGGATAGTGAGACCCCTTTGATCAAGGGAGAGTGGACGTAGGATATTCAGATCCGAACCACTATAAATTCGGTGTTATTTATTGCTTTCTTTAATACCTGTCGTTTATTATTTGTGCTCTTAGAAAAGATTTTCTCTAAAGACATTTTGGTTATAAAGGCTTCCGCAATTAATCTATCTAGTGGGACCAACACGAAATGTTACGTATTTTGGAAAAGTGTTTATACTACATAAAATTAGATCAAGTTAGCTTTCATTTGCCACTGGTTTGAGTCAATTCGAAATTTTCTTTGATAAGTTATGAATTTTTAAAGAAAGTGTGACGAAACTGCTAGATTTTTCACTTTCATGGGCTAAAATGTACCTTTCGAATCAAGTTTGGATTTTATAAAAATTATGATAAAATACTACATGAAGTTAGCTATCTCTATGTATTTTTCTATGATTTTTGAATTAGTATAAATAGTTTTACTAAAATTATTTTTTGACGCTGCGCACACACTGTAAGTTTCTGGAAGAAACTGTCACGTTTTGAAAATGAACCTAGAACTCATATTTTCTTAAACTAAATGACATGAAACAAATTTTATATGTGTATTACACTATAAAAGCTACCTACTGTATAAATTTCATGATGATCGGATATATTTTAGTATTTTTCAAAAGTGGTTAAAGTTAGGGGACGAACATCCGAAGGAGCAAACTGCACACCTTCGGATGTGTCTTCCTCAAACTGTTTTTCTCATCTATGGCTTAAGAACGGACTGTTTTATTACTTAAATTGATGAATATGATAGGGATTGACTTATTGCACTTGAATATTATGTGAATTACATGTGAATGATGTGTTGTTTAGTGTTAGCTTTAGGGTAAGGACTATATGTTTCTATGTGCGTCTTTAAAAGAGAAAAGAATAAAGGAAAACCGTATGAAAACCCTAAAATACTTAAATATACTAAACATGCCTAGATGAGGATTCATATTCTCCGTAAACACTAGTCACGTTAAAAGCTTTTGGTTAAATCGATAAGCGATAGGACATTAAGTAAGATACAAGTCCTTATCGAACCAACGTGTATAAACTTTAAGAAGAATTTCTAAGACATCGATAACTGAAGTAAATAAGAATGTGCTAGGTTGTGTACGGCCACAGTGACGAGGATTGACGGGTGAGCGAACGGGGGAATAAGTTTTACGAAAGAAAAACGGTTAAGGTGGGTGGTTCTTATGCATTGCCTGGAATATTATACGATTATTGGTGTATGCGAATGTTTTGACCTTCGGGTCACATGGTTATTACATGATATATGGTATCTCAAACGATATGTAATGGTCTGGCTTTTGTAGCTAGGCACCATGGTGGAAAAGAGCTTTTGAGCTAAAATATCTCAAATGATATGTAACGGTCTGGCTTATGTAGCTAGGCGCCGTGGTGGATAGAGCCTGCGGGCTATATGATGAATGGTATCTCAAATGATACGTAATGGTCTGACTTTTGTAGCTAGGCGCCATGATGACGGAACACATGAAAGGAAAAATGTTTTTTTTAAATGTTATGATTTGCGTACTGCCGTTTTCGTGTAATAGCATGCAGACCATCCACACTGAGAATTCAAATATCACCCCCTTATTTTTAAAATATTTTCAGGTCAGGATGTTGGAGAGTTCGTACCTGTGGAGGAGTGATACGTGTTCTGTCGCTTTTCTGTGTTACTTAAGTATGACTTATGGTTTTTGCGCTAATTAAGTATGACTTTAAGTGATGATGTTTATGTTGACTTGTGTGTGTGCCGAGGTGACAAACAGTTGCATAGTCTCTCAATGGTAGAATGTATAATGTTCAAGCTAATTATCTATTTCGTGCCAAATCTTTTAAAAAGATCCTTGCGGGTCCTCTTTTCGAAAAAGAAAACATAAGTACATTTTTCATAACGAAAATCTTAATCTTCCGTTGTCTATGAGATGTTATCATTGGTATTCTTAAAAAAAATTAGTTTGGTTTTTGGGTCACTAAGTGACGACTTGGATTTCTAGAGTGTCGAATCCTCACTTTGGAAATCTGGGGCGCTACAGGTGGTATCAGAGCGCGGTTAAAAATTTTGGCAAAAAAACTTATCCTTCCTTCAAAATTTCGAAAATTTTAAAGAGAGCTTTGAATTTTTCTTTTTCGAGAAAATATATAGTAAAGTATATATATATATATAAGATGTTTAAACAACCGTCAGAAACGTATCCTCCCCTGCAGACGAGTGCCCCGAGGTATGACTTTATGTGTTTACAAAATTGCGAATGTTTAAACTTGGAGAACTTAACTTGAAATATTATACCCCTCCCTTAGCACGTTGAAACCTTAGCCTTCATATATAAGATAATTAACATATTTTATTTATCCCCCTGGACCTAGATGGACATCTACCTAGGACAACGTCAGCGTGCCGAGGAAAGTATGACCGAGTTCTTAGACCGTTTCAATCGAGTCCGAAACTGTACGACCCTTGGCATGCACCCTCAAAGTAGCTACCAAGCAGCACAACACTTCACAAAGATCGTGCTACCCAAATGGCGAAAATTGGCCGAGGGCGCCTTTCACGAGCACACGACGTACGATTCCAAGAAAGGAGCTCGGACACGCTTCCGTGCCTTCGCAGACGTCCTTATAAATAGGATCGAAGCGGCAGAGCATGCTAAATTTATGGGGATGGATGCAGCAGGGGGTGCTAGGAACAAGCAGAAGTATGCAGATTTCCACCAATCAATAGTAGATGAACTGCGAGCGGAAGTGGCACAACGAAACTTAAAGATCCGGAAGCTACAGGAAAAGAACAAAGAAGCGGAAGCAGAACTTGCAAAGAGAGAGGGATGGGTGAAGGATTTAGCAAAAGAAGCTCGCGAGGGACGAGATATTGCTAGGATGTTCTATGAGGCAAGTGGTTTCCCAGGGGCGCCTGAGGAGACCGACCCATCCGAGGAAAAATCTAGAAGTGACGACGAGAGCGCGTCTTAACACCCCTATGGACCACCCGGACCGAGCCATTTTCCCTTAGTGCTTGTGCCCTCTTTTGCGATATGTATTAGATGAAGTTAACTTGTCTTAGAACTTAGTACCTTATGTCTTGTTACTTTGATGTATAATATGTTGTAAGGAGGAAATTATTTCCCCCGAACCTTTTAACTTATGCAATATGTATATTAAGCAATTTCATGCTACTTATTCTATCTGCTACTTTTATCCGATTAATTGTTTGATCACATATGTGTGTGGTTCCCGACTACCATGGTTGAGCCAATTGTCGGCCGTTGACTGCAGCAGCGTGCGCCCACTTTTTGTTGCCCCTATTGTATGATTGGTGCTACACATAATATTGTCACATTAATTGGATTCTGTTTTTGTTTTCATATCTATAATAAGTAATATTCTCCTCCCTTCTTCCAGTTTTGCGACATGGCTAGGCGCGGAAGGCCCCGTATGATTCAGAGAGAACCGTCACAGGAATCCGTAGGACAGGACCCACCAAATGCTTGATCTGGAGCCGATATGGCACGCAAATTTTTCAACTCACTGCAGAACTATCTCCAGCAACAAGCTTCACCACCCCCACCTCCACCTCATGCTCATCACTACGTACCCCGACCAAACGAGTACGTTAAGCAATTTCGACGACTCCAACCACCTAGACTTACTGGGAAAGAGGGTCCTACCCAGACTGAGGAATGGATTGCTGATATGGAAAGGATCTTCAACCATATGACCCTGACTGAAGCACAGAAAGTCTCGTGCACCAAGTTCCAGTTAGCTGAAGATGGAGCCCAGTGGTGGGAATCCTATGAGAGGACTTTAACTAAGGTCGCTCGGGCAGCGACTACATGGGAAGAATTTAAGGAAGCTATTCTGAAGAGGTACTTTCCCCAAGTGTTGAGGGATCAGAAGGAGACGGAATTTGTCAACCTTAAGCAGGGAACCCTCTCAGTGACTGAATACGAGATGCGTTTCAATAGGTTATCCCGCTATGCTACGTACTTGGTGGGAAATGATGAGAGGAAGGCTCGCCGATTCGAAAGGGGTCTACATCCCGAAGTGGAAGGAGTAGTGGCTGGATTGAGACTTTCGAGCTACAGTGAGGTCTTTGATCGAGCCTTAAGCATCTCAATTGGATTGGGACTAGAGTTTAAGACCACCACGCCTGCCCTGGCCGTAAACAAGAACTGGCAGCCCAATTTCAAGCGCCAGCAGAACCCACCCGCGAGAGGGAACACATCATCTGCCCTAGTAGCTGAGAGAGCTTTGGCCCCACTTTGCAATGTCTGTAGAAAGAGGCACCATGGACGGTGTCTGGTGGGGACACCTAACTGTTTCCGTTGTCATCAGCCAGGCCACAGGGCAAGTGAGTGTCCGCAGGTGCCAGGAGCCAACCAGGTCCCACTAGGGAATCCCCGGCCTGTCCAGAACATGAACACTCAGTTTCGACCACCTCCTGCTCGAAACTTCCAGGCTGGACAACAGCCCCGAGCCAACCATCCTCCTGGGAGAAATGGCCCAGCTCAGGGACAGAGAGGAAGAGCTCATGTGAATGCCATCTACAATGGCGAGGAGGAACATGATTATCCAGCAGAGGATGGAACCTTGTCAGGTATAATATCAATACTTGATACTCCAGCTTATGTGTTATTTGATACGGGAACATCGCATTCTTTTATTTCTGAAAGGTTTAGGAAACGAAAGAATGTTAAGTTCTCCAAAGGCGAAGGCCTGGAAGTACATTTTCCTTCTGGAGAATCAACAAAGATAAATGCCTTAGTCAAAGGATTTAAGTTCAAACTTGGGGACCACCCAGTAGAAGCTGACCTTCACATCTTAGCAATGAAAGAGTTTGACCTAATCCTAGGATTAGATTGGTTAATCCAAAACAAGGCAATAATTCGATGCGCAGACAGAGAGATCGATTTCGTAACTCCCGGAAGCCTACAATTTACTTTCCGTAGAATCAAGTCCAAGCCGGGAATACGGATCATCTCCGCTGTTAAAGCTGTAAAACCGCTACGAAAAAGGGAGTGTCAGGGGTATCTGGTCAACATTTCCGAGGTCGTGAAAGATAAAACATCTCCAGCCTCAGTGCCAACTGTAAGGGACTATCCAGATGTCTTTCCAGAGGAGTTGTTAGGATTACCCCCAGATCGACAAGTGGAATTCTCTATTGATCTTATACCCGGAGCAACACCAGTATCCAAGGCCCCATACCGGATGACACCCAAAGAATTGCAAGAGTTGAAATAACAGCTACAAGGCCTATTGGATAAGAAATTCTTCCAACCTAGTGTCTCACCTTGGGGAGCACCGGTATTGTTCGTCAAGAAGAAGGATGGATCCCTCAGGATGTGCATTGACTACAGAGCGTTGAATCAACTGACCATCAAGAACAAGTACCCCCTCCCACGAATTGAAGATTTGTTTGACCAACTAAAGGGTGCTTGCGTGTTCTCGAAGATCAACCTAAGGTCGGGATATCATCAGTTGAAGGTTAAAAATAGTGATATTCCGAAGACAGCCTTTCGAACGCGGTATGGACACTACGAGTTTAGTGTAATGCCGTTTGGAGTGACAAACACACCCAGAATATTCATGGACCTGATGAATAGAGTGTTTCATGAGTACCTGGACCACTTCGTCATTGTTTTCATCGATGATGTACTCGTCTACTCCAAGAGTAAGGAGCAACATGAGAAACATCTCAGAACTGTCTTAGAAGTAATGAGATAAGAAAAACTCTATGCAAAATTCAGCAAATGCGAATTCTGGCTAGACCGAGTTATGTTCTTAGGACACATCATCTCGGCAAAGGGGATAGAGATGGATCCGGCCAAAGTGGAAGCCATAATGGGCTGGAAAAGACCGTCCAATGCCAATGAAATTCGCAGTTTCCTTGGTTTGGTGGGCTACTATCGGAGGTTCATTCAAGATTTCTCCCGCATTGCAAAACCTTTAACATAATTGACGAGGAAGAAGGAGAAATTTATTTGGACTCCCACATGCGAAGAAAGTTTCCAAGAGTTAAAGAAGCGGTTGACCACAACACCGGTGTTGACTATTCCTGATGGGTCTGAAGGATTTATCATTTACACCGATGCATCCTTATCAGGACTGGGATGTGTGTTAATGCAACATGGGAAGGTTGTAGCGTACGCATCACGACAGTTGAAAACACACAAACAAAACTATCCCACCCACGATTTGGAGTTGGCAGCAGTGGTCCATGCATTGAAAATCTGGAGGCACTATCTCTACGGGGGAAAGTGCGAGATCTACATGGATCACAAGAGCCTAAAGTACTTCTTCACGCAAAAAGAATTGAACATGCGTCAGAGAAGGTGGCTTGAACTGGTGAATGACTATGACTGCACGATCCATTACCACCCAGGGAAAGCGAATGTAGTAGCCGATGCTCTGAGCAGAAAGGGAACTGTGAAGCTCAGTTCCATATTCACCACACAGAAATCCTTAATCGAAGACTTTTCACGTCTAAGTCTGGAAGTGGTGAACCCATGTTGCGCCTCTGCAACATTGTTCACACTCACAGTACAACCCACTCTGAAAGGAAGGATTTGAGAGATGCAAGAGAGTGACAAGTTCCTCAAAAAGATAAAAATGCGGGTAAAGGCTGGAACTACCAGAGGCTTCTACATCGACAATGAAGGGACATTATTGTTTGTGAATAGAGTATGTGTACCAAAGGATGAAGGATTGAGAAATGAAAATCTCAAGGAGGCACACAACACTCCTTATACAGTACACCCCGGAGAGACCAAAATGTACAGGAACCTGAGGGAGAACTTTTGGTGGAGAGGCATGAAACGAACGATCGATCAATTCTTGAGGAAATGCCTAACTTGTCAGCAAGTGAAAGTATATCATCAGAGGCCATCTGGGCTACTACACCCTCTGGAAATGCCCGAATGGAAATGGGAGAATGTGACCATGGATTTCATCACCATATTTCCAAGGACTGTCAGAAATCACGATGCTATTTGGGTCATTGTTGATAGACTCACAAAATCTGCTCACTTCATACTCATCCGGATGACGTACCCGATGGACAAACTTGCCCAGTTGTACATTGGTGAAGTAGTCAGGCTACATGGAGTCCCAGTCTCGATAGTCTCAGACCGAGATCCTCGTTACACGTCAAACTTTTGGAGAAGTTTGCAACGAGCCCTAGGGATGACTTTGAATTTCAGTACAGCTTATCACCCCCAGACGGATGGACAATCTGAAAGAACCATCCAGACCCTAGAAGACATGTTGCGGGCATGTGCTTTAGACTTCGAAGGGAACTGGGAAACACACCTCCCACTGGTGGAATTTGCGTACAACAACAGTTACCAGGCCACCATCCAGATGGCGCCCTATGAAGCACTTTATGGAAGAAGGTGCAGATCTCCAATCTGTTGGAACGAAGTTGGAGTCCGCAAAGTCTTGGGGCCAGAACTAGTAGAGAAGTCTGCAGAAGTAGTCTCGAAAATCAAGGAAATGATCAAGGCAGCTCAAGACCGGCAGAAGTCTTATGCAGACACTCGTAGAAAGGATATTCATTTTAAAGTTGGGGAGAAAAATTTTCTACGAGTTGCACCAATGAAAGGATTGATCCGTTTTAGAAAGAGAGGAAAGTTGAAACCTCGTTTCATCGGACCTTTTGACATTTTGGAGAAAATTGGGGATGTAACCTATCGCTTAGCCCTACCACCTGAACTATCCCAAGTACACAATATTTTTCACATCTTGTCTATCCGCAAGTATGTTGGGGACTCAGACCACGTTGTCAATTTCCAAGGCTTGGAGATAAGCCACGATTTGACGTATCCAGAAGTGCATGTGTCTATACTGGGAAGGAAAATACACACCTTGAGGAATCGAGTAGTTCCACTAGTACTAGTGCAATGGAGCCGACACGGCAAGGAAGAAGCCACGTGGGAACGAGAAGATGCAATCCTCGCCAAGTATCCGCAAGCCTTCGAAAATCTAAGTAAGTCAAATTTCGAGGACGAAATTTCTTTTAAGGAGGGTAGGATGTAATACTCCGGACCAAATTAGTATTACTATTATGAGTATTATTATTATTATATTGCTTATGATATCCTCCTTAAAATGAAAATATTTCATGAATGTTTTTGAAAATGAAACGCTTTGCGATTTAAGGTCGATATCTTAAATATGGGCGGACGAATCGAAACCGGCAGCACACCTAGCACTGTAACATCAAAGTGAATCCGTATAGACTGATTAAATAAGCAAAATGAAATCATAGAATAGGAAATTTGAGGCCTTTAACTTGATGGAGAATTCTCAAACAAAATTATACTTTTGTCGCCAAAAGTAGAACGAAAAACCCTAAAACCTCCGAATTTCGAATTCGATGAATAAATACAAACCCAACACAAGACATAATTGATAAAATGAAGATAAATATCAGTTTTAATAAAGTAAATAAAAAACTAAACTTTCGGGTAACAAAACAAGCAAAAACGTTGAGTTCCGGAGCCCAAAACTTAGCCGAAAAACACACGATTTCAACACCGAAAATTGCACCGCGTTCAAAAATACAGAGAGGACTCAAAATTCCTTCATGGTGCCCACTAATTTCGACCAGCAGATGCTGGGATCAGCCAAGGGATGACCTCTCTTCCTTTCCCCTAAATCAAGCTACTTGTCTCCACTTTTTAATTCAAGAAAAGCCCATACCTTTCTTACACAATTTGACCACTCCCTCACCTCTATGATCAGCTAACACACTTCTCTCCCTCTATAAAAAAACCCCCATAATCCCCCTTGGGTTCACTTTGCAGCCCCCTACAAGATAAAGAAAGAAAATTTCCCCTCCCTCTCATGCTCCCTCAAGTTTTGGCCATTCTCACTTCAAGGGAGGAGAAAGTTTTCTTCTCCCATTTCCAACCATAGAGGAACTTCAAATTCAAGCTCCAAGCTTCCCTAGGTGTTAGTGTGAAGGTTTGAAGCCATCTCCAAGCAAGAAATGAGCCATTCTTCTCCTCTCTCTTTCAAATTCATGAAATCTTACATCTCCAACTTCTAACTTTAACTATTGTTTTGTTTTAGCTCAAAATAGGGAAGTTCTTTCAAGAAGCCCTCAAACACATCAAGAACTAAAGGATTGAAGAGCTAATAAGGCCCTCTAGCTTAAGAAGACAAGTCTACAAAGGTTGTAAAATCCTTCAACTCAAAACATAACTAATATGAAATGTTTTCCTTGAAATGTTACTGTTTTTGTTGCTACTTAGAAACCATGAAACCTTAGGGCAATATTGTATTTGAATGTTCAAATACATGCTAAATGGAGTCTTTAATGATGTGTATTAAGGTGTTAAAATTTTAGTGACATGAAAGTTGTGAAATAGGAGATACAAGAGAAAGTATGCACAACAAACACACTGTGAACAATATCATTAAGTTTCTGTACAAATTATCGAACTCGAAATGTTACGTATTTTTGAAAAGTGTTTATACTACATAAAATTAGATCAAGTTAGCTTTCATTTTCCACTGGTTTGAGTCAATTCGGAATTTTCTTTGATAAGTTATGGATTTTTAAAGAAAGTGTGACGAAACTGCTAGATTTTTCACTTTCATGGGCAAAAATGTACCTTTCAAATCAAGTTTGGATTTTATAAAAATTATGATAAAATACTACATGAAGTTAAATATCTCTATGTATTTTTCTATGATTTTTTAATAAGTATAAATAGTTTTACTAAAATTATTTTTAACGCTGCGCACACACTGTAAGTTTCTGGAAGAAACTGTCACGTTTTGAAAATGAACCTAGAACTCATGTTTTCTTAAACTAAATGACATGAAACAAATTTTATATGTGTATTAAACTCTAAAAGGTACCTACTATATAAATTTCATGATGATCGGATATATTTTAGTATTTTTCAAAAGTGGTTAAAGTTAGGGGACGAACATCCGAAGGAGCAAACTGCACACCTTCGGATGTGACTTCCTCAAACTGTTTTTCTCATCTATGGCTTAAGAACGTACTGTTTTATTACTTATATTGATGAAATGATAGGGATTGACTTATTTCACTTGAATATTATGTGAATTACATGTGAATGATGTGTTGTTTAGTGTTAGCTTTAGGGTAAGGACTATATGTTTCTATGTGCGTCTTTAAAAGAGAAAAGAATAAAGAAAAACCGTATGAAAACCCTAAAATACTTAAATATACTAAACATGCCTAGATGAAGATTCATATTCTCCGTAAACACTAGTCACGTTAAAAGCTTTTGGTTAAATCGATAAGTGATAGGACATTAAGTAAGATACAAGTCCTTATCGAACCAACGTGTATAAACTTTAAGAAGAATTTCTAAGACATCGATAACTGAAGTAAATATGAATGTGCTAGGTTGCGTACGGCCACGGTGACGAGGATTGACGGGTGAGCGAACGGGGGAATAAGTTTTACGAAAGAAAAGCGGTTAAGGTGGGTGGTTCTTATGCATTGCCTGGAATATTATACGATTATTGGTGTATGCGAATGTTTTGATCTTCGGGTTACATGGTTATTACATGATATATGGTATCTCAAAAGATATGTAATGGTCTGGCTTTTGTAGCTAGGCGCCATGGTAGAAAAGAGCTTTTGAGCTAAAATATCTCAAATGATATGTAACGGTCTGACTTATGTAGCTAGGCGCCGTGGTGGACAGAGCCTGCGGGCTATATGATGAATGGTATCTCAAATGATGCGTAATGGCCTGGCTTGTAATACCCCGTCCTGTTTTATACCTTTTATATTCCTAGAACCTTTATTTTATATTATTATCTTTGTTTCTTTTAATTTTATTATTTTTGTGTACTATTGTGTAATTTAAATATATACCATATTTCAAATTCCCGAATTCGAAGAAAGAAATCGAATATTTCAAACGGATAAGGGACTACGAGAAATTAAATAATCAAGTTTGAAATAAGGATTTTGATCCGTATAATTTATCGAGAATAATTAAAATACTTTAAAATATTATTCGAATTTTAAAACTGTATTAATTATTAAATCGGGATTAAACTCGCGAACCAAACGATCCCTAAACCGTATCAAGTGGGAACGAAAATATCAGAATTAAAGGGGATTAATCCCTAACCACATAATTTACTTTTCCTTTTGAATTAAATTAATTACCCAATTTATCCCACCCACATATTATTTCCATCCTTTATAATTAATTAAATAAGAAATTAATTCCATCAAATATCCCTATCTCTCTCTCCTCATTTTCATTCACAACCACGTCTCTCTCTCAGTTTTCATCACAAAAAGAAATTCCTCTCTCAAACAGCAAAGTCGCCGCCTCCAGCTTCTCCCTCCGCCGATCGACGCCGCCGCGATCAGACGCAACCGCAGCCCTCCTCCGCTGTCCGCCTCCCTTTTCGACACGCTGCCGCCGTCGCCCCTTCCTCCTCCCTGTCGCGTCCTCATCCCCGGCGAGCAACATCGCTGGCGACGCCGCGCACAGCGCCGCCCTCCACCGCTGGCACCTCCGTCCTCCGATCGAACGTCCCAGACGACCGCACCGCCCATCATCCCTGCTCCCAGGCGTCGCGCCGCCGCCTCCTCTTCCACGGAGCAGCGACCCAGCGCCGCCTCTTCGAACCGAAGCGCCGCCGTGCTCAGCCACAACCACCACGCCTCTCCGCCCAGCACCGCGAAGCTCCGCCGCCCTTCCAGCGTCGCCGCCTCTTCGAATGGCGCAACACCGCGCCGCCTTCCCTGTTTCGGCAAGCGAAGCCAATCGCCGCTCCTTCGCCCACCACCGCCGAAGCGCCGCCGTCGCCCCTAACGGTCGTCGCTGATTTGCCCTCCTCCTTGAGTGAGTCTCAAATTCCTCCTCGGTCCTTCGTTTCCGTTCGATTTCAGTTTCCCCTTTAAATTCCCGTTTCGATTAAATTGATTCTCGTTCTTTCGTGTTAATTGAGATGTCGTCGTAACTATTAGCTGCTTGTTTTATTTTCGGGAAATCAAGAATCATGCCGTTATGCTGCCGAAATTATCTGAACGTATTCTTATACGACGCCGTTAGGCCGCCCGTTTACCACCTCGAACCGGAGCTCGTAAGGTTTCTACCTTCTTCCTTTCCTTTTCGTAAATTCCGGAAACAAGTCAAGGCTATTTTGGTTAATCTTGTAAGATGAAATTAGAGGTAGAGGTGGTGTTCAAGCAGTGTGATACAAATTTTGGTTGTTGATGGTTCAAAACAGTGGATATGGTTGTTTAGTGTTAGTTGTTTTAATTGTTTAGTATTGTTGGTTTTGTAGTTTAGTATTGATTGGATTAGTTGTTGAGTATTGTTATATAAGGTTGTGACAATCCTTCTTCTCCCCTGCCTACTACTCGAATAGGGGCAGGAGAAACTTTACTCCTCTCTAAAACCTTGTTCTTATTGTTCGATAAAAAGACTAGTACCGTTATATGTTAAAAGTAGTACTTTTGATTATCAAAACTATCATATTAGTTGAAGTTAGAAAATGGAACGAAAAGATAAGTCGTTTAATATTCCAAATTAATAACAAATGAAAAAGGAAGTATTTTGGGAAAAATTAATATAATTCCTTTGTTTTAGAAGTATTACAAACCAATTTTAGAAGTGTTACTAAAGTTAGAAAAGAAAAATACTTTTTATATACTATATTAGTTATAATATAAATTTCTTAGAAAAATCAAGTTATTAATAAGTTTTAATAAGAGGTTTTTATAAAATATAAATTCTTATACTTTTAATTTTATAAAAAGGCTTTTGTTAAGGACACCACAGAAATTAGTAAATACACCCCCCTAATACACCTCCTCTTAAAAAGGGGTGTACTTATCAAAAGATTGTTTTGTAGTAATCGAAATAGTCATACCACAAGTATACTAGTAAATACACTCCCTCAATACACTCACCTTTTTAGAAGTGGTGTATTTACCAAAATAGGGTGTGACCCTTCAGCAAGTCCTTTTTGAGTTTATAAGACCACAACTTTCTCGATTCTCGTAACACAAACTCTCAAGTTTTCCTAATAATTCAAAGGTCAACTTTTAATCAAATGGTTTCGTACTAGGATTCTGTGCTAATCGAAATACGCACGAGGGATCCGACATTCTGTTTGTATATCACTCTCGGGACCCGGAGCTAACAGGTGGGTGATGATCGGTTGATTGATCTGCTTATAATACATTGTGCTGGTATACTCTGAACTCGACTAAATCAATCTAAAACAACTTGTCTAATATAAATGTAAACCTATTATATAAGTGTGTTAATTATATGATATAATTATATATGCCTAATATAAATTACTTGTGTTTGTTGATTATGCGAATTGATGATGATTACTTGATTACTTATTTTGTGGTAAATGACCACCAGTGATAAATGATCACCAGTAGTATATGGCTACCAGTGGTAAATGACCACCAGTGATAAATGTGGATTGACACGTATGGCCATGAGTGACAATAGGTCAGATTCATGGTCACTGATACTTATTTTTGCGGAATGACGCGTATGGCCATGAGTGACAATAGGTCAGATTCATGGTCACTGATAATTATTCTTGCGGAATGACGCGTATGGCCATGAGTGACAATAAGTCAAATTCATGGTCACTGGTAATTATTTTTGTGGAATGATTCGCTGGTATTATTTATGGTGTGTTGGGAAAGATTTACTATAAGTGAAAATGATTGTGGGTGTTGCCCCTTAACGTGAACCAACTTGTGATATTTCAATTATATGATGTGAAACCTGTGGTGCTCAACTGATTATTATGTGAACTTGTTATTTATATAATATATGATGTTCGTATTATTATGTCAATTGATTAAATAAATTAAATACTTTATTAATGAGTATAATTTAATATACTTCTGAACTCCACTAAATCAATCTAAAATCAAATATCCAACATAATTGTATGCCTATCATATTAGTGTGTGAATTATGTGATATAATTATATATACCTTATATGGATTGTTTTTGTTTGTTAATTATATGATCTGACAACGATTGCATGATATAAGAGCACTTTGTGAGCATGAATCTATTTAAGTATACAATTGGAAATGTAAGTTTTTATGAGAAAGAGAAATGCTAAATTAATAATAAAATTCGGCCTCCGGGTGAGCACTCATTAGAGTTCCGGACAAGGTGGTCATTAATAATAAATTCAGCCCCGGGTGAGCACTCATTAGAGTTCCGGATGAGGTGGTTATTAATAATAAAATTCGACCTCCGGGTGAGTACTCGTTAGAGTTCCGGGTGAGTGGTCATTAATTAATTAAATAGATTTGAGTAGGAGAAATGATTTGAGAAAGATTCACAATGTGTTGAAAATGATTTTGGTAGATTAGGCCGTTACTTAAAATGACTTTGGGCTTTTCCCCTTACTGTGAATCAACTTGTGACATTTCAAATATATGATGTGAAACCTGTTGTGCCCAATTGATTATTATGTGAACTTGTTATTTATATGATATATGATGTTCGTATTATTATGTCAATTGCTTAAATGAATTAAATACTTTATCAATGAGTACAATTTAATATACTTCGGATTTACCAATCTCATGACGTTGCAAATCACCCATACGTGAGAATTCAAATCTCACGCCCCTTTTTTTTTACAACCCTTGCAGATTATGATTTCGTGGAGCAAGGACAGTAATAGAGATGACACGGAGTTCCCCGCTTAAATAAAATGATATTATTAAGCTTTATAAATATGTGTGAGATATTGTATAAAAAAGTATTCTACTCATTTCTTCCACTGCATGAAACTCATCTCTTATTTTATTAAATATTTTTATATAAAAAATTTTATAGTTCGGATTTTAGTCACAAGTGACACCTCGAATCTGAAATATTTATGTATTTTGGATTCGAAGCGTTACAGGTGGTATCAGAGCCTAAGTTCAAAACTTTCGGACCTAAAACCAAATCATTGTTTTCATCAAACCAAAATTCTTTTTCTTAAAATTAAATTTTCTTATCATGTGAGTATAGATCACTAATTAAATTACTTGAGGGGAAATGTGTCTACTGTTACCGTCTGAAGCTCCTCGAAGGTATGTTCTTGTTTTATTATCAAAAGTGCTTATAAGTTTATAAACTTGCAACAAGTTGACTTTCATAACAAAACTCCAATCAAAAGATCGAGAACTCAAAACAACATCTACGTGGTGTGGGAAGAACCCCGAAATATCGTTTATATTCCTATTGAAATGTGGATAATTAGTGAATTGCATGTAATGAATATATTCGTGTAAGTTCATAAATTTCATAAATGCTATTATGTGACTATTTGAACTATTGTGTTTTAAATGTTAAAATTATGTTTTTGCTTGACTAAAATTTTGACTAGAAATTTCTTTTCTATGTTAGAATCCACCTAAGATAGTAGTAGCTCGGTACCTAGAACACTTATTTTCATTTTCGGATATGACATAAGTAGACTGACCTCCATAGAAGTCGAGATTCTTATATGATATTATATGTGTTATGAAATTGCTACTTGGCAATGTGTGTTACTTGCTCTATATTAACTGTTATATTTTATCTGATTATCACTTAATAACACATACTGGTTCCTATTATAATGTGCGAATGTGAGCACTATACCATTGAGGGCCACGATGCGTCGCGGTGAATTATGTACCACACGTGTTACAGTGCTAACGTTGTGTTAATTTAGTTAATCCGATTATGTTTTTATAACTTTCTCACACCTATACATATCGTAACAATACAATTCTTTTCTCTAGAACCACCAATAGAATGGCGACAAGACAAACACCACGTACTAGGTAATATAGGAACATTAAACCTCATGAAAAAAAAATTAGGACCTAATTCCAGAAGTTGAAATAGTTAGAAGATTCTACCATACTCTACATACCCTAATACGATTTCAAGTTTCGCCACCCATTGTGTTAGTTCAATAACTTTGACATGTAGAGGGAGGAACCACTTGAAGATGAACATACGAGATTTAGTCGAGCAATACCTAGAAGCTGAATTTCGGGGACAAAATTCTTGTTAAGGGGGTTGATTGCCAAATTCGTTAAAGCACAAATTCGAACTCACTCGCAAGTGTACGAGATCGTTGTTATAGTAAGGCAATTGACCAAGTAATAAAAATTCATCAAACCCAAAGGAGATGGAATGTGTTCTTAAGACTCAATCTCAAAGTTGACATGATGTTAAATTTAAAAGGTTTTCGGTTAGATTTTATCTAGAAAAATTTAAACGACTACAACTTAAAATGAAATATACTCTAAACAAGAAATTGACAACTAAACTAACTTCGAACGACGAAGTGCGAG
Source organism: Ballota nigra (assembly GCA_947034835.1). Lineage (NCBI taxonomy): Eukaryota > Viridiplantae > Streptophyta > Magnoliopsida > Lamiales > Lamiaceae > Ballota > Ballota nigra. Next base: position 78,562,896 of record OX344729.1, on the reverse strand, counting down.
GGGAGAGATATGCCCGGAATGGTTTCCATTATGTGATCCTTAGGTTCAAATCGTGATTTACGCTAAAATCTTAATTATTCATGAATTATACCAAGTAAAACTTCACCTAAACATCCAATAGACTATCAAACATTTAAGACCTATTGACGGTACCTATTATCAACACACCAAAACCTTTAGTAACACCTTTTGAGTTATCACCAAAGGTTACCTGTGGACCATCTTTAGCTTGAAACTCTTAGAGAAGACTCTTCATTCCGGTCATATGCCTTGAGCATCCACTGTCTAGGTACCAAACAACCTTGTGTTGATTTGTCCTTGACTGAACATATATTCGATGAGAACTCAACACTGAAACCTTTGTCACTTAATTGACTTACTGATAACAGGTTATGCTTATGTCCTTCTACAAAGGACACATTTTCCACTCTGACTGTACCTATTATCAACACACCAAAACCTTTAGTAACACCTTTTGAGTTATCACCAAAGGTTACCTGTGGACCATCTTTAGCTTGAAACTCTTGGAGAAGACTCTTCATTCCGGTCATATGCCTTGAGCATCCACTGTCTAGGTACCAAACAACCTTGTTTGAGTCTCCTCTCCTCTTATTGTGATCCACAGCCGCCTGCAAACAAATCAGGCTTTAGGTACCCATTGGGTGTTGGGTCCTATGGTGTCAGCTGTACCCTTCGGGATCCAGACGTGCTTTACAACCCTGATTGCCCCAGAGTGGTAAATCTGTCTCCCTGAAACATCAACATACACAATTTTCTTCTTTTTTGCCTGAGAGGAAGATGGTGTATGAGTGCTAGACTTAGGCTTCACATGAGCCTGAGTGGGTGTCTTTTGGGCTGGGTTCCTGTTCTTCCTAGGTCTGGGTGCAGCAGGTCTTGGGCCTTGTTCTTGATAAGGACCCTGTGTTCTATTGCCCCTAGGCAAGTGAGGGAATTGAAAACAGTTAAAGGCCTCAGGATGCCAAAACCATGGGGGTGTCATCATATTTGGCCTTCCCTATTGGTATTGCCAAGCATGATGGTACCCTCGCTGACCAGTCTGAGGGCTCTTGGCCTAAGTCTTCCTCTACTTTCGCTGAGGCTTTCCCTGACCTGAGCTCTCAGGGACCTTCTTTGGTTGCTTTATCTTTCCCTTTGGTTTTGGCTTAGCTACCTTAGGGCAGTTTCCTTGCCCTTATCAGTTCGACGGGTCTGAAGTACAACCTTAGGTGCACTTTGGCCTGCCTGAACAAAAACCCTCTCAGTGTTGCTCCCTGAAGCAACATGAGATTGACCCTGTGAGGATTACTTAGGAACATATCCAAGTCCCGTTTTCTCATTCCCAAGCATCTGGCTGCTATTTATTTCCTCTCTAGCCACTGAGGATTTATTCATTGCTGCAACCTTTCGCTTGAGTGAGTCCCACTCTTTTTCAGGATTTTATGTCTGGCAAAGAGGTCATCAAACTTACTCTTAAGTACTTTCAGTTCTTCCTTCCTGACTAACTCTTCATCAGCCAGTTCTTTCATAATTCTCTCTCTTGGGAGACGCTCAGCATTGATTAAATCAATTTCCTGAGTTAGTCTCACAATCTGAGCTGATTCTTTAAGATCAGACTGAGTGAGTTGGTCATTCAGGTTCTGAACTTCAGTACTCAATTTCTGGTTCTCCTCAACCAAAAAGACATTAGTTTCCTATAGCCGGGAGAAATCAGCCATCAATTGATCCAGGCAGATCTGAAGGTTCATCTCTCTAGCTGACTCTGAGCTAAGCTCAGGATTTTGAACAGTGTAAGAACCACAAACATAATTAGATGTTACCTCAGGCTCTTCCCTAGCCATCAAGCAAACACCATCGTACTCATCGTCGGAAAAGAGTTTAGGTGACCTCTCCTCAGGACCATCTGAGTCAGTTGCATCGTCAGCGAGCATGGCTCTCCGGTCAGCAAATCTCTGATCCCTCTTGGCCCTCCTGTCCTCTCTTTCCCTCGCACTCAGCTCCGGGCAATCATACTGATAGTGCCCGCTCTTGTTATAGTTGTAACACGTTGCCTGCTCATCTCCTCTTTCTTTCCTTGGTTCAGGGTTCCTCCTTGAGTCAGGTTCCCTTGGTCTTGATGAGCTTTCAGGATTTGCTGGGTATCTATCATCGCGAGTACGTCTCTGTTCATCTCTCCTTTCAAGCTTTGGTTCAGAATATCTTCTTTCATCACCACGTTCTCTCCTCTGGTCAGTATTCCTTCGCTCCTCATATCTCCTTGAGCTTTGGTGGGTTCCTTCAGGTTTCCTGTCACGTGAGTCCTGATAAAATTTCTTATAATGACCAAACCTGGAATTGAGCTTGTCAAAGCGTCTGGCCATCAGGCTGTACTCCTCAGCAAGTTCTTCCTTGCTCATCTCCATTAGTGGCTTTGATGAAGATTCAACAGGTTCAGACCTGGCTTTGAACGCCACACTCTTCTCAGGAGTTTTCTCCTTCTCTTCCTCTTCAGGCTGTATTTTCTTCTTTCTCTTATTTAGATCAAATTCTAGTGCTTTGAGCTCTGAAAAAAGTAAAGCAGAAGTTATGTTACTCATATCTTGAGTGTTCTTAAGCATGATTACACTGTTGTCCCATCTCTCAGGAAGAGCATTCATGATTTTTGAAGCAACATCTCTCTTAGGGACATCCTTGTCCAGCATCACCAACTCATTCATCAACTTGATGAATCTAGACTCCATTTGATCTATGCTCTCGTCGGGCAGCATCTCGAATGCCTCGAATTTCTGAATAGCAATGTTTCTCTTATTCTACTTGATTTTCTCAGATCCCTCACACATCCTTGTCAGCTCGTCCCACACCTCCTTTGCCGTCTTTAGGTTCATCAGCCTCACTGACTCCTCGAAGGGCACCGTATGCAAAATGATATTCCTGGCCACGTTGTCCAGTCCTACCATCTTGATCTTATCATTGGTCATGCCTTTCCTCTCTTTAGGAACCTGCACACCAATGTAAAGATGTTCGTATCCCAGTCCTCTGACATTCGGGATAGTGATCTTGATCGGTCCCTCCCTGATAACTCGCGGCATCTGGTCATGGTAAGTGTCAAGATGTGTTTCTAATCTGAACTTCCAATACACGAAGTTAGAGACAGAGAATTCAGGTAACGAGGCATCAAGTCTCCTTGAAGTCATGATTATATGATGCAAGTTTTGGAAAAAGCAAACTCAGATCTATTCAGCGACCACCAACAGTTTCTTCTCTGAAACTATTAGTACTCAAAGTCAGTGGTCTTTTGAACCACTGCTCTGATACCACTTGTTGGTCCCGGTACAAGACTGATGAATACGTGTATGGGGGGGAATACACGTATACCAAAATTTTCAAATTTAAACCTTACTGAGTCCCCTTTTACTCAGAGTGATAAAGAACTACGAGCTGATAATACACCCACTGATTACACTTAGTGTGGGTCAGTTGACTAACTATCAATTCAAGTTCAATGCGAAAATGTGTGAGCCCTGATAGTTTAAAGTCTTGTTTAGTTTGCTTTCTGAAAACTTTGTTTACTCAAATCTGAATAGTGATTAGTAGGGCAGTGCTCTTTTTGAAGATCAGGCTGATTGATTCAAGCCTGATAAAACGAATGCTATGAATGAACAATTAATATGGCAGGTATGCACTATATCAAAGTAATAAGAACACAGGGAGTTTAACGTGGTTCAGATTCTCAAGCTCCTACGTTGTTGGGATATGTTTTAGTTTTGATGATTTTCCAAAACAACATGTAATAGGTTTGAAAGCAGTCAGGATTGTCTCTTTTGTTTCTAGTCAGGTTAGGTTAGTTCTCAGTAGAATAGGCTGTCAGTTGAGAAGAACTTAGCTGAGGGAATACTCAGTTGAGGGGGAACTCAGCGAGGGGGAACTCAGCAACACAGCCTGAGGATATCAAGATGACACCAAGAAGAACTGACTGAAGTCATGCCAGAGACCTGAACCAGAAGAGAAGCCTGAAGGAAGTCCCACTGAGTGTAAGTCAGGCTGATCTAAGCCGAGTCTGGTGGACCACTCAGTGAAGAGCCTGATCAGGTGGATCAGTGCTGCACCAAGTAGACCCTGAAGGAGTCAGGCTACTGTGGTCAGGGAAGTTTGTCATTCAGCCTTATGACAAACTTCTTGGAAAGATCTTCAAAAAGTCACTGAAGGACAACTACACTGAGGACGAGCCAGTCCATTGAAGAAAACCAGTCAGTGAAGGATGAAGCTGCCTAAAGTCAGTGGGGTCTTGGTCAACCCACTGAGTCAAAGATTCATTGGAATCAGCCCACGTGGACCAATCAGCACAAGGCGGTAAATCTGACACTGACAAGGCCGCATTCCAAGAAAAGTGGTTGAAACCATTTAATGTTGGATTCAAATGTATATTCCTCTCCAACGGATACATTTGAATCCCCATTATAAATACAAGCTCATAGCTTGTTGTTAGAGTGTGTTTTGTTTTAGTGTTGTGTTGTTGTATCATTGTAAGAAAATCAAAAGAAAACAAACACCTACGAGCTGAGAGTGTGAGTAGTAGTATACGTGCATGGGAGATATAAGGAGGTTCTACTCACATCTTATACACTGATCTTGAGAGTTCACAAATATATACATAAAGAGTGGTCAGCTTGTAACTCTAGGCTTAGAGAGGTTTTCCCTATCTTAGCTATTGGCTAACACATTGTAAAGGGAAAACCTCACCTAGTTGGAGAAAACCCTAACCGAAACCAAAACCCTCTAGTCAGGTTTGTTGGGAGTAAGTTGTTAGTAAGGAGAAGGGCAGCCTAGGGAGTGGCGTGAGTCCAGTTGTAAGTGCACCTTGGCACGTTAAAAACAAGAATCCAAAGGAGTTGATTTCCTGTTAAATCAGGCCGTGGATGTAAGAGCTTGAGTCTCCGAACCACGTTAAACCAAGTGTTATTATTTGGAATGTCTTTTCTTCTAAAGTATTGCGAAAATCTGCTCACTGAGAGCATTGTCTTAAAAAGGAACTTTGGTTAAGCATTCAGGTCAGGGAGATTCCATCTCACTGACCAGTTCAGGCAACACACTCGAGAGTTCAGTACCTCGAGTGACGGAGTTGCTAAGAGCATGAGTTTCTGAGTCTTCTCACTGACTTGGTAACTCAGCCTCTTAGCAACGCCGTCACTTGAAGTGTAACCTCTCGAGTCACTGTTTTGTTAAGTGACTGAGCCCTCAATCATCGCACTGACCTGATGGCTCTGACCCTTAGCAAGGCAGTGACTTGAGTATTATTCACTTCCACTGAACTCCCTGAGTAAAAGGTTTAAAAAAAAATTTGCTCCTGAATTCCCATTTTGGTATTCGAAAACGGGACCATCATACGTCCACAGCCTGATTTAATAGGAAATCCACTCAAGGGATTCTTGTTTTTAACGTGCCAAGGTGCACCAAGATCAGCTACCTCACTGACCTATACAACTCTCCTTACTAACTCACTTTCTGAACTTACTACCAACAAACCTAACTTATAGTTTTGGTTTTAGTTTGGATTCCAACTAAGTTGAGATTATCCTTACAAGGCAAAGCTATGCTAAGGATTGGATAATCACTCTTAGCTTATGATAATGCTAGTACGCTCTTGGAATACAGAATATCTCTCAGTGACTAAGAAACACTTGGGAAATTTAGATGGTTTCGAGTGCTTCTTCTAAAGTCTGAATGCTTTGAATGCTTGAGAGTTTGAGAAATTTCTGGCTTGGAAATTTCCCGTAACCTTGAATGGGTTCAAGGCCTTCTGTATTTATAGGTGCTTTGAAAAACTATCCGTTGGAGAGATAACCTTCTAGACATCAATGTAAAGATATTCAAATGGACATATCTTCATGCAGCAGCCGTCCTTGTATGGATTTGGTAGTTGCATTAAATGTACATTAAATGCTTGCCCGTTGAATATGCAGTCTGAAGTCAGTCTTCATGTCAGGTTTCGTACGTGTGTGTCCTTCCTGGATTGGTCCACATCATCAGGTTGGTGAGAATGTCAGAACTTATTCCTAGGTTTCAGGCTTGTCTTATTAAGTTCTTTTTATCTCGAGCGCAACGGTCTTGTCCCGACGCTGACATTCCTTTTGCATAGCTTGGCTCTACTCCAAGTCTTCCCATAACCTCAGTATCATCCTGTTCCCTACAGGACTGAGTAGTAATGACCTCAGGGTCATACTCTTCATCATTGACACTTACTCAGCCAGCTTAGAAGACTGCCATAAGTTCAGGAGGGTAAATTTCGTCTTCAGGCTCCAGTCTTGATTGTCATCAGTAAGTGCTCCTCTTACTGAGTACCTGTGAAATGAAAAATGACTAAGTACAAATCCTAACCAAGACTAGCCAGACAACAAATACATAACATCTTTTCAGGAGCTTTGGGATCTAATCAAAACTGACATTGTCCCAACAAGCTCAAATATTGATATATATCTTGGCAGAGCGCTTGCAGAGCGAGACGTACGGGGATCGAAACCCCGCATTCCCATAATTTTTATATTTCATTTTAAAAATATTTATTTATATATTGAATTGCAGGTATATTTATAAAAAAATATTTAAAATAAAGAGTTGTGCACATAATACATATTGGTGATGTAGCTCAAATAAATGGAATTTCTTGGTAGAGCGCTTGCACAACAAGAGGTACTGGGATCGAAACCCAGCATCCCCAAAATTTTTCATCATAAATTATATTTGACTATAAAAAGAAAAGTAACTATTGAATCTTTAGTATATCAATACAAAAATATTTAAATAAAAAGTGGTGCAAATTTAACAAGTTGGGGATGTAGCTCAAATAATGATATATATCTTGGCAGAGCGCTTGCAGAACGAGAGGTACGGGGATCGAAACCCCGCATTCCCATAATTTTTATATTTCATTTTAAAAATATTTATTTATATATTGAATCGCTGGAATCTTTATAAAAAAAACATAAATAGAGAGCTGTGCACATAATACATATTGGGGATGTAGCTAAATATATGGAATTTCTGGGTAGAGCGCTTGCACAACAAGAGGTACTGGGATCGAAACCCAGCATCCCCAAATTTTTTCATCATAAATTATATTTGACTATAAAAAAATAGTAACTATTGAATCTTTAGTATATCAATACAAAAATATTTAAATAAAAAGTGGTGCAAATTTAAAAAAATGGGGATGTAGCTCAAATATTGATATATATCTTGGCAGAGCGCTTGCAGAGCGAGAGGTACGGGGATGAAACCCCGCATTCACATAATTTTTATATTTCATTTTAAATATATTTATTTATATATTGAATCGCTGGTATATTTATAAAAAAATATTTAAATAAAGAGTTGTGCACATAATACATATTGGGGATGTAGCTCAAATAAATGGAATTTCTTGGTAGAGAGCTTGCATAACAAGAGGTACTCGGATCGAAACCCAGCATCCCCAAATTTTTTCATCATAAATTATATTTGACTATAAAAAGAAAAGTAACTATTCAATCTTTAGTATATCAATACAAAAAATTTTAAATAAAAAGGGTTACAAATTTAACAAGTTGGGGATGTAGCTCAATTATGAAATATATATCTTGGCAGAGCGCTTGCAGAGCGAGAGGTACGGGGATCGAAACCCCGCATTCCCATAATTATTATATTTCATTTTAAAAATATTTATTTATATATTGAATCGCTGGTATATTTATAAAAAAATATTTAAATAAAGAGTTGTGCACATAATACATAATGGGGATGTAGCTCAAATAAATGGAATTTCTTGGTAGAGCGCTTGCACAACAAGAGATACTGGGATCAAAACCCACCATTCTCCAAATTTTTTAATCATAAATTATATTTGACTATAAAAAGAAAATTAACTATTGAATCTTTTGTATATCAATACAAAAATATTTAAATAAAAATTGGTGCAAATTTAACAAGTTGGGGATGTAGCTCAAATATTGATATATATATTGTCATGGCGCTTGCACATCGATAGGTACGGGGATCGAAACCCCGCATTCCCAAAATTTTTTATACTTCATTTTAAAAATATTTATTTATATATTGAATCGCTGGTATCTTTATAAAAAAAACTTAAATAGAGAGTTGTGCACATAATACATATTGGGGATGTAGCTCAAATAAATGGAATTTCTTGGTAGAGCGCTTGCACAACAAGAGGTACTGGGTTCGAAACCCAGCATCCCCAAATTTTATCATCATAAATTATATTTGATCATAAAAAATAAGTAACTATTGAATCTTTAGTATATCAATACAAAAATATTTAAATAAAAAGTGGTGCAAATTTAATAAGTGGGGATGTAGCTCAAATATTGATATATATCTTTGTAGAGCTCTTACAGAGCGAGAGGTACGGGTTCGAAACCCCGCATTCCCATAATTTTTATATATCATTTTAAAAATATTTATTTATATATTGAATCGCTGGTATATTTATACAAAATAATTAAATAAAGTGTTGTGCACATAATACATATTGGGGATGTAGCTCAAATAAATGGAATTTCTTGGTAGAGCGCTTGCACAACATGAGGTACTGGGATAGAAACCCAGTATCCCCAAATTTTTTCATCATAAATTATATTTGACTTGTTGGGACATTGTCAGTTTTGATTTAGATCCCAAAAGCCCCTGAAAAGATGATTGCCTTAATTTGTCTTTGTCAGGCTAGTCTTGGTTAGGATTAGTACTTAGTCATTTTACACTTCACAGGTACTCAGTGAGAGGAGAACTCACTGGAGACAATCAAGACTCAGAGCCTGAAGACGAAGAGCACCATCCTGAACTTATGGCAGTCTTCTAAGCTGGCTGAGTAAGTGTCAGTGATGAAGAGTATGACCCTGAGGTCATTACTAACTCAGTCCTGAAGGGAACAGGTTGTCACTGAGTAAATGGGAAGACTTGGAGTAGAGCCAAGCAATGCAAAAGGAATTTCAGCGTCAGGACAAGACCGGTGAGCTCAAGACAAAATGAACTTAATAAGACAAGCCTGAAGCTCTGGAATAAGTTCTGACATTCTCACCTACCTGATGACGTGGACAAATCCGAGGAGGACACGCACGTACGGAACCTGACACATAGACTGAATTCAGACTGCATATTCAACGGGCAAGCATTTAATGTGCATTAAATGCAAATACCAAATCCATGCAAAGGCGGCTGCTGCATAGAGATATGTCCGTTTGAAGCCCCTCTACATAGATGGCTAGAAGGCTATCTCTCCAACGGATAGTTTTTCAAACCACCTATAAATACAGAAGGCCTTGAACCCATTCAAGGTTACGGGAAATTTCCAAGCCAGAAATTACTCAAAACTCTCAAGCAATCAAAGCATTCAGCCTTTAAGAGAAACACTCGAAACCTTCTAAATTTCCCAAGTGTTTCTTAGCAACTGAGAGCTATTCTGTATTCCGAGAGCTAATTAGAATTATCTTAAGCTTAGAGAGATTATCCAATCCTTAGCACAGCTTTGCCTTGTAAGGATAATCTCAACTTAGTTGGAATCCAAACTGAAACCAAAACCCTAAGTTAGGCTTGTTGGGAGTAAGTCGGTTAGTGTGATAGTAAGAGGAGTTTGTATAGATCAGTGAGGTAACTGGTCTTGGTGCACCTTGGCACGTTAAAAACAAGAATCCCTTGAGTGGATTTCCTGTTAAGTCAGGCCGTGGACGTAGGAGCTTGAGACTCTGAACCACGTTAAACTCCTTGTGTTCTTACTGCTTTGACATTGTGCATACCTGCCATATTACTTGTTCATTCATTGCATTCAAGCTTATCAGGTCTGAATCAATCAACCTGACCTTCAAAAGAACACTGCCTTACTAAACACTTCTAAGTTTTGAGTAAAACAAGTTTTCAGAAAGCAAACTAAACAGGACTTTAAACTATCAGGGCTCAAACTTTTCCGCACTAAACTTGAACTGATAGTTAGCCAACTGACCCGCACCAAGTGTAGTCAGTGGGTGTATTATCAGCTCCTAGTTCTTTACCACTCTGAGTGAAGGGGACTCAGTCAGTTTAAGTTTAAGAAAAAAATCGGTATACGTGTATTCCCCCCCCATACACGTATTCCTCAGTCTTGTACCGGGACCAACAAGTGGTATCAGAGCAGTGGTTCGAAAGACCACTGACTTTGAATACTAATAGTTTCAGAGGAGAAACTGTTGGTGGTCACTGAACAGATCTGAGTTTGCTTTTCACAAAACTTGCATCATCATCATGACTTCAAGGAGACTTGAAGCTTCGTTACCTGAATTCTCTGTATCTAACTTTGTCTATTGGAAGTTCAGACTAGAGGCACATCTAGATGCCATCCATGACCAGATGCCGCGTGTGCTCAGGGAAGGACCGATCAAGATCACTATTCCTAACGTCAGAGGACTGGGATACGATGATCTTGCGATTGGCGTGCAGGTTCCTAAGGAGAGGAAAGACATGACCAACGATGAAATCAAGATGGTGGGGCTTGACAACGTCGCCAGAAACATCATCTTGCATACGGTGCCTTTCGAGGAGTCAGCCAGGCTGATGAACCTAAAGACGGCAAAGGAGGTCTGGGATGAGCTGACCAGGATGTGCGAAGGGTCAGAAAAGATAAAGGAAAACAAGAGGAATATTGCCATTCAGAAATTCGAAGCGTTCGAGATGCTGCCTGATGAGAGCATAGATCAGATGGAGTCTAGATTCATCAAGTTGATGAATGAGTTGGTGATGTTGGACAAGGATGTCCCAAGGAGAGATGTTGCTTCAAAAATCCTGAATGCTCTTCCTGAGAGATGGGACAACAGTGTAATTATGCTTAAGAACACTCAGGATATGAGTAACATAACTTCTGCTTTACTTTTTTCAGAGCTAAAAGCGCTTGAATTTGATCTTAACAAAAGGAAGAAGAAAGTTCAGTCAGAAGAGGAAGGGAAGGAGAAAACTCCTGAGAAAAGTGTGGCGTTCAAGGCCAGGTCTGAACCTGTTGAGCCCTCATCAAATTCTTCATCAAAGTCACTGATGGAGATGAGCAGGGAAGAACTCGCTGAGGAGTACAGCCTGATGGCCAGACGATTTGACAAGCTCAATTCCAGGTTTGGTCGTTATAAAAAGTTTTATCAGGACTCACGTGACAGGAAACCTGAAGGAACCCACCAAAGCTTGAGGAGATATGAGGAGCGAAGGAACACTGACCAGAGGAGAGAACGTGGTGATGAAAGGAGATATTCTGAACCAAAAACTGAAAGAAGAGACGAACAGAGACGTACTCGTGATGATAGATATCCAACCAAGGCTGAAAGCTCACCAAGAACCAGGGAACCTGACTCAAGGAGGAACCCTGAACCAAGAAAAGAAAGAATAAGTGAGCAGGTAGCATGTTACAACTGTAACAAGATTGGTCACTATCAGTACGATTGCCCGGAGCTGAGTGCTAGGGAGAGAGAGGAAAGGAGAGCCACGAGGGATCTAAGATCTGCTGATCGGAGGGCTATGGTGGCTGAGGATGCAACAGATTCTGATGGTCCCACTGAAAGGTCACCTGAACTCTTCTCGGATGATGAGTACGATGATGTCTGCCTAATGGCTAGGGATGAGCCTGAGGTAACATCAAATTCTGTTTGTGCTTCTTACACTGGTCAAAATCCTGAGCTCAGCTCAGAGTCAGTTAGAGAAATGAACCTTCAGATCTGTCTTGATCAATTGATGGTTGATTTCTCCAGACTGCAGGAAACTAATGTCTTCTTGGTAGAGGAGAACAAGAAATTGAGTACTGAAGTTCAAAACCTGAATGAACAACTCACTCAGTCTGATCTCAAAGAATCAGCTCAGATTGTGAGACTAACTCAGGAAATTGACATGATCAATTCTGAGCGTCTCCCAAGAGAGAAAATTCTGAAGGAACTGGCTGAGGAAGAGCTGGTCAGGAAGGAAGAGCTGAAAGCACTTAAGAGTAAGTTTGATGACCTCTTTACCAGACATGAAATCCTGAAAAAGAGTGAGGACTCTCTCAAGAAAAAGGTTGCAGCAATGAATAAATCCTCAGTGGCTAGAGAGGAAATAAATAGCAACCAGATACTTGGGAACAAGAAAAAGGGACTTGGATATGTTCCTGAGAAATCCTCACAAGGTCAGTCTCATGTTGCTTCAGGGAGCAACACTGAGAGGGTATTTGTTCAGACAGGCCAGAGTGCACCTAAGGTTGTGCTCCAGGCCCGTCAAACTGATAAGGGCAAGGAAACCGTTGACACAGTCAGGGTTGCTCCTAAGGTAGCTAAGCCAAAACCCAAGGGAAAGGCAAAGCAACCTGCGGAAGCCCCTGAGAGCTCAGGCCAGGGAAAACCTCAGCGAAAGCAGAGAAAGACTCAGGCCAAGAGCCCTCAGACTGGTCAGCGAGGGTACCATCATGCTTGGCAATACCATCAGGGAAGGCCAAACATGATGACACCCCCGTGGTTTTGGCATCCTGAGGCCTTTAACTGTTTTCCTTTCCCTCACTTGCCTAGGGGGAATAGAAATCAGGGCCCTTATCAAAAACAAGGCCCAAGACCTGCTGCACCCAGACCTAGGAAGAACAGGAGGCCAGCCCAAAAGGCATCCACTCAGGCTCCTGCGAAGCCTAAGTCTAGCACCCATACACCATCTTCCTCTCAGGCTAAGAAGAAGAAAGTTGTGTATGTCGATGTTTCAGGGAGACAGATTCACCACTCTGAGGCAATCAGGGTTGTGAAGCAAGTCTGGATCCCGAAAGGTACAGCTGACACAATAGGACCCAACACCCAATGGGTACCTAAAGCCTGATTTGCTTACAGGCGGCTGTGGATCACAACAAGAGGAGAGAAGACTCAATCAAAGCTGTTTGGTACCTAGACAGTGGTTGCTCAAGGCACATGACTGGAATGAAGAGTCTTCTCCAAGAGTATCAGGCTAAAGATGGTCCACAGGTAACCTTTGGTGATAACTCAAAAGGTGTTACTAAGGGTTTTGGTGTTCTAATTATAGGTACAGTAAGAGTGGAAGATGTGTCCTTTGTGGAAGGACTGAAGCATAACCTGCTGTCAGTAAGTCAATTCTGTGACAAAGGGTTCAGTGTTGAGTTCTCATCGAATAAATGTTCAGTCAAGGACAAATCAACACAAGTGCTTCTATCAGGTATAAGGAAAGGTAACGTTTATCTCGCTGATTGGAGCAGCACTATTCCTAATACTTGTCTTGTTGCTAAAAGCTCTCTAGAGCTCAGTTGGTTATGGCATAAAAGATTAAGCCACCTGAACTTCAAGATTCTTAACAAAATTTCTAGACAGTCACTTGTTGATGGTCTCCCTAATGAAGTTTTTAGCAAAGATCACGTGTGCAAAGCCTGTCAGGAAGGGAAGCAAGTCAGAGCGTCATTCAAAGAAAAGGCTTCTTACTCCACTGACAGGATACTTCAGCTTCTGCACATGGATCTATTTGGTCCCATAACACCTGTGAGTACGAATGGTAGAAAATATACCCTTGTGGTTATTGATGATTATTCTAGATATACTTGGGTTATTTTCCTGTTAAATAAAAAGGAAACACAGGTGAAGCTTCCAGAGTTGCTCAGAAGACTCAGCAATGAGAAAAATCAGTCCATTACCAAGATCAGATCTGACAAGGGCACTGAGTTTATAAATTCATATATTTCTGACTTTTGTAATGAACTTGGTATAGCTCATGAGACTTCTGCAGCTAGAACCCCACAACAGAATGGTGTCGCTGAAAGGAGGAATCGGACACTGAAGGAAGCTGCAAGGACCATGCTGGCTGAGTCAGGATTGCCCAAGAAGTTTTGGGCTGAGGCAATCAACACTGCATGCTACACTCAGAACAGATCCATGCTGAACAAGCAACATGCTCAGACCCCATATGAGACATGGAACAAAAGAAAACCTCGTATTTCTTACTTTCATGTGTTTGGTTGTAAGTGCTTCATCCTCAACAATGGGAAAACCCAGTTGAAAGCTTTTGATAGCAAATCTGATGAAGGAATATTCTTGGGATATTCTGAAATTTGCAAAGCCTTCAGGGTTTACAATTGTAGGACCCTTGTTGTGGAAGAATCACCTCATGTTGTCTTTGATGAATCTGCTAATGAGTCTAGGGCAAAGGTGCTGAATCCTGACACTGAGGAGGTCACGAGGAGTGTGACAAGGCTGAGCTTGAAGAGTCAACCTGATTCCAAGATCAAGACTGTGCCAATTCCCAGATGGGATGATGATGACGATCAGGATGATGAACCAAGTGCCACTCCGAAACCCAGCACATCAGGAATGGTTGAGCCTCAGACAGAGGAACAGGCTCAACCTGAGGTAAGTACCATCTATGAAGATGCTGTTGCAGCTGAGACGGCTCCTGAGTCACCTCATCAAGGGGGAATCAATGTCCCTGACATTGAACTTGTTAATCCCTTCGGTATAGACTCAGGATCATCCCCTTCTGTTCAATTTCCTGAATTTTATGAACCTGTAGACACTAACATTGCAGGTACTTCAGGAACAACTCCTGGCAAAAGAACATGGTTAGAAGATCATCCCATTGATCAAATTATTGGTGATCCAACTGAGGGAGTCAGGACCAGACGGTTTCATGGTGAGAGTGCATTGTTCTGTTGCTTTCTCTCTGAGCAAGAGCCTCAGAACATTGAAGAAGCTCTCACTGACTCGAACTGGATCATTGCCATGCAAGAGGAGTTGAATCAGTTCACAAGGAATCAGGTTTGGGAACTGGTAGATAGACCTAGGCATCAAGGTGTGATTGGTACCAAGTGGGTCTTTAAGAACAAGAAGGATGAGAATGGTGTTGTGGTAAGGAACAAGGCTAGACTGGTTGCAAAAGGGTATTGTCAGTCTGAAGGAATAGACTATGATGAGACTTTTGCTCCAGTGGCTAGATTGGAAGCTATCAGGTTGTTCCTTGCCTATGCGACATATAAGAAGTTCAAGGTGTATCAAATGGATGTCAAGAGTGCATTCCTGAATGGTGTACTTAATGAAGAGGTATATGTTGAACAACCTCCCGGGTTTGAGGTTGGAGATAGAGTATACCATTTGAAGAAAGCACTCTATGGACTTAAGCAAGCACCAAGAGCTTGGTATGATACCCTCTCTCAATTCCTGACTGATCATGGGTTCAAGAAGGGAACAGTGGATAGGACTTTGTTCAGGATCACTGAAGGTGATGACATTCTCCTGGTCCAAATTTATGTGGATGACATAATATTTGGATCACCAAATCAGCAGTTATGTGAGAAATTCTCTAAACTGATGACTGGTAAATTTGAGATGTCAATGATGGGAGAGATGAACTTTTTCTTAGGATTGCAGGTCAAGCAGACTGATCAAGGTATATTCATTAATCAGGCCAAGTATACAAGAGACTTGATTCATAAGTTTGGTGTTCAAAACAGCAATCCAGCCAGGATCCCAATGAACACCAATTGGAAGATGGATCCTGACACTGAAGGGACTTCAGTGAATCAGACTGAGTATCGTGGGCTGATAGGTTCTTTACTGTACCTGACTGCAAGTAGGCCTGACATTACGTTTGCAGTTGGTGTGTGTGCTAGGTATCAGTCTGATCCCAAGAGAAGTCATTTGGAGGCTGCTAAGAGGATACTTAAGTATTTGAAAAGGACAGTTAATATGGGACTATGGTATCCTTCAGATGACAACCTTGAACTGACAGGGTATTCAGATGCAGACTATGTAGGTTGTAGGATTGATAGGAAATCAACCTCAGGGACATGTCAGTTTTTGGGAAGTAAGTTGATCTCGTGGTTTAGTAAGAAGCAGAATTCAGTGGCAACATCCACAACTGAGGCTGAGTATATAGCTGCAGGGAGTTGTTGTGCTCAGATCCTATGGTTGAGGCAACAGTTGAGGGACTACCAAGTATTTGCTAATCAGGTTCCAATCTATTGTGATAACAATAGTGCAATAGCAATCACTCAGAACCCAGTGCTTCACACAAGGTGCAAGCATGTGGATATTAGACACCACTTCATTCGAGATCATGTGGAAAAGAAAGATATTAGGATGGAAAAGATTCACACTGATAGGCAAAGAGCTGACATCTTGACTAAGCCCTTGGCTGAAGCAAGGTTTATGGAACTATCAGTGGAATTGGGACTTTTAGATCCGGGAGAGCAGTCAGTGTAGGGTTCTAGGGGGAACTCAGGCCAGACTCGACTCAGCGAGGTATCAGGGTGCTACAATGTCTCCCTGACAGGTATGGGTTCTAACCTGACTCTTGTGAATCTCAAGCGTCTCCCTGAGTCATTCGTCCTGAAAATCTTTATTAAATGCATTCCGTTATCATTAAAAGCGCGCCTTTTTATATTTAAACCCACGCGCACGGAGCATTTAATGTCAAAGTTACTTTTTCATATACGTGTCCGTGTTATACGGAATGTGACTGACTTGGGGTTTCAATTAAAACTGAGATTAATCCTGGCCTCTCATTTTAAAACCTTTCGAATTCAGGAATCAATCTCAACCCCACGTTTGAGTAACTGACTTAGTCTTATCAATCAAGGGTGTCATTTGAGGTCTTTACGCAAACACAACGCACAATTTGCACACTGAGTTTTTCTCTCGCTCAAACACAGAATTTCTAAAACCTCTTTCTCAAAATACAATGGCATTCCTTGATTCCGACTGGACAACCGACAAGATCGTCGATGTTGTTGAGAAGAGGCTGGTACACATGGAGCAAGTCATCTCCATGGAAGGTATCTGTCTAACGGTTAAGGAAATCAAACCCGTTTTTAAATGGATTTCCGACGCCGGGTTGGAAACATACTTCACCACCCGCCCCTCTTCTGTGCTCCCAAGAACCGTGGTGGAAGCTTATTTGAACATGTTCTTGCGGAAGGGTGAAGTCTGCACCAAGGTGACTGCGCTAAAGCCGACGGGGGAAAAGAATAGCGACGGAGAGCCTCTCTACGACTCGGAGGTGGTCACCATTGATCTCAGGCAGGCGGTGAGGGAAGTCTTCAAGCTGCCATCCTCTGGCATCAACCCCAGGACTTACAAGGAAAACTCGGAGGGAGAATTCCTTGAGAAATGGACCAAGTCAGGGTCTTCGGAATTCAGGGCCCGTCAGAACAAGAGCACTCTGAAGCCGGAGTACAGGGCTCTGGTGGACTTGGTGTCCAAGATGGTGATGGGAGCAACTGGCTCTCACGAGCAGTTGAGTCTGCCCAAGTTGAGGCTCATGGGAGCAATCGCTGATGGAGTGGAAGCGAACTGGGAGCAGTTCTTCCTCGATCAACTCCATCAGGCGGGATTGGACAAGATCACGCGTGACGAGAAGAAAAAGCACATATCTGTCAGTGCCATCTTGCCATTTGGCACAAGATTGTCCATGCTAATTGCTCATGCGTGCCATGGGTACACTTTTGACTTTGAGGACAACCTTTCCTCAAAGAAGGTCATGTTTTCATCACTGAGTGACACCTATTCAGTGCTAGGGCTGACTGATCCCAATGCGAAAGCAAAGGGTCAGGCCAGAAAGCCAGCTGGGACGGCCAAGAGAGTGGCAACCAGCCTCATTGAAAAGGTGGATGAGCTCCTTGAGAGGAGTAAGGAGGCTGAGAAGGCTGTTGCTGAGGAGGTGGAGCATCCTGATGTGGGCGCGGCTGAGAAGAAGGAGAGGAGGGTGAAAATCGTGCTGTCAGGGAAGAGCACGAAGACAGGGACTGAGTCAGATCCCAAGAAGGCCGGGACTGAGGCTGAGGGAACTGATGATGACGTCAGTATAGAGGGCGCTCAGGGAAAGAGGCCCCTGAAGAGACTTAGGAGGGGAGTAAAGAAGTCTCCTGCTAAGAAGCTCCCTGAATTGAGTGAGAGGGAGAAGTCAAGCTCTCCTGGAGCCTCTGACTTAGAGGAGGTGAGAAAGACTGTCGAGACGGCTGAGTCATTGCAGCCTGAGACAGCATCCACACAAACACCCCCGCATCCTGAAACCCAAACACCTTCCATCCCTGACCCCACACCTCAAACTCCCCAACTCCCCCAACCTTCAGAGCCAAACTACCCTACTGAGTCAGTGCCATCAACCTCACTTACAATTGAGCCTGACCAGTTAGCCGAGCCAAACCTTCCCAACCCTTCAGATTTTCCCTCATACCCCAATCCCAAAGACTGTCCCAAATCTATTTCAACAGAAGAGGATGTGTTCCTTGAAATAGAGGAGGAGGAGCTGGATGAGCACATGGCGGGAGGTATACTGGAGAATACACTCAGGGGGAATGCCACGGAGTGGGCAGGGAAGTGCTGGCCTGGGCTGTACAAATACACTGAATTGCTGGCATATGTGGTGGAGCTCAAAGTTTGGTTGGACTTTAAACAATCAAACATGCAGGAGCAACATATGCTAGTAGACGCACGCGGCTGGGAACATTGGGAGACGGAGGAGGCCAAGATCTGCTCATTCTTTGGCCTGACAAGCTGGCTTCAACTTTTGAACTTCGACAACCTGAAGAAGCTTGTGGCTGAAATGATGGCCAAAAGCAAGGTTGATCTTCTCTCCGTTGAAGAGAAGGAGGATGATGAGGAGGATGATGACGCTCAAGGTGGAGCTGTGGAAAAGGCAGTGGAAGAGACTGCAAGGGAAGTAGATGAGATGGACTCTGAGCCTCAGGCTCAGGGGGAAGGTGACAAGAACACTGGTGCCAAGGGTGGACCAGTGGCTGAGGATGTTGTGAACATCTCAGCTGCCAATGAGACATCTGTCGATGAAGGGATTCCCTACCCTGAGACACGAGAGGATGATGTTGAGGCATTCAAGGAGACTCTCAGTTCCGAAGGACAAGTTCCTAAGGTTCAAGTTAGCTTAGCTGAGCCTGAGGAGGCGGCTATGACTACTTCACAACTGCCTTCAGTGTACCTTGAAGAAGGGACTGATGCTGCAGGGGCTGACAAGGGAAAGCAGCCAATCACTGAGGAGGCCGCTGATGATGAAGATGTGGTCATAACCGGGGTCGGCCGTGCTGAGTTTACAAGCATAGTGGAGGTCAAACAGGAGAAAACCTCGGAAAATCTAGCTGAACTTCAGGAGGAAGTAATGAGGCTACGTGCTGAAAAAGATGAAGACTCCAAAGCCCTGGCGAAACACATCAGGTGGACAAAGTCAGCTTACAACACCCTTGCCAACAGGGAGCTGATCTTGTTAAAGCGCACAATGACTGACACGGCCAAGTCAGTGAAGAATGAGAGGAAGCGCACAAAGAAGATGCTCAGGGACACTCTCAAGAAACTTGAAGAGAGAGATGCGATCAGGGACGAAAAGATGAATCAGGCAGTGGACAGGCTTGCAGTTCAGACTGGAGCTATTGTCACTCAGGCCTTGGAGGACTCAGCGTCCAAGTTGGAGCTGGAGTCAGGGAAGCTGGATCGCACATCTCAATCAGTGGCGGACATTTTGGCTAAAGCCACTGAGGAGTCTGTGAAGATACTGACTGAGGTTAGCAGAGTCAGCGGTGAGTCCTCGAAGGTGGAAGAAAGGATCACCAAGGCTGAACAAAGTCTCCAACTCTCTATGGAGGTCTTTGAGAAGAAAGTCAATGCTGCCATCAGTTCCGTATCCTTTGCAGGGACTGGGATTTCAATGGGAGTTGAGTTATTGAAGGAGGGAATCAATGATGTCCATTCCCTAGCTTCCTTCGTAATCAACAGCGGATCTGACGCATTCCCATCTGAGGCCAATGATGATGCCAAAAAGGGGGAAAAGAAGAAGAAAAGATCCCGCCCTGAGGCATCTGAGGCAGTTAGTCAAGGAGAGATCGTCCTAGCTGATCCTGAAGCCAATCCTGATGGAAACATTCTAAGGATAAGAAAGTCAGCTAGGTTAGCGGCAGTGGAGAAGGAAGGAGAACAATTAGTTGCCAAGCTGAGGGAGGAGGCAACAAAGGCAAAGGCTAATGAACCTTCAAAGCAACAACCTGAGCCAGTCCAAAGATCATCACCCATGAGCTCAAGGAAGAATCCCATCACTTACTCAGGTGAGTTAGTTGCGGAGCTATGTGCTGAAGCATGGGGAGATCAACCTGAAAAGACTGAGGCTATGCGCAGAGCTGAAATTGCTCAGAAGGAGAAGATGCGCATTTTGGAGAAGAAGGTTGAGAAGCTGACGGATATCACTGAGCTTCAACAACGTGAACTAGATGATGCAGTGATCAGCTTGCTAAGGAGGAAGAAGGCGAAGCCTGAGCCAAGGAAGTACAGAAAGAAGCCAACAGTTAGGAAGGCAACAATTCTTCAAGTCAGTAGGCCAGAATCAGGAGCAAGGGAAGCTTTTGTTGATGAGTTCGTCTCAGAGACTTTAAAGGAGTTTTGGACTGATGCAAGGGATGAATTTGTCAGGCTATGGTTTGTTGTGAAGAAGTGGGGCGACACTGACGATATTGATGCCCACTTCACTGACTATATGATGGACAATCATCCTGAGCTATTTCAGAAGATCTTGGAGGAGGCTGAGGCAGCTAAAGTCCAAGTGAAGGCTCCTGAGTTCATCATTCGAGCTCCTCCCTTGATTCCTGGAACTCTAAAGCATGACACTAAGGCCATAATGATGGAAGTCTTGAAGATAGCTAGAACTGAAGGATATGTGAACCAACCTGGAAGACTTGACGAGCTAAAGGCAAGAGTTTATGCAGGATATGGACTCAAGCCTGAAATGAGATTAGTCTAGGTGTTCACAGGCTTCTTTGTAATAGATTAGATTCATTGTAATCGTTTCCACATCTTTCAAGAAATCTATTACTTTTGCCCACAGACAAAAACTCATTGTCTTTTTGGCTTGTTTAAATTATGTACTTTATCAAGAATTGCTCTAACACTGTCTTATCTTATAGATAGGATTGTCCTATTTCCTCTAAGTGTTTTGAGGATCTTTTCAGTGTTTTGGCATCATCAAAAAGGGGGAAATTGTTGGGACATTGTCAGTTTTGATTTAGATCCCAAAAGCCCCTGAAAAGATGATTGCCTTAATTTGTCTTTGTCAGGCTAGTCTTGGTTAGGATTAGTACTTAGTCATTTTACACTTCACAGGTACTCAGTGAGAGGAGAACTCACTGGAGACAATCAAGACTCAGAGCCTAAAGACGAAGAGCACCATCCTGAACTTATGGCAGTCTTCTAAGCTGGCTGAGTAAGTGTCAGTGATGAAGAGTATGACCCTGAGGTCATTACTAACTCAGTCCTGAAGGGAACAGGTTGTCACTGAGTAAATGGGAAGACTTGGAGTAGAGCCAAGCAATGCAAAAGGAATTTCAGCGTCAGGACAAGACCGGTGAGCTCAAGACAAAATGAACTTAATAAGACAAGCCTGAAGCTCTGGAATAAGTTCTGACATTCTCACCTACCTGATGACGTGGACAAATCCGAGGAGGACACGCACGTACGGAACCTGACACATAGACTGAATTTAGACTGCATATTCAACGGGCAAGCATTTAATGTGCATTAAATGCAAATACCAAATCCATGCAAAGGCGGCTGCTGCATAGAGATATGTCCGTTTGAAGCCCCTCTACATAGATGGCTAGAAGGCTATCTCTCCAACGGATAGTTTTTCAAACCACCTATAAATACAGAAGGCCTTGAACCCATTCAAGGTTACGGGAAATTTCCAAGCCAGAAATTACTCAAAACTCTCAAGCAATCAAAGCATTCAGCCTTTAAGAGAAACACTCGAAACCTTCTAAATTTCCCAAGTGTTTCTTAGCAACTGAGAGCTATTCTGTATTCCGAGAGCTAATTAGAATTATCTTAAGCTTAGAGAGATTATCCAATCCTTAGCACAGCTTTGCCTTGTAAGGATAATCTCAACTTAGTTGGAATCCAAACTGAAACCAAAACCCTAAGTTAGGCTTGTTGGGAGTAAGTCGGTTAGTGTGATAGTAAGAGGAGTTTGTATAGATCAGTGAGGTAACTGGTCTTGGTGCACCTTGGCACGTTAAAAACAAGAATCCCTTGAGTGGATTTCCTGTTAAGTCAGGCCGTGGACGTAGGAGCTTGAGACTCTGAACCACGTTAAACTCCTTGTGTTCTTACTGCTTTGACATTGTGCATACCTGCCATATTACTTGTTCATTCATTGCATTCAAGCTTATCAGGTCTGAATCAATCAACCTGACCTTCAAAAGAACACTGCCTTACTAAACACTTCTAAGTTTTGAGTAAAACAAGTTTTCAGAAAGCAAACTAAACAGGACTTTAAACTATCAGGGCTCAAACTTTTCCGCACTAAACTTGAACTGATAGTTAGCCAACTGACCCGCACCAAGTGTAGTCAGTGGGTGTATTATCAGCTCCTAGTTCTTTACCACTCTGAGTGAAGGGGACTCAGTCAGTTTAAGTTTAAGAAAAAAATCGGTATACGTGTATTCCCCCCCCATACACGTATTCCTCAGTCTTGTACCGGGACCAACAAGTGGTATCAGAGCAGTGGTTCGAAAGACCACTGACTTTGAATACTAATAGTTTCAGAGGAGAAACTGTTGGTGGTCACTGAACAGATCTGAGTTTGCTTTTCACAAAACTTGCATCATCATCATGACTTCAAGGAGACTTGAAGCTTCGTTACCTGAATTCTCTGTATCTAACTTTGTCTATTGGAAGTTCAGACTAGAGGCACATCTAGATGCCATCCATGACCAGATGCCGCGTGTGCTCAGGGAAGGACCGATCAAGATCACTATTCCTAACGTCAGAGGACTGGGATACGATGATCTTGCGATTGGCGTGCAGGTTCCTAAGGAGAGGAAAGACATGACCAACGATGAAATCAAGATGGTGGGGCTTGACAACGTCGCCAGAAACATCATCTTGCATACGGTGCCTTTCGAGGAGTCAGCCAGGCTGATGAACCTAAAGACGGCAAAGGAGGTCTGGGATGAGCTGACCAGGATGTGCGAAGGGTCAGAAAAGATAAAGGAAAACAAGAGGAATATTGCCATTCAGAAATTCGAAGCGTTCGAGATGCTGCCTGATGAGAGCATAGATCAGATGGAGTCTAGATTCATCAAGTTGATGAATGAGTTGGTGATGTTGGACAAGGATGTCCCAAGGAGAGATGTTGCTTCAAAAATCCTGAATGCTCTTCCTGAGAGATGGGACAACAGTGTAATTATGCTTAAGAACACTCAGGATATGAGTAACATAACTTCTGCTTTACTTTTTTCAGAGCTAAAAGCGCTTGAATTTGATCTTAACAAAAGGAAGAAGAAAGTTCAGTCAGAAGAGGAAGGGAAGGAGAAAACTCCTGAGAAAAGTGTGGCGTTCAAGGCCAGGTCTGAACCTGTTGAGCCCTCATCAAATTCTTCATCAAAGTCACTGATGGAGATGAGCAGGGAAGAACTCGCTGAGGAGTACAGCCTGATGGCCAGACGATTTGACAAGCTCAATTCCAGGTTTGGTCGTTATAAAAAGTTTTATCAGGACTCACGTGACAGGAAACCTGAAGGAACCCACCAAAGCTTGAGGAGATATGAGGAGCGAAGGAACACTGACCAGAGGAGAGAACGTGGTGATGAAAGGAGATATTCTGAACCAAAAACTGAAAGAAGAGACGAACAGAGACGTACTCGTGATGATAGATATCCAACCAAGGCTGAAAGCTCACCAAGAACCAGGGAACCTGACTCAAGGAGGAACCCTGAACCAAGAAAAGAAAGAATAAGTGAGCAGGTAGCATGTTACAACTGTAACAAGATTGGTCACTATCAGTACGATTGCCCGGAGCTGAGTGCTAGGGAGAGAGAGGAAAGGAGAGCCACGAGGGATCTAAGATCTGCTGATCGGAGGGCTATGGTGGCTGAGGATGCAACAGATTCTGATGGTCCCACTGAAAGGTCACCTGAACTCTTCTCGGATGATGAGTACGATGATGTCTGCCTAATGGCTAGGGATGAGCCTGAGGTAACATCAAATTCTGTTTGTGCTTCTTACACTGGTCAAAATCCTGAGCTCAGCTCAGAGTCAGTTAGAGAAATGAACCTTCAGATCTGTCTTGATCAATTGATGGTTGATTTCTCCAGACTGCAGGAAACTAATGTCTTCTTGGTAGAGGAGAACAAGAAATTGAGTACTGAAGTTCAAAACCTGAATGAACAACTCACTCAGTCTGATCTCAAAGAATCAGCTCAGATTGTGAGACTAACTCAGGAAATTGACATGATCAATTCTGAGCGTCTCCCAAGAGAGAAAATTCTGAAGGAACTGGCTGAGGAAGAGCTGGTCAGGAAGGAAGAGCTGAAAGCACTTAAGAGTAAGTTTGATGACCTCTTTACCAGACATGAAATCCTGAAAAAGAGTGAGGACTCTCTCAAGAAAAAGGTTGCAGCAATGAATAAATCCTCAGTGGCTAGAGAGGAAATAAATAGCAACCAGATACTTGGGAACAAGAAAAAGGGACTTGGATATGTTCCTGAGAAATCCTCACAAGGTCAGTCTCATGTTGCTTCAGGGAGCAACACTGAGAGGGTATTTGTTCAGACAGGCCAGAGTGCACCTAAGGTTGTGCTCCAGGCCCGTCAAACTGATAAGGGCAAGGAAACCGTTGACACAGTCAGGGTTGCTCCTAAGGTAGCTAAGCCAAAACCCAAGGGAAAGGCAAAGCAACCTGCGGAAGCCCCTGAGAGCTCAGGCCAGGGAAAACCTCAGCGAAAGCAGAGAAAGACTCAGGCCAAGAGCCCTCAGACTGGTCAGCGAGGGTACCATCATGCTTGGCAATACCATCAGGGAAGGCCAAACATGATGACACCCCCGTGGTTTTGGCATCCTGAGGCCTTTAACTGTTTTCCTTTCCCTCACTTGCCTAGGGGGAATAGAAATCAGGGCCCTTATCAAAAACAAGGCCCAAGACCTGCTGCACCCAGACCTAGGAAGAACAGGAGGCCAGCCCAAAAGGCATCCACTCAGGCTCCTGCGAAGCCTAAGTCTAGCACCCATACACCATCTTCCTCTCAGGCTAAGAAGAAGAAAGTTGTGTATGTCGATGTTTCAGGGAGACAGATTCACCACTCTGAGGCAATCAGGGTTGTGAAGCAAGTCTGGATCCCGAAAGGTACAGCTGACACAATAGGACCCAACACCCAATGGGTACCTAAAGCCTGATTTGCTTACAGGCGGCTGTGGATCACAACAAGAGGAGAGAAGACTCAATCAAAGCTGTTTGGTACCTAGACAGTGGTTGCTCAAGGCACATGACTGGAATGAAGAGTCTTCTCCAAGAGTATCAGGCTAAAGATGGTCCACAGGTAACCTTTGGTGATAACTCAAAAGGTGTTACTAAGGGTTTTGGTGTTCTAATTATAGGTACAGTAAGAGTGGAAGATGTGTCCTTTGTGGAAGGACTGAAGCATAACCTGCTGTCAGTAAGTCAATTCTGTGACAAAGGGTTCAGTGTTGAGTTCTCATCGAATAAATGTTCAGTCAAGGACAAATCAACACAAGTGCTTCTATCAGGTATAAGGAAAGGTAACGTTTATCTCGCTGATTGGAGCAGCACTATTCCTAATACTTGTCTTGTTGCTAAAAGCTCTCTAGAGCTCAGTTGGTTATGGCATAAAAGATTAAGCCACCTGAACTTCAAGATTCTTAACAAAATTTCTAGACAGTCACTTGTTGATGGTCTCCCTAATGAAGTTTTTAGCAAAGATCACGTGTGCAAAGCCTGTCAGGAAGGGAAGCAAGTCAGAGCGTCATTCAAAGAAAAGGCTTCTTACTCCACTGACAGGATACTTCAGCTTCTGCACATGGATCTATTTGGTCCCATAACACCTGTGAGTACGAATGGTAGAAAATATACCCTTGTGGTTATTGATGATTATTCTAGATATACTTGGGTTATTTTCCTGTTAAATAAAAAGGAAACACAGGTGAAGCTTCCAGAGTTGCTCAGAAGACTCAGCAATGAGAAAAATCAGTCCATTACCAAGATCAGATCTGACAAGGGCACTGAGTTTATAAATTCATATATTTCTGACTTTTGTAATGAACTTGGTATAGCTCATGAGACTTCTGCAGCTAGAACCCCACAACAGAATGGTGTCGCTGAAAGGAGGAATCGGACACTGAAGGAAGCTGCAAGGACCATGCTGGCTGAGTCAGGATTGCCCAAGAAGTTTTGGGCTGAGGCAATCAACACTGCATGCTACACTCAGAACAGATCCATGCTGAACAAGCAACATGCTCAGACCCCATATGAGACATGGAACAAAAGAAAACCTCGTATTTCTTACTTTCATGTGTTTGGTTGTAAGTGCTTCATCCTCAACAATGGGAAAACCCAGTTGAAAGCTTTTGATAGCAAATCTGATGAAGGAATATTCTTGGGATATTCTGAAATTTGCAAAGCCTTCAGGGTTTACAATTGTAGGACCCTTGTTGTGGAAGAATCACCTCATGTTGTCTTTGATGAATCTGCTAATGAGTCTAGGGCAAAGGTGCTGAATCCTGACACTGAGGAGGTCACGAGGAGTGTGACAAGGCTGAGCTTGAAGAGTCAACCTGATTCCAAGATCAAGACTGTGCCAATTCCCAGATGGGATGATGATGACGATCAGGATGATGAACCAAGTGCCACTCCGAAACCCAGCACATCAGGAATGGTTGAGCCTCAGACAGAGGAACAGGCTCAACCTGAGGTAAGTACCGTCTATGAAGATGCTGTTGCAGCTGAGACGGCTCCTGAGTCACCTCATCAAGGGGGAATCAATGTCCCTGACATTGAACTTGTTAATCCCTTCGGTATAGACTCAGGATCATCCCCTTCTGTTCAATTTCCTGAATTTTATGAACCTGTAGACACTAACATTGCAGGTACTTCAGGAACAACTCCTGGCAAAAGAACATGGTTAGAAGATCATCCCATTGATCAAATTATTGGTGATCCAACTGAGGGAGTCAGGACCAGACGGTTTCATGGTGAGAGTGCATTGTTCTGTTGCTTTCTCTCTGAGCAAGAGCCTCAGAACATTGAAGAAGCTCTCACTGACTCGAACTGGATCATTGCCATGCAAGAGGAGTTGAATCAGTTCACAAGGAATCAGGTTTGGGAACTGGTAGATAGACCTAGGCATCAAGGTGTGATTGGTACCAAGTGGGTCTTTAAGAACAAGAAGGATGAGAATGGTGTTGTGGTAAGGAACAAGGCTAGACTGGTTGCAAAAGGGTATTGTCAGTCTGAAGGAATAGACTATGATGAGACTTTTGCTCCAGTGGCTAGATTGGAAGCTATCAGGTTGTTCCTTGCCTATGCGACATATAAGAAGTTCAAGGTGTATCAAATGGATGTCAAGAGTGCATTCCTGAATGGTGTACTCAATGAAGAGGTATATGTTGAACAACCTCCCGGGTTTGAGGTTGGAGATAGAGTATACCATTTGAAGAAAGCACTCTATGGACTTAAGCAAGCACCAAGAGCTTGGTATGATACCATCTCTCAATTCCTGACTGATCATGGGTTCAAGAAGGGAACAGTGGATAGGACTTTGTTCAGGATCACTGAAGGTGATGACATTCTCCTGGTCCAAATTTATGTGGATGACATAATATTTGGATCACCAAATCAGCAGTTATGTGAGAAATTCTCTAAACTGATGACTGGTAAATTTGAGATGTCAATGATGGGAGAGATGAACTTTTTCTTAGGATTGCAGGTCAAGCAGACTGATCAAGGTATATTCATTAATCAGGCCAAGTATACAAGAGACTTGATTCATAAGTTTGGTGTTCAAAACAGCAATCCAGCCAGGATCCCAATGAACACCAATTGGAAGATGGATCCTGACACTGAAGGGACTTCAGTGAATCAGACTGAGTATCGTGGGCTGATAGGTTCTTTACTGTACCTGACTGCAAGTAGGCCTGACATTACGTTTGCAGTTGGTGTGTGTGCTAGGTATCAGTCTGATCCCAAGAGAAGTCATTTGGAGGCTGCTAAGAGGATACTTAAGTATTTGAAAAGGACAGTTAATATGGGACTATGGTATCCTTCAGATGACAACCTTGAACTGACAGGGTATTCAGATGCAGACTATGGAGGTTGTAGGATTGATAGGAAATCAACCTCAGGGACATGTCAGTTTTTGGGAAGTAAGTTGATCTCGTGGTTTAGTAAGAAGCAGAATTCAGTGGCAACATCCACAACTGAGGCTGAGTATATAGCTGCAGGGAGTTGTTGTGCTCAGATCCTATGGTTGAGGCAACAGTTGAGGGACTACCAAGTATTTGCTAATCAGGTTCCAATCTATTGTGATAACAATAGTGCAATAGCAATCACTCAGAACCCAGTGCTTCACACAAGGTGCAAGCATGTGGATATTAGACACCACTTCATTCGAGATCATGTGGAAAAGAAAGATATTAGGATGGAAAAGATTCACACTGATAGGCAAAGAGCTGACATCTTGACTAAGCCCTTGGCTGAAGCAAGGTTTATGGAACTATCAGTGGAATTGGGACTTTTAGATCCGGGAGAGCAGTCAGTGTAGGGTTCTAGGGGGAACTCAGGCCAGACTCGACTCAGCGAGGTATCAGGGTGCTACAATGTCTCCCTGACAGGTATGGGTTCTAACCTGACTCTTGTGAATCTCAAGCGTCTCCCTGAGTCATTCGTCCTGAAAATCTTTATTAAATGCATTCCGTTATCATTAAAAGCGCGCCTTTTTATATTTAAACCCACGCGCACGGAGCATTTAATGTCAAAGTTACTTTTTCATATACGTGTCCGTGTTATACGGAATGTGACTGACTTGGGGTTTCAATTAAAACTGAGATTAATCCTGGCCTCTCATTTTAAAACCTTTCGAATTCAGGAATCAATCTCAACCCCACGTTTGAGTAACTGACTTAGTCTTATCAATCAAGGGTGTCATTTGAGGTCTTTACGCAAACACAACGCACAATTTGCACACTGAGTTTTTCTCTCGCTCAAACACAGAATTTCTAAAACCTCTTTCTCAAAATACAATGGCATTCCTTGATTCCGACTGGACAACCGATAAGATCGTCGATGTTGTTGAGAAGAGGCTGGTACACATGGAGCAAGTCATCTCCATGGAAGGTATCTGTCTAACGGTTAAGGAAATCAAACCCGTTTTTAAATGGATTTCCGACGCCGGGTTGGAAACATACTTCACCACCCGCCCCTCTTCTATGCTCCCAAGAACCGTGGTGGAAGCTTATTTGAACATGTTCTTGCGGAAGGGTGAAGTCTGCACCAAGGTGACTGCGCTAAAGCCGACGGGGGAAAAGAATAGCGACGGAGAGCCTCTCTACGACTCGGAGGTGGTCACCATTGATCTCAGGCAGGCGGTGAGGGAAGTCTTCAAGCTGCCATCCTCTGGCATCAACCCCAGGACTTACAAGGAAAACTCGGAGGGAGAATTCCTTGAGAAATGGACCAAGTCAGGGTCTTCGGAATTCAGGGCCCGTCAGAACAAGAGCACTCTGAAGCCGGAGTACAGGGCTCTGGTGGACTTGGTGTCCAAGATGGTGATGGGAGCAACTGGCTCTCACGAGCAGTTGAGTCTGCCCAAGTTGAGGCTCATGGGAGCAATCGCTGATGGAGTGGAAGCGAACTGGGAGCAGTTCTTCCTCGATCAACTCCATCAGGCGGGATTGGACAAGATCACGCGTGACGAGAAGAAAAAGCACATATCTGTCAGTGCCATCTTGCCATTTGGCACAAGATTGTCCATGCTAATTGCTCATGCGTGCCATGGGTACACTTTTGACTTTGAGGACAACCTTTCCTCAAAGAAGGTCATGTTTTCATCACTGAGTGACACCTATTCAGTGCTAGGGCTGACTGATCCCAATGCGAAAGCAAAGGGTCAGGCCAGAAAGCCAGCTGGGACGGCCAAGAGAGTGGCAACCAGCCTCATTGAAAAGGTGGATGAGCTCCTTGAGAGGAGTAAGGAGGCTGAGAAGGCTGTTGCTGAGGAGGTGGAGCATCCTGATGTGGGCGCGGCTGAGAAGAAGGAGAGGAGGGTGAAAATCGTGCTGTCAGGGAAGAGCACGAAGACAGGGACTGAGTCAGATCCCAAGAAGGCCGGGACTGAGGCTGAGGGAACTGATGATGACGTCAGTATAGAGGGCGCTCAGGGAAAGAGGCCCCTGAAGAGACTTAGGAGGGGAGTAAAGAAGTCTCCTGCTAAGAAGCTCCCTGAATTGAGTGAGAGGGAGAAGTCAAGCTCTCCTGGAGCCTCTGACTTAGAGGAGGTGAGAAAGACTGTCGAGACGGCTGAGTCATTGCAGCCTGAGACAGCATCCACACAAACACCCCCGCATCCTGAAACCCAAACACCTTCCATCCCTGACCCCACACCTCAAACTCCCCAACTCCCCCAACCTTCAGAGCCAAACTACCCTACTGAGTCAGTGCCATCAACCTCACTTACAATTGAGCCTGACCAGTTAGCCGAGCCAAACCTTCCCAACCCTTCAGATTTTCCCTCATACCCCAATCCCAAAGACTGTCCCAAATCTATTTCAACAGAAGAGGATGTGTTCCTTGAAATAGAGGAGGAGGAGCTGGATGAGCACATGGCGGGAGGTATACTGGAGAATACACTCAGGGGGAATGCCACGGAGTGGGCAGGGAAGTGCTGGCCTGGGCTGTACAAATACACTGAATTGCTGGCATATGTGGTGGAGCTCAAAGTTTGGTTGGACTTTAAACAATCAAACATGCAGGAGCAACATATGCTAGTAGACGCACGCGGCTGGGAACATTGGGAGACGGAGGAGGCCAAGATCTGCTCATTCTTTGGCCTGACAAGCTGGCTTCAACTTTTGAACTTCGACAACCTGAAGAAGCTTGTGGCTGAAATGATGGCCAAAAGCAAGGCTGATCTTCTCTCCGTTGAAGAGAAGGAGGATGATGAGGAGGATGATGACGCTCAAGGTGGAGCTGTGGAAAAGGCAGTGGAAGAGACTGCAAGGGAAGTAGATGAGATGGACTCTGAGCCTCAGGCTCAGGGGGAAGGTGACAAGAACACTGGTGCCAAGGGTGGACCAGTGGCTGAGGATGTTGTGAACATCTCAGCTGCCAATGAGACATCTGTCGATGAAGGGATTCCCTACCCTGAGACACGAGAGGATGATGTTGAGGCATTCAAGGAGACTCTCAGTTCCGAAGGACAAGTTCCTAAGGTTCAAGTTAGCTTAGCTGAGCCTGAGGAGGCGGCTATGACTACTTCACAACTGCCTTCAGTGTACCTTGAAGAAGGGACTGATGCTGCAGGGGCTGACAAGGGAAAGCAGCCAATCACTGAGGAGGCCGCTGATGATGAAGATGTGGTCATAACCGGGGTCGGCCGTGCTGAGTTTACAAGCATAGTGGAGGTCAAACAGGAGAAAACCTCGGAAAATCTAGCTGAACTTCAGGAGGAAGTAATGAGGCTACGTGCTGAAAAAGATGAAGACTCCAAAGCCCTGGCGAAACACATCAGGTGGACAAAGTCAGCTTACAACACCCTTGCCAACAGGGAGCTGATCTTGTTAAAGCGCACAATGACTGACACGGCCAAGTCAGTGAAGAATGAGAGGAAGCGCACAAAGAAGATGCTCAGGGACACTCTCAAGAAACTTGAAGAGAGAGATGCGATCAGGGACGAAAAGATGAATCAGGCAGTGGACAGGCTTGCAGTTCAGACTGGAGCTATTGTCACTCAGGCCTTGGAGGACTCAGCGTCCAAGTTGGAGCTGGAGTCAGGGAAGCTGGATCGCACATCTCAATCAGTGGCGGACATTTTGGCTAAAGCCACTGAGGAGTCTGTGAAGATACTGACTGAGGTTAGCAGAGTCAGCGGTGAGTCCTCGAAGGTGGAAGAAAGGATCACCAAGGCTGAACAAAGTCTCCAACTCTCTATGGAGGTCTTTGAGAAGAAAGTCAATGCTGCCATCAGTTCCGTATCCTTTGCAGGGACTGGGATTTCAATGGGAGTTGAGTTATTGAAGGAGGGAATCAATGATGTCCATTCCCTAGCTTCCTTCGTAATCAACAGCGGATCTGACGCATTCCCATCTGAGGCCAATGATGATGCCAAAAAGGGGGAAAAGAAGAAGAAAAGATCCCGCCCTGAGGCATCTGAGGCAGTTAGTCAAGGAGAGATCGTCCTAGCTGATCCTGAAGCCAATCCTGATGGAAACATTCTAAGGATAAGAAAGTCAGCTAGGTTAGCGGCAGTGGAGAAGGAAGGAGAACAATTAGTTGCCAAGCTGAGGGAGGAGGCAACAAAGGCAAAGGCTAATGAACCTTCAAAGCAACAACCTGAGCCAGTCCAAAGATCATCACCCATGAGCTCAAGGAAGAATCCCATCACTTACTCAGGTGAGTTAGTTGCGGAGCTATGTGCTGAAGCATGGGGAGATCAACCTGAAAAGACTGAGGCTATGCGCAGAGCTGAAATTGCTCAGAAGGAGAAGATGCGCATTTTGGAGAAGAAGGTTGAGAAGCTGACGGATATCACTGAGCTTCAACAACGTGAACTAGATGATGCAGTGATCAGCTTGCTAAGGAGGAAGAAGGCGAAGCCTGAGCCAAGGAAGTACAGAAAGAAGCCAACAGTTAGGAAGGCAACAATTCTTCAAGTCAGTAGGCCAGAATCAGGAGCAAGGGAAGCTTTTGTTGATGAGTTCGTCTCAGAGACTTTAAAGGAGTTTTGGACTGATGCAAGGGATGAATTTGTCAGGCTATGGTTTGTTGTGAAGAAGTGGGGCGACACTGACGATATTGATGCCCACTTCACTGACTATATGATGGACAATCATCCTGAGCTATTTCAGAAGATCTTGGAGGAGGCTGAGGCAGCTAAAGTCCAAGTGAAGGCTCCTGAGTTCATCATTCGAGCTCCTCCCTTGATTCCTGGAACTCTAAAGTATGACACTAAGGCCATAATGATGGAAGTCTTGAAGATAGCTAGAACTGAAGGATATGTGAACCAACCTGGAAGACTTGACGAGCTAAAGGCAAGAGTTTATGCAGGATATGGACTCAAGCCTGAAATGAGATTAGTCTAGGTGTTCACAGGCTTCTTTGTAATAGATTAGATTCATTGTAATCGTTTCCACATCTTTCAAGAAATCTATTACTTTTGCCCACAGACAAAAACTCATTGTCTTTTTGGCTTGTTTAAATTCTGTACTTTATCAAGAATTGCTCTAACACTGTCTTATCTTATAGATAGGATTGTCCTATTTCCTCTAAGTGTTTTGAGGATCTTTTCAGTGTTTTGGCATCATCAAAAAGGGGGAAATTGTTGGGACATTGTCAGTTTTGATTTAGATCCCAAAAGCCCCTGAAAAGATGATTGCCTTAATTTGTCTTTGTCAGGCTAGTCTTGGTTAGGATTAGTACTTAGTCATTTTACACTTCACAGGTACTCAGTGAGAGGAGAACTCACTGGAGACAATCAAGACTCAGAGCCTGAAGACGAAGAGCACCATCCTGAACTTATGGCAGTCTTCTAAGCTGGCTGAGTAAGTGTCAGTGATGAAGAGTATGACCCTGAGGTCATTACTAACTCAGTCCTGAAGGGAACAGGTTGTCACTGAGTAAATGGGAAGACTTGGAGTAGAGCCAAGCAATGCAAAAGGAATTTCAGCGTCAGGACAAGACCGGTGAGCTCAAGACAAAATGAACTTAATAAGACAAGCCTGAAGCTCTGGAATAAGTTCTGACATTCTCACCTACCTGATGACGTGGACAAATCCGAGGAGGACACGCACGTACGGAACCTGACACATAGACTGAATTCAGACTGCATATTCAACGGGCAAGCATTTAATGTGCATTAAATGCAAATACCAAATCCATGCAAAGGCGGCTGCTGCATAGAGATATGTCCGTTTGAAGCCCCTCTACATAGATGGCTAGAAGGCTATCTCTCCAACGGATAGTTTTTCAAACCACCTATAAATACAGAAGGCCTTGAACCCATTCAAGGTTACGGGAAATTTCCAAGCCAGAAATTACTCAAAACTCTCAAGCAATCAAAGCATTCAGCCTTTAAGAGAAACACTCGAAACCTTCTAAATTTCCCAAGTGTTTCTTAGCAACTGAGAGCTATTCTGTATTCCGAGAGCTAATTAGAATTATCTTAAGCTTAGAGAGATTATCCAATCCTTAGCACAGCTTTGCCTTGTAAGGATAATCTCAACTTAGTTGGAATCCAAACTGAAACCAAAACCCTAAGTTAGGCTTGTTGGGAGTAAGTCGGTTAGTGTGATAGTAAGAGGAGTTTGTATAGATCAGTGAGGTAACTGGTCTTGGTGCACCTTGGCACGTTAAAAACAAGAATCCCTTGAGTGGATTTCCTGTTAAGTCAGGCCGTGGACGTAGGAGCTTGAGACTCTGAACCACGTTAAACTCCTTGTGTTCTTACTGCTTTGACATTGTGCATACCTGCCATATTACTTGTTCATTCATTGCATTCAAGCTTATCAGGTCTGAATCAATCAACCTGACCTTCAAAAGAACACTGCCTTACTAAACACTTCTAAGTTTTGAGTAAAACAAGTTTTCAGAAAGCAAACTAAACAGGACTTTAAACTATCAGGGCTCAAACTTTTCCGCACTAAACTTGAACTGATAGTTAGCCAACTGACCCGCACCAAGTGTAGTCAGTGGGTGTATTATCAGCTCCTAGTTCTTTACCACTCTGAGTGAAGGGGACTCAGTCAGTTTAAGTTTAAGAAAAAAATCGGTATACGTGTATTCCCCCCCCCCCCATACACGTATTCCTCAGTCTTGTACCGGGACCAACATGACTATAAAAAGAAAAGTAACTATTTAATCTTTAGTATATCAATACAAAAATATTTAAATAAAAAGTGGTGCAAATTTAACAAGTTGGGGATGTATCTCAAATATTGATGTATATCTTGGCAGAGCTCTTGCAGAGCGAGAGATACGGGGATCGAAACCCCGCATTCCAAAATTTTTTTATACTTCATTTTAAAAATATTTATTTATATATTGAATCGCTGGTATCTTTATAAAAAAAAACTTAAATAGAGAGTTGTGCACATAATACATATTGAGGATGTAGCTCAAATAAATGGAATTTCTTGGTAGAGCGCTTGCATAACAAGAGGTACTCGGATCGAAACCCAGCATCCCCAAATTTTTTCATCATAAATTATATTTGATCATAAAAAAAAAGTAACTATTAAATCTTTAGTATATCAATACAAAAATATTTAAATAAAAAGTGGTGCAAATTTAATAAGTTGGGGAT
Organism: Ballota nigra; assembly: GCA_947034835.1. Taxonomy (NCBI): domain Eukaryota; kingdom Viridiplantae; phylum Streptophyta; class Magnoliopsida; order Lamiales; family Lamiaceae; genus Ballota; species Ballota nigra. The sequence goes on along the minus strand of OX344729.1, from coordinate 78,527,618 downwards.
GTAGCTCAAATATTGATATATATCTTGGCAGAGCGCTTGCAGAGCGAGAGGTACGGGGATCGAAACCCCGCATTCCCATAATTATTATATTTCATTTTAAAAATATTTATTTATATATTGAATCGCTGGTATATTTATAAAAAAATATTTAAATAAAGTGTTGTGCACATAATACATAATGGGGATGTAGCTCAAATAAATGGAATTTCTTGGTAGAGCGCTTGCACAACAAGAGATACTGGGATCAAAACCCACCATTTTCCAAATTTTTTCATCATAAATTATATTTGACTATAAAAAGAAAATTAACTATTGAATCTTTAGTATATCAATACCAAAATATTTAAATAAAAAGTGGTGCAAATTTAACAAGTTGGGGATGTAGCTCAAATATTGATATATATTTTGGCATAGCGCTTGCAAATCGATAGGTACGGGGATCGAAACCCCGCATTCCCAAAATTTTTTATACTTCATTTTAAAAATATTTATTTATATATTGAATCGCTAGTATCTTTATAAAAATACTTAAATAGAGAGTTGTGCACATAATACATATTGGGGATGTAGCTCAAATAAATGGAATTTCTTGGTAGAGCGCTTGCACAACAAGAGGTACTGGGATCGAAACCCAGCATCACCAAATTTTTTCATCATAAATTATATTTGATCATAAAAAAAAAGTAACTATTGAATCTTTAGTATATCAATACAAAAATATTTAAATAAAAAGTGGTGCAAATTTAATAAGTTTGGAATGTAGCTCAAATATTGATATATATCTTGGCAGAGCTCTTGCAGAGCGAGAGGTTCGGGGATCGAAACCCCGCATTCCCATAATTTTTATATTTTATTTTAAAAATATTTATTTATATATTGAAACGCTGGTATATTTATAAAAAAATTATTAAATAAAGAGTTGTGCACATAATACATATTGGTGATGTAGCTCAAATAAATGGAATTTCTTGGTACAGCGCTTGCACAACAAGAGGTACTGGGATCGAAACCCAGCATCCCCAAATTTTTTCATCATAAATTATATTTGACTATAAAAAGAAAAGTAACTATTTAATCTTTAGTATATCAATACAAAAATATTTAAAACAAAAGTGGTGCAAATTTAACAAGTTGGTGATGTATCTCAAATATTGATATATATCTTGGCAGACCTCTTGCAGAGCGAGAGGTACGGGGATCGAAACCCCGCATTCCCAAAATTTTTTATACTTCATTTTAAAAATATTTATTTATATATTGAATCGCTGGTATCTTTATAAAAAAACTTAAATAGAGAGTTGTGCACATAATACATATTGGGGATGTAGCTAAATATATGAAATTTCTTGGTAGAGCGCTTGCACAACAAGAGGTACTGGGATCGAAACCCAGCATCCCCAAATTTTTTCATCATAAATTATATTTGACTATAAAAAAATAGTAGTTGTTACGCCCCGAATCCAGAATATATTAATTATATCGGATTCGAAGTGTTATTGTGATAAAAAGTTTGAACTATAAAATTTTTGAAGGAAATATAACGGAGATGAGAGATGATGAGCTTTTATGCAGCGGAAGAAATTGGTAGAAATAATTTTAATAAGTATCTCAGACACATATATGTGTTCATAATACATAGTATTAACAGTAATGTCTTATTTAAGTGGGGAACTCCGTGTCGTCTCTATTACTGTCCTTACTCCACGATATCATAATCTGCAAGGGTTGTAAAAATGGGGCGTGAGATTTGAATTCTCACGTATGGGTGATTTGCAACGTCATGGGATTGGTAAATCCGAAATATATTAAGTTATACTCATTAATAAAGTGTTTATTCCATTTAATCAGTTTCACGTATATATATAATTACGATATATCACAGAAGTAACAGTTTATGTAATAATTGATCAGCATTAACACATTTCACGTAGTATAATTGAAATAGCACAAGTTGGTTCACATTAGGGCAAAGCACAAAGTCATATTCACGTATTGTCACAAACTATCAAACCATATTCGTACGACCATTCCATTTCCAACAAACTTACATCATCCAACCACAACAAACTTACATCATCCAACCACAACATCCCTCAACATAATGGCAAACCATCAATGGCCTTATTCCCAGTGCGCACGTAGGCAGCTGACCGGGGACCAGATCTAGTCTAAATCAACAGTCTTGATTCCGAGGGCATCCACAACAGCTCCCCGGAGACTGGAATATAATCAACAACCTTGATTTCGAGGGCGTTCAAATACAGCTCCCCGGAGGTCGGAATCTAATCTAAATCAACAACCTTCATTCCGAGGGCGTCCACGACAGCTCCCCGGAGGTTGGAAATAAATACCCACACCACAACTCCGTACTTACTAACTTTTCGTTCTTTTATAAAACTGACACTTCAACTGTAGAGAGAATTTACTTGATAGACAACTGAATTGATTCATGCTCACATAAGATACTTACTCATACAATGGTGATCGATTTATAAAACAACAGGCATTATATAACACATATAGTTCTATCACATAATTCAAACAGTTATATAATAGGTGTTACATTTATGTTGGATTAGATATTTTTGATTTGATTTAGTCGAGTTCAGAAAATACCGGCACGACGTTATTATTAGCAGATCAAACAACAGATCATCACCCACCTGTTAACTTTATAGCTAAGTCACAACTGTCTTGAAATTCCTTTGGAAGATAACTCGCGTTGTAGAGACGTCCCGAGAGTGATATACAAACAGAAAGTCGGATCCCTCGTGCGTATTTCGATTAGCACAGAATCCTAGTACGAAACCATTTGATTAAAAGTTGACCTTTGAATTATTAGAAAAACTTGAGAGTTTGTGTTACGAGAATCAAGGAGATCATTATCTTCAAGACCTATTGAATTAGACCTACTTAAAAACACACACTATCTTGGTAAATGCACCACTTTTAAAAGGTTGGTGCATTTGGGGTGTGTACTTACTAATTTCCTTGTTGTATGACTATTTCGATCTTTATAAAACAAACTCTTAATATCTTAGACTTTTACAACTAAAGGCTTTTATAACTTAAAAGTATATCCATATAATATTTTCTTGAAAATAAATAAAAGAAAGAAATATTTATTTAAATAATAATATTAATAAAATTCCCAAATTAATATTTTTCTTTCTAATAAAATTTTATTTCTTATTTTAAAAGAACTCTTGAATATAATTATATTTTTATAAATAAAAACCCCTTTATTAATCTTAATAAACTTTGACTTGAAGAAGTTTATATTATAAAACTAAAAATGATATATAAATATATATTCTTCTTTTCTTAGTATTAATAATACTTCTAAAATTGATTAGTGACACTTTCTAAACAAAAGAATAATACTATTTTCCACCTTTTCATTTATTTACTAATTTGGATATTAATTGACTTATCTTTTCGTTCCTTTTATCCAAACTTGACTAATATGATAATTTTGATTATCAAAGGTACTACTTTTGATGTCCAACAGTACTAGTCTTTTTCCCAATGCATTGAAACATGATTTTAAAGAAATCATAAAGCTTCTCCTTGTCCCTAATTCAAACAGTAGGCAGGGAAACAAACCAACTAATTCATCTCACCAATAATACCATACAACTAGATAAATAATACTAACCAGCTAAACCAACCAATACTAAACAATAAATTCAATAATACTAATAGTTCGTTCAACAATCACAGTAGGAAAATTCACACCAAAATCCATCTAGGCTCCATCCAAAAAACAACTATCTCAATTTTACAAGGTCTCGGGGAAATTAAAACTGTTCAAATCCTATTTCAACTACAACGAGAAATAGAAATAAGGTTAGCAATTCTTACGAGTCCCAAATCGGGCAGCCTAACGACGTAGTTCGATGACTCATCGGATAAATTTGAGCAGCCTAACTGCGTCGTAAAAGGATTTGGTTATTCGTCGGATTATTTGGACAGCCTAACGGCGTCGTTTCGATTTCTCCGAAATTAAACAAGCAGCAGTTCGTCCTTCTTGGTTCATCGGAAAGGGCGAAGAGATAACACCTCGATTAACAGGGATAGGAATTTATTAAATTGGAATTGAGAAATTGGGGGAAATTTCAATTGAAGGAATTGAACCAGTGAATGAATCGGGAGAGATAAAACGAGACTCACCAAATCAGAAGCACGGCGGCGCTGGGACAACGGCGGAGCGGTGGTGTCTCGGCGGCGCTAGCGTTCGGCAGCACTTCCGTAAAAAGGAGACGGCGACTCCGGTTGGAAAAGCAACGACGGTCGCGATTCAAAACGGGGGAGGAGGAAGGGCGGCACTCGTTGGAGTGAGGCGACGGCATCATGGCGGCGCTTCGAGGCAGGGAGGCGGCGCGAGCGAGAGGGGGAGCGACAGCGGAGCAGAGGCGGCGTCGCGAGATGGCACGACGGCACGGAGGCGGCGGCGCTCGGGTGAGGAGGCTGCGATGGGCCTGGCCACGCACCGCGTCTGAGAGAGACGACGGCGGTGAGTGCTCGCCGGAGTGGAGAAGAGAGAAGGCAGAGGATTTTTAGAAAAGGGAACTGATATTTCACGTGAAAGAGTAAAGTGAGGGGAGAGAGGAACCGAAAATGGTTATATACGGATGCTACTTGGAAAAATGATCTTTGAAATATTCTTATTTCAAATCCGGATCTTGAAAGGATTTTTATTAGAAATTAAATTCTTAATTGATTTAATTTTAAAGGAAGGAATTAATATGGCTGGGATTTTTTTTCTAATTAATTAATTTAATTTAAATTAAAAGAAGGAATAATCTTGTGGTTGAGATTCATCCTTTTAATTCTAGATATTTTCGTTCTCAAATGGTACGGTTTAGGGATCGTTTGGTTCGCGAGTTTAATCTCAATTTAATAATTAATACAGTTTTCAAATTCAATTAATATTTTATTGTATTTGAATTATTCTCAGTAAATTATATGGATCGAAATCCTAATTTCAAACTTGAATATTTAATTTCTTGTAGTCCCTTATCCGTTTGAAAGATTCGATTTCTTTCTTCGAATTTGGGAATTTATAAAAAAGTATATATTTAAATTACACAATAGCACACAAAATAAAAAAATTTAAATTAACCAAAGATAAGAAAATAAAATAAGGTTTCTAATAAAGAAAAAAGGGTATAGAACGGGACGGGGTATTACAGTAATTATTGAATCTTTAGTATATCAATACAAAAATATTTAAATAAAAAGTGGTGCAAATTTAAAAAGTTGGAGATGTAGCTCAAATATTGATATATATCTTGGCAGAGCGCTTGCAGAGCGAGAGGTACGGGGATCGAAACCCCGCATTCCCATAATTATTATATTTCATTTTAAATTATAAAAAAATATTTAAATAAAGAGTTGTGCACATAATACATAATGGGGATGTAGCTCAAATAAATGGAATTTCTTGGTAGAGCGCTTGCACAAGAAGAGATACTGGGATCGAAACCCAGCATCCCCAAATTTTTTCATCATAAATTATATTTGACTATAAAAAGAAAAGTAACTATTGAATCTTTAATATATCAATACAAAAATATTTAAATAAAAAGTGGTGCAAATTTAACAAGTTGGGGATGTAGCTCAAATATTGATATATATCTTGGCAGAGCGCTTGCAGAGCGAGAGGTACGGGGATCGAAACCCCGCATTCCCAAATTTTTTTATACTTCATTTTAAAAATATTTATTTATATATTGAATCGCTGGTATCTTTATAAAAAACTTAAATAGAGAGTTGTGCACATAATACATAATGGGGATATAGCTCAAATAAATGGAATTTCTTGGTAGAGCGCTTGCATAACAAGAGGTACTGGGATCGAAACCCAGCATCCCCAAATTTTTTCATCATAAATTATATTTGACTATAAAAAGAAAAGTAACTATTCAATCTTTAGTATATCAATACAAAAATATTTAAATAAAAAGTGGTGCAAATTTAACAAGTTGGGGATGTAGCTCAAATATTGATATATATCTTGGTAGAGCGCTTGCAGAACGAGAGGTACGGGGATCGAAACCCCGCATTCCCATAATTTTTATATTTCGTTTTAAAAATATTTATTTATATAATGAATCGCTGGTATCTTTATAAAAAAAACTTAAATAGAGAGTTGTGCACATAATACATATTGGGGATGTAGCTAAATATATGGAATTTCTTGGTAGAGCGCTTGCACAACAAGAGGTACTGGGATTGAAACCCAGCATCCCAAAATTTTTTCATCATAAATTATATTTGACAATAAAAAAATAGTAATTAATGAATCTTTAGTATATCAATACAAAAATATTTAAATAAAAAGTGGTGCAAATTTAACAAGTTGGGGATGTAGCTCAAATATTGATATATATCTTGGCAGAGCGCTTGCAGAACGAGAGGTACGTGGATCGAAACCCCGCATTCCCGTAATTTTTATATTTCGTTTTAAAAATACTTATTTATATAATGAATCGCAGGTATCTTTATAAAAAGAACTTAAATAGAGAGTTGTGCACATAATACATATTGGGGATGTAGCTAAATATATGGAATTTCTTGGTAGAGCGCTTTCACAACAAGAGGTACTGGGATCGAAACCCAGCATCCCCAAATTTTTTCATCATAAATTATATTTGACAATAAATAAATAGTAATTATTGAATCTTTAGTATATCAATACAAAAATATTTAAATAAAAAGTGGTGCAAATTTAAAAAGTTGGGGATGTTGTAACGCCCCGAATCCAGAATACCTTAAATATCCCAGATTCGAGGTGCCACTTGTGACTAAAATATGAACTATAAAATTTTTGATATAAAAAGATATAATAAAATGAGAGATGAGACTTGGGACGTGGGTTGTGGGTTCTTTATAAGGAAAATTATATCTTTTAATTAATAATTAATTTTAAAGAAGGAAATAATATGTGGTTAGGAAAAAATCTCTAATTAATTTAATTCAAAAAGGAAAAGTAATTCATGTGGGTAGGGATTAATCCCCTTTAATTCTGATATTTTCGTTCGACTTGATACGGTTCAGGGATCGTTTGGTTCACGAGTGTAACCCCGATTCGGAAATTAATACAGTTTTAAAACTCAACTAATATTTTAAAGTATTTTAATTATTCTCAATAAATTATACGAATCGAAATCCTTATTTCAAACTTGAATTTTTAATTTCTCGTAGTCCTTTATTCGCTTGAAAGATTTGATTTCTCTCTTCGAATTCGGGAATTTGAAAATAGAGTATATATTTAAATTACACGTTAGCACTCAAAAAAATAAAATTAAAAGAAACAAGGATAATAATAATATAAAATTATATAATTAAGGTTTCTAGGAAAATAAAAGGTATAAAGCGGGACGGGGTATTACATCCTCACCCCCTTAACAGGAATTTCGTCCCCGAAATTTGACTTCTAGGTATTACTTAGGTATTGTTCGGCTAAACCTTATGTTGATGGGCGAACAACTTCGCATTTAATCAACGAAAGATTATCATTAAACTTGATAACAGGATAGCAAATCAAATGAGCTAGCAACCTCGTGGAGCGAACAGCTTCGTAGCGGAGCTAGCAGATTCGTAGGGCGAACAGCTTTGTAGAAAAGCACTAATACGGCAATCAGAATTGTGGCGAACAGCCTTGCAAAGAACAGCTGTGCCAGCGGTTCAAGCCAGTCAATATGGGCGAACAAGGACGTAATCGAGCGAGCAGAATCGTAAAATGATCCCAAGCGAGGAGCGAACAGCTCAGAACGCAAAGGACCATGACATCTAACAGAGACGTACAAGCGAGCAGCCGGTCACCGTCGAGAGCATCTCAGAAGTGCCAAAGATCAAGTACAACATGGGGAATCCCAAGAGTCACTAGCTTAGATATGGTCCAAGTGTCCTAACACTTGGCACCCATCCAATGAGTAATAGTGTAGATGTTGTACAAGTGTCCTAACACTTGGCAAAGATCCAATGGCTAAGCCATCAAGATGGTGACACATGGCCACTTTGTATGTCTATAAATACTCCCTTCTTGTACATGAAAAAGGGAGGAGAAAATTCAATACATAGCAAAAACTCTTGCCAAATTATTCCTTGAACACTACTTAGCCAAATTTTATGATTTCTTGATCTTGTTTGATGATCTTCACTATAGAAAACAGCCACTAATCTTCTTAGTTAGAAAAGGTCATCAACAATTGGCGCTAGAAGAAGGGTTCGAACCTCCGGTTGTAGAAAAATTCGAAGAAAGGTTGAAGACTGCCACCGGAATCTGCATAATTTCGTCGGAATCCGGGGTGAGGCTACCGGAAAACAAAAGTGCATATTCTTAGGACAAAGATTTACAACACTTTAAGGATTTCAATGCATGTGTGCATGAACTAGGGTTTTCAAACCTTTACAATCACACACAAGGCTAGTAATCCTTGGAAAAGGTGTCTGTAAGTACAAGATTACTTCATCCATTTGCTTATTTACCCACATTTCGATAGCCAAGATGGTTAGATCGCAAGAAGAACGACATTCAAGTATATCTCCAAGTCGTAGACCAAGAACTAGGGTTTCTTCCACCGAAGGACATGCACGGACAGTGAGAGCAACTTCGCAGAGGAATATACAAGTCACTATTGACACGATTCCACCAGAAGTTGAAGCTCTTGCTCAAAATCCCGAAGAGCTAGCAAAAACCATTGCTGTTCTTCAATCCTTGCAAAATCGACATATAGCAGGACCGTCAAGAGCACCTGTGACGACCAGACGAACAGGCGAGCAGGAGCGTACTGGCGAACAAAGGAGTAAAATGAGAGAAGATGCACGTCGGGACGAAGCCGGCAGCGAGGAAGTTCGCAGAAATAAAGGAAAAGCTCCACTGAGCGAACGTCTAGGAAGCAGAGGAGAATCATCACCGAGTCGAGCAGATGAATCAAGCAAAAGTACTTCCCGGACAAGTGCTTTGGAGAGATTAGGAACAAGGAATGTGAATAGGAGGGAACCATCACGAAGGCATGAGGAGCGATCACACCATCCTGCTCGCCCATCAGTGCATGACCGAATCCGGAGGTCAGCTTTTGGCCGACTAGGGCCGAATGGAGCTAGCAACGCTGCTAGGAAGACAACTCAGGAGAAACGTCCCGTTGGCAAGGGACTGCATCGTGAAGAGGTCACTGAACCCAATCACGATGAACAGCCTTCCATCGGGAGAACTCCCCCAGATGAATTGCAGGAAATGAGAAAGGCAATCGAAGAATTGCAGAAACAGTTGGAATCCCAGAGAGGTGTCGGATCAACCGTTCTCCCATCTTCACCATTATCTCCGTCTATCCTCAGTGCACCGATCCAGAAGAAGATACAGTTCTCAGCCATCAATTTGTATGAGGGAACGTCGGACCCCCGCATTCATGCGACAAAATATTCGGATTTTATGATTTCGATGGGGGCAACCGACGCCACACAATGCCGAAATTTTCCACTCACCCTAGGAGATGGCCCGCACAGATGGTTTTCATCATTGGCGCCTGGCTCCATCAATTCCTTTGCCCAACTAAGCAAAGAGTTTCTGTCCCACTTCTCAACTGCCGGGTCTTACTTGACCCACAGACACCGTCTAGCAGATATTAGGCAGGGAGACGAGGAGTCTGACAAGCAATTTCTGGAAAGATTTGATAAAGTGTTACTGGAGGGCGAGATGGTGAGTGAAGACACGAAGATTGTGGCAGTGATGGCTGGTTTAAAGAAAGGAACTGATCTGTGGAAGGAAATGCATCTGACTTGCCCGAAAACATACACAGAGTTCAGACACAAAGCGGGAATTCACGTTTCAATGCAGGAGGCCTTACACCGAGAGATGGGAGACAAGACTGATCCGAAAAAGTCTAACAAGAAGTCGGGAGGAAGTGATTACAAAGCTCCGAAGAACATGAAGTCATTCAATGATGGAGCTGAGTTGAAAGAAAAGTTGAGTCAAGTCCTTACTATGTCAGTGGATGCTGTGTACAACAACGTTAAGGACAGGGAAATGTTGTCAGAGCCGCGGAAGATAAGGCAAGAGAGAGGAAAGCTGAACCCGAACAAATACTGTGCTTATCATCAGAACATCGGCCACTTCACGAGTGAGTGCCGAGATCTATTGAAGCAATTGTGGAGGTTCTATGAGGAAGGGAAGCTGTCCGAATTCGTGAAGAGGGAACCAGGTAAAAGACCGAGGGCGCCAGTACAATCCAGTTCGGATGACGAAGATAGTGATGACCAACCAAGCAAAGTTGGTAAGAGGGGAAGGAAGGTCCCAGCAGCCCCAGCAAGGCATATCCCGGAAATCCTAATGCTGGAACCCACTGGGCCAGTAGGTGGTTGTTCTGATGGGAGACCACCTATGTCGAAAAGAAAGAGGAAGGCAGAGCTGAGAGCAGTCGACCAAGTAATGGAAGTGGGTGTAAATCCATCGACCAAACGAACAGGGGACCTGACTTTCTCAGAGAAAGACTTAGACGGGATACTTACTCCCCACAACGACTCATTGGTCATTTGCGCCAATATTATGGGGACAAAAGTACATCGTCTACTTGTCGACACTGGTTCCTACACGAATATCCTGTTCAAGAGCACGGTGGACCAGCTAGGAGATTGTGCTGAGTACATCAAAGATTGTAATCACAAGATTGTAGGATTCGGGAATGCTGTGACCACCCCGCTAGGAATAGTTACGTTGGCAGTTGAGCTTGTATCAATCGAGGACCCGGAGAGGAAAATGAATAGAATGGTAGACTTCCTGGTTGTAGACCAACAGTCCACCTATAACGGGTTCCTCGGCCGTCCTTTCTTGCATGAATTTAAAGCAGCTGTTTCAACGTACTATTATTGTTTAAAATTTCCAACAAAGAGGGGTACAGGTACAGTTAAAGGAGATCAAAGGAAAGCTCGTGCGTGTCTGTTGCAAATACAGTTGCAGGATCATCAAGTCAACATGGCGGACAAGTGCTCAGACAAGGACGGGGACGATAGCGAGGCCATGACTTCCGTTGACACTGAAATAATGGAAGTCGACGAGCAGCTTTGCACAGACGAACAACCACGCAGCGACGAGCAACTGTGCGCAGACGAACAGCTGCGCATTGGCGAGCAGATATGCGTAGGTGCACAGTTGGACGAGGACGAGCAGGAACGCGAAGACGAGCAGCTCGCCCAAACAGGAGGTACAGAAGCTGCTACTACTAGCAACGAGGAAGAACAAGCAAAGGCAATGGACGTTGATGCAGAAGACATAGAGCCACGACTGGGGGCAGAACCGATGGGAATCGAAGACGAGCCAAAGATAGAAGGGCCCATTATTGACCCCAGATGGAAAGGCCAAAAACGAAGGGCTACCCCGGTCGAAGAGTTGGAAACTGTAAAAGTCGACCCGAACCAAGAGGGCTTAGAACTCTTCATAGGGTCCGAGCTACCAGAGCCGTACAGGACCAACATGATTGAGTTTCTTAAAGCAAACCTCGATGTGTTCGCATGGTCGCATGCAGACATGGTGGGCATCAGCCCCGAACATGCTTGTCACAGGCTCAACATCGACCCGGGAAAGAGGCCAGTCCATCAGAAGAGGAGAAAATTTGGACCCGACAAATACGAGGCGCTCGACGTGGAAGTCAAAAAGCTGCTGGATAACGACTTAATCAAACAAGCGTTATGCCCGCAATGGGTGGCAAATCCAGTTTTGGTCAGGAAAGCAACTGGAGCATGGAGACTCTGCATCGATTTCACAGATCTTAACGCCGCCTGCCCGAAAGACAACTTCCCATTGCCTCACATTGACCAGCTAGTTGATAGCACCGCCGGACATGAGCTGCTAACGTTCATGGATGCATTCGCAGGATATCATCAAATCGCGATGCATCCCGATGATCAAGAGCACACTGCGTTCTACACCAACAAGAACTTGCTATGCTGGAAGAGAATGCCATTTGGGCTAATCAATGCTGGAGCTACATATCAGAGACTGGTCAACAAGATTTTTGATGATCACATCGGGAAGACGATGGAAGTATATGTGGACGACATTGTTGTCAAGAGCTCAAAAAAGGAAAATCACTTACAGCACCTGGCTCAAACATTTGAGATACTTCGGACCTACAATATGAAGTTGAACCCCAAGAAAAGCAGTTTCGGAGTCCATTCTGGGAAATTCTTGGGACATCTGGTTAGTCAACGAGGAATTGAAGTAAATCCAGTGAAAGTGAAAGCAATCATGGAAATGCAACCACCTAGGTCGGTAAAAGAAGTCCAACGACTAACTGGATGTCTAGCAGCTTTGAACAGGTTCGTCTCAAGATCCGGAGATAAGTGCAGGCCATTCTTCGAGGCCATCAAGAAAGGAAAGTTTCAATGGACAGACGCCTGTCAACAAGCGTTCGAGCAGCTGAAAGATTACCTCAGTGATACAAAAATTCTTGCCAAGCCAATCCCAGGGGAAAAGTTATACTTGTACTTGGCGGCCTCAGAGGTAGCAATCAGTTCAGTGCTCGTTCGAGCAGAAGGAAAGTTCCACCTGCCCATCTACTATGTAAGTCATGCCTTGCACGAAGCAGAGCTCAGATATTCACCAACAGAAAAGCTAGCATATGCGCTGGTAATGAGTGTCAGGAAACTTCGTCCATATTTTTTCGACCACCAGGTGGAAGTGTTGACAACGTTCCCACTCAAGCAAATACTGCACAGACCCGATGCGGCTGGTCGTCTCCTAAAGTGGTCCTTGGAAATTAGTCAGTTCGGGATTTCGTATGTTCCTCGAACAGCGATCAAGGGGCAAGCTTTAGCAGACTTTATAGTCGAACTGACTTTCCCCCAAGATCCAACGAGAGGGCATAGCCATCCCTGGCACATGTATGTTGATGGTTCATCAACAAATACAGCATCGGGAGCAGGTATAGTCTTGATAAGTCCAGACAGGCAAGTTTTTACTTCAGCTGTTCGATTCGAGTTCATGGCGACGAACAACGAAGCAGAGTACGAGGCTGTGATCGTTGGATTACGCCTAGCATTAGCAGTTGGAGTACGGAGGTTGCAAATCTTTGGAGATTCACAATTGATCGTCAACCAGGTCCGAGGAGAATATGAAGCAAGAGATGAAGACATGGCTTTGTATCAAAAGATTGTTGCTCACTTGGCCTCTTTGTTCGAACAAATATACATTGAACAAATACCAAGAGACAATAATGCTCAAGCAGATGCATTAGCCAGGCTAGCAACCAGCACCGGACCAGCAGAATTGTCGGAAGTGACGCTAACAAGAATGTCCAAACCATCAACCGAAGATTACAAGATCTATCAGATCGACGAAGATTTCGAAGAAGACGACTGGAGGATGCCGATCGTTGAATATTTGCAAAACGATAAAAAACCGGACAACCCATTCGAAGCTAACAAGTTGGTTAAAAGAGCGGCAAGGTACACCATGATGGACGGACAGTTGTACAAGAGAGGAATTTCGCTCCCACTTCTGAAATGTTTGGCTAGGGGGCAAGGACAAACAGTGCTGAAAGAGATCCATGAAGGTGTATGCGGAAATCATGCCGGAGGACGGGCTTTGGCACATAAAACAATAAGGCAAGGATATTACTGGCCAACTCTCCTTCAAGATGCAATCAAGATTGCCCGAACTTGTCATAGATGTCAATTGTTTGCCCCAAACATTCACAAACCCCCACATGAATTGATTTCAGTCAATAGTCCATGGCCGTTCGCGAAATGGGGAATTGACCTTATCGGGCCTTTTCCCCCAGGACAAGGAAATGTTCGATTCGCGGTGGTGGCTGTGGACTACTACACGAAGTGGGCGGAAGCAGAAGCACTCGGGCGAATCACACAGGAGAAAATGATCAACTTTATATGGAAAAACATTGTTTGTCGTTTCGGGGTCCCTCAGGCGATAGTGACGGACAACGGAAAGCAGTTTGAGGGAAAAGAGATCAGAGATTTTTGTGAAAAATGGGGAATAAAGAAACATTTCTCGACACCATACCACCCCCAATCAAACGGTCAAGTGGAAGCAGTGAATAAAATAATCAAGCATATACTGAAGATTCATTTGGTTGACAAGCAAGGAAAATGGTCAGAAGAGCTACCAGAGGTGTTGTGGGCATACCGAGTATCCCACAGAACAAGTACAGGCGAAACACCGTTCACAATGGCATTCGGGACAGAAGCAGTAATTCCGATTGAGTTAAAAGTCCCGACAAAACGAACAGCTGCGTTTGACGAAGAAACAAACAACTCTGCAATGGCAGCAGAGTTGGACTTGCTTGAAGAAAAAAGAATAACAGCAGAATTGAAAAATGCAATCTACAAAAGAAGAGCAGCAAAGTACTACAATTCTCAAGTAAAGGCAAGAGAATTCGAAATTGGGGACTTGGTACTTCGAAAAGTTTTAATACCACCAGGAGTATTCGGCCCGACTTGGGAGGGCCCATACAAGGTGACGAATAAGTGGCACAACGGCACATACGACCTTGAAGACATGGAAGGCAAGTCGTCCCAATACTCCTGGAATACAACTTTACTCAAGAAGTACTACCAATGAAGCCATGTAAGTCTTAGAAAGTTTGTAAATAGATCCTTTGTAAATTTTTGAAATTTTTGCGCAAGTTTATAAGCGAGCAGATTTGCATTTATCTTACTAGGCGAGCAGAATTGCTTTAATCTTTTGTCTTGTTGAATTTTAGTTTTTAAGCCTCAAGTCCAAATTACTTAGTTGCTCGCCCAAAAAAATTAGCAAAATACGAGTCTGTTATAAGACGAACAGAAAAGCTTATTAAAAGCAAAAATAAGGCTAAGTCCATAACGGACCAATAGCCCACATTAATGCAAGGCCAAGTCCACGAGCGACCAAAATGGCCCAAACAACTAAAGGTCAAGTTCTATAAGAACCAAATGACCAACTTAAAATTTAAGTGTTTACCTTAAGGAAAAAGGAACACTTAAAAACTGTCATGAGCAAAAAACAATAGGCGAGCAATTAAGTAAGACAAACAAAGAGGCGAGCAGTTAAGTAAAGACAAATGAAGAGGCATAAGCTTGTAGACGAACAAAAAATCTTCATTTCATTAGATCAAAAAGTTTTACAATAGGAATGAGAAATACAGAAATGTTATACATCCTATTGTAAGAAAAAACTAAAGTCTTCAAGGAAGAGGAGGAGGAGGAGCATCTTCAGTCCTGGTCGCCGGCGCGCTCGGCTGCTCGCCCTGGGCACTTGTACCAGCCCCATCTATGGGGGTCAAGGGAAGCGAAGACAACCCTTCAAAAACCTCATCAGCGGCTGCCGCGTTGGTCGCCGCTGAAGCAGGGTCAGGCTGACCGCCGTAAGTAGGAGCAGCAATGTCGACGTCCTCGCCGAAGACTTCCAAAGGAAAGCCGAGGTCGGCCAAATCGGAGACGAACAAAGTCGAGCCAGGAGGAGGAGGATAATTTTTCACGTATTCAACGAAGTCCGCCTTCACCGCATCACGGATATCTTGGTTATGATCGTGAGCGAAGTGGACAGACCGTAAACATTCTGCAAAGGCACAAATGTACCCAAAATTGGTCTTGTCCATCACTTCCTGCTCATGGACTTCGTATTCGATTAGATTCTGGCGCTCTTCCTCCAGCCTCTTGACATGCTCCTCGGCAGCGAGCAACCGAGCGGATAAGTCTGCTCGCTCCTTCTCAGCTCTCTCAGCTCTCAAGTCTGAGGACTTCACCTCCAGTAGCATCTTCTCAGCCTTCTCCAAGGCGTTCTTCTCGCCAGTTAACGAGGCCTCCATTTTCCTCTCCATCAAAGCCAGCATCTTAGCATGCTCGGCCTTGCATTCTTTGATGGCAGAGGCTCTTTCCTCGTCCATCCTCTCCACGCGACGGCCCAAATCGCGGTTTGTTCGCTCGAGATCCAGAACTTGATCGAGCAGCACTTGAGCCTGGACCACTTGATGGCTAGCATTGTACGCCATCAGGCGAACATTGTCGCTCACAGTCTGACCCGTGACAAGGGTGTTCGCCGATTTGGTCCAAGCTCTCGGGACCATCTCAGCTGCTCGACGGACAGGAGCATCGGGAATATCGCGAAAGCTGGGGGGGGCATCCTTCACAACAGCAAAGTGGTGAAGAGCAGTTCCTCGACCGGGATAACGCTCCGGTTTGTACCTAACCAAATGAAGAATTAAGAGTAAGAACAAAAATGATGACTAAGATCAGACGAACAACAAAACCTGAAAAAGCGAACAACTTACTCTTTAATTCTAGAAGGATCCCAACCTAAGTAGGAGAGATCCTTGGGGTACACCACCGTTTTGGTCGCCGCCACGCTAGCGACCACCTGTTGCTCGTCCACCACTTCCAAAGAGGTGGATCTAGAAGCAGGAGATCGGGGAGCAGCACTGCTCGCCTCCGCCATGGTCTTTGATCGCTTAGAGGCGCGATCATCGCCGCGAGCATCATCGCCTCGCGGCGCCTTCTTCTTCTCTTTCTCTTTTTCCCTCTTCTTATCCTTCCTTACATCCCGTGGAGAGGGAGTAGATTTGGCCGCAGGTTTGCGGCGACCAGCTCCGGCGGCTGGGCGACCAGAAGGGTTCTCTCCGGCCCGGAGACGCATGATAGCGAGGGGAGGATCCATCTTTCTCCTTGAAGCATCAGCTATCTGTTTAACTCGATTGGCGAGTAGATAATATGACTTGGGCACAGCTGGGATAGCAACAGTGACTTGTTGATCTGACAAGAAAAATACAAGTGTTAGGCGAGCAAGAATGATGAACGAGCAAAAATGATTGGCGAGCAAAAATAAAAAAGTTACCTTCTGGAACGGCGGCTTGGGCTTCAAGATGGTGAGGACTCGTGACCAAGCCAGCAAGTTTGCGACAATGAGCCTTCGAGAGATGGTGTATGTCGCGACTAGCAACGTCGCGAAGAGAGATGATGGCTAAGGTGAAGAGAAACTCGTCGCTCAGATTAGGGTTCCCCCACTTCAAATTTCTCAAGCCTGCAAAACAACAAAAAGGATTAAAATTAGTCCTATTTATGAACTAATAAGATAAAGGAAGGCCTACGTTTAGCATTTCCAAAGCGTTCGGGCGACATGATGTGCGCCTGCCCGCCGGCGAATCCCTCCGCTGCTCGCCAGTCACCACCAATGAAGAAAAATTGGCGATGCCAACCCTTAATTTTATTGGGGACTCCTTCAATGAGTTTCAGCCCGGTCTTCGCTTTAACATAATACCAACCAGCTCCATCCTCTTGTTGAGCAGAAATAGTCAAGGCGTAGAGAATCTCCGCGGTTGTTATCTTGTTTTTATAGCCCTCAAGACCAAAAAGAGTCATGAAGGCTAGGAGACTACTCCAACCGTTTGGAGTAATCTGGGTGATCGCCAGGTTCATGTCGGACAAGAATCGCCCGATAAGTGGATGAACGGGGAGAGGAAAACCCGTGTTGAGCACATCCAAATTGATCGCCGTGCAACCAGGAGGAGGGCGATCAGCAGTTTCTCCTTCCTTTGGAATGTACATAAAAATGTCGTACGGAATCTTGTAGGTAGCACGGATGCTCGCCAGGTCTTCCTCAAAGAGCACGCTATCGAGGCTGCTCGCTGCAAAGTCCCCACTTTGTTTCTTCATGATTACCCTCGATGGAGTGACAAAAGTCTTCGAGTAGCGAGCAGCATAGTCCCTCCACTCATTATCGCGAACAACTCCTTCTGGGATCCGAGATTCGGGTGTAGTTTGAGAGATGGGGAAATTGATTTCCCTTAAAAACTCCCAAGTGAGCGTAGGACCTTCTTGCTCGCCAATTCGCTGCTCGCCAGCAGTGCCAGTTTGGTCGTCCTCGAGGTCGATTGAACCCTCTATCTCCGCGGCCACTTCTGCGGAATCTTCGCCAAGGTCAGAAGACGTTTCAGGTTCGCGAGCAGGATGGTGAATATCTTCTTGATCGCCAGAGCGATCAGCGGCACACGTCTCTACCGAGCGAACAACGGAGCTCGCATCCGAGTCCGTGTCTTCGTCCACCAACAACGTGCGCGGGTTGTTCGCCAACGCTTGGCGAACAGATCTGCGCGGAGAATCTGGATTTACGGGTCGTTTTTCCGGGTTTCGTCCGGGTCCGGATTGAGATGAATTTGAGGGGGTAAACTCCATTCGAAATAACGAGGCGGAAGTTTAACCAGTTTTAGAGGGATTTTAAGTACAATGGGTCCGAAATCAAAATTGCAGCAATAACGTCACTACAAGACGGCGACGCAATGGCGGCTCACGGCCGGAGTAACAATGATGATTAAAGGAAATACGGAAGAAAAAGAAAAATTGTACGGAATCGAAATGTAAAGGAAAAAACGAGGTAAATTACCTTTGAAAACGAAGAACAAAATGACACGAGAGGAGATTCAGGTACAAGAATCACGAAGCTTCGAAGCGTTTGTCAATGGCGGAAGCGTGAAAATCGAAAGAAGAAAGAAAGAGGAATGAATGGGAAATCGCCTATTTATAAGGATGAGGCTGGGTCGAAAATGCAATTTTCGCAAAATTCCGTAGGCCCCTATGAGCAAATTGGGGGTCGCGCGTGACTGACGCGACGCCTCGCATTCCGTGCCTCGGGAATCCAACCGTCGCGACACGAAAGGGCGTTCGCTGCTGGTCGCGCACTTTAGTTCCCATTGCTCGTTTGCTCGCCTACGCGGATGCTCGCCCATGTAGCTTACTATACTCTCTTCCTGCTCGCCCATTATTCGAAGATGAAATTATAGCTTGGTCTCAGTTGATCACTCCATATTCAACATAAGACCAAGCTAGGGGGCAATTGTTGATGGGCGAACAACTTCGCATTTAATCAACGAAAGATTATCATTAAACTTGATAACAGGATAGCAAATCAAATGAGCTAGCAACCTCGTGGAGCGAACAGCTTCGTAGCGGAGCTAGCAGATTCGTAGGGCGAACAGCTTTGTAGAAAAGCACTAATGCGGCAATCAGAATTGTGGCGAACAGCCTTGCAAAGAACAGTTGTGCCAGCGGTTCAAGCCAGTCAATATGGGCGAACAAGGACGTAATCGAGCGAGCAGAATCGTAAAATGATCCCAAGCGAGGAGCGAACAGCTCAGAACGCAAAGGACCATGACATATAACAGAGACGTACAAGCGAGCAGCCGGTCACCGTCGAGAGCATCTCAGAAGTGCCAAAGATCAAGTACAACATGGGGAATCCCAAGAGTCACTAGCTTAGATATGGTCCAAGTGTCCTAACACTTGGCACCCATCCAATGAGTAATAGTGTAGATGTTGTACAAGTGTCCTAACACTTGGCAAAGATCCAATGGCTAAGCCATCAAGATGGTGACACATGGCCACTTTGTATGTCTATAAATACTCCCTTCTTGTACATGAAAAAGGGAGGAGAAAATTCAATACATAGCAAAAACTCTTGCCAAATTATTCCTTGAACACTACTTAGCCAAATTTTATGATTTCTTGATCTTGTTTGATGATCTTCACTATAGAAAACAGCCACTAATCTTCTTAGTTAGAAAAGGTCATCAACACCTTATACACTTATTTTAAGCAGTATCTATATGTATTATATTTTTTTTCCTCTTTTTTTTTCTTTTTTTTTTAGTCTTAACCCCTTTCTGCTCAGTATCTAAACGGGATGTTCAGGTCCTTTCAATCGGAGTTGTCCTCCACTATTTTCCCCTTCTCCTAGGATAGCATTCACGTGTCCTGACCACTCCTGACCTTGGTGAGGTGGAACTCTGACTGGTAGCCCTAACTGACGGTTGTTGGGTGCAGGTGGCTGGTAAGTCTGGTAGTTATCTACTTGTTGCGGGTAGTACTGGATGTTGTTAATTGGTTGGTAGTTGGGATTTGATGGTAGAGTGCATTCATTCCTCTTGTGGCCTGGTTGGTTGCATCGGAAACAAGTTATTCTACCCTGGTTGCATTGCCCCCAATGTTTCTTCCTACATCTTGGACAGTTTGGAATGTTTCGAGGAACATTGTAGTCGTCCTCCCTAGGTTGTGGAACTGAATTCCTCTTGAAGTTTGGTTGCCAATTACGATCAACGGGGACCGTCGTCGAAATCTACTTGTACTCCAAATCCTGACTGATCGAGACTAGCAGTGCTCGATGAAAAACACCTCCATAGCTCGGTACCTGAAGGCCTATCACAATTCCTGCTATTTCGGGCCTCAGACCCTGTTCAAACCTCCGGGCTTTTCTATCATCATTGTCCACCATATGTGGAGCATAACGGGATAGCTGATTGAATTTTTGCTCGTACTCTATCACCGAGAGAGTTCCTTGTCGGAGATTAACAAATTCTTGTTCCTTCCGATCTCTTAGTACTCGTGGAAAGTACCGGTCTAGCATAGCTTTCTTGAAATCCTCCCAAGTAAGGGCTTGTCTCTCCTCTTCATCCATAGTCCGCTCATAGGATTCCCACCATTGAGCTGCGTCTTCCACCAATTGGAATTGTGCACAGGAGACTCTCTGCACATCAGTTAGCACCATATGTCGGAAAATACGCTCCAATCCGGCTATCCATTCTTCGATCTCGAAAGGGCTTTCTCTCCCATTCAGCCTAGGTGGCTGCAGTCGTCGAAATCGTTCAACGAAGTCACTCATCCTGGGTGTTATCTGTGGCATAGGTTCATACAGTGGTGGAGGAGGTGGTGGAGCTTGTTGCTTTATGTAGTTCTGGAGGGAGATCAGTATTTCCGTTGCAATATCGTTCACAGGTGCGCCCTGCTGGGGTGGTTCAGGTTCAGCCTGAGGAGGTGGGTCTATAGGATTTCCTGGGGCTGGGTTACGGTTAACACGGGGTCATCCACGTCTACGTCCTGGTGCCATTCTAGGGGTGGTTCTAGAGAGAAAAGAATAATATTACTACGTCATATAGGTATGAGAAAATTTATAAAAACAGAATCGAATTACGTAAGCAACACAACGCTAGTACTGAGATACACGTGAGTACGTAGTTCACCGCAACGCACTGTGGCCACCAATGGTACAGTGATTACATTCGCACCGTATAATAGAAACCAGTGGCGTGTCATTTAACAATAATCAGATAAAATATAACAGTTAATATAGAGCAAGTAACACACATTGCCAAGTAGCAATTTCATAACACATAAAAGTCTCAACTTCTATGTAGGTCAGTCTACTTACGTCATATCTAAAAATAAGTTCATAGGTACCGAACTACTACTATCTTAGGTGGATTCTAACATGGAAATGAAATTTCTAGTCAAAATTTTAGTTATGAAGAAACATAATTTAAAAAATTAAGGTACAAAATTTAAACAATTAAAAAACATAATTTAAACAATTAAAGCATATAATTTAAACAATCATATAACATTATTTATGAAATTTATAAACTTACACAAACATATTTATTTCTATCATTCACTAATTATCCACATTTCAATAGGAATATAAACGATATTTCGGGGTTCTTTCCACACCACGTAGGTGTCGTTTTGAGTTCTCGATCTTTTGATTGGAGTTTTCTTATGAAAGTCAACTTATCGCAAGTTCATACACCATAAGACATTTTTATAATAAAAGAACTTACCTTCGAGGAGCTTCAGACGGTAATAGGAGACACATTTCCCCTCAAGTGATTTAATTAGTGATCTATACTTACATGATAATAAAATTTAATTTTAAGAAAAAGAATTTTGGTTTGATGAAAATAATGATTTGAGTTTAGGTCCGAAAGTTTGAACCTAAGCTCTGATACCACCTGTAACGCCCCGAATCCAGAATACCTTAAATATCCCAGATTCGAGGTGTCACTTGTGACTAAAATACGAACTATAAAATTTTTGATATAAAAAGAGATAATAAAATGAGAGATGAGACTTGAGACGTGGGTTGTGGGTTCTTTATAAGGAAAATTATATCTTTTAATTAATAATTAATTTTAAAGAAGGAAATAATATGCGGTTAGGAAAAAATCTCTAATTAATTTAATTCAAAAAGGAAAAGTAATTCATGTGGGTAGGGATTAATCCCCTTTAATTCTGATATTTTCGTTCCCACTTGATACGGTTCAGGGATCGTTTGGTTCACGAGTGTAACCCCGATTCGGAAATTAATACCGTTTTAAAACTCAACTAATATTTTAAAGTATTTTAATTATTCTCAATAAATTATACGAATCGAAATCCTTATTTCAAACTTGAATTTTTAATTTCTCGTAGTCCTTTATTCGCTTGAAAGATTTGATTTCTCTATTCGAATTCGGGAATTTGAAAATAGAGTATATATTTAAATTACACGTTAGCACTCAAAAAAATAAAATTAAAAGAAACAAGGATAATAATAATATAAAATTATATAATTAAGGTTTCTAGGAAAATAAAAGGTATAAAGCGGGACGGGGTATTACAGATGTAGCTCAAATATTGATATATATCTTGGCAGAGCGCTTGCAGAGCGAGAGGTACGGGGATCGAAACCCCGCATTCCCATAATTATTATATTTCATTTTAAAAATATTTATTTATATATTGAATCGCTGGTATATTTATAAAAAATATTTAAATAAAGAGTTGTGCACATAATACATAATGGGGATGTAGCTCAAATAAATGGAATTTCTTGGTAGAGCGCTTGCACAACAAGATATACTGGGATCGAAACCCAGCATCCCCAAATTTTTTCATCATAAATTTTATTTGACTATAAAAAGAAAAGTAACTATTGAATCTTTAGTATATCAATACAAAAATATTTAAATAAAAAGTGGTGCAAATTTAACAAGTTGGGGATGTAGCTCAAATATTGATATATATCTTGGCAGAGCTCTTGCAGAGCGAGAGGTACGGGGATCGAAACCCCGCATTCCCAAATTTGTTTATACTTCATTTTAAAAATATTTATTTATATATTGAATCGCTGGTATCTTTATAAAAAAAATTAAATAGAGAGTTGTGCACGTAATACATATTGGGGATGTAGCTCAAATAAATGAAATTTCTTGGTAGAGCGCTTGCATAACAAGAGGTACTGGGATCGAAACCCAGCATCCCCAAATTTTTTCATCATAAATTATATTTGACTATAAAAAGAAAAGTAATTATTGAATCTTTAGTATATCAATACAAAAATATTTAAATAAAAAGGGGTGCAAATTTAACAAGTTGGGGATGTAGCTCAAATATTGATATATATCTTTGTAGAGCGCTTGCAGAGCTAGAGGTACGGGGATCGAAACCCCGCATTCCCATAATTGTTATATTTCATTTTAAAAATATTTATTTATATATTGAATCGTTGGTATATTTATAAAAAAATATTTAAATAAAGAGTTGTGCACATAATACATATTGTGGATGTAGATCAGATAAATGGAATTTCTTGGTAGAGCGCTTGCACAACAAGAGGTACTGGTATCGAAACCCAGCATCCCCAAATTTTTTCATTATAAATTATATTTGACTATAAAAAGAAAAGTAACTATTGAATCTTTAGTATATCAATACAAAAATATTTAAATAAAAAGGGGTGCAAATTTAACAAGTTGGGGATGTAGCTCAAATATGGATATATATCTTGGCAGAGCGCTTGCAGAGCGAGAGGTACGGGGATCGAAACCCCGCATTCCCATAATTTTTATATTTCATTTTAAAAATATTTATTTATATATTGAATCGCTGGTATTTTTATAAAAAAATATTTAAATAAAGAGTTGTGCACATAATACATATTGGGGATGTAGCTCAAATAAATGGAATTTCTTGGTAGAGCGCTTGCACAACAAGAGGTACTGGGATCGAAACCCAGCATCCCCAAATTTTTTCATCATAAATTATATTTGATTATAAAAAGAAAAATAACTATTGAATCATTAGTATATCAATACAAAAATATTTAAACAAAATGTGGTGCAAATTTAACAAGTTGGGAATGTAGCTCAAATATTGAAATATATCTTGGCAGAGCTATTTATTTATATATTGAATCACTGGTATCTTTATAAAAAAACTTAAATAGAGAGTTGTGCACATAATACATATTGGGGATGCAGCTCAAATAAATGGAATTTCTTGGTAGAGCGTTTGCACAACAAGAGGTATTGGGATCGAAACCCAGCGTCCCCAAATTTTTTCATCATAAATTATATTTGACTATTAAAAGAAAAGTAACTATTGAATATTTAGTATATCAATACAAAAATATTTAAATAGGGGCGTTCACAAAATAATACAATTGAACACCACTATTTACAAGATAGTACATTGTTCAAAAATATATACTTATGTTCAACTTTTTTTTGTGCGTCTGTTCAATTATATTGTACCAATTTGTAAAAAGTGGTTTGGAATTGTATTATCCTGCACTTAATCCATTTAAATAAAAAAAGGTGCAAATTTAACATGTTGGGGATGTAGCTCAAATATTGATATATATCTTGGTAGAGCGCTTGCCGAGCGAGAGGTACGGGGATCGAAACCCCGCATTTCCATAATTTTTATATTTCATTTTAAAAATATTTATTTATATATTGAATCGCTGGTATATTTAAAAAAAAATATTTAAATAAAGAGTTTTGCACATAATACATATTGGGGATTTAGCTCAAATAAATGGAATTTTAAAAATATTTATTTATATATTGAATCGCTGGTATATTTTTAAAACAATATTTAAATAAAGAGTTTTGCACATAATACATATTGGGGATGTAGCTCAAATAAATGGAATTTCTTGGTAGAGCGCTTGCACAACAAGAGGTACTGGGATCGAAACCCAGCATCCCCAAAGTTTTTCATCATAAATTATATTTGATCATAAAAAAAAAAGTAACTATTGATTCTTTAGCTCAAATATTGATATATATTGTAACGCCCCGAATCCAGAATACCTTA
Organism: Ballota nigra; assembly: GCA_947034835.1. NCBI lineage: Eukaryota > Viridiplantae > Streptophyta > Magnoliopsida > Lamiales > Lamiaceae > Ballota > Ballota nigra. Next base: position 78,502,718 of record OX344729.1, on the reverse strand, counting down.
AATATCCCAGATTCGAGGTATTACTTGTGACTAAAATCCGAACTATTAAATTTTTAATATAAAAAGAGGGATAATAAAATGAGATATGAGTTTTATGCAGCGGAAGAAATGAGTAATATTTAAATAAGCATCTCAGACATATATATATATATATATATATATATATATATATATATATAAAGCTTAGTATTTAACAGTAACATTTTATTTAAGTGGGAAACTCCGTGTCGTCTCTATTACTGTCCTTGCTCCACGAAATCATAATCTGCAAGGGTTGTAAAAAGGTAGGGCGTGAGATTTGAATTCTCAAGTATGGGTGATTTGCAACGTCATGGGATTGGTAAATCCGAAGTATATTAAATTATACTCATTGATAAAGTATTTAATTTATTTAAACAGTTGACATATAAATATGAATAACATATACCACAGAAGTAACAAGATCACGTAATAATTAATTGGGCATAGCAGGTTTTACATCATATAATTGAAATATCACAAGTTGATTCACATTAAGGGGCAAAGCCCAAAACCATTTTCAAATAACGGCCTAATCTGCCAAAATCATTTTTCACATATAGTAAATCTCCCCCAAACCATTTATCACCAACAAATCATCCATTCATGTGACCATGAATCTGATTTATTATTATCACTCATGGTCACCACAAATAATATCAGCGACCATGAATCTGACCTATTATCACTCATGGCCGTACGTGTCATCCACAAACAAAACTGCTCAATGATTACTCACTTTCCTCTTTCCCATAAAAACTGTCATTTCAAATTGTGGGGAGAATTCACATAATTCGTACTTAAACAGATTCATGCTCACAAAATGCCCTTGTCTCATGCAATCGTCATCAGTTCATAAAATCAACAAACACAAACCATCCATATAAGGTATATATAAATATATCACATAATTCAAGCAGTTATATAATAGGGTGTACATTTATGTTGGATTAGTTGTTTTAGATTGATTTAGTCGAGTTCAGAGTATACCAGCACAACGTATTATTAGCAGATCAATCAACAGATCATCACCCACCTATTTGTTCTGAGTCCCGGAAATGATGCGTAGGCAGATGGTCGAATCCTCCGTACGTGTCCCGATTAGTACAACATCCTAATATGGAGTAATTCGATTATAAGATTGACTTTGAATTCGAAAGACTTGAGAGTTTGAATCTCGAGGATTGAGTAGATTGTTGCCTTTAGAAAACTATCGAAAGCTAAGGTTTTCAAAGGTTGATTTCTATTTGATAAGTACACCCCTTTTTAAGAGGAGGTGTATTGGGGGGTCTATTTACTAATTTTTGTTGTGTCCTTAACAAAAGCCTTTTATAAAATTAAAAGTATATCCATCTAATATTTTCAAAAAAATAAATAAAAGAAAGTTATTTTTTAATTAATACTAATATAATATAAGTCCCAAATTAATATCTTATTTTTTCTAAAATTCCATTTTCTTATTTTAAAAGAACATTGAATATAAATTATATTTTATAAATAAAACTCCCTTTATTAAACTTATTAATAAACTTTGACTTTGAAGAAGTTTGTATTATAAAACTAAAATGATATATAAATATATTCTTCTTTTCTTAGTATTAATAATACTTCCAAGGTTGATTAGTGACACTTTTAGAAAATGAAGAATTATATTAATTTCCCAAAATTACTATTTTCATTTGTTTACTAACTTTGGATATTAAAAAGACTTATCTTGTTTCTAATTTTCTAGTAGTCGCACAAGGGAAGACGAGTTTCCCTTTGTCACTAAGAACCCAAACTAACAACAATTAACAGCTAATCCAAATAATATCAAACAAATAAAACAAAGATACTAAACCACTAGACCAATAATACCAGTAAGGAAATCATCAATACTACTAAAACAACTAATTTAATCTCACTACAGGATTTAATAAATAATATCAAAACTCCATCTACCAGGCTCCAAAAGATGAATATTCCAACCTCTCCAAAAGTCTAAACAACTCAAAGTTAAAACAGTTCGTTCCTAATCCAAATACTACGAAAATTAAAGAGGAGATTAGCGATTCTTACGAGTCCCAAATCGGGCAGCCTAACGGCGCTCGTTTAAGGATTCGTGGAGTAATTTCGACAGTATGAGGGCGTGATTCTGGATTTTCCAAAACAAATTAAGCAGCTATTCGACGTCTCGATCATACACCAAAGGAAACGAAATCGATGTTAATTAAATAACCATTGAAACGAAAGGATATTCAATAATTGAAATTGAAATCGAAAAGAGATTTATTTGGGGAAACTGAAATTGAAAGGAAATTGGGGGAAAACGAACAATGGAACTCACTCAAAACGAGGAGAGGGGGCATCGGCCGGAGGCGGCGCTGCTGTGAGAAGCGACGGTGGCGGAGGGAGAGGGGCAGCGGCTCGCTGGAATCGAGACGGCGGCGTGACGGTCCGGGCGACGCGACGACGGCGTTGCTTCGCGGCTGGTGGCGCTGCTCGTCGCCTAGAAATAGGGAGGTGGGACAGTGGCGCTTCGCCGGAATCCAGAGCGGAGGCGGCGCTGCGTGCTGCGCAACGGCGCTGGAGTCGATTCGGCGGCGGCGACTTGGTGTGAGAGGCAGCGCGAGCGGCTGAGGCTGCTACTGGAAGAGGATGGCGGCGAAGAGCGGTTTGGCGCCGCGGTGGGAGGAGGGAGGCGGCGACGCGGCCACCGGAAAGGAGGAGCGGCGTGGCTGCTCGGTGGCGCGATGGCGGCGGCATCGCTCCAGGGGAAGACGGCGGCGCGGCGGTGCTGCTTGGCGAAGGAGGAAGACGGAGGAGAGGCGTCGTGAGGCTGAGCAGGGAGATATTTCGAAGAGCCTTTTGGCTGAGAGTGAAGTTTGGGAAATGAATTGGGGATTCTGGAGAGAGACGTGCCCCCATTTATAAGGAAAACATCTCCATTTAAATAATTAATTTAAGTTAGAAGAAGGGATAATTTATGTGGGTGGAAATAATCTTTTAATTTAATTTAATTCAAAAAGCTAAGTAATTCATGTGGTTAGGGATGAAAGTAGAATACTTTGATATTTTCGTTCCCACTTGATACGGTTTAGAGATCGTTTGGTTCACGGTTTAATCCCAATTTTATAATTAATACTGTTTTAAAACTCAATTAATATTTTAAAGTATTTTAATTATTCTCAATAAATTACACGGATTGAAAACATAATTTTAAACTTTGAATAATTAATTTCTCGTAGTCCCTTATTCGTTTGAAATATTCGATTTCTTTCTTCGAACTTGGAAATTTGAAAATAGAGTATATATTTAAATTACACAATAACACACAAAAATAATAAAATTAAAATAAACAAAGATAAGAAAATAAAATAAGGGTTCTAGGAATATAAAAGGTATAAAACGGGATGGGGTATTACATATATCTTGGCAGAGCGCTTGCAGAGCGAGAGGTATGGGGATCGAAACCCCGCATTCCCATAATTTTTATATTTCATTTTAAAAATATTTATTTATATATTGAATCGCTGGTATTTTTATAAAAAAATATTTAAATAAAGAGTTGTGCACATAATACATATTGGGGATGTAGCTCAAATAAATGAAATTTCTTGGTAGAGCGCTTGCACAACAAGAGGTACTGGGATCGAAACCCAGCATCCCCAAATTTTTTCATCATAAATTATATTTGACTATAAAAAGAAAAGTAACTATTGAATCTTTAGTATATCAATACAAAAATATTTAAACAAAAAGTGGTGCAAATTTAACAAGTTGGGAATGTAGCTCAAATATTGAAATATATCTTGGCAGAGCTATTTATTTATATATTGAATCGCTGGTATCTTTATAAAAAAACTTAAATAGAGAGTTGTGCACATAATACATATTGGGGATGTAGCTCAAATAAATGGAATTTCTTGGTAGAGCGTTTGCACAAAAAGAGGTATTGGGATCGAAACCCAGCGTCCCCAAATTTTTTCATCATAAATTATATTTGACTATAAAAAGAAAAGTAACTATTGAATCTTTAGTATATCAATACAAAAATATTTAAATAAAAAAGGGTGCAAATTTAACATGTTGGGGATGTAGCTCAAATATTGATATATATCTTGGTAGAGCGCTTGCCGAGCGAGAGGTACGGGGATCGAAACCCCGCAATTCTATAATTTTTATATTTCATTTTAAAAATATTTATTTATATATTGAATCGCTGGTATATTTATAAAAAAATATTTAAATAAAGAGTTTTGCACATAATACATATTGGGGATGTAGCTCAAATAAATGGAATTTTAAAAATATTTATTTATATATTGAATCGCTGGTATATTTTTTAAAAAATATTTAAATAAAGAGTTTTGCACATAATACATATTGGGGATGTAGCTCAAATAAATGGAATTTCTTGGTAGAGCGCTTGCACAACAAGAGGTACTGGGATCGAAACCCAGCATCCTCAAAGTTTTTCATCATAAATTATATTTGATCATAAAAATAAAGTAACTATTGAATCTTTAGTATATCTGTTGATGAGCGACCAGGCGAGCAACAGTGATTGAAGAATTAAGGAACTAAAACTAAAATCAAGAAACAGGCGACCACGAGAGCACAGAGGAGAATAAATATGTTGGCGACCAGGAGCGTAGTCAGACATATCTTGGCGACTGTTACATACGATATTTTACTACCCGATCCATCGGGTATCGGATACAGGCCTACTGCTGTAGCAGGCTCGGAGGAGAACAGTCTTTCGACCGGTCAGACAGACGGGCGGGGACCCAGAGGCTGCCCGACATGAGCCTCTGGGATCGGCCGGGAAGGGAACTTATAATCCACATGCCCGGATATCGGGCGGCCAGCGACGAGCCCCTGTGCAGGTACTCTACCCGCCTGCCCGCAAATGGCCAACCGGGGCATTTTCGTCCGGGCTTGCTTCCCGGTACCCGAGTACCCGTCTACCCGACACCAGGCCGCGCCAGCTGTGAGAGGACGTCGAGTGCTATCAATCCAGAGGATGTGACAGGGTCAGAGAGGGCAGTTGAGGCCAAGTCCAATCACCTCAGGGGTGACAGTGCCACGTGGCGTCTCCTCATTGGCTCGTAGGGGAGGCTGTAGCCACTCATTACCTTCCAGCTAGGAGCAGGAGGGGCCCACGAGTCCACCTACCAAGCATGGGGAACCCCCACCTTGTACATTATAAATAGGGCTTTGAATGCCAATTTGTAAGACACATCACATTTATTGCAAAAACATACTTGAGAGCTCATTTACTCTCACATTTATTACTCCCTATTATCAGTTATATCAAATCCTACCCGCTAGGAACCCGGCAGCGAGACCAATCATAAATCGCTGTCAACATTTTGGCGCTAGAAGAAGAGAGACTAATATCGAAGTACACTCGGTTTCGTTTATCTAGTCACCTCGAACGAAATCCCATCCACTATCACTCAGAAATGACCACTTCGAAGGCCACACGAACCCAGCAACAAGTCGAGGACATCGGCGAAACCGCCACTCCGGCTCCGGCCACGGCGGAGACCCTTGAGGGTCCTTTCGAGTTCTTGTCAGCCATAAGAACTCCGGAGGACCTCCAGGCCGCTAGGGCCATGATCGAGCGCCGTCAGGCCGAGATCGACGCCGCTCCTATCCGCACTCACCGACCTGGAAAGGAGCCAGCCCGGAGCAGGGCCACCTGCCAGCCCAGGCAGGAGCAAGAGGCGGCCAGGAGGGCCGCCAGCAACCCTCGGCCTCAGAATCTAAAGAGGCGCCTCGACGAGGAGGCCGACTCGCAGCGGGCTTCTCGCCGACCGGCGGGATCGGTCTTCTCCCGGTTGGGAACCCAGGCTCGGGGAGCTGCCCGACCTTGTGAGTCCAACACCAGCTCCAGGCCCCGGGAGCGAGAACAGGCACGATCTCCCAGGCATCACAACGACACGGCCCCGAGGCCGTCGGTCCGTGACCGCTTGGGGGACAACCCTCGTCCCCGTTCTCCCCCCGCGGCCGACAACGCCATGGCCGCCATCCTAAAAAAGGTCTCGGACCTTGAGGCCAAGCTCGAGAGGCGGGACGGGCAACATCATGTCCCCTACATGCCCAACTCGCCCCTCGCAGACATCTTGGTGCGGGCCCCGGCCCAACCAAAAATCAACGTGGCCGCCGTGGGCCAATATGACGGAGAGACAGACCCCGTCACCCATCTCAGCAAATACTCCACCTACATGATCTCCATGGGGGCAACAGATGCCACCCAGTGCAGGATGTTCCCGCTAACCTTGGGGGACAGGGCTCACCGGTGGTACTCCTCGCTCCCCGCGGGGAAGGTGGTTTCGTTCCACCAACTAGGGGAACTGTTCTTGGAGCACTTCTCCTCGATGGCGCCACGAATGGCCGGCGCCAACCGCATGGCCAATTTGGCCCAGGGGAAGGACGAGACTGACCGGGCATACATCGACCGGGTAGATCGCATCATCATGGAGGGCGAGCCCGTAGGGGACGAGGTCAAGCTCGTCGGGATCATAGGCGGACTCCGCCTAAGAACCAAACTATGGAAGTCAATGAACAAGGACTACCCCAAGTCCTACGCGGAGTTCCGGCAGCGGGCCGGAAAAATCATCTACAATGCGGACATCCTGGCACAGCGGCTGGGCGAGAGCACCCCTGCCGAGAAAGAAAAACCACGCGCCTCGGCAGGCACCACATCAAGCCGGAGGAACTTTTCCTACCGGGCTCCCCAGCCTTTCAAGCCCTTCGACTCCGTCGAAGTGAAGCTGGCCGAAAAATTGTCGGCCACCCCGGAGTACGTCTATGTGCAGATCCGGGACAAAAATATGATGCCCAAGGCGCGGCCGTGGGTCCACAAACCGGGGGTGCAGCTCAACCCCAACAAGTACTGCCACTACCATCAAACCGTCGGGCACAACACGAGTGAGTGCCGCGACCTCCTAAAGCAACTCTGGCGACTCTTCGAGGAGGGGAAGCTGGAGGAGTTCGTGAAGAGGCCGGCGGCTAGACCGGAAGCTCAGGCCGCTGCCCACCCCGTGGAGCCAAACCGGGAGGCGGCCCTTATATGCCCACCAATGCCGGAACATCAGGCCCGACGGGCGGTCAACATGCTCTCCCCGGTGGGAGGCTTCGCACCTACCACCTCGCTCTCCAACCGCAGACAGAAGAGCGAGCTGCGAGCGATGGACAATGTCCATCAAATCGCCCTGCCGATCAACACGACGGCAAAGGAATCAAACCTCCTCGCCTTCAAGGAAGAGGATCGCACCGGGGTCGTCTACCCGAACCACGACGCCCTAGTCGTGTCCGTCAACATCATGGGCGTCACCGTCCATCGCATGCTCGTCGACAACGGGGCCTACTGCAACATCCTCTTCAAAGCCGTATTCGACCAGCTGGACAACTACTTTGAGAGGTATGTGGAGCCATGCGACCAGGTTATCAAAGGCTTCGGCGACGCCACGGTGAAACCCTACGGGATAGTTAGGCTAGCCGTAGAATTAGTTTCTAGTATAGACGCTGAGGTTAAGGCTTCGAAACAGCTCGATTTTATCATTGTCGACCAGCCGTCAACCTATAACGGGTTTCTCGGCAGGCCATTCGAGCACGAGTTCGAAGCCGCCGCCTCAGCATTCTATTATTGTATCAAGTTCCCAACCCCCTCCGGGAAGGTTGGAACTCTTAAAGGAAATCAGAAAATGGCACGCGGATGTTTGGCGTGTATCGATGTTATTTCAAATTTTGCAAATCTAGATTATGTCTGCACAATCGGGAAGGGAGACATGGAAATAGACGAAGAAATCCCACCCGCTGCCCACCCAATGGAAGAAGATTCGCAAACTTTTGAGAACATCCAAGTCGACCTGGAGCCAAGGCTCGGGTACGAACCCATGGAGATTGACAAAACCCTAACGGGGCAGATCGACGATCCACGCTACGGCGAACGTGGAGCCAGTCCGATCGAAGAATTAATTTCGGTCACAATGACGAGTCGACCAGAAGTAAGTATCCAACTCGGTTCGTCAATGTCCGGCGAGTTGCGGGCAAAGATGACCGAATTTTTAGAAGAGAACTTAGACGTGTTTGCCTGGTCCCATGAGGACATGGTCGGGATCGATCCAGCCGTATGTTCACACCAACTGCACATCGATCCATCCCGCAAGCCGATCTCACAGAAAAGAAGGAAATTCGGCCCAGACAAATACGCGATCATTGCCACCGAAGTAAAAAAGCTACTCGACAACAAACTCATCGGGATGGTCGACCCCGACGACAAGCCTCAATGGGTATCCAACGCCGTACTCGTCAAGAAGAGCAACAACACATGGCGACTGTGCATCGATTTCACGGACCTAAACAAAGCTTGCCCAAAAGATCACTTCCCGATGCCACACATCGACCACCTGGTGGACAGCACGGCCGGGCACGAGATGCTTACTTTCATGGACGCATGTGCCGGCTATCACCAGATCCCGATGGCCGCAGACGACCAGAAGCACACAACTTTCCTCACCGAGAAAAATATGTATTTTTGGAAGCGGATGCCATTCGGGCTCATGAACGCTGGGGCAACCTACCAGAGGCTGGTCAACCACATGTTCCACGACCAAATCGGGGCGACCATGGAGGTATATATCGACGACATCGTCGTCAAGAGCGAGAAGAAAGAAGACCACCTCACACACCTAGCCGAAACATTCGAGATCTTGAGAAAATATCGGATGAGGCTCAACCCGAAAAAGTGCAGTTTCGGCGTCGAGTCGGGCAAATTCTTGGGGCACATGGTCAGCCAGCGGGGAATCGAGGCAAACCCGACCAAGGTACAGGCGATCCTCGACATGAGCCCTCCCCGCACGATGAAGGAGGTACAGAAGGTGACGGGCAGCCTGGCCGCTCTCAGCCGTTTCATCTCCCGCATGGGGGACCGATGCAAGCCTTTATTCGACAGCATGCGGCAGGGGAAACTAAACTGGACTCCCCAGAGTCAGCTCGCTTTCAATAACTTGAAAGCATACCTATCAAACGCCCAGGTGTTGGCCAAACCCGTCCCCGGCGAGAAGCTTTTCTTATACTTGGCGGCGTCGGACTCAGCTCTCAGCGCCGTGCTAGTGCGAGCTGAGGGGCAGGCACATCTGCCGATCTACTATGTCAGCCAGATACTTCACGACGCCGAGCTACGGTACCCACCCCTGGAAAAGTTAGCATACGCCCTAGTAATGAGCGTACGCAAGTTACGCCCATACTTTTTTGATCACCAAGTAGAAGTACTGACAACGATGCCACTTCGCCAAGTACTACATCGGCCAGACACGGCGGGCAGGTGCCTCAAGTGGGCTGTTGAGATCGGGCAATTCGGAGTCACATACACTCCCCGAACATCCATCAAAGGCCAAGCCATGGCCGACTTCATAGTCGAGCTCACTTACCCGGAGGCGATGTCCAAGATCGAGCAGCCACCTTGGAAAATGTACGTTGACGGATCCTCCACAACTACGCGGGCAGGCGCGGGAATTGTCCTCCTCAGCCCGTCCGGCCAGTCATTCACGACAGCCATAAGATTCGGTTTCCACGCGACCAACAATGAGGCCGAGTACGAAGCATTAATTAACGGCCTGGAAATGGCCATGGCCATGGGAGTGAAGAGAGTCCAGGTCTACAGCGACTCACAGCTCGTTACATGTCAAATATCAGGAGAATACGAGGCGCGCGGCGATAGGATGTTGGCCTACCAGGGATTAGCCAAGAACCTGCTCGAAAAGTTCGATCAAGTATGCATAGAGGTGGTACCCCGACTCGACAATACTCAAGCAGACGCACTTGCCCGCCTCGCAACATCCGAAGGGGCAGCCGATATGTCCCAGATCACAGTTACTTACCTGACCGCCCCTACGAGTTCGAACCAGCGGGTGAGTAGCCTGGGGCAGGCGGAAGACAGCTGGATGACCCCCATCCTGAGATACCTCCGTGACGGCCAACTCCCAGTCGACCGGGTGGCGGCAAGACAGTTGCAGCTCCGGGCGGCCCGGTACACGATCATCGGGGACCAGTTGTACAAAAGAGGCTTCGCCCTGCCCCTCCTAAAATACGTAACACAGGAGCAGGGAAGGAAGATCTTGGTAGAGGTCCACGAAGGACGCTGCGGGAACCACGCCGGCGGCCAGGTGCTCGCCCATAAGGTTATCCGACAGGGATACTTCTGGCCCACCCTGAAGAGGGACGCAATCAACTACGCGCGGGCATGCCACAAGTGTCAAATCTATTCGCCGGCAATCCATCAGGCCCCAACCGAGCTCACCTCAATTCTGAGCCCGTGGCCGTTCGCAAAGTGGGGGATCGATCTCATTGGCCCTTTGCCTACGGCCCCGGGCAGCGTCAAGTACGCAATTGTCACCGTGGATTACTTCACCAAATGGGCGGAGGCGGAATCACTGAAAACGATCGATCAGGAACAGGTTATCAGGTTCATTTGGCGCAACATAATCTGTCGGTTCGGCCTCCCACAGATAATCATTTCGGACAACGGGAAACAATTCGACGGACTAGAGATGGAAAGATTCTGCCAAAAGCACAAGATCAAGAGGTTGTTCTCGTCACCCTACCACCCCCAGTCGAACGGACAGGTCGAGGCGGTAAACAAGATAATCAAACACACGTTGAAGACAAGGTTGGAGGAGAGCAAGGGAACATGGGCGAGCAAGCTACCCGAAGTGTTATGGTCATATAGAACGACATGCCGTACCGCAACCGGGGAGACCCCTTTTTCTCTAGCCTTCGGAACAGAGGCAGTCATCCCGGCTGAAGTCGTCATCCCGAGCCTCCGCACCTCACAACCCGTGGGGACCGAGAACGACCAGGCTATGCTAAACGAGTTGGACCTGCTGGAGGAGAGAAGGCTGTCCGCAGAGCAAAGAAACATAGCTTACAAACGCCGGGCTGAAAAATACTTCAACTCGAAGATCAAGATCAGGGAGTTCGAAACCGGGGACCTGGTACTCCGACGGACGGTCGGGCAGCCCAAGGGGGCACTTGGTCCGAATTGGGAGGGACCCCTAAAGGTCTCCAGCCGCCTCGCCAATGGAGCCTACGAGCTGGAAAGCCTTGAGGGCAACCCGGCCCAATACCCTTGGAACGCCTCCCTACTCAAAAAATACTACCAGTAGGAGCTCATTGTAATCGCTACTCGAAGCGCAAATTTTTAAAAAATAAGCGGTTGGTAAAACAATCCCATCTTCGTGAAGTCGCTGCCCGATATTCGGCTATAGCACTTCATTAATTAATCTGTTGGTTAATTCTATAAGCGGTTGGTAAAACAATCCCATCTTCGTGAAGTCGCTGCCCGATATTCGGCTATAGCACTTCATTAATTAATCTGTTGGTTAATTCTATAAGCGGTTGGTAAAACATTGATATATATTGAATCCCCAAATTTTTTCATCATAAATTATATTTGACTATAAAATGAAAAGTAACTATTGAATCTTTAGTATATCAATACAAAAATATTTAAATAAAAAGGGGTGCAAATTTAACAAGTTGGGGATGTAGCTCAAATATTGATATATATCTTGCCAGAGCGCTTGCAGAGCGAGAGGTACGGGGATCGAAACCCCGCATTTCAATAATTTTTATATTTTATTTTAAAAATATTTATTTATATATTGAATCGCTGGTATATTTATAAAAAAATATTTAAATAGAGAGTTTTGCACATAATACATATTGGGGATGTAGCTCAAATAAATGGAATTTTAAAAATATTTATTTATATATTGAATCGCTGGTATATTGATAAAAAAAATATTTAAATAAAGAGTTTTGCACATAATACATATTGGGGATGTAGCTCAAATAAATGGAATTTCTTGGTAGAGCGCTTGCACAACAAGAGGTACTGGGATCGAAACCCAGCATCCCCAAATATTTTCATCATAAATTATATTTGACTATAAAAAGAAAACTAACTATTGAATCTTTAGTATATCAATACAAATTTTTTTAAATAAAAAGTGGTTCAAATTTAACAAGTTGGGGATGTAGCTCAAATATTGATATATATCTTGGCATAGCGCTTGCACAGCGATAGGTACAGGGATCGAAATCCCGCATTCCCAAAATTTTTTATACTTCATTTTAAAAATATTTATTTATATATTGAATCGCTGGTATCTTTATAAAAAAACTTAAATATAGAGTTGTGCACATAATTCATATTGGGGATGTAGCTCAAATAAATGGAATTTCTTGGTAGAGCCCTTGCATAACAAGAGGTACTGGGATCGAAACCCAGCATCCCCAAATTTTTTCATCATAAATTATATTTGACTATAAAAAGAAAAGTAACTATTGAATCTTTAGTATATCAATACAAAAATATTTAAATAAAAAGGGGTGCAAATTTAACAAGTTGGGGATGTAGCTCAAATATTGTTATATATCTTGGCAGAGCGCTTGCAGTGCGAGAGGTACGGGGATCGAAACCATGCATTCCCATAATTTTTATATTTCATTTTAAAAATATTTATTTATATATTGAATCGCTGGTATATTTATAAAAAAATATTTAACGAAAGAGTTGTGCACATAATACATATTGGGGATGTAGCTCAAATAAATGGAATTTCTTGGTAGAGCGCTTGCACAACGAGAGGTATTAGGATCGAAACCCAGCATCTCCAATTTTTTTCATCATAAATTATATTTGACTATAAAAAGAAAAGTAACTATTGAATCTTTGGTATATCAATACAAAAATATTTAAATAAAAAGGGGTGCAAATTTAACAAGTTGGGGATGTAGCTTAAATATTGATATATATCTTGGCAGAGCGCTTGCAGAGCAAGAGGTACGGGGATCGAAACCCCGCATTCCCATAATTTTTGTACTTCATTTTAAAAATATTTATTTATATATTGAATCGCTGTTATATTTATAAAAAATTTTAAATAAAGAGTTGTGCACATAATACATATTGGGGATGTAGCTCAAATAAATGGAATTTCTTGGTAGAGCGTTTGCACAACAAGAGTTATTGGGATCGAAACCCAGCATCCCCAAATTTTTTCATCATAAATTATATTTGACTATAAAATGAAAAGTAACTATTGAATCTTTAGTATATCAATACAAAAATATTTAAATAAAAAGGGGTGCAAATTTAACAAGTTGGGGATGTAGCTCAAATATTGATATATATCTTGCCAGAGCGCTTGCAGAGCGAGAGGTACGGGGATCGAAACCCTGCATTTCAATAATTTTTATATTGAATTTTAAAAATATTTATTTATATATTGAATCGCTGGTATATTTATAAAAAAATATTTAAATAAAGAGTTTTGCACATAATACATATTGGGGATGTAGCTCAAATAAATGGAATTTTAAAAATATTTATTTATATATTGAATCGCTGGTATATTGATAAAAAAAATATTTAAATAAAGAGTTTTGCACATAATACATATTGGGGATGTAGCTCAAATAAATGGAATTTCTTGGTAGAGCGCTTGCACAACAAGAGGTACTGGGATCGAAACCCAGCATCCCCAAATATTTTCATCATAAATTATATTTGACTATAAAAAGAAAACTAACTATTGAATCTTTAGTATATCAATACAAATTTTTTTAAATAAAAAGTGGTTCAAATTTAACAAGTTGGGGATGTAGCTCAAATATTGATATATATCTTGGCATAGCGCTTGCACAGCGATAGGTACAGGGATCGAAATCCCGCATTCCCAAAATTTTTTATACTTCATTTTAAAAATATTTATTTATATATTGAATCGCTGGTATCTTTATAAAAAAACTTAAATATAGAGTTGTGCACATAATTCATATTGGGGATGTAGCTCAAATAAATGGAATTTCTTGGTAGAGCGCTTGCATAACAAGAGGTACTGGGATCGAAACTCAGCATCCCCAAATTTTTTCATCATAAATTATATTTGACTATAAAAAGAAAAGTAACTATTGAATCTTTAGTATATCAATACAAAAATATTTAAATTTAAAAGGGGTGCAAATTTAACAAGTTGGGGATGTAGCTCAAATATTGTTATATATCTTGGCAGAGCGCTTGCAGTGCGAGAGGTATGGGGATCGAAACCATGCATTCCCATAATTTTTATATTTCATTTTAAAAATATTTATTTATATATTGACTCGCTGGTATATTTATAAAAAAATATTTAACGAAAGAGTTGTGCACATAATACATATGGGGATGTAGCTCAAATAAATGGAATTTCTTGGTAGAGCGCTTGCACAACGAGAGGTACTGGGATCGAAACCCAACATCCCCAATTTTTTTCATCATAAATTATATTTGACTATAAAAAGAAAAGTAACTATTGAATCTTTGGTATATCAATACAAAAATATTTAAATAAAAAGGGGTGCAAATTTAACAAGTTGGGGATGTAGCTTAAATATTGATATATATCTTGGCAGAGCGCTTGCAGAGCAAGAGGTACGGGGATCGAAACCCCCCATTCCCATAATTTTTGTACTTCATTTTAAAAATATTTATTTAAATATTGAATCGCTGTTATATTTATAAAAAATTTTAAATAAAGAGTTGTGCACATAATACATATTGGGGATGTAGCTCAAATAAATGGAATTTCTTGGTAGAGCGTTTGCACAACAAGAGTTATTGGGATCGAAACCCAGCATCCCCAAATTTTTTCATCATAAATTATATTTGACTATAAAATGAAAAGTAACTATTGAATCTTTAGTATATCAATACAATAATATTTAAATAAAAAGGGGTGCAAATTTAACAAGTTGGGGATGTAGCTCAAATATTGATATATATCTTGGCAGAGCGCTTGCAGAGCGAGAGGTACGGGGATCGAAACCCCGCATTCCCATAATTTTTATACTTCATTTTAAAAATATTTATTTATATATTGAATCGTTGGTATATTAATAAAAAAAATATTTAAATAAAGAGTTGTACACATAATACATATTGGGGATGTAGCTCAAATAAATGGAATTTCTTGGTAGAGCGTTTGTACAACAAGAGGTACTGGGATCTAAACCCAGCATCCCCAAATTTTTTCATCATAAATTATATTTGACTATAAAAAGAAAATTAACTATTGAATCTTTAGTATATCAATACAAAAATATTTAAACAAAAAGTGGTGCAAATTTAACAAGTTGGGAATGTAGCTCAAATATTGAAATATATCTTGGCAGAGCGCTTGCAGAACGAGAGGTACGGGGATCGAAACCTCTCATTCCCAAAATTTTTTAAACTTCATTTTAAAAATATTTATATATTGAATCGCAGATATCGTTATAAAAAAACTTAAATAGAGAGTTGTGCACATAATACATATTTGGGATGTAGCTCAAATAAATGGAATTTCTTGGTAGAGCGTTTGCACAACAAGAGGTATTGGGATCGAAACCCAACATCCCCAAATTTTTTCATCATAAATTATATTTGACTATAAAAAGAAAAGTAACTATTGAATCTTTAGTATATCAATACAAAAATATTTAAATAAAAAGGGGTGCAAATTTAACAAGTTAGGGATGTAGCTTAAATATTGATATATATCTTGGCAGAGCGCTTGCAGAGCGAGAGGTACGGAGATCGAAACCCCGCATTTCCATAATTTTTATATTTAATTTTAAAAATATTTATTTATATATTGAATCGCTGGTATATTTACAAAAAAAAATTTTAAATAAAAAGTTTTGCACATAATACATATTAGGGGTGTAGCTCAAATAAATGGAATTTCTTGGTAGAGCGCTTGCACAACGAGAGGTACTGGTATCGAAACCCAGCATCCCCAATTTTTTTCATCATAAATTATATTTGACTATAAAAAGAAAAGTAACTATTGAATCTTTGGTATATCAATACAAAAATATTTAAATAAAAAGGGGTGCAAATTTAACAAGTTGGGGATGTAGCTTAAATATTGATATATATCTTGGCAGAGCGCTTGCAGAGCAAGAGGTACGGGGATCGAAACCCCGCATTCCCATAATTTTTGTACTTCATTTTAAAAATATTTATTTATATATTGAATCGCTGGTATATTTATAAAAAAAATTTAAATAAAGAGTTGTGCACTTAATACATAATGAGGATGTAGCTCAAATAAATGGAATTTCTTGGTAGAGCGTTTGCACAACAAGAGGTACTGGGATCGAAACCCAGCATCCCCAAATTTTTTCATCATAAATTATATTTGACTATAAAATGAAAAGTAACTATTGAATCTTTAGTATATCAATACAAAGTATTTAAATAAAAAGGGGTGCAAATTTAACAAGTTGGGGATGTAGCTCAAATAATGATATATATCTTGGCAGAGCGCTTGCAGAGCGAGAGGTACGGGGATCGAAACCCCGCATTCCCATAATTTTTATACTTCATTTTAAAAATATTTATTTATATATTGAATCTTTGGTATATTAATAAAAAAATATTTAAATAAAGAGTTGTGCACATAATACATATTGGGG
Organism: Ballota nigra; assembly: GCA_947034835.1. Lineage (NCBI taxonomy): Eukaryota > Viridiplantae > Streptophyta > Magnoliopsida > Lamiales > Lamiaceae > Ballota > Ballota nigra. The sequence goes on along the minus strand of OX344729.1, from coordinate 78,486,206 downwards.
ATGTAGCTCAAATAAATGGAATTTCTTGGTAGAGCGTTTGCACAACAAGAGGTACTGGGATCGAAACCCAGCATCCCCAAATTTTTTCATCATAAATTATATTTGACTATAAAAAGAAAAGTAACTATTGAATCTTTAGTATATCAATATAAAAATATTTAAACAAAAAGTGGTGCAAATTTAACAAGTTGGGAATGTAGCTCAAATATTGAAATATATCTTGGCAGAGCGCTTGCAGAGCGAGAGGTACGGGGATCGAAACCTCTCATTCCCAAAATTTTTTATACTTCATTTTAAAAATATTTATATATCGAATCGCTGGTATCGTTATAAAAAAACTTAAATAGAGAGTTGTGCACATAATACATATTGGGGATGTAGCTCAAATAAATGGATTTTCTTGGTAGAGCGTTTGCACAACAAGAGGTATTGGGATCGAAACCCAACATCCCCAAATTTTTTCATCATAAATTATATTTGACTATAAAAAGAAAAGTAACTATTGAATCTTTAGTATATCAATACAAAAATATTTAAATAAAAAGGGGTGCAAATTTAACAAGTTGGGGATGTAGCTTAAATATTGATATATATCTTGGCAGAGCGCTTGCAGAGCGAGAGGTACGGAGATCGAAACCCCGCATTTCCATAATTTTTATATTTAATTTTAAAAATATTTATTTATATATTGAATCGCTGGTATATTTATAAAAAAATATTTAAATAAAGAGTTTTGCACATAATACATATTGGGGATGTAACTCAAATAAATGGAATTTTAAAAATATTTATTTATTTATATATTGAATCGCTGGTATATTTATAAAAAAAATATTTAAATAAAGAGTTTTGCACATAATACATATTGGGGATGTAGATCAAATAAATGGAATTTCTTGATAGAGCACTTGGACAACAAGAGGTACTGGGATCGAAACCCAGCATCCCTAAATTTTTTCATCATAAATTATATTTGACTATAAAAAGAAAAGTAACTATTGAATCTTTAGTATATCAATACAAAATTTTTTAAATAAAAAGTGGTTCAAATTTAACAAGTTGGGGATGTAGCTCAAATATTGATATATATCGTGGCATAGCGCTTGCACAGCGATAGGTACAGGGATCGAAACCCCGCATTTCCAAAATTTTTTATACTTCATTTTAAAAATATTTATTTATATATTGAATCGCTGGTATATTTATAAAAAAACTTAAATAGAGAGTTGTGCACATAATTCATATTGGGGATGTAGCTCAAATAAATGGAATTTCTTGGTAGAGCGCTTGCATAACAAGAGGTACTGGGATCGAAACCCAGCATCCCCAAATTTTTTCATCATAAATTATATTTGACTATAAAAAGAAAAGTAACTATTGAATCTTTAGTATATCAATACAAAAATATTTAAATAAAAAGGGGTGCAAATTTAACAAGTTGGGGATGTAGCTCAAATATTGATATATATCTTGGCAGAGCGCTTGCAGAGCGAGAGGTACGGGGATCGAAACCTCGAATTCCCATAATTTTTATACTTCATTTTAAAAATATTTATTTATATATTGAATCGTTGGTATATTTATAAAAAAATATTTAAATAAAGAGTTGTGCACATAATACATATTGGGGATGTAGCTCAAATAAATGGAATTTCTTGGTAGAGCGTTTGCACAACAAGAGGTACTGGGATCGAAACCTAGCATCTCCAAATTTTTTCATCATAAATTATATTTGACTATAAAAAGAAAAGTAACTATAGAATCTTTAGTATATCAATACAAAAATATTTAAATAAAAAGAGGTGCAAATTTAACAAGTTGGGGATGTAGCTCAAATATTGATATATATCTTGGTAGAGCGCTTGCAGAGCGAGAGGAACGGGGATCGAAACCCCGCATTTTCATAATTTTTATATTTCATTTTAAAAATATTTATTTATATATTGAATCGCTGGTATATTTATAAAAAAATATTTAAATAAAGAGTTTTGCACATAATACATATTGGGGATGTAGCTCAAATAAATGGAATTTTTAAAAGTATTTATTTATATATTGAATAGCTGGTATATTTATAAAAAAATATTTAAATAAAGAGTTTTGCACATAACACATATTGGGGATGTAGCTCAAATAAATGGAATTTCTTGGTAGAGCGTTTGCACAACAAGAGGTACTGGGATCGAAACCCAGCATTCCCAAATTTTTTCATCATAAATTATATTTTACTATAAAAAGAAAAGTAACTATTGAATCTTTAGTATATCAATACAAATTTTTTTAAATAAAAAGTGGTTCAAATTTAACAAGTTGGGGATGTAGCTCAAATATTGATATATATCTTGGCATAGCGCTTGCACAGCGATAGGTATGGGGATTGAAACCCCGCATTCCCATAATTTTTATATTTCATTTTAAAAATATTTATTTATATATTGAATCGCTGGTATTTTTATAAAAAAATATTTAAGGAAAGAGTTGTGCACATAATACATATTGGGGATGTTGCTCAAATAAATGGAATTTCTTGGTAGAGCCCTTGCACAACAAGAGGTACTGGGATCGAAACCCAGCATCACAAAATTTTTTCATCATAAATTATGTTTGACTATAAAAAGAAAAGTAACTATTGAATCTTTAGTATATCAATACAAAAATATTTAAATAAAAAGGAGAGCAAATTTAACAAGTTGGGGATGTATCTCAAATATTGATATATATCTTGGCAGAGCGCTTGTAGAGCATGAGGTAAATTTCTTGGTAAAGCGCTTGCACAACAAGAGGTACTGGGATCGAAACCCAGCATCCCTAAATTTTTTCATCATAAATTATGTTTGACTATAAAAAGAAAAGTAACTATTTAATCTTTAGTATATCAATACAAAATTATTTAAATAAAAAGGGGTGCAAATTTAACAAGTTGGGGATGTAGCTCAAATATTAATATATATCGTGGCATAGCGCTTGCAAAACGATAGGTACAGGGATCGAAACCCTGCATTCCCAAAATTTTTTATACTTAATTTTAAAAATATTTATTTATATACTGAATCGCTGGTATATTTATAAAAAAACTTAAATAGGGAGTTGTGCACATAATTCATATTGGGGATGTAGCTCAAATAAATGAAATTTCTTGGTAGAGCGCTTGCATAACAAGAGGTACTGGGATCGAAACCCAGCATCCCCAAATTTTTTCATCATAAATTATATTTGACTATAAAAAGAAAAGTAACTATTGAATCTTTAGTATATCAATACAAAAATATTTAAATAAAAAGGGGTGCAAATTTAACAAGTTGGGGATGTAGCTCAAATATTGATATATATCTTGGCAGAGCGCTTGCAGAGCGAGAGGTACGGGGATCGAAACCCCGCATTCCCATAATTTTTATACTTCATTTTAAAAATATTTATTTATATATTGAATCGTTGGTATATTAATAAAAAAATATTTAAATAAAGAGTTGTGCACATAATACATATTGGGGATGTAGCTCAAATAAATGGAATTTCTTGGTAGAGCGCTTGCACAACGAGAGGTACTGGGATTGAAACCCAGCATCTCCAATTTTTTTCATCATAAATTATATTTGACTATAAAAAGAAAAGTAACTATTGAATCTTTGGTATATCAATACAAAAATATTTAAATAAAAAGGGGTGCAAATTTAACAAGTTGGGGATGTAGCTTAAATATTGATATATATCTTGGCAGAGCGCTTGCAGAGAAAGAGGTACGGGGATCGAAACCCCGCATTCCCATAATTTTTGTACTTCATTTTAAAAATATTTATTTATATATTGAATCGCTGATATATTTATAAAAAATTTTAAATAAAGAGTTGTGCACATAACACATATTGGGGATGTAGCTCAAATAAATGGAATTTCTTGGTAGAGCGTTTGCACAACAAGAGTTATTGGGATCGAAACCCAGCATCCCCAAATTTTTTCATCATAAATTATATTTGACTATAAAATGAAAAGTAACTATTGAATCTTTAGTATATCAATACAAAAATATTTAAATAAAAAGGGGTGCAAATTTAACAAGTTGGGGATGTAGCTCAAATATTGATATATATCTTGCCAGAGCGCTTGCAGAGCGAGAGGTACGGGGATCGAAACCCCGCATTTCAATAATTTTTATATTTTATTTTAAAAATATTTATTTATATATTGAATCGCTGGTATATTTATAAAAAAATATTTAAATAAAGAGTTTTGCACATAATACATATTGGGGATGTAGCTCAAATAAATGGAATTTTAAAAATATTTATTTATATATTGAATCGCTGGTATATTGATAAAAAAAATATTTAAATAAAGAGTTTTGCACATAATACATATTGGGGATGTAGCTCAAATAAATGGAATTTCTTGGTAGAGCGCTTGCACAACAAGAGGTACTGGGATCGAAACCCAGCATCCCCAAATATTTTCATCATAAATTATATTTGACTATAAAAAGAAAACTAACTATTGAATCTTTAGTATATCAATACAAATTTTTTTAAATAAAAAGTGGTTCAAATTTAACAAGTTGGGGATGTAGCTCAAATATTGATATATATCTTGGCATAGCGCTTGCACAGCGATAGGTACAGGGATCGAAATCCCGCATTCCCAAAATTTTTTATACTTCATTTTAAAAATATTTATTTATATATTGAATCGCTGGTATCTTTATAAAAAAACTTAAATATAGAGTTGTGCACATAATTCATATTGGGGATGTAGCTCAAATAAATGGAATTTCTTGGTAGAGCCCTTGCATAACAAGAGGTACTGGGATCGAAACCCAGCATCCCCAAATTTTTTCATCATAAATTATATTTGACTATAAAAAGAAAAGTAACTATTGAATCTTTAGTATATCAATACAAAAATATTTAAATAAAAAGGGGTGCAAATTTAACAAGTTGGGGATGTAGCTCAAATATTGTTATATATCTTGGCAGAGCGCTTGCAGTGCGAGAGGTACGGGGATCGAAACCATGCATTCCCATAATTTTTATATTTCATTTTAAAAATATTTATTTATATATTGAATCGCTGGTATATTTATAAAAAAATATTTAACGAAAGAGTTGTGCACATAATACATATTGGGGATGTAGCTCAAATAAATGGAATTTCTTGGTAGAGCGCTTGCACAACGAGAGGTATTAGGATCGAAACCCAGCATCTCCAATTTTTTTCATCATAAATTATATTTGACTATAAAAAGAAAAGTAACTATTGAATCTTTGGTATATCAATACAAAAATATTTAAATAAAAAGGGGTGCAAATTTAACAAGTTGGGGATGTAGCTTAAATATTGATATATATCTTGGCAGAGCGCTTGCAGAGCAAGAGGTACGGGGATCGAAACCCCGCATTCCCATAATTTTTGTACTTCATTTTAAAAATATTTATTTATATATTGAATCGCTGTTATATTTATAAAAAATTTTAAATAAAGAGTTGTGCACATAATACATATTGGGGATGTAGCTCAAATAAATGGAATTTCTTGGTAGAGCGTTTGCACAACAAGAGTTATTGGGATCGAAACCCAGCATCCCCAAATTTTTTCATCATAAATTATATTTGACTATAAAATGAAAAGTAACTATTGAATCTTTAGTATATCAATACAAAAATATTTAAATAAAAAGGGGTGCAAATTTAACAAGTTGGGGATGTAGCTCAAATATTGATATATATCTTGCCAGAGCGCTTGCAGAGCGAGAGGTACGGGGATCGAAACCCCGCATTTCAATAATTTTTATATTGAATTTTAAAAATATTTATTTATATATTGAATCGCTGGTATATTTATAAAAAAATATTTAAATAAAGAGTTTTGCACATAATACATATTGGGGATGTAGCTCAAATAAATGGAATTTTAAAAATATTTATTTATATATTGAGTCGCTGGTATATTGATAAAAAAAATATTTAAATAAAGAGTTTTGCACATAATACATATTGGGGATGTAGCTCAAATAAATGGAATTTCTTGGTAGAGCGCTTGCACAACAAGAGGTACTGGGATCGAAACCCAGCATCCCCAAATATTTTCATCATAAATTATATTTGACTATAAAAAGAAAACTAACTATTGAATCTTTAGTATATCAATACAAAATTTTTTAAATAAAAAGTGGTTCAAATTTAACAAGTTGGGGATGTAGCTCAAATATTGATATATATCTTGGCATAGCGCTTGCACAGCGATAGGTACAGGGATCGAAATCCCGCATTCCCAAAATTTTTTATACTTCATTTTAAAAATATTTATTTATATATTGAATCGCTGGTATCTTTATAAAAAAACTTAAATATAGAGTTGTGCACATAATTCATATTGGGGATGTAGCTCAAATAAATGGAATTTCTTGGTAGAGCGCTTGCATAACAAGAGGTACTGGGATCGAAACCCAGCATCCCCAAATTTTTTCATCATAAATTATATTTGACTATAAAAAGAAAAGTAACTATTGAATCTTTAGTATATCAATACAAAAATATTTAAATTTAAAAGGGGTGCAAATTTAACAAGTTGGGGATGTAGCTCAAATATTGTTATATATCTTGGCAGAGCGCTTGCAGTGCGAGAGGTATGGGGATCGAAACCATGCATTCCCATAATTTTTATATTTCATTTTAAAAATATTTATTTATATATTGACTCGCTGGTATATTTATAAAAAAATATTTAACGAAAGAGTTGTGCACATAATACATATGGGGATGTAGCTCAAATAAATGGAATTTCTTGGTAGAGCGCTTGCACAACGAGAGGTACAGGGATCGAAACCCAACATCCCCAATTTTTTTCATCATAAATTAAATTTGACTATAAAAAGAAAAGTAACTATTGAATCTTTGGTATATCAATACAAAAATATTTAAATAAAAAGGGGTGCAAATTTAACAAGTTGGGGATGTAGCTAAAATATTGATATATATCTTGGCAGAGCGCTTGCAGAGCAAGAGGTACGGGGATCGAAACCCCCCATTCCCATAATTTTTGTACTTCATTTTAAAAATATTTATTTAAATATTGAATCGCTGTTATATTTATAAAAAATTTTAAATAAAGAGTTGTGCACATAATACATATTGGGGATGTAGCTCAAATAAATGGAATTTCTTGGTAGAGCGTTTGCACAACAAGAGTTATTGGGATCGAAACCCAGCATCCCCAAATTTTTTCATCATAAATTATATTTGACTATAAAATGAAAAGTAACTATTGAATCTTTAGTATATCAATACAATAATATTTAAATAAAAAGGGGTGCAAATTTAACAAGTTGGGGATGTAGCTCAAATATTGATATATATCTTGGCAGAGCGCTTGCAGAGCGAGAGGTACGGGGATCGAAACCCCGCATTCCCATAATTTTTATACTTCATTTTAAAAATATTTATTTATATATTGAATCGTTGGTATATTAATAAAAAAAATATTTAAATAAAGAGTTGTACACATAATACATATTGGGGATGTAGCTCAAATAAATGGAATTTCTTGGTAGAGCGTTTGTACAACAAGAGGTACTGGGATCTAAACCCAGCATCCCCAAATTTTTTCATCATAAATTATATTTGACTATAAAAAGAAAATTAACTATTGAATCTTTAGTATATCAATACAAAAATATTTAAACAAAAAGTGGTGCAAATTTAACAAGTTGGGAATGTAGCTCAAATATTGAAATATATCTTGGCAGAGCGCTTGCAGAACGAGAGGTACGGGGATCGAAACCTCTCATTCCCAAAATTTTTTAAACTTCATTTTAAAAATATTTATATATTGAATCGCAGATATCGTTATAAAAAAACTTAAATAGAGAGTTGTGCACATAATACATATTTGGGATGTAGCTCAAATAAATGGAATTTCTTGGTAGAGCGTTTGCACAACAAGAGGTATTGGGATCGAAACCCAACATCCCCAAATTTTTTCATCATAAATTATATTTGACTATAAAAAGAAAAGTAACTATTGAATCTTTAGTATATCAATACAAAAATATTTAAATAAAAAGGGGTGCAAATTTAACAAGTTAGGGATGTAGCTTAAATATTGATATATATCTTGGCAGAGCGCTTGCAGAGCGAGAGGTACGGAGATCGAAACCCCGCATTTCCATAATTTTTATATTTAATTTTAAAAATATTTATTTATATATTGAATAGCTGGTATATTTATAAAAAAAATATTTAAATAAAAAGTTTTGCACATAATACATATTAGGGGTGTAGCTCAAATAAATGGAATTTCTTGGTAGAGCGCTTGCACAACGAGAGGTACTGGTATCGAAACCCAGCATCCCCAATTTTTTTCATCATAAATTATATTTGACTATAAAAAGAAAAGTAACTATTGAATCTTTGGTATATCAATACAAAAATATTTAAATAAAAAGGGGTGCAAATTTAACAAGTTGGGGATGTAGCTTAAATATTGATATATATCTTGGCAGAGCGCTTGCAGAGCAAGAGGTACGGGGATCGAAACCCCGCATTCCCATAATTTTTGTACTTCATTTTAAAAATATTTATTTATATATTGAATCGCTGGTATATTTATAAAAAAAATTTAAATAAAGAGTTGTGCACTTAATACATAATGAGGATGTAGCTCAAATAAATGGAATTTCTTGGTAGAGCGTTTGCACAACAAGAGGTACTGGGATCGAAACCCAGCATCCCCAAATTTTTTCATCATAAATTATATTTGACTATAAAATGAAAAGTAACTATTGAATCTTTAGTATATCAATACAAAGTATTTAAATAAAAAGGGGTGCAAATTTAACAAGTTGGGGATGTAGCTCAAATAATGATATATATCTTGGCAGAGCGCTTGCAGAGCGAGAGGTACGGGGATCGAAACCCCGCATTCCCATAATTTTTATACTTCATTTTAAAAATATTTATTTATATATTGAATCTTTGGTATATTAATAAAAAAATATTTAAATAAAGAGTTGTGCACATAATACATATTGGGGATGTAGCTCAAATAAATGGAATTTCTTGGTAGAGCGTTTGCACAACAAGAGGTACTGGGATCGAAACCCAGCATCCCCAAATTTTTTCATCATAAATTATATTTGACTATAAAAAGAAAAGTAACTATTGAATCTTTAGTATATCAATATAAAAATATTTAAACAAAAAGTGGTGCAAATTTAACAAGTTGGGAATGTAGCTCAAATATTGAAATATATCTTGGCAGAGCGCTTGCAGAGCGAGAGGTACGGGGATCGAAACCTCTCATTCCCAAAATTTTTTATACTTCATTTTAAAAATATTTATATATCGAATCGCTGGTATCGTTATAAAAAAACTTAAATAGAGAGTTGTGCACATAATACATATTGGGGATGTAGCTCAAATAAATGGATTTTCTTGGTAGAGCGTTTGCACAACAAGAGGTATTGGGATCGAAACCCAACATCCCCAAATTTTTTCATCATAAATTATATTTGACTATAAAAAGAAAAGTAACTATTGAATCTTTAGTATATCAATACAAAAATATTTAAATAAAAAGGGGTGCAAATTTAACAAGTTAGGGATGTAGCTCAAATATTGATATATATCTTGGCAGAGCGCTTGCAGAGCGAGAGGTACGGAGATCGAAACCCCGCATTTCCATAATTTTTATATTTAATTTTAAAAATATTTATTTATATATTGAATCGCTGGTATATTTATAAAAAAATATTTAAATAAAGAGTTTTGCACATAATACATATTGGGGATGTAACTCAAATAAATGGAATTTTAAAAATATTTATTTATTTATATATTGAATCGCTAGTATATTTATAAAAAAAATATTTAAATAAAGAGTTTTGCACATAATACATATTGGGGATGTAGATCAAATAAATGAAATTTCTTGATAGAGCACTTGGACAACAAGAGGTACTGGGATCGAAACCCAGCATCCCCAAATTTTTTCATCATAAATTATATTTGACTATAAAAAGAAAAGTAACTATTGAATCTTTAGTATATCAATACAAAATTTTTTAAATAAAAAGTGGTTCAAATTTAACAAGTTGGGGATGTAGCTCAAATATTGATATATATCGTGGCATAGCGCTTGTACAGCGATAGGTACAGGGATCGAAACCGCGCATTTCCAAAATTTTTTATACTTCATTTTAAAAATATTTATTTATATATTGAATCGCTGGTATATTTATAAAAAAACTTAAATAGAGAGTTGTGCACATAATTCATATTGGGGATGTAGCTCAAATAAATGGAATTTCTAGGTAGAGCGCTTGCATAACAAGAGGTACTGGGATCGAAACCCAGCATCCCCAAATTTTTTCATCATAAATTATATTTGACTATAAAAAGAAAAGTAACTATTGAATCTTTAGTATATCAATACAAAAATATTTAAATAAAAAGGGGTGCAAATTTAACAAGTTGGGGATGTAGCTCAAATATTGATATATATCTTGGCAGAGCGCTTGCAGAGCGAGAGGTATGGGGATCGAAACCCCGCATTCCCATAATTTTTATACTTCATTTTAAAAATATTTATTTATATATTGAATCGTTGGTATATTTATAAAAAAATATTTAAATAAAGAGTTGTGCACATAATACATATTGGGGATGTAGCTCAAATAAATGGAATTTCTTGGTAGAGCGTTTGCACAACAAGAGGTACTGGGATCGAAACCTAGCATCTCCAAATTTTTTCATCATAAATTATATTTGACTATAAAAAGAAAAGTAACTATAGAATCTTTAGTATATCAATACAAAAATATTTAAATAAAAAGAGGTGCAAATTTAACAAGTTGGGGATGTAGCTCAAATATTGATATATATCTTGGTAGAGCGCTTGCAGAGCGAGAGGAACGGGGATCGAAACCCCGCATTTTCATAATTTTTATATTTCATTTTAAAAATATTTATTTATATATTGAATCGCTGGTATATTTATAAAAAAATATTTAAATAAAGAGTTTTGCACATAATACATATTGGGGATGTAGCTCAAATAAATGGAATTTTTAAAAGTATTTATTTATATATTGAATAGCTAGTATATTTATAAAAAAATATTTAAATAAAGAGTTTTGCACATAACACATATTGGGGATGTAGCTCAAATAAATGGAATTTCTTGGTAGAGCGTTTGCACAACAAGAGGTACTGGGATCGAAACCCAGCATCCCTAAATTTTTTCATCATAAGTTATATTTGACTATAAAAAGAAAAGTAACTATTGAATCTTTAGTATATCAATACAAATTTTTTTAAATAAAAAGTGTTTCAAATTTAACAAGTTGGGGATGTAGCTCAAATATTGATATATATCGTGGCATAGCGCTTGCACAACGTTAGGTACAGGTATCGAAACCCCGCATTCCCAAAATTTTTTATACTTCATTTTAAAAATATTTATTTATATATTGAATCGCTGGTATATTTTTAAAAAAACTTAAATAGGGAGTTGTGCACATAATTCATATTGGGGATGTAGCTCAAATAAATGGAATTTCTTGGTAGAGCGTTTGCACAACAATAGGTACTGGGATCGAAACCTAGCATCTCCAAATTTTTTCATCATAAATTATATTTGACTATAAAAAGAAAAGTAACTATAGAATCTTTAGTATATCAATACAAAAATATTTAAATAAAAAGGGGTTCAAATTTAACAAGTTGGGGATGTAGCTCAAATATTGATATATATCTTGGTAGAGCGCTTGCAGAGCGAGAGGAACGGGGATCGAAACCCCGCATTTCCATAATTTTTATTTATAAAAAATTATTTAAATAAAGAGTTTTGCACATAATACATATTGGGGATGTAGCTCAAATAAATGGAATTTTTAAAAGTATTTATTTATATATTGAATAGCTGGTGTATTTATAAAAAAATATTTAAATAAAGAGTTTTGCACATAATACATATTGGGGATGTAGCTCAAATAAATGAAATTTCTTGGTAGAGCGTTTGCACAACAAGAGGTACTGGGATCGAAACCCAGCATCCCCAAATTTTTTCATCATAAATTATATTTGACTATAAAAAGAAAAGTAACTATTGAATCTTTAGTATATCAATACAAATTTTTTTAAATAAAAAGTGGTTCAAATTTAACAAGTTGGGGATGTAGCTCAAATATTGATATATATCGTGGCATAGCGCTTGCACAGCGATAGGTACAGGGATCGAAACCCCGCATTCCCAAAATTTTTTATACTTCATTTTAAAAATATTTATTTATATATTGAATCGCTGGTATATTTATAAAAAAACTTAAATAGGGAGTTGTGCACATAATTCATATTGGGGATGTAGCTCAAATAAATGGAATTTCTTGGTAGAGCGCTAGCATAACAAGAGGTACTGGGATCGAAACCCAGCATCCCCAAATTTTTTCATCATAAATTATATTTGACTATAAAAAGAAAAGTAACTATTGAATCTTTAGTATATCAATACAAAAATATTTAAATAAAAAGGGGTGCAAATTTAACAAGTTGGGGATGTAGCTCAAATATTGATATATATCATGGTAGAGCGCTTGCAGAGCGAGAGGTACGGGGATCGAAACCCCGCATTCCCATTAATTTTTATACTTCATTTTAAAAATATTTATTTATATATTGAATCGTTGGTATATTTATTAAAAAATATTTAAATAAAGAGTTGTGCACATAATACATATTGGGGATGTAGCTCAAATAAATGAAATTTCTTGGTAGAGCGTTTGCACAACAAGAGGTACTGGGATCGAAACCTAGCATCCCCAAATTTTTTCTTCATAAATTATATTTGACTATAAAAAGAAAAGTAACTATAGAATCTTTAGTATATCAATACAAAAATATTTAAATAAAAAGGGGCGCAAATTTAACAAGTTGGGGATGTAGCTCAAATATTGATATATATCTTGGTAGAGCGCTTGCAGAGCGAGAGGAACGGGGATCGAAACCTCGCATTTCCATAATTTTTATATTTCATTTTAAAAATATTTATTTATATATTGAATCGCTGGTATATTTAAAAAAAAATATTTAAATAAAGAGTTTTGCACATAATACATATTGGGGATGTAGCTAAAATAAATGGAATTTTTAAAAGTATTTATTTATATATTGAATAGCTGGTATATTTATAAAAAAATATTTAAATAAAGTGTTTTGCACATAATACATATTGGGGATGTAGCTCAAATAAATGGAATTTCTTGGTAGAGCGTTTGCACAACAAGAGGTACTGGGATCGAAACCCAGCATTCCCAAATTTTTTCATCATAAATTATATTTTACTATAAAAAAAAAAGTAACTATTGAATCTTTAGTATATCAATACAAATTTTTTTAAATAAAAAGTGGTTCAAATTTAACAAGTTGGGGATGTAGCTCAAATATTGATATATATCTTGGCATAGCGCTTGCACAGCGATAGGTATGGGGATCGAAACCCCGCATTCCCAAAAAATTTTATACTTCACTTTAAAAATATTTATTTTTATATTGAATCGCTGGTATCTTTATAAAAAAACTCAAATAGAGAGTTGTGCACATAATTCATATTGGGGATGTAGCTCAAATAAATGGAATTTCTTGGTAGAGCGCTTGCATAACAAGAGGTACTGGGATCGAAACCCAGCATCGCCAAATTTTTTCATCATAAATTATATTTGACTATAAAAAGAAAAGTAACTTTTGAATCTTTAGTATATCAATACAAAAATATTTAAATAAAAAGGGGTGCAAATTTAACAAGTTGGGGATGTAGCTCAAATATTGTTATATATCTTGGCAGAGCGCTTGCAGAGCGAGAGGTACGGGGATCGAAACCCAGCATTCCCATAATTTTTATATTTCATTTTAAAAATATTTATTTATATATTGAATCGCTGGTATTTTTATAAAAAAATATTTAAGGAAAGAGTTGTGCACATAATACATATTGGGGATGTTGCTCAAATAAATGGAATTTCTTGGTAGAGCGCTTGCACAACAAGAGGTACTGGGATCGAAACCCAGCATCACAAAATTTTTTCATCATAAATTATGTTTGACTATAAAAAGAAAAGTAACTATTGAATCTTTAGTATATCAATACAAAAATATTTAAATAAAAAGGAGAGCAAATTTAACAAGTTGGGGATGTATCTCAAATATTGATATATATCTTGGCAGAGCGCTTGTAGAGCATGAGGTAAATTTCTTGGTAAAGCGCTTGCACAACAAGAGGTACTGGGATCGAAACCCAGCATCCCTAAATATTTTCATCATAAATTATGTTTGACTATAAAAAGAAAATTAACTATTGAATCTTTAGTATATCAATACAAAATTATTTAAATAAAAAGGGGTGCAAATTAACAAGTTGGGGATGTAGCTCAAATATTGATATATATCGTGGCATAGCGCTTGCACAACGATAGGTACAGGGATCGAAACCCTGCATTCCCAAATTTTTTAATACTTAATTTTAAAAATATTTATTTATATATTGAATCGCTGGTATATTTATAAAAAAACTTAAATAGGGAGTTGTGCACATAATTCATATTGGGGATGTAGCTCAAATAAATGGAATTTCTTGGTAGAGTGCTTGCATAACAAGAGGTACTGGGATCGAAACCCAGCATCCCCAAATTTTTTCATCATAAATTATATTTAACTATAAAAAGAAAAGTAACTATTGAATCTTTAGTATATCAATACAAAAATATTTAAATAAAAAGGGGTGCAAATTTAACAAGTTGGGGATGTAGCTCAAATATTGATATATATCTTGGCAGAGCGCTTGCAGAGCGAGAGGTACGGGGATCGAAACCCCGCATTCCCATAATTTTTATACTTCATTTTAAAAATATTTATTTATATATTGAATCGTTGGTATATTGATAAAAAAATATTTAAATAAAGAGTTTTGCACATAATACATATTGGGGATGTAGCTCAAATAAATGAAATTTCTTGGTAGAGCGTTTGCACAACAAGAGGTACTGGGATCGAAACCTAGTATCCCCAAATTTTTTAATCATAAATTATATTTGACTATAAAAAGAAAAGTAACTATAGAATCTTTAGTATATCAATACAAAAATATTTAAATAAATAGGGGTGCAAATTTAACAAGTTGGGGATGTAGCTCAAATATTGATATATATCTTGGAAGAGCGCTTGCAGAGCGAGAGGAACGGGGATCGAAACCCCGCATTTCCATAATTTTTATATTTCATTTTAAAAATATTTATTTATATATTGAATCGCTGGTATATTTATAAAAAATATTTAAATAAATAGTTTTGCACATAATACATATTGGGGATGTAGCTCAAATAAATGGAATTTTTAAAAGTATTTATTTATATATTGAATAGCTGGTATATTTATAAAAAAATATTTAAATAAAGAGTTTTGCACATAATACATATTGAGGATGTAGCTCAAATAAATGGAATTTCTTGGTAGAGCGTTTGCACAACAAGAGGTACTGGGATCGAAACCCAGCATCCCCAAATTTTTTCATCATAAATTATATTTGACTATAAAAAGAAAAGTAACTATTGAATCTTTAGTATATCAATACAAATTTTTTTAAATAAAAAGTGGTTCAAATTTAACAAGTTGGGGATGTAGCTCAAATATTGATATATATATCTTGGCATAGCGCTTGCACATCGATAAGTATGGGGATCGAAACCCCGCATTCCCAAAAATTTTTATACTTCACTTTAAAAATATTTATTTTTATATTGAATCGCTGGTATCTTTATAAAAAACTCAAATAGAGAGTTGTGCACATAATTCATATTGGGGATGTAGCTCAAATAAATGGAATTTCTTGGTAAAGCGCTTGCATAACAAGAGGTACTGGGATCGAAACCCAGCATCCCCAAATTTTTTCATCATAAATTATATTTGACTATAAAAAGAAAAGTAACTTTTGAATCTTTAGTATATCAATAAGAAAATATTTAAATAAAAAGGGGTGCAAATTTAACAAGTTGGGGATGTAGCTTAAATATTGTTATATATCTTGGCAGAGAGCTTGCAGAGCGAGAGGTACGGGGATCGAAACCCCGCATTCCCATAATTTTTATATTTCATTTTAAAAATATTTATTTATATATTGAATCGTTGGTATATTTATAAAAAAATATTTAAGGAAAGAGTTGTGCACATAATACATATTGGGGATGTTGCTCAAATAAATGGAATTTCTAGGTAGAGCGCTTGCATAACAAGAGGTACTGGGATCGAAACCCAGCATCCCCAAATTTTTTCATCATAAATTATATTTGACTATAAAAAGAAAAGTAACTATTGAATCTTTAGTATATCAATACAAAAATATTTAAATAAAAAGGGGTGCAAATTTAACAAGTTGGGGATGTAGCTTAAATATTGTTATATATCTTGGCAGAGAGCTTGCAGAGCGAGAGGTACGGGGATCGAAACCCCGCATTCCCATAATTTTTATATTTCATTTTAAAAATATTTATTTATATATTGAATCGTTGGTATATTTATAAAAAAATATTTAAGGAAAGAGTTGTGCACATAATACATATTGGGGATGTTGCTCAAATAAATTGAATTTCTTGGTAGAGCGCTTGCACAACAAGAGGTACTGGGATCGAAACCCAGCATCCCCAAATTTTTTCATCATAAATTATGTTTGACTATAAAAAGAAAAGTAACTATTGAATCTTTAGTATATCAATACAAAAATATTTAAATAAAAAGGGGAGCAAATTTAACAAGTTGGGGATGTATCTCAAATATTGATATATATCTTGGCAGAGCGCTTGCAGAGCGAGAGGTTCATTTCTTGGTAAAGCGCTTGCACAACAAGAGGTACTGGGATCGAAACCCAGCATCCCTAAATTTTTTCATCATAAATTATGTTTGACTATAAAAAGAAAAGTAACTATTGAATCTTTAGTATATCAATACAAAATTATTTAAATAAAAAGGGGTGCAAATTTAACAAGTTGGGGATGTAGCTCAAATATTGATATATATCTTGGCAGAGCGCTTGCAGAGCGATAGGTACGGGGATCGAAACCCCGCATTCCCATAATTTTTATATTTCATTTTAAAAATATTTATTTATATATTGAATTGCTGGTATATTTATAAAAAAATATTTCAATAAAGAGTTGTGCACATAATATATATTGGGGATGTAGCTCAAATAAATGGAATTTTTTGGTAGAGCGCTTGCATAACAAGAGGTACTGGGATCGAGACCCAGCATCCCCAATTTTTTTCATCATAAATTATATTTGACTATAAAAAGAATAGTAACTATTAAATCTTTAGTATATCAATACAAAAATAATTAAATAAAAAGGGGTGCAAATTTAAAAAGTGGGGAATATAGCTCAAATATTGATATATATATTTGCAGAACGAGAGGTACGGGGATGAAACCCCGCATTCCCATAATTTTTATATATTGTTTTAAAAATATTTATTTAAATATTGAATTGCTGGTATATTTATAAAAAAATATTTAAATATAGAATTGTGCACATAATACATATTGGGGATGTAGCTCAAATAAATGGAATTTCTTGGTAGAGCGCTTGCACAACAAGAGGTACTGGGATCGAAACCCAGCATCCCCAAATTTTTTCATCATAAATTATATTTGACTATAAAAAGAAAAGTAACTATTGAATCTTTAGTATATCAATACAAAAATATTTAAATAAAAAGTGGTGCAAATTTAAAAAGTGGGGAATGTAGCTCTAATATTGATATATATCTTTGCAGAGCGAGAGGTACGGGGATGAAACCCCGCATTCCCATAATTTTTATATTTTGTTTTAAAGATATTTATTTATATATTGAATCGCTGGTATATTTATAAAAAAAATATTTAAATACAGAATTGTGCACATAATACATATTGGGGATGTAGCTCAAATAAATGGAATTTCTTGGTAGAGCGCTTGCACAACAAGAGTTACTGGGATCGAAACCCAGCATCCCCAAATTTTTTCATCATAAATTATATTTGACTATAAAAAAAAAAGTAACTATTCAATCTTTAGTATATCAATACAAAAATATTTAAATAAAATGTGGTGCAAATTTAAAAAGTGGGGAATGTAGCTCAAATATTGATATATATCTTTGCAGAGCGAGAGGTACGGGGATGAAACCCCGCATTCCCATAATTTTTATATTTTGTTTTAAAAATATTTATTTATATATTGAATCGCTGGTATATTTATAAAAAATATTTAAATACAGAATTGTGCACATAATACATATTGGAGATGTAGCTCAAATAAATGGAATTTCTTGGTAGAGCGCTTGCACAACAAGAGGTACTGGGATCGAAACCCAGCATCCCCAAATTTTTTCATCATAAATTATATTTGATCATAAAAAAAAAGTAACTATTGAATCTTTAGTATATCAATACAAAAATATTTAAATAAAAAGTGGTGCAAATTTAAAAAGTGGGGAATGTAGCTCAAATATTGATATATATCTTTGCAGAGCGAGAGGTACGGGGATGAAACCCCGAATTCCCATAATTTTTATATTTTATTTTAAAAATATTTATTTATATATTTGACTTGAACCGAAAATACTAACTCTAACTAGTAGCTTCCCCGCAAGAGAACGAGTTCACTGTAGTATGGGCAAGTATAGGGACCAAGTATTATCGAACCCAAGGGAAAGTGTGTATGTCGAATAGATCCCTGAAGATCTACGCGTTGTAGTTAATATGAGTGTGTGTTTTTGGATTTTAGAGAAAAGAATTTAAAACAAACTAAAATTATCCTAAGAATGCAAAAGGAAAATTAAACTAAGTATCTAAGGTGTTTTCAATAAAGGAATGATGATGTTTAGGATAGGAATCTCTACGTATACTAACGGAGCAAGTACATGATCAAGGTATTCGTGACAACCAAGAATTAACCTAAGTAAAAGATCGTAAGATAAAAGCTCAAGATTTTAAACCCTAATACTTAATCCTAGCAATCGACTTCACTAATCCACTAACAAGTTAATAGATTGTGCTTAATTAAAGAGACCCTAATTTAATTAATGGTGATGCGGTCGTCCTCCATAGCTAAACCGGTAGATGAATTAACCTCTTCTAAACCCTCTCGTTAAGACTACTAATTGTTATTGAGTGATGCGGTCGTCCTCTCTCTAACACTTTCGTACGAAATTCAAAGGTAAAGTTAAGATTAATTATAGGAATGCATTAATTAAGAGAATTAAAACTAACGTCACGAATGACCCTAATTATGTACCCACATCCTACTTCTACGAGTTCATCCTAACCTAAGCATACAAGGGTTTTAGCTAGACATGATTATAACGATAACGAAAGCAATAGAAGAAACAACTAACATAAACATGATGAATTTAACAAAGAAAAGATGAAACATAAACTAGGGTTTGAAAGAAAGAAATTCTAAAAAAACTGAAATTAAATTAATTAAACGAAGTCTAAAATATTTAACGTAATAGGACTGAAGAAAAGAAATGAAGAAACAAAATTAAACGAAGAATTCGTAAGAAAAACCTCAACAAAATCGAAAGTAAACTTGCTCGTTCTTCTCCTCTCTAAAAAACTAAGTCTAAAAGTGATTTAGTAAGTGATAGATAAGTGATGGATCGTCCAAAACGTGTTTGGAGGTGGTATATATAAGCAACGGGTCGAATCGGGAGTTAATGGGCCGAAAAACGACGCTTGGAATGAAGCCTTTGAAGCGCTCGAGCTGTCCCGGTCGAGCGGAGGCGCTCGACCATGTTGGTCGAATGAAACAGGAGGTCGAATGGAGGCGCTCGACCCCTTGGGGTCGAGCAGAAATTTTTTTCTGCAGGTCTGGGGCGCTCGACCTGTCGAGGTCGAGCGGAGGCGCTCGACCATGTTGGTCGAGCGCTTTTCAGCATCCGTCACTTGTTCGTAAAATCTTCATATCTCCTCAACCGGGAGTCCGTTTTGGCCGATTCAAAATCCTACGAACTCCTCTTTTCGCCCTCTATCCATCTATGAAAACCACTGAGACAAATTAATAATTTTATAAAAATGATACTCAATTGACTCCAAACACTAATCGAAAACACTCAAAACATGAGCAAATCGGGCATCAAAACATAACAATTTCACGCCTAATCAACCCCCCCAAACTTACCATGTTGCTTGTCCTCAAGAAACGAAAGAATAAGTCAAGTGAAATTGTTAGAAATGAATCAAGAATCAAATCATGCAAGCAAATGAACTCGAGCTTCAAAGATCAATCACACGTATACTCACTCACCTTCCTTCATCATACTCATGCAATAACAACAAGAACCACCAAGATCAAACATGGATGTGCACTCAACGATGTGTTTCACTCCCTCACAAGTGTATAACAATATTTAAGGGATTCACTCAATCACACATATCGGCAGCCATAGGCTTGTAAGCACTCTCAACTCCGACCATACTCTAGAAATCAATGCCGAATCAAAAAGGACTTTTCTCAAGGTTGTAATGTAGGCTCTTTGGACAGGTGGGAGAACAATATGGGATAAGTGACTCAAGTGAATGGAGAATAGAAAATCAACTTTGGCACTTTGAGATAGGAACAGAATCACTTCAAACATTTTCAATCAATACACTTCAATTCCACTACTCTCAACACTTCATTTTCTTTTTCTAACTCCTTTCATTTTTTTTTCAATCACTTCATCTTTTTTTTTTCCGCACAAACATACGAGCTCATATTTTTTTCTCATTCTCAATTTTTTTCTCTTTCCCACACTCAAATTTCAATCACACCCTTATTTTATCACCACTCAACCATCAAAATTCCTTTTCTCAACTCAAATCAATCCCTTCAACATTCACACTTTTCCTATTCTTCACTCAAATTGGGACAAAAAGGCTTAGGAACTGGAAATAGTGTTAAAATGTGCTAGCAAATAAAAATAGGCTTAAAGGCTCAACGGGGCTAACAAGGGATTAATATCATTGGTAAGGAAAATTTTGGCTAAGTGACTCAATCAAATCAAAGATGGCCTAAGATCACATTCGGCATATCAAACTAGACACAATCAAGAAGCAAGAACACACACAAGTTCTAGCATCCTCTAAGGCGACGATCCTCTCACAAACGAAGAGATCAATATAATGCATCAAAATCTCATAAGACTCAAATCTCACAGCTTTCACATCCATGCTAGTCCTAGTGCATTCTCACAATCATCACACAAGTACTCAAAAAGAAAATTTGCAAGCATACTAGTTCTTTCTCAAATCAACTCTAACTCAAACACTCACACAACAAAACTCCTAACTCAACCTCACAATTCACCCTACTCATCAAATCATACTCAAAGATAGCAATCAACAAGCATAAGGTGATTGATAGGCATAAAATATTGAGTAACAAAACAAATTAATAATAGCCCAAGGAGCATCTCAAGGCACCAAATAAGTAACTCAACTCAAAGATAAGGGGTGCATGCATGTGCAATGTAAAAGAAAAAACATATAAAAAAAAACTCCACCCCCCCAAACTTCGACCTTGCTAGAGGTCTAAGTTTGGGGTTGTGGGTTACCTCAACCAAACAATTCAATTTCTCTCAATAGCTTTGCACACTCCCTTGTCTCAAGTTGGTTCCTTCAAGCTCCACTTCTTTGGCTCTCCTTCGAGACAAGCCTATAAGCAACTTACTCAAATTCGAGGTTAAACATACGACTCAACAACATCCTAATAACATAAAAGGAAAATACTAAAAACACTCAAAAGCAAATAAAAAAAATGGGTTGCCTCCCATTCAGCGCTATTTTTAAGGTCCTCATGCCGGACCAAGCTCAAAGAAGCTTATGGGACATCATACTCAAATTTACCTCCCTTACTCTCATAAGAGTGGTGTTTGAACTCCTTTCCTTGATGCCCCTCCATCATGAGTTCCTTTCCTTCCTTTCCCACCTCAAGTGGTATAGGTCTCAACTCCTTCTCATTTTTAGCTGGAGGAGTTTTCCCAAACAGTTTCTTGAATTTTGACTTCTTCTTCTTAACTCCTCCTTTCTCCTCCAACTGGACCACGTCCACTTTTTTCACCTCTTCATCCTTCAACTTTTTCTTTTTACCCCTATCAAAATAAATCAGATCATAATGCTCATGGGTTAACTCAACAGGTGAAAGATTATAAAATTCATGAATATAAGAGGGATTAGGGATAAAAGGTATGTATTCAACACTAGGATCAATGGAATCCATGCAATACAAACTCTAATCCTCCTTCGGGTGCTTCATGGCCTCATACAGGGAAATCTTAACTTCTTGATCATCAACCTTCAACGTGATCTTCCCATTCGCCATATCTAGCACCATCCCGGCCGTCGCTAGGAACGGTCTTCCCAAGATCAACGACACATGCTCATCTTCTTCCATCTCGAGCACCACAAAATCGGCTGAAAAGATGTGATCCCCAACTTTCACGAGGACGTCTTCAACCACTCCTTGAGGTCGAGTAGTAGACCGGTCGGCAAGTTGAAGCGTCATCATTGTCGGCTGAAGTTCTACACCTTCCAACTTCTTGAAAAGCGACAATGGCATAAGGTTAATGCTTGCTCCAAGATCGCACAACGCTCCTTTCTTGATCCCGTTCCCAATGTCACATAATATCGTGAAGCTCCCGGGATCCTTCAACTTTGGTGGAAGCGCCTTGTGCACTAATGCACTCACCTCGTGGTTCAACTGCACCAACTTGGGCTCGTCCACTCGCCGTCTCTTCGCAATCAAGTCCTTCAGGAACTTGGCATAGTTAGGCATCTGTTCCAAAGCATCATAAAAAGGAATGTTAATATGCAATTGCTTAAAAACATAAAAGAATTTAGCGAATTTTTCATCAAGCTTCTTTTTCATGAAGCGCTGAGGATACGGGACGGGTATCACAGATTTGGGTACCCCTCATTCATCTCGCTCCGTCTCTTTCACTTTCTCCCTTGCTTCCTTTGCCTTTTTCCACTTAGGAACTCTCTCAACCTTCTCAATGCCTTCCTCGTCAAGCTCTTTGCTCGCTTGAGTGCTTTCACCCTCACCCTTCTTCTCAATCCCTTCACTTCCAATCTCATCTCCATCCCCTTTAGGCTCAATCTCTTCTTTCAGCGTCTCAGAATCAGCAGGCATCTGGGGCCCTTCATAGTTGTTTCCACTTCTAAGCTGGATAGCCTTACAATGCTCTTTAGGATTACCCTCAGGCATTGAAGGATATTTACCCGGCTCTCTATTCAACGACTTTGCCATCTGTCCCATCTGAAACTCTATAGAAGTGAACCTTCGGCTGTTCTCTTGCTGAATTCGATTCAGCTCTACATCTCTCTTCTGGAGTTCTTGATCACGATGATCAACTTTCTTATGCAGATCTTTCACATCATACTCCAATGAAGACAATCTCTTACTCCCTTCCTCCACCTTCTGCAATATCGCTCGCAACATCTCCTCAGTTGAGGAACTGCCTTCACTACCCGGAGGCTTTAAACTCGGGTCAACACCCGGAGGAACTGTAATACCCGCCTTCGGGTTAGCATAAGAAAAATTATCATTCTTTCTCCATTGGTTCTGAGGAGGCTACTGGCCTCCTTGATACCCTTGATTGTTCCTCCATTGGTTAGGATGGGGTTGTGGACCCGGTGGTACAAAAGGTTGGCCATAAGAAGGCCTTCCATATTGGTTTCCACCTTGGTAGCCATTCTGATTGTAATAAGGACCTCCCATGTAATTGGCTACCTCTGGTTGAACTGCGGGCTGGTCCACTCTCTCATTCTCTGCTGCATTCCCTTCAACCACGTTCTTCCCCAACTCAAGGTTGTTGATCTTCTCCATCATGGCCATCAGCAGCCTTCTCGTCCCTTCACCCTCCTCAACCTGATGAACTCTTTGGAAATCGACATCCACACTCCAAGCCCCGGTATTCGTGACTATGTTGTCCACGATCTCTCTACACCTCTCTATTCCTTGATTCAGGAATGATCCACTCGCACAGGCGTCTAGATGGTCTTGCCCCGCCTTGTTGGCACCACTGTAGAAGAAAGCCATAACATCTCCCTCATTATACCCGTGCTGCGGACACTCTATCAACATGTTCGAGTATCTCTCCCACGCTTGACGTAGGTCCTCTCCTTGCTTCTGGCGGAAGGAAGAGATCTCAATCCTTGCTTTGATCATTCTGGATGGAGGGTAGAATTGCTCGAGGAACAGACGCTCGAGCTCGGCCCAAGTGGTAATACCTCCCCGTGGGAGCGTATTGTCGTACCACTCTTTAGCTATTCCCGTCAATGAGAATGGGAACAGCCTAAGCCTCTTAGCATCTTCAGACATGCCATTGTAATTAAAAGTGGAGGCTATCATGAGAAAACTCCTCAGATGAGTGTGAGGATTCTCCTTCCCAATCACCCCCTTGAACTGGTTCTCTGTAAGTAGCTTAAGGATTCCCGGGGAAATCGAAAAGTTATTTGCCTCAACAGGAGGCAACACCACCCCATCATAGTATCTCTGCGGTTGTGCCGCGAACCTTCCTCGTATTGCCATGTTATCTACGTTCTGAGGCACAGGCTGAGGAATAACAGGTGGTGCGGGCATTTGTTGGACGGGTGGCAGTTGATAGACTAGAGGTTGGTTGTAAGTAGGTGGTGGAGGGTATGGGTAATGATGATATGGGTAATGTGGGTATGGATATGGGTATGGTTGATTATTTGGTGGGTAAGGTAAGTTTTGCTGTGGGTGTGGAGGGTTGTTTTGAGGGTTTTGGACAATATTCTGAGCTGGGTTGTTGACGTTAGGTGTTCCCGGGTTTTGGCTCTTGCTGTCTCCTATCGGAATTTGATTCTGACTACCACTCCCGCCAGAGCTGTCAACCCGGTCTCCTGTCTGATTAAAGTCCCTAGCCGCATCATCCAACTCATTAGTAAGGTCCATTGGTTCTTTACCCCCTCCTACGGCAGCGTTCATCCTTCTTATAAAGGCTCTGTTTCTTCTTGCTATTATCTCAGGATCCAACTGTAATCTTTCTTCGCTCGAATCTCCTTGCGAGCGTGTTTTCATAAACCTGAAACACTAACAAAAGAGTAAAAACGCAACTGCCGGACACGTACAAATAAAACAGAAAAGTAAAGTACTCACTACTAACTACTAAGCTATCTACAAGTCCTATTCAAAAGACAAACAACGCCATCCCCGGCAACGGCGCCATTGACTTGAACCGAACTTACTAACTCTAACTAGTAGCTTCCCCGCAAGAGAACGGGTTCACTGTAGTATGGGCAACTATAGGGACCAAGTATTATCGAACCCAAGGGAAAGTGTGTATGTCGAATAGATCCCTGAAGATCTACGCGTTGTAGTTAATATGAGTGTGTGTTTTTGGATTTTAGAGAAAAGAATTTAAAACAAACTAAAATTATCCTAAGAATGCAAAAGGAAAATTAAACTAAGTATCTAAGGTGTTTTCAATAAAGGAATGATGATGCTTAGGATAGGAATCCCTACGTATACTAACGGAGCAAGTACATGATCAAGGTATTCGTGACAACCAAGAATTAACCTAAGTAAAAGATCGTAAGATAAAAGCTCAAGATTTTAAACCCTAATACTTAATCCTAGCAATCGACTTCACTAATCCACTAACAAGTTAATAGATTGTGCCTAATTAAAGAGACCCTAATTTAACTAATGGTGATGCGGTCGTCCTCCATAGCTAAACCGGTAGATGAATTAACCTCTTCTAAACCCTCTCGTTAAGACTACTAATTGTTATTGAGTGATGCGGTCGTCCTCTCTCTAACACTTTCGTACGAAATTCAAAGGTAAAGTTAAGATTAATTATAGGAATGCATTAATTAAGAGAATTAAAACTAACGTCACGAATTACCCTAATTATGTACCCACATCCTACTTCTACGAGTTCATCCTAACCTAAGCATACAAGGGTTTTAGCTAGACATGATTATAACGATAACGAAAGCAATAGAAGAAACACCTAACATAAACATGATGAATTTAACAAAGAAAAGATGAAACATAAACTAGGGTTTGAAAGAAAGAAATTCTAAAAAAACTGAAATTAAATTAATTAAACAAAATCTAAAGTATTTAACGTAATAGGACTGAAGAAAAGAAACGAAGAAACAAAATTAAACGAAGAATTCGTAAGAAAAACCTCAACAAAACCGAAAGTAAACTTGCTCGTTCTTCTCCTCTCTAAAAAACTAAGTCTAAAAGTGATTTGGTAAGTGATAGATAAGCGATGGATCGTCCAAAACGTGTTTGGAGGTGGTATATATAAGCAACGGGTCGAATCGGGAGTTAATGGGCCGAAAAACGACGCTTGGAATGAAGCCTTTGAAGCGCTCGAGCTGTCCCGGTCGAGCGGAGGCGCTCGACCATGTTGGTCGAATGAAACAGGAGGTTGAATAGCAGAAATTTTTTTCTGCAAGTCTGGGGCGCTCGACCTGTCGAGGTCGTGCGGAGGCGCTCGATCATGTTGGTCGAGCGCTTTTCAACATCCGTCACTTGTTCGTAAAATCTTCATATCTCCTCAACCGGGAGTCCGTTTTGGCTGATTCAAAATCCTAAGAACTCCTCTTTTCGCCCTCTATCCATCTATGAAAACCACAGAGACAAATTAATGATTTTAAAAAAATGATACTCAATTGACTCCAAATACTAATCGAAAACACTCAATGTTGGGACATTGTAAGTTTTGATTAAGATCCCAATACCTCTGAAAAGATGTATGCATTTGTTGCCAGGCTAGTCTTGGTTAGGATTTGTACTTAGTCCATTTTACACTTCACAGGTATTCAGCAAGAGGAGCACTTGCTGATGTCAATCAAGACTCAAAGCCTGAAGACGAAGATACCATCCTGAACTTATGGCAGTCTCCTAAGCTGGCTGAGTAAGTTTCAGTGATGAAGAGTATGACCCTGAGGTCATCACTACTCAGTCCTGAAGGGAACAGGATGATACTGAGTATATGGGAAGACTTGGAGTAAAGCCAAGCAACGCAGAAGGAATGTCAGCGTCAGGACAAGACCGTTGTGCTCGAGACAAAATGAACTTAATAAGACAGGCCTGAAGCCTAGGAATAAGTTCTGACATTCTCACCAACCTGATGACGTGGACCAATCCGGGGAGGACACGCACGTACGGAACCTGACATGAAGACTGACTTCAGACTGCATATTCAACGGGCAAGCATTTAATGTGCATTTAATGCAACCACCTAATTCCATGCAAGGACGGCTGCTGCATGAAGATATGTCCGTTTGAAGATCTTTACACAGATGACTATGAAGGCTATCTCTCCAACGGAGAGTTTTTCAAATCATCTATAAATACAGAAGGCCTTGAACCCATTCAAGGTTATGGGAAATTTTCAAGCCAGAAGTTACTCAAACTCTCACGCATTCAGTCTTTAGAAGAAGCACTCGAAACCATTTAAATTTCCCAAGTGTTTCTTAGATACTGAGAGTCATTCTGTATTCCAAGAGCTAAATAGCATTATCATAAGCTTAGAGAGATTATCCAATCCTTAGCATAGCCTTGTCTTGTAAGGATAATCTCAACCTTAGTTGGAATCCAAACTGAAACCAAAACCCTAAGTTAGGTTTGTTGGAAGTAAGTTTAGTTAGTAAGGTAGAAATGAGAGTTGTATAGATCAGTGAGGTAGCTGATCTTGGTGCACCTTGGCACGTTAAAAACAAGAATCCCTTGAGTGGATTTCCTGTTGAATCAGGCCGTGGACGTAGGAGCTTGAGTCTCTGAACCACGTTAAACTCCCTGTGTTCTTATTGCTTTGATATTGTGCATAACTGTCATATTACTTGTTCATTCACTGCATTCGGTTTATCAGGTCTGAATCAATCAGTCTGACCTTCAAAAGAACACTGCCCTACTAATCATCATTCAGAATTGAGTAATCAAGGTTTTTCAGAAAGCAAACTAAAACAAGACTTTAAACTATCAGGGCTTACACATTTCCGCACTGAACTTGAACTGATAGTTAGCCAACTGACCCGCACTAAGTGTAGTCAGTAGGTGTGTTATCAGCTCCTAGTTCTTTATCACTCTGAGCAAAGGGGACT
Organism: Ballota nigra; assembly: GCA_947034835.1. Taxonomy (NCBI): domain Eukaryota; kingdom Viridiplantae; phylum Streptophyta; class Magnoliopsida; order Lamiales; family Lamiaceae; genus Ballota; species Ballota nigra. The sequence continues at coordinate 78,458,066 of OX344729.1, read as the reverse complement.
CAGTAAGGTTTTAAGTTTGAAAAATTGGTATACGTGTATTCCCCCCCATACACGTATTCCTCAGTCTTGTACCGGGACCAACAAGTGGTATCAGAGCAGTGGTTCAACGACCGCTGACTTTGACTACTAATAGTTTCAGAGGAGAAACTGTTGGTGGTCACATAACAGATCTGAGTTTACTTTTTCGAAAATTTGCATCACATAATCATGACTTCAAGGAGACTTGAGGCCTCGTTACCTGAATTCTCTGTTTCTAACTTCGTGTATTGGAAGTTCAGATTAGAAGCACATCTTGATGCTATCCATGACCAGATGCCGCGTGTACTCAGGGAGGGACCAATCAAGATCACTATTCCTAATGTCAGAGGACTGGGATATGACGATCTTGATATTGGCGTGCAGGTTCCTAAAGAGAGGAACGACATGACCAATGATGAAATCAAGATGGTGGGACTTGACAATGTCACCAGAAACATCATCTTGCACACGGTGCCCTTCGAGGAGTCAGCCAGGCTGATGAATTTAAAGACGTCAAAGGAGGTCTGGGATGAGTTGACAAGGATGTGCGAGGGATCTGAAAAGATCAAGGAGAACAAAAGAAACATTGCTATTCAGAGATTTGAGGCATTTGAAATGCTGCCTGATGAGAGCATAGATCAGATGGAGTCAAGATTCATCAAGTTGATGAATGAGTTGGTGATGCTGGACAAAGATGTCCCAAGGAGAGATGTTGCTTCAAAGATCCTGAATGCCCTTCCTGAGAGATGGGATAACAGTGTAATCATGCTTAAGAACACTCAGGATATGAGTAACATAACTTCTGCCTTACTTTTTTCAGAGCTCAAAGCACTTGAATTTAATCTTAACAAGAGAAAGAAGAAAGTTCAGCCAGAAGAGAAAATGAAGGAGAGAACTCCTGAGAAAAGTGTGGCATTTAAGGCCAGGTCTGAACCTGTTGAGCCCTCATCAAAGTCTTCATCAAAGTCACTGGTGGAGATGAGCAAGGAAGAACTTGCTGAGGAATACAACCTGATGGCCAGACGTTTTGACAAGCTCAATTCCAGGTTTGGCCGTTATAAGAAGTTTTATCAAGACTCACGAGACAGGAAACCTGAAGGAAGCCACCAAAGCTCAAGGAGATATGAGGAGCGAAGGAATACTGACCAGAGGAGAGAACGTGGTGATGAAAGGAGATATTCTGAACCAAAACCTGAAAGAAGAGACGAACAGAGACGTACTCGTGATGATAGATATCCTACTAAGCCTGAAAGCTCACCAAGACCCAGGGAACCTGACTCAAGAAGGAACCCTGAACCTAGAAGAGAAAGAGTAAGTGAGCAGGTAGCATGTTACAACTGTAACAAGACTGGACACTATCAATACGACTGCCCGGAGCTGAGTGCAAGGGAGAGAGAGGAAAGGAGAGCCACGAGGGATCTAAGATCTGCCGATCGGAGAGCGATGGTCGCTGATGATGCAACAAATTCTGACGGTCCTGAGGAAAGGTCACCTGAACTCTTCTCAGATGACGAGTACGATGATGTCTGCCTGATGGCTAGGGATGAGCCTGAGGTAACATCTAATTCTGTTTGTGCTTCTTACACTGGTCAAAATCCTAAGCTTAGCTCAGAGTCAGCCAGAGAAATGAACCTTCAGATCTGCCTGGATCAATTGATGGTTGATTTCTCCAGACTGCAGGAAACTAATGTCTTTTTGGTTGAGGAGAACAAAAAATTGAGTACTGAAGTTCAAACCTTGAATGATCAGCTCACTCAATCTGATCTTAAGGAGTCAGCTCAGATTGTGAGACTAACTCAGGAAATTGATTTGATCAATGCTGAGCGTCTCCCAAGAGAGAAGATTCTGAAGGATTTGGCTGAGGAAGAGCTGTTCAGGGAGGAAGAATTGAAAGTACTTAAAAGTAAGTTCGATGACCTCTATACCAGACATGAAATCCTGAAAAAGAGTGAGGACTCACTCAAGCGGAAGGTTGCCGCAATGAATAAATCCTCAGTGGCTAGAGAGGAAATAAATAGCAGCCAGATGCTTGGGAACGAGAAAAAGGGACTAGGATATGTTCCTAAGAAATCCTCACAAGGTCAATCTCATGTTGCTTCAGGGAGCAACACTGAGAGGGTATTTGTTCAGGCAGGCCAGAGTGCACCTAAGGTTGTACTTCAGGCCCGGCAAACTGATAAGGGCAAGGAAACTATTGACACAGTCAGGGTTGTGCCTAAGGTAGCTAAGCCAAAACCCAAGGGAAAGGCAAAGCAACCAAAGGAGGCCCCTGAGAGCTCAGGTCAGGGAAAGCCTCAGCGAAAGCAGAGGAAGACTCAGGCCAAGAGCACTCAAACTGATCAGCGAGGGTACCATCATGCTCGGCAATACCAACAGGGAAGGCCAAACATGATGACACCCCCATGGTTTTGGCATCCTGAGGCCTTAAACTGTTTTCCTTTCCCTCACTTGCCTAGGGGGAACAGAAAACAGGATCCTTATCAAGAACAAGGCCCAAGACCCACTGCACCCAGACCTAGGAAGAACAGGAGGCCAGCCAAAAAGGCACCCACTCAGGCTCCTGTAAAGCCTAAGTCTAGCACACATACACCATCTTCCTCTCAGGCAAAGAAGAAGAAAGTAGTGTATGTTGATATTTCAGGGAGACAGATTTACCACTCTGAGGCAATCAGGGTTGTTAAGCAAGTCTGGATCCCGAAGGGTACAGCTGACACAATAGGACCCAACACCCAATGGGTACCTAAAGCCTGAATTGCTTGCAGGCGGCTGTGGATCACAACAAGAGGAGAGGAGACTCTAACAAAGCAGTTTGGTACCTAGACAGTGGATGCTCAAGGCACATGACTGGAACGAAGGGTCTTCTCCAAGAATATCAAGCTAAAGATGGTCCACAGGTAACCTTTGTTGATAACTCAAAAGGTGTTACTAAAGGTTTTGGTGTCTTGATAATAGGTACAATCAGAGTGGAAAATGTGTCCTTTGTGGAAGGACTGAAGCATAACCTATTGTCAGTAAGCCAATTCTGTGACAAAGGTTTCAGTGTTGAGTTCTCATCGAATATATGTTCAGTCAAGGACAAATCAACACAAGTGCTTCTATCAGGTATCAGGAAAGGTAACGTTTATCTCGCTGATTGGAGCAGTACTATTCCTAATACTTGTTTTGTTGCTAAAAGCTCCCTAGAGCTCAGTTGGTTATGGCATAAAAGACTAAGCCACCTGAACTTCAAGATTCTTAACAAAATTTCTAGACAATCACTTGTTGATGGTCTACCTAATGAAGTTTTTAGCAAAGATCATGTGTGCAAGGCTTGTCAGAAAGGGAAGCAGGTCAGAACGTCATTCAAAGAGAAGGCTTCTTACTCCACTGACAGGATTCTTCAGCTCTTGCACATGGATCTATTTGGCCCCATAACACCTGTGAGTATGAATGGTAGGAAATACACCCTTGTGGTTATTGATGATTATTCTAGATATACTTGGGTTATTTTCCTGTTAAATAAGAAGGAAACACAGGTGAAGCTTCCAGAGTTGCTCAGGAGACTCAGCAATGAGAAGAATCAGTTCATTACTAAGATCAGATCTGACAAGGGCACTGAATTTATTAATTCATATATTTTTGACTTTTGTAATGAACTTGGTATAGCTCATGAGACTTCTACAGCTAGAACCCCTCAACAGAATGGTGTCTCTGAAAGGAGAAACAGGACACTGAAGGAAGCTGCTAGGACCATGCTGGCTGAGTCAGGATTGCCCAAGAAATTCTGGGCTGAGGCAATCAACACGGCATGCTACACTCAGAACAGATCCATGCTAAACAAACAACATGCACAGACCCCGTATGAGACTTGGAATAAAAGGAAACCTCGTATTTCTTATTTCCATATATTTGGTTGCAAGTGTTTCATCCTCAACAATGGGAAGACCCAGTTGAAAGCTTTTGATAGCAAATCTGATGCAGGAATATTCTTAGGATATTCTGAAGTCAGTAAAGCCTTCAGAGTTTACAACAGTAGGACCATTGTTGTGGAAGAATCACCACATGTTGTGTTTGATGAATCTGCTAATGAGTCTAGGACAAAAGTGTTGGATCCTGACACTGAGGAGGTCACTGAGAGAGTGACAAGGCTGAGCTTGAGAAATCAACCTGATCCAAAGGTCAAAACAGTTACTATTCCAAGATGGGATGATGACGATGATCAGGACGATGAACCAAGTACCACTCCCAAGCCCAGCACTTCAGGGATAGTTGAGCCTCAGACAGAGGAACAGGCTCAACCTGAGGTAAGTACCGTCTATGAAGATGCTGTCGCAGCTGAGACGGTTCCTGAGTCACCTCATCAAGGGGGAATCAATGTCCATGACATTGAGTTGATTAATCCCTTTGGTATAGACTCAGGATCATCCACTTCTGTTCAATTTCCTGAATTTTATGAGCCTGTAGACACTAACATTACAGGTACTTCAGGAACAACTCCAGGCAAGAGGACTTGGATAGAGAGTCATCCCATTGATCAAGTCATTGGTGATCCAAATGAGGGAATCAGGACCAGACGGTTTCATGGTGAGAGTGCACTGTTCTGTTGCTTCCTCTCTGAGCAAGAGCCTCAGAACATTGAAGAAGCTCTCACTGACTCGAACTGGATCATTGCCATGCAAGAGGAGTTGAATCAGTTCACAAGGAATCAGGTTTGGGAACTGGTGGATAGACCTAGACATCAAGGTGTAATTGGTACCAAGTGGGTCTATAAGAACAAGAAGGATGAGAATGATGTTGTGGTAAGGAACAAGGCCAGACTGGTAGCAAAGGGGTATTGTCAGTCTAAAGGAATAGACTATGATGAGACTTTTGCTCCAGTGGCTAGGTTGGAAGCTATCAGGTTGTTCCTTGCTTATGCAACATATAAGAAGTTTAAGGTGTATCAAATGGATGTCAAGAGTGCCTTCCTGAATGGTGTACTCAATGAAGAGGTATATGTTGAACAGCCTCCTGGGTTTGAGGTTGGAGATAGAGTATATCACTTGAAGAAAGCACTCTATGGACTTAAGAAAGCACCAAGAGCTTGGTATGATACCCTCTCTCAATTCCTGACTGACCACGGGTTCAAGAAGGGAACCGTGGATAGGACATTGTTCAGGATCACTGAAGGTGATGACATTCTCTTGGTCCAGATTTATGTGGATGACATAATATTTGGATCACCAAATCATCAGCTCTGTGAAAAATTCTCTAAGTTGATGACTGGTAAATTTGAGATGTCAATGATGGGAGAGATGAACTTCTTCTTAGGATTGCAGGTCAAGCAGACTAATCAAGGTATATTTATCAATCAGGCCAAGTATACAAGAGACTTGATTCAGAAATTTGGTGTTCAGAACAACAATCCGGCTAGGATCCCCATGAATACGAATTGGAAGATGGATCCTGACACTGAAGGGACTTTTGTGAATTAGACTGAGTATCGAGGATTAATTGGTTCGTTGTTATACCTGACTGCAAGTAGGCCTGACATTACATTTGCAGTTGGTGTATGTGCTAGGTATCAGTCTGATCCCAAGAAAAGTCATTTGGAGGCTGCAAAGAGGATACTTAAGTATTTGAAAAGAACAGTCAATATGGGACTATGGTATCCTTCAGATGACAACTTAGAACTGACAAGGTATTCAGATGCGGATTATGGAGGTTGTAGGATTGATAGGAAATCAAGCTCAGGGACATGTCAGTTTTTGGGTAGTAAGTTGATCTCGTGGTTCAGCAAGAAGCAGAATTCAGTGGCTACATCCACAACTGAGGCTGAGTATATGGCTGCAGGTAGTTGTTGTGCTCAAATGTAATACCCCGATCCAAGTATAAAAAGAAAAATAACTATTGAATCTTTAGTATATCAATACAAAAAAATTTAAATAAAAAGTGGTGTAAATTTAACAAGTTGGGGATGTAGCTCAAATATTGATATATATCTTGGCATAGCGCTTGCACAGCGATAGATACGGGGATCGAAACCCCGCATTCCCAAACTTTTTTATACTTCATTTTAAAAATATTTATTTATATACTGAATCGCTGGTATCTTTATAAAAAAACTTAAATAGAGAGTTGTGCACATAATACATATTGGGGATGTAGCTCAAATAAATGGAATTTCTTGGTAGAGCGCTTGCATAACAAGAGGTACTGGGATCGAAACCCAGCATCCCCAAATTTTTTCATCTTAAATTATATTTGACTATAAAAAGAAAAGTAACTATTGAATCTTTAGTATATCAATACAAAAATATTTAAATAAAAAGGGGTGCAAATTTATCAAGTTGGGGATGTAGCTCAAATGTAATACCCCGATCCAAAATATTAAGTTAAATGTGTTTAATTATTTATGTTCGTGTGAACTTATAATTTTATTGTCAAAATGAGGACTACATGTTTAAAATTTTTATTTTTTCAAACGACGGACGAACAAACCGAACCGGAGGCACTCCTAGCACTTAAAATACGAATCGAATAAGTTGTAAAAAGTTCAAAAGTAAGTAAAATACAATCCAAATGAATAAAATACACGTCCAAAAATCGGATAAAATTATAAAACGAAAACCTAAATTTTCGGGCAACAAAATCAACACCGAAAAATACAGTTTCGACCAAACCGCGTCCCGTAACACTGGGGGCCACCAAAAGGCAGCCCCCAAGCCAAATTTAAGCCATTGAACGTCCATGAGGGGAGGAGACTCCCTCCCCACTCATCTCATGCACATGTCTCCATCACTTGGGAACAAAAATCAAGTAAGACCAAAACTCCCTTTCTTGATCTCTCATTTCTTACTCCCTCCCATTTTAGTATAACATCTTCTTCACATAGAAGACCACCCCCTCCCTTGTCTTGCATAAAAACACAAGACAAGAGAGAAGCCCTCATTCCCCCATCAAACTCCTAATTTTCGGCCACCCCTCTCCCTTGGGGAGAAAACCTATATTCTCCCCATTTTCTTGAGGAAGAAGACCCACTTTCTCCATCATAAGTTCATATATATCCAAGGGTGAAGTTTTTAAGTTCTTTCATGGGTAGAAAACCTTCCATTTCCTCTATTTTTCCCCATGAATCTTCTTTCCAAAAACAAAATTTTAACTTATTTTACATCTTCATCATAGGGCTCCAAGGAAAAGCTTTCCATCCAAAGAGTCATTCTTAACCTCCAAAGAAAGAGAACTTGAAGAGCTATAAGGCCCCCTAGCTTAACAAGAAAGAAACTACAAAGGTTTATCAACCAACAACTCAAAACTCTAATATCTTGTCTTATTGAACATGTTTAGTGTTTCCTTAGAAAGGCATGATACCTAGATTTAAATGTTCTTTTGGATGGTTGAATACATGTTAAATGATATGCCTTTTTCTAGATGTATGTTTAAAGAGAGATTTATGACATGATAAATGTAGAGGTGAAAGATATATGTGCGTGAGCATGTTTAGATGGAGGAGTTGACACTGTCTGTGCTTTCTGGAACAAAACAATGTTCGTGGAACTTGTTATTTACGAATGTTGTTTACATATTCAGAAATTAGATCAAAGTAGCTTTCATTTTCCACTGGTCTCATGTGATTTGGAATTTTATTCAATAATCTATGAATTTTTAAAGAAAACATGACAATCTGCAACTACCTTCGTATTTAAAAAGAATCTGGTACTAATCGGCAAGAGAATAATTTTTTTTAGGAGGTTTCTAAGTATTTTACTAAAATATTCTTGTTAATGGTGCACTGCTGTAAACCTACTGTGACACATGAAAAGTTTATGTACTAGTTTTGAAAACGGACCAAAAATCCTATTTTTCAACACACCAAATACACAAGAACTATTTTTTTTGTGTTCTTCATTTCAAGTTGAAGCTACTGTATAAATTTCATGATTTTTAAATGTGTCTAAGTATTTTTGAAAAATTCCCAAAGTTGTAAGTTGAAGACCTAGAAGAACAAACTGCATCATTTTCAACTTAGTAACTTGAAGTGTTTACTTTTGTTTAAATGCTCATACTTGTCTTGCATGATAGAATAAGGACTTAGAATACATTAGTATCATGTGGATAGGAGTTTGGTAACGAACTTCATGTTTAGGAGTTTTGATCTTAAGACTAAGGATTTATTCCTTGGATTGTGTTATTGTGTGATTTTAGTGAAAATTTGCACTAAGACTAAAGGTTGTGAACTTGTACTAAAAGAAACGAAAATATTGATTATGTCAAAAGTCCTTTTAGGACCAACTTGTTATGTATAAGAATGCGAGAAAATCCTTATAAGTGGATAATGGACTAAAACGTGAATAATAATTTTTGCTAGGTTGAGTGTGGTTCGTGTGTGGGTTCGGAAGTCTTGTTGTCCTCGACTTTTACGAAAAGCTCTTTGAAAGGTGGGTGGTTCATATCTGTATTGCCTGAACACTATGTGATGATTGGTGTATTTTTAGTTGAGTTTATACGGTTTTATTTGGTGAATGTTGTTACTTTACGGGTGCGATGAAAAGTCGTACCATTACGGGTACAATGAAAAGTTATATCAATACGGGTGCAATGAAAAGTTGCATCATAGGATATGTTGAAATTAAGACATATCTGCAGAGTATGTTGAAATTAAGACTGCTCATAGGGTACGCTGAAATTAAGACTGTCCATAGGCATTGATGAAATAATCGTGCCAAAATATGTTTATGGTTGGAAAATATGGTATAAAGATGCTTGAAATATGCCCGATTTACATAATCGCGTACAGATCACCCACGCTGAGAATTCAAATCTCATCCCCTCTTTTACCAAACATTTTCAGGTATCAATATGGAGGACTTGAAGCAGCTGTAGGCACGACCCTCCCCACCACTACCTGATAAAAACTTGGTTTGCTAGTTATGTTTATTTGCATTTTAGATATTGTGTTTTGATTCGTGTGACTGCCCCTTTTAATGCTCGACACTTATGTTTAAAAACTTATCGTTCGTATGCTACTGTATTAGTGATGTATGTTTAACTCTTAATTACAGATTTATGTCTTACACATTTAAAATTTCTTTCCGCTGCAAATTATTACCCTGCGATTTTACGTAATTAGTTTTAAAATAAGGATCTAAGTAAAATATATTTATTATTCATTTAAAAAAAATTAGCTTAGTTTTCTCATATTACTAAGTGACGACCCGAGTCTGAAGCGTTAAATCCAAGGTGAGCTACATTCTGGATTCGGGGCGTTACAGGTGGTATCAGAGCCTAGGTTCAAAACTTCGGACCACGCGTATTACTCTTTTACAAAATTCTTTTTTTATTTAATCGAGTTATTACATTTTCATAAAATGTTTAGGATGTTTATTTTAATTTACAATAGTTATAATATTAAAACGGTGTGGGAAGGAATGTCAACGGCAGCGGCCAGAGCCTCAAGGTATGAAAAGTATTTTTTTTTTTTTGGAAATTTTGAAGTTATATTATATTGAGAAATGCTTCATGATTTATTATCACTTTTATTTATGAATATGTGAAAAGGAAAGGATGAATTATATTTTGATGAGAAAGTTATGATATATGTGAGCAACAAGAAATGATGTTATGATATATGTGAATTGTATGTATGAAACGACCAAGCTATGACATATGTGAAAGATGACTATATTTGAATATTATGATATATGTTAAAATACATATTTTCTTTCTTCTCCCTCTTTAACACTGGCCTTAGATTTATTCGCATGAGGAACATAGGAATCAGAATAGCATAACCTACACTCACTAGTACTTATATATCGTGTAGATCGACTGTAAGACTATTATTGTTTTCACTGTATGTTTCCGTGTGGCTAGGCATAACGCCACCACTAAGGGATGTTATGACACTGACTGAGCCGCAGCCCATTCGCTAAATAGCGCGGAATGAGCAAACCTGAGACACCACACCACCATGGCCCTAACCAGTGTAGCTGACTACGACTCTTATTTCGGAAATCACGTCAGCCTCATGAACTACATCCACGAGCTACACCAAGTAATGGAAGCCACATTCGAGATCCATTGTAGATCCATAGAGGCAGCCCACTACAATATTATCCAGGACGAGTAGAACTTTACATTGGCAATGGACTGCCAGGTCAAACTCGACAATACCAAGATCGATCCCAAAATTTGCTAGGAGTAGGTCAAGGAAATAAAGGAGAAGTTGGCAAGAAGGACAAAGAAAATGAAGTACTATCGTGACACAGTCGAGAATCTAAAAGGGAGGCCCTGAACCACTAGGAGGAGAGCAAATTTCCAGAAGAACTGATAGAGTTCGACCCATCTGAGGACCACACCCGTGCCTACCCTGACGTTGAGACCACGACTAGCCTGTCGAAGACAGACAGAGACCCCAACCACCCGGGACCCTGCAAAATTCTCAAGATTTAAACTAACTTTTTCCCCTTATATATTGCAGACCTTATACATTCGTAACCAACCTGACTTAGTAGCCAGGGACCTAGTATGACTGAGACCTTTTCTAGTTTACTATAATATTTTAATCAATGGGATTCTTCCCCATGATTTCAATCTATATCTAAGTTATGGGTTGTGCTTCTCGTGCAATACGAGTTGTCACTATTTTATCCGCATTACTTTGGCCCAATTACTGCTTTATAATGTGCGTTACTAGTTCCCTAAACTTTCGACCTGAGTTTGACACCGTGCTGCTGATCATGACAGTATGTTCCGGTCTTCGAAGACTCCAACTGAAGCACCTGGTGCTAGTAAACTATTATCAACATAATTGGGCTTGTTTTGAATTTGATCATACCTACATATGATGTAACATATCTTTTTCGCAAATGAGAAACAGAGTAAGAGAAACCTTTGAGGAATCTGTAGGACAACAACCCCCAGTAGAACCACAACCCGTCAATGCCACCTCAGGAGCTGACATGGCCCGAGAGTTCTTCAACTCACTGCAAAACTACATGCAGCAACACCAGCCGCCGGTACCGTTTCCCCAACAGGAACAGAGGACTACAGGGATTATCGAGACCTTTCGACGTATGCATCCGTCTCACCTCAATGGAAAGGAGGGACCCATGATGACTGAGGAATGGATCTCTGAGTTGGAAATGATATATGTTGATGAGCGACCAGGCGAGCAGCAGTGATTGAAGAATTAAGGAGCTAAAACTAAAATCAAGAAACAGGCGACCACCAGGGTACAAAGAAGAATAAATCTTTTAGCGACCAGGAGCGTAATCAGACATATCTCGACGACCAACATAGCAAAGGACAAAGAAAATGAATTAACATAATTAAAGTAAAAAGACAGGAGGCGACCAGCAGGTCCATGATACCCTACAAAGATGTACAAGCGAGCAATTGGCCACCATAAAAAAGCAATTGAGTTATCTCAAAGATCAAGTACAACATTGAGAACTCCAAGAGTCACTAGTCTAGATATGGTCCAAGTGTCTTAACACTTGGCATATATCCAATGAACAATGGTTTAGATGTTGTACAAGTGTCTCAATACATGGCAAAGATCCAATGGTTGAACTATTAGGATAATGACACATAGCCTCCTTGTATATCTATAAATACTCCTTCATTTGTATGAAAAAAAGGAGATTTTTTCCCATAATTCAAAATATACACAAAACTCTTGAAAATTTCATTCTTGATTATTATCCATGATCATGATTCTTGTTTGGTGATCTTAATTAGTGTAAACAACCACTAATCATCATTGATTACAAAAAGGTCATCAACAATTGGCGCTAAAGGAAGGGTTCGAACCTTCGTTTTGCAAAAAGTTCAAAGAAAGTTTGAAGACTTTCACCGAAATCTGTGAAACTTGGCCGGAATCCGGGAAGAAGCCACCGGAAAGCAAGTGTACGCACGATTCGGAGCAAAGTTATCCATATATACATCCCTTTAAGAGTTTGAATGCATGTGTATATGAACTAGGGTTTTCAAACCACCATATTCATATAAACAAGGCTAGTAACTCTTAAGAAAGGTGTTTGTTGGAAACAAAATCACCCCACTCATTTGCTTATCACTCGTACTTCGGTAACCAAAATGGTTCGATCACAAGAAGAACGACATGTGAGCGCATCTCCAAGTCGTAGGTCAAGAACTAGGGTTTCGTCTACCGAAGGACATGCATGCACAGTAAAAGCAACTTCGCAATCCAAGTTACCATTGATACAATTCCGCCGGAAGTGGAAGCTCTTGCTCAAAATCCCGAAGAGCTAGCAAAAACGATTGCTGTTCTACAGGCATTACAAAAGTGACAAACAGCCGGACCATCAGGAGCTCAGGCGGCGACCAACAGAGTGGGCGAGCAGCGAAGTAAAGGAAGAGGAGATACACGAAATGACGAGGTTGACAGCGAAGAATTCCGTAAAAATAAAGGGAAAGCTCCTTTAAGCGAGCGACTGGGAAGCAGAGGAGAATCATCACCAAGTCGGGTAGATGAGTCAAGCAGAAGTACGTCCCGAACAAGCGCTTTGGAGAGGCTAGGGACAAGAAATGCGAACAAGAGGGAACCACCCAGGAAGAACGAGAAACGATCACGCCCCGCTGCTCGCCCACCGGTACACGATCGAATCCGGAGATCAGCTTTTGGTCGATTAGGGCCGAACGGGGCTAGCAACGCTGCTAAGAAGACAACTCAGGAGAAACGTCCCGTTGGTGAGGGACTACATCGTGAAGAAGTTACCGAACTTAATCGCGATGAACAGCCTTCTAACGGGAGGACTCCCCCGAGTGAGTTGCAAGAAATGAAAAGAGCAATTGAGGAATTGCAAAAACAACTGGATTCTCAGAGAGGTGTTGGGTCAACGGTTCTCCCATCTTCACCGCTATCTCCGTCAATTCTCAACGCACCGATTCAGAAGAAAATACAATTTCCAGCCATCAATCTATATGAGGGGACTTCAGATCCCCGTATCCATGTGACAAAGTATTCGGATTTTATGATCTCCATGGGGGCAACGGATGCCACGCAATGTCGAAATTTCCCACTCACCCTGGGAGACGGTCCACACAGATGGTTTTCAGCATTGACTCCCGGCTCCATTAGTTCCTTTGCCCAAATGAGCAAGGAATTTCTGTCTCATTTTTCAACAGCTGGAACATACTTGACCCATCGACACCGATTGACGGATATTAGGCAGGGAGATGAGGAGTCAGATAAGCAGTTTTTAGAAAGATTTGATAAAGTCCTACTGCAGGGCGAAATGGTGAGCGAGGATACGAAGATAGTAGCTGTGATGGCCGGATTGAAGAAAGGAACCGAATTGTGGAAGGAAATGCACTTGACTTGCCCAAAGACGTATGCGGAGTTTAGACATCGGGCAGGTATACACGTATCCATGCAAGAAGCATTACAGAAAGAGTTGGGCGATAAGAGTGATCCCAAGAAAGCTGGAAAGAAACCCCTGGGAAATGACTACAAGGCCCCGAAAAACATGAAAGCTTTCAATGAGGGAGCAGAATTGAAAGACAAGTTAAATCAGGTGTTTGCTACATCAATAGAGGCCGTGTACAACAATGTCAAGGACAGAGACATGCTTTCGGAACCAAGGAAAATCCGGCAAGAACGTGGAAAGTTGAATCCCAATAAATACTGCGCTTATCATCAGAACATCGGACATTTCACTAGTGAATGCCGTGACTTATTGAAACAATTGTGGAGGTTTTATGAAGAAGGCAAACTGTCCGAATTTGTGAAGAGGGAACCTAGAAAAAGACCTAGGGAGGTCAATTTGCCTAGCTCGGATGACGAAGACAGTGACGACCAACCGAGCAAAACGACCAAGAAGGGAAAGAAAGTCTCAACAACACCAGCAGAGCCGATGTGGGAAGTTTTCATGCTAGAATCAAGCGGACACATTGGAGGATGCTCAGATGGAAGACCTCCAATGTCAAAAAGGAGGAGAAAAGCAGAGCTGAGGACGGTAGCTCAAGTGAAAGAAGTGGGAGTCAACCAGGCCACCAAGAAGACGGGGGACCTGGTGTTTTCAGAAAAAGACTTGGATGGTGTGCTCACTCCGCACAATGACTCGCTGATCATATGTGCTAACATCATGGGGACCCGAGTCCACCGACTGCTCGTGGACACTGGGTCATATACAAATATTCTGTTCAAAAGTACGTTAGATCAGATAGGAGATTGTGAGAAATATGTGAAAGAATGTAACCATAAGATAGTGGGATTCAGAGATACTGTAACCGTTCCCCTAGGGGTAGCTACGTTGTCGGTTGAACTTGTATCGACCGAGAATCCTGACAGGAGACTGACTAGAATGCTGGAGTTTTTAGTAGTGGATCAGCAGTCCTCCTATAATGGGTTTCTCGGTCGACCTTTTATCAATGAATTCAAAGCAGCTGTTTCAACGTACTACTATTGTGTTAAGTTTCCAACACCAAATGGACCAGAAATGGTTAAGGGCGATCAAAAAAGAGCTCGTAAATGCCTCTTACAGATGCAACCTAAGGATAACCAGGTATCGACGGTGGACGAACAGTCGAGTAGGAGCACTGGAGATGAACCTTTTGTACTCGACGAAGTTATGGAATCCATTGATACAAAAATGATGGAGGTAGACGACCAACAGAGCGACGAACAAGAAATCCGAGGCGAACATAAGGAACAAGAGACTGTGTCTTGTTCAAACAAAGATGAAGATATCGAACCACGGTTGGGAGCGGAGCCGATGATAGTTGAAGATGAACTCAACTTGGATGGACCCATCATCGATCCTCGATGGAAAGATCAGAAAAGAAGAGCGACACCGGTTGAAGAGTTGGAAGCAATCAGAGTTGACCCAAACCGAGAAGACTTAGAACTCTTCATCGGATCTGAGCTCCCAGAGCCTTACAGATCCAAGATGGAAAAATTCTTAAAGTCCAATCTCGATGTATTCGCATGGTCACATGCCGATATGGTAGGCATCAGCCCTGAGCATGCCTGTTATAAGCTGAATATCGATCCAACTAGAAAACCGGTGAAGCAGAAGAGGAGGAAGTTTGGACCCGATAAATATGAAGCATTGGATGTGGAGGTAAAGAAGATATTGAGCAACGACCTTATCAAAGAGGCGCTATGTCCCAGATGGGTGGCAAATCCAGTATTGGTGAAAAAATCAAATGGCACGTGGAGATTATGTATCGATTTCACAGACCTGAACGCTGCGTGCCCGAAAGATAATTTCCCATTGCCACACATAGACCAACTGGTGGACAATACGGCGGGACATGAACTCCTCACATTCATGGATGCGTTTGCTGGCTACCATCAGATACCTATGCACCCAGGCGACCAGGAGAGTACAACTTTTTACACCAACAAAAATTTGCTATGTTGGAAGAGGATACCGTTCGGGTTAATCAATGTAGGTGCCACGTACCAGCGACTCGTCAACAAAATGTTCAATGAACACATTGGCAAAACGATGGAAGTATACGTGGATGACATAGTCGTGAAAAGCCCGAGAAAGGAAGATCACCTGGAACACCTAACACAGACATTCGAGATACTCAACATGAAGCTGAATCCTAAAAAAAATAGCTTTGGAGTACATTCAGGCAAGTTCCTCGGACATCTTGTTAGCCAACGAGGCATTGAAGCAAATCCATCAAAGGTCAAGGCTATTCTTGACATGCAGCCACCAAGATCCATCAAGGAAGTGCAGCGGCTAACCGGATGCCTGGCAGCTCTGAATAGATTCATATCAAGATCCGGAGATAAGTGCCGACCCTTCTTCGATGCTATAAAGAAAGACGGATTCCAGTGGACAGATCATTGTCAGCAGGCATTTGAACAGTTGAAAGAATATCTTGGCGATACCAAAATCCTATCAAAACCTGTCCCGGGAGAAAAATTGTACCTCTATCTGGCAGCTACAGAGGTAGCCATCAGCTCGGTTTTGGTTCGTGCAGAAGGAAAGTTTCACCTACCCATATACTATGTAAGCCAAGCGTTGCATGAAGCCGAAGTCAAATATTCCCCGATGGAGAAACTGGCATACACATTGGTGATGAGCGTCAGGAAATTACGACCATATTTTTTCGACCACCAAGTAGAAGTCCTGACAACTTTCCCGTTAAGGCAAATCCTACAGCGACCAGACACTGTTGGTCGCCTCCTCAAGTGGTCCCTCGAAAGAAGCCAATTTGGAATATCATATGCACCTCGAACAGCGATCAAAGGACAAACGTTGGCCGACTTTATAGTCGAACTAACCTTTCCTCAAGATTCGACGAGAGGTCATAATCATCCGTGGCATATGTACGTCGACGAATCATCCACCAACATGGCGTCAGGAGCCGGAATAGTGCTAATTAGCCTAGACAGACAAATTTTTACCTCGGCAGTACGATTCAATTTCATGGCAACAAACAACGAAGCCGAATATGAAGCACTAATAGCCGGACTCCGTCTAGCATTAGCAGTCGGGGTAAGAAGATTACAAATATACGGAGACTCGCAATTAATTGTTAACCAAGTCCGAGGAGAGTATGAAGCTAGAGACGAAAGCATGGCATTGTATCAGAAAATCGTAGCCCATCTGGCTTCCATGTTTGAACAGATATACATTGAACAAATACCCAGGGAAAATAATACCCAAGCAGATGCATTGGCTCGCCTGGCCACCAGCACAGGCCCAGCAGAGTTGTCAGAGATCACCATCACGAAAATATGTCGTCCATCAACATTTGACTACAAGGTCAATCAAGTAAATGAAGAAAACGAAGATGATGATTGGAGAACACCCATCATCAAATATCTTCGTGATGGTGAAGTCTCGGGATATCCTCAGGAAGCAGCCAAAATGACCAGGCGAGCAGCAAGGTTTACAATCATGGACGACCAGTTATACAAAAGAGGATTCTCGCTCCCACTACTGAAATGCCTAACAAGAAAGCAAGGTCAGGAGGTTTTGCAGGAAATTCATCAAGGCGTTTGCGGAAATCACGCTGGGGGGCGTGCATTGGCCTACAAGACTGTTAGACAAGGGTATTACTGGCCGATTTTATTGCAAGATGCTATCAAAGTTGCGAAAACTTGTCACAAATGTCAAATATTCGCACCCAACATCCACAAGCCACCAACAGAAATGATAGCAGTTAATAGTCCATGGCCATTCGCAAAATGGAGGATTGATATCATCGGACCTTTCCCGATTGGAAAAGGGAATGTAAAGTTCGCACTGGTGGCCGTGGATTATTACACAAAATGGGCTGAAGCGGAGGCACTCGTGACAATCACACAAGAAAAAATGATAAGTTTCATATGGAAAAGTATCGTGTGTCGGTTTGGAGTCCCACAGGCAATTCTGACGGATAACGGACGACAATTCGAGGGCAAGAAAATAAGAAATTTTTGTGAAAAGTGGGGAATTAAAAAGCATTTTTCAACCTCATATCATCCGCAGTCCAACGTCCAGGTGGAAGCAGTCAACAAAATAATTAAACATATACTGAAGATCCGGTTGGTGGATAAAAAAGGAAAGTGGTCAGAAGAACTACCAGAGGTGCTGTGGGCCTATCGGATATCCCACAGGACAAGTACAGGAGAGACCCCTTTCACTATGGCGTTCGGGATTGAAGCAGTGATACCTATAGAATTGAAGGTCCCAACAGAACGAACAGCAACATTCAATGAACAGGCAAACGACAAGGCTTTAGCTGCAGAGATGGATTTGGTTGATGAAAAAAGAATTTCGGCGGAAATGAAGAACGCGGTATACAAGAGGAGGATCACAAAGTATTACAATTCACAAGTAAAGGTCAGAGAATTTAAAATTGGAGACCTCGTGCTCAAAAAGGTTTTGGGGACGTCGCCAGGAGTATTTGGACCGACTTGGGAGGGCCCATACAAGATAACTCAGAAATGGGACAACGACACTTATGATTTAGAAGACATGAAAGGCAACCCGGCCTAATACTCCTGGAATGCAGCTTTGCTGAAAAAGTATTATCAATAGATAAGAAGTTGTAAGGAAAGTGTAGAATTTTAGTTCAAAATTCCATGTCGTTTCATATTTATTTGTAAACACAGTTGTAAATATGTTAAAAAATGTTCAAGATCTTGTATTTTATGAATATATATGTTGTGTTGCGAAGAATGATTTTTTCAAAATTATTCTATAAAGCAAGTTGCTCGCTCAAAACAATCAAGTAAGAGACGAGCAACAATGCTGAGAGCGACCAGACCCAAGGCCAAATCCATACAAGGATAACAAGGCCCCGATTCATGGGCGACCAAGAAAGAAACACTTAGTTCAAGGCCAAGTCCATGAAAGGACAAAGAGGCCCAGTTATTTGAGGCAAGTCTTTTTAAAAGACCATGAGCCCATGTAAGCCAGTTAGGCGACCATCAAGCACAAGAGTATTTATTCAAAAAAGGAAAATAATGACGGTAAAAGTCATACGAAAAATTTGAAGCGAGCAGCAGAGTATACGGCGAATAAACGAGAAGAAAAGACGCGTAATAAAACAACAATCATCTTCAAATTCATCATTCATTAAGAGCAAAATAGTACAGGAAAGGAAGCAAAAAGTACAGTCATCCTAACATCTACGTAAACAAAAAAGGGATAAAAAGACTTCAGGCTTCAGGGGCTGGAGGTGCGTCCGTGGTCGCCAAGACAGTTGATGCTGCACCAACAGTGGTCGTCGCTGTCGTGACCGCCGCATCCGAGGTGCCCGCCCCATCAATAGGGATTAAGGGAAGAGAGTGGAGGCCGTAAAAAAAATTTTCCTCTCTGCTCGGCTCCACACTTTGCTCCTCGCCAGAAAACCGGGGGGCAGTAATGTGGACACCTTCCCCAAAGATGTCCAAGGGAACACCCAATTCCCCAAGATCGGCCAAGGGAAGAGTAAACCCAGCACCAAGAGGGTTCTCTTTGGCAAAGTCAACAAAATCTTTCTTGGAAGCGGCCAAGACATCCAAGCCGTGATCCAGAGAGAATTTCACCGACCTAATGCTCTCAGCATAGGCACAGATATACCCCAGATTGGTGTTGTCGGCCACATCTTGGGCGTAGACATCATAGGCGACCATGCCGGCTTTCTCTTCAGTGAGGCGGGCAACCTCAGCTTGCAGCTCTTCAACACGGGCGACCAAAGAAGTCTTCTCACCCTCCAGCATCTTTATCCTGTCATCAGCGACTCCCAGGGAGAGAGAGAGCTTCTCCGACTGGTTTAAGGCAAATTGCTCACTGGCCACAGAAGCATTATACATTTGCTCCAGATGCGCCACGGCCTTAGCATGCTCAGCCTTTTCTTGGGCAAGCTCTTCTTCCTTGCTCCTCAGGGCGGCCACCTTCTCCGCCTCAAAACCTTCAATCTTGCGACCAAGACTGCGGTTAGTCCTCTCCAGTAGAATGATCTGATCAAGGAGTCTTTGGGCTGCCACAGCTTGATGGCTGGCGTTATAGGCGACCAAGCGAGCATTATCGCTGGCAGTCTGATCCTGGACGATCTCCTCGGCAGTCCTAGTCCAAGCACGAGGAACCATCTCGGTCGCCCGACAAACATGGGAGTCTGGTATGTCCAAGTAAGGAGGGGGAGATTTAACACAGCTGACACTGTGAAGCACCTCTGCTCGCCCAGGATGCTCTTCAGGTTTATACCTAGAAAGAAAGTGAAATACTAAGTAAAATGAAAAATATCTTAACAGGCGATCATCAGAGAAAAATTTGAAAACTTACTCCCTCAGTTTTACGGAGTCATATCCCAAATACGTGCGATCATTAGATGCTCGCTTCTTCACCAATATAGCAGACACGGCCTGCTGCTCGCTCATGACCTCAACGGAAGAGGGCCTAGAAACCGGAGAGTGTGGGTCTCGGCTGCTCGCCTCAACCATGGTTTTGGAGCATTTTGATGTTCGCTCGGCAACCTCCTTCTCGCCGCGAGAACTCTCTCGGGGCATTTTCTTTGAAGGCCTTTATTTTTCTTTCCCCCCACCACGAGAGGAAGTAGTAACTTTGGGGGCTCCTCTAGGGTGGCCAGCAGGGGCGCGTTGGCGACCATGAGCGGCTGGCTCTTCCCCAGCTCAGAGACGCATGAGAGATAGGGGTGGATCCTGTCTCTTTCTGGTTGGCACCTCGGCGGCCATCTGTTTTACCCTGGCGGCTAATAGGTGGTAAGATTGAGGGATGGTTGGCACAGCAACGGTCACTCGCCGATCTGTTTTTAAATAAAAATAGCTGATGGTCCCGTTTTCGAAGGGCAAAATGGGAATTCAGGAGCAAATTTTTTTTTTAAACCTTCGCGTTGCACCCTGACTGAGTTCAGTGACAAAATACTCAAGTCACTGCGTTGCTGAGAGTCAGAGCTATCAAGTCAGTGATGAGACTTGAAAGCTCAGGCTCTCAACAAGGCAGTGACTCGAGAGACTGAACTCTCGAGTGCCTTGCCTGATCTGGTCAGTGAGAGGAATCTCCCTGACCTGATTGCTTAACTAAAGTTTTCTTAACAAACTCTCAGTGAGCTGATTTTCACAACACTTTAGTAAATACTTTGAAAGATAAGTACGCTCAGTTTAACGTGGTTCAGAGTCTCAATACTCTTACATCCACAGCCTGATTTAACAGGAAATCCACTCCTGGGATTCTTGTTTTTTACGTGCCAAGGTGCACTTACAACTGGACTCACGCCACTCCCTGGGCTGCCTCTCCTCACTAACTTACTCCCAACAAACCTAACTAGAGGGTTTTGGTTTCGGTTTGGTTTTCTCCAACTAGGTGAGGTTTTCCTTTACAATGTGTTAGCCTCAAGCTAGGATTAGGAAAACCTCTCTAAGCTATGAGTTACAAGCTGAACACTCAGATAATATATGTGAAGACCCTAATGGTCAGTGTTCTAGGTGTAAGATGTGCTTCCTTATATCTCCCTTTGAAACGCACAAAAACTCTCACACCCTCATAGCTCGTAGTTGTAGATTTTCTCCTCTCACACACACTTCAATCCGCAGCTGGAAGCTTGTATTTATAATGGGGATTCAAATGTATCCGTTGGAGAGGAAATACATTTGAATCCAACATTTAATGGTTTCAACCACTTTTCTTGGAATGCGGCCTTTGTCAGTGTCAGAGTTGCTGCCTCGTGCTGATTGGTCCACGTGGCCTGAATTCACGGATCTTTGACTCAGTGGGTTTGACAGACACACTGACTTTAGGTAGCTTCCTCCTTCACTGACCGGTGATCTTCAGTGGACTAAACGTCTTCAGTGTGGTTGTCCTTCAGAGACTGTTTGAAGATCACTCCAAGAAGTTTGTCATAAGGCTGGATGACAAACTTCCCTGACCACAGTAGCCTGACTCCTTCAGGGCCTACTTGGTGCAGCACTGATCCTCCTGTTCATGCTCTTCACTGAGTGTTCCACCTGACTTAGCTTAGATCAGCCCGGTTTACACTCAGTGGGACATCCTTCAGGTTTCTCTTCAGGTTCAGGTCTTTCTTCATTGGCTTCAGTCAGTTCTTCTTGAGATGTCATCTTGACTTCCTCATGCAGTCAGTGAGTTCCCCCTTGCTGAGTTCCCCCTCAACTGAGTGCTTCCTCAGCTAAGTTCTTCTCACATTACAACCTGTCTAACAGAATAAACAAACAATCCTGACCTGATTCTAAAGATACTATCCTGACTGCTTTCAAACCTATTACATGTTGTTTTGGAAAATCATCAAAACTAAACATATCCCAACAATTTCCCCCTTTTTGATGATTCCAAAACTTCTAACCAAATGATTTTCTATTACAAGAATATTTTCAGAGTACAGGTAATAGTTTGAAATATGCAGGAATTCCCATAGTTTAAAACATTTAAGATCTGTTCGGTTGACCATTTTTCTTAACAAAACTGGATCAACGGTCATGTGAACAACCCGCTCTGATACCAATTGATGGTCCCGTTTTCGAAGGGCAAAATGGGAATTCAGGAGCAAATTTTTTTTTAAACCTTCGCGTTGCACCCTGACTGAGTTCAGTGACGAAATACTCAAGTCACTGCGTTGCTGAGAGTCAGAGCTATCAAGTCAGTGATGAGACTTGAAAGCTCAGGCTCTCAACAAGGCAGTGACTCGAGAGACTGAACTCTCGAGTGCCTTGCCTGATCTGGTCAGTGAGAGGAATCTCCCTAACCTGATTGCTTAACTAAATTTTTCTTAACAAAGCTCTCAGTGAGCTGATTTTCACAACACTTTAGTAAATACTTTGAAAGATAAGTACGCTCAGTTTAACGTGGTTCAGAGTCTCAATACTCTTACATCCACGGCCTGATTTAACAGGAAATCCACTCCTGGGATTCTTGTTTTTTACGTGCCAAGGTGCACTTACAACTGGACTCACGCCACTCCCTGGGCTGCCTCTCCTCACTAACTTACTCCCAACAAACCTAACTAGAGGGTTTTGGTTTCGGTTTGGTTTTCTCCAACTAGGTGAGGTTTTCCTTTACAATGTGTTAGCCTCAAGCTAGGATTAGGAAAACCTCTCTAAGCTATGAGTTACAAGCTGAACACTCAGATAATATATGTGAAGACCCTAATGGTCAGTGTTCTAGGTGTAAGATGTGCTTCCTTATATCTCCCTTTGAAACGCACAAAAACTCTCACACCCTCATAGCTCGTAGATGTAGATTTTCTCCTCTCACACACACTTCAATCCGCAGCTGGAAGCTTGTATTTATAATGGGGATTCAAATGTATCCGTTGGAGAGGAAATACATTTGAATCCAACATTTAATGGTTTCAACCACTTTTCTTGGAATGCGGCCTTTGTCAGTGTCAGAGTTGCTGCCTCGTGCTGATTGGTCCACGTGGCCTGAATTCACGGATCTTTGACTCAGTGGGTTTGACAGACACACTGACTTTAGGTAGCTTCCTCCTTCACTGACCGGTGATCTTCAGTGGACTGAACGTCTTCAGTGTGGTTGTCCTTCAGAGACTGTTTGAAGATCACTCCAAGAAGTTTGTCATAAGGCTGGATGACAAACTTCCCTGACCACAGTAGCCTGACTCCTTCAGGGCCTACTTGGTGCAGCACTGATCCTCCTGATCATGCTCTTCACTGAGTGGTCCACCTGACTTAGCTTAGAT
The DNA here is from genome assembly GCA_947034835.1 of Ballota nigra. Classification (NCBI taxonomy): domain Eukaryota; kingdom Viridiplantae; phylum Streptophyta; class Magnoliopsida; order Lamiales; family Lamiaceae; genus Ballota; species Ballota nigra. Next base: position 78,434,963 of record OX344729.1, on the reverse strand, counting down.
CAGCCCGATTTACACTCAGTGGGACATCCTTCAGGTTTCTCTTCAGGTTTAGGTCTTTCTTCATTGGCTTCAGTCAGTTCTTCTTGAGATGTCATCTTGACTTCCTCAGGCTGTCAGTGAGTTCCCCCTTGCTGAGTTCCCCCTCAACTGAGTGCTTCCTCAGCTAAGTTCTTCTCACATTACAACCTGTCTAACTGAATAAACAAACTATCCTGACCTGATTCTAAAGATACTATCCTGACTGCTTTCAAACCTATTACATGTTGTTTTGGAAAATCATCAAAACTAAACATATCCCAACAATAGCGTTAATTGTGGCGACCAGGCGAACAAGTAAGTTAAATGAACTACCTTAAGGGATTTCTGCTTGAGCCTCCAAGTGATGAGGACTCGTAAAAAGCTGAGCAATCTTACGACAATGAGCCTTCAAGAGGTAATTTATATCGCAAGTGGCAGGATCCCGCAACACTATCAAGGCTAAGGTGAAGAAAAACTCGTCACTCAATACTGGTTGTCCCCACCTCGCAGCTCTGGGTCCTGCAAAACAACAAAGAGGAAAAAATTAAAATTAGTCCTCAACGCGGTCCCAAAAGAAAAACAAGAGTGCCTACGTTTCATTTTCCCAAAACACTCGGGAGTATTAATGCGCGCCTGGCCGCCAGAAAAATCCGCCGATGCTCGCCAGTCTCCACCAATGAAGAAGAACTGGTTATGCCAACTCTTAACTTTATTAGCAACTCCAGTGATGAGTTTTACCCCGGTCCTCGCCTTTACATAGTACCAGTCTTCACCCTCTTCTTTACAGGCTGAGATGACTAAGGCATAATGGATCTCCGCCGTGCTAATCTTGTTCTTATACCCTTCAAGACCAAAAAGGGTCATCAATGCAAGCAAGTTACTCCACCCGATGGGAGTAATTTGGGCAATGGCTAGATTAATGTCCTCCAAAAAGCGACCAATGAGAGGATGTTGAGTATATCCAGGTTGATCGCTGTACAGCCTGGAGGTGGACGATCAGCAGTTTCTCCTTCCTTGGGGGCATAGATAAAAATATCATATGGGATCTTATAATAAGATCTGATGCCCTCCAAGTCATCCTCAACAACTAAGCTCGAAATCCTGCTCGCCGCGTAAGTGTTGGTATTCCTTTGAGCGGACATGATTGCACGGGGGCGAGCAGGGAAGGCACTGGAGTAGCGAGCAACATACTCTTCCCACTCGTTTTGGTGAACAACGCCTTCAGGAATTTGGGATTCAGGAGCCACTCTAGAGATGGGAATACCTATTTCCTCGAGAAATTCCCAAGTCACTGCCAGTGGTGGTCGCTCCACTTCAGGCTGGTCGCTCCCCGCATCGATCTCAGCGGCCACTTCCTCTGAGTCTTCCCCCAAGTCAGAGGAAGTTGCTCCTCCAGTATCATGGCGACCAGCAGGATTCTGGACCTCATCGTCGCCAGAATTTTCAGAAGCGTGGGCTTCAACTGAGCGAACAACAGAGGACACCTCAGAACCCGTCTCTTCGTCGACCAGTAAAGTCCTCAAATTTTGGGCCAAAGCTTGTCGAATCGATCGGCGAGGAGCAGGGGAAGCGTTATCTTCCATGGGACGTTTCCCGGGGTTTCGTTCAAAAATTTCGATCGAGGCACCCTCACTCGAAGAGGACATTTTGGGGAATCAAAAGAGAAAAGAAAGAAAAATGAAATGACAGCTAGATATGGTGGCGCCGGGAAACTAACGGCGGCGCCGGAAAACTGACGGCGGCGGCGCGAAAAATTTCTTCAACAAAATGAAAATCAAATACGAAATTGAAAGCGAAATCAAAGAGAGAGACAAGATTGAGAAGTAATAATCGAGAATTACCTGGAAATCACACGCAAATTCGATCAGGAACTCGACGAAAATGAACGAGGGAAAGCTTGGAAAAAAGCTTCAATGGCGGATTTGAGGAAAAAATTTCGAAAGAATGAAAGGGGGGAGAGGGAGAAGTATTTATAAAGGTTTGAAAATGGGGGCCAAAATAGAATTTTTTAAAAATTCTATAGGCCCCTACTTGCAAAACTGACACAGACGTGGGCGGCAATGACGTCACTTGCCGCCCACGACGTTTCGAGTCCCGAGGTCTTTGGGAATCCAACCGTCGTGTACACGCCTAATACTCTCCTGTTCGCCCCCGAGACTAGATGTTCGCCTAAAGTTTCCCGCCTAAAGAAATTCAAAAATTATTGCTCGCCTAATGGATACAAGAAATATTCTATTAAAGGTTGTGCCTTGTTCTTCATTAGTCAAATATCTTCCTAATAAAGAACAAGTCAGGGGGCAATGTTGATGAGCGACCAGGCGAGCAGCAGTGATTGAAGAATTAAGGAGCTAAAACTAAAATCAAGAAACAGGCGACCACCAGGGTACAAAGAAGAATAAATCTTTTGGCGACCAGGAGCGTAATCAGACATATCTCGGCGACCAACATAGCAAAGGACAAAGAAAATGAATTAACATAATTAAAGGAAAAAGATAGGAGGCGACCAGCAGGTCCATGATACCCTACAAAGATGTACAAGCGAGCAATTGGCCACCATAAAAAAGCAATTGAGTTATCTCAAAGATCAAGTACAACATTGAGAACTCCAAGAGTCACTAGTCTAGATATGGTCCAAGTGTCTTAACACTTGACATATATCCAATGAACAATGGTTTAGATGTTGTACAAGTGTCTCAATACATGGCAAAGATCCAATGGTTGAACCATTAGGATAATGACACATAGCCTCCTTGTATATCTATAAATACTCCTTCATTTGTATGAAAAAAAAGAGATTTTTTCCCATAATTCAAAATATACACAAAACTCTTGAAAATTTCATTCTTGATTATTATCCATGATCATGATTCTTGTTTGGTGATCTTAATTAGTGTAAACAGCCACTAATCATCATTGATTACAAAAAGGTCATCAACAATATATAAACACATGAACCTGACGGAGGCACAAAAAGTCTCTTGTGCACAGTTTAAGCTAGCAGAGGACGCCGCTAAATGGTGGGAATCGTTTGAGCACACTTTAAATATCGAAGGAAGGCAGACACTTAACTGGGAAGTCTTCAAGGAAGCCATGATGAACAGGTATTTTCCGGAAGCTCTCCGGGACCAGAAAGAGATTGAGTTCGTGAATCTCCACCAAGGAAACCTCTCAGTAACTGAGTATGAGAGACAATTCAATCAGCTGTCAAGGTATGCCCCACATCTGGTGGGTATTGATGAAAGGAAAACGAGAAGGTTCAAGAGGGGCTTGAGGCCAGAGATCGGAGGAATCATTTCAGGACTACGTCTACAGACTTATAATGAGGTTTTTGATCGAGCACTCATAGTCTCGATTGGACTGGGAATGGAATTCAGGACCACTCCAACTGCACTGGCTGTCAACAGGGGAGGACAACCAAATTTTAAAGGAAACCAGAATCAGGTCCCAAGGGGAAATAACCTTACACCAACCGGATCTAGGCCACTACCACCATGCCAAAGGTGTAATAAAAGGCACCCAGGACCATGTTTGACTGGAAGGGGGACTTGCTACTACTGCCGCCAACCGGGGCACAAGTACACTGAATGTCCAAAACTACAAAGTGAGAATCTTCAGACAACTAACAACCAGTTCGGCCAACCTCAGATATGGAATAATCGATCCGAGCAGCCAATGAACAACCATCTACCGGGACAGCCCAAAGGAAACCTTTGCTTGCCTGGACCACCAAGAAGGGATGCACCGATACCAGAACCAGGAGAGTGGGCGCAAGTGAATGCCATCCTCGATGAAGGAGGAGAAGAGGACCAGAATCAAGAATAGAACTATGACAGGTATATCACGAGTCTTTGTAGATCCATTCTTAGGTAGAATTTAATGCATGCGCTTATTTGCCTCATTTAGGATCTTCATTACGATTACAAGTCTGCGTAAGACGCTTGAAAGCTAGGAGCAAATAAATAAGGAATGAGTTTGACTCTTAAGTATATAAGTGTGATGCATCGGTTTTCACTTTAGAAATAGATTGATTTCTTGAGAATTGAACGATGACGTTAGGTCTGAGACAATAGTCTTATTGTTTTCACCTTGGGAAACCGAAGTTAGAATAAGGTAACAAATACCACATACATTAAGGATCCTAGTGTCGCCACGAGAGAAGAGATAAAAAAAATAGTAAGAAGTGTCGTGTAAGAAGAAAGAGACAGAGAACGTCGATTAGACGTCAATTGAAGAAGACACAGCAGATGGAACAACGAGTTTTAAGTAACGATCATTAAGATGTGAGTACAAGTACTTTTGAGTAAAATATTGTGGAAGTAAAGGTCACCAATTTTTTTTTTCCGAAGATGAATTCTATACGAAGTACCAAATTACTGAATAGGAGCCATAAGTCAAATTTCGGGGACGAAATTTCTTTTAAGGAGGGTAGGATGTAATACCCCGACCCAAAATATTAAGTTAAATGTGTTTAATTATTTATGTTCGTGTGAACTTATAATTTTATTGTCAAAATGAGGACTACATGTTTAAAATTTTTATTTTTTCAAACGACGGACGAACAAACCGAACCGGAGGCACTCCTACCACTTAAAATACGAATCGGATAAGTAGTAAAAAGTTCAAAACTAAGTAAAATACAATCCAAATGAATAAAATACACGTCCAAAAATCGGGTAAAATTATCAAACGAAAACCTAAATTTTCGGGCCACAAAATCAACACCGAAAAATACAGTTTCGACCAAACCGCGTCCCGTAACACTGGGGGCCACCAATAGGCAGCCCCCAAGCCAAATTTAAGCCATTGAACGTCCATGAGGGGAGGAGACTCCCTCCCCACTCATCTCATGCACATGTCTCCATCACTTGGGAACAAAAATCAAGTAAGACCAAAACTCCCTTTCTTGATCTCTCATTTCTTACACCCTCCCATTTTAGTATAACATCTTCTTCACATAGAAGACCACCCCCTCCCTTGTCTTGCATAAAAACACAAGACAAGAGAGAAGCCCTCATTCCCCCATCAAACTCCTAATTTTCGGCCACCCCTCTCCCTTGGGGAGAAAACCTATATTCTCCCCATTTTCTTGAGGAAGAAGACCCACTTTCTCCATCATAAGTTCATATATATCCAAGGGTGAAGTTTTTAAGGTCTTTCATGGGTAGAAAACCTTCCATTTCCTCTATTCTTCCTCATGAATCATCTTTCCAAAAACCAAAATTTTAACTTATTTTACATCTTCATCATAGGGCTCCAAGGAAAAGCTTTCCATCCAAAGAGTCATTCTTAACCTCCAAAGAAAGAGTCATTCTTATTTCGTCAGTGTCCATGTGGTCGTCCAAGTCCATCATGTTCTCCAGTACTGATGGCTCATCGTCAGGATAGCTTGTGGTGGCCTCCATCATGGACACTTGAGTAAATTTTGCCTTTAATTGTAGGAGACACTCCCGAGCTCTTCTTTGGTCTCCTTTTACTGTGTCTGTCCCACTTGCTGTTGGAAACTTTATGCAATAATGGTAAGTGGAACATGCAGCTTTGAATTCATTTAAAAAGGGGCGACCAAGAAACCCGTTGTAAGTCGATTCCTGGTCTACGACCAAGAAATCAACCATTCGAGTAATATTCTTTTCGGGTTCATTGGCCGTTACAAGTTGTACAGATAATCTAATCTCCCCTACTGGAGTGGTTACACCATTTCCAAAGCCTACAATTCTGTGAGTTGTACTTTGAATATAGCCCGAACAATCTTCAAGTTGGTCGAACGTCTTCTTGAATATGATGTTGGTATAGGCTCCGGTGTCCACCAAAAGTCTGTGGACTCTTGTTCCCATAATTTTGACACAAATTACGAGCGCGTCATTATGTGGGGTCGAAATTCCTTCCAAATCTTCTTCGGTAAAGGTTAACTTTGCCGTTTGCATGATGGATGGTTTAACCCCCATTTCTTGTACTTGGCCCAGAGCTCGTAACTCTGCCTTCCTCTTTCTGTTTGACATTGGTGGACGTCCATCAGAACAACCTCCGGTAGAGCCGGAAGGCTCCATCATGAAAATATCCTCCATTGGGCGTGCAGCTGCAGCGGGAACTGGTCGTCCGGGGCGATTATTTCGTTGAGGCTTTTCATCACTTTCCTCCCCCGGGCTGCTCTTCCGGTCTCTCTTGCCGGGTTGTCTCTTGACAAATTCGGAGAGCTTTCCCTCCTCATAAAACCGCCAGAGTTGCTTTAGCAAATCTCTACACTCGCTTGTAAAGTGCCCCACGCTTTGATGGTAGGCACAATACTTGTTGGGGTTGAGTTTGCCAGTGTCCTGACGGATTCTTCGCGGAGGGGAGAGCAACTCCTTGCCTTTCACATTATCGTAAACAGTGTCAACTGACACTGTTAGCACCTGGTTAAGCTGTTCCTTCAATTATGTCCCTTCGTTAAATGCTTTCATGTTCTTCGGGACTCTGTACCCTGCTCCACCAGGCTTCTTGTTGTTCTCCTTGGGGTCTACTTTGTTCTCCCCCAAGTTTGCTTGTAGGGCCTCATGCATGGAAACGAACACGCCGGCCTGATTTCTGAACTCGGCGTAATTCTTTGGGCACTTCAGACGTACCTTTTTCCACAGTTTTGACCCTTTTTTCAATCCGGCCATAACAACGACAATTTTGGTATCCTCGCTGACCGGTTCTCCTTCCAACAACACTTTATCGAATCTTTCCATAAATACTCTGTCAGATTCGTCGTCATTCTGTCTCAAATCTGACAGTCGAGTTTCTGGGAAAGATACGAGGCGGCTATTGAAAAGTGTGAGAGAAACTCCCGACTCAGTTGAACAAATGAGTGAATTGAGGCCGGAGGCATTGCCGAAAACCATTTGTGAACTCGGTCGCCCAACGTCAATGGAAAGTTCCGGCACTCGGTGGCATCGCTGGCCCCCACAGAGACCATGTAGTCCGTATATTTTGTTAGGTGGACACGGGGGTCAGTAAGGCCTTCATATTGGATGCTCGCCGGAAATTGAATCTTTTTCTGAATCGGGGCCTTCAAAATGTGGGATGCTAGTGAGGATGATGGTATGCTGGTCGTCTCTATTCCTCTCTGTTGGTCCAGCTGTCCTTGCATGCTTTCCACTGCCTTCCTTAGGCTGGCCAACTCATCCAAAGGTGCCCCCTGACTTGGAGGCTGTTAAGCGAACAAAGGCGCATGCCTTTCTGTTCGTCGCAGTCCCTCACTCGGAGTGGGCTCCTCCTGGAGTTGCTTCCTAGGGTTGTTCGCCGCATTTGGCCCTAGGCGTCTGAAGGCAGATTGGGACAATCTTTCATGTACGGATGGGCGAGGTTGTTCAAAAGTTGTTCGCCCATCTTCTGCTCCCTGGCGAGCAGCTTCCTTCAAATGGTGAGGTGGGCCAAGTCTGTCCTGGGCACTAGAATGAGTAGTCCCATGACTTGACACAGTTGTTCGTCCATGGGCAGACTCGGCCTGCTCTTCTCTTTGGTCGACCATCTTGGCCTTGCCCTTGTCCCGCCTGGCCTGAGCGCTGTTTACTTCATGTTGTTCGCCCCTAGCAGTCTTAGCCCTAACAACTTCCAGTGATTTATCCCTAGGCCTTGCTTGTGAAGGTCTAGTTTGTTCTTGTTGTTTCTGGAGGGCTTGGAGAGCTGCTATGGTCTTGGCCAGCTCGTTAGGGTTGTTCGCCAGGGCCTCCATTTCAGGCGGGAGGTTATGTGTTATGGCTATATGCTGCGATCTGTTCGCATGTTTAGGATCACGGTCTTGATGGTCTGCTATCGAGGCCCGAGTAGGAGATGCTCTCCTTGACAGACGTGATCCTTGTGTTCCCTTGGATTGAGGCATCCTAAATTGGATTAGCTTCTTAATCTTTGAATCTTCAAGCTGTTATTGAAGAACACCAAGAACACTTTTATTTGTATCTTCAAGAGTTTCTTGAGGATTTCTTTGAATCTTCAAGTTTCAAACTTGAAGTTCTTGAGTAATCACACTTAATCGGAGGTTCGAACCCTCCTTCTAGCGCCAAATTATTGATGAACATATTTAATCGGGTGGATAAATGGCTGTTTAAATCTGTGTTACGTCACCAATCAATAACGTGTGATTGATTACCACCGTAAATGGTAAATCGGGGTGTGAATTTATCGAATTTGTAAATTCGGTAGTCGAAATCGGACTTATTTCGTATGTGTGAGCGTTTAGGTGTATTTGTGTGTGTTTTGGAATTGTTTATGAATTTGAACTTGTATTTCTTAGCTGGAGACCAACTATTTATAGAGACTAGCAAGCATGAGGTGTCCAAGACTCTTGGTCTCCCTAGCCTGCATGCTTGACATGTGTCCTTTTGACCTTATCTAAGCTGAATCTTAGTTACAAAGTCTTATTTGGTCTCATCTTCGAACTCATTGTTGTTCGCCAAGGTCGGCTTGACTGATCTTGATGATTCTCCAACTGAAAGTTTTTCGCCTCTTGAGGTTGTACTTTGGAAGTTGTTCGCCTTATGGCTTTGTTCAGCTTGGCTTTGGGATCTTAGTCCTTTGTTCACTTGTACACACCTTTTTGGCTGACTGTTGTATCATATTTTGACCAAGTTATTCGTCATTGGTGACTTCATAGTTGGCTCATTCTTGGTCTCGGGTCTTAAAACCTGTTCGCCCATTAGTTGTTCGTCGGTGGAGTTGTTCGTCACTTTATACACCTCCCGGATTGGTTAATGCACCCAAATCACGATTTTCTTTGTTTAGACCTTAATTCTTGTTCGCTCCATATTAGATGATGTTCGCCTATCAATAATTGCCCCCTATCCTGACTAGATGTTGCATCAGACGAGCAGCTTTGTGGCGAGCAACTGTAGTTAGGATATTGTCCTGGTCAAGTCTTGGACGAACAACATCTTTGTGACGAGCAACATTGGGATAACTGTTTCGTCTTCCCATGATCTGGGGAGATCACGAGGATGACGCCAGCGCAATGATTGCGCGCCGTTCACGCGCGAGCAGCCCCGAGGCCACGCGCCCCTATAATTGCATATAGGCCCTCCAACTTTTTATCTCACTCGGGATTGACCCCGTCTTCTTTCAATTGAGCCCTAGAACTTCTGGGTAATTATGCCTTGTACCCCGTTTTTGCTTGGGGTATAAATAGTGGGGAAACTGAAAATTTTCCCACTTTTTATCCTTTTGCTACAGTGCTCCGACGATTTCTTCTTTCCTCCGGCTATTTCGAGCTTTCCGGCGTACGTTCCTCCAGCATTTGGCTTCAAATCTTCATTCCCAGGTAGTTACTCTTCTTTTTCCATCTTTTTCTCTACTTTTTCTCTCGAAAATTCCATCGCCGCCTTGTGGATCCGAGCGCCACCATCTTCTCCGGGAAAGCACCGCCATCTGTAACACTCTCTGCCGCCACTTGGATTTTTCCTCTCCCTCCTATGTCTTCGCATTCGAGCAACAAAACCGAGGAGACCTTAGATCCCCTTTTCCCTACTGTTGCCCATGATCCACCACCTCCGATTGAAGTTTCTTCAGCGTCGAACGCTCACGTAAATTCAGTTGTTCGTTCTGTGGAGAATACTGGTGTGGGCCCATCTGGGAGAGAACTGGCACTTGTGGCGAACAACAATTCGAACGAAGACTCTTCATCTTCTGCTGAATCTGAAGATCCAGAATTTAACGAACTCACCCGCGAGTTCTTGGAGGGTATCAACTTCCCTTCCCCAAAGAAGATGGAAAACGAGATTCCAGTTGGGGTTGCTCGATCATTTGAATGGCGAGCATATGCTGAAGAGTATGCGAACAGCTTTCCCCGTCCACAGAGACAAATAATGGATAAGGTGAAAACTGGATACCAGACGAGCAAGATCAGAAGTGTTGTTCGCGAAGATTAACTGGACTCACTCCGGGCGACCTACAAGATCCCATATGATATTCATATGTGGGCCCCTCGGAGAAAAGAAAGAGCTGATAGCCCACCCCCAGGATGCACGGCGATCAACATTCACACCTTGATCGCCGGACTAAAGCTGCCTCTTCCACCCATTGTTGGTCGATTCCTGGAGGCGACCAACTTGGCCATCACCCAAATTACTCCAATTGGGTGGATGAACTTGCTAGGTTCCATGTGCTTGTTCGCCTTGGAGGGGTACATTGATCGGATCACTGCGGAAGAGATCAACTACCTGATGACAATTACAAAGTGCCCCCTAGGAGAAGAAGGTTACTACTATCTCAAGGCCAGAACTGGGCTAAAAATGGTGGAAGATGTGCCGAACAAGGTTCGTAACTGGAAGCAACACTTCTTCTTCATTGGGGGTGATTGGCGAGCATCTTCTGGTCCACACGGTGGCCCTGGGCGAATAAACTCTCCAGCTGCTTATGGAAAAATGAAGCGTAAGTTTACTTCTTGCTCGCCTTTGGGCTAAACTGTTCTAATTTAACTTTTCTTGTTTGTTCGCAGGCCCTCGTCTGCCCAAGTGGGATTCGGAAGAGGAGGAGTTGAGCTCCGAATTTCTGTTTACTTCGTGCTTGGTTGGCCTTCGCAATAGGACATATAGAACTATCGACTATCTGTGTCGAGCAAAGTGTCAAAAAGCTGCTCGCCTTTTGACATACCCTCACCACTTGGAGGCCCAGGCCGAGGTGCCCCCAGGTATGAAGATTTCTAACTCTTGGTTCAAGTCTTGTTCGTCATTGACTTTCTTAACTTGCTCGTCTAATTTCTTTTTCTTTTCTTTTTTTTAATTTAGCCGAGCAAGTGACAGTTGCCGTTCCCCCTTGCTACGCTCTCTTAGAGCAAAGGGTCCTTGAAATGGCGCCACCAAAAGGGAGGAAAAGGAGAGGTGATCTCCCCACCAAAGTGCTTGCCATGACGAACAAGCATGAGGGGGCCAAAGTTCCAAGGCAGGCTGCCCCTCCCGTTCACATTCAGTCATCTCCTCTCGTTTCCCCTCCTCGTGGGAGGAAACATTTAAAGAAAGCGGATGGGACTCCGCTGGCCCAAGACATCCTCGACAAGGGGAAGGAGAAAGTGGGCCAGAGTCATGCTCGCCCCGAAGGGGACGTTATTCGCTGCACCTCCGTAGAGCCCTCGGAGAGAACTGGCAAGGCGAGCAAAGATGTGGGCTCCCCCCAAGGCCCAAAAGACATCACATTCCTCAGCTGGGATGAACGGAAATTTGCCGAGTAAGTATTTACCCTCTTCTGCCGAACAACTTTTGTTTTTGTTTTTTTTTTCTTAATTTTTCTAAGTATCAACTTCTTTCTTGTTCGCAGATATCGGGCTGACGATCATCCTAGGCGAGCACCTGCCGTCCACCAGTATGCTTGCTCCAAAACTCCCTCCAATATTAGGGAGATCTCTGTTGATCATGTTCGCAGAGCCACGGAGCTGATCGCCCGGGCATGGACACGGCCCCTGGAGAAGACTATCTCCACGCAGGGATTGGCAGACAATGTGTATCTCTCAATGATGCTTCATGCTAATGGCCTTGTCACTGCGCAGAGGGCAATGGCCCAAATTGCCGAGCAGGAGGATTCTATTCGTCGGTATGCAAATACTGCTCGGCAATTGACCGAGGAGAAGGATGGCCTTATTAGCCAGTACGAGGCTAAAGTTGCTCGCCTCAACAACCAGGTCACCCTCTACATCGATGCTGAAAAGAAGTACCTTGAAGAAATTCAAGGCTTATCAAGTGAATTGAGAGGCAAAGAGGGAAAGAAGTTGTCCGCGGCCGAGCAAGAAATTGCTGAGCTCAAAGCCGAAAATGCTCGTCTCCGAGAGAGGGAAGCCAACCTCTTCACTCGCGAGCAACTTGATGCCGAGGTTCAGTCTAAATCCGGCCCCATATCCAACCTTGGGTATATTTTTGCCTACGCGGATGGCATCCGTATGGCCGACGCTTACGACTACAAGGATATGGTGGACGAGATGAGCAAGGATTTGAACGAGTTCCTCGAGCACTATCCGCCGCCGAACAACATCGAAATCCAGTTGGCGGACTTGGCTGTGCTGGGGGTTAAGCTTGAAAAACTTGACCCCAGCATTGTCATTACTCATCCTCCACCCATTGTTGACGATGGCGAGCAGGAAGAAGAGCCGGCTGCTGCGGGCGAGCAAAATGCCGAAGAGACTGAGCGGAAGGCTGCGGAGGACTTGGTCAAAGATTTAATTGTTGAGCCTCCTGCCGAGCAAACTCAAGAGCCTCCCTCCGCCGAGCAACAATAGATTTAGGAGTTAGTCTTTTTTTGTCTTCATCTTGTAATAGTTGTTCGTTCTTTTTTTGTAGTACCTTTTGTAATGGCTACTTCCAGCTGTACTATTTTTGGGGCTTAAAGCCTTTCTTCTTAATGAATGCCTTTCTTTTTGTTCGCTCATCTTCTTTTTATATGTTAATTGCCTTTACATTTCTGTTAATGCTTTTGCAATTATAACATATAGTTTTGGGCTTTGTTCGAATAGAACTTTGCCTTTTAATGGAATATGGGTTTAGCCTTAGGTTATGTTCACCTTAGGAGACGAACAACCTTTAAGTGGCTTTGGTCCTTTTAAATGGACTTGTACCTGGAGCTTTGGGCTTTTCTTTTGCTGACGAACAACTACTATATTTACACTGAAATAATTACAAGTGTTGAAAGACTGTTCATCATTAACATATACAATATGACGAACAACCTTGAACAAAAACTAAAACTTGCTCGCTTATAGAATTTTGCCGAGCAAATCTATTCAAAAAATAAAAGATGCTGCACCAAACTATACAATGTGCCGAGCAACTTTACAATCTATACTTAGCCAAAATTTTCAAAAAATTAGGCAAGTTTTTGATCCATTCCATTTGTTTGCTTGATTCACTTCATTCGCTATACTTGCCCCCAAGATAATTGCTCGCCCATTCATTGATAGTACTTCTTGAGATGTACGACATTCCAGGAGTATGAGGCCGGCTTGCCTTCCATATCCTCGAGATCGTATACGCCATTTACAAATTTTTCTGGTATACGATACGGGCCCTCCCAAGTTGGTCCCAGTACTCCTGAAGGTTGGGCGAGCAGTTTTCTTAGAACCAAATCTCCAACTCTGAATTCCCGGACTTTCACACGGGAATTATAATAACATTCCGCTCTTTGCTTGTATGTTGCATTTCTTAACTCAGCATTGAGTCTTTTTTCTTCGAGCAAATCCATTTCAGCATTTAGAGCAGAGTTGTTTGCTTTCTCATCAAAGTTGGTCATCCTAATGGTGTTGGTCCTTAACTCAATAGGTATTACCGCTTCTGTTCCGAAAGCCATAGCGAAGGGTGTTTCTCCGGTGCTAGACCTGGGAGAAACTCTGTATGCCCACAAGACTTCCAGGAGTTCTACAGACCAACAGCTTTTGCTCTCCGCCAGTCTCATCTTTAGTGTATGCTTGATTATCTTGTTCACAACTTCAACTTATCCGTTTGACTGGGGATGATAAGGTGTGGAGTAATGCTTCTTGATCCCCCACTTTATGCAAAAGTCTCTCAACTCCTGTCCATCAAATTGCGGACCATTGTCTGTCACGATTGTTTGTGGAACTCCGAATCGACATCTTTTGCTGCGTAATTTTGACCATGGCCTCCGCTTCTGCCCATTTCGTATAATAATCGACTGCCACCACGGCAAATTGAACACCTCCGACTCCTATCGGGAAGGGACCAATGATGTCCATTCCCCATCTTGCAAAAGGCCATGGGCTGTAAACTGACACGAGCTCTTGGGCAGGGGTATGAATATTTGGGGCAAAAATCTGACATTGATGGCAAGTTTTTGCTTTCTTGATTGCGTCCTGACGTAATGTCGGCTAATAATATCCTTGCCTGATGGTTTTGTACGCCAAGGCTTGCCCCCCAGTGTGATTTCCACATACTCTTGCATGAATTTCTTCGAGTATTGCTCGTCCTTGCCCCCTAGGCAAACACTTGAGAAGTGGGACTGATATTCCCCTTTTGTAAAGCTGTTCTCCCACCAGAGTATATCTGGCGGCTTGCTTCACTAGCTTGGCAGCTTCAAAAGGGTTGTTTGGTTTTTCCCCATTTTTCAAGTATTTGACTATATTTGTTCTCCAGTCTTCCTCATCGGCAGTTTGATCGTCAAGCTGGTTGACATTATAGCTTACTGTTGATGGATCATTCATCTTTGTAATTATAATGTCTGCCAACTCTGCTGGCTCCTCACTTGTTGCTAATCGGGCCAGAGCATCTGCCTGAGTGTTGCTCGTCCTTGGGATTTGTTCGATGAAGACTTGATCTAACATGGACATAAGGTGAGCAACAATCTGTTGATAGCCGATCATATGATCATCTTTTGCCTCGTATTCACCTCGGACTTGGTTCACAATCAATTATGAGTCTCCGAAGATTTGTAACCGTCTAACACCTACGGCAAGGGATAGGTGAAGACCAGCAATGAGAGCTTCATACTACGCTTCGTTGTTGGTTTCCATAAAACCAAATTTGATTGCCGAGGTAAATACTTGTCTTCCAGGGCTAATTAGTACCACTCCTGCACCTGACGCCACATTTGTCGAGGATCCATCAACATAGAGATGTCAGGGGTGATCTAGTCCTCTCGTCGGATCTGGTGGGAAAGTTAGTTCGACTATAAAGTCGGCTAATGCTTGCCCTTTGATCGCTGTTCGAGGAGCATAGGTCACCCCAAATTGGCTAATCTCTAGTGACCATTTCAAAAGACGTCCAACAGTGTCAGGGCGATGGAGGATTTGTCTGAGTGGGAAAGTTGTTAGTACTACGACTTGATGATCGAAAAAGTATGGTCTTAACTTTCGCACACTCATGACCAAGGCATACGCCAGCTTCTCAGTTGGGGAGTATTTGATCTCCGCCTCATGCAGGGCTTGGCTGATGTAGTATATAGGTTGGTGGAATTTGCCGTCTTCGCGCACCAGTACGGAGCTGATGGCAACTTCTGATGCGGCTAAGTATAGGAATAGCTTCTCTCCTGGGACTGGTTTTGATAGGATTTTAACATCTCCCAGGTAGTCTTTGAGCTGATCAAAGGCCCTTTGACAGTTGTTAGTCCATGAGAAGCTTCCTTTTTTGATGGCCTCAAAGAATGGATGGCATTTGTCCCCAGATCTGGATATGAACCGATTCAAAGCTGCTAGGCACCCCGTGAGCCTTTGCACTTCTTTTACTGATCATGGAGGTTGCATATCCATAATGGCTTTAACCTTTGCTGGGTTGGCCTCAATACCCCGCTAGCTAACAAGATGGCCCAAGAACTTTCCCGAATGGACACCAAAGCTGCTCTTCTTCGGATTTAGCTTCATGTTGTAATGCCGAAGAATCTCAAACACTTGGGTCAGATGTTGGAGATGATCTCTTTTCTTGGGGCTTTTGACCACGATGTCGTCTACATAGACTTCCACCGTGTCTCCGATTTGTTGGTCGAACATTTTGTTCACCAGCCTTTGATAAGTTGCCCCGACATTGATGAGGCCAAAGGGCATTCGCTTCCAGCACATCAAGTTTTTGTTAGTGTAAAAAGTTGTGCTTTCTTGATCGTCTGGATGCATTGAGATTTGATGATACCCTGCAAAAGCATCCATGAATGTTAGCATTTCGTGGCCCGCAGTGCTGTCCACCAATTGATCGATGTGCGGGAGAGGAAAGTTGTCCTTCGGGCATGCTGCATTCAGATCTGTAAAGTCTATGTATAGCCTCCACGTCCCGTTTGGTTTCCTCACCAGCACAGGGTTTGCTACCCATTGTGGACAAAGGGCTTGACGGATCAGATCGTTGTCTAACAACTTTTTAACTTCTTCATTCAATGCTTGATATTTGTCCGGGCTGTACTTCCTCCGTTTTTGGTGGACTGGCTTCTTGGCTTGATTAATGTTGAGCTTGTGGCATGCATGCTTTGGATCTAGCCCCACCATGTCAGCATGAGACCATGCAAAAACATCTAGATTCTTGAGGAGGAATTCCTTCATTCGGGATCTGTATGGCTCAGTGAGCTTAGATCCTATGTAAAGCTCAAGATCCTCGTTGTCAGGGTTAACTCGGAACGCTTCCAGTTCTTCGACTGGAGTTGCTCGTCGTTTCTGGCCTTTCCAACGGGGATCAAGTATCGGTCCCTCAAGATTGGTATCATCTTCGATGTTCATGGGTTCTGCCCCCAGGCGGGGTTCTGGATCATCCGTTGGCCCTGATCCGTTGTTGTTAGCCAGTACCCGGCCCTCCAAGTTGCTTGATGAAGGTTGCTTGTCACCACCACTTCTTTGTTCGTCAGATGGAAGTTCTTCATTGGTGGTGGCAAGTTGCTCGTCCAACACTTGCTCGTCCAAGTGTTGTTCGTCAGTGTCCATGTGGTCGTCCAAGTCCATCATGTTCTCCAGTACTGATGGCTCATCGTCAGGATAGCTTGTGGTGGCCTCCATCATGGACACTTGAGTAAATTTTGCCTTTAATTGTAGGAGACACTCCCGAGCTCTTCTTCGGTCTCCTTTTACTGTGTCTGTCCCACTTGCTGTTGGAAACTTTATGCAATAATGGTAAGTGGAACATGCAGCTTTGAATTCATTTAAAAAGGGGCGACCAAGAAACCCGTTGTAAGTCAATTCCTGGTCTACGACCAAGAAATCAACCATTCGAGTAATATTCTTTTCGGGTTCATTGGCCGTTACAAGTTGTACAGATAATCTAATCTCCCCTACTGGAGTGGTTACACCATTTCCAAAGCCTACAATTCTGTGAGTTGTACTTTGAATGTAGCCCGAACAATCTTCAAGTTGGTCGAGCGTCTTCTTGAATATGATGTTGGTATAGGCTCCGGTGTCCACCAAAAGTCTGTGGACTCTTGTTCCCATAATTTTGACACAAATTACGAGCGCGTCATTGTGTGGGGTCGAAATTCCTTCCAAATCTTCTTCGGTAAAGGTTAACTTTGCCGTTTGCATGATGGATGGTTTAACCCCCATTTCTTGTACTTGGCCCAGAGCTCGTAACTCTGCCTTCCTCTTTCTGTTTGACATTGGTGGACGTCCATCAGAACAACCTCCGGTAGAGCCGGAAGGCTCCATCATGAAAATATCCTCCATTGGGCGTGCAGCTGCAGCGGGAACTGGTCGTCCGGGGCGATTATTTCGTTGAGGCTTTTCATCACTTTCCTCCCCCGGGCTGCTCTCCCGGTCTCTCTTGCCGGGTTGTCTCTTGACAAATTCGGAGAGCTTTCCCTCCTCATAAAACCGCCAGAGTTGCTTTAGCAAATCTCTACACTTGCTTGTAAAGTGCCCCACGCTTTGATGGTAGGCACAATACTTGTTGGGGTTGAGTTTGCCAGTGTCCTGACGGATTCTTCGCGGAGGGGAGAGCAACTCCTTGCCTTTCACATTATCGTAAACAGTGTCAACTGACACTGTTAGCACCTGGTTAAGCTTTTCCTTCAATTATGTCCCTTCGTTAAATGCTTTCATGTTCTTCGGGACTCTGTACCCTGCTCCACCAGGCTTCTTGTTGTTCTCCTTGGGGTCTACTTTGTTCTCCCCCAAGTTTGCTTGTAGGGCCTCATGCATGGAAACGAACACGCCGGCCTGATTTCTGAACTCGGCGTAATTCTTTGGGCACTTCAGACGTACCTCTTTCCACAGTTCTGACCCTTTTTTCAATCCGGCCATGACAACGACAATTTTGGTATCCTCGCTGACCGGTTCTCCTTCCAACAACACTTTATCGAATCTTTCCATAAATACTCTGTCAGATTCGTCGTCATTCTGTCTCAAATCTGACAGTCGAGTTTCTGGGAAAGATACGAGGCGGCTATTGAAAAGTGTGAGAGAAACTCCCGACTCAGTTGAACAAATGAGTGAATTGAGGCCGGAGGCATTGCCGAAAACCATTTGTGAACCCGGTCGCCCAACGTCAATGGAAAGTTCCGGCACTGGGTGGCATCACTGGCCCCCACAGAGACCATGTAGTCCGTATATTTTGTTAGGTGGACACGGGGGTCAGCAAGGCCTTCATATTGGATGCTCGCCGGAAATTGAATCTTTTTCTGAATCGGGGCTGTTGGTCCCGGTACAAGACTGAGGAATACGTGTATGGAGGGGGGGGGGGAAATACACGTATACCAATTTTCAAACTTAAAACTGACTGAGTCCCCTTCACTCAGAGTGGTAAAGAACTAGGAGCTGATAATACACCCACTGACTACACTTGGTGCGGGTCAGTTGGCTAACTATCAGTTCAAGTTCAGTGCGGAAATGTTTGAGCCCTGATAGTTTAAAGTCTTGTTTAGTTTGCTTTCTGAAAACTTGTTTTACTCAAATCTGAAAGGTGTTTAGTAGGGCAGTGTTCTTTTGAAGATCAGGCTGATTGATTCAGACCTGATAAACTTGAATGCAATGAATGAACGAGTAATATGGCACGAATGCACAATATCAACGCAGTAAGAACACAAGGAGTTTAACGTGGTTCAGAGTCTCAAGCTCCTACGTCCACGGCCTGACTTAACAGGAAATCCACTCAAGGGATTCTTGTTTTTAACGTGCCAAGGTGCACCAAGATCAGTTACCTCACTGATCTATACAAACTCCTCTTACTAACACACTAACTGACTTACTCCCAACAAGCCTATCTTAGGGTTTTGGTTTTAGTTTAGATTCCAACTAGGATGAGATTATCCTTACAAGACAGAGCTAAGCTATGGATTGGATAATCTCTCTAAGCTTCAGATAATTCTATTTAGCTCTTGGAATACAGAATAACTCTCGGTTGCTAAGAAACACTTGGGAAATTTGAATGTTTTCGAGTGCTTCTTTTAAAGGCTGAATGCTTTGAATGCTTGAGAGTTTGAGTAATTTCTGGCTTGGAAATTTCCCGTAACCTTGAATGGGTTCAAGGCCTTCTGTATTTATAGGTGGTTTGAATAACTATCCGTTGGAGAGATAGCCTTCTAGTCACCTATGTAGAGGGGCTTCAAACGGACATATCACCATGCAGCAGCCGCCCTTGCATGGATTTGGTATTTGCATTAAATGCACATTAAATGCTTGCCCGTTGAATATGCAGTCTGAATTCAGTCTTTATGTCAGGTTCCGTACGTGCGTGTCCTCGTCGGATTGGTCCACGTCATCAGGTTGGTGAGAATGTCAGAACTTATTCCTGAGCTTCAGGCTTGTCTTATTAAGTTCATTTTGTCTTGAGCTCACCGGTCTTGTCCTGACGCTGAAATTCCTTTTGCATTGCTTGGCTCTACTCCAAGTCTTCCCATTAACTCAGTGACAACCTGTTCCCTTCAGGACTGAGTTAGTAATGACCTCAGGGTCATACTCTTCATCACTGACACTTACTCAGCCAGCTTAGAAGACTGCCATAAGTTCAGGATGGTGCTCTTCGTCTTCAGGCTCTGAGTCTTGATTGAATCCAGTGAGTTCTCCTCTCACTGAGTACCTGTGAAGTGTAAAAAGACTAAGCACTAATCCTAACCAAGACTAGCCTGACACAGACATATTAAGGCGAACATCTTTTCAGGGGCTTTGGGATCTTAATCAAAACTGACAATGTCCCAACAATTTCCCCCTTTTTGATGATGCCAAAACACTGAAAAGATCCTCAAAACACTTAGAGGAAACAAGACAAACCTATCTATAAGATAAGACAGTGTTAGAGCAATTCTTGATAAAGTACAGAATTTAAACAAGCCAAAAAGACAATGAGTTTTTGTCTGTGGGCAAAAGTAATAGATTTCATTGATAGATGTGGAAATGATTACAATGAATCTAATCTATTACAAAGAAGCCTATGAACACCTAGACTAATCTCATTTCAGGCTTGAGTCCATATCCTGCATAAACTCTTGCCTTTAGCTCGTCAAGTCTTCCAGGTTGGTTCACATATCCTTCAGCTCTGGCTATCTTCAAGACTTCCATCATTATGGCCTTAGTGTCATGCTTTTGAGTTCCAGGAATCAAGGGAGGAGCTCGAATGGTGAACTCAGGAGCCTTCACTTGGACTTGAGCTGCCTCAGCCTCCTCCAAGATCTTCTGGAATAGCTCAGGATGATTGTCCATCATATAGTCAGTGAAGTGGGCATCAATATCGTCAGTGGCGCCCCACTTCTTCACAACAAACCATAGCCTGACAAATTCATCCCTTGCATCAGTCCAAAACTCCTTCAAAGTCTCTGAGACGAACTCATCAACAAAAGCTTCCCTTGCTCCTGATTCTGGCCTACTGACTTGAAGAATTGTTGCTTTCCTAATTGTTGGCTTCTTCCTGTACTTCCTTGGCTCAGGCTTCGCCTTCTTCCTCCTTAGCAAGCTGATCACTGCATCATCTAGTTCGCGTTGTTGAAGCTCATTGATGTCAGTCAGCTTTTCAACCTTCTTCTCCAAAATGCGCATCTTCTCCTTCTGAGCAATTTCAGCTCTGCGCATAGCCTCAGTCTTTTCAGGTTGATCTCCCCATGCTTCAGCACATAGCTCCGCAACTAACTCACCGGAGTAAGTGATGGGATTCTTCCTTGAGCTCATGGTTGACGATCTTTGGACTGGCTCAGGTTGTTGCTTTGAAGGTTCATTAGCCTTTGCCTTTGTTGCCTCCTCCCTCAGCTTGGCAACTAATTGTTCTCCTTCCTTCTCCACGGCCGCTAACCTAGCTGACTTCCTTACCCTTAGAATATTTCCATCAGGATTGGCTTCAGGATCAGCTAGGACGGTCTCTCCTTGACTAACTGCCTCAGATGCCTCAGGGCGGGATATTTTCTTCTTCTTTTCCCCCTTTTTGGCATCATCATTGGCCTCAGATGGGAATGCGTCAGATCCGCTGTTGATTACGAAGGAGGCTAGGGAATGGACATCGTTGATTCCCTCCTTCAATAATTCAACTCCCATTGAAATCCCAGTCCCTGCAAAAGATACGGAACTGATGGCAGCATTGACTTTCTTCTCAAAGACCTCCATAGAGAGTTGGAGACTTTGTTCAGCCTTGGTGATCCTTTCTTCCACCTTCACGTACTCACCGCTGACTCTGCTAACCTCAGTCAGTATCTTCGCAGACTCCTCAGTGGCCTTAACCAAAACGTCCGCCACTGATTGAGAAGTGCGATCCAGCTTCCCTGACTCCAGCTCCAATTTGGACGCTGAGTCCTTCAAGGCCTGAGTGACAATAGCTCCAGTCTGAACTGCAAGCCTGTCCACTGCCTGATTCATCTTTTCGTCCCTGATCGCATCCCTCTCTTCAAGCTTCTTGAGAGTGTTTCTGAGCATCTTCTTTGTGCGCTTCCTCTCATTCTTCATTGACTTGGCCGTGTCAGTCATTGTGCGCTTTAACAAGATCAGCTCCCTGTTAGCAAGGGTGTTGTAAGCTGACTTTGTCCACCTGATGTGCTTCGCCAGGGCCTTGGAGTCTTCATCTTTTTCAGCACGTAGCCTCATTACTTCCTCCTGAAGTTCAGCTAGATTTTCCGAGGTTTTCTCCTGTTTGACCTCCACTATGCTTGTAAATTCAGCACGGCCGACCCCGGTTATGATCACATCTTCATCATCAGCGGCCTCATCAGTGATTGGCTGCTTTCCCTTGTCAGCCCCTGCAGCATCAGTCCCTTCTTCAAGGTGCACTGAAGGCAGTTGTGAAGTAGTCATAGCCGCCTCCTCAGGCTCGGCTAAGCTAACTTGAACCTTAGGAACTTGTCCTTCGGAACTGAGAGTCTCCTTGAATGCCTCAACATCATCCTCTCGTGTCTCAGGGCAGGGAATCTCTTCATCGACAGATGTCTCATTGGCAGCTGAGATGTTCACAACATCCTCAGCCACTGGTCCACCCTTGGTACCAGTGTTCTTATCACCTTCCCCCTGAGCCTGAGGCTCAGAGTCCATCTCATCAACTTCTCTAGCAGTCTCCTCCACTGCCTTTTCCACAGCTCCACCTTGAGCGTCATCATCCTCCTCATCATCCTCTTTCTCTTCAACGGAGAGAAGATCAGCCTTGCTTTTGGCCATCATTTCAGCCACAAGCTGCTTCAGGTTATCGAAGTTCAAGAGTTGAAGCCAGCTTGTCAGGCTAAAGAATGAGCAAATCTTGGCCTCCTCCGTCTCCCAATGCTCCCAGCCGCGAGCGTCAACCAACATATGTTGCTCCTGCATGTTTGATTGTTTGAAGTCCAACCAAACTTTGAGCTCCACCACATATGCCAGCAATTCAGTATATTTGTACAGCCCAGGCCAGCACTTCCCTGCCCACTCCGTGGCATTCCCCCTGAGCGTATTCTCCAGTATACCTCCCGCCATGTGCTCATCCAGCTCCTCCTCCTCTATTTCAAGGAACTCATCCTCTTCAGCTGAAATAGATTTGGGACAGTCTTTGGGGTTGGGGTATGAGGGAAAATCTGAGGGGTTGGGAAGGTTTGGCTCGGCTAACTGGTCAGGCTCATTTGTAGGTGAGGTTGAGGGCACTGACTCAGTAGGGTAATTTGGCTCTGAAGGTTGGGGGAGTTGGGGAGTTTGATGTGTGGGATCAGGGATGGAAGGTGTTTGGGTTTCAGGATGTGGGGGTGTTTGAGTGGGTGCTGTCTCAGGCTGCAATGACTCAGCCGTCTCAACAGTCTTTCTTACCTCCTCTAAGTCAGAGGCTCCAGGAGAGCTTGACTTCTCCCTCTCACTCAACTCAGGAAGTTTCTTAGCAGGAGACTTCTTTACTCCCTTCCTAAGTCTCTTCAGGGGCCTCTCTCCCTGAGCACCCTCCTTACTGACGTCATCATCAGTTCCCTCAGCCTCAGTCCCGGCCTTCTTGGGATCTGACTCAGTCCCTGACTTCGTGCTCTTCCCTGACAGCACGATTTTCACCCTCCTCTCCTTCTCAGCCACGTCCACCTCAGGTTGCTCCACCTCTTCAGCAGCAGCCTTCTCAGCCTCCTTACTCCTCTCAAGGAGCTCATCCACCTTTTCAATGAGGCTGGTTGCCACTCTCTTGGCCTTCCCAGCTGGCTTTCTGGCCTGACCCTTTGCTTTCGCATTGGGATCAGTCAGCCCTAGCACTGAATAGGTGTCACTCAGTGAGGAAAACATTACCTTCTTTGAGGAAAGGGTGTCCTCAAAGTCAAAAGTGTACTCATGGCACGCATGAGCAATCAGGATGGACAATCTTGTGCCAAATGGCAGGATGGCACTGACGGATATGTGCTTCTTCTCCTTGTCACACGTGATCTTGTCCAATCCCGCCTGATGGAGTTGATCGAGGAAGAACTGCTCCCAGTTCGCTTCCACTCCATCAGCGATTGCTCCCATGAGCCTCAGCTTGGGCAGACTCAACTGCTCGTGAGAGCCAGTTGCTCCCATCACAATCTTGGACACCAAGTCCACCAGTGCCCTGTACTCCGGCTTCAGAGTGCTCTTGTTCTGACGGGCCCTGAACTCCGAAGACCCTGACTTGGTCCATTTCCCAAGGAATTCTCCCTCCGAGTTTTCCTTGTAAGTCCTGGGGTTGACGCCTGAGAATGGCAGCTTGAAGACTTCCCTCACCGCCTGCCTGAGATTGATGGTGACCACCTCCGAGTCGTAGAGAGGCTCTCCGTCGCCGTTCTTTTCTCCCGTCGGCTTTAGCGCAGTCACCTTTGTGAAGACTTCCCCCTTCCGCAAGAACATGTTCAAATAAGCTTCCACCACTGTTCTTGGGAGCACGGAAATGGGGCGGGTGGTGAAGTATGTTTCCAACCCGGCGTCGGAAATCCATTTAAAAACGGGTTTGATTTCCTCAACCGTTAGACAGATACCTTCCATGGAGATGACTTGCTCCATGTGTACCAGCTTCTTCTCAACAACATCGACGATCTTGTCGGTTCTCCAGTCGGAATTAAGGAGTGCCATTGTTTTTGAAAGAGAGGTTTTAGAAATTCTGTGTTTGAGCAAGAGAAAACTCAGTGTGCAAATTGTGCGTTGTGTTTGCGTAAGGACCTCAAAAGGCACCCTTGATTGATAAGACTAAGTCAGTTACTCGAAAGGTTTTGAAATGAGAGGCCAGGATTAATCTCAGTTTTAATTAAAACCCCAAGTCAGTCATATTCCGTATAAAACGGACACGTATATGAAAAAGTAACTGTAGCATTAAATGCTCCGTGCGCGTGGGTTTAAATATAAAAAGGCACGCTTTTAATGAAAACGGAATGCATTTAATAAAGATTTTCAGGACGAATGACTCAGGGAGACGCTTGAGATTCACAAGAGTCAGGTTAGAACCCATACCTGTCAGGGAGACATTGTAGCACCCTGATACCTCGCTGAGTCGAGTCTGGCCTGAGTTCCCCCTAGAACCCTACACTGACTGCTTTCCCGGATCTAAGAGTCCCAATTCCACTGACAGTTCCATAAACCTTGCTTCAGCCAAGGGCTTAGTCAAGATGTCAGCTCTTTGCCTGTCAGTGTGAATCTTTTCCATCCTAATATCTTTCTTTTCCACATGATCTCGAATGAAGTGGTGTCTAATATCCACATGCTTGCACCTTGTGTGAAGCACTGGGTTCTGAGTGATTGCTATTGCACTATTGTTATCACAATAGATTGGAACCTGATTAGCAAATACTTGGTAGTCCCTCAACTGTTGCCTCAACCATAGGATCTGAGCACAACAACTACCTGCAGCCATATACTCAGCTTCAGTTGTGGATGTTGCCACTGAATTCTGCTCCTTACTAAACCACGAGATCAACTTACTTCCCAAAAACTGACATGTCCCTGAGGTTGATTTCCTATCAATCCTACAACCTCCATAATCTGCATCTGAATACCCTGTCAGTTCAAGGTTGTCATCTGAAGGATACCATAGTC
Source organism: Ballota nigra (assembly GCA_947034835.1). Classification (NCBI taxonomy): domain Eukaryota; kingdom Viridiplantae; phylum Streptophyta; class Magnoliopsida; order Lamiales; family Lamiaceae; genus Ballota; species Ballota nigra. The sequence continues at coordinate 78,410,155 of OX344729.1, read as the reverse complement.
CCATATTAACTGTCCTTTTCAAATACTTAAGTATCCTCTTAGCAGCCTCCAAATGACTTCTCTTGGGATCAGACTGATACCTAGCACACACACCAACTGCAAACGTAATGTCAGACCTACTTGCAGTCAGGTACAGTAAAGAACCTATCAGCCCACGATACTCAGTCTGATTCACTGAAGTCCCTTCAGTGTCAGGATCCATCTTCCAGTTTGTGTTCATTGGGATCCTGGCTGGATTGCTGTTCTGAACACCAAACTTATGAATCAAGTCTCTTGTATACTTGGCCTGATTAATAAATATACCTTGATCAGTCTGCTTGACCTGCAATCCTAAGAAGAAGTTCATCTCTCCCATCATTGACATCTCAAATTTACCAGTCATCAGTTTAGAGAATTTCTCACATAACTGATGATTTGGTGATCCAAATATTATGTCATCCACATAAATTTGGACCAAGAGAATGTCATCACCTTCAGTGATCCTGAACAATGTCCTATCCACTGTTCCCTTCTTGAACCCATGATCCGTCAGGAATTGAGAGAGGGTATCATACCAAGCTCTTGGTGCTTGCTTAAGTCCATAGAGTGCTTTCTTCAAATGGTATACTCTATCTCCAACCTCAAACCCGGGAGGTTGTTCAACATATACCTCTTCATTGAGTACACCATTCAAGAATGCACTCTTGACATCCATTTGATACACCTTGAACTTCTTAAATGTCGCATAGGCAAGAAACAACCTGATAGCTTCCAACCTAGCCACTGGAGCAAAAGTCTCATCATAGTCTATTCCTTCAGACTGACAATACCCTTTTGCAACCAGTCTAGCCTTGTTCCTTACCACAACACCATTCTCATCCTTCTTGTTCTTAAAGACCCACTTGGTACCAATCACACCTTGATGCCTAGGTCTATCTACCAGTTCCCAAACCTGATTCCTTGTGAACTGATTCAACTCCTCTTGCATGGCAATGATCCAGTTCGAGTCAGTGAGAGCTTCTTCAATGTTCTGAGGCTCTTGCTCAGAGAGAAAGCAACAGAACAGTGCACTCTCACCATGAAACCGTCTGGTCCTGACTCCCTCAGTTGGATCACCAATAATTTGATCAATGGGATGATCTTCTAACCATGTTCTTTTGCCAGGAGTTGTTCCTGAAGTACCTGCAATGTTAGTGTCCACATGCTCATACAATTCAGGAAATTGAACAGAAGGGGATGATCCTGAGTCTATACCAAAGGGATTAACAAGCTCAATGTCAGGGACATTGATCCCCCCTTGATGAGGTGACTCAGGAGCCGTCTCAGCTGCAACAACATCTTCATAGACGGTACTTACCTCAGGTTGAGCCTGTTCCTCTGTCTGAGGCTCAACAATCCCTGATGTGCTGGGTTTAGGAGTGGCACTTGGTTCATCATCCTGATCGTCATCATCATCCCATCTGGGAATTGGCACAGTCTTGATCTTGGGATCAGGTTGATTCTTCAAGCTCAGCCTTGTCACTCTCCTCGTGACCTCCTCAGTGTCAGGATTCAGCACCTTTGCCCTAGACTTATTAGCAGATTCATCAAAGACAACATGAGGTGATTCTTCCACAACAAGGGTCCTACAATTGTAAACCCTGAAGGCTTTGCTAATTTCATAATATCCCAAGAATATTCCTTCATCAGATTTGCTATCAAAGGCTTTCAACTGGGTCTTCCCATTGTTGAGGATGAAGCACTTACAACCAAACACATGAAAGTAAGAAATACGAGGTTTTCTTTTGTTCCATGTCTCATATGGGGTCTGAGCATGTTGCTTGTTCAGCATGGATCTGTTCTGAGTGTAGCATGCAGTGTTGATTGCCTCAGCCCAAAACTTCTTGGGCAATCCTGACTCAGCCAGCATGGTCCTTGCAGCTTCCTTCAGTGTCCTATTCCTCCTTTCAGCGACACCATTCTGTTGTGGGGTTCTAGCTGCAGAAGTCTCATGAGCTATACCAAGTTCATTACAAAAGTCAGAAATATATGAATTTATAAATTCAGTGCCCTTGTCAGATCTGATCTTAGTAATGGACTGATTTTTCTCATTGCTGAGTCTTCTGAGCAACTCTAGAAGCTTTACCTGTGTTTCCTTCTTATTCAACAAGAAAATAACCCAAGTATATCTAGAATAATCATCAATAACCACAAGGGTATATTTTCTACCATTCATACTCACAGGTGTTATGGGACCAAATAGATCCATGTGCAAGAGCTGAAGTATCCTGTCAGTGGAGTAGGAAGCCTTTTCTTTGAATGACGCTCTGACCTGCTTCCCTTCCTGACAAGCTTTGCACACGTGATCTTTGCTAAAAACTTCATTAGGTAGACCATCAACAAGTGACTGTCTAGAAATTTTGTTAAGAATCTTGAAGTTCACGTGGCTTAATCTTTTATGCCATAACCAACTGAGCTCTAGAGAGCTTTTAGCAACAAGACAAGTATTAGGAATAGTGCTGCTCCAATCAGCGAGATAAACGTTACCTTTCCTTATACCTGATAGAAGCACTTGTGTTGATTTGTCCTTAACTGAACATTTATTCGATGAGAACTCAACACAGAACCCTTTGTCACAGAATTGACTTACTGACAGCAGGTTATGCTTCAGTCCTTCCACAAAGGACACATTTTCCACTCTGACTGTACCTATAATTAGAACACCAAAACCCTTAGTAACACCTTTTGAGTTATCACCAAAGGTTACCTGTGGACCATCTTTAGCCTGATATTCTTGGAGAAGACTCTTCATTCCGGTCATGTGCCTTGAGCAACCACTGTCTAGGTACCAAACAGCTTTGATTGAGTCTTCTCTCCTCTTGTTGTGATCCACAGCCGCCTGTAAGTAAATCAGGCTTTAGGTACCCATTGGGTGTTGGGTCCTATTGTGTCAGTTGTACCTTTCGGGATCCAGACTTGCTTCACAACCCTGATTGCCTCAGAGTGGTGAATCTGTCTCCCTGAAACATCGACATACACAACTTTCTTCTTCTTAGCCTGAGAGGAAGATGGTGTATGGGTGCTAGACTTAGGCTTCGCAGGAGCCTGAGTGGGTGCCTTTTGGGCTGGCTTCCTGTTCTTCCTAGGTCTGGGTGCAGCAGGTCTTGGGCCTTGTTCTTGATAAGGACCCTGATTTCTATTCCCCCTAGGCATGTGAAGGAATGGAAAACAGTTAAAGGCCTCAGGATGCCAAAACCACGGGGGTGTCATCATGTTTGGCCTTCCCTGTTGATATTGCCAAGCATGATGGTACCCTCGCTGACCAGTCTGAGGGCTCTTGGCCTGAGTCTTCCTCTGCTTTCGCTGAGGTTTTCCCTGGCCTGAGCTCTCAGGGGCTTCCGTAGGTTGCTTCACTTTTCCCTTGGGTTTTGGCTTAGCTACCTTAGGAGCAACCCTGACTGTGTCAACAGTTTCTTTGCCCTTATCAGTTTGACGGGCCTGGAGCACAACCTTAGGTGCACTCTGGCCTGTCTGAACAAATACCCTCTCAGTGTTGCTCCCTGAAGCAACATGAGACTGACCTTGTGAGGATTTCTCAGGAACATATCCAAGTCCCTTTTTCTTGTTCCCAAGTATCTGGTTGCTATTTATTTCCTCTCTAGCCACTGAGGATTTATTCATTGATGCAACCTTTTTCTTGAGAGAGTCCTCACTCTTTTTCAGGATTTCATGTCTGGTAAAAAGGTCATCAAACTTACTCTTAAGTGCTTTCAGCTCTTCCTTCCTGACCAGCTCTTCCTCAGCCAGTTCCTTCAGAATTTTCTCTCTTGGGAGACGCTCAGAATTGATCATATCAATTTCCTGAGTTAGTCTCACAATCTGAGCTGATTCTTTGAGATCAGACTGAGTGAGTTGTTCATTCAGGTTTTGAACTTCAGTACTCAATTTCTTGTTTTCCTCTACCAAGAAGACATTAGTTTCCTGCAGTCTGGAGAAATCAACCATCAATTGATCAAGACAGATCTGAAGGTTCATTTCTCTAACTGACTCTGAGCTGAGCTCAGGATTTTGACCAGTGTAAGAAGCACAAACAGAATTTGATGTTACCTCAGGCTCATCCCTAGCCATTAGGCAGACATCATCGTACTCATCATCCGAGAAGAGTTCAGGTGACCTTTCAGTGGGGCCATCAGAGTCTGTTGCATCCTCAGCCACCATAGCCCTCCGATCAGCAGATCTTAGATCCCTCGTGGCTCTCCTTTCCTCTCTCTCCCTAGCACTCAGCTCCGGGCAATCGTACTGATAGTGACCAATCTTGTTACAGTTGTAACATGCTACCTGCTTACTTATTCTTTCTTTTCTTGGTTCAGGGTTCCTCCTTGAGTCAGGTTCCCTGGTTCTTGGTGAGCTTTCAGCCTTGGTTGGATATCTATCATCGCGAGTACGTCTCTGTTCGTCTCTTCTTTCGGGCTTTGGTTCAGAATATCTCCTTTCATCACCACGTTCTCTCCTCTGGTCAGTGTTCCTTCGCTCCTCATATCTCCTCGAGCTTTGGTGGGTTCCTTCAGATTTCCTGTCACGTGAGTCCTGATAAAACTTTTTATAACGACCAAACCTGGAATTGAGCTTGTCAAATCGTCTGGCCATCAGGCTGTACTCAGCGAGTTCTTCCCTGCTCATCTCCATCAGTGACTTTGATGAAGAATTTGATGAGGGCTCAACAGGTTCAGACCTGGCCTTGAACGCCACACTTTTCTCAGGAGTTTTCTCCTTCACTTCCTCTTCTGACTGAACTTTCTTCTTTCTTTTGTTAAGATCAAATTCAAGCGCTTTGAGCTCTGAAAAAAGTAAAGCAGAAGTTATGTTACTCATATCCTGAGTGTTCTTAAGCATAATTACACTGTTGTCCCATCTCTCAGGAAGGGCATTCAGGATCTTTGAAGCAACATCTCTCCTTGGGACATCCTTGTCCAACATCACCAACTCATTCATCAACTTGATGAATCTAGACTACATCTGATCTATGCTCTCATCAGGCAGCATCTCGAACGCTTCGAATTTCTGAATGGCAATATTCCTCTTGTTCTCCTTTATCTTTTCTGACCCTTCGCACATCCTGGTCAGCTCATTCCAAACCTCCTTTGCCGTCTTTAGGTTCATCAGCCTGGCTGACTCCTCGAAAGGCACCGTATGCAAGATGATGTTTCTGGCGACGTTGTCAAGCCCCACCATCTTGATTTCATCGTTGGTCATGTCTTTCCTCTCCTTAGGAACCTGCACGCCAATCGCAAGATCATCATATCCCAGTCCTCTAACGTTAGGAATAGTGATCTTGATCGGTCCTTCCCTGAGTACACGCGGCATCTGGTCATGGATGGCATCTAGATGTGCCTCTAATCTGAACTTCCAATAGACAAAGTTAGATACAGAGAATTCAGGTAGCGAAGCTTCAAGTCTCCTCGAAGTCATGATGATGATGCAGGTTTTATGAAAAGCAAACTCAGATCTGTTCAGTGACCACCAACAGTTTCTCCTCTGAAACTATTAGTATTCAAAGTCAGTGGTCTTTCGAACCACTGCTCTGATACCACTTGTTGGTCCCGGTACAAGACTGAGGAATACGTGTATGGAGGGGGGGGGGGGAATACACGTATACCAATTTTCAAACTTAAAACTGACTGAGTCCCCTTCACTCAGAGTGGTAAAGAACTAGGAGCTGATAATACACCCACTGACTACACTTGGTGCGGGTCAGTTGGCTAACTATCAGTTCAAGTTCAGTGCGGAAATGTTTGAGCCCTGATAGTTTAAAGTCTTGTTTAGTTTGCTTTCTGAAAACTTGTTTTACTCAAATCTGAAAGGTGTTTAGTAGGGCAGTGTTCTTTTGAAGATCAGGCTGATTGATTCAGACCTGATAAACTTGAATGCAATGAATGAACGAGTAATATGGCACGAATGCACAATATCAATGCAGTAAGAACACAAGGAGTTTAACGTGGTTCAGAGTCTCAAGCTCCTACGTCCACGGCCTGACTTAACAGGAAATCCACTCAAGGGATTCTTATTTTTAACGTGCCAAGGTGCACCAAGATCAGTTACCTCACTGATCTATACAAACTCCTCTTACTAACACACTAACTGACTTACTCCCAACAAGCCTATCTTAGGGTTTTGGTTTCAGTTTAGATTCCAACTAGGATGAGATTATCCTTACAAGACAGAGCTAAGCTATGGATTAGATAATCTCTCTAAGCTTCAGATAATTCTATTTAGCTCTTGGAATACAGAATAACTCTCGGTTGCTAAGAAACACTTGGGAAATTTGAATGTTTTCGAGTGCTTCTTTTAAAGGCTGAATGCTTTGAATGCTTGAGAGTTTGAGTAATTTCTGGCTTGGAAATTTCCCGTAACCTTGAATGGGTTCAAGGCCTTCTGTATTTATAGGTGGTTTGAATAACTATCCGTTGGAGAGATAGCCTTCTAGTCACCTATGTAGAGGGGCTTCAAACGGACATATCACCATGCAGCAGCCGCCCTTGCATGGATTTGGTATTTGCATTAAATGCACATTAAATGCTTGCCCGTTGAATATGCAGTCTGAATTCAGTCTTTATGTCAGGTTCCGTACGTGCGTGTCCTCGTCGGATTGGTCCACGTCATCAGGTTGGTGAGAATGTCAGAACTTATTCCTGAGCTTCAGGCTTGTCTTATTAAGTTCATTTTGTCTTGAGCTCACCGGTCTTGTCCTGACGCTGAAATTCCTTTTGCATTGCTTGGCTCTACTCCAAGTCTTCCCATTAACTCAGTGACAACTTGTTCCCTTCAGGACTGAGTTAGTAATGACCTCAGGGTCATACTCTTCATCACTGATACTTACTCAGCCAGCTTAGAAGACTGCCATAAGTTCAGGATGGTGCTCTTCGTCTTCAGGCTCTGAGTCTTGATTGAATCCAGTGAGTTCTCCTCTCACTGAGTACCTGTGAAGTGTAAAAAGACTAAGCACTAATCCTAACCAAGACTAGCCTGACACAGACATATTAAGGCGAACATCTTTTCAGGGGCTTTGGGATCTTAATCAAAACTGACAATGTCCCAACAGGGGCCTTCAAAATGTGGGCTGCTAGTGAGGATGATGGTATGCTGGTCGTCTCTATTCCTCTCTGTTGGTCCAGCTGTCCTTGCATGCTTTCCACTGCCTTCCTTAGGCTGGCCAACTCATCCAAAGGTGCCCCCTGACTTGGAGGCTGTTAAGCGAACAAAGGCGCATGCCTTTCTGTTCGTCGCAGTCCCTCACTCGGAGTGGGCTCCTCCTGGAGTTGCTTCCTAGGGTTGTTCGCCGCATTTGGCCCTAGGCGTCTGAAGGCAGATTGGGACAATCTTTCATGTACGGACGGGCGAGGTTGTTCAAAAGTTGTTCGCCCATCTCCTGCTCCCTGGCGAGCAGCTTCCTTCAAATGGTGAGGTGGGCCAAGTCTGTCCTGGGCACTAGAACGAGTAGTCCCATGACTTGACACAGTTGTTCGTCCATGGGCAGACTCGGCCTGCTCTTCTCTTTGGTCGACCATCTTGGCCTTGCCCTTGTCCCGCCTGGCCTGAGCGCTGTTTACTTAATATTGTTCGCCCCTAGCAGTCTTAGCCCTAACAACTTCCAGTGATTTATCCCTAGGCCTTGCTTGTGAAGGTCTAGTTTGTTCTTGTTGTTTCTGGAGGGCTTGGAGAGCTGCTATGGTCTTGGCCAGCTCGTTAGGGTTGTTCGCCAGGGCCTCCATTTCAGGCGGGAGGTTATGTGTTATGGCTATATGCTGCGATCTGTTCGCATGTTTAGGATCACGGTCTTGATGGTCTGCTATCGAGGCCCGAGTAGGAGATGCTCTCCTTGACAGACGTGATCCTTGTGTTCCCTTGGATTGAGGCATCCTAAATTGGATTAGCTTCTTAATCTTTGAATCTTCAAGCTGTTATTGAAGAACACCAAGAACACTTTTATTTGTATCTTCAAGAGTTTCTTGAGGATTTCTTTGAATCTTCAAGTTTCAAACTTGAAGTTCTTGAGTAATCACACTTAATCGGAGGTTTGAACCCTCCTTCTAGCGCCAAATTGTTGATGAACGTATTTAATCGGGTGGATTAATGGCTGTTTAAATCTGTGTTACGTCACCAATCAATAACGTGTGATTGATTACCACCGTAAATGGTAAATCGGGGTGTGAATTTATCGAATTTGTAAATTCGGTAGTCGAAATCGGACTTATTTCGTATGTGTGAGCGTTTAGGTGTATTTGTGTGTGTTTTGGAATTGTTTATGAATTTGAACTTGTATTTCTTAGCTGGAGACCAACTATTTATAGAGACTAGCAAGCATGAGGTGTCCAAGACTCTTGGTCTCCCTAGCCTGCATGCATGCTTGACATGTGTCCTTTTGACCTTATCTAAGCTGAATCTTAGTTACAAAGTCTTCTTTGGTCTCATCTTCGAACTCATTGTTGTTCGCCTAGGTCGGCTTGACTGATCTTGATGATTCTCCAACTGAAAGTTGTTCGCCTCTTGAGGTTGTACTTTGGAAGTTGTTCGCCTTATGTCTTTGTTCAGCTTGGCTTTGGGATCTTAGTCCTTTGTTCACTTGTACACACCTCTTTGGCTGACTGTTGTATCATATTTTGACCAAGTTGTTCGTCATTGGTGACTTCACAGTTGGCTCATTCTTGGTCTCGGGTCTTAAAACCTGTTCGCCCATTAGTGGTTCGTCGGTGGAGTTGTTCGTCACTTTATACACCTCCCGGATTGGTTAATGCACCCAAATCGCGATTTTCTTTGTTTAGACCTTAATTTTTGTTCGCTCCATATTAGATGATGTTCGCCTATCAACAAAGAGTTGTGCACATAATACATATTGGGGATGTAGCTCAAATAAATGGAATTTCTTGGTAGAGCGCTTTCAAAACAAGAGGTACTAGGATCGAAACCCAGCATCCCAAAATTTTTTCATCATAAATTATATTTGACTATAAAAAGAAAAGTAACTATTGAATCTTTAGTATATCAATACAAAAATATTTAAATAAAAAGGGGTGCAAATTTAACAAGTTGGGGATGTAGCTCAAATATTGATATATATCTTGGCAGAGCGCTTGCAGAGCGAGAGGTAAATTTCTTGGTAGAGCGCTTGCACAACAAGAGGTACTGGGATCGAAACCCAGCATCCCCAAATTTTTTCATCATAAATTATATTTGACAATAAAAAGAAAAGTAACTATTGAATCTTTAGTATATCAATACAAAAATATTTAAATAAAAAGGGGTGCAAATTTAACAAGTTGGGGATGTAGCTCAAATATTGATATATATCTTGGCAGAGCGCTTGCAGAGCGAGAGGTACGGGTATCGAAACCCCGCATTCCCATAATTTTTATATTTCATTTTAAAAATATTTATTTATATATTGAATCGCTGGTATATTTATAAAAAAATATTTAAATAAAGAGTTGTGCACATAATACATATTGGGGATGTAGCTCAAATAAATGGAATTTCTTGGTAGAGCGCTTGCATAACAAGAGGTACTGGGATCGAAACCCAGCATCCCCAAATTTTTTCATCATAAATTATATTTGACTATAAAAAAAAAGTAACTATTGAATCTTTAGTATATCAATACAAAAATATTTAAATAAAAAGGGGTGCAAATTTAATAAGTTGGGGATGTAGCTCAAATATTGATATATATCTTGGCAGAGCGCTTGCAGAGCGAGAGGTACGGGGATCGAAACCGCGCATTCCCATAATTTTTATATTTTATTTTAAAAATATTTATTTATATATTGAATCCCTAGTATATTTATAAAAAAATATTTAAATAAAGAGTTGTGCACATAACACATAATGGGGATGTAGCTCAAATAAATGAAATTTCTTGGTAGAGCGCTTGCACAACAAGAGATACTGGGATCGAAACCCAGCATCCCCAAATTTTTTCATCATAAATTATATTTGACTATAAAAAAAAAAAAAGTAACTATTGAATCTTTAGTATATCAATACAAAAATATTTAAATAAAAAGTGGTGCAAATTTAAAAAGTGGGGGATGTAGCTCAAATATTGATATATATCTTGGCAGAGCGAGAGGTAAGGGGATGAAACCCCGCATTCCCATAATTTTTATATTTCATTTTAAAAATATTTAATTATATATTGAATTGCTGGTATATTTATAAAAAAAATATTTAAATAAAGATTTGTGCACATAATACATATTGGTGATGTAGCTCAAATAAATGGAATTTCTTGGTAGAGCGCTTGCACAACAAGAGGTACTGGGATCGAAACCCAGCATCCCCAAATTTTTTCATCATAAATTATATTTGACTATAAAAAGAAAAGTAACTATTGAATCTTTAGCATATCAATACAAAAATATTTAAATAAAAAAGGGTGCAAATTTATCAAGTTGGGGATGTAGCTCAAATATTGATATATATCTTGGCAGAGCGCTTGCAGAGCGAGAGGTACGGTGATCGAAACCCCACATTCCCATAATTTTTATATTTCATTTTAAAAATATTTATTTATATATTGAATTTCTGGTATATTTATAAAAAAAAAATAAAGAGTTGGGCACATAATACATATTGGGGATGTAGCTTAAATAAATGGAATTTCTTGGTAGAGCGCTTGCACAACAAGAGGTACTGGGATCGAAGCCCAGCATCCCCAAATTTTTTCATCATAAATTATATTTGACTATAAAAAGTAAAGTAACTATTGAATCTTTAGTATATCAATACAAAAATATTTAAATAAAAAGGGGTACAAATTTAACAAGTTGGGGATGTAGCTTAAATATTGATATATATATCTTGGCAGAGCGCTTGCAGAGCGAGAGGTACGGGGATCGAAACCCCGCATTCCCATAATTTTTATATTTTATTTTAAAAATATTTATTTATATATTGAATCGTTGGTATATTTATAAAAAAATATTTAAATAAAGAGTTGTGCACATAATACATATTGGGGATGTAGCTCAAATAAATGGAATTTCTTGGTAGAGCGCTTGCACAACAAGAGGTACTGGGATCGAAACCCAGCATCCCTAAAAATTTTCATCATAAATTATATTTGACTATAAAAAGAAAAGTAACTATTGAATCATTAGTATATCAATACAAAAATATTTAAATAAAAAGGATGTTGGGACATTGTCAGTTTTGATTAAGATCCCAAAGCCCCTGAAAAGATGTATGCATTTGTTGTCAGGCTAGTCTTGGTTAGGATTTGCACTTAGTCATTTTACACTTCACAGGTACTCAGTAAGAGGAGCACTTACTGATGACAATCAAGACTCAGAGCCTGAAGACGAAGATACCATCCTGAACTTATGGCAGTCTCCTAAGCTGGCTGAATAAGTATCAGTGATGAAGAGTATGACCCTGAGGTCATCACTACTCAGTCCTGAAGGGAACAGGATGATATTGAGTATATGGGAAGACTTGGAGTAAAGCCAAGCAACGCAGAAGGAATGTCAGCGTCAGGACAAGACCGTTGTGCTCGAGACAAAATGAACTTAATAAGACAAGCCTGAAGTCTAGGAATAAGTTCTGACATTCTCACCAACCTGATGACGTGGACCAATCCGGTGAGGACACGCACGTACGGAACCTGACATGAAGACTGACTTCAGACTGCATATTCAACGGGCAAGCATTGAATGTGCATTTAATGCAACCACCTAATTCCATGCAAGGACAGCTGCTGCATGAAGATATGTCCGTTTGAAGATCTTTACACAGATGGCTATGAAGGCTATCTCTCCAACGGATAGTTTTTCAAATCATCTATAAATACAGAAGGCCTTGAACCCATTCAAGGTTACGGGAAATTTCCAAGCCAGAAATTACTCAAAACTCTCAAGCATTCAAAAGCATTCAGTCTTTAGAAGAAGCACTCGAAACCATCTAAATTTCCCAAGTGTTTCTTAGTTACTGAGAGTCATTCTGTATTCCAAGAGCTAAATAGCATTATCATAAGCTTAGAGAGATTATCCAATCCTTAGCATAGCCTTGTCTTGTAAGGATAATCTCAACCTTAGTTGGAATCCAAACTGAAACCAAAACCCTAAGTTAGGTTTGTTGGAAGTAAGTTCAGTTAGTAAGGTAGAAATGAGAGTTGTATAGGTCAGTGAGGTAGCTGATCTTGGTGCACCTTGGCACATTAAAAACAAGAATTCCTTGAGTAGATTTCCTGTTAAATCAGGCCGTGGACGTAGGAGCTTGAGTCTCTGAACCACGTTAAACTCTCTGTGTTCTTTTTGCTTTGATATTGTGCATATCTGTCATATTATTTGTTCATTCATTGCATTCGGTTTATCAGGTCTGAATCAATCAGCCTGACCTTCAAAGAGCTCTGCCCTACTAATCACCATTCAGAATTGAGTAATCAAGGTTTTTCAGAAAGCAAACTAAAACAAGACTTTAAACTATCAGGGCTTACACATTTCCGCACTGAACTTGAACTGATAGTTAGCCAACTGACCCGCGCTAAGTAGTCAGTAGGTGTGTTATCAGCTCCTAGTTCTTTATCACTCTGAGCAAAGGGGTCTCAGTAAGGTTTTAAGTTTGAAAATTGGTATACGTGTATTCCCCCCCATACACGTATTCCTCAGTCTTGTACCGGGACCATCAAGTGGTATCAGAGCAGTGGTTCAACGACCACTGACTTTGAATACTAATAGTTTCAGAGGAGAAACTGTTAGTGGTCACAGAACAGATCTGAGTTTGCTTTTTCAAAAAATTTGCATCACATAATCATGACTTCAAGGAGACTTGAAGCCTCGCTACCTGAATTCTCCGTTTCTAACTTCGTTTATTGGAAATTCAGATTAGAAGCACATCTTGATGCTATCCATGATCAGATGCCGCGTGTACTCAGGGAGGGACCGATCAAGATCACTATTCCTAATGTCAGAGAACTGGGATATGACGATCTTGATATTGGCGTGCAGGTTCCTAAAGAGAGGAAAGACATGACCAACGATGAAATCAAGATGGTGGGACTTGATAATGTTGCCAGAAACATCATCTTGCACACGGTGCCCTTCGAGGAGTCAGTTAGGCTGATGAATTTAAAGACGGCAAAGGAGGTCTGGGATGAGTTGACAAGGATGTGCGAGGGATCTAAAAAGATCAAGGAGAACAAAAGAAACATTGCTATTCAGAGATTTGAGGCGTTTGAAATGCTGCCTGATGAGAGCATAGATCAGATGGAGTCAAGATTCATCAAGTTGATGAATGAGTTGGTGATGCTGGACAAAGATGTCCCAAGGAGAGATGTTGCTTCAAAGATCCTGAATGCCCTTCCTGGGAGATGGGATAACAGTGTAATTATGCTTAAGAACACTCAGGATATGAGTAACATAACTTCTGCTTTACTTTTTTTCAGAGCTCAAAGCACTTGAATTTGATCTTAACAAGAGAAAGAAGAAAGTTCAGACAGAAGAGGAAGTGAAGGAGAGAACTCCTGAGAAAAGTGTGGCATTCAAGGCCAGGTCTGAACCTGTCGAGCCCTCATCAAAGGCTTCATCTAAGTCACTGGTGGAGATGACCAAGGAAGAACTTGCTGAGGAGTACAGCCTGATGGCCAGATGATTTGACAAGCTCAATTCCAGGTTTGGTCGTTATAAGAAATTTTATCAGGACTCACGTGACAGGAAACCTGAAGAAAGCCACCAAAGCTCAAGGAGATATGAGGAGCGAAGAAATACTGACCAGAGGAGAGAACGCGGTGATGAAATGAGATATTCTGAACCAAAGCCTGAAAGAAGAGACGAACAGAGACGTACTCGTGATGATAGATATCCTGCCAAGCCTGAGAGCTCACCAAGACCCAGGGAACCTGACTCAAGGAGGAACCCTGAACCTAGGAGAGAGAGAGAGTAAGTGAGCAGGTAGCATGTTACAATTGTAACAAGATTGGACACTATCAGTACGACTGCCCGGAGCTGAGTGCAAGGAAGAGAGAGGAAAGGAGAGTTACGAGGGATCTAAGATCTGCCGATCGGAGAGCGATGGTCGCTGATGATGCAACAGATTCTGACGGTCTTGAGGAAAGGTCACCTGAGCTCTTCTCAGATGACGAGTACGATGATGTATGCCTGATGGCTAGGGATGAGCCTGAGGTAACATCTAATTCTGTTTGTGCTTTCTACACTGGTCAAAATCCTGAGCTTAGCTCAGAGTCAGCCAGAGAAATGAACCTTCAAATCTGCCTGGATAAATTAATGGTTGATTTCTCCAGACTGCAGGAAACTAATGTTTTTTTGGTTGAGGAGAACAAAAAATTGAGTTCTGAAGTTCAGACCTTGAATGATCAGCTCACTCAATCTGATCTTAAGGAGCCAGCTCAGATTGTGAGACTAACTCAGGAAATTGATTTGATCAATGTTGAGCGTCTCCCAAGAGAGAAGATTCTGAAGGATTTGGCTGAGGAAGAGCTGGTCAGGAAGGAAGAATTGAAAGTACTTAAAAGTAATTTCGATGACCTCTATACCAGACATGAAATCCTGAAAAAGAGTGAGGACTCACTCAAGCGGAAGGTTGCCGCAATGAATAAATCCTCAGTGGCTAGAGAGGAAATAAATAGCAGCCAGATGCTTGGGAACGAGAAAAAGGGACTAGGATATGTTCCTAAGAAATCCTCACAAGGTCAATCTCATGTTGCTTCAGGGAGCAACACTGAGAGGGTATTTGTTCAGGCAGGCCAGAGTGCACCTAAGGTTGTACTTCAGGTACATCAAACTGATAAGGGCAAAGAAACTGTTGACACAGTCAGGGTTGCCCCTAAGGTAGCTAAGCCAAAACCCAAGGGAAAGGCAAAGCAACCAAAGGAGGTCCCTGAGAGCTCAGGTCAGGGAAAGCCTCAGTGAAAGCAGAGGAAGACTCAGGCCCAGAGCACTCAGACTGGCCAGCGAGGGTACCATCATGCTTGGCAATATCAACAGGGAAGCCCAAACATGATGACACCCCCATGGTTTTGGCATCCTGAGGCCTTTAACTGTTTTCCTTTCCCTCATTTGCCTAGGGGGAACAGAAAACAGGGTCCTTATCAAGAACAAGGCCCAAGACCCACTGCACTCAGACCAAGGAAGAACAGGAAGCCAGCCAAAAAGGCACCCACTCAGGCTCCTGTAAAGCCTAAGTCTAGCACACATACACCATCTTTCTCTCAGGCAAAGAAGAAGAAAGTTGTGTATGTTGATGTCTCAGGGATACAGGTTTACCACTCTGAGGCAATCAGGGTTGTTAAGCAAATCTGGATCCCGAAAGGTACAGCTGACACGATAGGACCCAACACCCAATGGGTACCTAAAGCCTGAATTGCTTGCAGGCAGCTGTGGATCAAAATAAGAAGAGAGGAGACTCAAACAAAGCTGTTTGGTACCTAGACAGTGGATGCTCAAGGCATATGACTTGAATGAAGAGTCTTCTCCAAGAATATCAAGCCAAAGATGGTCCACAGGTAACCTTTGGTGATAACTCAAAAGGTGTTACTAAAGGTTTTGGTGTCTTGATAATAGGTACAGTCAGAGTGGAAAATGTGTCCTTTGTGGAAGGACTGAAGCATAACCTGTTGTCAGTAAGCCAATTCTGTGACAAAGGTTTCAGTGTTGAGTTCTCATCGAATATATGTTCAGTCAAGGACAAATCAACACAAGTGCTTCTATCAGGTATCAGGAAAGGTAACGTTTATCTCGCTGATTGGAGCAGCACTATTCCTAATACTTGTTTTGTTGCTAAAAGCTCTCTAGAGCTCAGTTGGTTATGGCATAAAAGATTAAGCCACCTGAACTTCAAGATTCTTAACAAATTTTCTAGACAATCACTTGTTGATGGTCTGCCTAATGAAGTTTTTAGCAACGATCATGTGTGCAAAGCCTGTCAGGAAGGGAAGCAGTTCAGAGCGTCATTCAAGGAGAAATCTTCCTACTCCACTGACAGAATTCTTCAGCTCTTGCACATGGATTTATTTGGTCCCATAACACCTATGAGTATGAATGGTAGGAAATACACCCTTGTGGTTATTGATGATTATTCTAGATATACTTGGGTTATTTTCCTGTTAAATAAGAAAGAAACACAGGTGAAGCTTCCAGAGTTGCTCAGGAGACTCAGCAATGAGAGAATCAGTCCATTACTAAGATCAGATCTGACAAGGGTACTGAATTTATAAATTCATATATTTCTGACTTTTGTAATGAACTTGGTATAGCTCATGAGACTTCTGCAGCTAAAACCCCTCAACAGAATGGTGTCGCTGAAAGGAGAAACAGGACACTGAAGGAAGCTGCTAGGACCATGCTGGCTGAGTCAGGATTGCCCAAGAAATTCTGGGCTGAGGCAATTAACACGGCATGCTACACTCAGAACGGATCCATGCTGAACAAATAATATGCTCAGACCCCATATGAGACCTGGAATAAAAGGAAACCTCGTATTTCTTATTTCCATGTATTTGGTTGCAAGTGTTTCATCCTCAACAATGGGAAGACCCAGTTGAAAGCCTTTGATAGCAAATTTGATGAAGGAATATTCTTAGGATATTCTGAAGTCAGTAAAGCCTTCAGGGTTTACAGCAGTAGGACCCTTGTTGTGAAAGAATCACCACATGTTGTGTTTGATGAATCTGCTAATGAGTCTAGGGCCAGAGTGTTGGATCCTGACACTGAGGAGGTCACTGGGAGGGTGACAAGGCTGAGCTTGAGGAATCAACCTGATCCAAAGGTCAAAACTGTGCCTATTCCAAGATGGGATGATGACGATGATCAGGACGATGAACCAAGTACCACTCCTACGCCCAGCACATCAGGGATAGTTGAGCCTCAAACTGAGGAACAAGCTCAACCTGAGGTAAGTACCGTCTATAAAGATGCTGTCGCAGCTGAGATAGTTCCTGAGTCACCTCATCAAGGGGGAATCAATGTCCCCGACATTGAGCTGATTAATCCCTTTGGTATAGACTCAGGATCATCCCCTTCTGTTCAATTTCCTGAATTTTATGAGCTTGTAGACACTAACATTGCAGGTACTTCAGGAACAACTCCAGGCAAGAGGACTTGGATAGAAAGTCATCCCATTGACCAAGTCATTGGTGATTCAAATGAGGGAGTCAGGACCAGACGGTTTCATGGTGAAAGTGCACTGTTCTGTTGTTTTCTCTCTGAGCAAGAGCCTCAGAACATTGAAGAAGCTCTCACTGACTCGAACTGGATCATTGCCATGCAAGAGGAGTTGAATCAGTTCACAAGAAATCAGGTTTGGGAACTGGTGGATAGACCTAGACATCAAGGTGTAATTGGTACCAAGTGGGTCTATAAGAACAAGAAGGATGAGAATGGTGTTGTGGTAAGGAACAAGGCCAGACTGGTAGCAAAGGGGTATTGTCAGTCTGAAGGAATAGACTATGATGAGACTTTTGCTCCAGTGGCTAGATTGGAAGCTATCAGATTGTTCCTTGCTTATGCAACATACAAGAAGTTTAGGGTGTATCAAATGGATGTTAAGAGTGCCTTCCTGAATGGTGTACTCAACGAAGAGGTATATGTTGAACAACCTCCCGGGTTTGAGGTTGGAGATAGAGTATACCACTTGAAGAAAGCACTCTATGGACTTAAGCAAGCACCAAGAGCTTGGTATGATACCCTCTCTCAATTCCTGACTGACCATGGGTTCAAGAAGGGAACCGTGGATAGGACATTATTCAGGATCACTGAAGGTGATGACATTCTCTTGGTCCAGATTTATGTGGATGACATAATATTTGGATCACCAAATCATCAGCCCTGTGAGAAATTCTCTAAGTTGATGACTGGTAAATTTGAGATGTCAATGATGGGAGAGATGAACTTCTTCTTAGGATTGCAGGTTAAGCAGACTGATCAAGGTATATTTATTAATCAGGCCAAGTACACAAGAGACTTGATTCAGAAATTCAGTGTTCAGAACAGCAATCCGGCTAGGATCCCCATGAATACAAATTGGAAGATGGATCCTGACACTGAAGGGACTTCAGTGAATCAAACTGAGTATCGAGGGCTGATCGGTTCGTTGTTATACCTGATTGCAAGTAGGCCTGACATCACATTTGCAGTTGGTGTATGTGTTAGGTATCAGTCTGATCCCAAGAAAAGTCATTTGGAGGCTGCAAAGAGGATACTTAAGTATTTGAAAAGGACAGTCAATATGGGACTATGGTATCCTTCAGATGACAACTTAGAACTGACGGGTTATTCAGATGCGGATTATGGAGGTTGTAGGATTGATAGGAAATAAACCTCAGGGACATGTCAGTTTTTGGGTAGTAAGTTGATCTCGTGGTTCAGCAAGAAGCAGAATTCAGTGGCGACATCCACAACTGAGGCTGAGTATATGGCTGCAGGTAGTTGTTGTGCTCAAATTTTGTGGTTGAGACAACAGTTGAGGGACTACCAAGTAATTGCTAATGAAGTTCCAATCTATTGTGACAACAATAGTGCTATAGCAATCACTCAGAACCCAGTGCTTCACACAAGGTGTAAGCATGTGGATATTTGACATCACTTCATTCGAGATCATGTGGAGAAGAAGGACATCAGGATGGAGAAAATTCACACTGACAGGCAGAGAGCTGACATCTTGACTAAGCCTTTGGCTGAAGCAAGATTTATGGAACTATCAGTGGAGTTAGGACTCTTAGATCTGGGAGAACAGTCAGTGTAGGGTCTAGGGGGAACTCAGTCAGACTCGACTCAGCGAGGTATCAGGGTGCTACAATGTCTCTCTGAAAGGTATGAGTTCTATCCTGACCTTTGTGAATTTCAAGAGTCTCCCTGAGTCCTTCGTCCTGAAAATCTTTATTAAATGCATTCCGTTTTCATTAAAAGCGCGTCTTTTCATATTTAAACCCACGCGCATCGGAGCATTTAATGCCACAGTCACTTTTTCATATACGTGTCCGTTTTATACGGAATATGACTGACGTGGGTAAGTGATTGAAACTGAGATTAATCCTGGCCATCCATTTCAAAACCTTTCGAATTCAGGAATAAATCTCAACCCAACGTCTGAGTAACTGACCTTGTCTAATCAATCAAGATTGCCATTTGAGATTTTTACGCAAACACAAAGCTAATCTGCACACTGTGTTTACTCTCATTCACCAAATTTCAAAAAATCTCTATATTCTTCAAAATCAATGGCACATCTTAATTCCAACTGGACAACAGACAAGCTCGAGGATGTTGTCAATAAGAAATTGATACACATGGAGCAAGTCATCTCCATGGAAGGTATCTGTCTTACAGTGGAGGAGATTAAACCAGTTTTCAATTGGATCTCCAAAGCTGGGTTGGAGGCATATTTCACCTTACACCCTATCTCCGTGCTTCCAAGGACGGTCGTTGAAGCCTACTTCAATATATTTCTGCGGAAAGGGGAAATCTTCACAAAGGTGACCGCGTTGAAGCCAACAGGGGAGAAAGACGGCAACGATGAACCTCTTTACAACACAGAGGTGGTCACCATTGACCTAAGAAGGGCGGTCAGGGAGGTGTATGGGTTGCCATCCTCAGGCATTAACCCAAGGTTTTACAAGGAGAACTCGGAGGGAGAACTCCTGAAGAAATGGACCAAGGAGGGGTCACCTGAGTTCAAGGCTCGTCAAAACAAGAACACTTTAAAGCCTGAGTATAGAGCTCTGGTGGACCTTGTGTCCAAGATAGTAATGGGATCTACCGGCTCTCACGAGCAGTTGAGCCAGCCCAATCTGAGACTAAGGGGGCAATCGTTGATGGAGTGGAAGCGAACTGGGAGCAGTTCTTCCTTGATCAAATCCATCAGGCTGGTTTGGACAAGCTGAAGCGAGATGAAGAGGAGAAGCACATCTCAGCTGGTGCCATTCTGCCATTTGGAACCAGACTTTCCATCCTGATCGCTCATGCCTGCCATGGGTACACCTTCGATTTTGAGGACAATCTCTCCTCGAAGAAGGTAATGTTTTCCTCACTGAGTGACACTTACTCAGTGCTAGGGCTGACTGATCCCAATGCGAAAGCAAAGGGTCAGGCCAAAAAGCCAGCTGGGAAAGCCAAGGGAGTGGCACCCAGTCTCATTGAGAGAGTGGATGACCTCTTTGAGAGGAGCAAGGAGGTTGAGGAGAAAGCAGCTGAGGGAGAAGCGACTCAGGCTGAGGAGGTAGTTGGAAAGAAGAAGAAGAGGGTAAAGATAGTGCTATCAGGGAAGAGCACTAGATCAGGGACTGAGACAGATCCCAAGAGAGCCGATTCTGAGGCTGAGGGAACTGATGATGACGTCAGTGTGGATGCAGGGAAGAGGGCGTTGAAGAGACTGAGAAAGGGACCCAAAAAGTCCCCTGCTAAGAGCCTGCCCTTGGTGAGCGAAAGGGAGGAGTCAAGCTCTCCCAGAGCCTCTGACTTACAAAAAGTAAGAGAAACTGTCGAGACGGCTGAAATTTTGCAGCCTAAGACAGTACCCACCCATTCACCCGCTCACCCTGAAATCCAAACACCTCAAACCAACCCTGACCCCACACCTCAAATCAACCAACCCCAAACCTCAGAGCCCACCATATCAACTGTGTCAGCGCCATCAATTTCGAACACATATGAGCCTGGCCAGTCTTCTGAGCCAAACCTTCCCAACCCCACAGACTTCCCTTCTTACCCCAATCCCAAGGACGCCCCAAGTCCATCCCGACAATGGAGGATGACTTCCTAGAAGAAGAGGAGGATGACCTTGATGAGCACATGGCAGGAGGGATCTTGGAGACCTCCCTGAGAGGAAATGCTACGGAATGGGCTTCAAAGTGCTGGCCCGGGCTGACGAAGTATGGAGAGCTTGCCGTGAATGTGATCGAGCTCAAAGTTTGGTTGGAGTTCAAGCAATCCAACATGCAGGAGCAACATTTGCTGGTAGATGCTCGTGGCTGGGAGTACTGGGAGATGGAGGAGGCCAGATTATGCTCGTTCTTTGGATTGACTAGTTGGCTTCAACTGCTTAACTTCGAGAATCTAAAGAAGCTAGTCAACGACCTTATGTCCAAGAGCAAGGCTGACATCTTGTCTGATGGTGAGGAGGACAAGGAGAATGAGGAAGAGGATGATACTCAAGGTGGAGCAATGGAGAAGGCCGTGGAGGAGACGGCGAGGGAGGTAGATGATATGATCTCTGAGCCTCAGGCTCAGGAGGAAGGTGTAAAGGACACTGGTGCCAAGGGTGGACCAGTGGCTGTGGATGTTTTGAACATCTCAGCTGCCAATGAGACATCTGTCGATGAAGGGATTCCCTGCTCTGAGACAAGGAAGGAAGATGTTGAGGCATCCAAGGAGACTTCCAGTTCTGAGGGACTTGTTCCCAAAGTTCAAGTTAGCTTAGCTGAGCCTGAGCAGGCGGCTATGACTACTTCACAACTGCCCTCAATGCACCCTGAAGAGGGGACTGATGCTGCAGGGGCTGCCAAGGAAAAGCAGCCACTCACTGATGAGGCCGAAGAAGATGATGATGATGTGAGGATCACTGGGGTCGGCCGTGCTGAGATTACCAGCATTGTGGAGGTCAAGAAGGAGAAAACCGCTGAAAATCTAGCTGAGCTTCAGGAGGAAGTGATGAGGCTACGCGCTGAAAAGGACGAAGACTCCCAGGCCCTGGCGAAACACATCAGATGGGCGAAGTCAGCTTACAATTCCCTTGCCAACAGGGAGCTAATTTTGTTAAAAAGAACGATGACTGACACGGCCAAGTCAGTAAGAGGAGAAAGGAAGCGCACAAAGAAGATGCTGAGACAAGCCTTAAAGCAGCTATCTGAGAATGACGAGCAACGAAAGGAAGAACTCAAACAGGCAGTGAAGGAGCTTGCAGCTCAGGCTGGGGCACTATTCACTCAGGCCATCGCCAAGTTAGAGTCCAAGATTGAGCTGGAATCTGACAAAATTGCTCAGACTTCGAACGATATTGTTGAGAGGCTGATCCAAGCAGATGCATGATCCGCTCAGGTGGAGGAGAGGATCGAGAAGGCAGAACAAAGGCTCCAACTGTCTATGGAGACCTTTGAGAAGAAGGTGCAGGCGGCAATCAGTTCTGTGTCTTTTGCAGGAACTGGTATCTCGATGGGAGTTGAGCTACTCAAGGAGGGGATCAATGAAGTTCAATCCTTAGCCTCCTTCGTAGTCAACAGCGGATCTGACGCATTCCCATCTGAGGCCAATGATGATGCCAAAAAGGGGGAAAGAAAGAAAAGATCCCGCCCTGAGGCATCTGAGGCAGTCAACCTAGGCGAAACCGTTCAAGCTGATCCCGATGCCAATCCTGATGGGAACGTGTTGAGGGTGAGGAAAGCAAGGTTGGCGGCAGTAGAGAAGGAAGGAGAAGAAATTGTTGCCAGACTAAGGGAAGAGGCAGCAAAGAAGGCAAAGGCTGATGACCCTTCAAAACAACCTGAGCCTGTTCAGAAGTCATCCTCAATAAGCACAAAGAAAAACCCCTTCACTTACTCTGCGGAGACAGTGGCGGAGTTATGCGGTGAGGCGTGGGGAGCTCCTGAGAAATCTGAGGCCGTGCGCAGAGCTGAAATAGCGAAGAATGAGAAAATGCGCATCTTGGAGAAGAAGGTTGAGAAGCTGACTGACATCACTGAGCTTCAACAAAGGGAATTAGATGATGCAGTGATCAGTCTATTAAGGAGGAAGAAGGTGAAGCCTGAGCCTAGGAAGTACAGAAGGAAACCTACAACAAGGAAGTCAACAATTCTTCAGAGCAGAAGGCCGGAATCAGAATTGAGGGAAGCTTATGTTGATGAGTTTATCTCAGAAGCATTAAAGGAATTCTGGGCTGATGCAAAGGCTGAGTTTGTCAGATTGTGGTATGTTGTGAAGAAATGGGGCGACACTGATGATATCAATGCTCACTTCACTGACTACATGATGGACAACCACCCTGAGCTAATCCAGAAGATCTTGGAGGAGGCTGGAGCAGCTAAAGTCCAGGTGAAGGCTCCTGAGTTCGAGATTCGAGCTCCTCCCTTAGTTCCTGGAATCCGATTAAAAGATCGACTTTTAAATTTGAAAAGTTTAAGAGTTTGTATCTCGAGGATTGGGTAAATCATTGTCTTTAGGAAACTATTGAAAACTAAGGTTTTCAAAGGTTGATTTCTATTTGATAAGTGCACCCCTTTTTAAGAGGAGGTGTATTGGGGGGTGTATATACTAATTTCTGTTGTGTCCTTAACAAAAGCCTTTTATAAAATTAAAAGTATATTCATAATAATTATTATTCTTGGAAATACTTAAAAGAATAAGATAATTACTTAAAAGTATTAATAAGATAAAAGAATAGGTTTTTCTTTTCTAAGATTTCTATTTCTCATTAAAAGAATTCTTGAATATAAATATTCATATTTTATAAATAAAATTCCCTTATTAAAACTTATTAATAGACTTGGACTTTTCTAGGAAAATTATATTATAAACTAATATAGTTTATAAAAAGGTATTCTTCTTTTCTAATATTAGTAATACTTCTAAAGTTGGTTTGTAATACTTCTAAAACAAAGGAATTATATTAATTTTTTCCCAAGAAAACAATTTTTATTTGATGCTAGCTTTGGATATTAAAAAGTCTTACCTTGTTTCTAAATTTCTAACAGTGGTACAAGGGGAAGACGAGTTTCCCTTTATCTATAAAATTTACCCAACAGTAATACCAAGACATTAATTCAAAGATACTAAACAACCAGAAGACTAGTACTAGTCCACTAAAGTCCAAGAACAACAATAAAACTTCAAAACAACAGAACTCAGACTTCATCTACTGGAAAAACAAACCAAAGTCCAAAAGAATTGATCTTTAAACAACAGCCTTTTCGAAGAGAAGAATTATGGAATTCAACAGCTTGGTTCAATTCTTTCTTTTCCCGTTTCGTGTTACACAACTCCGAAAATAGCCTCGACTCACTTTCTGGAATTTATGAAAAGAAAGAAACGAAGGTAGAAAGCTTACGAGCTCCGGTTCGAGGTGGTAAACGGGAGGCCTAAATGCGTAATTCGGAGATTCATCGGGTTAATTTCAATAGCATAAACGGGCGGCCTAACGGCGTAGTTCGGAGATTCGGGAAAGTGAATCGAACAGTCTAACGGCGTCATTCGAGGTCACCAAAAATTCCGGCAGCAGGGGTTCGTCCTACGATCAAGGAGGAGGGCAAATCAACGACGGCCGTTAGGGGCGACGGCGGCGCTTCGGCGGCGGGGGGAAGAGGCGGCGCTTTTTCACGGTGTTGCACGGCGGAGGTGGGCGAAGGAGCGGCGGTTGGCTTCGCTTCCGGCGTCGGATGATCGGTGTAGGAGGAGAGAGCGACGAGGCATTTGGCTGCGGTAGACGGCGTTGTCGCCGGAAGATGGGAGCGACATGGGCTGGGCCACGATGGCGCTGGCCGTGTCCTGGGCGAAGAGGACGGCGGCACTACTTCGCCGGAGAGAGAAGAGAGAGACGAGAGTAGAGAAGGCAGAGGGTTTTGATGGAATTGATACTGAGAGTGAAAATTGGGAATTCTATTTGGGGAAAGTGACGGACGGTTATATTTATAAGGAAAACTCTTATTTAATTAATGAATTAATTTAAAAGAATGAAAATAACATGTGGATAGGATTGAAAGTAGATTTTTAGGATATTTCATTCTCAACTCATATACCTTAGGAATTGTTTAGTTCACCAATTTAATTCCGAAATTAAAATTAATATAGTTTTAAAATTCGATTAATATTTTAAAGTATTTTAATTATATTTGTATGTTTTTATCAACAAATTATACGGATCGAAATCCCTAATTAAACTTGAATATTAAATTTCTCGTAGTCCTTTATTCGTTTGAAAGATTCGATTCCTTTCTTCGAATTTAAGAATTTATAAAAGGATATATATTTAAATTACACAATAGCACACAAAATAATAAAATTAAAAGAAACAAAGATAAGAAAATAAAATAAGGGTTCTAGGAATTTAAAAGGTATAAAACGGGACGGGGTATTACATCCTCACCCCCTTAACAGGAATTTCGTCCCCGAAATTCAGCTTCTAGGCATTGCTTAGGTATTGCTCGGTTAAATATCATATGCTCATCTCCAAGTTGGATTCTTCCTCTACAAATCAAACTTATTGAACTAACACCAAAGTATTTCTCGAATTCTTAAACATATAAAATCTCAACCGTACTATAGTCATAAACAATCCTTCATAAGTTAAAAACACAACTTACTTCTAAGTCTCTATTACAGGTTACAAGAACTGAAATACGCAAGTATTTTGTGGTAGATGAAAGGTGATAGATATTTTTTGCATGATATGTCTCGATGGTAAAACTAAGCGGTAGACAATATATCTAATCTTATCCAATATCCAGTATTCCTATGCAGCAAGACTTTAACTTGTCTCTCTTTCCAAAAGTAAATTCCTTCATCAGTGTAACCTTAAGAAATGCTTCCTTATGGAATCCAAAATTTCCCTACCAAGATCTAAGTATGCAAAAATATGAATCAAGATCAAAAGGTGTCCAAAAATGAGCATGGAACCGGGTATTTATAAGCAACGGGCCAAAAACGGGTGAAAAGTTCGAAATCACGCATCTTGGGGTATGGTCGAGCGCTGGCGCTCGACCCCCCTTGTGGTCAAATAAGCCTCTTTCTAGAGTGTTTAGGGCGCTCGACCCCTTGTTGTTCGAGCGGGGGCGCTCGACCCCTACTGGTCGAATGACTCCAAGGGTCGAATGGGTGTGCTCGACCTCAGGTGGTCGAATGCTTCATGTGGTCGAGCGGTGATGCTCGACCTCAGCCTGGTCGAGCACCTCCTCTTCCAGAGCCAACAATGCGCTCGACCCCTTCTTGTTCGAGCGGTGGTGCTCGAGCATCTCCAATTTTGAGCCAAATGATACTTTTCTTTGCACGAACTAATACTTTTCATATTTCTTCAATATCTTCTCATCCGGGCATCCGTTTGAGTCGATTCAAAGTCCTATGAACTCCATTTTTTTCCCTTTATTCATCTATGAGCATCAAAGAGGCAAATTCATCAGTTTATGAAAATAGTACTCAATTGACTCTAAATACTCATCGAATTCACTCAAAACACGGGCAAAACGAGCTAAAAATCATAACAATTTCACTCATAATCAACCCCCCCCCCCCAAACTTACCATATTGCTTGTCCTCAAGCAATGAAATAATAAGTCAAGTGAAATTATTAAGAATGAATCAAAGAACCAAATCATGCAAGTAATAGAACTTCAAGCATCAAAGATCGATCACCCACACACAAACTCGCCCCCTTCATCACACTCATGCATAGTCAATAAGAATCACCAAAATCAAACAAGGATGTGCAATCAATTATGTGTTTCACTCCCTCACAAGTGTATATCAATATTAAGGGACTCACTCAATCAATCAATCACACATATCAACAGTCATAGGCTTGTAAGCACTCTCAACTTCGACCATACTCTAGAATCCATGCCGAATCAAAAAGGACTTTATCAAGGTTGTAATGTGTTGATGATCTTTTCTAATCACAGGGATTAGTGGATATTTTGTTTGTTAATTAGATCACCAAATAATTACGTGTGATTGATCACTAACGTAATTAGTGAATACGAAAATTGGGATTGGATAAGATTAAACACGTGTATTGATTACGTATTTATTTCGTATTTCTATGAATCGAGGAGCTTGGGTATGTATAGTCAAAGTTTGGACGTGTATATGAATTTGTGCTTGTTTTATTAGCTGAAAATTAAGATATTTATACAAGTTTTCCTAGCAGGAGGTGTCAAAACCTTTGACATTCCAAGTGTGCATGTATGATACTTGGAATGTTGACTATTTGACCTTATCTAAAATAAATTCTATCCGTTAATGTTGGACTTGCTTGTATTCAAGAGTTGTTCATCCTGATGTACTTGTCCTTGAGGAGCCTTTAGCTTGATTTTGTTGGTCATTTGTCTTGATAGTTGGATATCTTGATACTTTGATCAAATCTGTTCGCCTATGGACTAGATTGGTTCGTCGGGGTGCCACCTAGGTCCATATGGTCTTTGGGTTTAGTGTTGTTAGCCTGGTCATTGTTGCTCGTCAAGCTGGATGTGTTCGCCTGATAATTTCAGCTTGGCCTGGATTTGCTGGCTTAATTTGATCTTAAGGGTATTTACTTTGTGATAATTCTGCTCGCCTTGACAGTATTTCTGCTCACCTATCAACATAATGTAGGCTCTTTGGACATGTGGGGTAACTATATGAGATAAGTGACTCAAGTGAATGGAGAACAGAAAATCCAACTTTAGTA
Source organism: Ballota nigra (assembly GCA_947034835.1). Classification (NCBI taxonomy): domain Eukaryota; kingdom Viridiplantae; phylum Streptophyta; class Magnoliopsida; order Lamiales; family Lamiaceae; genus Ballota; species Ballota nigra. The sequence goes on along the minus strand of OX344729.1, from coordinate 78,382,828 downwards.
TTGTTGGTCCCACTAGTCAAATCTTGTGTATTGCGGAAGCTAGATTTAATATCTTTTGTAAAAACCTTTTAGAGGACTTAACTGAATAATAAATAAAATCAAGTAAAGTAGTAAATAAGACAAGATGTATAGTGGTTCGGATGTTAAAATCCTACGTCCACTCTCCCTTTTACAAGGGGCCTTACTATCCAACCAACTTACTCACGAACCACTGGAATTGATAAGTACCAACACCTTGTTACACCCTTTAGATCTAAATACGATCTAAAGCTTAACTTACTTCAACCTTATCTAAAGAGATGAACATGTTGAGTATTTCTTTCCAACTTACAAAACTCCTTTAAGAGTAGATGAGTATCGAAAGCCTAAGAGTGCTAGAATGCTTGAGTATAATGTAAAGCTTGAGAGATTTCTTCGTGCGCGTAACTATAGCTTTCTTCAAGCTAGAAACTGTTGTATTTATAGAGGTGATTAGGGTTTAGCCATTGGAGAGCTAATCTAATCAGATCTCTATTTATAGAAGCTTCAATCAATCAATTCCCTGATTGATTGATTGGGTTGGTGAGATCCTTTGATTGATTTCTTAAATAAACTTTCCAATCAGATCATGTTGACTTCATTCAAATTTGTTAGGATAATAATTGTTAGTTTTGATGAGTTAAAACAAACCAGAAGATGTAATAGGACCATCTGGACCTGTTAGCCAGATGAGGAATAGAATATGACTTAGTCTAGGGGAAACTGCCAGACCAGAAGACCTCACCAGAAGAGTCACCAGAGGACCCCACCAGAAGACCCCACCAGAGGACTTCACCAGAGGAATTTCACCAGAGGACTTCACCAGAGGACTCCACCAGAGGACTTCTTCAGAAGAGATCAAGACCAGAGGCAGAGGACCTTCCCCAGACCAGACAAGTCCGGACCAGACGAGTCTGGTGAAACATAAGTTGCTCAGAATCATCTCCTGGTTCTTCTGAGTAATCTGTTTCTTAACCGACTCTGGACCAGAAGACATCGAGGTTACCTGGTGTCTGGTCCTGCCTTCTCTGGAGAGAATCAGAGTTAGGCTTTGGAAGCATTTGACCGTTGGTGATTCAAATCAAGAACACAAGATCGGATTGGAAAGATATGAAGTCAATCAATCCAAGGATCTCACCAACCCAATCAATCAATTAGGGAATTGATTGATTGGAAGCTTCCTTTATTAGAGGATCTGATTAGATTAGCTCTCCAACGGCTAAACCCTAATCACCTCTATAAATACAAGAGTGCAGACTCAAAGAAAGGCTCTAGAGATTCTTACGAGCACGAAGTCATATCAAGCCTTTGATTATCACGCACTTGCACTCTTATTATTGTTCATTCTTTCATATTCACTCTTAAGGAGTTGTTGGATCTCAACCTGTTCATCTTTAAGATAAGGTTGAAGGCTGTAGACTTTAGATCGACTTTAGATCTAAAGGAGTTGTAAGAAGGAACTGGTACTTCTCAATTCCAGTACGCAAGTGGTTTGTTGGTTGGTTAGTGAGGCCATTTGATAAAAGGGAGAGTGGACGTAGGATTTTCAGATCCGAACCACTATACATCTTGTCCATTTACTGCTTTCTCTTTACTTGTTATCTTGTCTTTTGTGCTCTTATTAAAAGACTTTGCTAAAGACATAATCTTTAAAGCTTCCGCAATTAATCTATCTAGTGGGACCAACAAGTGGTATCAGAGCAGTGTGTCCAAGACCACTGCTTTGAAAAACTTTTGGTGGTCACCGGGCAGATCCATTGCTCTTTATTGTGTTTATGGTCAATTTCTCGTTAAATTTTCTTTGATAAAATATATCTTCAAAATCTTCGTATAAGAGCCGCAAATTGCCAGAATTCTCTTTTGAGGATTATAGCCACTGGAGCTTCATGATGAGTAATCATCTTGGAGCTATCCATCACCGCATGTTAGATGTGGTAGAGAGTGGCCCCATTGAATTTTACTGGACTCTCATTGATGATGGCAGATCAGAGTCCAGGGAAGAAACAAGTGAAACTGCTCAGAAAGCTACTGAGGACAGAGTCCCTAGACAAAAGATTCTCAAGAAGAGAGATGAGCTAAATAATTTCAAAACAGTGGTCTGTAGGACACACTGCTCTGATACCACTTGTTGGTCCCAAAAAGGTTATCCAGCGGAAAGCGTTTTGAAATATTTTAATGAAAACCCTTTAAAAATTAAATGCTAAAATTAAGATGCAGAAAACTTAAATGCAGAAAAGTAGAGAACACCAGATTTATAGTGGTTCGGACCAACTTGTCCTACGTCCACTCTCCCTTTCTCCAAAGGGGTCTTTCTCACTCTCCAACTTACTCACGAACTACTGGAATTGGGAAGTACCAGCTCCTTCGTACAACTTACACCAACCTTATCTAACAAGATGAACAGGTTGAGTAATAATCCAACTAAACTCCTAATAGAGTGTATGTAAACTTGTATAAACAATGTGAGTGATTGGAAGAGTTCGTGTGTTCTTTGTGTGTTCTCGCGCGACTCTTCTATGTTGAACTAATCCCAACACTCATATTTATAGTTGTAGGAATTAACTAGCCGTTGGGAACTAGCAATTCAAACAACCATAATTGGAGGTATATAATCAATCAAAGATTGATTATATTGATTGATTAGTTGACTTTCAATCAATCAATCAAACAATCAGATCCTCCATCAGTTGACTTCCAGATTGCCTTCTTCTCCATCATGAATTTCCAAAGTCTTCTTGTCTCCAGATTACACGTAGCCTCTAAGTGGGTGAACTAATCTGTCGCACTCGTCTGGTCTGGACTCATCTGGTCTGGGGTCTTCTGGTCTGATCTCATCTGGTCAGGTAACACTTCTGCTCTGGTCCTCATCTGGGAGAGGTTTTCTGGTGACTCCTCTGGTCAGACTCCTCTGGACCTCATCTGCTCTGGCGACTCTTCTGCTCTGGTGACTCTTCTGCTCTGGTGACTCTTCTGCTCTGGACATCTCATCTGGTCACCTCATCTGGTACCTTCTCTGGTCACCTTCTCTGGTACCTTCTCTGGTCACCTTCTCTGGCACCTTCTCTGGTACCTTCTCTGGTCACCTTCTCTGGTCACCTTCTCTGGTACCTTCTCTGGTCTGCACATATTTCTTCCCCCTTAACCAAAGACCTATTCTAGACCTAGACTAATCTGTAGCTGACTAACAGGTTCAGCTAGTCCTATTATAAGTTCTTGTTTTAACATCTTCAAAACATCTAATCTATATCCTAACAATTTCCCCCTTTTTGATGATGTTAAAACTGGAAGAACTTTAAATAAAACAAGACAAGAAAATTTGAAATAACAAGATAAGAATCTAGCAGGCTGGGTGAACTGATCTTCCCCCTCAAAGTATGCTCAGCTGATATTGGGGCATAATATCAGCTGGTCTTCTTGTGTATCTGCAGGCAATCAACTTTTTGGTACCCTACTGGGTCCAGGGGGGTTAGCACAATATTTAGGAAGCCACAAGAATAGATCATCCCTTTTTGAATCAGGTGATCTTATCTTTCTTCCATACATATCAACAAAAACTCACTGAACATAAGAAGCTTCGACATGGATATTTCTTCTAGAGGCTCTTCTTCTCTTATGAGCTTGTCCAGTAGAAGAATTAACTTGTCTTAAAGCAACAGACTTGAAATTCTTTTGATAAGGATAAGTTTTACTAGAACCATCAAATGTTCCAGCTGGTCTGGCAGATGACTTAAAAGTCTTCTGCAGGTGGGTAGGAGTCATCTGGTTCTGTCTCTTTTGAGAAGATCCAGACTTTCTTCTACTCTGCTGGCCTGGCTGAGGTCTTTTATTCTGGGTATAGCCCTTCTTAAAATTCCTCCTCTGCCTTTTGGGTTTTTGAGTTTTAGGACTCATCTGCCCATTAGGCTGAGTTGCCTGGTCAGCTGGCCTTTTACCCTTATCAATAAAATTACTAGTCTGTTCTTCTTTCTGAACATGTGAGGATTCAGGTTTGGTATAACCAAGGCCTGTTTTATCATGCTCTCTTTGAGATGAGGCAGCTATATGTGACACAACATTGTTTGCTATAGTCAGCTGCTCCAGTCTCAGCTTGAGCTTGTCCATACTATCTTTTACAATTTTGTTTTGATGGAAGAGTTCATCGAACTTAGCTTCCAGCAGAGTATATTCATTATCTTTCTCAATGTTTTCAGCAAGCAACTTTTCTATTAGCTTAGTTTGTTCATCACATCTGGTTTTCAAGTCAGTGGACTCTTCTACCAGAGTTTGAACTTGTTCAGCTGGTAGATCAGTTGGGTTGCTAAAACATTGTGAAAGCTTCTGATTTTCTGCTTTCAACTTTGTGTTCTCTTCTTCCAACTTTTGACAAAGTTGTATATAAGTTTGGAGATCTAATAGCATCTTCTGCATATCAGACTCCTCTGATTGTTCAGAAAACGAAGAATAAGAAGAAGAGGGAGTTCGATTGCATACCTCATCTGTCATAAGACAAACCTCTTCGTCTGGTCCAAAATTAGATGATGAACCAGAAGTGGATACCTCATCTTCCTCCTCTGCTAAGCTTCTTTTGGAGTACCTCCTGGTGTCTCTTCTACTGCATCTCTTTGAGCCCATTTCTGCAAAATTTGTTAGCACAACAAATATTTGGGTTTTTCAAAAAAATATGGATCTGCCCTGGTGACCACCGAGATAATTTCAAAACAGTGGTCTGTAGGACACACTGCTCTGATACCACTTGTTGGTCCCAAAAAGGTTATCCAGCGGAAAGCATTTTGAAATATTTTAATGAAAACCCTTTAAAAATTAAATGCTAAAATTAAGATGCAGAAAACTTAAATGCAGAAAAGTAGAGAACACCAGATTTATAGTGGTTCGGACCAACTTGTCCTACGTCCACTCTCCCTTTCTCCAAAGGGGTCTTTCTCACTCTCCAACTTACTCACGAACCACTGGAATTGGGAAGTACCAGCTCCTTCATACAACTTACACCAACCTTATCTAACAAGATGAACAGGTTGAGTAATAATCCAATTAAACTCCTAATAGAGTGTATGTAAACTTGTATAAACAATGTGAGTGATTGGAAGAGTTCGTGTGTTCTTTGTGTGTTCTCGCGCGACTCTTCTATGTTGAACTAATCCCAACACTCATATTTATAGTTGTAGGAATTAACTAGCCGTTGGGAACTAGCAATTCAAACAACCATAATTGGAGGTATATAATCAATCAAAGATTGATTATATTGATTGATTAGTTGACTTTCAATCAATCAATCAAACAATTAGATCCTCCATCAGTTGACTTCCAGATTGCCTTCTTCTCCATCATGAATTTCCAAAGTCTTCTTGTCTCCAGATTACACGTAGCCTCTAAGTGGGTGAACTAATCTGTCGCACTCGTCTGGTCTGGACTCGTCTGGTCTGGGGTCTTCTGGTCTGGTCTCATCTGGTCAGGTAACACTTCTGCTCTGGTCCTCATCTGGGAGAGGTTTTCTGGTGACTCCTCTGGTCAGACTCCTCTGGACCTCATCTGCTCTGGCGACTCTTCTGCTCTGGTGACTCTTCTGCTCTGGACATCTCATCTGGTCACCTCATCTGGTACCTTCTCTGGTCACCTTCTCTGGTACCTTCTCTGGTCACCTTCTCTGGCACCTTCTCTGGTACCTTCTCTGGTCACCTTCTCTGGTCACCTTCTCTGGTACCTTCTCTGGTCTGCACAGATTTCTTCCCCCTTAACCAAAGACATATTCTAGACCTAGACTAATCTGTAGCTGACTAACAGGTTCAGCTAGTCCTATTATAAGTTCTTGTTTTAACATCTTCAAAACATCTAATCTATATCCTAACATTTGACACCTTCAAGATGAAACCAGACGAGACCATTGACCAGCTGGATATGCATCTCACAAACCTTCTTAACAAGGCTAGTGCCTTAGGTAAGACCTATTCAGAGAAAGAAATAAATAGTAAAATTTTGCGTTCACTAACCAGCAGGTGGAGAATCATGGTGACTGTTATTAAAGACAACAAGGATCTTAACACTCTGGATCATCATCTTCTGTTGTCTGATCTCAAAGTTTATGAGTATGATCTTCAAGAGGAGGATCAAACAGAAGAGGTTTCCTCTTCTGGTCAGAAAGGAGTTGTTTTCTCCTCAATTATCAAGACTGATGACAAGCCAAAGGAGTCTACTGCAGATGATTTGAGCCTCAAGGAGCAGGTAGCACTCCTAACCCGAAAACTTGATAAAATGAGTTCTAAATATGGCAGGTACAAGAAGCATTGGAAGGAATCTACTAGAGATAGGAAGACTTCTTTAAAGCCTGTAGATAAGGAAAAGACATCTGGAGACTCAAGGGAGACCAGATTCAGAACTCCAGAGAGAATGAGAGATGGCAGCTCTGGGAGATCAGATTATCAGAGGAGGGATAGCAGCGCTGGCAGACCTGACTACCAGAGGAGAGAAAGTAGTCCAGCCAGATCAGACTACAACCAGAGGAGGAGAGATCCAAGTCCTAGTCCCAGAGGAGACAATGCCTACTACACATGCAACAAGCCTGGTCACTACAGCTATGATTGTCCTCAACTTACTCCTAGGGAAAGAGAAGAGAAAAGACTCAAGAGAGATAGGAGATATGCTGACAAGAGAGCACTACTGGCAGAAGCAGGGGAGGAGGATGCTAGTTCCAGTTCTTCTTCTTCTGATTTCGGATCTGATGATGATGTATGTCTTATGGCAGACATCACTGAGGTAAATGAAACTACCTTAGTCTTATCAAATTCCAAATATACTAGATCATCTAATTCATCTGGTAACTCCAGAGAGTCTGATATGCAGCAAATGCTATCAGATCTCCAAAATTGTGTACAACTTTGTCAAAAACTTGAGAAAGAGAATGGTAGGCTCAGAGCAGAAGTTCATTCATTATCTCATGAGCAAAAAATCCACCAGAGAACTCATAAAAGATCATTCCAAAGAAGTTTCTGAACTTCAAGATAAGATCACACAAAGAGATACAATGGTAGATCAACTCATGAAAGAAAAGAACTCTCACGAAGATGATTTCAATGAACTTAGAGCCAAATACCAATCTCTTATCAAGGGAAAACAAGTTGTGGATACTATTGAGGAGTTACCTATGCCCAGAGAAGCTTCCAAGATACCAGATGTTGTATCTATTATATCAGGATCTTCTCAACGCATAAATGATAAGAGTGGTTTAGGATATCCTGGAATTATTAAAAGATCCCATAAATATTGCTTTACCAAAGACAAGTCTGTAAGATCTGGCGAATTTGTGGAATTCTGGAATGAAAAGGATCTTTCTGGTAATGGTTACAAAGTAGTTCACAAACCTGGTTGGAAAAGGGACTACTCTGCTAAACATTCAGAATATAGTTTAGAAGAGACAACTGTTCTAGAAAAGGAAATTCCAGAGAATCAACCTCAACAAGGGAAAACTGTGAAGATAGATAGTTCTGATAACATTAAACCTCAAAGAGTAGAACCTATTCAGAATGAAGGACCCCAGAGGAGATCCTCAAAAAAGGGGAATTCTAATCAGAATAGGAATTCTCAAAAATGGAATAATGGTCAACTGAACTTCTATCGGAATCAGGGATCCCAGAGATGGTTTTCTCAGAGGAATCAATATCAGAACAGAAACACTCAGAGGAACTATAATAACCAGAATAGATCTTATTTTCATCAATACCAGAGAACAGTCTATAGAAAACCAACTGATCTGGGTAATTATGACACCAGATATGGTTCTTCTAGGATGTATCCTTATAACCAGACCTTTAAGACCATGTCTTTAAGGCAAGCCATTCCAAAGGCCAGATTCGAGAAAAGATACACCAGACCTCTTTATAGGAAAGGTGTTCTGATCAGACCAGTATCTCAATATGTCATAGTCAGAGGACATGTGCTGGTAGATAGATTTGGAAGGAAGATAAGATCTCCTCATCCAGCAAGGGATGATCTTTATCTTTGGATTCCTACAAAACCTACAACTAACCAACCAGGACCCAGCTCTAATAGGGGACCTAATTAATTTCTTTGCAGGAGGATAAGAGCCCATTGGAGAAAGGACTTTCAAGCAATCATGTCTGGTACATTGATAGTGGATGTTCCAAGCACATGACTTTCCAGAAAGATAATCTCCAGGATTTCAAGCCACTGAATGGGCCAAGAGTGATGTTTGGTGACAATAACTATAGAGTCACCAGAGGCGTTGGAAAGTTGACTTTCAATGGCATATATGTAGATGAAGTCTACTACGTTGAAAGACTCAAGCATAATCTGCTTTCAGTATCCCAATTTTGTGACAAGGGATACTCAATGAAGTTTTCTAGTGATTCATGCACTGTCTTTTCTTCTGATTATAATGATATCTTGCTTATTGGCTTGAGGAAGGGTAACATTTATCTTGTAGATTTCAATAGTTGCCCAAGGAATGCTTGTCTGGTTGCCAAAGGATCTGCAGAGAACAGCTGGATCTGGCACAAGAGATTGAGCCATCTTAACTTCAAAGCACTGAACAAGATAACCAGAAAAGGTCTAATTTGTGGTCATCCAAATGAAGTGTTTAAGAAGGATCAGGTTTGTGGTTCATGCCAGAAGGGTAAACAACCCAAGACTTCCTTTAAGGATGTCCAGAGCACAACCACAACCAGAGTACTTCAACTACTTCACATGGACCTGTTTGGACCTGTTTCCCCTCTTAGTTTCAGTGGCAGGAAGTACACCTTGGTGATAGTAGATGACTTTTCAAGATACACTTGGGTTGTGTTCTTGTTTAAGAAAAATGAAACTATCACTAAGCTGCCAGAATTCTTCAAACAGATCCAGAATGAGCAGAACCAGAGCATTGTTAGGATCAGAAGTGACAAAGAGACAGAGTTTTTGAATTCACATATTGCAGAATATTGCAAGAACCATGGAATTTTTCATGAGACATCTTGTTGGGATATGTTTTAGTTTTGATGATTTTCCAAAACAACATGAAATAGGTTTGAAAGCAGTCAGGATTGTATCTTTTGTTTCAAGTCAGGCTAGGTTAGTTCTCAGTAGAATAGGCTGTCAGTTGAGAAAAACTTAGCTGAGGGAATACTCAGTTGAGGGGGAACTCAGCGAGGGGGAACTCAGCAACACAGCCTGAAGATATCAAGATGACACCAAGAAGAACTGACTGAAGCCATGCCAGAGACCTGAGACTGAAGAGAAGCCTGAAGGAAGTCCCACTGAGTGTAGGCCAGGCTGATCTAAGCTAAGTCAGGCGGACCACTCAGTGAAGAGCATGATCAAGAGGATCAGTGCTGTACCAAGTTGTTAGGATAAAAAACTTTGTTAGTTTTGATGAGTTAAAACAAACCAGAAGATGTAATAGGACCATCTGGACCTGTTAGCCAGATGATGATCTAGATTAGGACTTAGTCTAGGGGGAACTGCCAGACCAGAAGACCTCACCAGAAGAGTCACCAGAAGACCCCTCCAGAGGACTTCAGCAGAAGAGATCAAGACCAGAGGCAGAGGACCTTCCCCAGACCAGACGAGTCCGGACCAGACGAGTCTGGTGGAACAAAAGATGCTCAGTTTGATCCCCTTATTCTACTGAGTATTCTGGTTGTTCACCAGATAAGGACCAGAAGACACCGAGGTTGCCTGGTGTCTGGTCCTGCCTTCTCTGGAGAGAATCAGAGTTAGGCAATTGGAAGCATTGACCGTTGGTGATTCAAATCTAGTCAAACAAGATTGGATTGAGAAGATATGAAGACAATCAATCAAGATCACACCAACCCAATCAATCAATTAGGGAATTGATTGATTAAAGCTTCCATATATAGAGGATCTGATTGGATTAGCCTCCCAACGGCTATGTCCCTAATCCCCTCTATATATACATGAGTGCAGATCAAGAAAAAGCCCTAGAATCATTCACGTGCATATTGCCACACTAAGCTTTTTTATCACTACGCATATTGCACTCACATTTTGTTCTTATTTACTTATCTACTCGTAAGGAGTTTATACACTCAACCTGTTCATCTTGTTAAGATAAGGTTGGAGTGAGTTTATCTTTAGATCGAAGTTAGATCTAAAGAGTTTGTAAGAAGGTGCTGGTACTTCAGAAATTCCAGTGAGTAAGTTTGTGAGTTGGTTGTTAGTGAGACCCCTTGGTGAGAAGGGAGAGTGGACGTAGGATATTTATCCGAACCACTATATATCTTGTGTCTTTTATCGCTTTATTTTAAATATTGTTTTATTGATCTCTTATAAAAGATTTTGGAAAGACATTATTACATAAGCTTCCGCAATTAATCTATCGAGTGGGACCAACAAGTGGTATCAGAGCAGTGTGTCCACGACCACTGCTTTGAAAAGCTTTTGGTGGTCACCGGGCAGATCCATTGCTCTTTAGTGTTTTTATTCAAGTTCTTGTTATTTCCCTAAATTTCTTATCAATATGTCTTCGAAATCTTCTTATAAGAGTCGCAAACTGCCAGAATTCTCGTTCGAGGATTATAGCCACTGGAGCTTCATGATGAGTAATCATCTCGGAGCTATTCATCACCGCATGTTAGATGTGGTTGAAAGTGGCCCCATTAAATTTTATTGGACTCCTATTGATAGTGGCAGGTCTGAGTCCAGAGAAGAAACTAGCGATGCTGCAGAGGATAGAGTTCCCAGACAACGAATCCTCAAAAAGAAAGACGAACTTGACAACGATGAGAGAAAGCTACATAACCTGGACCAGGTGGCGAGGACTGAGATTATCAACACTCTTACTAAAGAAGTTATTGAAAAGGTCAGGACGTGCACCACTGCAAAAGAGATGTGGGACAAGTTAGCTCTGCTCTGTGAAGGAACAGAGAAGATTAAAGATAACAAGCTCCAAGCTGTTCAACACTCTTTTGACACATTTAAGATGAAACCAGACGAGACCATTGACCAGCTGGACATGCGTCTCACGAATCTCTTGAACAAGGCTAGTGCCTTAGGTAAGACCTATTCTGAAAAAGAGATTAATAGTAAAATATTACGTTCACTAACAAGCAGGTGGAGAATTAAAGTCACTGTGATCAAGGACAACAAGGATCTCAACACTCTGGATCACCATCTTCTGTTGTCTGATCTCAAGGCTTACGAATATGATCTTCAAGAGGAGGATCAAACAGAAGAGGTTTCCTCTTCTGGCCAGAAAGGAGTTGCATTCTCTTCAACTCTCAAATCTGATGCCATGCCAAAGGAGTCTACTGCAGATGACTTGAGCCTCAAGGAGCAGGTAGCACTTCTAACTCATAAATTAGACAAAATGAGTTCAAAATATGGCAGGTACAAGAGGCATTGGAAGGAGTCTACCAGAAACAGGAAGAGTTCTTTCAAGCCTGCAGAGAAGGAGAAGATATCTGGAGACTCAAGGGAGACCAGATTCAGAACTCCAGAGAGGAGGAGAGATGACAACCCAGGCAGCTCTGGGAGATCAGATCATCAGAGGAGGGATGGTAGCTCTGGCAGACCTGACTACCAGAGGAGAGAAAGTAGCCCTGCCAGATCAGATTACAACCAGAGGAGGAGAGAGCCAAGTCCTAGTCCCAGAGGAGACAATGCCTGCTACACATGCAACAAGACTGGTCACTACAGTTATGATTGTCCTCAGCTTACTCCTAGAGAAAGAGAAGAGAAAAGAATCAAGAGAGATAGGAGATATGCAGATAAGAGAGCACTGCTGGCAGAAGCAGAGGAGGAGGATACTAGTTCCAGTTCTTCTTCTTCTGACTTTGGATCAGATGATGATGTGTGTCTCATGGCAGACATCACTGAGGTAAATGAAACTACTCTTGTTTTATCTAATTCCAAATGTACTGAATCCTCTAATTCATCTGGTAACTCCAGAGAGTCTGATATGCAACAAATGCTATCAGATCTCCAAAATTGTGTCCAACTCTGTCAAAAACTTGAGAAAGAGAATGGTAGGCTCAGAGCAGAAGTTCAATCTCTCTCTCATGAGCACAAATCCACCAGAGAACTCATGAAAGATCATTCCAAAGAAGTCTCTGCACTTCAGGATAAGATCACAGAAAGAGATACTCTGGTAGATCAACTCATGAAAGAAAGGAATTCTCAAGAGGATGAGATCACTGAACTCAGAGCCAAATACCAAACTCTTATCAAGGGAAAACAAGTTGTCCACAACATAGAGGAGATACCTATGCCCAGAGAAGCTCCTAAGATACCATCTGTTGTATCTATCATATCAGAGTCTTCTCAGCGCATTTGTGATAAGAGTGGTTTAGGATATTCTGGAATTACCACTAAGACACACAAGTACTTTTATAACAAAGACAAGTCTGTAAGAGCTGGTAATGTGGTAGAAATCTGGAATGATAAAGACTTAACTGCTAATGGTTACAAGGTGGTTCACAATCCTGATTGGAAAAGGAATCACTCTGTTAATCACTTAACTAATGGTCCAGAAGAGTTGACTACTCTGGAAGAGAAGATGCTAGAGAATAAGTGTCAAAAAGGGGAATCATTAAAGATTAATGGTTCTGTGAACAATGAGTCCCAAGGAGTAGGAATTACTCAAATTGGAGGACCCCAGAGAATTCCTCAAAGGGAACCTAAACAGATTAGGGGACCTCAAAGGAAACACTCAAAAAGGGGGAATACCAATCAGAGTAATAACTACCAGAGAAGGAACAATGTTCAACAGAACCAGGTACCCCAGAGACAATTTTCTCAGAAAAATCAATTCCAGAATAGGTATACTCAAAGGAACTATAATCACCAGAACAGGTCTAATTATCAGAACCAGAGGAGGTCTTCCAGACCCATCTATAGAAAACCAACTGATCTGGGAAGTTATGACACCAGAGATGGTTCTTCTAGGATGTACCCTTATAACCAGACCTTTAAGACCATGTCTTTGAGGCAGGCCATTCCAAAGGCCAGATTTGAGAAAAGGTACACCAGACCTGTTTATAGGAAAGGTGTCCTTATCAGACCAGTAGCTCAATATGTCATAGTAAGAGGACATGTACTGGTAGATAGATTTGGAAGGAAGATAAGATCTCCTCATCCATCAAGAGATGATCTTTATCTATGGATTCCTACAAAACCTGCAACTAACCAATCAGGACCCAGCACTAGTAGGGGACCTAATTGATCTCTCTGCAGGTAGATAAGAGTCCATTGGAGAAAGGATTTTCAAGCAACCATGTCTGGTACATTGATAGTGGATGTTCCAAGCACATGACATTCCAGAAGGATAATCTCCAAGATTTCAAGCCATTGAATGGACCAAGAGTGATGTTTGGTGACAACAACTATGGAGTCACCAGAGGAGTTGGAAAGTTGACCTTCAATGGAGTAGCTGTAGATGAAGTCTACTACGTAGAAGGACTCAAGCATAATCTGCTTTCAGTGTCCCAATTCTGTGACAAGGGATACTCAGTGAAGTTTTCTAGTGATTCATGCACTGTTTTCTCTTCTGATTATAATGATATCTTGCTAATAGGCTTGAGGAAGGGTAACATTTATCTTGCAGATTTTAACAGTTGCCCAAGGAATGCTTGCCTGGTTGCTAAAGGATCTGCAGAGAACAGCTGGATTTGGCACAAGAGATTGTGTCATCTTAACTTCAAAACATTGAACAAGATTGCCAGAAAAGGTCTCATTCGAGGTCTTCCAAATGAAGTGTTTAAGAAGGATCAGGTTTGTGGTTCATGCCAGAAGGGTAAACAACCCAAGACTTCCTTTAAGGATGTCCAGAGCACAACCACAACCAGAGTACTTCAACTACTTCACATGGACCTGTTTGGACCTATTTCTCCTCTTAGTTTCAGTGGAAGGAAGTACACCTTAGTAATAGTAGATGACTTTTCAAGATACACTTGGGTAGTGTTCTTGTTTAAGAAAAATGAAACTATGACTAAGCTGCCAGAGTTCTTCAAGCAGATTCAGAATGAGCAGAACCAGAGCATTGTCAGGATCAGAAGTGACAAAGGAACAGAGTTTTTGAATTCACATATTGCAGATTATTGCAAGGATCATGGGATTTTTCATGAGACATCTGCTGCCAGAACACCTCAACAAAATGGAGTTGCAGAAAGGAGGAATAGGACTCTCAAAGAAGCTGCAAGAACACTTCTGGCAGAGTACAGCACTCCACAGAGATTTTGGGCAGAGGCCATCAATACAGCTTGTTACACTCAGAACAGGTGCCTGATTGCCCAGAGACACAATAAGACCCCATATGAGGTATGGAAAGGTAAAACCCCATCTGTTTCATATTTTCATGTTTTTGGATGTAAGTGTTTCATCCATGACAATGGGAAATCTAAATTAAGAACCTTTGATGCTAAAGTGGCTGATGGAATATTTTTGGGATATTCCAGCACCAGTAAAGCCTTTAGAGTTTTTAATAAGAATTCACTTTGTGTGGAGGAAACACCTCATGTTGTTTTTGATGAATCTACTTTTGAGTTCAAGGTGGATCCTAAGTCTTCAGATGAGACCCAGACTCAGACTACACCCAGAGTTATCAAGGTCAATCCACCTATTCTTGATTCAGATTCAGATTCAGATGAGGACCCATCTCCTGGTTCTCTGAAGCAGCAGCCTTCACAAGGAGCAGAACCAGAAGAGGTTGGAACTCCTGTAGGGGGATGCTCTTCTGCAGGTGGTGATAATCACCAAGGTACTGCAGAAGATGATCACCCAGGCAAGACCACGGGAAGGAGGACCCTGGTTGATCACCCCAATGACCTGATCTTAGGAGATCCAACTAAGGGTGTCCAGACTAGGAGAACTATTAACTTAGCTGCCTTATTCAGTTGCTATGTGTCCTTGATTGAGCCCAAGAACATCAAGGAGGCACTGAAAGATTCAAATTGGATTGTGGCTATGCAGGAGGAATTGAATCAATTCACCAGACAGGATGTTTGGGAGCTGGTAGACAGACCAAGACATCAAAAGGTGATAGGCACTAAGTGGGTTTTCAAAAATAAGAAAGATGAGAATGATGTCATTACTAGGAACAAGGCAAGGCTAGTGGCCCAGGGCTATTCTCAGTCTGAAGGAATAGACTATGATGAGACTTTTGCTCCTGTTGCCAGACTAGAAGCTATCAGATTGTTCTTAGCATATGCTGCTCACATGAAGTTCAAAGTATACCAGATGGATGTGAAATCTGCCTTTCTTAATGGGATTCTCATTGAGGAAGTGTATGTTGAACAACCTCCTGGTTTTGAACAAGGTGACAAGGTGTTTAAGCTTAAGAAAGCTCTTTATGGGCTGAAGCAGGCACCCAGAGCATGGTATGACACTCTATCTCAATTTCTTCTGGACAATGGTTTTACTAAAGGTAAGATTGATAGGACCTTGTTTAGGAAAGAAGAAGGAAAGGACATCCTTCTGGTCCAAATATATGTTGATGACATCATATTTGGATCCCCTAACAAGAAGCTGTGTGAGAAGTTTGGTGAGCTCATGCAGGGACAGTTTGAGATGTCCATGATGGGAGAATTGAATTACTTTTTGGGTTTGCAGGTTAAGCAATCAGAGAAGGGAATTTTTATTAATCAAGCTAAGTACACCAGAAACATGTTAGAGAAATTTGGAATAGGATCTAGCAGAGCAGCCAAGATCCCTATGATGACAAATTTCAACATGGATCCAGATGAGTTTGGAGAGAGTGTGGACCAGACTCAGTACAGAGCACTTATTGGTTCTCTTTTGTATCTGACTGCAAGCAGACCAGATATTACCTTTGCTGTAGGAGTTTGTGCCAGATTTCAAGCTAATCCCAAGAAAAGTCACTTGGAAGCAGCTAAGAAAATATTGAAATACCTTAAGGGAACTGTGAATTTAGGATTATGGTATCCTGCAGATGACAATTTAGAATTAAGTGGTTATTCAGATTCAGACTATGGTGGGTGCAGAATAGATAGGAAATCTACAAGTGGTACATGCCAATTTTTAGGGAACAAATTGGTATCCTGGTTTTCCAAGAAGCAGACTTCAGTTGCTACATCAACAACAGAAGCAGAGTACATGGCTGCAGGGAGTTGTTGTTCTCAACTTCTTTGGATTAGTCAACAGCTTAGGGATTACCAGATTAGAGCTAAGGATATTCCTATTTTCTGTGATAGTAATAGTGCCATTGCAATCACCCAGAATCCAGTTCTTCATACCAGATGCAAACATGTTGATATAAGGCATCATTTTATCAGAGATCATGTTGAGAAGGGAGATATAAGGATGGAAAAGATTGCAATAGAGAGGCAGAGAGCAGATATTTTAACCAAGCCTTTGGCTGAGACCAGATTCAGTGAGTTAGCTTTTGAGTTAGGATTGTTGGATCCAGAGACAGATTTGATTTAGGGGGAACATCAGAGAAGTATCCTTACTTTATTAATTCTCTTCATAAATTTTTTATACTAACATACCTGCAGATTAGATATATCAGAGAGGGTATACTTCCAGATGAAGTATACACCAGGTGACACTAATCCCAGATGAGGTGCTGAGTCAGAGATATGTCCTAAGTCTTTATTGACCAGGACCAGATAAGTTCCATCAGAGGAGAAGTTTCACCAGACTAGTTGTGGTATCATCTGGTTACAATATCAGGTGACAGGTATGTCTTTTCTAATCTGGCCTCTGATCATTGGGATACACCTTTCAAATTAATAAGTACACTCAAAACCTTTCACCTTCGGAGTGTATTTAAGACTAGGGTATAGGGCCTAGGCAATCATTTCGCTTTTTCTCTTGACTGCCACAAAACCCCTTTATACCCAGTCCCAATGACTATGCCAACGCACCAGATTAAATCTGTATTTCGCCTTTCATCATGGCCATCGGATTTAATCACTGTGCAAAATGTCAATCAATTCTAAAATTGATTTTGTTTCCTAAATTGAATTTGAAACAACACGCGTTCACTCTTCATTTAATTTTCAAGCCACGCGTATTACTCTATTTAAATCAATTTTGTTTTTAATCTGTCTTTTCACGTTTCCATACTATACAAACCCTAACCTCTCTCTACGAAGCATTTTCTCTCTCTCTCTCTCTCTCTCTCTCTCACAGTTATGGCACCCAAGTGCAATTTTGATCCAGACTTTGTCTGCAAGAAGCTCAAGTCAGAAATGGTAGTGGACTTCTATTCCACTAAGAATCCGGCCGCTTTGGAGATTTTGGAACTTCTCCGACGTTCTGGGCTGGAGGAGTTGATCTCAAAGGTTCCCAAGGATCTGCGTACCTTGGATGGATATGCTGCACAGTTTCTTATCCGGATGAAGATCCACGACGACTATTTCTCTTCAAAGATTGATTCAGAGGATCTTGTTTTCTCTAAGGCAGACTTCTGTGGTCTTTTTGGTAATCTTTCTGCGGAAGGAGTGGACCCTCTGAAGTACAAAGAAGGAGAGGCGTTGGAATCCTTCAAGATGTTTGCCAGAAATTCATGCCAGAATATTACCAAGGGTTTCTTGGACAAGCATCTTAGGCAGAAGTATAAAGTGTTGTTTGATATTGTGGTGAAGATTCTCATGTGTGAGAGCCATAGCACAGATGCCATCTTCGTTGGCAGGCTCTGTGTTATGAGGGCCATTCTGGATGGTGTTCAATGTAACTGGGCTGAGTTCTTCTGGGGGGTGCTGAGGAAGAACAAGATGAAAATTCAGAAGGAAGAATGCCCCCAGTTGCCAGGAGAACAACAATTTGTGTTCAATGCTAATGTTTCATTGGGCACAAAACTCACTCTTATTCTGGATTCGATTCTTCCAGAGAAGAAATGGAGACAATCCTGGTGTAAGGGCTTTCATAAGTCTAAGATTATGTTCTCCAAGGATGGTCCTCTCCATGGCCATCCTGACTCTGATGGAGAGCATGCCATCCCTGCCCCTCCTATTCAATCGATTCCCTCTCCTCCTAAGGGGCAGAGAAGGCAGCAGCAGCAGAAGTCACAGAAGAAAGCTGCTGGAGCAACTGGTTCTTCAGCCATTGCCTTTTCTGGTTCCTCAGAGGAGGACCAGATTCCCCTTCTTGATGTGCTTAAGAAGAAGGCTGATGATGATAAAGCTGTTAAGAAGGCTGGAGCAGCCAAGAGGAAGCAGCCAGATGAGGCCAGTTTCTGTACTCAAAGTGGAAATGGCCAGCCAGATGATTCAAACTGCTAGGCTAAAGGACTCCCTCCAGGAGATGTTGGAGAAGCAAGAGAGACTTGTTGCAGAGTCTAAGGCTTACCTGGAGGAGGCCAAGCAGCTTCGTGATCTTCACTCTTCCTCCAATACTGCCTTGCCTGATCTCATAAGGCAGGTAGTGGAGCCCCTCCTTGATGAAGTTAAAAAGGGGGAAGAGAAGGCCAGAACTGATCTGGCGAAGACCACCAATGAGACTCTGTTTAGCCATGGAGCTCGTCTGGACCTGTTGGAGAACACTCTGGCCCAGGCTGAGTTGCAGAAGAAGAAGAAATAAGAGTTGAAATCTCTATCTATGGCTAAACAACTTGCTGCAGAAGAAGAGTCATCTGAAGCTGAGCAGGATCCTTCTACCATTCCTGGTCCTGCTAAGAGGAAGATTAGAAAAGTTAAAAAGAGTTTCCTTGAATCTGTTGTCGAAGAAGCAGAGAAGAGATACAAGGAAGAGACTCCAGAGGAAAGGCAAGCCAGAATCAGGAAGAACATAGATGAAGAGCAGAGGCTCAGATATGTTAGGAGACAGAACAAGAAGGCCAGAGAAGCTGGTATTCCTTCTGGTGCAGGTGGCTCAGGTCAGAAGAGGAAAGCTCCTGTGGAGGTTATGAACATCTTGCCACTAAGGACAGAAGGGTCTTTTGACTCTACTGTGCCTTATCCTCTGATTGAGAGATGGAGAGAAGCCAAGACCCTCTGGTTTATTCAGCATTATATCCAGAGGCCAGCACCAGAAGATGATGAGCTGATCAACAGAACCTTCCATTCTTGGATGCAAGCCTATGATGCAGACTTGTACAAGCAGCTGATGGATTCAACCATTGAGTTCAACCTGGAGGTGACTGCTCCTGAATTTACTTATCTTAACACTCCCATGATTGGGAACCAGGTGGATTGGGCAGAACTGAAGAAGCTTTACAAGACCAAGGTGTTGGTGAATTTCACCCCAACATCTTCTGCAGAGTTGAAGGCCGTCCAGGATAGGTTCCTTGACTGGTTTCTTGTCCCTAAAGAGAACAGAAGATATACCTAGAATAGGACAATGAACTTCAATGTAATCTGTAATATTTTGTCCTCTGATTATTAATGAAAAATACATATCTTCTCTGTTCTAAAGACAACTCCTTGTTGTCTTATTATTTGCCTGATGAGATCTATTCTAAGGTCTCATCCCTTTATTGTTTTCTTGCTTAAGTTTACTTTTGATCAGTTCTGGTAGTGTTTTAACTCCATCAAAAAGGGGGAAATTGTTAGGATAAAAAACTTTGTTAGTTTTGATGAGTTAAAACAAACCAGAAGATGTAATAGGACCATCTGGACCTGTTAGCCAGATGATGATCTAGATTAGGACTTAGTCTAGGGGGAACTGCCAGACCAGAAGACCTCACCAGAAGAGTCACCAGAAGACCCCTCCAGAGGACTTCAGCAGAAGAGATCAAGACCAGAGGCAGAGGACCTTCCCCAGACCAGACGAGTCCGGACCAGACGAGTCTGGTGGAACAAAAGATGCTCAGTTTGATCCCCTTATTCTACTGAGTATTCTGGTTGTTCACCAGATAAGGACCAGAAGACACCGAGGTTGCCTGGTGTCTGGTCCTGCCTTCTCTGGAGAGAATCAGAGTTAGGCAATTGGAAGCATTGACCGTTGGTGATTCAAATCTAGTCAAACAAGATTGGATTGAGAAGATATGAAGACAATCAATCAAGATCACACCAACCCAATCAATCAATTAGGGAATTGATTGATTAAAGCTTCCATATATAGAGGATCTGATTGGATTAGCCTCCCAACGGCTATGTCCCTAATCCCCTCTATATATACATGAGTGCAGATCAAGAAAAAGCCCTAGAATCATTCACGCGCATATTGCCACACTAAGCTTTTTGATCACTACGCATATTGCACTCACATTTTGTTCTTATTTACTTATCTACTCGTAAGGAGTTTATACACTCAACCTGTTCATCTTGTTAAGATAAGGTTGGAGTGAGTTTATCTTTAGATCGAAGTTAGATCTAAAGAGTTTGTAAGAAGGTGCTGGTACTTCAGAAATTCCAGTGAGTAAGTTTGTGAGTTGGTTGTTAGTGAGACCCCTTGGTGAGAAGGGAGAGTGGACGTAGGATATTTATCCGAACCACTATATATCTTGTGTCTTTTATCGCTTTATTTTAAATATTGTTTTATTGATCTCTTATAAAAGATTTTGGAAAGACATTATTACATAAGCTTCCGCAATTAATCTATCGAGTGGGACCAACACAAGTAGGCCCTGAAGGTTTCAGGCTACTGTGGTCAGGGAAGTTTGTCATTCAGCCTTATGACAAACTTTTTGGAAAGATCTTCTGTGAGAAAAAGTATTTGATTCACCGTGAATTGGTGATTGGGGATTATTCACTATATATAAAAAGATTTTACAATGATCTGAGATTACATAAGATTTACAACTCTATATTTTCGTATAAATCCTAACAAAATTACAAGACCAAATCAATAGGAAATATTCAAAAAAGATATGAAAGAATATTTCCTAAGATATTCTATTATCTTCAAAGAGTCCCTGGATGACAACATCACTGAACACATTCATGTCTACTGAAGATCGTCAGAGTCAGTGGAAGATATGCCAATTGAAGTCAGTGCGCCCTGATCAAGCACACTGAGTCAAAGATCCGTTGGACTCAGCCCACGTGGACCAATCAAGTCAAGTCAAACATATCAGACACTGACAAGGCCGCATTCCAAGAAAAGTGGTTGAAACCATTTAATGCTGGATTCAAATGTGATTCTCTCCAACGGTTACATTTGAATCCACATTATAAATACAAGCTCATAACTTCGTTGTAAGTGTGTGTGGAGTTAGAAAAATCAACACCTACAAGCTGTGAGGGTGTGTGAGTTGTTAGGGAGTCATAAGGAAGTGTTTCACACCCATGACACTGGCCATTAGGGTTTTCACTAATATTCATTGAGTGTCAAGCTTGTAACTCTTAGGTTAGAGAGGTTTTCCCAATCTTAGCTTGTGGCTAATACATTGTAAGGGAAAACCTCACATAGTTGGAGAAACCAAACTGAAATCAAAACCCTCTAGTTAGGTTTGTTGGTGGAAGTTAGTTAGTGAGGAGAGGCAGCCCAGGGAGTGGCGTGAGTCCAGTGTATTTGTGTACCTTGGCACGTTAAAAACAAGAATCCAAGTTAGTGGATTTCCTGTTGAATCAGGCCTGGATGTAAGAGCTTGAGTCTCCGAACCACGTTAAACCAAGTATTATTATCTAGAATGTTTTCTTCTAAAGTATTGCGAAAATTTGCTCACTGAGAGCATTGTTTAAAAAGGAAAACTTTGGTTAAGCATTCAGGTCAGGGAGATTCCATCTCACTGACTAGTTCAGGCTACGCACTCGAGAGTTCATTTTCAGTTAACCTCTCGAGTCACTGCTTTGTTAAGTGACTGAGCCCTCAAGTCACACTGACCTGATGGTTCAGACCCTTAGCAAGGCAGTGACTTAAGTTTTATCAACCCTTGTTGAACTCTCTGAGCTGAGGTTTTAAAAAAAAAATTTGCTCTTAAATTCCCATACCTTCAGTCTTTCTGAAAGAGTCATGGGACCATCAATTGGTATCAGAGCGGGTTGTTCACATGACCACTGATCCAGTTTTGTTAAGAAAAAAATGGTCAACCGAACAGATCTTAAATGTTTTAAACTATGTGAATTCCTGCATACTTCAAACTATTACTTGTGTTTTGACATCATTCTTGTAACAGAAAATCTTTTGGTTAGAAGTTTTGGAATCATCAAAAAGGGGGAAATTGTTGGGATATGTTTTAGTTTTGATGATTTTCCAAAACAACATGTAATAGGTTTGAAAGCAGTCAGGATTGTATCTTTTGTTTCAAGTCAGGCTAGGTTAGTTCTCAGTAGAATAGGCTGTCAGTTGAGAAGAACTTAGTTGAGGGAATACTCAGTTGAGGGGGAACTCAGCGAGGGGGAACTCAGCAATACAGCCTGAAGATATCAAGATGACACCAAGAAGAACTGACTGAAGCCATGCCAGAGACCTAAGACTGAAGAGAAGCCTGAAGGAAGTCCCACTGAGTGTAGGCCAGGCTGATCTAAGATAAGTCAGGCGGACCACTCAGTGAAGAGCATGATCAAGAGGATCAGTATTGTACCAAGTAGGCCCTGAAGGTGTCAGGCTACAGTGGTCAGGGAAGTTTGTCATTCAGCCTTATGACAAACTTCTTGGAAAGATCTTCAAAGAGTCCGTAAAGGACAACATCACTGAAGACATTCATGTCTACTGAAGATCGTCAGACTCAGTGGAAGATATGCCAACTGAAGTCAGTGCGCCCTAATCAAGCACACTGAGTCAAAGATCCGTTGGACTCAGCCCACGTAGACCAATCAAGTCAAGTCAAACATATCTGACACTGACAAAGCTGTATTCCAAGAAAAGTGGTTGAAACCATTTAATACTGGATTCAAATGTGATTCTCTCCAACGGTTACATTTGAATCCACATTATAAATACAAGCTCATAGCTTCGTTGTAAGTGTGTGTGGAGTTAGAAAAATCAACACCTACAAGCTGTGAGGGTGTGTGAGTTGTTAGGAAGTTATAAGGAAGTGTTTCACACCCATGACACTGACCATTAGGGTTTTCACTAATATTCATTGAGTGTTGTTGGGATATGTTTTAGTTTTGATGATTTTCCAAAACAACATGTAATAGGTTTGAAAGCAGTCAGGATAGTATCCTTTAGATCAGGTCAGACTATGTTAGCTCTCAGTAGAATAGGTTGCTCAGTTGAGGGGGAACTCAGCGAGGGGGAACTTCTCAACACAGCCTGAAGATATCAAGATGACAAACAGAAGAGCTGACTGAAGACATGTCATCAACCTGAACCAATGGAGAAGCCTGAAGGAAGTCCCACTGAGTGTAAGTCAGGCTGTTCTAAGCCAAGTCTGGTGGACCACTCAGTGAAGAGCCTGATCAGGTGGATCAGTGCTGCACCAAGTAGGCCCTGAAGGAGTCAGGCTACTGTGGTCAGGGAAGTTTGTCATTCAGCCTTATGACAAACTTCTTGGAGAGATCTTCAAATAGTCCCTGAAGGACAACTACACTGAGGACGAGTCAGTCCAACTGAAGATCATCATGTCAGTGAAGGAGAAAGTTACCTAAAGTCAGTGGGTCTTAGTCAAACCCACTGAGTCAAAGATCCGTGAATCCAGGCCACGTGGACCAATCAGCACGAGGCAGCAACTCTGACACTGACAAAGGCCGAATTCCAAGAAAAGTGGTTGAAACCATTTAATGCTGGATTCAAATGTATTTCTTCTCCAACGGATACATTTGAATCCCCATTATATATACAAGCTCATAGTTGCGTAGTTGGGTGTGTTGTGTTGTTGTAAGAATTGTAAGAAAACAAACACCTACGAGCTGTGAGGGTGTGGGTAGTAGCATACGTGCATGGGAGTTATAAGGAGGGTTTACTCACATCTTAAACACTGACCATTAGGGTCTTCAAATATACACATATGAGTGTTCAGCTTGTAACTCTAGGCTTAGAGAGGTTTTTCCTATCTTAGCTATTGGCTAACACATTGTAAAGGGAAAACCTCACCTAGTTGGAGAAAACCTAACTGAAACCAAAACCCTCTTGTCAGGTTTGTTGGTAGTAAGTGAGGAGAAGGGCAGCCCAGGGAGTGGCGTGAGTCCAGTTGTAAGTGCACCTTGGCACGTTAAAAACAAGAATCCAAAGGAGTGGATTTCCTGTTAAATCAGGCCGTGGATGTAAGAGCTTGAGTCTCCGAACCACGTTAAACCAAGTGTTATTATCTGGAATGTCTTTTCTTCTAAAGTATTGCGAAAGTCAGCTCACTGAGCTTTGTTATAAGAAAACTTTGGATAAGCAATCAGGTCAGGGAGATTCCTCTCACTGACCAAATCAGGCAACGCACTCGAGAGTTCAGTTTCTCGAGTCACTGCCTTGTTGAGAGCCTGAGCTTTCAAGTCTCATCACTGACTTGATAGCTCTGACTCTCAGCAACGCAGTGACTTGAGTATTCCTTCACTGAACTCTTTCAGAGCGCAACGCAAGGTTTAAAAAAAAAAATTGTGCTCCTGAATTCCCATTTTTCCCTTTGAAAACGGGACCATCAATTGGTATCAAAGCGGGTTGTTCACATGACCACTGATCCAGTTTTGTTAAGAAAAATGGTCTACCGAACAGATCTTAAACTTTTTAAACTATGGGAATTTCTGCATATTTCAAACTATTACCTGTACTCTGACATCATTCTTTTAATAGAAAATCATTTGGTTAGAAGTTTTGGAATCATCAAAAAGGGGGAAATTGTTGGGATATGTTTTAGTTTTGATGATTTTCCAAAACAACATGTAATAGGTTTGAAAGCAGTCAGGATAGTATCCTTTAGATCAGGTCAGGCTAGGTTAGCTCTCAGTAGAATAGGTTGCTCAGTTGAGGGGGAACTCAGCGAGGGGGAACTTCTCAACACAGCCTGAAGATATCAAGATGACAACCAGAAGAGCTGACTGAAGACATGTCATCAACCTGAACCAATGGAGAAGCCTGAAGGAAGTCCCACTGAGTGTAAGTCAGGTTGTTCTAAGCCAAGTCTGGTGGACCACTCAGTGAAGAGCCTGATCAGGTGGATCAGTGCTGCACCAAGTAGGCCCTGAAGGAGTCAGGCTACTGTGGTCAGGGAAGTTTGTCATTCAGCCTTATGACAAACTTCTCTGAGAGATCTTCAAATAGTCCCTGAAGGACAACTACACTGAGGACGAGTCAGTCCAACTGAAGATCATCATGTCAGTGAAGGAGAAAGTTACCTAAAATCAGTGGGTCTTAGTCAAACCCACTGAGTCAAAGATCCGTGAATCCAGGCCACGTGGACCAATCAGCACGAGGCAGCAACTCTGACACTGACAAAGGCCGAATTCCAAGAAAAGTGGTTGAAACCATTTAATGCTGGATTCAAATGTATTTCCTCTCCAATGGATACATTTGAATCCCCATTATATATACAAGCTCATAGTTGCGTAGTTGGGTGTGTTGTGTTGTTGTAAGAATTGTAAGAAAACAAACACCTACGAGCTGTGAGGGTGTGGGTAGTAGCATACGTGCATGGGAGTTATAAGGAGGGTTTACTCACATCTTAAACACTGACCATTAGGGTCTTCAAATATACACATATGAGTGTTCAGCTTGTAACTCTAGGCTTAGAGAGGTTTTTCCTATCTTAGCTATTGGCTAACACATTGTAAAGGGAAAACCTCACCTAGTTGGAGAAAACCTAACTGAAACCAAAACCCTCTTGTCAGGTTTGTTGGTAGTAAGTGAGGAGAAGGGCAGCCCAGGGAGTGGCGTGAGTCCAGTTGTAAGTGCACCTTGGCACGTTAAAAACAAGAATCCAAAGGAGTGGATTTCCTGTTAAATCAGGCCGTGGATGTAAGAGCTTGAGTCTCCGAACCACGTTAAACCAAGTGTTATTATCTGGAATGTCTTTTCTTCTAAAGTATTGCGAAAGTCAGCTCACTGAGCTTTGTTATAAGAAAACTTTGGATAAGCAATCAGGTCAGGGAGATTCCTCTCACTGACCAAATCAGGCAACGCACTCGAGAGTTCAGTTTCTCGAGTCACTGCCTTGTTGAGAGCCTGAGCTTTCAAGTCTCATCACTGACTTGATAGCTCTGACTCTCAGCAACGCAGTGACTTGAGTATTCCTTCACTGAACTCTTTCAGAGCGCAACGCAAGGTTTAAAAAAAAAATTGTGCTCCTGAATTCCCATTTTTCCCTTTGAAAACGGGGACCATCAAGTGTCAAGCTTGTAACTCTTAGGTTAGAGAGGTTTTCCCAATCTTAGCTTGTGGCTAATACATTGTAAGGGAAAACCTCACATAGTTGGAGAAACCAAACTGAAATCAAAACCCTCTAGTTAGGTTTGTTGGTTGAAGTTAGTTAGTGAGGAGAGGCAGCCCAGGGAGTGGCGTGAGTCCAGTGTATTTGTGCACCTTGGCATGTTAAAAACAAGAATCCAAGTTAGTGGATTTCCTGTTGAATCAGGCCGTGGATGTAAGAGCTTGAGTCTCTGAACCACGTTAAACCAAACGTTATTATCTGGAATGTTTTCTTCTAAAGTATTGCGAAAATCTGCTCACTGAGAGCATTGTTTAAAAAGGAAAACTTTGGTTAAGCATTCAGGTCAGGGAGATTCCATCTCACTGACTAGTTCAGGCTACGCACTCGAGAGTTCAGTTTCAGTTAACCTCTCGAGTCACTGCTTTGTTAAGTGACTGAGCCCTCAAGTCACACTGACCTGATGGTTCAGACCCTTAGCAAGGCAGTGACTTAAGTTTTATCAACTCTTGCTGAACTCTCTGAGCTGAGGTTTTAAAAAAAAAAAAAATTGCTCCTGAATTCCCATACCTTCAGTCTTTCTGAAAGAGTCACGGGGCCATCACATCTGCTGCCAGAATACCCCAACAGAATGGAGTAGCAGAAAGGAGGAACAGAACCCTTAAAGAAGCTGCAAGGACTCTTCTAATAGAATACAACACACCACAGAGATTTTGGGCAGAAGCAATCAACACAGCCTGTTACACTCAGAACAGATGCCTAATTGCCCAGAGACATAGTAAGACTCCATATGAGGTATGGAAAGGTAAAACCCCATCTGTTTCTTATTTTCATGTTTTTGGATGTAAGTGTTTCATCCATGAAAATGGGAAATCTAAATTAAACACTTTTGATGCTAAAGTGGCAGATGGAATATTTTTAGGATATTCCAGCACCAGTAAAGCATTTAGAGTTTTTAATAAGAATTCACTTTGTGTGGAGGAAACACCGCATGTTGTTTTTGATGAATCTACTCTTGAGTGCAAGTTGGAGTTAAAACCTTCAGATGAAACATAGAATCAGACTACTCCCAGAGTAATCAAGGTCAATCCACTTATTCTTGACTCAGATTCAGATTCAGATTCAGATTCAGATGGTGACCCATCTTCTGGTTCTCTGAAGGAGAAGCCTACACAAGGAGCAGAACCAGAAGAGGATGGAACTCCTGTAGGGGGAAGCTCACCTGTAGTTGGTGATAATAACCAAGGTACTACAGTTGATGGTCAATCAGGTAAGGCCACGGGAAGGAGGATCCTGGTTGATCACCCCAATGACCAGATAATTGGAGATCCATCTAAGGGTGTCTAGTCTAGGAGAACTCTTAACTTAGCTGTCTTATTTAGTTACTATGTGTCCTTAATTGAGCCTAAGAACATCAGGGAAGCACTGAAAGATTCAAATTGGATTGTTGTTATGCAAGAGGAACTAAATCAATTCACCAGACATGATGTTTGGGAGCTGGTAGACAGACCAAGACATCAAAAGGTGATAGGCACTAAGTGGGTTTTCAAGAATAAGAAATATGAGAATGATGTCATTACTAGGAACAAGGCAAGGCTAGTGGCTCAGGGATATTCTAAATCTATAGGAATAGACTATGATGAGACCTTTGCTCCTGTTGCCAGACTAGAAGCCATTAGATTGTTCTTAGCATATGTTGCTCACATGAAGTTCAGAGTATACCAGATGGATGTGAAATCTGCCTTTCTTAATGGAATTCTCATTGAGGAAGTGTATGTGGAACAACCTCCTGGTTTTGAACAAGGTGATAAGGTATTTAAGCTTAAGAAAGCTTTTTATGGGCTGAAGCAGGCACCTAGAGCATGGTATGACACTCTATCTCAGTTTCTTCTGGACAATGGTTTTACTAAGGGTAAGATTGATAGGACCTTGTTTAGGAAAGAAGAAGGAAAGGACATCCTTCTGGTCCAAATATATGTTGATGACATTATATTTGGATCCCCTAACAAGAAGCTGTGTGAGAAGTTTGGTGAACTCATGCAGAGCCAGTTTGACATGTCTATGATGGGTGAGATGAATTATTTCTTGGGTTTGCAGGTAAAGCAATCAGAGAAGGAAATCTTCATCAATCAGGCAAAGTACATCAGAAACATGTTAGAGAAATTTGGAATAGGATCTAGCAAGGCAGCCAAGATTCCTATGATGACAAATTTCAACATGGATCCAAATGAGTCTGGAGAAAGTGTGGACCAGACTCAGTACAGGGCACTTATTGGTTCTCTTCTGTACCTGACTGCAAGCAGACCAGATATAACCTTTGTTGTTGGTGTGTGTGCCAGATTTCAAGCTAATCCTAAGAAAAGTCATTTGGAAGCAGCTAGGAAGATATTGAAGTATCTTAAGGGAACAGTGGATTTGGGATTATGGTATCCTGCAGATGATAACTTAGAGTTAAGTGGATATTCAGATTCAGATTATGGTGGGTGCAGAATAGATAGGAAGTCTATAAGTGGAACATGCCAATTTTTAGGGAATAAATTGGTATCCTGGTTCTCTAAGAAGCAGACTTCAGTTGCTACTTCAACAACAGAAGCAGAGTACATGGCTGCAGGTAGCTGTTGCTCACAACTACTCTGGATTAGTCAACAGCCAAGGGACTACCAGATTAGAGCTAAGGACATTCCAATCTTCTGTGATAGCAATAGTGCAATAGCTATCACCCAGAATCCAGTTCTTCATACCAGATGCAAGCATGTTGATATAAGGCATCATTTTATCAGAGACCATGTTGAGAAGGGAAATATAAGGATAGAAAAGATTGCAACAGAGAAGCAGAGAGCAGATATTCTGACTAAGCCTTTGGCTGAAACCAGATTCAGAGAATTAGCTTTTGAATTAGGATTATTGCAACCAGAGACAGATTTGGTTTAGGGGGAACAACAGAGAAGTATCATTTATTTCAATTTTACATACTTTATTATTCTCACAACTAACATGCCTACAGGTTAGATATACCAGAGAAGTTACATCTCCAGAGAAGGTACATACCAGGAGAGGTTTGTACCAGATAAGGGATGTACCAGATGAAGCATGTACCAGGTGAGGTACATCCCAGATAAGGTGCAGAGACAGATTCCAGATTTATCTGTTGACTAATCTGACCAGACCCAGATGAGTTTTTCATCAGATAAGATGTAACACCAGACTAACTTTGGTATCATCTGGTTACAATACCAGGTGACAGGTATGTATTTACTTCTCTGGCCTCTGATCCTTGGGATACACCTTTCAAATTAGTAAATACACCCAAAACGTTTCATCTTCGGAGTGTATTTAAAACTAGGGTATAGGGCCTAGGCAATCATTTCGCTTTTCATCTTGACTGCCACAAAACCCCTTTATACCCAGTCCCAATGACCATGCCTACGCACCAGATTAAATCTGTATTTCGCCTTTTAATCTTGGCCATCAGATTTAATAACCGTGCAATATGTCAATCAATTCTTAAATTGATTTTGTTCCCTAATTTAAATTTAAATTTTTACACGCGTTCACACTTCATTAATTGTTCAAGCCACGCGTCTTCTTTTATTTAAACCAAAAATTTTTAATCTGTCTTTTCACGTTTTCTTATTCTCTTACTCTCAAGCCCTAATCCTTTCTCTGCAAGTGTCTTTCTCTCTCTCTCTCTCTCAAAATTCTCTTACAGACATGGCTCCCAAGTGCAATTTCGATCATGAATATATCATGAAAAAGCTCAAGACGGAGATGATGGTGGATTTATACACCACGAAGAACCCTGCGGCGTTGTCAATTCTGGAGTTGCTCCAGAGATCAGGGGTGGAGAAGTTTATCTCCACAATTCCAAGGAATTTCAGGACCTTGGATGGTTATGCGGCCCAGTTCCTGGTTCGCATGAAGATTCGTGACGACTACATCTCTTCCAAGATCGATGAGGAAGAGGTGGTATTCTCAAAGTAAGACTTATGTGCTCTCTTTGAGAATATTTCGGCAGAAGGCGTAGATCCACTGACGTATAAGGAGGATGAAATTGTTGAATCCTTCAAGATCTTTGCAAGATCTTCTTGCCAGAATTTAACAAAGGGATTTCTGGATAAGCACTTGAGACAAAAGTACAAGGTACTTTTTGATATTGTTGTGAAGGTTTTGATGTGCGAAAATCACAGTACAGATGCCATCTTTAATGGACGGATGTGCGTTATGAGAGCATTATATGATGGAGTACAATGTAATAGGGCGGAATTCTTTTGGGATGTGTTGAGGAAGAATAGATTGAAGGTGAAGAAGGAGCCTTGCCCATCCAAGCCTGGAGAGTTGCAGTTCTGTTTCACTGCAAATGTTTCGTTGAGAACGAAATTAACCCTGATCTTGGATTCTCTCTTACCAGAGATGCGATGGGAAGATTCTTGGTGCAAGGCCTTCCATAAATCAAAGATTTTATTTTCCAAGGATGGCCCTCTCCATGGCCATGCCGACTCTGATGGGGAGCAAGCCATCTCTGCCCCCCCTATCCAGGTAGTGCCTTCGCCTGCTAAGGGGCAGAAGACCAAAAAGAGCCAGCCGAAGAAGTCTGTGGCGACTGGTTCTTCAGGAGTACCATTCTCTGGTTCATCAGATGATAACCAGATCCCCCTTCATGTTGCCTTAAAGAAGAAGAGTGGAGGAGTTGAGGCTGCAAAGAAAGCAGGAGCAACCAAGAAACGGCAGAGACATGATGATGCCAGAAAAGCCTCTGCCAAGAAGCCAAGGACCTCAAAAAGGGCTTCAAAATGAACTCTTCTGGTGGATGAGCCAGAAGATGATGAAGAAGAAGTGGAAGAGGAGGTTGAACCTCTGAAGAGAAAACCCAGGGCAAAGAGAGCCATTCTTCAAGATCAAGACTCTGGCTCTGAATTGGGAGAGGCCCTGGAGCAGGCAATTGAGGAGGCTTCTCAGCTGATGGGAGAAGCTGCAGGACCAGAGCTGTCTGTGCCAGCTGATGTTGACTCAGCTGAGGTAAATCCTTCCATCCCTCCTTCTATCCCCTCCCCTTCCCCCATTAACCTTATTACCCCTTCCACCTCTTCCCCTGACACACAAACACAACCCATGCACCCTGCTCCCGGTGCCCCTAATCCGTCACCAGAGCAGACCATTCCAGACACACCCTTATACACTTTTTCAACCTTACCTACTCAAACTCCCACTCCCTCTCCTTCACAAATACCCTTACCAACAGATCCCTCCCCCCCCCCCCTCTGTACCAGAAGTGCCTTCAACCTCTTCTGGTGCAGAACCATCAGTTTTTGCAATCCCCTCCGCTTCTCCAAGCCAAATGCCTCTTCCTCCCCAAACTCAACCTGACTAGAACCCCTCCTCTTCTATGTCTTTGGGGTTCCCTGGTCCTCCTACCTCTCCCCCAGTCTCTATTAGCGATGATAGTGAAGATGAGGAAGCTTCACTTGAGCCTGAAAAGTTAGCACCTTCCTCCTCTGCCTCTGGGCCCAAACCCTTTACATTCACATCTGATGAAATGGGTCCCATCAGGCAGAGCATGAGTGTAAGTGCTCAGCTCTGGCTTAAAGAGCAATTTCCAATCTTGTTGGAGCACTTACCTCTTCTGGCGGACTTGACGGATGCCAAGGTATGGAGCATGGCCAGACTCCAAGATGTAGAGGACCTGATGCTGTTGTTGGAAGAAAGGTCTCCCTCTGCATTCACTGCTTGGGAGATAGACCTGAAGAAGCGGCTTAATATTCAAAATCCAGTAGAGCTCGAGTCTCCAGAGGCTGCCAAAGTTCTAATTCGCACTCTGCTGATCCAGGAAGGAGTTATGATCTCCCCTGAGGGCCCCTCTTATACTTTTGGTCCTCACTTCTCCTTCCCTCCTAAGCTCTATTCTGATGAGGAGGATTTCGATGTCACCCCGGCTGTCCTCCAGAAGATGAAGCTATTCTTCAATGAGCAGATTCTCCAAATTGGAAGGTTTTCTAAGGCAATGCAACATCTGGCGCCTACCCTGGTTGAGCACCAGATCAAAGTAGAAAGAAGAAAATTTCTCAAGCAGATCAAGGTTGTCTTTGCCTCTGCTAAGGCTTCCTTCAAGTCTGTCTGCCTCTACCTCAAGTTAGATGTCCATGAGAGCCAGAGGCAGATTCAATTATATGTTCTGGACCAGGTACGGCCAGTCTCTGTGCTCAAGGTGGAGATGGCTTCCCAAATGTTGAAAACTGCCAAGCTCAAGGATTCCCTCCAGGAGATGCTTGCTAAGCAGGAGAGATTGATGGCTGAATCCAAAGCTTATCTGGAAGAGGCCAAACAACTGCGTGATCTTCACTCTTCCTCCTCCACTGCCTTGCCTGATCTCATTGGGCAGGTGATGCAGCCCCTCTTTGATGATGTTAAAAAGGGGAAAGAGAAGGCCAGAACTGATCTGGAGAAGACCATCAATGAGACTCTCTTCAATCATGGAGCCCGCCTGGACTTGCTAGAGAATACCTTGGCTCAAGCTGGGCTGCAGAAGAAGAAGAAGGAAGAGCTTAAATCTATTACTATGGCAAAGCAACTTGCAGCAGAAGAAGAGATTCCAGATGCGGAGCAGGATCCAGTCTCTATTTCTGGCCCTGCCAAGAGACAGATCAGGAAGGTGAAGAAGAGCTTCCTTGAAGAAGTTGTTGAGGAAGCAAAGAAAAGGTATAAAGAAGAGACTCCAGAGGAAAAGCAAGCAAGGATAAGGAAGAACATAGATGAAGAGCAGAGGCTCAGATATGTTAGGAGACAGAATAAGAAGGCCAGAGGAGCTGGAATATCTTCTGGTGCCAGTGGTTCAAGCCAGAAGAAGAAAAGTCCTGTTGAAGTGATGGACATTTTGCCACTCAGGACAGAAGGGTCTTTTGACTCTACTGTGTCTGTTCCTCTGATTGAGAGATGGAGAGAAGCAAAGACTCTCTGGTTTATCTAACACTACATGCAGAGGCCAGCACCAGAGGATGATGAGCTGATCAACATAACCTTCCATTCCTGGATGAAGGCTTACGATGCTGACATGTACAAGCAGCTGATGGATTCAACTATTGAGTTCAACCTTGAAGTAACTACTCCTGAGTTTAGCTACATCAACATTCCAATGGTTGGTGACCAGGTTGGTTAGGCAGAGCTGAAGAAACTTTTAAAGACCAAGGTGTTGGTGAATTTTACCCCAACATCTTCTGCTGAGCTCAAGGCCGTTCAGGACAGATTCTTTGACTGGTTCTGGTGCCAAAGGAGAATAGAAGATATGCTTAGTATAGGACTTGATCTGATAAGTAAAATGTAATCTCGCTGTCCTTATTATTAATGGAAAAATCATATCTTCTCTGTCTTAAAGACAACTTCTTGTTGTCTTCTTGTTTGCCTGATAAGATTTATTCTAAGGTCTTATCTTTCTTATTTTCATACTTAAGTCTTTGTGTTTGTGATCAGTTCTGGTAGTGTTTTAACTTCATCAAAAATGGGGAAATTGTTAGGATAATAATTGTTAGTTTTGATGAGTTAAAATAAACCAGAAGATGTAATAGGACCATCTGGACCTGTTAGCCAGATGAGGAATAGAATAGGACTTAGTCTAGGGGGAACTGTCAGACCAGAAGACCTCACCAGAAGAGTCACCAGAAGACCCCACCAGAAGACCCCACTAGAGGACCCCACCAGAGGACTTCACCAGAGGACTTCACAAGAGGACTCCACCAGAGGACTTAATCAGAAGAGATCAAGACCAGAGGTAGAGGACCTTCCCCAGACCAGACGAGTCTGGTGAAACATAAGTTGCTCAGAATCATCTCCTGGTTCTTCTAAGTAATCTGTTTCTTTACCGACTCTGGACCAGAAGACATCAAGGTTGCCTGGTGTCTGGTCTTGCCTTCTCTTGAGAGAATCAGAGTTAGGCTTTGGAAGCATTTGACTGTTGGTGATTCAAATCAAGTCAACACAAGATCGGATTGGAAAGATATGAAGTTAATCAATCCAAGGATCTCACCAACCCAATCAATCAATTAGGGAATTGATTGATTGGAAGCTTCCTTTATTAGAGGATCTGATTAGATTAGCTCTCCAACGGCTAAACCCTAATCACCTCTGAATAGATCTTATCTGGCAAACAATTAGACAACAAGAAGTTGTCTTTCAAACAAAAGAGATAGAAACTTTCATTAATGTATCAGAAGAGATTACAAATTACAAGGAACCAGTCCAGAAAACGATCTTGAACTGCTCTGAGCTCTGCAGAATTGGATGGAGTGAAGTCCTTGAGCACCTTAGTCTTGAAAAGCTTCTTCAGGTCCACCCAATCAATCTAGTCTCCATTCATTGGAGTGTTGAGATAGTGAAATTTAGGAGCAGTCACTTCCAGATTAAATTGGATGGTGTAATCCATCAGCTGCTTGTAGAGGTCAGGATCATAGGCCTTCATCCAAGTGTGGAAGGTCCTGTTGATTAAGTCTTCATCCTCTGGAGGAGGTCTCTGGATATAGTGCTGGATAAACCAGAGAATCTTGGCATCTTTCCACTGCTCAATCAACGGAACAGGTACAGTTGAATCAAAAGATCCTTCTGTCCTGAGAGGCAAAATGTCCATCACTTCCACAGGCTTCTTCTTCCTGGAACTTGAACTTCCACTGGCACTAGGAATTGGAAGACCAGCTTCTCTTGCCTTCTTGTTCTGCCTTCGAACATATCTTCTCCTCTGTTCTTCATCAATGTTTTTCCTTATTCTTGCAGCCTTCTCTTCTTCAGTTTCCTCTCTGTATCTCTTCTCTGCTTCTTCTACCACTTCTTCTAAGAAGGTCTTCCTCACTCTTCTTATCTTCTTCTTGGCAGGACCAGGAACAGTCACTGGATCAAGTTCAAGGTCCAGGTTCTCCTCATCTGCTGTATGCTGCTTGGCCACAGCAAGAGATTTGAGCTCATCCTTCTTCTTCTTCTGGAGCTCAGCCTGAGCCAGAGTACTTTCCAACAGGCCCAAATGACCAGAGTGGTTGAAAAGAGTTTCATTAGTACTCTTTGCCAGGTCAGTTCTGGCCATCTCTTCCCCCTTTTTAACTTCATCAAGGAGGGGCTCCACGATTTGCTTGACCAGAGCTGGCAACTTAGCATTTGAAGAAGTTTGTAGATCTCTGAGCTTCCTTGCTTCCTCAACATAGGTCTGAGCCTCAGCTACCAGGCGCTCCTGCTTGCTCATCATCTCTTGCAGAGAGTCCTTCAACTTGGCTGTCTCCAGCATTTGAGAAGCCAATTCCACCTTAAGGACTGAAACAGGACGCAGCTAGTCCAGTACATACTCCTGCAGCTGTCTCTGGCTGTCCATAATGTCAAGCTTCAAGAAAAGACCATTGGCCTTGAAAGCAGCCTTAGCAGAGGCAAATGTAGACTTGATCTACTTCAAAAAACGTTTACTCTCTTGCTTGATCTGGTGCTCAATCAAAGCAGGTGCCAGATGCTGCATTGCCTTGCAATATCGTCCAATCTCCTGGATCTGCTCATTGAAGAACAGTTTCATCTTTTGAAGCACGGCTGGAGTGGCATCAAAGTTTTCCTCATTAGAATACAGCTCTGGAGGAAATGAGAAGTAAGGGCCAAAAGAGTAAGAAGTGCTCTCAGGAGAGATCATGACACCTCTTTGGATCAGGAGAGTCCTTACCATTATGTTGGCAGATTCTGGCGATTCAAGCTCTGCTGGATTCTGGATATTCAACTTCTTCTTGATTTCAATCTCCCAGTTGGTAAATCCAGATGTGCTTGACTTGAACTGAACTTACTAGCTTTAACTAGCAGTTACCCCACAAGAGTATGGGTTCACTGTAGTATGGGCAAGTATAGGGACCAAGTATTATCGAACCCAAGGAAAAGTGTGTATACGAATAGATCCCTGAAGATCTACGCATCGTAGTTAATATGAGTGTAATGTCTTTGGGTTTTTGGAAAAATTAATTAAAAGCAACTAAAATTATCCTACGAATGCAAAAAAACAAAATTAAACTAAGTAATCTAAAGGTGTTTTCAAATGAGTGATGATGATGCTTAGGATAGGAATTCCTACGTATACTGACGGAGCAGGTACATAATTAAAGTAATCGTGACACACAAGAAATAACCTAAGTAAAAGATTGTAAGATGAAAGCTCAAGATTTAAAACTCTAATACTTTATCATATCAATCGACTTCACTAATCTACTAACAAGTTAATAGATTGTGCTAAATTAAAGAGACCCTAATTAACTAATGGTGATACGGCCGTCCTCCTTAGCTAAACCGGTAGATTAATTAACCTCTTCTAAACCCTCTCGTTAAGACTACTAGTTGTTAAAGAGTGATGCGGTCGTCCTCTCCCTAACACTTTCGTACGAAATTCAAAGGTAAAGTTAAGATTGATTTTAAGAATTCATTAATTAAGAGAATTAAAACTAACGTCACGAATTACCCTAATTACGTACCTACATCCTACTTCTACGAGTTCATCCTACCCTAAGCATGCAAGGGTTTTAGCCGGACATGGCTCTAACAATAATAAAAGCAATAGAAGAAGTGACAAACATAAACATGGTGATTTGAACGAAGAAAATACGAAATATAAACTAGGGTTTATAGAAATACGTGCGAAGAACTGAAATTGAATTGATAAAAATGAAGTCTCAAGTATTCAAGAACAAAGAACTAAAGGAAAAGAAACTAAAATCGAAAACAAACTAAGAATTCGTAAAGTAAAACCTCGATTACATAAAAGTAAAGCTTGCTCGTCTCTTCTCCTATTCCTCTCTCTAAAAACTAAGTCTAAAAGTTATTTGGTAAGTCATCCTCCTTCAAAAACGTATTCGGAAAGGGTATAAATAGGCAACGGGTCGAATTGGACTTGCATGGGCCGAAATCCACGAATGGCTCGAGTAGTGCTCGAGTAGAAAGTACTCGAGCAAGTTTCACTCAAGTAGTCAAACTTACAGAACCCAAAAAGTACTCGAGCTCCTTAGCTCGAGTAGCTCTACTCGACCGGCCTCAGCTCGAGTGCACTACTCGAGAGCTCGAGTAGTGGTTACTCGACCAGGACTAGCTCGAGTGCACTACTCGAGTGCTTGAGTAGTCAGTACTCAAGCTCCTTTAGCTTGAGTACTCCAGTGACAATTTTGCACGCTCGAACTAATACTTCTCGTATTTCTTCCATATCTTCTCATCCGGGCATCCGTTTGAGTCGATTCAAAGTCCTACAAACTCCTATTTTCGCCCTCTATCCATGTATGAGCATCAAAGAGATAAATTTATCAGTTTATAAAAATGATACTCAAATGACTCTAAATACTCATAAAAAATATTTAAAACATGGGCAAATCAGGCACCAAAACATAACAATTTCACACCTAATCAACCCCCCCAAACTTACCATATTGCTTGTCCTCAAGCAATGAAATAATAAGTCAAGTGAAATTGTTAAGAATGAATTATAGAACCAAATCATGTAAGTAATAGAGCTCAAGCTTCAAAGATCGTTCACACGTATACAAACTCACATCCCCTTTATCCTACTCATGCAACAATTGCAACAAAAACCAAGATCAAACATGGATGTGCACTCAACGACGTGTTTCACTCTCTCACAAGTGTATAACAGTATTTAAGGGACACACTCAATCAATCAATCACTCAAATCAGCAGCCATAGGCTTGTAAGTACTCTCAACTTCGACCATACTCTAGAAATCAATGCCGAATCACAAAGGACCTTTTCAAGGTTGTAATGTAGCCTCTTTGGACAGGTGGGATAAAAATATGTATATGTGACTTAAGTGAATGGAGAATAGAAATTCAAACTTTAGTACTTCGAGATTAGGAACATAATACTTCAATCATTTTCAATCAACACACTTTCAATTCCTCTACTCTCAACACGTCAATTTTTTTTCTAACTCTTTTCACTTTTTTTTTTCAATCACTTCACTTTTTTTTCTTTCTTTTTTCACACATACATATGAGCTATTTTTTTTTCTTTTGCTCATTCTCAACTACTTTTGTTCTTTCCCACAACCCGTTTCTCATCACACCCTTCTTTTATCACCACTCAACCATCAATAACTCTCATTTTTCAACTCAAATCAACCCCTTCTCATTCACACTTTTCCTATTCTCCACTCAAAAGGGTCAAGAGTTTAAGAATTTGGTTAAGTTTAAATGTGTTAGCAAAGAAAATAGGATAAGGCTCAAACGGGCTAACTAGGGACAAATATCAATGGTAAGGAAAATTTTAGGCTAAGTGACTCAATCAAAACAAAGATGGCCTAAGATCACATTTGGCATATCAAACTAAACACAATCAAGAAGTAAGAGTACACACAAGTTCTAGCATCTTTTAAGGTGACGATTCACTCACAAACGAAGAGATCAATTCATGCATCTTAATCTTAAAAGGCTCAAATCTCACAGCTTTCACATCCATGCTAGTCCTAGTGAATTCTCACTCTCATCACACAAGTACTCAAAAAGGGGCGTTAGTAAGTATACTAGTTCCCTCTAAAATCAACTCTACTCTTATACTCACACAAGAAAATTCCTAACTCATCTTCACAACTTTCCAACTCATACTCATACTCAAAGATCGCAATCAACAAGTATAAGATGATTGATAGGCATGAAATATGTAGTAGCACATCTAAGCAATATCAACTCAAGGAGCATCTCAAGATACCAAATAACCAAACTCAACTCAAAGACAGGGCGTGTATGCATGTGCAATGTAACAAGAAAACATATAAAAACTCCACTCCCCTAAACTTCGACCTTGCGAAGAGGTCTAAGTTTGGGGTTGTGGGTTACCTCATCCAAACAATTCAGTTTCTCTCAACAACGTAGCACACTCTCTTACTTAAGTTTCTTCCTTTTGAATAACTCCATGATTCCTCTACTCCCTCGAGACAATCCTACAAGCAACTCACTCAAATACGAGGTTAAACTTACGGCTCAAAATAATTCCCTAATAAATAAAAACACTAAAAAAAAATAAAAAAGGGGTTGCCTCCCATTCAGCGCTATTTTTAAGGTCCTCATGCCGGACCAAGCTCAAAGGAGCTTATGGGACATCATACTCAAATTTACCTCCCTTACTCTCATAAGAGTGGTGTTTGCATTCCTTTCCTTGATGCCTCTCCATCATGAGTTCTGTTAGGACAAATTTTGTATAGTTTTGATGAGTTAAAACAAACCAGAAGATGTAATAGGACCATCTAGACCTGTTAGCTAGATGAGGTATTAGAATAGGACTTAGTCTAGGGGGAACTGCCAGACCAGAAGACCTCACCAGAAGAGTCACCAGAAGACCCCACCAGAGGACTTCACCAGAAGACCTCACCAGAAGATTCACCAGAGGACTCCACCAGAGGACTTCATCAGAGAAGATCAAGACCAGAGGCAGAGAACCTTCCCCAGACCAGACGAGTTCTGACCAGACGAGTCTGGTAAAACATAAGTTGCTCAGAATCATATCCTGGTTCTTCTGAGTAATCTGTTTCTTAACCGACTCTGGACCAGAAGACACCGAGGTGGCCTGGTGTATGGTCCTGCCTTCTCTGGAGAGAATCAGAGTAAGGCATTGGAAGCATTTGACCGTTGGTGATTCAAATCAAGTCAACTTAGAACGAATTGGGAAAGATACGAAGACAATCAATCCAAGGATCTCACCAACCCAATCAATCAATTAGGGAATTGATTGGAAGCTTCCTTAAATAGAGGATCTGATTAGATTAGCTCTCCAACGGCTAAACCCTAATTACCTCTATAAATACAAGAGTGCAGTCACAAGAAAAAGCTCAAGAGATTCTCATGCGCACATAGCTTATCAAGCTTTTGATTATCACGCACTTGCACTCTTACTATTGTTCATAATTACATATCTACTCTTAAGGAGTTAGTTGGAATACTCAACCTGTTCATCTTGTTAGACATGGTTAGCACACCCCCTTGCTTAAGTTCCTTCCTTTTGAATAACTCCATGATTCCTCTACTCCCTCGAGACAATCCTACAAACAACTCACTCAAATATGAGGTTAAACTTACGGCTCAAAATAATTCCCTAATAACTAAAACAACTCAAAAACAAATAAAAAAAGGGTTGCCTCTCATTCAGCGCTATTTTTAAGGTCCTCATGCCGGACCAAGCTCAAAGGAGCTTATGGGACATCATACTCAAATTTACCTCCCTTCCTCTCATAAGAGTGGTGTTTGCATTCCTTTCCTTGATGCCTCTCCATCATGAGTTCTGTTAGGATAAATTTTGTATAGTTTTTAATGAGTTAAAACAAACCAGAAGATGTAATAGGACCATCTGGACCTGTTAGCTAGATGAGGTATTAGAATAGGACTTAGTCTAGGGGGAACTGCCAGACCAGAAGACCTCACCAGAAGAGTCACCAGAAGACCCTACCAGAGGACTTCACCAGAAGACCTCACCAGAAGATTCACCAGAGGACTCCACCAGAGGACTTCATCAGAGAAGATCAAGACCAGAGGCAGAGAACCTTCCCCAGACCAGACGAGTTCTGACCAGACGAGTCTGGTAAAACATAAGTTGCTCAGAATCATCTCCTGGTTCTTCTGAGTAATCTGTTTCTTAACCGACTCTGGACCAGAAGACACCGAGGTGGCCTGGTGTATGGTCCTGCCTTCTCTGGAGAGAATCAGAGTTAGGCATTGGAAGCATTTGACCGTTGGTGATTCAAATCAAGTCAACTTAGAACGAATTGGGAAAGATATGAAGACAATCAATCCAAGGATCTCACCAACCCAATCAATCAATTAGGGAATTGATTGATTGGAAGCTTCCTTAAATAGAGGATCTGATTAGATTAGCTCTCCAACGGCTAAACCCTAATTACCTCTATAAATACAAGAGTGCAGTCACAAGAAAAAACTCTAGAGATTCTCACGCGCACATAGCTATATCAAGCTTTTGATTATCACGCACTTGCACTCTTACTATTGTTCATAATTACATATCTACTCTTAAGGAGTTAGTTGGAATACTCAACCTGTTCATCTTGTTAGACAAGGTTAGCACACTCCCTTGCTTAAGTTCCTTCCTTTTGAATAACTCCATGATTCCTCTACTCCCTCGAGACAATCCTACAAGCAACTCACTCAAATACGAGGTTAAACTTACGGCTCAAAATAATTTCCTAATAACTAAAAACACTCAAAAACAAATAAAAAATGGGTTGCCTCCCATTCAGCGCTATTTTTAAGGTCCTCATGCCGGACCAAACTCAAAGGAGCTTATGGGACATCATACTCAAATTTACCTCCCTTACTCTCATAAGAGTGGGGTTTGCATTCCTTTCCTTGATGCCTCTCCATCATGAGTTCTGTTAGGATAAATTTTGTATAGTTTTGATGAGTTAAAACAAACCAGAAGATGTAATAGGACCATCTGGACCTGTTAGCTAGATGAGGTATAAGAATAGGACTTAGTCTAGGGGGAACTGCCAGACCAGAAGAGTCACCAGAAGACCCCACCAGAGGACTTCACCAGAAGACCTCACCAGAAGATTCACCAGAGAACTCCACCAGAGGACTTCATCAGAGAAGATCAAGACCAGAGGCATAGAACCTTCCCCAGACCAGACGAGTTCTGACCAGACGAGTCTGGTAAAACATAAGTTGCTCAGAATCATCTCCTGGTTCTTCTGAGTAATCTAT
Source organism: Ballota nigra (assembly GCA_947034835.1). Taxonomy (NCBI): domain Eukaryota; kingdom Viridiplantae; phylum Streptophyta; class Magnoliopsida; order Lamiales; family Lamiaceae; genus Ballota; species Ballota nigra. The sequence goes on along the minus strand of OX344729.1, from coordinate 78,341,023 downwards.
TTCTTAACCGACTCTGGACCAAAAGACACCGAGGTGGCCTGGTGTATGGTCCTGCCTTCTCTGGAGAGAATCAGAGTTAGGCATTGGAAGCATTTGACCGTTGGTGATTCAAATCAAGTCAACTTAGAACGAATTGGGAAAGATATGAAGACAATCAATCCAAGGATCTCACCAACCCAATCAATCAATTAGGGAATTGATTGATTGGAATTGATTGATTGGAAGCTTCTTTAAATAGAAGATCTGATTAGATTAGCTCTCCAACGGCTAAACCCTAATTACCTCTATAAATACAAGAGTGCAGTCACAAGAAAAAGCTCTAGAGATTCTCACGCGCACATAGCTATATCAAGCTTTTGATTATCACGCACTTGCACTCTTACTATTGTTCATAATTACATATCTACTCTTAAGGAGTTAGTTGGAATACTCAACCTGTTCATCTTGTTAGACAAGGTTGGAGTAAGTTAGACTTTAGATCGAAGTTAGATCTAAAGTGTTTGTAAGAAGGTACTGGTACTTCAAAATTCCAGTAAGTAAGTGTGTTCGTTGATTGGATAGTGAGACCCCTTTGATCAAGGGAGAGTGGACGTAGGATATTCAGATTCGAACCACTATATATCCGGTCTTATTTATTGCTTTCTTTAAATACTTGCTTGCGTATTATTTTTGCTTTTGTAAAAAGAAATTTTGCTAAAGACATATCTTTTGAAAGCTTCCGCAATTAATCTATCTAGTGAGACCAACAAGTGGTATCAGAGCTCTGGCAGACCTGACTACCAGAGGAGAGAAAGTAGTCCAGCCAGGTCAGACTACAACCAGAGGAGAAGAGAGCCAAGTCCTAGTCCCAGAGGAGAAAATGTCTGCTACACATGCAACAAGCCTGGTCATTACAGCTATGATTGTCCTCAATTGACTCCTAGAGAAAGAGAGGAGAAAAGACTCAAGAGAGATAGGAGATATGCTGACAAGAGAGCTCTACTGGTAGAAGCAGAAGAGGAGGATACTAGTTCCAGTTCTTCTTCTTCTGATTTCGGATCAGATGATGATGTATGTCTTATGGCAGACATCAATGAGGTAAATGAAACTACCCTAGTCTTATCTAATTCCAAATATACTGAATCCTCTAATTCATCTGGTAACTCCAGAGAGTCTGATATGCAGCAAATGCTATCAGATCTCCAAAATTGAGAAACAGGGACCCCATGAGGTTCAGAGTATACCAGAAACACGATTTATGTGCATTGTTTGAGAATCTACCAGCAAAAGGGGTAGATCCACTGACATACAAGGAGGATGAGATAGTTGAATCCTTCAAGCTTTTCGCCAGATCATCCTGCCAGAACATCACGAAAGGTTTTTTGGACAAACATTTGAGGCAGAAGTATAAGGTTTTGTTTGACATTGTAGTGAAGGTGTTGATGTGTGAAAATCACTTTACAGATGCAATTTTCAATGGCAGGATGTGTGTGATGAGGGCATTGTATGATGGAGTGCAATGCAACTGGGCGGAGTTCTTCTGGGGTGTCTTGAGGAAGAACGGGTTGAAAGTGAAGAAGGAGGCTTGTCCTTCCATACCAGGGGAGTTGCAGTTCTATTTCACTGCAAATGTTTTGTTGGGAACGAAACAGACTCTGATTCTGGATTCGTTGCTTCCAGAGAAGAGGTGGAAAGAGTCTTGGTGCAGAGGGTTTCACAAGTCCAAGATCTTGTTCTCCAAGAATGGCCCTCTCCATGGCCATGCCGATTCTGATGGGGAAGAAGCCATCCCTGCCCCTCCTCTCCAAGCAGTTCCTTCGCCTGCTAAGGGGCAGAAGACCAAGAAGAGCCAGCCAAAGATGAAGGCTGAGGCGACTGGTTCTTCAACCGTGGCATTCTCTGGTTCATCAGATGATGACCAGATCCCCCTCCAGGCTGCCTTCAAGAAAAAGATTGATGGAGGAGAGGCTGCTAAGAAAGTTGGTGCAGCTAAGAGGAAGCAGAGGCCAGACGATGCTGGGAAAGCCTCTGCCAAGAAGCGCAGAACTTCAAGAAAGGCCAAAAAAACTCTTCTGGTGGATGAACCAGAAGATGATGATGAAGAAGAGGAGGAGGTTGAGCCTCTTGTAAGGAAGTCCAAGGCCAAAAGGGCCATTCTTCAAGAGTCAGACTCTGGTTTTGATCTTGGAGAGGCCTTGGAGAAGGCAATTGATGAGGCTTCTCAGATGATGGAGGATGCTTCTCCTCCAGAGCTATCAGTTCCAGCTGGTGTTGACCCAGCTGAGGTAAATCCTTCTAACCCCTCTCCTATTAATCTTGTTACCCCCACTACTTCTCCCCTAGAAACCCAACCACAAAATCCCCCATCTGCTCCTAGTGCCCCCATTGCTTCACCAGAGCAGACCCTACCTGATACACCCATATTCACTACTTCCACCATTTCCACTCACACACCTTCTCCCCCACCTTCCCAAATACCCCTTACCACAAACCCTTCTCCCCCAGCTCCTGTACCATAAGTTCCTTCTACTTCTTCTGGTGCTGAGCAACCTGTTCCCTCAACTTCTACCTCACAAATGCCTTCCCCTCCCCAAACTCATACAGAAAGAACCCATCTACTTCCATGGCATTGGGATTTCTTGCCCTTCCTCATTCTCCCACTTGCCTGTCTAGCGATGATAGTAAAGATGAGGAAGCTTCACTTGAGCCTGACACCTTAGCACCTTCCTCCTCTGCCTCTGGGCCCAAACCCTTTACTTTCTCATCTGTAGAAATGGGCCCCATAAGGCAGAGCATGAGTGTGAGTGCTCAGCTCTGGCTAAGAGAGCATTTTCCAGTTCTTCTGGAGCACTTACCATTGTTGGCGGATCTGACCGACACCAAAGTCTGGAGCAAGGCCAGACTTGAGGATGTGGAGGACCTGATGCTGCTGCTGGAAGAGATTACTCCCTCCACATTCATAGCCTGGGAGATAGAGCTCAAGAAGAAGATGAACATCCAGAATCCTGCTGAGCTTGAGACCCCAGAGGCAACCAAGGTGTTGGTTCGCACCTTGTTGATCCAGAGGGGAGTGATGATCTCCCCTGAGGGCCCCTCATACAAATTTGGCCCTCACTTCACTTTCCCTCCAGAGCTCTACTCTGATGAAGAGGACTTCAATGTGACTCCTGCCGTGCTGCAGAAGATGAAGTCCTTCTTCAATGAGCAGATCATGCAGATTGGGCGTTTTTCAAAGGCAATACAACATATGGCCCCTGCTATGATAGAGCACCAGATCCGGCAGGAAAGGAAGGTCTTTTTGAGGCAAATCAAATCAACATTTGCTGCTGCCAAAGCCTCTTTCAAGGCAAATGGACTGTTTGTAAAGTTGGATGTGATGCACAGCCAGAAGCAGCTCCAGGAGCATGTGCTGGACCAGCTGAGGCCAGTCTCTGTGTTGAAGGTTGAGATGGTTTCCCAGATGCTGGAAACTGCTAAGCTTAAAGAATCCCTCCAGGAGATGCTAGCTAAGCAAGAGAAATTGGTTGCAGAATCAAAAGCTTACCTGGAGGAAGCTAAGCAGCTGTGTAATCTTCAATCTTCCTCCCACACTGCCTTGCTTGATCTCATTCGGCAGGTAGTGCAGCCCCTCCTTGATGAAGTTAAAAAGGGGGAAGAGAAGACCAGAACTGTTCTGGTGAAGACCACAAATGAGACCCTCTTCAGCCATGGTGCTCGTCTAGACCTGCTGGAGAACACTTTGGCCCAGGCTGAGCTGCAGAAGAAGAAGAAAGAAGAGTTAAAATCTATTACCATGGCTAAGCAGCTTGCAGCAGAGGAAGAGACTCTTGAAGCAGACCAGGAACCTACAACCATTCCTGGCCCTGCTAAGAGAAAGATAAGGAAAGTCAAGAAGAGCTTCCTTGAATCTGTTGTTGAAGAAGTACAGAAGAGATTAAAGGAAGAGACGTCTGAAGAGAGGCAAGCCAGAATAAGGAAAAACATAGATGAAGAGCAGAGGCTCCGATATGTTAAGAGGCAGAACAAGAAGGCCAGAGAAGCTGGTGCTCCTTCTGGTGCAGGTGGTTCGGGTCAAAGGAAGAAAGCTCCTATTGAGGTAATGAACATTTTGCCTCTCAGGACAGAAGGGTCTTTTGACTCTACTGTGCCTGTGCCTTTGATTGAGAAATGGAAGGAGGCAAAGACTCTCTGGTTCATTCAACACTACATCCAGAGGCCACAACCAGAGGATGATGAGCTGATCAACAGAACCTTCCACTCATGGATGCAAGCTTATGATGCAGACTTGTACAAGCAGCTTATGGATTCAACCATTGAGTTCAACCTGGAGGTGACTGCTCCTGAGTTTACCTATCTCAACACTCCTATGGTTGGTGACCAGGTTGATTGGGCAGAACTGAAGAAGTTGTACAAGACCAAGGTGTTGGCAAATTTCACTCCAACATCTTCTGCAGAGTTGAAGGCCGTCCAAGATAGGTTCCTTGACTGGTTTCTCATGCCTAAAGAGAACAGAAGATATGCATAGAATAGGACTCTGAACTTCAATATAATCTGTAATTATTTTGTCCTCTGTTATTAATGGAAAAATCATATCTTCTCTGTCTTAAAGACAACTCCTTGTTGTCTTATTGTTTCCTGATAAGATCTATTCTAAGGTCTTATCCTTTTATTGTTTTATTGCTTAAGTTTTTGGTTTTGATCAGTTCTGGTAAGTTTTAACTCCATCAAAAAGGGGGAAATTGTTAGGATAAATTTTGTATAGTTTTGATGAGTTAAAACAAACCAGAAGATGTAATAGGACCATCTGGACCTGTTAGCCAGATGAGGTATTAGAATAGGACTTAGTCTAGGGGGAACTACCAGACCAGAAGACCTCACCAGAAGAGTCACCAGAAGACCCCACCAGAGGACTTCACCAGAAGACCTCACCAGAAGATTCACTAGAGGACTTCATCAGAGAAGATCAAGACCAGAGGCAGAGAACCTTCCCCAGACCAGACGAGTTCTGACCAGACGAGTCTGGTGAAATATAAGTTGCTCAAAATCATCTCCTGGTTCTTCTGAGTAATCTATTTCTTAACCGACTCTGGACCAGAAGACACCGAGGTTGCCTGGTGTATGGTCCTGCCTTCTCTGGAGAGAATCAGAGTTAGGCATTGGAAGCATTTGACCGTTGGTGATTCAAATCAAGTTAACTTAGAACGGATTGGGAAAGATATGAAGACAATCAATCCAAGGATCTCACCAACCCAATCAATCAATTAGGGAATTGATTGATTGGAAGCTTCCTTAAATAGAGGATCTGATTAGATTAGCTCTCCAACGGCTAAACCCTAATTACCTCTATAAATACAAGAGTGCAGTCACAAGAAAAAGCTCTAGAGATTCTCACGCACACATAGCTATATCAAGCTTTTGATTATCACGCACTTTCACTCTTACTATTGTTCATAATTACATATCTACTCTTAAGGAGTTAGTTGGAATACTCAACCTGTTCATCTTGTTAGACAAGGTTGGAGTAAGTTAGACTTTAGATTGAAGTTAGATCTAAAGTGTTTGTAAGAAGGTACTGGTACTTCAAAATTCCAGTAAGTAAGTGTGTTCATTGGTTGGATAGTGAGACCCTTTTGATCAAGGGAGAGTGGACATAGGATATTCAGATCCGAACCACTATATATCCGGTCTTATTTATTGCTTTCTTTAAATACTTGCTTGCGTATTATTTGTGCTCTTGTAAAAAGAAATTTTGCTAAAGACATATCTTTTGAAAGCTTCCGCAATTAATCTATCTAGTGGGACCAACAAGTTCCTTTGCTTCCTCCTCCACCTCAAGTGGTAGGGGTCTCAAATTATTCTCACCTATATCTGGAGGAGTCTTACTAAATAATTTCTTGAATTTGGACTTTTTCTTCTTAACTCCTCATTTCCCTTCCAACTGGACAGTGTCCACACTTTTCACTTCTTCATCCTTCAACTTCTTCTCTTTATCCTGGGTTAAATCGTCAAGTGAAGGATCATCAAAATCATGCTTAAGAGAAAGATTAGGAATAGGAAGTGTATCTTCAACACGAGGATCAATTGCATCCATGCAATAACAGCTATCGTCCTCCTTCGGATGCTTCATGGCTTCATATAGGAAGATTTTTATCTCTTGATCGTCAACTTTCAACGTGATCTTCCCATTTGCCTCGTCTAGCACTATTCCGGCCATTGCTAAGAATAGTCTTCCCAAGATCAAAGGAACGTGCTCATCTTTCTCCATGTCGAGCACTACAAAGTCAGCTGGAAAAATGTGATCCCCAACTTTCACAAGGATGTCTTCAACCACACCTTGAGGTCGAGTTATAGACCGATCGGCTAGTTGAAGCGTCATCATTGTCGGCTGAAGTTCTCCACCTTCCAACCTCTTGAATAGCGACAATGGCATCAGATTAATGCTTGCTCCAAGATCGCACAGCGCTCCCTTCTTGACTCCATTCCCGATATCACATAAGATCGTGAAACTCCCGGGATCCTTTAACTTTGGTGGAAGCGCTTTGTGCACCAATGCACTCACCTCATGGTTCAACTGCACCAACTTGGGCTCATCCACTCGCCGTCTCTTCGCTATCAAGTCCTTCAGGAACTTAGCATAATTCGGCATATGTTCCAAAGCATCATAAAAAGGAATATTAATATGCATTTGCTTAAAAACATCAAGGAATTTAGCGAATTTCTCGTCAAGCTTCTTTTTCATAAAGCGCTGTGGATACGGAACGGGTATCACCGATTTGGGTACCCCCCATTCATCTCGCTCGGTCTCTTTCACTTTCTCCCTTGCTTCCTTCGCCTTCTTCCACTTTGGAACTCTCTCAATCTCCTTACTTTCTTTGCCCTTCTGGGACTCATCTATATCTTTACTCTTCTGAGTGCCTTCACCCTCAATCCCTCTCTCAACTCCTACCTCTTCAATCTCATCTCTATCTTTCTTATGTTATTTCCCCTCTATCTCAACATCTCCTTGGGGCGTCTCAGAATCAGCAGGCATCTAGGGACCATCATAGGTGGTTCCACTTCTAAGCTGGATTGTCTTACATTACTCTTTTGGGTTCCCCTCCGGTATAGAAGGGTATTTACCCGGCTCTCTACTCAACGATTTTGCAATCTGGCTATCTGAAACTCTATAGAAGTGAACTGCCTATTGTTCTCTTGCTGAATTTGATTCAGCTCTACATCTCTCTTCTGGATTTCTTGATCACGCTGATCACCTTTCTTATGCAACTCTTTCACATCATACTCCATAGATGACAATCTATTGCTTCCTTCCTCCACCTTTTGAAGGATAGCTCTCAACATCCTCTCAGTTGAGGAACCACCTTCACCACCCGGAGGCTTTGAACCTGGATCAACACCCGGAGAAACTGTAACTCCGGCATTCGGATTGGCATAAGAGAAATTCTCGTTCTTCCTCCATTGGTTCTGAGGAGGCTGTTGGCCTCCTTGATAGCCTTGGTTATTCCTCCATTGATTAGGAGGAGGCAGTGGACCACGTGGTACAAAAGGTTGGCAATATGAAGGCCTTCCAATTGATTGCCACCTTGGTAGCCATTCTGATTGTAATAAGGACCTTCCATATAGTTGGCTACCTCTGGCTGAACTGTGGGCTGGTCCACTTTCTCACTCACTGCTACATTCCCTCCAACCAAATTCTGCCCAACCTCAAGGTTGCTAATTTTCTCCATCATTGCCATCAACAACCTTCTCATTCCTCCACTCTCCTCAATCTGATGAACTCTCTGAAAATCTGAGTCCCCATTCCATGCCCCAGCATTTGTGACAATATTGTCAACGATCTCTCTACACCTCGTTGTGCCTTGGTTCAGGAATGCTCCACTAGCACATGCGTCAAGATGGTCTTGGCCAGCCTTGCTGGCTCCACTGTAGAAGAATGCCATAATATCTCCCTCATTGTACCCGTGCTGCGGGCACTCAATCAGCATATTTGAGTATCTTTCCCACGCTTGACGTAGGTCCTCTTCTTGCTTCTGGCGGAAGGAAGAGATATCTATCCTTGCTCTAATGGTTCTAGATGGAGGGTAGAATCGCTCGAGGAATAGACGCTCGAGCTCGGCCCAAGTGGTAACACCTCCCCATGGAAGCGTGTTATCATACCACTCTTTGGTTGTTCCCGTTAATGAGAATGGGAACAGCCTAAGCCTCTTGGCATCTTCAGACATGCCATTGTAATTGAATGTGGAGGCTATCATTAGAAAACTCCTCAAATGAGTATGAGGATTCTCCTTCCCGATCTCCCCCTTGAACTGATTCTCGGTAAGTAGCTTTAGGATTCCAGGGGAAATTGAGAAGTTGTTTGCCTCTACAGGAGGCAACGCCACCCCATCATAATACCGTTGTGGCTGTGCCGTAAACCTTCCTTGTATAGCCATATTATGATCTCCGTTCTGCGGAACGTGTTGAGGATAAACAGGTACTACCGGCACTTGTTGGACTGGTGGTGGTTGATGAACAGGCGGTTGGTTATAAACAGGTTATGGGGGATACGGGTATGGTGGATATGGATATGGTGGGTAAGGGTAAGGGTAGGGTAAATTATTTGGTGGGTAAGCAGGGTTATTAAATTGGTTTTTTTGGTTTTGGTGGATGACTTGGTTTGGGTTCTGGTTTTGGGGTTGTGTTTGTGCAGAGTTATTTTGGTCTTGTGGGTTCGGGTTTAGGTTATGAGTTCCCCCTACGGGTATCTGTTGGTTACTGCTATTCCCATCAACACCCTCTGCCCGTTCCACTAGAGCATTATATTCTGCAGCTATTTTGTCTAAATACCCAACTCAATCTAGATTCATCTTGTCTTTGTCTCCACCGGCAGTATTCATTCTTCTCAAGAAAGCTCAGTTCCTTCTGGCTATCGTCTCAGGGTCTGACTGAATTCTCTCTTCGCTCGTATCTTCTTGCGAGCGTGTTTTCATATACCTGAAATACTAACAGAAGAATCACAACGCAACTGCCTAACAAGTAAAAAATAAAACAGAAAATAAAGCACTCACTACTAACTACTAAGCTATCTACAAGTCCTACTCAAATGACATACATCGCCGTCCCCGGCAACGGCGCCTTTGACTTGAACCGAACTTACTAGCTTTAACTAGCAATTACCCCACAAGAGTATGGGTTCACTGTAGTATGGGCAAGTATAGGGACCAAGTATTATCGAACCCAAAGGAAAGTGTGTATGCGAATAGATCTCTGAAGATCTACGCATCGTAGTTAATATGAGTGTAATGTCTTTGGGTTTTTGGAAAAATTAATTAAAAGCAACAAAAATTATCCTACGAATGCAAAAATATAAAATTAAACTAAGTAATCTAAAGGTGTTTTCAAATGAGTGATGATGATGGTTAGGATAGGAATTTCTACGTATACTGACGGAGCAGGTACATAATCAAAGTAATCATGACATATAAGAAATAACCTAAGTAAAAGATTGTAAGATGAAAGCTCAAGATTTAAAACCCTAATACTTTATCCTATCAATCGACTTCACTAATCCACTAACAAGTTAATAGATTGTGCTTAATTAAAGAGACCCTAATTTAACTAATGGTGATACGGCCGTCCTCCTTAGCTAAACTGGTAGATTAATTAACCTCTTCTAAACCCTCTCGTTAAGACTACTAGTTGTTAAAGAGTGATGTGGTCGTCCTCTCCCTAACACTTTCGTACGAAATTCAAAGGTAAAGTTAAGATTGATTTTAAGAATTCATTAATTAAGAGAATTAAAACTAACGTCACGAATTACCTTAATTACGTACCTACATCCTACTTCTACGAGTTCATCCTACCCTAAGCATGCAAGGGTTTTAGCCGGACTGGCTCTAACAATAATAAAAGCAATAGAAGAAGTGACGAACATAAACATGGTGATTTGAACGAAGAAAATACGAAATATAAACTAGGGTTTATAGAAATGAGTGCTAAGAACTGAAATTGAATTGATAAAAACAATGTCTCAAGTATTCAAGAACAAAGAACTATAGGAAAAGAAACTAAAATCGAAAAAAAACTTAGAATTCGTAAAGTAAAACCTCGATTACGTAAAAGTAAAGCTTGCTCGTCTCTTCTCCTCTTCCTCTCTCTAAAAACTAAGTCTAAAAGTTATTTGGTAAGTCATCCTCCTTCAAAAACGTGTTCGGAAAGGGTATAAATAGGCAACGGGTCGAATTGGACTTGCATGGGCCGATATCACAAATGGCTCGAGTAGTGCTCGAGTAGAAAGTACTTGCGCAAGTTTCACTCGAGTAGTCAAAACTTACAGAACCCAAAAAGTACTCGAGCTCTGTTGGGATATGTTTTAGTTTTGATGATTTTCCAAAACAACATGTAATAGGTTTGAAAGCAGTCAGGATTGTCTCTTTTGTTTCTAGTCAGGTTAGGTTAGTTCTCAGTAGAATAGGCTGTCAGTTGAGAAGAACTTAGCTGAGAGAATACTCAGTTGAGGGGGAACTCAGTGAGGGAGAACTCTGCAACACAGCCTGAGAACATCAAGATGATATCAAGAAGAACTGACTGAAGCCATGCCAGAGACCTGAACCAGAAGAGAAGCCTGAAGGAAGTCCCACTGAGTGTAAGTCGGGCTGATCTAAGCCAAGTCTGGTGGACCACTCAGTGAAGAGCCTTATCAGGTGGATCAGTGCTGCACCAAGTAGGCCCTGAAGGAGTCAGGCTACTGTGGTCAGGGAAGTTTGTCATTCAGCCTTATGACAAACTTCTTGGAAAGATCTTCAAAGAGTCCCTGAAGGACAACTACACTGAGGACGAGTCAGTCCAACTGAAGATCATCAGTCAGTGAAGGATGAAGCTGCCTAAAGTCAGTGGGATCTTGGTCAACCCACTGAGTCAAAGATTCGTTGGAATCAGTACACGTGGACCAATCAGCACAAGGCAGTGAATCTGACACTGACAAGGCCGCATTCCAAGAAAAGTGGTTGAAACCAGTTAATGTTGGATTCAAATGTATCTCCCTCTCCAACGGATACATTTGAATCCCCATTATAAATACAAGCTCATAGCTTGTTGTTAGAGTGTGTTGTGTTTTGTTTGAGAGTTGTATTGTTGTATCTTGTAAGAAAAACAAACACCTACGAGCTGAGAGTGTGAGTAGTAGCATACGTGCATGGGAGATATAAGGAGGTTCTACTCATATCTATACACTGAGAGTTCACAAATATATACATAAGAGTGCTCAGCTTGTAACTCTAGGCTTAGAGAGGTTTTCCCTATCTTAGCTATTGGCTAACACATTGTAAAGGGAAAACCTCACCTAGTTGGAGAAAACCCTAACCGAAACCAAAACCCTCTAGTCAGGTTTGTTGGGAGTAAGTTGTTTGTAAGAAGAGGCAGCTCCGAGGAGGGACGTGAGTCCAGTTGTAAGTGCACCTTGGCACGTTAAAAACAAGAATCCAAAGGAGTGGATTTCCTGTTAAATCAGGCCGTGGATGTAAGAGCTTGAGTCTCATAACCACGTTAAACCAAGTGTTATTATTTGGAATGTCTTTTCTTCTAAAGTATTGCGAAAATCTGCTCACTGAGAGCATTGTTTAAAAAGGAACTTTAGTTAAACATTCAGGTCAGGGAGATTCCATCTCACTGACCAGTTCAGGCAACACGCTCGAGAGTTCAGCATCTCGAGTCACTGACTTGTTTAGAGCATGAGTTTCTGAGTCTCACTGACTTGGTAACTCAGCCTCTAAGCAGGGCAGTGACTTGAAGTGTGACCTCTCGAGACACTGACTTGTTCCAAGCCTGAGGTCTCAAGTCTCAACCCAGGCCTGTTAAATCTGCCTCGGAGCAACTCAGTGTCTTGAGTATTCTTCACTCTTGCTGAACTCCCTGAGTAAATGGTTTAAAAAAAAATTTGTGCTCCTGAATTCCCATTTTGGTATTCGAAAACGGGACCATCAATTGGTATCAGAGCAGGTTGTTCACATGACCACTGATCCAGTTTTGTTAAGAAAAATGGTCAACCGAACAGATCTTAAATGTTTTAAACTATGGGAATTCCTGCATATTTCATACTATTACCTGTATTCTGACATTATTCTTGTAATAGAAAATCATTTGGTTAGAAGTTTTGGAATCATCAAAAAAGGGGAAATTGTTGGGATATGTTTTAGTTTTGATGATTTTCCAAAACAACATGTAATAGGTTTGAAAGCAGTCAGGATTGTCTCTTTTGTTTCTAGTCAGGTTAGGTTAGTTCTCAGTAGAATAGGATGTCAATTGAGAAGAACTTAGCTGAGAGAATACTCAGTTGAGGGGGAACTCAGTGAGGGGGAACTCAGCAAGACAGCCTGAGAACATCAAGATGATATCAAGAAGAACTGACTGAAGCCATGCCAGAGACCTGAACCAGAAGAGAAGCCTGAAGGAAGTCCCACTGAGTGTAAGTCAGGCTGATCTAAGCCAAGTCTGGTGGACCACTCAGTGAAGAGCCTGATCAGGTGGATCAGTGCTGCACCAAGTAGGCCCTGAAGGAGTCAGGCTACTGTGGTCAGGGAAGTTTGTCATTCAGCCTTATGACAAACTTCTTGGAAAGATCTTCAGAGAGTCCCTGAAGGACAACTACACTGAGGACGAGTCAGTCCAACTGAAGATCATCAGTCAGTGAAGGATGAAGCTGCCTAAAGTCAGTGGGATCTTGGTCAACCCACTGAGTCAAAGATTCGTTGGAATCAGTACACGTGGACCAATCAGCACAAGGCAGTGAATATGACACTGACAAGGCCGCATTCCAAGAAAAGTGGTTGAAACCAGTTAATGTTGGATACAAATGTATCTCCCTCTCCAACGGATACATTTGAATCCCCATTATAAATACAAGCTCATAGCTTGTTGTTAGAGTGTGTTGTGTTTTGTTTGAGAGTTGTATTGTTGTATCTTGTAAGAAAAACAAACACCTACGAGCTGAGAGTGTGAGTAGTAGCATACGTGCATGGGAGATATAAGGAGGTTCTACTCATATCTATGCACTGAGAGTTCACAAATATATACATAAGAGTGCTCAGCTTGTAACTCTAGGCTTAGAGAGGTTTTCCCTATCTTAGATATTGGCTAACACATTGTAAAGGGAAAACCTCACCTAGTTGGAGAAAACCCTAACCGAAACCAAAACCCTCTAGTCAGGTTTGTTGGGAGTAAGTTGTTTGTAAGGAGAGGCAGCTCCGTGGAGGGGCGTGAGTCCAGTTGTAAGTGCACCTTGGCACGTTAAAAACAAGAATCCAAAGGAGTGGATTTCCTGTTAAATCAGGCCGTGGATGTAAGAGCTTGAGTCTCCGAACCACGTTAAACCAAGTGTTATTATTTGGAATGTCTTTTCTTCTAAAGTATTGCGAAAATCTGCTCACTGAGAGCATTGTTTAAAAAGGAACTTTAGTTAAGCATTCAGGTCAGGGAGATTCCATCTCACTGACCAGTTCAGGCAACACGCTCGAGAGTTCAGCATCTCGAGTCACTGACTTGTTTAGAGCATGAGTTTCTGAGTCTCACTGACTTGGTAACTCAGCCTCTAAGCAGGGCAGTGACTTGAAGTGTGACCTCTCGAGACACTGACTTGTTCCGAGCCTGAGGTCTCAAGTCTCAACCCTGGCTTGTTAAATCTGCCTCGGAGCAACTCAGTGTCTTGAGTATTCTTCACTCTTGCTGAACTCCCTGAGTAAATGGTTTAAAAAAAAATTGTGCTCCTGAATTCCCATTTTGGTATTCAAAAACGGGACCATCAAGCTCCTTAGCTCGAGTAGCTCTACTCTACCGGCCTCAGCTCGAGTGTACTACTCAAGCGCTCGAGTAGTGGCTACTCGACCAGGACTAGCTCGAGTGCACTACTCGAGTGCTTGAGTAGTCAGTACTCGAGTTCCTTCAGCTTGAGTACTCCAGTGACACTTTTGCTCGCTCGAACTAATATTTCTCGTATTTCTTCCATATCTTCTCATCTGGGTATCCGTTTAAGTCGATTCAAAGTCCTACGAACTCCTCTTTTCGCCCTTTATCCATCTATGGGCATCAAAGAGACAAATTCATCAGTCTATAAAAATGATACTCAAATGACTTTAAATACTCATAAAAAACACTCAAAATATGGGTAAATCAGGCACCAGAACATGACAATTTCACGCCTAATCAGTGCTCATCTCATCCAGAAGAAGAACCAAATCTTCAGCATCTTCTAATCTGGCTTTGCTCTAGACTTTGCCATCAGTCAAATCTGCCAAGAGGGGTAAGTGCTCCAAGAGGATGGGAAACTGCTCTCTTAGCCAGAGTTGAGCACTTACAGTCATACTTTATCGGATGGGGCCCATATTTGTGTTATTGAAGGTGAAGGGAGTGGGCTTCCGAGCAGAGAAGGATGAAGCTAAGTTAGTAGGCTCAAGTGAAGCATCCTCATCTTCACTATCATTGCTAATTGAGCTTGTAGGGGAGGGAGGAGGACCAGGAAATCCCAAGGCCATAGAAGAGAAGGGATTTGGATTTGTTTGAGTATGAGGGGAAATAGTTGTTTGGGTATGAGAGGTAGAGGGGTGTGTTTGAGTGGAAGTAGAGGGTTGTTCTGTACCAGAAGAGGTAATGGGCACCTCTGGTACAGAGGCTGTTTGTGGGGGTGAAGGGTTAGGGGGTAGAGGTGTCTGAGTGGAGGAGGTTGTTTGAGTGGGAAGGGGGGAGGATGTATGTGGAGGAGTCTGTTTTGGTGCAGGTGCAGATGGTTATGCACCAGAAACAGATGGTGGGGCTAGAGTGTCTGGGGGGGAAAGGGAAGGTGAAATGAGATTAACATGAGGTGGAGAAGAGGGGTTTACCTCGGCTGAGTCAATATCAGCCGGAACCACAGCAGGGGCAGATACAGTGGCCTCTGTATCTAGAATGGCAGCAGTAGACGAGGTCTTATCCACCTCCATCTCTGGATGAGCTACTTCTTCAAGGGCCTGATCCAGAGAAGTGTCCAGAGAAGAGCTGGAGTCTAGATCTTGCAAGATGGCTCTCCTGGCCCTTGGCTTCTTCTTGAAAGGAACCTCTTCCTCAGCCTCAGAGTCTTCTGCATCTGTAGGTTTATCCCTAAGAAAGGACTTCTTCTCTGCCTTCTTTTGCTTCTTAGGCTTCTTCCCAGAAGTCTTACTTGCACCACCTTCCTCTGGTCTGGTCCTCTTCTTCGTAGGACCACCCTTCTTTGCCTTTGGTGAAGATACAGACTCTTATTTACCACTTTTTTGCTTCTTCAAAGCAGATGAAAGAGGAATCTGGTCATCCCCTGATGAGCCAGAAACCACCACATTTGAGGAATCAGGGGCATCCGATTTCTTCCTCACATTCCTCTTGCCCTTATGAGGGGAAGGAATAGCCTGAATTGGCTGGGCAGGGATGGCTTCTTCTCCATCCGAATCTGGATACCCATGCAGAGGTCCATCCTTGTTGAAAAGGATCTTGGACTTGTTGAACTTCTTGCAACCACTGGACTTCCACACCTTATTCGGAAGCAGATGATCCACAATAAGGGTGAGCTTCGTCCCTAAAGACACCTTGGAATTAAAATAGAACTGCATCTCTCCAGGCTTATCTGGGCACGTCTCCTTCTAGATCTTCGCTTTGTTCTTCCTCATCACATTCCAGAAGAACTCTGTCCAGTCACACTCACCATCATAGACCGCCCTCATCACGCACAATCTCCTAGTGAAAATTGCATATGTACTGTGATTTTCACACATGAGTACCTTCACAACTATGTCGAACAGTACCTTGTACTTTTGACGAAACTGCTTGTCAAGAAATCTCTTCGTCAAGTTCTTGCAAGAGGGCCTTGCAAAGATCTTGAAAGACTCAATCGCCTCACTCTACTTGTACTTCAAGGGATCCACTCAAGTCATAGAGATATTTCCAAAAAGCTTGCTAAAATCCCCCTTCGTAAGAACCACCATCTCGTTGTCAATCTTCGAAATAATTTCATCATAAAAAATCTTCATCCGCACCAGGAATTGACCAGCGTAATGATTCAAGGTGCGAGAGTCCTTTGGAATTGCAGAGATGAGATCTTCAACGCCAGACCTGCGAAGAAGATGCAAAATCTCCAAAGCAGCAGAGTTGCGAGTGGAATAGAAATCAACTGCCATCTCCGTCTTCAACTTTTAACAGGCATAAGCAGGGTTGAAGTTGCATTTGGACGCTATTTCTGTAAGAAGGATATAGAGAGAAGAAAGCTTTTGCAGAGAGAGGTTAGGGTTTGAGAATATGTGAAAATGTGAAGAGACATGTTGAAGAAATTTTAGTTTAGAAGAGAAATGTACGCGTGGATTTGAAATTAATTGAAATGTGTACGCGTGGAATTAACATTAAATTAAGGGGACAAGATCAATTTGTCAATTGATTGACATATTGCACTTTACTTAAATCTGACGGCCAAGATGAATTTAGGTAAGATACAGATTTAATTGTGTTTGTGGAGCAGTCATTGGGACTAGGTTCGAGGGGTTTTGTGGCAGTCAAGAGAAAAAGCAAAATGATTACTTAGGCCCACGACCCGAGTTTTAAATACACTCTGAACATGAAACGTTTTGGGTGTATTTAGTAATTTTTTAAAGTGTATCCCAATGACCAGGCACAAAAGAGTAAAAACTTACCTGTCATCTGGTATTATAACCAGATGATACCACGAGTGTTCTGGTGATACATCTCATCTAGAGGTAATTCCTCTTGTGCAACTTGCCTGTTATCCGAAGATACAGCAAGTTATCTGGTATATAGCTTATCTGGAGATGTAACTGCTATGGTATATCTAATCTGCAGATAGGTTAGTGATATCAAAGTGAGAAAGAAGTATTATTGAAATCAAAGGATACTCATCTGATGTTCCCCCTAAACTAAATCTGTCTCTAGATCCAATAAACCCAACTCAAAGGCTAATTCTCTTAATCTGGTCTCTCCCAAAGGCTTAGTGAGAATATATGCTCTCTGCTTCTCTGTTGCAATCTTTTCCATCCTTATATCCCCTTTTCTCAACATGATCTCTGATGAAATGGTGCCTTATATCAACATGCTTGCATCTGGTGTGAAGAACCAGATTCTGGGTAATGGATATTGCACTGTTGCTATCACAAAATATTGGAATATCCTTAGCTCTAATCCGGTAGTCCCTAAGCTGCTGACTAATCCAGAGTAGTTGTGAACAGCAGATACCTACGGCCATGTACTCTGCCTCTGTAGTTGATGTAGCAACTGAAGTCTACTTCTTAGATAACCAAGATACTAAGTTATTTCCAAGAAATTGGCATGTACCACTAGTAGGCTTCCTATCAATTCTACATCCACCATAATCTGAATCTAAATATCCACATAACTCAAAGTTATCATCTGCAGGATACCATAACCCCAAATTAATTGTTCCCTTAAGATACTTCAAAATCTTCCTAGCTGCTTCCAGGTGACTCCTCTTAGGATTAGCTTGAAATCTGGCACACACACCCACAGAAAAAGTAATATCTGGTCTGCTTGCAGTCAAATACAGAAGAGAACCAATAAGTGCCCTGTACTGAGTCTGGTCCACACTCTCTCCAAACTCATCTGGATCCATGTTAAAATTTGTCATCATAGGAATCTTGGCAACTTTGCTAGATCCTATTCCAAATTTATCTAATATGTTTCTGATGTACTTAGCCTGGTTGATGAAGATTCCCTTCTCTGTATGCTTCACCTGCAAACCTAAGAAATAATTCATCTCACCCATCATTGACATCTCAAACTGGCTCTGCATGAGATCTCCAAACTTCTCACACGGCTTCTTGTTAGGGGATCCAAATATAATTTCATCAACATATATTTGGACCAGAAGGATGTCCTTTCCTTCTTCTTTCCTAAACAAGGTCCTGTCAATCTTACCTTTAGTAAAACCATTGTTCACAAGAAATTGAGAAAGAGTGTCATACCATGCTCTAGGTGTCTGCTTAAGCCCATAAAGAGTCTTCTTAAGCTTATACACCTTGTCACCTTGTTCAAAACCAGGAGGTTGTTCCACATACACTTCCTCAATGAGAATCCCATTAAGAAAGGCAGATTTCACATCCATCTGGTATACTTTAACTTCATGTGAGTTACATATGCTAATAACAATCTAATGGCTTCTAGACTGGCAACAGGAGCAAATATCTCATCATAGTCTATTCCTTCATACTGAGAATAGCCCTGAGCCACTAGCCTTGCCTTGTTTCTAGTAATGACATCATTCTCATCTTTCTTATTTTTGAAAACCCACTTAGTATATATCACCTTTTGATATCTTGGTCTGTCTACCAGCTCCCAAACATCCTGTCTGGTGAATTGATTCAACTCCTCCTGCATAGCAAAAATCCAATTTGAATCCTTCAGTGCTTTCTTGATATTCTTGGGCTCAATCAAGGACACATAGCAACTGAATAAGGCATCTAAGTTAAGAGTTTTCCTCGTGTGGACACCCTTAGTTGGATCTCCTATAATCAACTCTGTGGGGTGATCAACCAGGATTTTCCTTCACTTGGACTTACCTGATTGACCATCTACTGTAGTATGATT
Source organism: Ballota nigra (assembly GCA_947034835.1). Lineage (NCBI taxonomy): Eukaryota > Viridiplantae > Streptophyta > Magnoliopsida > Lamiales > Lamiaceae > Ballota > Ballota nigra. Next base: position 78,322,462 of record OX344729.1, on the reverse strand, counting down.
AGGCGTGAAATTGTAGGAATTTATAGCTCGAAAAGTCTGTATTTTGATTGAATTATATGAGTATTTAGAGTCATTTGAGTATCATTTTCATAAACTAACGAATTTGTCTCTTTGATGCTCATAGATGGATAGAGGGCAAAAAATGGAGTTCGTAGGACTTTGAATCGGCTCAAACGGATGCCCGGATGAGAAGATATTGAAGAAATACAAATGGTAATAGTTCGTGAGCAGAAAAGTGTCACTGGAGTACTCAAGCTGAAGGTGCTCGAGTAAACACTACTCAAGCACTCGAGTAGAGCATTCGAGCCATATCTGGTCGAGTAGCTACTACTCGAGCGGTCGAGTAGTGCACTTGAGCTGAGGCCGGTCGAGTAGAGCTACTCGAGCTAAGGAGCTCGAGTACTATTCACGTTCTGGACAATTTCAACACTCGAGCTAGCATTGCTCGAGTACTTTTTACTCGAGCTCTACTCGAGCTATTCGAGGATTTTAGCCCATGCAAGCCCAATTCGACCCGTTGCCTATATATACCCATTCCAAGTTCATTTTTGGACACCACTTGATACCGTATTACTTTTAGACTGAGTTTTTTAGAGAGAGAAAGAGGAGAAGAGACGAGCAAGCTTTACTTTACGTTTTAGCGAGGTTTTCGTATGAATTCTTAGTTTATTTCCATTTCGTAGTTTCTTTTCATTAGCTTGATTACGTTAAACACTTTAAACTTCGTTTTATTCAATTAAATTTCAGTTTCTTAGCACGTATTTCTTTAAACCCTAGTTTATATTTCGTATTTTCTTCGTTCAAATTACCATGTTTATGTTCATCACTTCTTCAATTATTTTGTTACCATTAAAATCATGTCTAGCTAAATCCCTTGTATGCTTAGGGTAGGATGAACTCGTAGAAGTAGGTGTGGGTACGTAATTAGGGTAATTCGTGACGTTAGTTTTAATTCTCTTAATTAATAAATTCTTAAAATCAATCTTAACTTTACCTTTGAATTTCATTCGAAAAGTGTTAGGGAGAGGACGACCGTATCACTCAATAACAACGAGTAGACTTAACTAGAAGGTTCAGAAAGGGTTAATTCATCTACCGGTTTAGCTAAGGAGGATGGTCGTATCACCATTAGTTAAATTAGGGTCTCGTTAATTAAGCACAATCTATTAACTCGTTAGTGGATTAGTGAAGTCGATTGATAGGATAAAGTATTAGGGTTTGAATTCTTGAGCTTTCATCTTACAATCTTTTACTTAGGTTATTTCTTGTGTATCACGATTACTTTGATTATGTACCTGCTCCATTAGTATACGTAGGAATTCCTATCCTAAGCATCATAATCATCCATTTGAAAACACCCTTTGATACTTAGTTTAATTTTTCTTTTTGCATTCGTAGAATAATTTTAGTTGCATTTAATTCTTTTCAAAATCCCAAAAAACATTACACTCATATTAACTACGACGCGTAGATCTACAGGGATCTATTCGCATACATCTACTTCCCTTGGGTTCGATAATACTTGGTCCCTATACTTGCCCATACTACAGTGAACCCATACTCTTGTGGGGTAACTGCTAGTAAAGGCTAGTAAGTTCGGTTCAAGTCAATGGCGCCGTTGCCGGGGAAGGCGATATATGTTCATTGAGTAGGACTTGTTGATAGCTGAGTAGTTAGTAGTGAGTGCTTTATTTCCTGTTTATTTTTCTTTTTCATTCAGCAGTTGCGTTTGATCTTTCTGCTAGTGTTTCAGGTATATGAAAACGCGCTCACAAGGCGATACGAGCGAAGATAGAATTCTGTCAGACCCTGAGACGATAGCCAGAAGGAACCGTGCTTTCTTGAGGAGAATGAATACTGCCGGTGGAGACAGAGATGGGAGTTCAGATAGAGTTGGGGACTTAGACAAAATAGCTGCAGAGTACACTGCTTTAGTAGAACGGGAACATGGTGTCGACGATAACAGTAGTAACCAGCAGATACCCGCAGGGGGAGCTCAGAACCCACACCCGAACCCACAAGAACAAAACAACTCTGCACAAACACAACCCCAAAACCAGAACCCGAACTAAGTCATCCACCAACACCAACAGCACCCATTTAACAACCCTGCCTACCCACCAAATAATCAGCCTTACCCTTACCCTTACCCATCGTATCCATATCCTCCCTACCCATACCCTCCACAACCTGTTTACAACCAACCGTCTGTACATCAACCACCACCAGTCTGACAAGTGCCAGCAGTACCTGTTTATCCTCAACACGTTCCACAGAACGTAGATAACATGGCTATACGAGGAAGGTTCACGGCGCAACCGCAACGGTACTATGATGGGGTGGCGTTGCCTCCTGTTAAAGCGAACAACTTCTCGATTTCCCTGGGAATTCTTAAGCTGCTGACAGAGAACCAGTTCAAGGGGGTGATCGGGAAGGAGAATCCTCATACTCATCTGAGGAGTTTTCTCATGATAGTCTCCACTTTAAATTACAATGGCATGTCTGAAGATGCCAAGAGGCTTAGGCTGTTCCCATTCTCATTGACACTTCCACGGGTACGATAATACGCTTCCACGGGGAGGTGTTACCACTTGGGCCGAGCTCGAGCGTCTGTTTCTCGAGCGATTCTACCCTCCATTGAGAACGATCAAAGCGAGGATTAAGATCTCTTCCTTTCGTCAGAAGCAAGGAGAGGACCTACGTCAAGTGTAGGAAAGATACTCGAACATGTTGATAGGATGCCCGCAGCACGGGTACAATGAGGGAGATGTTATGGCATTCTTCTACAGTGGTGCCAACAAGGCTGGGCAAGACCATCTAGACGCCTGTGCTAGTGGATCATTCTTGAATCAAGGAATAGCGAGGTATAGAGAGATCGTGGACAATATTGTTACGAATGCTGGGGCTTGGAATGTGGACCCAGATTTTCAGCGAGTTCATCAGATGGAGGAGAGTGAAGGAACGAGAAGGCTGTTGATGGCTATGATGGAAAAGATTAACAACCTTGAGTTGGGGAAGAACTTGGTTGGAGGGAATGTAGCAGAGAATGATAAAGTGGACCAGTCCATAGCTCAGCAAGAGGTAGTCAATTATATGGGAGGACCTTACTATAACCAAGGCGGGTATCTACAAGGTGGTAACCAATATGGAAGGCCCTCTTATGGCCAACCATTTGTACCACCTGGTCCACAGCCTCCTCCTAATCAATGGAGGAACAATCAAGGATATCAAGGAGGCCAGCAGCCTCCTCAGAACCAATGGAGGAAGAACGAAAACTTTTTATATGCTAACCCGAAGGCGGGTATTACAGTTCCTCCTGGTGTTGACCCGGGTTCAAAGCCTCCGGGTGGAGAAGGCGATTCATCAACTGAGGAGATGTTGAGAGCCATACTGCAGAAGGTGGAGGAAGGACGTAAGAGGTTGTCATCCTTGGAATACGATGTGAAGGAATTTCATAAAAAGGGTGATCAACGTGATCAAGAGCTCCAGAAAAGGACGTTGAGTGGAATAGAACTCAACAAGTGAACAACCGAAGGTTCACGTCCATAGAGTTTCTGATAGGGCAGATTGCAAAGTCATTGAATAGAGAGCCTGGTAAATACCCTTCAATGCCTGAGGGTAATCCTCTTCAATGCTATCCAGCTTAGAAGTGGGACCAAATATGATGGTCCCCAGATGCCTGCTGAGTCTGAGACGCTCAAAGAAGAGGTTGAGACAGAAGGGATAGAGTCTCAAGGTGATGGAGTTGAGGTTGAGAAGGTAGGAGTTGAGATGAAAGTTGATGGTAAAAGTACTCAAGAGAACAATGAGTCCCAGAAGGATAAAGAAAGTGAGCAGATTGAGAGAGTTCCGAAGTGGAAAAAGGCGAAAGATGCAAGAGAGAATGTGAAGGAGACGGAGTGAGATGAATGAGGGGTACCCCAATCTGTGATATCCATCCCATATCCACAACGCTTCATGAAAAAGAAGCTTGATGAAAAGTTTGCAAAATTTCTTGATGTTTTTAAACAACTTCACATTAACATTCCTTTTTATGATGCTTTGGAACAGATGCCCAACTACACAAAGTTTCTGAAGGACTTGATTGTGAAAAGACGGCGAGTGGATGAGCCGAAGTTGGTGCAGTTGAACCACAAAGTAAGTGCATTGGTACACAAGGCGCTTCCTCCAAAGCTGAAGGATCCCGGGAGCTTCACGATCTTATGTGACATCGAGAACGGGATTAAAAAGGGAGCACTATGTGATTTAGGGGCGAGCATTAATCTGATGCCATTGTCGCTATTTAAGAAGTTGGAAGGTGGAGAACTTCAACCGACAATGATGATACTTCAACTTGCCGACCGGTCGATCACTCGACCTTAAGGTATGGTTAAAGACGTCCTCGTGAAAGTTGGGGACCACATCTTTCCAACCGACTTTGTAGTGCTCGAAATGGAGGAAGATGAGCACATTCCTCTTATCTTGGGAAGACCGTTCTTAGCAACGGCAGGAATGGTGCTAGACGTAGCAAATGGGAAGATCACGCTGAAAGTTGACGATCAAGAGATTAAAATCTCCCTATATGAAGCCATGAAGCACCCGAAGGAGGATGATAGCTATTATTGCATGGAGGTAATTGATCGTCGTGTTAACGACACACCTCTTATCCCTAATCCTTCCTCTATTGTTGAGTTTGATAATCCTTCACTTAATACTTTAACCCGTGAGCTTTATGATCTTGATGATGTTGATAGGGATAAAGAGAAAAAGTTGAAGGATGAAGAAGTGAAAAAGGTGGACGTGATCCAGCTAGAGGGCAAGGGAGAAGTTAAGAAGAAAAAGTCAAAATTCAAGAAACTGTTTGGTAAGACTCCTCCAGATAAAGATGAGAAGGCGTTGAGATGCCCACCGCCTGAGGTGAAGAAGAAAGATGGGAAAAGAGCAAAGAACTTAGACATCTTCTCTTATGAGAGTAAGGGAGGTAAATTTGAGTATGATGTCCCATAAGCTCCTTTGAGCTCGGTCCGGCATAAGGACCTTAAAAATAGCGCTGAGTGGGAGGCAACCCACTTTTATTTATTTTTTAGTGTTTTTATGTTATTAGGGTGTTTGTTGAATCGTAAGATTTAACCTCGTATTTGAGAGTTTTATTTTGTAGGCTTGTCTCAAACGAGTAAAGGTATCATGGAGTTATTCAGATTGAAGGAATCAACTCGAGACAAGGGAGTGTGCCAAGTTGTTGAGGGAAACTGAATTATTTGGATGAGGTAAACCACAACCCCAAACTTAGACCTCTTCGCAAGGTCGAAGTTTGGGGGTGGAGTTTTTATATGTTTTCTTGTTACATTGCACCGGAGCATCCCTTATCTTTGAGTTGAGTTGGTTATTTGGTATCTTGAGATGCTCCTTGGGCTGATATTGATTTGAATTGCTACTACATATTTCATGTCTGTCAATCATCTTATGCTTGTTGATTGTTATTCTTGAGTATGATTTGATGAGTATTGGTGAGTTGTGAAGTTGAGTCAGGCATTTTATTGTGTGAAGTATACGAGTTAGAGTTGAATTGAGAATGAACTAGTATACATACTATTGCCCCTTTTTTAGTACTTGTGTGATGAAAGTGAGAATTCATTAGGACTAGCATGGATGTGAAAGCCGTGAGAATTGAGCCTTATGAGATTTCGATGCATGAATTGATCTCTTCGTTTGTGAGTGGATCGTCACCTTAGAGGATGCTAGAACTTGTGTGTGCTCTCACTTCTTGATTGTGTTTAGTTTGATATGCCGAATATGATCTTAGGCCATCTTTGATTTGTTGAGTCACTTAGCCAAAAATTTCCCTACCAATGACATTGATCCCTTGTTAGTCAGTTTGAGCCTTAAGCCTATTTTATTTGCTAGCACATTTTATCACTTATCCAAGTTCCTAAACCTTTTTGTCCCAATTTGAGTGGAGAATAGGAAAAGTGTGGAAGAGAAGGGATTGATTTGAGTTGAGAAAGGAGAATTATTGATTGAGTGATTATGAGAAGAAGGTGTGATGAAGTATGAGTTGTGGGAAAGAACAAAAGAAATTGAGAATGAGCAAAATAAAAAAAATGAGCTCATATGTATGTGTGAAAAAGAGAAAAAAAATGAAGTGATTGAAAAAGTGAAAAGAGTTAGAAAAAGAAATTGAAGTGTTGAGAGTAGTGGAATTGAAGTGTGATGATTAAAAATGCTTGAAGTATTCTGTTCCTAATTTCAAAGTACTAAAGTTTGAATTTCTATTCTCCATTCATTTGAGTCACTTAACCCATATAGTTATCCCACCTGTCCAAAGAGCCTACATTACAACCTTGAAAAAGTCCTTTGTGATTCGGCATTGATTTCTAGAGTATGGTCGAAGTTGAGAGTGCTTACAAGCCTATGGCTGCTGATAGGTGTGATTGATTGATTGAGTGTGTCCCTTAAATATTGTTATACACTTGTGAGGGAGTGAAACACATCGTTGAGTGCACATCCATGTTTTATCTTGGTGATTCTTGTTGTTATTGCATGGGTACGATGAAGGGGGTGAGTTCGTATACGTGTGAACGATCTTTGAAGCTTGAGCTCGATTACTTGCATGAATTAGTTCTTGATTCATTCCTAACAATTTCACTTGACTTATTTTTTCTTTGCTTGAGGACAAGCAACAAGGTAAGATTGGGGGGGTTGATTAGGCGTGAAATTGTTGGAATTTATAGCTCGAAAAGTCCGTGTTTTGATTGAATTATATGAGTATTTAGAGTCATTTGAGTATCATTTTCATAAACTAACGAATTTATCTCTTTGATGCTCATAGATGGATAGAGGGCCAAAAATGGAGTTCGTAGGACTTTGAATCGGCTCAAACGGATGCCCGGATGAGAAGATATCGAAGAAATACAAATGGTATTAGTTCGTGAGAAGAAAAGTGTCACTGGAGTACTCAAGCTGAAGGTGCTCGAGTAAACACTACTCAAGCACCCGTGTAGAGCACTCGATCCATGCCTGGTCGAGTAGCTACTACTCGAGCGGTCGAGTAGTGCACTCGAGCTGAGGCCGGTCGAGTAGAGCTACTCGAGCTAAGGAGCTCGAGTACTATTCATGTTCTGGATAATTTCAACACTCGAGCTAGCATTGCTCGAGTACTTTTTACTCGAGCTCTACTCGAGCTCTACTCGAGCTATTCGAGGATTTTAGCCCATGCAAGCCCAATTCGACCCGTTGCCTATATATACCCGTTCCAAGTTCGTTTTTGGACACCACTTGAAACCGTATTACTTTTAGACTGAGTTGTTAGAGAGAGAAAGAGGAGAAGAGACGAGCAAGCTTTACTTTACGTTTTAGCGAGGTTTTCGTATGAATTCTTAGTTTATTTCCGTTTTGTAGTTTCTTTACATTAGCTTGATTACATTAAACACTTTAAACTTCATTTTATTCAATTAAATTTCAGTTTCTTAGCACGTATTTCTTTAAACCCTAGTTTATGTTTCATAATTTCTTCGTTCAAATTACCATGTTTATGTTCATCACTTCTTCAATTATTTTTGTTACCGTTAAAATCATGTCTAGCTAAATCCCTTGTATGCTAAGGGTAGGATGAACTCATAGAAGTAGGTGTGGGTATGTAATTAGGGTAATTCGTGACGTTAATTTTAATTCTCTTAATTAATGAATTCTTAAAATCAATCTTAACTATACCTTTGAATTTCGTTCGAAAAGTGTTAGAGAGAGGACGACCGTATCACTCAATAACAACGAGTAGTCTTAACTAGAAGGTTCAGAAAGGGTTAATTCATCTACCGGTTTAGCTAAGGAGGACGGTCGTATCACCATTAGTTAAATTAGGGTCTCGTTAATTAATCACAATCTATTAACTCATTAGTGGATTAGTGAAGTCGATTGATAGGATAAAGTATTAGGTTTTGAATTCTTGAGCTTTCATCTTACAATCTTTTACTTAGGTTATTTCTTGTGTGTCACGATTAATTTGATTATGTACCTGCTCCGTTAGTATACGTAGAAATTCCTATCCTAAGCATCATCCTCATCCATTTGAAAACACCCTTTGATACTTAGTTTAATTTTATTTTTTGCATTCGTAGAATAATTTTAGTTGCATTTAATTCTTTTCAAAATCCCAAAAAACATTACACTCATATTAACTACGACGCGTAGATCTACAGGGATCTATTCGCATACATCCACTTCCCTTGGGTTCGATAATACTTGGTCCCTATACTTGCCCATACTACAGTGAACCCATACTCTTGTGGGGTAACTGCTAGTAAAGGCTAGTAAGTTCGGTTCAAGTCACAGTACCTTCGTGATTATCACCAACTGCAGGAGAGCTTCCACCTACAGGAGTTCCAACTTCTTCAGGTTCTGCTCCTTGTGGAGGCTTCTGCTCCAGAGAACCAGAAGATGGGTTACCATCTGAATCTGACTCTGAATCAACAACAGGCGGCTTGACTTTGATGATCTTCTGAGTCAGAGTCTCATCAGGAGATAATTATTTTGTGTCCATCTTGCACTCAAGAGTAGATTCATAAAAAATAACATGAGGTGTTTCTTCCACACAAAGTGAATTCCTATTAAAGACTCTGTACGCTTTACTGGTGCTGGAATATCCTAAGAATATTACATCTACCTCTTTAGCATAAAAAGTCTTTAATTTGGACTTTCCATTGTCATGGATGAAACACTTGCATCCAAAAATATGATAGAATGAAACAGATGGGGTTTTACCTTTTCATACCTCATATGGTGTCTTACCATGTCTCTGGGCAATGAGGCATATGTTCTGGGTGAAACACGCTGTATTGATGGCTTCTGCCCAAAATCTCTGAGGTGTGTTGTATTCTGCTAGAAGAGTTCTGGCAGCTTCTTTGAGGGTTCTGTTCCTCCTTTCTGCAACTCCATTCTGTTGGGGTGTTCTGGCAGTAGATGTCTCATGAAAGATATCATTGTCCTTACAGTACTCTGCAATGTGTGAATTCAAGAACTCTGTTCCTTTGTCACTTCTGATCCTCACTATACTCTGGTTCTGCTCATTCTGAATCTGCTTGAAGAACTCTGGCAACTTAGTGATAGTTTCATTTTTCTTAAACAAGAACACTACCCAAGTGTATCTTGAAAAGTCATCTACTATCACCAAGGTATACTTCCTCCCACTGAAACTAAGAGGTGAAACAGATCCAAACAGGTCCATGTGAAGTAGTTGAAGTACTCTGGTTATGGTTGTGCTCTGGACATCCTTGAAGGAAGTCTTGGGCTGCTTACCCTTCTGGCAGGAACCACAAACCTGATCTTTCTTGAACATTTCATTTGGAAGACCTTGAACTAGACCCTTTCTGGCAATCTTGTTGAGTGCTTTGAAATTCAGGCGACTCAATCTCTTGTGCCAAAGCCAGTTGTTCTCTGCATATCCTTTTGCTACCAGGCAAGTGTTTCTTGGACAGCTGTTGAAATCTGCAAGATAAATGTTACCTTTCCTCAAGCCTATAAGCAAAATATCATCATAATTAGAGGAAAATACAGTGCATGAATCACTAGAAAACTTCACTGAGTATCCCTTGTCACAGAATTGGGATACAGAGAGCAGATTATGCTTGAGTCCTTCCATATAGTAGACTTCATCTACAGATACATCATTGATGATCAACTTTCCAACTCCTTTGGTGACTCCAAAGTTATTGTCACCAAACATCACTCTTGGCCCATTTAATGGCTTGAAATCCTAGAGATGATCCTTTTAAAATATCATGTGTTTGGAGCATCCACTATCAATGTACCAAACACCATTGCTAGAAAGTCATTTCTCCAATGGGCTCTTGTCCTCCTGCAGAGAGATCAATTAGGTCCCCTACTAGTGCTGAGTCCTGATTGGTTAGTTACAGTTTCTGTAGGAATCCAAAGATAAAGATCACCCCTTGCTGGATGAGGAGATCTTATCTTTCTTCCAGATCTATCTACCAGCACATGTCCTCTGACAATGACAAACTGAGCTGCTGGACTAATACACCTACCTTTTCAAAACACAGGTCTAGTGTATCTCACTTCAAATCTGGCCTTAGGAATGGCCTGCCTCAAAGACATGGTCTTAAAGGTCTGGTTATATGGGTACATCCTAGAAGAACCATCTCTGGTGTCATAGCTACCCAGATCAGTTGGTTTTCTATAGATGGGTCTGGAAGACCTCCTATGGTTCTGATGAAAGTTGGACCTTCCCTGATGATGATATTCCTTATGCGTGTTTCTGTTTTGGAATCTTCTTTGAGCAAACTTCTTTTGAGATCCCTGGTTCTGATTGAGGTTCTCTGGTTCAGTATATCTCCTCTGATATTCCCTATTCTGATTAAATTTCCTCTTGTTAGAGTATCTCCTCTGAGGTCCTGTTAGGATATAGATTAGATGTTTTGAAGATGTTAAAACAAGAACTTGTAATAGGACTAGCTGAACCTGTTAGTCAGCTACAGATTAGTCTTGGTCTAGAATAGGTCCTTGGTTAAGGGGGAAGAAATATGTGCAGACCAGAGAAGGTGACCAGAGAAAGTACCAGATGAGGTGACCAGATGAGATGTCCAGAGCAGAAGAGTCACCAGAGCAGATGAGGTCCAGAGGAGTCTGACCAGATGAGCTTGGACCAGAGGAGTCTGACCAGAGGAGCCTGACCAGATGAGCTTGGACCAGAGGAGCCTGACCAGATGAGCTTGGACCAGAGGAGTCTGACCAGAGGAGTCTGACCAGAAGACCTCTCCCAAATGAGGACCAGAAGACCCCAGACCAGACCAGACCAGATGAGGGAGACGGATTAGTTCACCCTCCCTGTAGCTTCGTAGTAATCTGTAGACAAGAAGACTTTGGAGATCCTTGATGGAGAAGAAGGCAATCTGGAAGTCAACTGATGGAGGATTTGATTGATTGCTTGATTAAAAGTCAACTAATCAATCATATAATCAATCTTTGATTGATTATATCCCTCCAATTATGGTTGTTTGAATTGCTAGTTCCCAACGGCTAGTTTATTCCACAACTATAAATAGGAGTGCTTGGATTAGTTCAACATAGAAGAGTCACGCGAGAGCACACCAAGAACACACGAACTCTTCCAATCACTCACCTTTGTCCTTTCTAGTTTATATACACTCTATTAGGAGTTTAGTTGGATTATTACTCAACCTGTTCATCTTGTTAGATAAGGTTGTTGTAAGTTGTACGAAGGAGCTGGTACTTCGGAAATTCCAGTAAGTAAGTGAGTAAGTAAGTTGGAGAGTGAGAAAGACCCCTTTGAAGAAAGGGAGAGTGGACGTAGGACAAGTTGGTCCGAACCACTATAAATCTGGTGTTCTCTACTTTTGTGCATTTTAGTTTTCTGCATTTCTATTAGTACATTCTTTAAAAGGGTTTTCAATAAAATATACTTAAAAACGCTTTCTGCTGGATATTTTTGGGACCAACAAATGGGTATGCAATCGAACTCCCTCTTCTTCTTCTTATTCTTCGTTTTCTGAACAATCAGAGGAGTCTGATATGCAGAAGATGCTATTAGACCTCCAATCTTCTATACAACTTTGTCAAAAATTGGAAGAAGAGAACACAAAGTTGAAAGTAGAAAATCAGAAGCTTTCACAATGTTTTGGCAATCCAACTGATCTACCAGCTGAACAGGTTCAAACACTGGTAGAAGAGTCCACTGACTTGAAAACCAGATGTGATGAACAAACTAAGCTAATAGAAAAGTTGCTTGCTGAAAACATTGAGAAAGATAATGAATATACTCTGCTGGAAGCTAAGTTCGATGAACTCTTCCATCAAAACAAAATTGTAAAAGATAGTGAGGACAAGCTCAAGCTGAGACTGGAGCAGCTGACTATAGCAAACAATGCTGTGTCTCATATAGCTGCCTCATCTCAAAGAAAGCATGATAAAACAGGCCTTGGTTATACCAAACCTGAATCCCCACCTGTTCAGAAATAAGAACAGACTAGTAATTTTATTGATAAGGGTAAAAGGCCAGCTGACCAGGCAACTCAGCCTAATGGGCAGATGAGTCCTAAAACTCAAAAACCCAAAAGGCAGAGGAGGAACTTTAAGAAGGGCTATACCCAGAATAAAAGACCTCAGCCAGGCCAGCAAAGTAGAAGACAATCTGGATCTTCTCAAAAGAGGCAGAACCAGATGACTTCTACTCACCTGCAGAGGATTTTCAAGTCATCTGCCAGACCAGCTGGAACCTTTGATGGTTCTAGTAAAACTTATCCTTATCAAAAGAATTTCAAGTTTGTTGCTTTAAGACAAGTTATTCCTTCTACTGGACAAGCTCATAAGAGAAGAAGAGCCTCTAGAAGAAATAACCATGTCGAAGCTTCTTTTGTTCAGTGTGTTTTTGTTGATATGTATGGAAGAAAGATAAGATCACCTGATTCAAAAAGGGATGATCTATTCTTGTGGCTTCCTAAATATTGTGCTAACCCCCCTGGACCCAGTAGGGTACCAAAACTTAATTGCCTGCAGATACACAAGAAGACCAGCTGATGTTTTGCCCCAATATCAGCTGAGCATACTTTGAGGGGGAAGATCAGTTGACCCAGCCTGCTAGATTCTCTACTCTCTTATTTCAAAATTTTCTTGTCTTGTTTTATTTAAGTTCTTACAGTTTTAACATCATCAAAAAGGGGGAAATTGTTAGGATATAGATTAGATGTTTTGAAGATGTTAAAACAAGAACTTGTAATAGGACTAGCTGAACCTGTTAGTCAGCTACAGATTAGTCTTGGTCTAGAATAGGTCCTTGGTTAAGGGGGAAGAAATCTGTGCAGACCAGAGAAGGTGACCAGAGAAGGTGACCAGAGAAGGTACCAGATGAGGTGACCAGATGAGATGTCCAGAGCAGAAGAGTCACCAGAGCAGATGAGGTCCAGAGGAGTCTGACCAGATGAGCTTGGACCAGAGGAGTCTGACCAGATGAGCTTGGACCAGAGGAGCCTGACCAGATGAGCTTGGACCAGAGGAGCCTGACCAGAGGAGTCTGACCAGAAGACCTCTCCCAGATGAGGACCAGAAGACCCCAGACCAGACCAGACCAGATGAGGGAGATGGATTAGTTCACCCTCCCTGTAGCTTCGTAGTAATCTGTAGACAAGAAGACTTTGGAGATCCTTGATGGAGAAGAAGGCAATCTGGAAGTCAACTGATGGAGGATTTGATTGATTGCTTGATTGAAAGTCAACTAATCAATCATATAATCAATCTTTGATTGATTATATCCCTCCAATTATGGTTGTTTGAATTGCTAGTTCCCAACGGCTAGTTTATTCCACAACTATAAATAGGAGTGCTTGGATTAGTTCAACATAGAAGAGTCGCGCGAGAGCACACCAAGAACACACGAACTCTTCCAATCACTCACCTTTGTCCTTTCTAGTTTATATATACTCTATTAGGAGTTTAGTTGGATTATTACTCAACCTGTTCATCTTGTTAGATAAGGTTGTTGTAAGTTGTACGAAGGAGCTGGTACTTCGGAAATTCCAGTAAGTAAGTGAGTAAGTAAGTTGGAGAGTGAGAAAGACCCCTTTGAAGAAAGGGAGAGTGGACGTAGGACAAGTTGGTCCGAACCACTATAAATCTGGTGTTCTCTACTTTTCTGCATTTTAGTTTTCTGCATTTCTATTAGTACATTCTTTAAAAGGGTTTTCATTAAAATAAACTTAAAAACGCTTTCCGCTGGATATTTTTGGGACCAACAGGTCCCCTAATTTTCTTAGGTTCCACTCTCTGAGGATTCCTATGAGGTCCCTTAATCTATCTAGGAAACTGAACAAAACCATCAATCTTCATAGGTTCTCCTATTAGACGTTTATGCTCTTAAGATATTCTCTTCCAGTTCAGTTAACTCATTTGGAATTTCATCTATCAGCAGAGCAGTCCTTGTTCCAACTAGGGTTGTGAACTACTTTGTAACCATTCCCATTAGGATCCTTTTCATCCCAGATTTCTACCACTTCACCAGATCTTTCAGATAACTTGCCTTTATTAGTGAAATATTTATGAGATCTGGTTGTAATTCCAGAATATCCTAAACCACTCTTATCACTTATGCATTGAGAAGATCCTGTTATAATAGATACAACGGTTGAAGCTTCTCTGGGCTTATGTACTTCCTTAGTAGGTTGTTCAATTTGCTTTCCCTTGATAAGAGATTGGTATTTGGCTCTAAGTTCATTGAACTCATTTTCCTTAGAGTCTCTTTCTCTTATGAGTTGATCTACCAGAGTATCACTCATGAGTTCTCTGGTGGATTTCTGCTCATTAGATAAAGATTGAACTTCTGCTCTGAGCCTACCATTCTCCATCTCAAGTTTCTGGCATAATTGAACACAATTCTGGAGGATCTGATAGCATTTGCTGCATATCAAACTCTCTGGAAGTACCAGATGAGTGAGAGGATTCAGTATATTTGGAATTAGATAAACACAAGGTAGATTCTTGTACCTCGGCGATGTCTGCCATAGGGGTGGGCATCGGTTCGGGTTTCTCGGGTTCGGGACCCGAATTTCGGGTACCCGAAATTTCGGGTAGAATATTGCACTACCCGAACCCGAATTAGATCGGGTACCCAAAATTCGGGTCCCGAAATATCAGGTACCCGAATTCGGGTTCCCAAAATTCCCGAAAAACTATCCAATTTTTTTAATTTTATTTTTAATTAATTAATATAAGAATTCATCACAAACATGTTAGATTATGTCATGTGTGCATTGAATCAAATGTCTATAATCATTTTAATTTGTTATAAATTATGTCATGTGTACATAGACAACACAACTCAATACTAAAATATAATATTAAAATTTTAAAAAATAAAAATTTTTGGTACCCGATCGGGAGATTCAGGTTATATTACAATACCCGAACCCGAACCCGAAGTTTAAGGTTCGGGTTTGGGTTACCTGAAACCCAAAATTTTAAGAAAATTACCCGAACTGATCGGGTAATTTTTTCGGGTTCGGTTCGGGTACCCGAAACCCGATGCCCACCCCTAGTCTGCCATGAGACATACATCATCATCAGATCCAAAGTCAGAAGAAGAAGAAGAAGAACTGGAGATAGTATCCTCCTCCTCTGCTTCTGCCAGCAATGATCTCTTGTCTGCATATCTCCTATCTCTCTTGAGTCTTTTCTCTTCTCTTTCTCTAGGAGTAAGTTGAGGACAATCATAGCTGTAGTGACCTGGCTTGTTGCATGTGTAGCAAGTGTTGTCTCCTGCTCTGGGACTTGGAGTAGTGTCTTTTCTCCTGGAGTTGTAATCTAATCTCCCTGGACTGCTTTCTCTCCTCTTGTATTCTAATCTGCCAGAGCTGCTATCTCTCCTCCTGGGACTGAAGTCCATTCTCTTTTCTGGTGACTGGAATCTTTTCTCTCTAGAGTCTCCAGATGAATTTTCCTTTTCTACAGGCTTGAATGAACTCCTTTTGTCTCTGGTAGGTTCCTTCCAGTGCTTTTTGTACCTGTCATACTTAGAGCTCATTTTATCAAGTTTTTTAGTTAAGAGTGCTATCTGCTCCTTGAGGCTCATGTCATCTGCAGAAGGTTCCTTCACTTTTTCTTCAGTCTTGATGGTTGAAGAGAATGCAACTCCTTTCTGACCAGAAGAGGTTGAGATCTCATCTGAATGATCTTCCTCTTGCAGATCATACTCGTAGGCTTTCAAGTCAGAAAGTAATAAGTGATGATCAAGTGTGTTGAGATCTTTATTGTCCTTGATGATAGTAACTTTGATCCTCCACCTGCTTGTTAGTGACCTTAAAATTTTTCTATTAATTTCCTTTTTAGAGTAAGTTTTACCTAGAGCACTAGACTTGTTGAGAAGGTTAGTGAGACGCATGTCCAACTGGTCAATAGTCTCATCTGGCTTCATCTTGAATGTGTCAAATGAGTGTTGAACAGCCTGGAGTTTGTTGTCTTTGATCTTCTTTGTTCCTTCGCAGAGCAGAGCCAACTTGTCCCACATCTCCTTGGTCGTGCTACAAGTTCTAACTTTCTCTATAACTTCCTTGGTGAGGGTATTGATGATCTCAGTTCTAGCTACCTGGTCCAGGTTGTATAGCTTTCTCTCATCATTATTTAACTCATCTCTCTTCTTGAGGATTCTCTGCCTTGGCACTCTTCCATCCGTTCTTTCTTCAGTCGTCCTTTCCTCTGCAGTTCTACTGGTCTCTTCTCTGGCATCTGACCTGCCATCATCAATTGGAGTCCAGTAAAATTGTATTGGGTCACTCTCAACCACATCAAGCATGTGGTGATGAATAGCTCCAAGATGATTGCTCATCATGAAACTCCAGTGGTTATAATCATCGAAAGAAAATTCAGGCAATTTACGACTCTTGTAAGCAGATTTTGAAGACATTTTGAGGAAAGATAAAAGATTTTATGTAAAAGATTAATAGAGCAATGGATCTGTCCAGTGACCACCAAAAGCCTTTCAAAGCAGTGGTCTAGGACACAATGCTCTGATACCACTTGTTGGTCCCACTAGTCAAATCTTATGTATTGCGGAAGCTAGATTTAATATCTTTTGTAAAAACCTTTTAGAGGACTTAACTGAATAATAAATAAAAGCAAGTAAAGCAGTAAATAAGACAAGATGTATAGTGGTTCAGATGTTAAAATCCTACGTCCACTCTCTCTTTTACAAGGGGCCTTACTATCCAACCAACTTACTCACGAACCAGTGGAATTGACAAGTACCAGCACCTTGTTACACCCTTTAGATCTAACTACGATGTAAAGCTTAACTTACTTCAACCTTATCTAAAGAGATGAACAGGTTGAGTATTTCTTTCCAACTTACAAAACTCCTTTAAGAGTAGATGAGTATCGAAAGCCTAAGAGTTCTAGAATGCTTGAGTATAATGTAAAGCTTGAGAGATTTCTTCGTGTGCGTAACTAGAGCTTTCTTCAAGCTAGGCACTCTTGTATTTATAGAGGTGATTAGGGTTTAGCCATTGGAGAGCTAATCTAATCAGATCTCTATTTATAGAAGCTTCAATCAATCAATTCCCTGATTGATTGATTGGGTTGGTGAGATCCTTGGATTAATTTCTTCAATAAACTTTCTAATCCGATCATGTTGACTTCATTCAAATTACCAACGGTCAAATGCTTCCTTTGCATTACTCTGATGCTTCCAGAGTAAGCTGGACCAGATACCAGATGACCCAGACGTCCTCTGGTCTAGAGCCGGTTGTGAAACAGATTTTCCCTTAGAATCAGGAGATGATTCTAAGTTAATTTTATTTCACCAGACTCGTCTGGTCTGGGGAAAGGTCTTCTGCCTCTGGTCTTGATCTTCTCTGGTGAAGTTTTCTGGCGGAGTCCTCTGGTGAAGTCCTCTGATGAAGTCTTCTGGTGTCTCTTCTGGTGAAGTCTTCTGGTCTGGCAGTTCCCCCTAGACTAAGTTTTAATCTAGTTCCTCATCTGGCTAATAGGTCCAGATGTCCTATTACAAAATCTGGTTTGTTTTCTAACTCATCAAAACTAACAACATTTTTCCTAACAAGTATTTTGAGACAAGGAACAGAATACTTCAAACATCTTCATGCAATACACTTTCAATTCCACTACTCTCAACACTTCAATTTTTTCTAACTCGTTTCACTTTTTCAATCACTTCGGTTGTGAAACAGATTTTCCCTTAGAATCAGGAGATGATTCTAAGTTACTTTTGTTTCACCAGGCTCATCTGGTCTGGGGAAAGGTCTTCTGCCTCTGGTCTTGATCTTCTCTGGTGAAGTCTTCTGGCGGAGTCCTCTGGTGAAGTCCTCTGATGAAGTCTTATGGTGTCTCTTCTGGTGAAGTCTTCTAGTCTGGCAGTTCCCCCTAGACTAAGTTTTAATCTAGTTCCTCATCTGGCTAATAGGTCCAGATGGTCCTATTACAACATCTGGTTTGTTTTCTAACTTATCAAAACTAACAACATTTTTCCTAACAAGTATTTTGAGACAAGGAACAGAATACTTCAAACATCTTCATGCAATACACTTTCAATTCCACTACTCTCAACACTTCAATTTTTTCTAACTCGTTTCACTTTTTCAATCACTTCACTCTTTTTTTTCTCTTTCACACATACATGAGCTCATATTTCTTTTGCTCATTCTCAAATTCATTGTTCTTTCCCACAACTCACAATCTCGTTACACCTTCTTCTCAGATACACTCAAGCATTAATTATTCTCTATTCTCAACTCGATCCCTTTCTCATTCACAACTTTTCCTATTCTCCACTCAAATTGGGACAAAAAGAGTTTAAGAATTTGGTTAAGTTCAAATGCTAGCAAATAAAATAGGTTAAGGCTCAAACGGGCTAACAAGAGATAAATGTCATTGGTAGGGAAAATTTGGCTAAGTGACTCAACCAAATCAAAGATGGCCTAATATCACTTTTGGCACTTCAAACTAGACATAATCAAGAAGTGAGAGCACACACAAGTTCTAGCATCCTCTAAGGTGACGATCCACTCTCAAACGACGAGATCAACATAATAAATTTCAATCTCTAAAAGGCTCAAATCTCTCGGTTTTCACATCCATGCTAGTCTAGTGAATTCTCACTCTTATCACACAAGTATTCAAAAGAGAAGTTCATAAGTATACGAGTTCCCTCTCAAATCAACTCTAACTCCTACACTCAAACAATTCAGACTCTAACTCAACTTCGCAAAACACCAACTCATCAAAACACACTCAAGGTAAATAATCAATAAGCTGGGTTAGTCAATAACATGAAATGTATGAAATAGCTCCACCAAAACAGTTCACAAAATCACAGCTCAAGGATTAGAGTTAAGTACAGACCAGAATCACCAAAATAGATAAAAGAGAGCAGAAAAATAGTCTCAACATCAATAAAGAAGGAATAAAGGAAAGAAACGGGGGAAGTCCCCAAGATCAAGCATCGGGCAGTGGCGGAGGTCGGTAGTTCGGGTGATCGGCTCCAATATGGGACACAAAGAGTGTCTCCATCCAACGGTGCATGTCTGAAAACTGATCCTCCATCCTTGCCGATCGTGAGTCCATTTGGTCTTGGGCTACACGAAGATACGTGACATCCGTTCGGAGCGTCTGAATCTCGTGCTCCATCCCCATCCACTGCAGGTGAGATGGGTACCATGGCTCAGGAGATGACGCTTCTGGCGACTCAAACTCCATTGGTTGCGGCTCTTGTCCCGCTCCTTCTTCTCCCCCTTGTCCTTCATCAGCTCCTCCCTTATATGCTTCTTCCTCTTCAGCTGCCTCAGCGGCCATACTCGAACTAGCTCCACTAGTGCCCTCTCCTCTTGGCCTCTTCGTCGGCCACGAATCACGCAGTCTCTTGTCGTCCAACTCATTGGTGAACTTCTTGCTCAACGCCAAATGTTTTTCCCTGTTCATCTCAATATTATCTTTCTTCTTACCCCTCAAAGTCACAAGACGCTTATTTGGGAGAGGGAACAGGTCATCTTTCTTGAACCTTATGCAATATGAATCCATCCACCTCTCGAACATCATTGTGCTATACATCTGCTCGAAGTCGATGTCTTTCCCACTCATCGCTATTGAAACTGGCTCACACCCCATACTCCTCACAAAAACCGAAATTAGGCCCCCTCCTCTTACTTTCGACCTCTTCTCTCCAAGTCAGAATGGGATCTCCAAGTGATGCTCCAAAAAGTCTCTTCCAAAATCGTGGTCCTTCCCGTGGAGTAAGCATCATAACCCGTAAAGCTGCTTCACAGTCACTGTACCCATCTCAGAATGGGCGTAAATCATGTTCCCTAAGATCCTCTCTAAGTACCTCAGCACCGGGTTTCTGATCGCAGAGGCTCGCACGTGCTGCCCCCTATAGTCTCCCGCCATTCCACCGGTAATCTCCTTCTAGAATCATTAGCCACGAAGAACTTGGACTGTCGGTTAGGCTTCTTCAAGGCTGGGAGCATTAGGGCTGTATTGATAGCCCCTAGTGAGCAGGTGTACCACTCGTTCCTTATGTTGAAACTGAATGAGTCATCATTTCTCTTCTCAACCGACACCAAGAACTGCTCGACTAGATCCACGTGCGTTTCCATAGTGAGGAGCAACTTGTAGAAGTCCTCCATCTTATTCTTCACAAAAATTATATTTATCTCCTCCTCGATCCCGATATGCTTCATGAACTCGACGCTCGGGCATCGGGTTTTCTCAACTCTACCAACCACTAGGTTCCACCGGTATACGAACCTGCACCAATCTTCCATATAATCGAGGTTGTCCCACCTCGAAGGCATTAAGCCCTTTCGTGTGAGCTTAGCTGTCAATTCCTCAAGCTTGTCCCCCTTTACCATCCGATCATCAAACTTCTTCGGGGGAGCCATTAAATCTGTCTCACACAATTAGAGACCATTTACTACTCAAGAACATCATAAACAATATGAATCAACTCAAATAGTCAATCAATCTCAAATTCACATCCTTTGTGCACAATAACTCACATAGAAGTATAATTTCTATCTCAAAGCATACTCATCTAACTCATAACATCCAAACGGGCACCAACATTCCAAATGGGCAACAACAATCCAAGAATAATATGCCTATCTCAACACAAGTTCCATCACTCAACAATCCCCACATTCATCAATAAATCTCAAAACTAAGTCTATCATGAAGTAACATCACAAGAATTTGCAATTTACATGTGTTGTTTATCTAAAAATGTATGTTGGGATTTGATGGCTATTTAATGTGGTTTAGATAAAAACATCAAAGAAAAGATGGATTGAGTGCTTCATAAATGCAAGAATTAATGAGTGATGATGATGGTGATATGAATACAAGAACACCAAGAATTGCCAGGGATGTTCTCTCCCTGGACTTAAATGCTTTTGTAGTTTTTTTTATATTGAATGAATCATTTTCTTCTTTGTACAAGAGTGGATCTATTTATAGGTTTCTTCTACAGGGGTATTATAGTCATTTTCGACCTCCATGGGGGACAAAAGCATTAAATGGTTTCAGTCCCTGGAGGTGCGCTGGTGCCCGATTATCCTTGCTTGTAGGAGGCTGACCACTAGCGTCTCGCCACGTGTCCTAAAAAGGGCGATTCTCTGAGATATTTCCTCATTTGGAGGGGATATTCCTTCTGTCGCTTTGTACGAAGGTGGCTCCTTGCCATATTTAGGGTGATTCTGCTTGATTCTATCACGTGCTCTCGGAATCTTCTGAAGTGGAGAGGTCAGAGGTCGGACGGGGATGGCTCAAGCCCGGATCCTCGTGGCGGGTAATTTGGGCCAGGCCGGAATCGAAGACTGTGTTCTCTGACCTCCAGGATGAGGTTAGAGATAGCGATGATCGGAATTAGACGACTGTCGTCTGGGTCGGCGGAGGTCGGAAGTGGTTGTCGGGAGGCCGGGCACGCCCGAGGTCGGCAGTGTTCAAAACTAAACGTCTGGAGTACGAGGTCAGAAATGGTCGTCTGGAGGTCGGGTCCGCTCTAGGTCGGTGGACCCTTAAGTCCTTCTTCGATCCCCCCGGTTGAGCGCAAACATGATGCCTTCTTTGGGGAGGTCGGTGTCAGCCTCAAATTGAAATGGTCACAACAATTGTCCCCCAGTTTAGCTCTTACAGGGAGTAAGAGATGAACTGGTCGTTTGGTCGGGCCGACCACAAATCTATCCTCAAGGTCGGAGGTCGGTTGGGAGTCATCTGTCACTGGCATTTGATAAGACGCGCGTGGAGGAATTCACCTGAAAAGGCGTACGTGACGTCATGCGACGCTTGAAATTTTGTGCACGTAGTTAAACGTGCACAGCCATTTCGTACTAGGGCCCTGCCATTTTGGCTTTTTACCCCTAGGCCCCTAGGCCTAAAAAAAATTTAATTGCAAGAGTGCCCCACTTCTTCTCTATAAATAGAGGGGACATAATCCATTTTAGGTTTTCACTTTCGCGCCTATTGAGAATTCATAGCAAGAGTCCCAGAGATTCCGAGTTTCTTCGCGGCGAGGTGTACGGCGGCGGTAGAGAGATCACGGCGGCGATACCGGCGGCGATTAGTTGGTAAGGTTCGAAAATTCTACTCTTTTGTAATTCCTTTTGAACTGTGACGATGGTGCGGCGGTGGACTGGTCCTCCGCCAGGTAGGAGAGGCGGCGGCGCCTCTGGGAGTAGTGGCGCCGGACGGCGGTTATTTGATGAGGCTGGAAGCTCAAGCGGCGGCGATCCTTCGCAGCCGCGTACGACGGCGGGGCACTTCTGGGCCCATACGAGGATGGTTTGGAGTCCATCTTTTGCAACCCAGGTCATTTCTTGCTGGGTGAAGGTACTATGCTGGTCGGCGCCCGACTTGGGGATGCACAGGAGTCGTCCCGTGAGGTGGTGCTCCGACAGGAAATTTTGGCACAATTCGTGCCGCGGGGCCGGCGGAGAGTAGGGATCCTCTGGATGACCTCCTGGAGGAAGATGATGAGCTCTTCGAAGGAGCAAATGAGATGGAGGACACGGCCGGGAGCCTCCTCTTGAGGAAACTGGCGGCTGAGCGGGTCCAAGAGCAATTATCCTCGGCTGAGTTCCGGGGGAGGTCCATTTCGGATCAGCCGAGCCAGGAGGTCGTCGGGGAAGGGTTACCCAACCGGACCGAGACGAATGAGGCCACGGGGTTGGAGGATGCCAGAGCTTCTCCGGAACTACGCAAGCCGGCGAGGGTCAAGAGGGTGGCCCTTAGAGCCCGGGACGCCCCGGAGTACAAGAAGTAGGTGAGGAAAACCTTACGGCTATGGAAAGAGTTTGTGGAAGGTCAGGAAGGGTTCGAGGCCATGGAGTTCAATTTTGACGCCTACCACGACCGGTATACCCATGTTCCCACACCTCGAGGTTCTGCCACAGTGAGGCCGACAGACCTGACAGAGTCGAACAAGTGGTCTTGCGGGTTGACTCAAAGTGTGATCAGTCAGGAGTTCCTGGACCAAGCTCGGGTCGATTGGGATATACCCTTCGATGTCTAGCTTTATGCTCCAGCGGCTGCCGAGAGGATGGACCAACCTCCGCAGGGGATGGTGGCCGTCACTCTCGATATAATGGAGGTCGGGCTCCGATTCCCCTTGCATCCGGCCGTCACCTATCTACTGAACTTTTGGGATCAAACGCCGATCCAGCTGCTCCCAAACACTTGGATGATCGTTCTGGGGATCATGACCCTCTTTGGCAAGAACTTTCTATTCCGGCTTCCGACCCCTGGGGAGATGGCCTTTATGCTCAGATTGATGAGTGATAAGACTCGTGCCGGAGAGGTCTTTGTTCAGACGAAAGGCCCAAAGTTTGTGACCGGCATCCTCAGCAAGGCTTGGAATCTCCGAGACCGGTGGTTCTTCGTGGCCGGAGCTTGGCAGACCGGGTATCCCGACGGCGAGCAGATAGATATCCCCACTAATCCCCGGCCGAAGCATAAGAGTAAGACAACTGAAACTCGTATTAAAAACATGTTGTACTGATCTAATTCTTTGTCCTTCCTTGCAGGCTATTTGGCTCCTACCGAGCGGGAACTCAACTTTGACTTTGTGGTCGTTCGGGAGAGGATACTGCAGTTACCCGAAAACGAGCGAAACCAGGCGCTGCTCCGAACCCGGGAGGCACGGCTGAGAGGATGGATTTTCTGCTATCCTAGTCATTTGAGGCATCCGGGTGAGTGTTTAGAGTTTTTTTTTACTGACCTCTTAACTTCTTGTTGTAGTGTTCGAGTTCCGGGTTCTTAAAAGGTGCCCTAGAGCTTTTTTTGACCAGTATCCGGAAATGTTTGCACGGCTCGGAGCTGCTCTCAAGAAATCGAAGATCACCAAGGTGACGAAGAAGAAGAAAGGGGTCGGGGCCCGGAAGGGGGTTGTCATCCACAAGCCTACCCCGCTTCAGTCCATTCCGGCCACAGAGGGCGCTGCAGCCAGAGTTATCCCCTCTTCTCCCCTCACCGATCGGAAGCGAGGGCGGGAAGAACTCGAGAGAAAAGGCACCGGTGTTGAAGGATCAAGTCCTATGTCGATCGAGGTGTCTGACGATATGCCTCCTGAGCAGAGGTAGGCCGGCGCTGCCCCGACAGCCCACACAATCTATGCCCCTGGCCGGAAGGATGATCGAACCTTCTTTGGTCGCGATCCCGCCCAATTCCAAGTGTAAGTTCTCTTTCAGTTTTAAAACTTCTCTCTATTATTTTAAGGTGTCTGGCTAAATCCTTTCATTGGTTCAGACTAACTCGGAATGACTCCGACCTGCCACCGTTGGTGCTGGACTTCCTCTCTTCCCGGGCTTCGAGCTCCATCGTTGAGATACCGGAGTATATGAGCCGGGCGGTGAACTCTCTGCCCCAATCCTGGACCCGGGACCTGGCGGACATCACCGACCGTCGTCCACGCTATGCCGGCCGAGCCAGCATCGCCCTGGCCAACCAGGCGGCTATCATGGCCAACTTTGTGGAGAGTGAGCTCAATAGCGCCGTGAGCTCGCTTCGAAAAGCTGAGGCGGATCTGACCCGGGCCCGAGAGGAGAGGGCAGGCTTCGAGAGCGACAATGTCGTGCTCCGAAGAGAGAGGGATAACACGGTCGGCCAGCTGGAAGCCGTGTTGAAGGAGAAGGATGACGCCCTCAATCGGGAAGAGATGGCCTGGAAAGCTCTCGATGACACCCGAGCTCGGATGGTAGAGATGGAGGAGGCTATGGCAGCCCTCCGTCTGGAGGCTTATGCTATGAAAGGAGATACCGACCAAGCCCGTGCCCGGCAGGTTGAGCTGGAGAAGGAGGTGCGGGACAAAGTCGCCAAAGTGGCCGCGGCTCTGCAGAGACCGGCTTACGACCCCAACGATCCGACCACCAGCCCAATGCTTTTCTCGAAGTTTTGCTATTACATGGCCATTGCCGATCTGATCCGCATGGGACGCAAGGCCAGCCTTGACACGAAAGTCTATGAGGACTATTTTTGGGAGTACGTTGCCAAGTCCCCCATCCACGAAAGCTATTACCTCCATTTCTTGGACCTCGAGACCGAGCTCGGGTGGACTTCTTGTAGTTTCTGAATCGGCACAGGCTGCTCTTTCCGGGCCGCAATCCTCCTGTTGTTCAAATTGAGGAGGTCGGGGACGAGGAAGAGGAAGAGGTTGAGGGCGAGGCAACGGGTGCATCGGCATCGGTAGGAGGTGGCCTTGAAGCTTGCGTGGATGAGGTCGCAGAGTTCGTGGTCCGGGGTGATGGGACAACTGGAGTGGGAACCGGGACCGGTGCTGGCGATGTTTAGCTTATTTCTTCCTTTGAACGTTTATTTTAATTTACCAAGTCTTTGTAACCAGCTTCTGACCGGGGTTTGAACAATTTCTTTTTCTGTTTTGGCTATGTAACCGGCTCCTGACCGGGTTTTGAACTATGTCCGTTTATCCTTTTTATTGAAAATCATTCGAGCTCTATTGCTTCTTTCCATACCTAGAAAATTTCGACTAAAGTGTTTAATATTTAGAAGAACTTCCAGTATGTAAGATTTTCCCGAGCTCAAGTGAGTTATGCCGACCTCAATATGGCCGGCATACGCTTTTGAACTGAGCTCGGTTTTGGAATTGACCTTGATGGTCTTCCCGAGCTCAAGTGAGATATGCCGACCTCGATATGACCGGCATAAGCTTTTGAACTGAGCTCGGTTTTTGAATGACCTTGATGGTCTTCCCGAGCTCAAGTGAGATATACCGACCTCAATATGGCCGGCATATACTTTTGAACTGAGCTCGGTTTTTTAATGAGACTTGTTGGAGTTATACGTGAAAGTATGCTTTTACTTTGTATAACTCATGTATTAAACACTTGTTTATGAGAATAATTATTTTATCACATTTGCTTTAGATATAATTGAATGTTGAATATTTATTGCAACCAGTTCATTATAAATAGTACATGTTACATTGTAGTTAATGTGGTGATACCCGATCACGGAAGATCACATTAACGGTTTCCTTGTAACTAAAAGTACAAATTCACGACCTAGGTGGAATTGAACAATCCGCCGTGAAAGGTCAATGTGTATATCTCAGATTGGCTTGTCTTGACCAAGAGATTGCACTAGCACATTTAGTATGTGTTGAAGAGGACTTACAGTAAGGATAAATTCTTTTGTTCTGAAATGTGAAGAATTAGACCTCAGTGGTTATTGATTTCTTAATCTCCGTCACTTAAATAGGATCGTGTGTGCTTAATGGTTACTGCTTTGATTCATGTTGGGTGAGAATCATCGTGACTTCGAACCTTGTGCTTTGGGCAGTAATATCAATCATACGACGGTTGCTAAGATTTAATACGGAGAAACGCGTGTAAGTACGGCTCGTGTGATTAGTCCCCTTGGTGGGCTCAGAAGTTTTATCGTACCAAATCTTGCAAGTGAAGAATCAGTTTCTTCGGTACGGATAATAATGTTGAGCTATCTTTACTCCAAGGTGAAATATATTAATTAATTTAGAGCTATTCAGAAGCTTAATTAATTAATGGACTTGATAATCTTAAACGCGGGAAATAATAACCGGGAGACCATATTATCATAATATGGATTAAGATGGATAGTGCAATATTAATTCATTAGTGGTAATAATTAATATTAATGGGCTGAATTATATTGGGGGTCAATATTGAAATTCAGAAGTCCATTAGGAGGTCCAATCTTAATTCTCCTTAAGGCCCCTCAAGTAGCCCATTAAGTAGCTCAATAATGATAAGGTGATTAAAATAAAAGAAAATATTATTGCTGATTTTTCTTTGTATTTTTTGAAAATTGATTAATTAGGAGAGAAAATATTTTGTTGATTTTCTTGGAAAGATATTATGGAAGATAAGTATTCTTGGAATACAACATAATCTCATATATTCAAGAAGATCCAAATCTTGGATTCTACTCTAAATATTTTCGAAAATTGAATTTTTGTGGAATATTTTATTATGGAGAAAAGAATATATGAGATATATTAAAGATTTCTTAGAGACTAAGAAAAGATTTTCTCCAGGCCCATAAAATACACTAAAAGTCGGCCACTACTCTTATAAAGAGGGGATGATTATTTCATCCCCAAGTACATAATTCCATGTGTTGGAAAAATCAAGAGCAAATATATTTTTCTTTTTCCTTAGTTATTTTAATTTCTTAAAAGCACTTCCCACCGGTGATCAAGCGAGTTGAAAGGGAAATACTTGAGAAGGTCTTTTGGTTGGTAGCACGTTCGTGATTGTCCCATGTTAATCAAAGGCCATATCTACAAGAGGTACGTAGTCACATAATCTCTTAGTTTTCCGCCATAGATTTTATGTGAATTAATTCAACTTGCATGATGATAAAATTGTTGTTGGAATTATTATTTGAATTAATTAGGATTAATTCATGCTAGTAATAATTGAATTTAAATTCGTATTTAATTATCATCCCGAATAGATTCCGGGTACCCCTATTTTCCCAACAAGACTCGCGTTTGTAAGTGAGGACTTTCTATCGGTAAGAAGGAGCTTTGTTACAAGATACAACGTAGTTACTGATAATATTTCTTTAAGTGAATCGCATTCCAGGGGTATTGGTCCGGAGTGCCATCCATAAGCTCGAGCTCGTAAGCTCCCTTAGAGAGCCACTTGGATATCCTAAATGGGCCCTCCCAGTTCGGGCCGAATACCCTTTTAGGACCTTGAACCTTTTTAAGGACGAGGTCGCCGACTTGGAACTGTCTAGCCTTCACCTTTGTGTTGAAAAAAAATTTGGATTTTTTCTTGTAGGCCGCGTTCTTGAGGTCGGAGTCTCCTCTCCACTCTTCTAGCATATCCAAGTCAATTCTCCGGGCAGTGTCATTGTCTTCAGTGATTGTCTGGGCCATCCAATGGCTTGGGAGGGCGACCTCCGAGGGGATGACAGCCTCGGTCCCGAAAGCTAGAGCGAATGGTGTTTTGCCCGTTGAGTTCCTGGTGGTCGTGCGGTAGGACCAGAATACGTCGAGGAGCTCGGCCGCCCACTTTCCCTTCTTGTCCTCGATCTTTGCCTTGATGGTATGCTTGAGGATCTTGTTCATGGCCTCCGCTTGGCCGTTCGTTTGTGGGTGGTAGGGGTGGAGAAAACTTTCTTAATTTTCATTTCTCACAAAATTGGGTCATTTGGAGGCCATCGAACTGCTTTCCGTTGTCCGAGATGATCACCTATGGTAGGCCAAATCAGTAGATGATGTTTTTCCAAATGAACTTTATGATCTGGGTCTGATCGGTCTTGTTGAGCGGCTCGGCCTCCGCCCATTTTGTGAAATAATCGACGGCCACTACGGCGAACTTGAGGTCCCAGGTGCAGTGGGCATCGGCCCGATCAGGTCGATGCCCCACTGGGCAAAAGGCTAAGGGTTGTACATGGAGGAGAGCTGCTCTGGTGATAACTTGATGTTGGGGCCCAGAATTTGACACTTGTGGTACGATCTCGCAAAACTGACGGCATCTTTGTTCAAGGTCGGCCAAAAATATCCCTGTCTGATCGCCTTGTGGGCTAGAGCCCGGCCCTCGGCGTGGTTCCCACACACCCCCTCGTGGATCTCGGCCAGGATACTTTGGCCTTACTTCGGGGTTATACATTTTAAGAGAGAGAGGGTGAAACTTCTTTTATAAAGGAGGTCGTCGATGAGTGTGTACCTTGATGATCAGAGTTGAAGTTGTCGAGCCCGGGTCCGGTCTTCTGGGGGTTCGCCGGTCTTCAAGTACCTCATGGTCGGGGTTATCCAGCTTTCTTCAACATTTAGGACGGTTGACACTTGTGCTCGGACCACCGTGGGGGTGTCGAGCGTGGAGAGTTAGATGTTGGCGAGGTCGGCCGCTCCTTTGGCGG
Source organism: Ballota nigra (assembly GCA_947034835.1). NCBI lineage: Eukaryota > Viridiplantae > Streptophyta > Magnoliopsida > Lamiales > Lamiaceae > Ballota > Ballota nigra. The sequence continues at coordinate 78,293,599 of OX344729.1, read as the reverse complement.
TCGCGAGTTTGGATAGGGCGTCGGCCTGGGAGTTGTGCTCCTTCGGGATTTGCTCTATGAACACTTGATGAAACTTCTCGCACAAAGTCATGACCAGGTCGAGATATTTCATCATTTGTTCCCCCTGGGGTTCATATTCTCCTTTTATTTAGTTTACTACAAGCAAAGAGTCCATGAAAATATAAAGACGACATACCCCAATGGCAATGGCGAGTTCGAGACCTCCGACCAGGGCCTCATACTCGGCCTCGTTGTTTGTTGCGGCGAAGTCAAAATGGACCGTGTGAGTAAAACTTTGGCCCTCCGGTCCGACCAGCACAATGTTGGCCCCGGCACACGAGCTAGTCGACGATCCGTCCACGTAGAGCTTCCATGGAGGATGGTCGATTTTGGTGAACTTTGGGGGGAAAGTGAGTTCCACGATAAAGTCGGTGAGGGCCTGGCCCTTGATGGCCGTACTCGGTGCGTAGGTGACACCGTACTGGGCTATCTCCAGCGACCACTTCAAGAGCCGACCACTCTTGTCAGGTCGGTGCAGGACTTGTCTTAGAGGCAGAGTGGTCAGGACTTCTACCTGATGGTCGAAAAAATACGGCCTTAGCTTCCTGACGCTCATGACTAGGGCATACGCCAGTTTTTCCAGGGGGGTGTATCTGAGCTCGGCGTCATGCAGAGCTTGACTTACGAAATAGATCGGAAGGTGGTTTTGGCCATCCACTCGGACGAGCACCACGCTCAGGGCGACCTTGGAGGCCGCTAAATAAAGAAAGAGCTTTCCCCCGGGATCGGCTTGACGAGAATTTGGGGGTTTGTCAAGTATTCCTTTAGTTTTGAAAAGGCTATCTGACTCTCCCTATTCCAGGAGAATTTGCCGTTCTTGATGGTTGAGAAGAAAGGCTTACTTTTATCTCTGAGTTGGGCTATGAACCTGTTCAATGAGGGTAGGCAACCAGTCAGGCGTTGAACTTGCTTGATCGTCTTCGGCTCTTGCATATCGAGAACGACTTTGATTTTAGCCAGGTTGGCCTCAATCCCCCGCTGGCTGACGATATGTCCTAGGAACTTGCCGGCCTCGACCCCAAAATTACACTTTTTCGGGTTCAACTTTATGTTGTATGCTTTAAGGATTTTGAAAGTTTCCTCGAGATCTCTTAGGTGATCTTCCTTCTTCAAGCTCTTCACAACAATGTCGTCGATGTAGACCTCCATGGTCTTCCCGATCTGGTCCGCGAACATTTTGTTGATTAAATATTGGTAGGTTGCCCCGGCGTTGATCAGGCCGAAAGGCATTCGTAGCCATGAGAACATGTCTTTTTCTGTATGGAAAGATGTATGCTTAATGTCCTCGATGGCCATCGAAATCTGGTGATAGCCGGCGAAAGCATCCATGAATGACATCATTTCGTGGTCGGTCGTGCTATCCACCAGGTGATCGATGTGCTGCATCGGAAAGTGATCTTTGGGGCACGCAGCGTTGAGTTCGGTGAAGTAGATACACAATCTCCAAGTGTTGTTTATTTTCTTGACTAGGACAGCATTGGTGACCCATTGGGGCTCGTCTTTGGCCTGTTCAATGAGCCTATTATCCAGCAATTTGTTTACTTCTTGGGCCAGTGCCTCGTATTTCTCCGGGCCAAATTTTCTTCTTTTTTGATGGACTGGCCTCTTGCTAGGATCGATCTTTAATTGATGGCAGGAATGTTTGGGGTCAATTCCGACCATGTCCTGGTGAGACCAGGCAAAAACTTCGACGTTGGCCTTGAGGAAATCGATCACCTCCCCTCATAGTTCAGTCAAAATGCGAGAGCTGATCAGAACTTCTAGTTTCGGCCTCAAGGGGTCGACCGGAATATGCTCCAGATCTTCCAAAGTCATGGCCTGTACGTAGCTTCGCCGATCGCCAGTGTCGAACCTTGGGTCGAGGTCGAGCTCGGAGGGCTCGAAACCTATTCTTGGCTCGAGATCATCGATTTGCATTGGTTGAAGACCAGCCTCTTTATGAGGATCGAGATCGGATGAGGACGGTCCGACCTCCTTGTCTCTGTTTAAATAGACGGGAGAGGATCCTCCAAGGTCAGTTTGTGATGCATCATCTAAGATTTGATCATTACAAACGGGAAATAAAGAAGAATCGAGATAGTTCAAACACTTTCTTGCCATTGATTGGTCACCCTTAACGGTGTCGACCACCCCCTCAGGGGTGGGGAATTTGATACAATAGTAGTAGGAAGAGGCAACGGCCTCAAAAGTTTCTAGGAAATAGCGACCTAAAAAGCCGTTATAAGAATTCGGTTGGTCTACAATGATGAAATCTAATGGCCTAGTAATCCTAACCTTCTCGTCATAGCAGCAGACGAGCTCTACCGAGAGCTTAATCCTTCCATAGGCAGCAACAGTAGCATCACCAAAGCCTTTGAGCTGGAGATCGATCGGCTTAATGAAGTTGATGATGTCACCGAGCTGATCTAGGGCCGACTTAAAGATAATGTTGCAGAAACACCCGTGGTCGATCAGTACGCGTTGGACCTCATTTTCCTATATTTTGGCCGCGATCACCAATGTGTCACCCTTGGGGTAAAGTACCCCGTTTCAATCCTTGTTGGAAAAATGATCTCCAAGTCTTTATGGATAGTGGGCTCGGGCGGTGTGACCAGATTCACGTTGGTCACCGCACGGATCTTAGCCTTGTGTTTTCTATTAGAAAGTATGGAGATGGGGGTCAAGCCGCCCAGGTTCCCTCCCCCGGCCTGAATCATGTTCACTCGGCCGTCGGGGTTTAGTGGGGGAAGGTCATCGTCGTCCTCATCATCTTCTAGAGATGCAACCGGCCGGAGAGGTCGGCTGCCTTCCTCATTTCTGCGGTGAGGTCACTGCTGATGTTGTTGCTCCTGCCGTCCTACCAGCCTTTGTATCAGGTCGTTCAAACGCCCTTCATCAAACAACTTTCAAAGTTTCTTTAGGAGATCACGACACTGGCTCGTATTGTGGCCAATTGAGTCGTGATAGGCGCAGAACTTTTTCGGGTCCAGTCTTGACCGGTCCCCCATATATGGCCTGGGCCTAGGGAGTATGTCCCTATGCTAGATGGCGTTGAAGATATGAGCGGGGGACTGCCTTAGGGCCTGAGTAAGATGGACCTCGACGTCCTTGAAGGACTTGAAATTGCCGGGCGGCTTGGCGATTTTCTTGGCTTTAGGGCAGCCCTTAGGTGAGGCCTGGGTGACCTTTGGTTCCTTCAAAGCGGGTTCGGACTCCCCAAGCCTGAGAGCCAGCAATTTCCTCTGAGCCAGGTAGTCTCCAGCCCGAGCTCGAAAGTCGGCGTAAGTCTTTGGGAAGTCTTTTGTGAGGTGTTTGAACATGGGAGATCGGCCATGGTAACCTCCAATGGTGGCATGCAGAGCCAGCTGGTCGCCGACCGGTTCCCCAGTCAGGATGACTTCGTCCACCCGGGCGATGTAATCCTCATCCGATTCCTCTTTCTCCTGGCGTATGCGTATTAAACGATGCCAGTTCTCCGGCCAGGCAATTTTGGCAGCAAAGTAGGATGTGAACTAGGCGCTCAGAGTGGAGAAAGAGTCGATTGAGCGGGCCGGGAGCGAGACATACCACCTATGGGAGAGATCGCTCAAAGTGAGTGGGAAAAGTCTGCACTTCATCGCGTCTGTTGCGCTCCGTTCGGTCATGAAGATCCGTAAATTACTCAAATGGGTCTCTGGGTCCGTTTTCCCTTCGTAGAGAGGGGTCGGCGGCGGAGTAATCTTGAGCTGGACGGGGGCAAGCTCGATGTCGATGGACAGAGGCTCATTCGCGACCGGCCGGGCTTTGGGCTGGCCTTGCGCCTCCATGAGAGCTCGCATTTTGTCAAGCTACATTTGCATCTTGATGATTTCCGGGCTTGGCAGTTCGACCCGTTGATCGTCTCCACCAGCTAAAGGCCCAATCCGGTCAAAAACAGCCCCCCGCAGGGTGCCATGCCCCAGGAGGCCGCTCTGGGCGAAGCTGAGCTTCCTCCTAGCAGAGTTGGCCGGCGCCAAGCTGATTTCGGCCGCCCTTTTTTGGGGCATCTGTGTCGTGCTCTAGGAGTTGGAGACGGACTCGGTGTCGTCGTATCCAGTGTCCCTGCTTGGGAGCTAGCTTGGGTACCAAGAGGGGTCGCTGGCGCCCAGGCGGTGAAAGACTGGGTGGGTGGAGCCGCGGGAACATGTGGGAGCGGGGTCAGCGTGGAACTGGCTCTCCCCCTGCATTCCCGGGCTTTTGCCTTCCCTTTGAGGGCGCGTGCTTGCTGTCCTTTCTTTGAGGCCGATGGGGTGCTTTGGCAAGCTCTCGCCTCCCGGTGCGACGGCACCGGCCTGACTCCGCTTGATCGGGTGTAATGAAGTTTCAAGCCTGCGAGGGACGTGGCTCCTCCGGGTACCGGATCGGAGAAGCAACGCGGGTGGCCTTTCCAGGCCGGTTGGGGTAGCCTCCCCTGAGACCCGAGCTGTGGGAGCCAGGGGCGTGGCCGGAGCTCCCACAGTTCTGAGGGCCTGAGATGATCTCTGGTTCGTTATATTTCCTTTGGAGGAAAGGTGGAAAGGTTTTTGAAGATTTGAAGATGGGTGATGAAGCTTTGAGGAACAGTGAGTGTTCTTCAAAGAAAAGAAGAGAAAACTGGGTTTAAGGGTTTAATAACCCTTCTTCTAGCGCCAAATGTTGTTTATCTAAAAATGTATGTTGGGATTTGATGGCTATTTAATGTGGTTTAGATAAAAACATCAAAGAAAAGATGGATTGAGTGCTTCATAAATGCAAGAATTAATGAGTGATGATGGTGATATGAGTGCAAGAACACCAAGAATTGTCAGGGATGTTCTCTCCCTGGACTTAAATGCTTTTGTAGCTTTTTTTGTATTGAATGAATTGTTTTCTTCTTTGTACAAGGGTGGGTCTATTTATAGGTTTCTTCTACAGGGGTATTATAGTCATTTCCGACCTCCGTAGGGATTAAAAGCATTAAATGGTTTCAGTCCCTAGAGGCGCGCTGGTGCCCGATCATCCTTGCTTGCAGGAGGCCGACCACTAGTGTCTCGCCACGTGTCCCAAAAAGGGCGATTCTCTAAGATATTTCCTTATTTGGAGGGGATATTCCTTCTGTCGCTTTGTACGAAGGTGGCTCCTTGCTATATTTAGGGTGATTCTGCCACGTGCTCTCGGAATCTTCTAAAGTGGAGAGGTCGGAGGTCGAACGGGGATGGCTCGAGCCCGGATCCTCATGGCGGGTAATTTGGGCCAGGCTGGAATCGAAGACTGCATTCTCCGACCTCCAGGATGAGGTCGGAGATAGCGATGATCGGAATTAGACGACTGTCGTCTGGGTCGGCGGAGGTCGGAAGTGGTCGTCGGGAGGGCGGGCACGCACGAGGTCGGCAGTGTCCAGAACTAAATGTCCGGAATACGAGGTCAGAAATGGTCGTCTGGAGGTCGGGTCCGCTCTAGGTCAGTGGACCCTAAAGTCCTTCTCCGATCCCCCCGGTTGAGAGCAAACATGATGCCTTCTTTGGGGAGGTCGGTGCCAACCTCATATTGAAATGGTCACAACAACATGCTCAAGACTAAATTCATAAGCTTCTACTCACTCAATTCATTCCAATTCACACACTCATTAACTCAACAAGCAATACACACATAATTTCTTAACATTCATCCTTTCTCACTCTAGAAATTCACCAATTCTACTCTTGCAATCTCAAAATTGAAAGCAAAACTAGTAAACCCATAGCATATAGGCATCAATTATCATCAAAGAATCAAGAATCAATGGGCAATATGAAAATCCCTAATTCCTATCAAGAACACATACGAACCCTACTTCATATATCTCAAATCATGCCTAATCGAAGTTAAAACTAAGAAAAGGTAGAAGAGAGTGAAGAATTACATACCTTAGGGTGGAGAAATTGAATTCTTGGGGTGATTTCATGTGAAAAATGGAAGAAATGAGTGCAAGGGATTGAGAGGTTTCGACTTTCAGCAATTTCACCCCTTCTAATGTGTGTGGTGTGTGTGAAAAATGAAGAAAGGGGTATTTATAGGTGGGGGCGCGTCCTAGGGCATTTGCTGAAACAAAGTGCTCGAGCGCCCGTCTCGGTCAAGCGGGGGCGCTCGACCCCCTCCTAGTCGAGTGGCATTCTCGTTCTATAAAGTCTGGGTGCTCGACCGAGCACTGGTCAAGTGCTCTAATCCTCCAGAATGAAAAAGGTGCTCGACCAAAAAGTGCTCGACCTCTTCTCAAACACGCCCTAAACTCGAAATTTTCAAGTAAACACGCCCTAAACTCGAAATTTTCAAGTAAACACACCCTAAACTTCATTCAATCAATTCCAAAGCGTGTACTAACCTGAAAACTCCTCAATTTAAGCCAGGTCGCTCATTCGACTGAGGAGTTGAGGTCTCTTCCCAACGTGCAATTCACCAATCCAAATCAACACATAACGATATATTCACACTCAATTCCATACAAACCCACTTCATGCATCAATATTTTCGAAAAATTTGACCAATTTTTCATACGAATTTCGTGCACAACACGTGAAGTATGAACACACACCCCCCCCAAACTTTTTCTTGCTACGCAATAAAAAGTTTGAAAAGATGAGTACGAACGAGCACGTGCACTCAATTCACTATGAACTTAAATCACTACCAATGCACAAGATGAAAAGCATATAAAAACTGTACCCCCCCCCAAACTTCGACTCTATCAAGCGGTCTATGTTTGGGGTTTGAGGTTACCTCATACTCTAACTTTCGGTCGCTCTTTCACTAGGCATACTTTCTCTTCACGAGTTGCTTACGTTAAGCTCTACCATGGGAACTCTAGCACCAAAAGACAATCCTACACAAAAATACTCAATAACGAGGTTAACACTTACGATTCGCACAAAAAAAAATAATAAGACACTCAAAAGCAAGTAAAAGTGGGTTGCCTCCCACTCAGCGCTATTTTTAAGGTCCTAATGCCGGACCAATCTCGAAGGAGCTCACGGGTCATGAGACTCTAAGTTACCTCCCTTATTTTCATAAGAGAAATCGTAGAATTTCTTCACTCGATGCCCGTTCACCATGAACACGTTCCCATCCTCTTTCTCTACTTCAAGGAATCCACTCTTGTAGACCTTTCTCACCACATAAGGACCATTCCACTTGGATTTGAGCTATCCACCAAATTACTTCATCCTAGAGTTGAACATTAGGACTCGATCCTCAACTTGCAACTCCTTCTTTCCCAAACGTGCATCGTGCCATCTTTTAGTCTTCTCCTTGAAGATTCGGGCACTCTCATATGCACTATCTCGAAACTCCTCCAACTCATGTAATTTAAGTAGTCTCTTCTCACCTACCATAGCACTATCAAAATTCAGCTTCTTGATTGCCCAATATGCCTTGTGCTCAAGCTCAACCGGCAAGTGGCACGCCTTCCCAAAAATGAGTTGGTACGGAGACATGCCAAGAGGTGTCTTAAAAGCTGTCCTATACGCCCATAATGCATCATCAAGCTTCAAAGTCTAATCCTTCCTACTAACACTCACCGTCTTCTCAAGGATCTCCTTAATTTGACGATTTGACACCTCTGCGAGACCATTCGATTGGGGGTGATAAGCAGTAGAGACACGATGACTAATCTCATATTTTGACAGCAGCTTTTCCATCAACTTGTTCACAAAGTGACTCCCCTCATCACTAATCAAATCTCTAGGGACTCTATATCTGGAGAAAATATTCTTCCTCAAAAAGTCAATCACAGCACGGGAGTCGTTCACTCGAGTAGGGACAACCTCAATCCACTTCGAGACGTAATCAACACACACGAGGATGTACAAGAATCCGTTACTAGGAGGAAATGGACCCATGAAATCAATCCCCCATACGTCAAATACCTCTACTTCCATAAACACGTGCAACTGCATCTCGTCCCTCTTAGTAATAGAGCTGAAACGTTGGCACTTGTCACATCTCTTCACTCATTCCATACAATCCTTCAAAATAGTAGGATAATAGAAACCGGCTTGAAGCACCTTCCTACCGGTCTTCTCTCCACCCAAATGTCCTCCACATGGTAAGGCATGACAATGCCTTATGATATCACTCCACTCTTCCTCGGGCACACACCTTCTAAGCACAAGATATATCCCTCTTTTGAACATGTATGGGTCATCCCAAATAAATTCCCGGACCTTCTTCAAAAATATCTTTCGGTGCAATGCATCCATATCCACCGGCAGCTCTCCACTTGCTAAAAAGTTAGCATAATCAGCAAACCATGGGGCCATACCTTCAACTCTATACACCGGGATATCCCCTAAACCAAATAGCTTCTTGTCCGGAAACTCATCATTCACTTCTCGCTCCTCTACCGTATTCTTCTTGGTAAGCTCCATCCTCGATAGGTGATCGGCTATCACATTCAGACCGAGCATTTGCTCCCCTTCTTGTCTCGAATCTCAACATCAAACTTCTGGAGTAATAAGACCCAACGAATGAGGCGGGGCTTTGCATCCTTCTTGCTCATGAGATACCAAATTGCTGCGTAATCCATATATACGATTGTTTTCATCCCTACGAGGTAGGGTCAAAATTTATCAAAAGCATACACAACCGCCAACAGCTTCTTTTCGGTAGTAGTGTAGTTCACTTGAGCAGAATTCAATATCTTTGAGGCATAATATATAGCGTGAAACCGCTTGTCTCGTATTTACCCCAAAGCAACCCCCATAGCATAGTCGCTCGCATCACACATGAGCACAAAAGGACTCGACCAATTCGGAGTGACGAGAATGGGGGCATTCACCAACGCTTCTTTCAACCTGTTAAAAGCCACTAAACACTCATTAGTAAACTCAAAGGCGACTTCTTTTTCAAGAAGCCGCAAAAGGGGTTTAGCAATTTGTGAAAAGTCTTTTATAATGCTTCTATAAAACCCCGCATGGCCAAGAAATGACCGTGTTGGGCGCGGAGTCCAGCATCTCCCAGCCGAGTCGGGCGCGATAAAGGTCTGGTGTGCCAAGTCCGGTGGAGGCTATTCGACCCGTGGCGCTGCAGCTAGATAGGGTTAAAGGAAATAAAGTAGCACCTCACTACAAGTCCGGGCTTTTAGTCTAGTGGCAAGCGCTTGATCCTACAATTGGTATCAGAGCACAGGTCACGGGTTCGAATCCCAGTGGAAGGCATTTGTTGGTCAAGAGGGCTGGCAGATGCTGGGGGGGATTGTTGGGCGCAGAGTCCAGCATCTCCCAGCCGAGTTGGGCGCGATAAAGGCCCGGTGCGCCAAGTCCGGCGGAGGCTATTCGACCCCTGGCGCTGCAGCTAGATAGGGTTAAAGGAAATAAAGTAGAACCTCACTACAAGTCTGGGCTTTTAGTCTAGTGGCAAGCGCTTGATCCTACAGACCGAATCCCCTTCTCGGTCGAAGGTGGAGAAAGCTTCTCAATAGCTATCACTTTCGCCTTGTCAACCTGGATACCTTTTGAGGACACGTGATGTCCAAGAACAATACCCTCTTTCACCATAAAGTGACACTTCTCCCAATTAAGCACCAAGTCCGTCTCTTCACACCTGCTCAACACAACTTCAAGATTGGTTAGACACTTATCAAACGACTCCCCGTAGATGGAGAAGTCATCCATGAAAACCTCCATAATCTTCTCAATCAAGCCATGGAAAATAACCATCATACACCTTTGAAAGGTGGCGGGTGCATTACACAACCCAAACGGCATTCTCCTAAAAGCAAAAGTACCATAATAGTAGGTGAAGGTGGTTTTCTCCTGATCCTCGGGCGCTATCATAATCTGATTATATCCCGAATACCCGTCTAGGAAGCAATAATACTCAAAACCACCTAATCTATCAATCATTTGATCAAGGAACGACAAAGGAAAGTGATCCTTGCACGTTGTCTTGTTCAACTCCCTATAATCAACATAAACACGCCATCCCGTCACTAATCTAGTGGCTACCAATTCATTAGATTCAGTTTTAATTACCGTGGTACCCCCCTTCGTAGCAACTACATGTAACGGACTCACCCATGGACTATCAAAAATAGCAAAGATCATATCACTATCTAACAACTTCAACACCTCCTTATGTATCACTTCTTGTATCACCGGATTCACTCTACGCTGATTTTGCACTATGGCCTTTGTACCCTCCTCTAGTCTAATCCTATGCATGCAAATAGAAGGACTAATACCCTTAATATCCGCAATTGACCAACCTATGGCAGATTTGTGCTTAGGAAGTACCACTAGTAGTCTCTCTAATTGATCATCAGATAAAAGGGCAGATACAATTACCGGGTACTTCTCACTATCGTCTAAGTAAGCATACTTGAGGTGATCCGGGAGTGGTTTCAGCTCCTTCTCCACCTCCAATGGGGGTGCCTTATCGAACATCTTCTCAAAAGTGGACTCTTCAGCATCTAATTCTTCCTCCTCCTCAACTTTCATCACATCCATGAACTTTACATCCTCGTTTTCTTTCAAGCTGTCAAAATAATCAAGGTCATAAAGATCATATGTTAGTTCATCGAGAATAGGATAATCATAAGCATGAACATAGAAAGAGCAAGGGTCAAGGAGTGTGTCTTCAACACAAGTGTCCAAGATATCAATGAAACGACAGCTCTCATCTCTCATTGGATATTTCATTGCCTCATAGATCGCTATCTTCACTTCTTGATCATCGACTTTCAACGTGATCTTTCCATTGGCCACATCTAGCACCATCCCGGTAGTAGCCAAGAATGGTCTTCCCAAAATCAGGGGTACGTGCTCATCTTCCTCCACATCGAGGACCACAAAGTCGGCGGGAAAAACGTGATTCGCCACAGTCACTAGAACATCCTCCACCACTCCTTGAGGTCTAGTAATAGACCTATCGGCAAGCTGGAGAGTCATCATCGTGGGCTGAAGTTCATCTCCATCCAACTTTTTGAACAACGATAAAGGCATCAAATTAATGCTAGCCCCTAGATCACATAATGCTCCATTTTTTATCCCATTCCCGATATCGCATAAGATCGTAAAACTTCCGGGATCCTTCAACTTGGGAGGAAGCGTCTTGTGCACCATCGCACTCACCTCATGGTTCAAATGCACAAGATCGGGCCCATCTACTCTCCGCCTTTTAGCTATCAAGTCCTTCAGGAACTTGGCATAATTCGGCATCTGTTCCAAAGCATCATAAAAATGAATGTTAATATGCAATTTCTTAAAGACATCAAGAAACTTAGCGAACTTCTCATTTAATTTCTTCTTCATGAATCGCTGCGGGTATGGGACCGGTATCACAGATTTTGGTACCTGTTGGTCCCGGTACAAGACTGAGGAATACGTGTATGGGGGGGAATACACGTATACCAATTTTTCAAACTTAAAAACCTTACTGAGTCCCCTTTTCTCAGAGTGGTAAAGAACTAGGAGCTAATAACACACCTACTGACTACACTTAGTGCGGGTCAGTTGGCTAACTATCAGTTCAAGTTCAGTGCGGAAATGTGTAGGCCCTGATAGTTTAAAGTCTTGTTTTAGTTTGCTTTCTGAAAAACTTGATTACTCTATTCTGAAAGGTGATTAGTAGGGCAGGCTCTTTTGAAGGTCAGGCTGATTGATTCAGACCTGATAAACCGAATGCAATGAATGAACAAGTAATATGACAGTTATGCACAATATCAAAGCAATAAGAACACAAAGAGTTTAACGTGGTTCAGAGACTCAAGCTCTGTTGGTCCCACTAGTTAGATTAATTGCGGAAGCTTAAGTTAAATGTCTTTCAAAGTCTTTTACAAGAGGGCAATAATCAACAAACAAAAAGTAAAGTAAAGCAATAAAGAACACAAGATGTATAGTGGTTCGGATTGAATATCCTATGTCCACTCTCCCTTATAACCAAGGGGTCTCACTACCAACCAACTCACAAACTTACTTACTGGAATTGGGAAGTACCAGTTCCTTCTTACAGCCTCTTTAGATTTGACTTCAATCTAAAGATCAACCAGCCAACAACCTTGTCTAATAGATGAACAGGTTGTGGTTTGAGTAACTCCTTTAGAGTAGATAAATATTATGAACAGTAAGAGTACTTGGTATGAATATCAAAAGCTTGGATCACTTATGCGCGTGTAGAGTCTCTAGAGCTTTTTCTTGAACTGCACTCTTGTATATATAGAGGGGATTAGGGCTAGCCGTTGGAGGGCTAATCCAATCAGATCTTCTATATAAGGAAGCCTCAATCAATCAATTCCCTAATTGATTGATTGGGTTGGTGGGATCCTTGGATTGATTATCTTCAAATACTTTCCAATCCTGATCATGTTGACTTGATTTGAATCACCAACGGTCAATAGCTTCCTCTGCCTAACTCTGATTCTCTCCAGAGAAGGCAGGACCAGACACCAGGCAACCTCGGTGTCTTCTGGTCCTCATCTGGTCAAGAACCAGAATACTCAGTAGAGTCAGGGGATCAAACTGAGCATCTTTTGTTCTACCAGACTCGTCTGGTCCGGACTCGTCTGGTCTGGGGAAGGTCCTCTGCCTCTGGTCATATCTCATCTGGTGAAGTCTTCTGGTGGAGTCCTCTGGTGAAGTCCTCTGGTGGGGTCTTCTGGTCTGGCAGTTCTCCCTAGACTAAGTCCTAATCTAGATCATCATCTGGCTAACAGGTCCAGATGGTCCTATTACATCTTCTGGTTTGTTTTAACTCATCAAAACTAACAATTTTTATCCTAACAATGTCCCCCTTTTTGATGGAGTTAAAACACTACCAGAACTGATCACAAAGAAGACTTTAAGCAAGAAAACATTAAAGGATAAGACCTTAGAATAGATCTTATCAGGCTAACAAATAAGACAACAAGAGGTTGTCTTTTGAACAGAGAAGATATGATATTTTCATTGATAATAAGGACAAAGAAGAATACAGATTACAATGCATTTCTGGTCCTATTCTAAGCATATCTTCTGTTGTCTTTGGGCACCAGAAACCAGTCAAGAAATCTATCTTGAATGGCCTTCAACTCTGCAGAAGATGATGGAGTGAAGTTTTCCAACACCTTGGTCTTGTACAGTTTCTTCAGCTCAGCCCAATCAACCTGGTCTCCTGCCATTGAAGTGTTGAGAAAATGGAATTCAGGAGCAGTGACTTCCAGGTTGAATTCAATAGTTGAATCCATCAACTGCTTGTACAAATCTGCATCATATGCCTGCATCCAAGAATGGAAAGTCCTGTTGATGAGAGCATCATCCTCTGGTGGAGGTCTCTGGATGTAGTGTTGAATGAACCAGAGAGTCTTGGCTTCTCTCCATTTTTCTATCAAAGGCACAGGAACAGTTGAGTCAAAGGACCCTTCTGTCCTGAGAGGAAGGATGTTCATGACTTCTGTTGGTCCCACTTGATAGATTAATTGCGGAAGCCTTTAAAGCCAAAATGTCTTTAGCAAGAATCTTTTCTAAGAGCACAAATAATAAACAACAGGTATTAAAGAAAGCAATAAATAACACCGTATTTATAGTGGTTCGGATCTGAATATCCTACGTCCACTCTCCCTTGATCAAAGGGGTCTCACTATCCAACCAACAAACTCACTACTTACTGGAATTTCCGAAGTACCAGCACCTTCTTACAATCTCTTTAGATCTAACTTCGATCTAAAGACAAACTTACTCCAACCTTGTCTAACAAGATGAACAGGTTGAGTATATAAACTCCTTACGAGTTGGATGAGTAATTAAGAACAAAGTGAGTGCAAATGCTTAGTGATCAAAAAGCTTAGTATGCTATGTGCGCGTGTAGAGTCTCTAGAGCTTTTTCTTGAACTGCACTCTTGTATATATAGAGGGGATTAGGGCTAGCCGTTGGAGGGCTAATCCAATCAGATCCTCTATATAAGGAAGCCTCAATCAATCAATTCCCTAATTGATTGATTGGGTTGGTGGGATCCTTGGATTGACTATCTTCAAATACTTTCCAATCCTGATCTTGTTGACTTGATTTGAATCACCAACGGTCAATAGCTTCCTCTGCCTAACTCTGATTCTCTCCAGAGAAGGCAGGACCAGACACCAGGCAACCTCGGTGTCTTCTGGTCCTTATCTGGTGAACAACCAGAATACTCAGTAGAATAAGGGGATTAAACTGAGCATCTTTTGTTCCACCAGACTCGTCTGGTCCGGACTCGTCTGGTCTAGGGAAGGTCTTCTGCCTCTGGCCTGTCTCATCTGGTGAAGTCTTCTGGTGGAGTCCTCTGGTGAAGTCCTCTGGAGGGGTCTTCTGGTGAAGTCTTCTGGTCTGGCAGTTCCCCCTAGACTAAGTCCTAATCTAGATCATCATCTGGCTAACAGGTCCAGATGGTCCTATTACATCTTCTGGTTTGTTTTAACTCATCAAAAGTAACAATTTTTATCCTAACAACTTCAACAGGCCCTTTTCTCTTCTGGCTGGATCCACTAGCACCAGGAGTGATGCCAGCTTCTCTGCTCTTCTTATTTTGCCTTCTAATATATCGGAGCCTCTGCTCTTCATCTATGTTCTTTCTTATCCTTGCTTGCCTCTCTTCAGGCGACTCTTCCTTGAATCTCTTCTCTGCTTCTTCAACCACAGATTCAAGAAAGCTCTTCTTTACTTTCCTTATCTTCCTCTTTGCAGGTCCAGAGATGGAAATTGGATCCTGCTCTGCTTCGGACTCCTCTTCTGCAGAAAGCTGCTTAGCCATGGAAAGAGATTTGAGCTCTTCCTTCTTCTTCTTCTGCAACTCCGCCTGGGCCAATGTATTCTCCAGCAGGTCCAGACGAGCTCCATGGCTGAAGAGAGTTTCATTAGTGGTCTTCGCCAGATCAGTTCTGGCCTTCTCTTCCCCCTTTTTAACTTCATCAAGGAGGGGCTCCACTACCTGCCTTATAAGATCAGGTAAGGCAGTGTTGGAGGAAGAGTGAAGATCATGAAGCTGCTTGGCTTCCTCCGATAGGCTTTAGACTCTGCAACAAGTCTCTCTTGCTTCTCCAACATCTGCTGGAGGGAGTCTTTCAGCTTTGCAGTTTGAATCATCTGGCTGGCCATCTCCACTTTGAGCACAGAGACAGGTCTCAACTGCTCCAGCACGTGCTCTTATAGCTGCTTCTGGCTGTGCATGACATCTAGCTTGACAAATAAGCCATTAGCCTTGAAAGAAGCTTTTACCTCTGCCAGAGAAGACTTTAGCTGCTTTAGGAAGATTCTCCTCTCATGCTTGATCTGGTGCTCTATCATAGCAGGGGCCATATGTTGAATTGCTTTGGAAAAGCGCCCTATCTGCATGATCTGCTCGTTGAAGAAAGCCTTCATCTTCTGGAGCACAGCATGAGACATCTCAAAGTCCTCCTCGTCTGAATATAGCTCAGGAGGGAAAGTGAAATGAGGACCAAAGTTGTAGGAGAAGCCCTCTGGAGTGAGCATAACTCCTCTCTGGATAAGGAGAGTCTTGATGAGGATCTTGGCCGCTTCTGGTGTCTCCAACTCTGCCGGGTTTTGAATATTTAGCTTCTTCTTCAGCTCAATCTCCCAAGCAGTGAAGGTAGATGGAGGAGTGATGCCAGCTTCTCTGCTCTTCTTATTTTGCCTTCTAACATATCGGAGCCTCTGCTCTTCATCTATGTTTTTCCTTATCCTTGCTTGCCTCTCTTCAGGCGACTCTTCCTTGAATCTCTTCTCTGCTTCTTCAACCACAGATTCAAGGAAGCTCTTCTTTACTTTCCATATCTTCCTCTTTGCAGGTCCAGAGATGGAAATTGGATCTTGCTCTGCTTCAGACTCCTCTTCTGCAGCAAGCTGCTTAGCCATGGAAAGTGATTTGAGCTCTTCCTTCTTCTTCTTCTGCAACTCAGCCTGGGCCAATGTATTCTCCAGCAGGTCCAGACGAGCTCCATGGCTGAAGAGAGTTTCATTTGTGGTCTTCGCCAGATCAGTTCTAGCCTTCTCTTCCCCCTTTTTAACTTCATCAAGGAGGGGATCCACTACCTGCCTTATAAGATCAGGCAAGGCAGTGTTGGAGGAAGAGTGAAGATCACGCAGCTGCTTGGCCTCCTCCAGGTAAGCTTTAGACTCTGCAACAAGTCTCTCTTGCTTCTCCAACATCTCCTGGAGGGAGTCTTTCAGCTTGGCAGTTTGAATCATCTGGCTGGCCATCTCCACTTTGAGCACAGAGACAGGTCTCAACTGCTCCAGCACGTGCGCTTGTAGCTGCTTCTGGCTGTGCATGACATCCAGCTTGACAAATAGGCCATTAGCCTTAAAAGAAGCCTTTACCTCTGCCAGAGAAGACTTTAACTGCTTCAGGAAGATTCTCCTCTCATGCCTGATCTGGTGCTCTATCATGGCAGGGGCCATATGTTGAATAGCTTTAGAAAAGCGCCCAATCTGCATGATTTGCTCATTGAAGAAAACTTTCATCTTCTGGAGCACGGCAGGAGACATCTCAAAGTCCTCCTCGTCTGAATATAGCTCTGGAGGGAAGACAAAATGAGGACCAAACTTGTAAGTGGGGCCCTCTGGAGTGAGCATTACTCCTCTCTGGATGAGCAGGGTGCGAATCAAGACTTTAGCAGCACCAGGAGTCTCCAGCTCTGCTGGGTTCTGAATATTCAGTCTCTGCTTTAGCTCAATCTCTCAAGCAGTGAAGTTGGAGGGACCCATTTCCTCAAGCAACAACATTAGGTCCTCCACATCTTCAAGTCTGGCCTTGCTCCAGACCTTGGCATCAGTAAGCTCTGCCAGAAGTGGTAAGTGCTCCAGAAGAACTGGGAAATGCTCTCTTAGCCAGAGCTGAGCACTTACACTCATACTCTGCCTAATGGGACCCATTTCTGCAGATGAGAAAGTGAAGGGTTTGGGCCCAGAGGCAGAGGAGGAAGGTGCTAAGTCAGCAGGCTCAAGTGAAGCTTCCTCATCTTCACTATCATCGCTGGTTAAACAGGTAGGAGAAGGGGGAGGGCCAACGAATCCCAGAGCCATAGAAATGGTTGGGTCCTGGTCTGTATGGGTTTGGGGAGGGTTAGGATTTTGTGAAGTAGAGGGTGTAGGAATGGGTTGCTCTGCACCAGAAGATGATGGAACATCTGGTACAGAAGGTGTAGGAGGTATCTGGGAGGTGGAAGTGTTTGGAGGGGGGATTTCTGCACCAGAAGAGGTTGAGGGTACCTCTGGTACAGAAGGTGGGGGAGAGGGGTTTGTGGGAAGATGTGTTTGGGAAGTTGGGGGAGAAGGTGTTTGGGTATGAATGGTAGAGGGAGTATATACTGGGGTATCTGGTATAATCTGCTCTGGTGGAACAATAGGGGTACCAGAGGCAAATGGGTTTTGGGGAATATTATCTGGGGGAGAGGTAGAGGGGGAGACAAGATTAATGGGGGAAAAAGATGGAAGGGAAGGGTTTACCTCTGCTGGGTCAACACCAGCAGGTACAGCAGACTCTGGAGCATCCTCCATCATCTGGGAGGCATCCTCAATTGCCTTTTCCAAGGCCTCTCCAAGATCAGATCCAGAGTCAGGATCCTGAAGAAGGGCTCTCTTGGCCTTGGATTTCCTCACAAGAGGCTCAATCTCTTCCTCTTCTTCCTCCTCTGATGGCTCATCCACCAGTCCTTGGCTTCTTGGCAGATTTCTTCTTGGCCTCCTCTGGCCTCTTCCTCTTTGAAGCTCCTGCCTTCTTGGCAACCTCACTCTTCTTTTTCAGTACATCAAGAAGAGGGATCTGGTCCTCCTCAGAGGAACCAGAGAAAGCAATGGTTGAGGAACCAGTTGCTTTAGCAGCTTTCCTCTGGGTCTTCTGCTGCTGCTGTCTCTTCTGCCCCTTTACAGGAGAGGGAATAGATTGAATAGGAGGGGCAGGGATGGCTTCTTCTCCATCAGAGTCAGGATGGCCATGAAGGGGACCATCCTTTGAGAATAGCACCTTAGACTTGTGAAATCCTTTGCACCAAGTCTCCTTCCATTTCTTCTCTGGAAGCAAGTAGTCCAAAATCAAGGTAAGTTTCGTACCCAACGAAACATTAGCAGTGAAATAAAACTGCATCTCCCCTGGAATGGAAGGACAAGCTTCCTTGTTAACTTTCGCTTTATTCTTCCTCAAGACGCCCCAAAAGAACTCTGCCCAATTGCATTGGACGTCGTCATACAAAGCCCTCATCACACACATTCTTCCATTAAAGATCGCATCTGTGCTGTGATTTTCACACATCAACACCTCAACAACTATATCAAAAAGTACCTTGTACTTTTGCCTCAGATGCTTATCCAGAAATCCCTTCGTGATATTCTGGCAAGATGAACGAGCAAACAGTTTGAAAGAACCCACAATATCATCCTCCTTGTAGGTTAAAGGATCCACTCCTTCCGCCGAAATGTTTCCAAACAGGGCACAGAAATCATGCTTGGAAAACACCAAATCTTCCTTGTCAATTTTTGTAGAAATATGGTCATCGTTGATCTTCATTCAAACCAAAAACTGGGCCGCATAACCGTCAAGAGTACGAAAATCTCTGGGAATGGTGGAGATCAACCTCTCAACTCCGGATCTCCTCAATAGTTCCAGAATAGCAAGTGCAGACGGGTTCTTGGTGGTGTAGAAGTCAACCACCATCTCCGTTTTCAGTTTCTTCATCATTAATTCATGGTCAAAATTACACGGGGGAGCCATATCTATGAGAGAGAGAGAGAGAGAAAGTAGAACTTTGCAGAGAGAGGTTAGGGTGTGAAAGTATGAAAACGTGAAAGGACAGATTGTAAGAAAATTAGATTTAAATAGGGTAATACGCATGGCTCGAGTAATAAATGAAGTGTGAACGCGTGTAATACCAAAATTAAATTAGGGAACAAAATCAATATTTGAATTGATTGACATTTTGCACAGTGATTAAATCCGATGGCCACAAAGAAAGGCAAGATACAGATTTAATCTGGTGCGTTGGCATAGTCATTGGGACGGGGCATAAAGGGGTTTTGTGGCAGTCAAGAGAAAAAGCGAAATGATTGCCTAGGCCCTATACCCTAGTCTTAAATACACTCCAAAGTTGAAAGGTTTTGAGTGTACTTACTAATTTGAAAAGTGTATCCCAATGATCAGAGGCCAGAGAAGTAAAGGCATACCTGTCACCTGATATTGTAACCAGATGATACCACAGCTACATCTCCTCTGATGGAGCTCATCTGGTCCTGGTCAGAGAAGAATTTGGACATTTGACTCAGCACCTTATCTGGGACAAGTGTCACCGGGTGCATACCTTATCTGGTACCTTCTCTGAAATGTCTAATCTGCAGGTATGTTAGTTTAAGAAAATAAATGAATATGCAATAAAGTATAAATAAAGGATACTTCTCTGATGTTCCCCCTAAAACAAATCTGTCTCTGGATCCAACAGTCCTAACTCAAAAGCTAACTCTCTGAATCTGGTCTCAGCCAAAGGCTTGGTTAATATATCTGCTCTCTGCTTCTCTGTTGCAATCTTTTCCATCCTTATATCTCCCTTCTCAACATGATCTCTGATAAAATGATGTCTTATATCAACATGTTTACATCTGGTATGAAGAACTGGATTCTGGGTGATTGCAATGGCACTATTACTATCACAGAATATAGGAATATCCTTGGCTCTAATCTGGTAATCCCTAAGCTGTTGACTAATCCAAAGTAGTTGAGAACAACAACTCCCTGCAGCCATGTACTCTGCTTCTGTTGTTGATGTAGCAACTGAAGTCTGCTTCTTAGAAAACCAGGATACCAATTTATTCCCTAGAAATTGGCATGTTCCACTTGTAGACTTCATATCTATTCTGCATCCACCATAATCTGAATCTGAATAGCCACTCAATTCCAAATTGTCATCTGCAGGATACCACAAACCTAAATTCATTGTTCCCTTAAGATACTTCAATATCTTCCTAGCTGCTTCCAAGTGAGTCTTCTTGGGGTTAGCTTGAAATCTGGCACAAACACCTACGGCAAAGGTAATATCTGGTTTGCTTGCAGTCAGGTACAAAAGAGAACCAATAAGTGCTCTGTACTGAGTCTGGTCCACACTCTCTCCAGACTCATCTGGATCCATGTTGAAATTTGTCATCATAGGGATCTTGGCTGCTTTGCTAGATCCTACTCCAAATTTCTCTAACATGTTTCTGGTGTACTTAGCTTGATTAATAAAAATTCCCTTCTCTGATTGCTTAACCTGCAGACCCAAAAAGTAATTCATTTCTCCCATCATGGACATCTCAAACTGTCCCTGCATGAGCTCACCAAACTTCTCACACAGCTTCTTGTTAGGGGATCCAAATATGATGTCATCAATATATATTTGGACCAGAAGGATGTTCTTTCCTTCTTCTTTCCTAAACAAGGTTCTATCAATCTTACCCTTAGTAAAACCATTGTCCAGAAGAAACTGAGATAGAGTGTCATACCATGCTCTGGGTGCCTGCTTCAGCCCATAAAGAGCTTTCTTAAACTTAAACACCTTGTCACCTTGTTCAAAACCAGGAGGTTGTTCCACATACACTTCCTCAATGAGAATCCCATTAAGAAAGGCAGATTTCACATCCATCTGGTAGACTTTGAACTTCATGTGAGCAGCATATGCTAAGAACAATCTGATGGCTTCTAGTCTGGCAATATGAGCAAATGTCTCATCATAGTCTATTCCTTCAGACTGAGAATAGCCCTGGGCCACTAGCCTTGCCTTGTTCCTAGTAATGACATCATTCTCATCTTTCTTATTTTTAAAAACCCACTTAGTGCCTATCACCTTTTGATGTCTTGGTCTGTCTACCAGCTCCCAAACATTCTGTCTGGTAAATTGATTCAACTCCTCCTGCATAGCAACAATCCAATTTGAATCTTTCAGTGCCTCCTTGATGTTCTTGGGCTCAATCAAGGACACATAGCAACTGAATAAGGCAGCTAAGTTAAGAGTTCTCCTAGTCTGGACACCCTTAGTTGGATCTCCAAGGATTAGGTCATTGGGGTGATCAATCAGGGTCCTCCTTCCCGTGGTCTTGCCTGGTTGATCATCTTCTGTAGTACCTTAGTGATTATCACCACCTGCAGAAGAGCTTCCCCCTACAGGAGTTCCAACCTCTTCTGGTTCTGCTCCTTGTGAAGGCTTCTGCTTCAGAGAACCAGGAGATGGGTCATCATCTGAATCTGAATCTGAGTCAAGAACAGGTGGATTGACTTTGATTACTCTGGGAGTAGTCTGATTCTGGGTCTCATCTGAAGACTTAGATTCCACCTTGCACTCAAAAGTAGATTCATCAAAAACAACATGAGGTGTTTCCTCCACACAAAGTGAATTCTTATTAAAAACTCTAAAAGCTTTACTAGTGCTGGAATATCCTAAAAATATTCCATCAGCCACTTTAGCATCAAAGGTTCTTAATTTAGATTTCCCATTGTCATGGATGAAACACTTACATCCAAAAACATGAAAATATGAAACAGATGGTGTTTTACCTTTCCATACCTCATATGGAGTCTTATTATGTCTCTGGGCAATCAGGCATCTGTTCTGAGTGTAGCAAGCTGTATTGATGGCCTCTGCCCAAAATCTCTGTGGAGTGCTGTATTCTGCCAGAAGTGTTCTTGCAGCTTCTTTGAGGGTCCTATTCCTCCTTTCTGCTACTCCATTTTGTTGGGGTGTTCTGGCAGCAGATGTCTCATGAAAAATCCTATGATCCTTGCAGTAATCTGCAATGTGTGAATTCAAAAACTCTGTTCCTTTGTCACTTCTGATTCTGACTATGCTCTGGTTCTGCTCATTCTGAATCTGCTTGAAGAACTCTGGCAGCTTAGTCATAGTTTCATTTTTCTTAAACAAGAACACTACCCAAGTGTATCTTGAAAAGTCATCTACTATTACTAAGGTGTACTTCCTTCCACTGAAACTAAGAGGAGAAACAGGTCCAAACAGGTCCATGTGAAGTAGTTGAAGTACTCTGGTTGTGGTTGTGCTCTGGACATCCTTAAAGGAAGTCTTGGGTTGTTTACCCTTCTGGCATGAACCACAAACCTGATCCTTCTTAAACACTTCATTAGGAAGACCTCGAATGAGACCTTTTCTGGCAATCTTATTCAGTGTTTTGAAGTTCAGATGACACAATCTCTTGTGCCAAATCCAGCTATTCTCTGCAGATCCTTTTGCAACTAGGCAAGCATTTCTTGGGCAACTGTTAAAATCTGCAAGATAAATGTTACCCTTCCTCAAGCCTATTAGCAAAATATCATTATAATCAGAAGAGAAAACAGTGCATGAATCACTAGAAAACTTCACTGAGTATCCCTTGTCACAGAATTGGGATACTGAAAGCAGATTATGCTTGAGTCCTTCAACATAGTAGACTTCATCTACAGATACTCCATTGAAGGTCAACTTTCCAACTCCTCTGGTGACGCCATAGTTGTTGTCACCAAACATCACTCTTGGTCCATTCAATGGCTTGAAATCTTGGAGATTATCTTTCTGGAAGGTCATGTGCTTGGAACATCCACTATCAATATACCGGATATGGTTGCTTGAAAATCCTTTCTCCAATGGACTCTTATCTACCTGTAGAGAAATCAATTAGGTCCCCTACTAGTGCTGGGTCCTGATTGGTTAGTTGCAGGTTTTGTAGGAATCCATAGATAAAGATCATCCCTTGATGGATGAGGAGATCTTATCTTCCTTCCAAATCTATCTACCAGCACATGTCCTCTGACAATGACATATTGAGCTACTGGTCTGATAAGGACACCTTTCCTATAAACAGGTCTGGTGTACCTTTTCTCAAATTTGGCCTTTGGAATGGCCTGCCTCAAGGACAAGGTCTTAAAGGTCTGGTTATAAGGATACATCCTAGAAGAACCATCTCTGGTGTCATAACTACCCAGATCAGTTGGTTTTCTATAGATGGGTCTGGAAGACCTCCTCTGGTTCTGATAATTAGACTGTCTCTGGTGGTTATAGTTCCTTTGAGTATACCTATTCTGGAACTGATTTCTCTGAGAAAACTGTCTCTGGGGTACCTGGTGCTGTTGAACATTGTTCCTTCTCTGGTAGTTATTACTCTGATTGGTATTCCCCTTTCTTGAGTGTTTCCTTTGAGGTCCCCTAATCTGTTTAGGTTCCCTTTGAGGATTTCTCTGGGGTCCTCCAATTTGAGTAATTTCTACTCCTTGGGACTCATTGTTCACAGAACCATCAATCTTTAATGGTTCCCCTTTTTGACACTTATTCTCTAGCATCTTCTCTTCCAGAACAGTCAACTCTTCTGGACTATATGTAATGTGATTAACAGAGTGATTCCTTTTCCAGTCAGGATTGTGAACCACCTTGTAACCATTACCAGTTAAGTCTTTATCATCCCAGATTTCTACCAATTTACCAGCTCTTACAGACTTGTCTTTATTATAAAAGTATTTATGAGTTTTAGAGGAAATTCCAGAATATCCTAAACCACTCTTATCACAGATGCGCTGAGAAGACTCTGATATGATAGATACAACAGATGGTATCTTAGGAGCTTCTCTGGGCATGGGTATCTCCTCTATGTTGTGAGCAACTTGTTTTCCCTTGATAAGAGTCTGGTATTTTGCTCTGAGTTCAGTGATCTCATCTTCTTGAGAGTTCTTTTCTTTCATGAGTTGATCTACCGGAGTATCTCTTTCTGTGATCTTATCCTGAAGTTCAGAGACTTCTTTGGAATGATCTTTCATGAGTTCTCTGGTGGATTTATGCTCATGAGAAAGAGATTGAACTTCAGCTCTGAGCCTACCATTCTCTTTCTCAAGTTTTTGACAAAGCTGGACACAATTTTGGAGATCTGATAGCATTTGTTGCATATCAGACTCTCTGGAGTTACCAGATGAATTAGAAGATTCAGTACATTTGGAATTTGATAAAACTAGAGTAGTTTCATTTACCTCAGTGATGTCTGCCATAAGACACACATCATCATCTGATCCAAAGTCAGAAGAAGAAGAACTGGAACTATTATCCTCCTCCTCTGCTTCTGCCAGCAATGTTCTCTTATCTGCATATCTCCTATCTCTCTTGATTCTTTTCTCTTCTCTTTCCCTAGGAGTAAGCTGAGGACAATCATAACTGTAGTGACCAGTCTTGTTGCATGTGTAGCAGGCATTGTCTCCTCTGGGACTAGGACTTGGCTCTCTCCTCCTCTGGTTGTAGTCTGATCTGGCTGGACTACTCTCTCTCCTCTGGTAGTCAGGTCTGCCAGAGCTACCATCCCTCCTCTGATAATCTGATCTCCCAGAGCTGCCAGGGTTGTCATCTCTCCTCCTCTCTGGAGTTCCGAATCTGGTCTCCCTTGAGTCTCCAGATGTCTTCTCCTTCTCTGCAGGCTTGAAAGAACTCTTTCTGTCTCTGGTAGACTCCTTCCAATGCCTTTTGTACCTGCCATACTTTGAACTCATTTTATCTAATTTACGAGTTATGAGTGCTACCTGCTCCTTGAGGCTCAAGTCATCTGCAGTAGACTCCTTTGGCTTTACATCAGGCTTGAGAGTTGAAGAGAATGCAACTCCTTTCTGGCCAGAAGAGGAAACCTCTTCTGTTTGATCCTTCTCTTGAAGATCATACTCGTAAGCTTTGAGATCAGACAACAGAAGATGGTGATCCAGAGTGTTGAGATCCTTGTTGTCCTTGATCACGGTGACTTTAATTCTCCACCTGCTTGTTAGTGAACGCAAGATTTTACTATTAATTTCTTTTTCAGAGTAGGTCTTACCTAAGGCACTAGCCTTGTTCAGGAGGTTTGTGAGACGCATGTCCAGCTGGTCAATGGTCTCGTCTGGTTTCATCTTGAAGGTGTCAAACGAGTGTTGAACAGCTTGGAGCTTGTTGTCCTTAATCTTCTCTGTTCCTTCGCAGAGAAGTGCAAGTTTATCCCACATCTCCTTCGCAGTGACACAAGTTCTGACCTTCTCTATTACCTCCTTGGTGAGAGTGTTGATGATCTCGGTTCTTGCCACCTGGTCCAGGTTATATAGCTTTCTCTCATCATTATCAAGCTCATCTTTCTTTTTGAGGATTTTCTGCCTGGGGACTCTATCCTCTGCAGTCTACTGGGCAGCTTCACTAGTTTCTTCTCTGGACTCAGACCTGCCACTATCAATGGGAGTCCAGTAAAATTGTATGGGGCCACTTTCAACCACATCTAGCATGCGGTGGTGAATAGCTCCAAGATGATTGCTCATCATAAAACTCCAGTGGCTGTAATCCTCAAAAGAGAATTCTGGGAGCTTACGGCTCTTGTAAGAAGATTTTGCAGATATTTTGATAAGAAATTTAGGGAAATAACAAGAACTTGAACAAAAGCACTTTAAGAGCAATGGATCTGCCCGGTGACCACCAAAAGCTTTACAAAGCAGTGGTCGTTGGACACACTGCTCTGATACCACTTGTTGGTCCCACTAGTTAGATTAATTGCGGAAGCTTAAGTTAAATGTCTTTCAAAGTCTTTTACAAGAGGGCAATAATCAACAAACAAAAAGTAAAGTAAAGCAATAAAGAACACAAGATGTATAGTGGTTCGGATTGAATATCCTACGTCCACTCTCCCTTATAACCAAGGGGTCTCACTACCAACCAACTCACAAACTTACTTACTGGAATTGGGAAGTACCAGTTCCTTCTTACAGCCTCTTTAGATTTGACTTCAATCTAAAGATCAACCAGCCAACAACCTTGTCTAATAGATGAACAGGTTGTGGTTTGAGTAACTCCTTTAGAGTAGATAAATATTATGAACAGTAAGAGTGCTTGGTATGAATATCAAAAGCTTGGATCACTTATGCGCGTGTAGAGACTCTAGAGCTTTTTCTTGAACTGCACTCTTGTATATATAGAGGGGATTAGGGCTAGCCGTTGGAGGGCTAATCCAATCAGATCCTCTATATAAGGAAGCCTCAATCAATCAATTCCCTAATTGATTGATTGGGTTGGTGGGATCCTTGGATTGATTATCTTCAAATACTTTTCAATCCTGATCATGTTGACTTGATTTGAATCACCAACGGTCAATAGCTTCCTCTGCCTAACTCTGATTCTCTCCAGAGAAGGCAGGACCAGACACCAGGCAACCTCGGTGTCTTCTGGTCCTCATCTGGTCAAGAACCAGAATACTCAGTAGAGTCAGGGGATCAAACTGAGCATCTTTTGTTCTACCAGACTCGTCTGGTCGGGACTCGTCTGGTCTGGGGAAGGTCCTCTGCCTCTGGTCATATCTCATCTGGTGAAGTCTTCTGGTGGAGTCCTCTGGTGAAGTCCTCTAGTGGGGTCTTCTGGTGACTCTTCTGGTGAAGTCTTCTAGTCTGGCAGTTCCCCCTAGACTAAGTCCTAATCTAGATCATCATCTGGCTAACAGGTTCAGATGGTCCTATTACATCTTCTGGTTTGTTTTAACTCATCAAAACTAACAATTTTTATCCTAACAAGCTCCTACGTCCACGGCCTGATTCAACAGGAAATCCACTCAAGGGATTCTTGTTTTTAACGTGCTAAGGTGCACCAAGATCAGCTACCTTGCTGACCTATACAACTCTCCTTTCTACCTTACTAACAACTTACTTCCAACAAACCTAACTTAGGGTTTTGGTTTCAGTTTGGATTCCAACTAAGGTTGAGATTATCCTTACAAGACAAGGCTAAGCTAAGGATTGGATAATCTCTCTAAGCTTGTGATAATGCTATTTAGCTCTTAGAATACAGAATGACTCTTAGTAACTAAGAAACACTTGGGAAATTTAGATGGTTTCGAGTGCTTCTTCTAAAGACTGAATGTTTTTGAATGCTTGAGAGTTTTGAGTAATTTCTGGCTTGGAAATTTCCCATAACCTTGAATGGGTTCAAGACCTTCTGTATTTATGGATGATTTTGAAAAACTATCCGTTGGAGAGATAACCTTCATAGCCATCTGTGTAAAGATCTTCAAACGGACATATCTTCATGCAGTAGCCGTCCTTGCATGGAATTGGGTGGTTGCATTAAATGCACATTAAATGCTTGCCCGTTGAATATGGAGTCTGAAGTCAGTCTTCATGTCAGGTTCCGTACGTACGTGTCCTCCTCGGATTGGTCCACGTCATCAGGTTGGTGAGAATGTCAGAACTTATTCCTAGGCTTCAGGCTTGTCTTATTAAGTTCCTTTTGTCTCAAGCACAACGGTCTTGTCCTGACGCTGACATTCCTTCTGCGTTGCTTGGCTTTACTCTAAGTCTTCCCATATGCTCAGTATCATCCTGTTCCCTTCAGGACTGAGTAGTGATGACCTCAGGGTCATACTCATCATCACTGATACTTATTCAGCCAGCTTAGAAGACTGCCATAAGTTCAGGATGGTATATTCGTCATCAGGCTCTGAGTCTTGATTGTTATCAGCAAGTGCTCCTCTTGCTGAGTACCTGTGAAGTGTAAAATGGACTAAGTACAGATCCTAACCAAGACTAGCCTGACATCAATTGCATACATCTTTTCAGGGGCTTTGGGATCTTAATCAAAACTGACAATGTCCCAACAGTACCCCACATTCGTCTTGCTCGGTCTCTTTCACGTTCTTCCTTGCTTCTCTTGTCTTTTTCCAATTTGGAACTCTCTCAATCTCTTCCTCCTTGTCTTTACCTTTCTAAGCATCTTCTACCTCATTCTCTTTCTCAACTTCTACCTCAACTGTCTCACCTCCATCTTTCTTATGTTCTTGTCCCTCCATCTTAATCTCCTTATGTATCTCCTCAAGATCAGCAGGCACTTGAGGTCCATCATATTTGGTCCCACTTCTCAACTCGATCGCCTTCAATTGCTCTTTCGGGTTTGTCTCGGGCATAGATGGATATTTACCCGACTCTCTCGTTTACGACTTTGCAATCTAACTAATCTGGTATTCTATAGAAGTGAACCGCCTATTGTTCTCTTGTTGAGCTCTATTCAGATCCATGTCTCTCCTTTGAAGTTCTTTATCTCTCTGATCACTCTTCTTGTTCAACTCTTTAACATCATACTCCAAGGAGGACAACCTCTTGCTACCATCTTCTACCTTCTGGAGAATAGCACGTAACATTTCTTCGGTGGAGGCACCGCCTTCTCCACCTGGGGGTTTTGAACCTGGATCTACTCCGGGAGGTACAGTGATTACTGCCTTAGGATTGGCATAAGAGAAGTTCTCGTTCTTCCTCCATTGGTTCTGAGGGGGCTGCTGGCCTCCTTGATAACCTTGGTTGTTTCTCCACTGATTTTGAGGAGGTTGTGGACCTGGTGGTACAAACGGTTGATCGTAAAGAGGTCTTCCCTGCTGGTATCCGCCTTGATTGTAATTAGGCCTCCCGATATAGTTGGCCTCCTCATGCTGGCTTGCTGGTTGGTCCACTTTCTCACTCAGTCCAGTATTCCCTCCAATCAGATTTTGTCCAACCTCTAGATTACCGATCTTCTCCATCATTGCCATCAACAGCTTTCTAGTACCCTCACTCTCTTCCATCTGATAAGCTCGCTGAAACTCTTGTGCCTCATTCCATTGCCCCGCATTTTTGACAATGTTATCAACAATCTCTCTACACCGAGCTGCACCACAATTCAGGAACGCTCCATTAGCACATGCAGCAAGGTGGTCTTGGGCTGCCTTGTTGGCTCCACAGTAGAAATAGGCCATGATGTCACCCTCGTTGTACCCGTGCTGCAGGCACTCAATGAGCATATTAAAGTATCTTTCCTAAGCCTGATGTAATTCCTCTCCTGGCTTCTGCTTGAAAGACGAGATATCTAGCCTTACTTTAATTGTTCTAGACGGAGGATAGAACCGCTCGAGGAACAGACGTTCAAGCTTGACCCATGTGGTAACACCTCCCCGTGGGAGCGTGTTATCGTACCACTCCTTCGCAATTCCAGTTAAAGAGAACTGGAACAACCTGAGTCACTTGGCATCTTCAGACATGCCATTATGGTTGAAAGTTGAGGCAATCATCAGAAAATTCCTCAAGTGAGTATGAGGATTATCATTTCCGACCTCCCCCTTGAATTGATTCTCGACTAACATCTTCAGGATCCCTGGAGAGATAGAAAAGTTATTTGCTTCCACTGGTGGCAACGCTACACCATCATAATACTGTTGCGGCTGCACCGCAAACCTTCCTCTAATTGCCATACCAGGATCAGTTTTCTGAGGAACGTGCTGAGGATAAACTGGTGGTAGAGGTACTTGCAGAATAGGAGGTTGGTTATAAGTAGGGTGTGGAGGGTAGTATGGTGGATACGGATATGGTGGCTACTGGTAAGGATAAGGTGGGTTGTTTTGTGGGTAGACAGGGTTGTTTAGAGGATTTTGGACTTGGTTTTGAGTTGGGTCGTTTTGATGCTGTGGGATCGGGTTTTGGCTCTAGCTTTCCCCTGAAGGGACTTGATTCTAACTACCATTTCCTTCAGCTCCCTCAACCCGTTCCACTATCTGATTGTACTTAGTTGCAGCTGCATCCAACTCATTCCCTAAGTCCATGTTCGGATCGTCTCCACCAGGATTGTTCATCCTTCGATTGAAGGCTCTGTTTCTTCTAGCAATTGTCTCAGGGTCTAACTTTGTTTGGTCTTTGCTCGATTATCCTTGTGAGCGAGTTTTCATATACCTGAAACACCAAAAGAAATATCAAAATGCAACTGCATGAAGTCTACTAATAAAACAGAAAAGTAAAAGCACTCACTACTAACTACTAAACTATCTCCAAGTCCTACTCAATGGACATACATCGTCATCCCCGGCAACGGTGCCATTGACTTGAATGCAAAATACTAGCTATACTAGTAGTTACCCAACAAGAGTATGGGTTCCTTATAATATTGGCAAGTATAGGGACCAAGTATATCATACTCAAGGGAAGGTATATATGCGAATAGAGCTCTAGAGATCTACGCATCGTAGCTAATATGAATGGATATTTGGGATTCAATGATGTAATTAAACTACTCCAAAGTCTAATTCTATTAACGTAAATAATAAAATCAAACAAATACCTAAGGGTTTTAATAAAATATGAGATGATGATGCTCAGGATAGGAATCCCTACGTATACTAACGGAGCTGGTACGATAACTAAAATAACCATGATGTGCAAGTATTAATCCTAAGTGTACTAAAACTAGGCAATCAACTTCTCTAATCTAGCACCAGATTGAAAGACTAAAAGCTCAAGAATTAACCCTAATACTTCGTCATATCAACCTACTTCACAACCCACTAAACAAGTTATATAGATTATGCTTAATTAATGAGACCCTTATTTACCCAGGTGATGCGGTCGTCCTCCCTAGATAAACCGGTACGGTAAATTATAAACCCCTTCTATAACCCTATCGTTAAGCCTACTCGTTATTAAAGAGTGATAAGATCGTCCTCTCTCTAATAATTTTCGTACTCAATTCCAAGATAATTTTAGGGTTTATTTTAAGAATTCAATTAATTAAGGGAACTAGCACTAAACATCACGAATTATCCTAATTATGTACCAACATCCTACTTCTACGAGTTCATCCTACCCCAAGCATGCAAGGATTCTAGCCTAACATGGTAATTAAAGTAACGAAAATAATCACAGGAACGATGAACATTTGCATAATTGAATAATCAAAAGAATTGGAAAGCATAAACAAAACAATATCTCAAAAATCTCAATAAATCTGGTAAAGTAGGGTTTAGAATCTCAAAGGTTCAAGAACGAAAGAATTAAATGAAAAGATTCAAAAGAAGTATCTAAACTAAGAATTTGTAAATCAAAACCTCGTTTACAAGTGTGAAACTCTCCAAAATCTCCCTACCAAGCTCTAAGTATGCAAAAATATGAATCGGGATCAAAGGGTGTCCAAAAACGAGCATGGGACCGGGTATTTATAAGCAACGGGCCAAAAACGGGTGAAAAGGCCGAAATCACGCTCTCTTTCCAGAGTGTTTAGGGCGCTCGACCACGCTCGACCCCTACTGGTCGAATGACTCCAAGGGTCGAATGGGTGTGCTCGACCTCAGGTGGTCGAATGCTTCACGTGGTCGAGCGGTGGCGCTCAACCTCAGCCTGGTCGAGTGCCTCATCTTCCAGAGCCAACAACGCGCTCGACCCCCTCTTGCTCGAGCGGTGGTGCTTGAGCATCTCCAATTTTGAGCCAAATGATACTTTTCTTTGCACGAACTAATACTTTTCGTATTTCTTCAATATCTTCTCATCCGGGCATCCGTTTGAGTCGATTCAAAGTCCTACGAACTCCATTTTTCGCCCTCTATTTATTTATGAGCATCAAAGAGGTAAATTCATCAGTTTGTGAAAATAGTACTCAATTGACTCTAAATACTCATCGAATTCACTCAAAACACGGGCAAAACGAGCTAAAAATCATAACAATTTCACGCCTAATCAA
Organism: Ballota nigra; assembly: GCA_947034835.1. Lineage (NCBI taxonomy): Eukaryota > Viridiplantae > Streptophyta > Magnoliopsida > Lamiales > Lamiaceae > Ballota > Ballota nigra. Next base: position 78,262,157 of record OX344729.1, on the reverse strand, counting down.
TGCGAAGAATGTTCTTGAAGATCTTTCAAATTTTCAAGGAGAAACGTCAGATCGGAGGGATGTTGGACCTTAGTCTCGGATCGAAGGTTGTTTGTGGGAAGAACGTCTTTGAAGCTTCTTCAAGGAGAAACACCAGATCGGAGGGATTCTGGACCTTGGTCTCAGATCATTGGCTGTTTGTGGTGGACTTGTGCAAAGAACGTCTTGAAGCCGTGAAGAACGCCTTTGAATCTTCAAGGAGAAATGCCGGGTCGGAGGGGTATGGACCTTGATCTCTGATCAGATTTTGTTTCTGAGAAGAACGTCTTTGAAGCTTCTTCGAATCTTAAAATAGAAACGTCGTATCGGGTGTGTTCTGGACCTTGATCTCGGATCGGAGGATGTTTCTGATTGCTTTCTACAAAGAACGCCTTGAGGTTGATGAAAAACACTTCGAATCTTCAAGAACGGTTGCATAGGATTTGTTCGCTTGCTCGATTGTCTGAATGCTCGATGTCTTCGATGATGAAATGAACACACGAAGGCCCCTTTTTATAGGGTGAAGGGTGGAAAATCTATCTTTCTCGCAAGGCCATGTGGCGCCGTCTGATTGGCCGGTGCCATTTGATTGGCTTAATTTGCGAATTAATCAGATTTGATTTGATTAATTTAGTACGCTTCCCCTTTTGACGAGATATCATTTAATTTTCGATCTTATGACAAATAAACTGTATTTATTACCCAATATGAGTAACGAAAACTCATTTAATTTGACCGACTTGTATCGTGTACATTTAATATCAAGTTTAACTATTTAATTCGAAAATTAATTTAATTAAATTCTCAAATGTAATAGTAAATTTAATTTGATATTAATATTTGCTTGCACACGTGTCACCATATAATTGGGTGCAAAATTTATTTACTTACAGATATTATTGACATTTCTTATGTATGAGCTCATAATTAAAAACATAGGATAGCGTATTTAACCAAAATGCTAGTGCAAATAACCATGGCCATATTAAAAATGGTATCTAGGTCACATATCTAGGTAACATATGTGGTTAGAATTGATTGGTCTTTTTAGATAGGCCAAGGTTATATACAGTCCTATCTTTTGTTAATACCACCCCACCCAAAAATGTTCGGAAAAAAAATCGAAAAATTTTGACAATTTTCGGAAATTTTTTCCGAAAATTTTGACAATTTTCGGAATTTTTTTCCGAAAATAAAAAAAAACACTGAACTTATGATTTTCGGAAAAAATTTCCGAAAATTGTTACATTTTTCGGAAAAAATTTCCGAAACAATTTTTTGGGTGGGGTTGTATTCATCAAACATAGGACTGTATTTAACCTTGGCCTTTTAGATATGGCCTTTTTAGTTGTACCATTTGAAATCTTTTCACATATATTGATGGCGTGTATCAACAAATGATACTAATGCATAGTTCTCAAATTTAAATATGGTTTCCTCCCATAAAAATGATTTCACAATCTATTTATTTTCCCAATTTTAGTCAAGAAAACACAATCACATTACACTACACACACTAATACCACAATTGAGTCTTAACAATGTATATAATTATTTTTACAATAAACCCTCAACTCTTAACAATAACACAAATTTTAGCATACACTTGAAATGACTCTGATACCATGGAAAAAAAAAAATTCTCATTTAAAATTTAAATTTATTAAGGGTGTAAAATCAATTCATTTATTTCATTTTCATAGCGAAGCTTGTCTTGGTTCCTTTATATGAAACCAATCATGGATCATAATTCGAAAGGTGGCAATTTTTTTATTTTTTTTTTATAACGATAAACAAAGAAATTTCATTAGATCAATTACAAGGATACTGAACCCGTTAAGTCTTTCTTCCTAACTTTCTATGGACAAAATCGATCTCTACGTTAATTTATCTAAAATCGATCTCTACGTTAATTTATCTACTACACGAATACGAACCCCTAATATTGGTTAATTCTTGAATAATGCCAACTTTCTTTAGTTGTTTTCTTGTAAAAAACATTTGGCCCTATTATTTTCTCATTCTGTCAGAAAAGGCCACACACATGGCTACACTTAAATACAGGCCCCGATAACAATAGACAAAGAGACAAAATTAAGATTGTAATCAAATGAAACAATCCATGTGCAAGCAGTTTAGTCACAAATTTAATAAATCATAATTAATAATGAAAGATATCGATATAAAACACATAATAATTCCAACTTGTAATATATGAGATCAATTTTAATGTATTTATAAGTGGGCTGTAGGTCAAACAGACAGTACAATAATTGTGTAATTAATTGGTAATAATCAAACTAAATGTTGTAATGACAAATATTTGTATAGTTTGTAGCATAATGTTAATAAATTTATAAATTTGGCTGATTGGAGAATGTTTCTTGAGTATATGGAGTAGCAAGTAGGCAGTAGCTAGCTAACCCACATGGTGATTAAACTCAATTAGGACATGGAATTTATATATTGTCAATTAAGAGAAAATTAAAATATATACTCCATGGGAATTAGAACTTTAAAACTTAAACGAGTTTGAATATTGATATATATATATATATATCAATATATATATTCCCTAATTTAATATTGACATTTAATTTCGTATGTCATTATGTATAATAATAGATACTCCATCCGTCCATGGAAATTGAGCTTGTTACTTTTATCACGGTTATTAAGAATTAAAGTTGATATAATATGTACCGTGGTGGTTATGAACTTATGATCGATGTTCCCTAATTTAATATTGACATTTAATTTTGTATGTCATTATGTATAATAATAGATACTCCATCCGTCCATGGAAATTGAGTTTGTTACTTTTATCACGGTTATTAAGAATTAAAGTTGATATAATATGTAAAAAGTAAGAATATTGTGTCAAATCAAGTACGAAATAAATTATTTTAAAAATGTTATGTATGTATGTTGAAAAAGTAGATGAAGTTTATTGTTTCCATTTTAAGCAACAAGACTATTTTTCGTGGACGGCCCAATAAGACAATTAAGTCTATATTTTGTGGACGGAGGGAGTATAATTTACTCTAGCAATGCACATTGAAATTTGCACTAAGTTTATTGGATTTTCTATTTTATGAACGTGTGAGACCATCTTATGGCATGAGACAATACAAATTAACATCCACCATGTTAAAAAGTAAATGCGTCAATAACCAATCTATACTTCATACAGTAGTTACAGAGTAATTGTTAAAACATACATCCGAATTGCACAATGTAACTGATGTATACAAGACTATTACATTAGTTATTATACTTTAAATAAAGGGTTTGTTTAATTATTGGGCAATCGGCTATGCAATTATTGAATTAATTTTATAAGAATTGAGTATTAACTTCATAGTTGAGCTGCTTCCTAGAGACAAACAGTCAAGTCAAAGGGGTACCATACAAACTGTCCATGTGATTACAACCATGTAATCATTATTTATTTTATTTAAATACAAAAAATATTAGGAAAATACACTTAGAATATATAGAAGACTTGTGATGCTCTAATCAAGATAATTAATTTCAATCCTAAATTTAGACCATCGAGACATGCATGTTGAGGTTACTTATAATTACGCCACGAGATGATCTGGACAGAGAGATTTATATTAAACCAACATGCAGCCACAATTGAGTATATATATTTATAAGATAAAAATTTCAGTCATATATATATATATATATATATATATATAATATAATATAATATAAATTTATTTGTACATAACATTATAATTTCAAACATAACTTTTTAAAAAATTCTTACACTATGGTATAATTTTTATTTATGATTTTTTTTTCCAAAATATGACAAATCAACCCATTTTACTGCTTTTATTTTTTCTCGTATTCCAAATCCATCGTAGACTTTGTTGAAGCCTTTTTCGAGGCTGTATAATCACTACAAAAAAAGACCCAAATAAAGAGGGCTAGTAAAGAGGGCAAACATTGTCCTCGTCCTTAAAGAGGGCCGAGACGAGGGGCTTTAAAAAATGCACGAGACGAGGGCGTAGACGAGGGCACAGGCCCCCTCTTTAGTTGACGAGGGTGTGACCCTCGTGAAGTTTCAAAAAACGGCAGTCGAGGGCGGGGCCCCTCGTGAGTTGGCGAGCGCGGCCCCCTCGCCCATATCCGTGCCTTCAGCGAGCCGAGGGCTGACCCCTCGCCCACGGTAATTTCCAGGTTCTTACCGAGGGGGTTTATCCTCTTTAACCCCCTCGGTAAATTCTAACATATTTATACCCCACCCACCATTTTCAGCAGCCAAAAAAACCCTCCCCCTCCAAGCTTCTCAGCCGCCGCCGCCGCCCATCCCTGCCTCGCCGCCGTCACTGGAAACGTCACTCCACCGGTCGGGTTTTGGCCTACTCGTCCCCGTGAACATTTCTACGTTAATATTTTTCGTTTTAATCGGTTAATTTGTTAATTAAATTGTTTGTAAAATTAATGCAAATTCATGTGTATATATATATTTATATGTATGTATATATATGTATAGTTGTTAATTAGTTGCTAATTATGTAGTGTTTAACTTGTTAATTTAATTAGTATGTAATTAATTATAAATTTGATAATATTATATTTATATGAATTAGAAATAATTATCAATATTTGTTGTGTTAAATTTAATTTTAATTGCATGATATATTTAATTAATTATATATGTGATGAATATTGATGTTCGATTATCTACATTAATTATTTATTTGATGAACGATGTATAGTTATATATATATTTAAAGTATAATTAATTAATTAATTATGTTGGAGTGGAGGGGATTGATGAATATTGTTGGTTGTTTGCTAGCTATAGAATGTGCGTTTCGACTTGATTAATTTTAATTAAGTCCGAAATGGATGCACTATAGGATCTTAGTTAACTAGAGAATACGATAATAATAAGCGAAACTCTGCCGAAAATTTTAGATTAACTATATTAAATTAACAATAGGATAAATATAATGGATTTATATATTAATTTTTTATTAAATTTTGAATATTCTTTAATTTGAAACAGATTATAATATGAGTTATTCAAGTCGTAATTGGATGTATGGTCCAAGAACAATTAATGGAATGATAGCTCCCGACTTTCTTAGTGGTCTTGAATCGTTTATACAATTCACAACTAGCAATCCTGATTGGATGAGTGAAGGAGATATTAGGTGTCCCTGCTCGAAATCTAGATGTAGGAACCAAAGGTTTAGAGCACCAATTGACATGAAAACACATTTGTATATAAATGGGTTTATGCCCAATTATCACAATTGGATTTTACACGGTGAACAAAATTGGGGTCATCTACCACACCAAAACTATGATCAGTCGGCGTCGACTTCGTACGGAGTAGATGATACTGCAGGGTCTACCTCGTACCATGACATGATCACAAATCTAACTGGTCCTAACCTTCATTTTGGAAATGTGAAAGATGAACCTATTAATGAGGAGCCCCCAAATGAGCATGTTGCTCAATTTTATGACATGCTATGTGCAACAAACCAGGATTTGTATCCTGGTTGCGAAACACACTCACAATTGTCATTCAACGCCCGACTGTTGAACATTAAAACTGAAAATAGACGGTCTGAGAGAGGTTATAATCAAGTTGTTAACTTGATTTGGGAAATTGTGTTGGGAAAATCGGGGTGCCCAGAATCTATTCGGGATGAAATTTAAATACGAATTTAAATTCAATTATTACTAGCATGAATTAATCCTAATTAATTCAAATAATAATTCCAACAACTAATATTCATCATGCATGTTGAATTAATTTCACATATAAACTATGGCGGAAAAACAAGTAAATATGTGATTATGTACCTCTTGTAGAATTGGCCTTTGATTTAACGGGACAAAAACGATCTCGCTTCTATCAACCCAAAAGCCTTCTCAAGTATTTCCCTTTCGCCTTACTTGATCACCGGTGGGAGATGCTTTCAAGTAATTTAATAAACTAAGGAAAAAGAAAAATATCTATGCTCTTGATTTTTCCAACGTATGGAATTATGTACATGGGGATGAAATAATCATCCCCTATTTATAGAGTGTGTTGGCCGAAATTTACATGTGGATTAGGGCTTGGAGAAAATCTTTTCTTAGACTCTAAGAAATCTTGAATATATCTCATATATTCTTTTCTCCATAAAAAAAATATTCCACAAAAATCCCACTCACCCTTTTAATCTTGTTATTTTCGAAACCAATGATATAAGAATCCAAGATTTGGATCTTCTTGAATATATGAGATAATCTTGTATTCAAAGAATACTTATCTTCCATAATATCTTTCCAAGAAAATCAACAAAATCTTTTCTTACTTCACATAAGCAATTTTCGAAAATTACATGTGGAAAATCAGCATAATATTAACTTTTTATTTTAATCACCTTATCATTATTGGGCTACTTAATGGGCTACTTGAGGGGCCTTTAAGGAGAATTAAGATTGGACCTCCTAATGGACTTCTGAATTTCAATATTGAGCCCCAATATAATTCAATCCATTAATATTAATTATTACCACTAATAAATTAATATTGCACTATCCATCTTAATCCATATTACGATAATATGGGCAACCGGTTATTATTTCCCGCATTTAAGATTATCAAGTCCATTAATTAATTAAGCTTCTGAATAGCTCAAAATTAATTAATATATTTCACCTTGGAGTAAAGACAGCTCAACATTATTATCCGTACCGAAGAAACTGATTCTTCACTTGCAAGATTTGGTACGATAAAACTTCTGAGCCCACCAAGGGGACTAATCACACGAGCCGTACTCGCACGCGTTTCTCCGTGTTAAATCTTAGCAACCGTCGTATGATTAATATTACTGCCCAAGACACAAAGTTCGAAGTCACAATGATTCTCACCCAACATGAATCAAAGCAGTAACCATTAAGCACACACGGTCCTATTTAAGTGACGGAGATTAAGAAATCAACAACCACTGAGGTCTAATTCTTCACATTTCAGAACAGAAGAATTTATCCTCGCTGTAGGTCCTCTTCAACACATACTAAATGTGCTAGTGCAATCTCTTAGTCAAGACAGACCAATCTGAGACTTACACATCGACCTTTCATGGCGGATTGTTCAATTCCACCTAGGTCGTGAAAATGTACGTTTAGTTACAAGGAAACTGTTAATGTCGTCTTCCGTGATCAGGTATCACCACATTAACTACAATGTAACTAGTACTTATTATGAACTGTTTGCAATAAATATTCAATATTCAATCATATCTAAAGCATATGCGATAAAAGAATTATTCTCATAAAACAAGTGTTAAATACATGAGTTATACGAAGTAAAAGCATACTTTCACGTATAACTCCGACAATCTCCCACTTATACTTAAAGTCTGCTTTTAGTATACATCATGCATGTCTTAGTGTAGTAGCTCTACGTGACATCTCATGTCAACCTACACTAACCTAATAATTCCTCCCACTTATACTTAAAGCAGATTGGCAATTGTCTTGACTCTCATTCCATCCACATGCCTCTCGAATGTACTCTGAGGCAGACCCTTTGTGAATGGATCAGCTAGGTTGTCACCCGACGCTATCTTTGCCACCTCTATATCTCCTCTCTTAACGATTTCTCGTATAAGATGGTATTTTCTTTCTATGTGTTTGCTGGCCTTGTGGGCTCTCGGTTCCTTTGAATTTGCAACTGCTCCGGCATTGTCACAGAAGACAGTTATCATGCCGGGCAAATTCGGAACAAAGTCCAAGTCCACTAAGAAGTTCTTGAGCCAAACTGCCTTTTTCGCTGCTTCACAAGCAGCTACATACTCGGCTTCCATGGTCGAATCAGCGATGCATTTCTGCTTATCGCTTATCCATGTCATGGCTCATTCTCCCATGCAAAACACACTACCCGAGGTAGATTTTCTGGATTCTATATCTGATTGGAAATTTGAGTCCGTGCATCCGATGGGAATTAGATTGTCTGACTATTAAATCAGCATTCCATACCAAGTTCTTTTCAGAAACTAAAGAACGCATTTAATTGCAATCTAATGTGCTTTCCCGGGGTTACTTTGATATCTTGCCATCATGCCTACGGCAAAGCAGATATCCGGTCTCGTACACAACATTACATACATAAGATTTCCTACGTCTGAAACGTACGGAACATCTTTCATGTTATCTATCTCCACTTACGTCTTAGGGCATATTTCTTTGGATAGATGGATTCCGTGCGTAAAAGGTACAAAAACCTTTCTTGGAATCTTGCATGTTGAAATGCTTCAAAACAGTGGCTTTGTATGAAACTTGCGATAAGCCCAACATCCTCCTCTTGCGATCTTGAGTGATCTTGATCCCAAGGATGTGGCCGGCTTTCCCTAAGTTCTTCATATCAAAATGTTTTGACAGCCATACCCTTACGTCTGACAATACCTTTACATTGTTTCCAATGAGCAGAATATCGTCTACGTATAATACTAAGAATACCACCGCAATTCCGTCACGCTTCTTGTACACACAACTTTCGAACTCGTTTTGATCAAACCCATAAGACTTAATCACTTGATCAAAACATTGGTTCCAAGTACGCGACGCTTGCTTAAGTTCATAAATGGATCTCTTAAGCTTGCAAACGAGGTGCTCTTGGCCTTTTTCAATAAAAACCTTTGGGCAGTTGCATATAGATATATCCCGCCAAGACTTCCGTTAAGGAAAGCCGTCTTGACATCCATTTGCCAGATCTCGTAATCTAGATGCGCAGCGATCGACAAGAGAATACAGATGAACTTAAGAATAGCTACAGGCGAAAAGCCCTCTACCCTTCCGTCCGGTCCTCTTTTCCTCTTGTACACCCACTTGCATCCAATGGGTTTTACCCCACTAGGTGGATCGACCAACTCCCACACTTGATTATGATCCATCGAACCCATCTCGGTTTCCATTGCTGTTTGCCACGCCTCCGCGTCTTTGTCTTGGATTGCCTTGTCGTACGTCCATGGGTCTGATTCATCACCGGGAATCAAATCCGAAGATTCTCCAATTCCCATGAATCTCTCGGGTTGCCTAGCAATCCTCCCACTACGATGGGGTTCTAGTTGTGAAGATGTGACGTGTGGTACTTCATCTTGTATACTTGGTATAGGAGTTTGCCCTCTTAACTCGTCTAAGGTAATCTCACTTCTGGGCTTTCTTTTGTTCATATAGTCTTCCTCCAAAAATTTAAAGTGTGAACTAATCACGGTCTTTTGATCCTTGGGACTATAGAACATACACCCTTTCGTTCCCGTAGGGTATCCTATAAACAACCTTAATTCCGAACGTGGATCCAACTTACCGGCTTCCTTGTCTAGCACGTATGCCGGACAACCCCAAATCCGCAAGTGTCTTAGACTGGGCTTGCGCCCGGTCCACAATTCCATTGGGGTTTTAGGAACCGATTTGGATGGCACCAAGTATAGAATGTAAGTCGTTGTTTCCAAGGCATTACCCAAAACGACTTGGGTAAATCCGAATAACTCATCATGGATCTGATCATCTCTAAAAGAGTCTGGTTCCTTCGTTCCGCTATACCGTTCTTTTAAGGGGTTTCCGGTGCGGTCAACTGGGATACAATCCCTTCGTCCGATAAGTAGTTCAAGAATTCATTGCTGAGGTATTCGCCTCCACGATCTGATCATAGAAACTTGATACTCTTTTCCCTATGTTTCTCGGCTTCGGCCTTAAACTCCATGAACTTATCAAAAGTTTCAGACTTATGCCTCATAAGGTAAACGTACCCAATTCTTGAGCAATCGTCAAAGAAGGTGACAAAATACTCATACCCCTTTCTCACTTTGATCGTCATTGGACCACACACATCGGTATGAACGAGTTCAAACACTTTCGTAGCTCTATTCCCCTTGGCTCCAAATGCCCTCTTGGTCATTTTACCCTCTAAACAGGATTCACAAGCTGGAAACGGTTCTACTTGGAATGATTCCAAGGATCCGTCTTTCACCAATCTTTCTATCCGCATTAGATTAATATGACCTAGTCAAAAGATACCATAGAAGTGTTTCGTTCATGTCCGAAGAACGCTTTCTTTTATTTCCCGAAATGATCGACGTGTTATTAGATTCATTATGAGTGGTATGCCCAATAAATGGTATAAAGATCATCCAACAATATTCCGAAACAGATAAACTCATTGTTTCAAGCAATAATAACATCCTTATTAAAAGAAACTTAGTATCTATTCAAAACAGTTTAGAAACTAAAGGTTGAGTTCTTTCTAAACTAGGAACATGAGGAATGTCTCTCAAGACCATAACTCTATCTTCGCAAGATAGGAGCACTTCTCCCATTGCTTCAGCTGCCACTCTCGTAGCATTGCCCGGTGTGATGGGGATCTTACTTCCTCTAAGTCGTCGGGTTAGCTTGAACCCATGAAACAAATGTGATCAGTAGTTCCCGTATCCACTATCCACGAATAGACAGCATACGCCACTTCACAAGTTTCGACGACTAGGGTGTGTGAATTACCTAACTTTCCTAGCCTCTTAGGCTTGGAACAGGAAGACCTCCATTGTCCTCTCTCACCGCAACTAAAACACTTCCCCTTTGATGCTAGCCTTTGCATTTGCCTTTCGCAACAGTTGGATTTGCTTGGATCCGGCCTTTGGGTCTCTTCCTCTTCTTCCCTTCCTTTGGGACCAAAAGAGGTAGACGAACCATTAGCCACCATAGCACTAGACTGGTGCTCCATTATCACCTCCACCGAAACTAAAGCTTGCAAGAGCTCGGACAAACGACTTGTCCGTTCATTCATCTGACAGTTCAGATGAAACTACTCAAAGCTTCTCGGTAGAGAATGGTATATGATATCAACCTAAGAAGGGACATCAAAATCTGCACCAAGTACTTCCAACTTGTTAAGGTATGTCATTATCTCGAGAACGTGCTCCCTCATGGGCGTTCCCTCCACCATTTCCAACTTGACCGAGTCATGTTTGGTGAACTGATTAGTCATGGGTTTGATGTGAAGACATCTCTTCAAGGTCTTCCATGATTTCAACAGCGGATACAATGTCCTCATGAATATGCCTCAAATCCTCAGACAGAAAGGTCAAGATGATGCACTTCATGTGTTCATTATCATGCTTCCAATCATAAACTGCCTTTTCCCATTGCTTGACTTATCATTAGGCTTGCCGGGTATATTAACTTGAATAACCCAATTGTGTTTTTGTGCAGTAAGGACAAAATTTAAATTACATTTCCAATCGATATAAATCTCAAGAAATATTGTTAACTTTAAAGTATATAAAACAGTTGATTAAAAGGTTGCGACATGATGAACTGAGAATAAAACATACATTCATATCAATATCTAGAAAAATATGAAATTATCACATAATTCGATCACATCAATTATATTGAAACCTTAAAACAATATATTCATGCATCAGCCAACATCTCGAAACAATTTAAATGCGCCACGAGGGGTGGTCTATACATTTAAACACATTCAAGCGGATCACAAACTTAAAAGTTACAAATTCTTAATTCAAAATTAATAGTTGGCTCCCACTTTGACCACATAGAAATTGACAGGGACTCCGAGGGGAGTAAGTTAATATCAATTTCCTATGCCTAAGTAATAACCATAATTAAATACAGGATTATTATTTCGCTTTGAGCAAGCCACTCGTGGTGAGGGTCAATACCGCCACTAGTAATAATCCACAATCATCCTTTCGGAATTTATTCATGTGAAATCCGTTCTTTTGGCCGATCCGAGGGGGAAATGTATTCCAAAAGAACTTCACAAATAAATAAATTATGGAGGTCAAATTAATCCAATTTTAATATCCGGAATAAAATTGCGATTAAGGTAACATACTTAGTAATTTTCGAAAGTAAGGTTTTTCTTGGACAATTAAAATCATGCAAACACATATTAACAAATAATAATAAGTGCACGAAATAAAACATCCATCAAAACAAAATTAAACACATTGGAGCACTCAATCCAATTGTCATGGTTTAATTTCTTCACGTCTTGATGCGAAAATTGTCCTTGTTGCTTTTCATCGTTCGTCTCGACACGCTCCCACTCGAACAGCAACACTTCATCAAAAACAGCTTCGTTTGGGGTTCGGGACGACGTTCAAAATCACACAAAAAAAACAGAACTGAAATAAATTCCACAGCCCGAGATACGGCGCGCGTCGGCCCATGAAGTGGGCCCGCGCGTCTCTCGGTCAGAAGCGCCGAAGCGCTGCACGGAGGCGCGTTGAGATGCTGCAGCGAAGCGCTGAGGCGCCGCACCCGAGGCGCTGCAGCGAGGCGCTACGGGCCGTGCCCGAGGCGCGCGTGCGCTCATGCGCGCTGCCGCCAATCCGTCGCGCGCGAGTCGTGCGCCATGCACCCCGTGCGCCTGATTTCACTGTTCGTTCTCGTTTTCTTCACCCCATGCATGATTTTACGCCCGTGCATGCGTCACGCATGTGCACCCGTCATCCGGGTACGCCGTCTTTAATTCTCCGTTCTTCGTCACGATCCGGTTACAATTTATTTTTACAAAAAAATAAATACTTGATCTAGACTAGTCTATTACAATGATCGAATCAAAATAAAAACAACTAATCTACTCGTGGATTTTCTCACAAGAAAAACGAATTCGAACGAATCGAATTAAAAACAATTAATTTCACACGCATGAATATAACAACATTAAAACCATGACAATTGGATACCTGCAAAAAAGATCTAGCAATGCTACTATCCAATTTCAATTTAATGTTTAACAATTTAAATTCAAATTTAAAGATCAGAGCCCGAAACCGTGGCTCTGATACCAGTTGTTGGGAAAATCGGGGTGTCCGGAATCTATTCGGGATGAAATTTAAATACGAATTTAAATTCAATTATTACTAGCATGAATTAATCCTAATTAATTCAAATAATAATTCCAACAACTAATATTCATCATGCATGTTGAATTAATTTCACATATAAACTATGGCGGAAAAACAAGTAAATATGTGATTACGTACCTCTTGTAGAATTGGCCTTTGATTTAACGGGACAAAAATGATCTCGCTTCTATCAACCCAAAAGCCTTCTCAAGTATTTCCCTTTCGCCTTACTTGATCACCGGTGGGAGATGCTTTCAAGTAATTTAATAAACTAAGGAAAAAGAAAAATATCTATGCTCTTGATTTTTCCAACGTATGGAATTATGTACATGGGGATGAAATAATCATCCCCTATTTATAGAGTGTGTTGGCCGAAATTTACATGTGGATTAGGGCTTGGAGAAAATCTTTTCTTAGACTCTAAGAAATCTTGAATATATCTCATATATTCTTTTCTCCATAAAAAAAATATTCCACAAAAATCCCACTCACCCTTTTAATCTTGTTATTTTCGAAACCAATGATATAAGAATCCAAGATTTTGATCTTCTTGAATATATGAGATAATCTTGTATTCAAAGAATACTTATCTTCCATAATATCTTTCCAAGAAAATCAACAAAATCTTTTCTTACTTCACATAAGCAATTTTCGAAAATTACATGTGGAAAATCAGCATAATATTATCTTTTTATTTTAATCACCTTATCATTATTGGGCTACTTAATGGGCTACTTGAGGGGCCTTTAAGGAGAATTAAGATTGGACCTCCTAATGGACTTCTGAATTTCAATATTGAGCTCCAATATAATTCAATCCATTAATATTAATTATTACCACTAATAAATTAATATTGCACTATCCATCTTAATCCATATTACGATAATATGGGCTCCCGGTTATTATTTCCCGCGTTTAAGATTATCAAGTCCATTAATTAATTAAGCTTCTGAATAGCTCAAAATTAATTAATATATTTCACCTTGGAGTAAAGACAGCTCAACATTATTATCCGTACCGAAGAAACTGATTCTTCACTTGCAAGATTTGGTACGATAAAACTTCTGAGCCCACCAAGGGGACTAATCACACGAGCCGTACTCGCACGCGTTTCTCCGTATTAAATCTTAGCAACCGTCGTATGATTAATATTACTGCCCAAGACACAAAGTTCGAAGTCACAATGATTCTCACCCAACATGAATCAAAGCAGTAACCATTAAGCACACACGGTCCTATTTAAGTGACGGAGATTAAGAAATCAACAACCACTGAGGTCTAATTCTTCACATTTCAGAACAGAAGAATTTATCCTCGCTGTAGGTCCTCTTCAACACATACTAAATGTGCTAGTGCAATCTCTTAGTCAAGACAGACCAATCTGAGACTTACACATCGACCTTTCACGGCGGATTGTTCAATTCCACCTAGGTCGTGAAAATGTACATTTAGTTACAAGGAAACTGTTAATGTCGTCTTCCGTGATCGGGTATCACCACATTAACTACAATGTAACTAGTACTTATTATGAACTGTTTGCGATAAATATTCAACATTCAATCATATCTAAAGCATATGCGATAAAAGAATTATTCTCATAAAACAAGTGTTAAATACATGAGTTATACGAAGTAAAAGCATACTTTCACGTATAACTCCAACAAATTGTTCCTCCTGAAAATCTAGTGCCCAGGAAATTTTCTGATAGCAAACAACTAATGAGTGGGTTGGGTCTTCCAGTAGAGAGGATTGATTGTTGTGCACAGAATTGTATGATATATTGGGGTAATGATAGTGAACTTGAACATTGTAAGGTTTGTGGTCATCCATGGTTTAAACCCTGTAAGCGTGGTGTTGATGGTCAATGGAAAAAGAAAAAGCCTTACAAGGAGATGTTCTAATTTCCTATCATTCCTCAACTGCAAAGATTGTATCAGTCTGTTGCTACTGCAAAAGATATGACATGGCATGCAAGTTGCTCTAACGATGATTCTGGTGTTATGTGTCACCATACAGACTCATTGGCTTGGAAACACCTGGATAATTTGTATCCTGAATTTGCTTTCGAGATTCGGAACATAAGGTTGGGCCTAAGCACCGATGGTTTTCAACCATTCGGACAGTCTGGGAAACAATATTCTTCAGGGCCAGTGATAGTGACACCGTACAATCTACCTCCATGGTTGTGTATGAAAGATCAATTCATGTTTCTTACGGTACTAGTGTCTGGTCCTAAAAATCCTAAGGATAAATTGGATATTTTTTTACAGCCTTTGATCCGTGATTTGATGTATTTATGGGAAATTGGGGTGGAAATGTACGATGTTGCTACAAAGCAAAATTTTCTGATGGGAGCTGCACTAATTTGGACCATCAGTGACTTTTCAGCTTACTCAATGTTGTCTGGATGGAGCACTGCTGGATGGACAGCTTGTCCTTACTGTGGAGAATACACTGATGCTTTCACCCTGAGGCTCAGTCGTAAACAGTCGTGGTTCGACAACCATCGTAAATTCTTACCTAGATACCATCCGTATCGGAGAAACAAGTCTGCATTTAGAAAGAATGTGATAGTGGATGACCCACCACCACCCATTCGATCAGGTGAATCACTCCTAAATGAAATCAATTGGGTGGGATGTCAAAAAGTGACAGAAGATGGTGCCGAGGCCCACAACAAGAGATTGGAAACTGGTTGGAAGAAGAAAAGTATTTTCTGGGATTTGCCGTATTGGAGTACCTTGTTGATCCGTCATAATCTGGACGTGATGCACATTGAAAAAAACTTCTTTGATAATTTGTTCTACACTGTAATGAATGTGGAAGTGAAAACAAAGGACACGAATAAGTCCATAGATGAACTTAATGAATATTATCGTCGTCCATCACTTGTGAAATGTCCACATACAGGAAAGTACCCCAAAGCTTGTTATTCACTTGATAAGAGACAAAAGGATGTTGTGTGCAGATGGGTAGATGAGCTAAAGTTTCCTGATAACTATGTGTTCAACCTGTCTCGAACTATTGACTGGACAAAATTGAAAATGTTTGGGTTGAAGAGTCGTGATTGTCACGTGTTTATGCAGAGGCTACTCCCGATTGCTTTCCGTGAAATTCTTCCACAGAACGTGTGGAAAGCTATAACTTAAGTTTGTTTATTATTCAAGGAGTTGACTTCTACAACGATTACAGTTGAGAACATGACTCGGTTGGAAGTAGATATTCCGCTGATCTTGTGCAAGTTGGAACGTATATTTCCACCCAGCTTCTTTAATTCGATGGAGCATCTACCTGTACACCTTGCATACGAAGCACGGGTGGCTGGTCCTATACAATACAGATGGATGTATCCATTTGAGAGGTAATCTACAACTTTCAAATATTTGAACAATTAGCGGTTATTATACTCACTATTGATGCTTCTGGTTAGGTATCTTCACAATTTAAAACTCAGTGTGGGTAACAAGGCTCATGTTGAAGCTTCGATCGCAAATGCATATCTAACAAAAGAAGCATCAATTTTCTGTTCCCACTACTTTGAGGATCATGTTCTGACGAGGCGTCATAATGTACCTCGTAATTACGATGGTCGTGGCGCCGAAGAACTCCAACCCGGTACTCCATCAATTTTTATACCTCCTGGATGACCACTTGGACAGAAGAATACAAACGAAGAGAATAATACAACTCACACCTACGTGTTACTGAATTGTAACGAGGTGCAACCGTATGTTGAGTAAGTTAATATTCAACATCGTCCATCTATAATTATTACAAAATATCATTATAATGATAATATTGTACATCTTCCCTCTTGTAGTATGTTTATGCATCAACTTCAAAGTGTTCAACCGAATCTCTCTAGGGCTGAACAAGACGATAAACTTCAACATCAGTTTGCGTCATAGTTTGAACAAGTTGTAAGTCAAGTTGATAAAATTATATAAATAATAAAATATATACATAGACTCAGGATTAAATATTTTGTCAACTATAGGTTAAGGTAAACAATATTCAGAACCGGTGGATACGTGATCTCTCCAGCGGTCCTGTAAGTTGTGTTACCACATATCCTGGGTATTACGTGAATGGATAAAAATTTCACACACGCACTTATGGTGAATCAAAATCGACTGTGAACAGTGGAGTTTGTATCAAGGGGACAAACTATGATTCAGATGAGAATGATTTCTATGGGATCCTTGAAGAAGTATTACAGTTGGAATACCCTGGACGACTTGAGAAAAAAGTGGTTCTGTTCAAGTGCGAGTGGTATGATCCTACCGTGCCAAATGGAACAAGAATACATCCTAACTACAAACTTGTGGATGTTAATCGGAGAAGAGTATATGGCCGTTATGATCCTTTTGTATTAGCAAACCAAGCCACTCAAGTTTACTATTGCAAATACCCGAGGGTGCGAAATCATGAATGGCTTGCTGTTTGCAAAGTCAAACCGAGATCCTTAGTGGAAATTGATAAAAGGAATGAACAAGAGCTACCCCCATTCCAAGACGATGAGATTGATTCACAAATGAATAATGTGCAAATAGACAGTGATCCTATCGTGTTGGCAGATGTCAGTGGTGCACTAATTCAAATTGAGAATGATGATGTTGAAGGAGGAGGAGGAGGAGGAGGAGGAGGAGGAGGAGGAGGAGGAGGAGGAGGAGGAGGAGGAAGAAGAAGAAGTAGAAGATGAAGAAGAAGAAGAAGAAGAAGAAGAAGATGATGATGATGATGATGATGATGATGATGATGATGATGATGATGATGATGATGATGATGATGATGATGATGATGATGATGATGATGATGATGATGATGATGATGAACATAATTCATACTCAGATGAAGATTAAGTAGTTTAGTAATTGTTATCTCGATGTTAGAAATTATTTAATGTGTACACCTAAATTTTGATTGATCATTTATGTGATAATATGTTATTATATTAATTGTTATCTCGGTGTTATAAATTATTTCGTGATGCACCTAAACTTTGATTATTTGATCATTTATATGATAATTAATACGTTATGTTTAAAATTTTACAGATGAGCGGATCCGATCGTAGCTCTAGCGAGGGACGGAGACATAGTACAGGTCGTGGGGGTCGAGGCCGATCTAGTGGGGCGCAGAACACAGTACATATACCATACATACCAGTGCCAGTTCCGTTGATCCCCACGACTTATGACGAGGAAGCTAAGCAGTATACCGACTCGGATTCTGAAGAACAGTCGGATTCACAAATGGCCGGACAGAGACTAGATGTGTATATTGCCTACGATACGTATGTTAGACTTACTATTTTCATGAATTTTGAGGAATATATATCCGTGAATATTAATTATGTATTACAAACTTATTTTGCAGCTTGATGCCTTCGAATCCGGTCTCCAAGCTGATCAGACGTATCATGGCTGGACATATGGAGTTGGGTGCCTTCACCTTCAGGATGATATCCGAAGAAAGACTGCAGGAGTACTGGGAGACATTTCAGGTATATATTCATTTGATTTATAATGATATTATTGTATGACATAATAACATCTTTGTTTATCAGAAAGAGGCTAGGTGGGATCCTACTGTCACTTCCACACAGTATGTGCATCACTTGTTCCTGAAAAGGGTTGCTGAAAGATATGTAGATCTTTTGAACTCTGTGAAAAGAAAATGGGAGTTGAAGGGTAAGAAGCCGCAGTGGGATACAAAAGTGTGGAAGGTCTTGCTCGCGTACTGGGACAGAGATGACGTGAAAGCCAAATCCGCACAATGTAGACGGAACAGACTATCTGAGCCTGCTGGCCCGGGTACTGGCATTTCCACCCATTAAGGTGGATCTCGTGGTGCCGTCGAGATTGCCCTGGATATTGTAAGTCATTTGTTGATACCATATTTTAAGTTTTATAATATGTATACATATTTTAAGTTTTAATCATCATGTTCTAAATTATAGGAGAGGGAGAAGGGACGCCCCGCCATAGATTGGGAAATTGTGGAGCACTTCCACTACCGTGGTCCAGGACAGTATACATACGGCCTTATATCTGATACATTGGTAAGTATTCTTGTTACATTTTAAAATAATATGAATATTTAAGAATATTTAAATATCTAAAAAAATAATTCTCTAAAAAAATGTGCAGGCTGATGTACAAGCGAGAGTCTCCCAACTGCACCCTACCTCTGACTCTGACGAGCAACCTCTTGAACCCAGTCTTCCAGAGTTATCTCAGATGTACGTCAAGACTGTGGGAAAAAGCATGGTAAAGTTTGTGGGCTCGGACAATTAGGAAAGTCCAGACGCATAGTCTCCGGCCCATGCGGGAGCTGGGACTCATATTGGAGCCTATAGCCAAATTGATGTGGATCAACTACTCACTGAGGAGCGTGAGAGAACGCGCAGAGAGACGGCTGAGGAGAATCGACGATTGTTGGAGCAAGTGGAAGAGAGACAACGGCACCTGCGTGAGGAGATGACCCAGAACTTCCAAAATCAGTTTACCGAGTGGTTGTGGGCATCACAACAGGGATCCGGACCCAGCGTCCCACAAGCTGGTGGTTCTCCCCCGCCTCCATCCGATGAGTATCCCCCACCTCGAGGACCGGGTTCGAGCCGTGGCAAGGGACCGAGATCCTGATCATCTTGAAGTTGAAACTTTTGAAAAATGATTAACTATTTTCATGAATGTTTGAGAGTATTGCTTGGAGTATTAATTATTGTGCATCGTCTTTATTAAGCTTGAGAAGTTTATTTTCATTAATGTTTGTGAAATCCGGAGCTATTTATCGTGTTTAGTAAGATTTTTAATTAATTATTTAGGTTAATCTGTGTATGTGCTTTAATTATAAGTAATATTTGATTAATTTAGCCATAATATATTCAAAATATTTTAATTAAAAAAATTAATATATATATGTATGCACAAGGGCGTTAATTTTTTATATTTAAAAAGATATATACATAAGTGAAAATATAATTTTGCAAGTGTTAATTTCATTTTATATGTGAGAATAATATAAATTTCATTTTTAAGTTGTTACCATAATTGTAATGATATATAATAATTAATTAAAAGTGTAATCATAATATAAATTATTAAATATAATTCAAAGTATGTAATTTAAAATGATATATTAATTTAATTAATTTTGAAGGTGTTATGGTAAATAAAATGATTTATAATAATATTAATTAATTAAAGGTATAAACAAAATAGGAGTTAAGTGTTTTAACAAAGAAAACAAAATAAGAAATAATATATATACTATTACAATAGAAAATATTTCGAATGACAAGCCTTGCTCAAACGGTAAGGAGAAAGGCGATAGGTCTCCCATGCTAGGGAGGTCACGGGTTCGAAACAGGTTGGTGGCGGGTCGCTTGTGGGTCGGGTCGGGTTGCCCGCCCAACTGATGCGGCCCGCGAATTTTTTTTTTTTTTAAATTGGCTGGACGAGGGCGTCCCCCTCCTGAATAAACAAGGGGCGAGACGAGGGCGAGGGCAACCGTACTCGCCAAGCTCTAGCGACACGAGACGAGGGCGCGGCCCACGGTAAGGTGGACGAGGGCTCTCCCCTCGTTAGTTGACGAGGGCCCCGATTTTGAACCAGACGAGGGCATCCCCCTCGTTAGTAGATGAGGGCGCTCTCTCCTCGTTAGTTAACGAGGGGCGAGCCGAGGGGGAGCCTACCGATGCCTGTTTTGTCGAGGGTCTCTCCCCCTCTTTAAATCTCACTTTAACCCTCTGCCCCTCTTTGAATCTCTCCCTATATTCCTCTTTAATTCAACAGTATTTTGTAGTGAATGGCATTATTGTTCTTTAAAAAAAAAAAAAAAAACTTCTGGAACAAAAATTATATTACCTCCGTTAGATTAATGTTTTCACATTCCACTATTCACTATCCTACAAACACCTTTAAATTATATTTCATTCTATTAATAATTATATAAAAAAAAAATCATTTTGTTTCGTTCACCCAGATTGAACAATACACTCGTTAAAAAACTATTTTATCCATTTAAACACTACATTTCAACTTTTGTATCAAAATTCTTAAAAAATCAGCTGTACAAACATTAAAAAGATGGAGGTTGCATAATTTAAGGATTTAAAAAAAAAAAAAAATTAGTTCAATCATCTTTCAAAATAAAATTCTAATAATTCAAAATAATTACTCACGTTTTTACTTGTTATAAAGTTCCTACCAACACGTCACGTACACTGATAATCGCCATTGATGTGCATAAATAATAATTGCATGTACGCGAAAAAGATAAATGCATGTATCAGAATGAGAGAGAGAGAAATTAATACTAGAAAAAAGATGAAATAAGTAAATAATAGTGGGGCCAAAAGCTGAGTATGGAAGATGTGATCATGTGCTAGATCCCATAAATCCCACCCTTCCCAAGGTTCCAATTAATCTTATTTTTTTAGCCCTTAAAGGAAGTCATCGACTCAAATTTTGGATGGCACATTTCTTATTTTTTAAAACAAAAAAACTTTTGAAACAAAAAAAAAAAAAAAAACGAGAATAAAAGCTAACGAGGAAACATGTAATTTATCAACAATGATGATGTTTATATAATTAAATTTTGTTTCGACGGATCCTTAAACTATTTTTTGTTTAAAAAAATCTTTCAATTATTAATTTTTATTTCACAAAGCCCCTAATGACAAAAATTCACAAATTTTGCTAAGTTGTTTTAATGTTCATATTATAATATGAGAAATCAATTAAATTTAATGCTATTAAAATCAAATTACGACAAAAAACATGTCTTTAACAAATTTTCAATATAGGTCTTATGAAACAAGAATTATATACTTTAAAGATTTTTTTAAACAAAAAATATATAGTTTTAGAGCCTAGTGAAACAAAAATTTATAATTTAAGAGTTTTTCAAAACAAAATTTGATAGTTCAGGAGCTTTTTCATACATTATACCTAAAAAAAAATTGTAGATAAATCATAAGTAATTCTACTACATAATTTTTTGTTGGAAATATTGATAAATTTTCTAAGCAATTTTTGATCCGAAACAAAGTGAACGGAACAAGCAACTTTGGATTCCATTGCATCAAGTACTGGAGAAGCAGTTGGAAGATGAAGTAATAAAGAGAGTGATTAATAAAGTAGAAACGTCGACATTAGAGATTTAGGAGAGATGAAAATAGGGATGCATGCGAAAAGATAGATGATATAGATAATGGCGAGACAAACGAATAAATCCCTTGTCCGAAATAGGTCCACTATTTTAATGTCTCTCTCTTTCATCACTGACACGAGAGTTTTTTTATACGGATTAGGCATGTTCCTCGAACCAATTCACATGCTTTGTCACTTACCCTTTCATCACATTGTATATATGTACCTCCAAATTTTATCATTTCTTACCCAAAATGCGATCTAAATTGAATGTATCTAAATAAAATGAAAAGTATTGCATGGGATAGGTCTCTTATATATAAGTTTCACCCCACAATTTTATTTTATCATTTTATTTTTCTTAATTTTTAAATGTGAAACTTGTTTGTAGTATTTAAATATATAAAATAATTTTTTGATGATGACATATTATTCAATTTAAATGCACGAAACAAAACAAAGATGTTTTCTTGGTAATTATTAGTGGGATGAAATGTAATTTAGAAGTGGTTAAAAAGGCGGTGAATAGTGAAAATGTGAAAACAAAACTTAGATATGTATTTGTTATTTTCATTATAGAGTATTACTATCAAATTAATTTTTTAATGGTTTGATATCCAATCCAAGAATTGAATCCAAGAGCTTAATCACACCATTTATTAGAGGGGTGTTCAATTGAAATCAAAACAAATCTCTGTATAAATTCAAATCGGGACCTTAAAAGAAGCATACTTTTGAGTCCTAAATATTTTTTTATAAAATATATAATATTATTAAAAAATACATGTAACTTGCAAACAAATTTAGGGGTGCTTGGTAAATTCAAGGGTATGGAAAGGGAATGAAATGGGTATAGGTTTAGGAGGAGTATGGAATCAATCTCATACCTCCCATTAAGTTGGGTTTCATTCCATTCCTCACCCTAAACTAAACATATTAATGCATTTCATTTTCATTCCTTAACCTCTAACGTGCTCAACCAAAATGATTCACAATATAATTTCCCAAAACCAGAAATATGTCACGCCTAAACAAAAAATGAAATACAATTTGAAATTGAAGAATTTGGTTGATCACTTCCTTCTAAAATATTCATTACTCAAAAGAAATCTTTTAATTCGCGCGAAAGTATTCAAGGTAACAAGTGGTTGGAAATGTAAAAAAATAAATAACAATTGCAACATGTACATTTAGGTGAATCAACAGGCACCATTATCTTAAACAGTGTTTCAAGAATCTAATTAATTAAATAAAAATTAAGGAAAACTCCAGATTTAGGCTGTTTCTTATCTGTTTATTCTCGCATTAATATTATTATCACCAAAAATGTTATAATATTCCACACTTGGTAGACAATGAAACAGTGAACATTTCATCTGCAGGAAGTACACATCAATAATAATGGGGCGTTAATTACATCTGAAAGCTACTCATCACACGCCAAGTAAGAGAGAGAGAGATAAAGAGATCAAGAGAGAGAAAGTTGAAGTAGAAATCTCACATAGTTTAGGTATCACTTGTTGCTTTCTTACATACATGAATCCAACTTCAGAGAGATTCAGACAGTGAAAGGAGAAGAAGGCATGGGAAAAACCGGCAAGTGGATTCGAAACTTGTTGTCCGGGAAGAGAGAGAAAGGGGGCAAAGAGGAGAGAGAGACTAAAATTGATCAAAATCATAATGAGAATCTTCTTCATCAAAACCGGCCAACGACGCCGGTTTTGATCCCTCAGCCGACGACGCCGCGGGAGAAGCGACGGTGGAGCTTCCGTCGCTCCTCGGCCGCGGCCTCCGCCAAGGCGGAGGCGAGCTCCGTCGACAATGTGACGGATCTCCACGCGGAGAACGACGCCAAGAGGCACGCGTTGGCGGTGGCCGCAGCCACCGCCGCCGCGGCGGATGCTGCTGTCGCAGCGGCGAAGGCCGCCGCGGCCGTAATCCAGTTCACGGCCGCCGCCTCGGGTAGGAAGGCGAGCGCGGTTGAAGAGGCGGCGGCGGTCAAGATTCAGTCCGTATTCCGAGCTTACTTGGTATGAATTTTAACTGTTCAATTCTTTTATGTCACTTTTTTACTATAATAAATTGTCTAATAATAAAAAATTTGTCGCTCTACTTAAATGTTTTTAATGACAAAAAAATATTTTTTTAATTAAAATATAGCTAGGAAAAACTTTAATGACAGAATTTTCTGTCACTATATACAACAATTTTCTTGTGGTGTTAGTTGGATGGAGAAAATGTTTGTGAAATTAATCGAATAATTGGTGTTTTATTTATGTTAAAATATTTAGGCAAGAAAGGCTCTGAATGCATTGAAAGGATTGGTGAAATTGCAAGCATTGGTAAGAGGGCATTTGGTAAGAAAGCAAGCAACGGCTACATTGAGATGTATGCAAGCATTGGTGAGTGTTCAGGCCCGGGCCCGAGCCCAAAGAGTCAGAATGTCTGAAGAAACCAAATTTGTGGATCAAAAGCAGTATAATCACAGAAAATCTATGCAGGAAAATCGGTTTAGGAGCCCAAGTCAAGTAAGTTTTTATGATTTTCTTTCATTTTCGCTCCTCGGGCTTATAAAAATTGACTGCAAAACAGGATATGATCAGATCAAATTACAAGATCCACTTATTTTATTTTTTTATAGTTTTTTTTCTTTCCAATTTCATCAATTTTCCTTAAAAAAATGAAGAGATTCGTTTTTACTTGTGCAATTTTGAAAATTATTATTTCAGTTTGTATTTTTCATTATCTATGGTCATATTTTCGATCAATCACAGTGATTAAAAAATAATTAAAAATAAAGACAAAATATAGGGTGATAATGGTTTATACATGAACCATTGAAGAGTATTAGTTATTTTCACAGAAGTGTATTAGTTGTTTACTGAAACTAAACTAAGATTCTTCAGTGTAAAAAACTGATATATTTCAGTGAAAACAATTAATACGCTTCAATGATTTTTATATGAATCAATTTTACTCTATTATACATACTCTAAAAAATTATTTTATTTTATTTTGTATTCCGAAATACTCGTGACGGAGAACCGTATTGAATGACATAATTAATTAAATTTAAAGAAAATGAAAGAAAACCATTATATGCAAACTTGCCAAATCTCACATGATAAACATGCATGTAGGAATTCGGGCTGGAGGAGAACATAAAAATCGTGGAGATGGATCTCGGCGACTACAAGCCCGTGACAAGGGCCCGTAACAGCTACTCAAATCACACCCGGCCCGAACCCCGCCCCAAGCAAGAAAACCCCAACCAAATCTCCCCCTCCCCCTCCGTGATAACCGACGCGAGCCGTTTCGAGGAGTACTCGTTCGGCACAACGCAGAGTAGCCCGCAGTGCTACTCCGCGGTGTCCAAGCCCGACCCGGCCCGGATTCCATTTTCTTACCCTAGGTCAGAGTACGCGGAGTCCCTCTACAGCGAGTACGCGTTCTACCCCAACTACATGGCCAACACCGAGTCGTCTCGGGCTAAAGTACGGTCCCAGAGCGCGCCCAAGCAACGCCCCGTCGAGACGTTCGAGAGGCAGCCGAGCAAGCGGAGGCCGTCGATTGAAGGGAGGAATGTGCCTAGAGCGGTCAGGATGCAACGATCTTCGTCTCATGTGGGATCGACGGCTCAGAATTATCAATACCCTTGGTCAGTTAAGCTTGATAAGTCGGCTGTTTCACTTAAGGAAAGTGAGTGTGGATCTACTAGCACTATCCTTACTAATTACACCAATTATACGTCACTTGTGGGATTCGATGTAAGTTAAAATCATTCGTATATACTCTCTCAACATCACAATTTCTCATAATACCCTTCAACTTATGATAAAAAATAACAGTCGAAAATAGGATTATTAAAATTGGCCAGAGGGAGTATAATTTTTATATTTACATTTTCGTTTATAAATATAAAAAATCGAGATTGGTCATTATTTTGATGTCGAGTTTTGTTCTGATTTCAGGTGCAAGGGTCGAGGTATTAATTGACAATCGAGATTATCTACTCAATTTTGGTGTTACATTCTCCATTTCATTACCTTTAATACATAATATGTGTCATGATGATCTAAAATGTTTTATTGCACTAATTATTTATCAAAAGTAGTGAAAAACGAGATGGAACACCAAAATCAACTGCTAATTGATGGTGCTGAATTTGAAAATCAACATAGTTTTTTCTAAAAGCTCTAATCTCTAGAGCTTCTTAACGTGTGATAATTTTTAATTTTACTTGATTTGATCTTTGCTTTGGGGGAGCAATGTTTGAAGCTCTTGCTTGTAGTGTTACGTTCACCATTGTTAATTTTTATGATCATTTGACAAGTGCTTTTTTAGTTGTGATTTTAAGGCAGAATCAAGTTTATTCCAATGTAAACAGTTCACTTAGCTTGTTCATATATATTTTAATTTGAAGAGATTATTGCACTTTTTTCATTAATTCTTAATCATGGCCAATTTTGTTTTTTTGTTTTTTTATATTGTCCGAATAAGAGTACCAACATACACCAAGAGACATCTAAACATGCATAGTACGTCTCCCCTGATTCCGAGTTACGATAGCTTATATGGAGTATTATTGTTGTGCATATAAAGTGACACTATTTAAAAAATGTTTAATTTGTAATAATAACTTTGTATGCACAATGGTAATATTTTATATACATAATAATGATACTCTCCATACATAAAAATAATATTTGAAAAAAAATCACATGAACTCGAATTTTCATAAGTTTTAATCGTGAGACTCCATATATTCAATATTTTATGGGTTTAAACGCTAAATAGTGTTGCTATTACTATTAGGACAAGACTACTAACACCCACTTCTTTATGATTATTTTAATGTCATAGTAAATTGTCATTATGTATATTCATGCATTAGTCCCCTATAAATAGGGACCATGACACCTTCATTGTACACCACCAATAAGTTTAATACAAATAATTCTCCCTACATATTGTTCTCTCTTTATTTTGCATTCTCTATAATATTCATATTCCTATTAGTTTTATAACACGTTATCAACACGAGCCTTTATCTTGAGTTTAATAGAAGATATTTAGGCAAGTTCAAGTATCACACACAATTCTTGAGGTAATACTTTTTCTTTGTCAATTTGTTCTTCCATTATGGCCAACCTCACAAAATTAGAATTTGCAAATCTAGATTTCACCGGAAAAAATTACTTATCATGTATACTAGATGTTGAAATTCATCTTGAGGTAAGAGGTCTTTGCAAGGAATTTCAGAGCTCTCATGAAAAACTACAAAAAAAAAATGTATAAGAATAGCTATATGTTGAATTTGTGAGAATCATGAAATCTTACTGATACGCAGCAATCCCCATTCTTCCTTGAGAAGCATGCTTAATCACTGGCCTGAAGTGCTGAACTCTTGCGGTTGATTGAATGCCGAGTACCGAGTTCCTATGAAATGTGTTGATCAATGATTGATGTTTGTTTATTTTTAGTGCGATTTATGTGAATCTGAGTTTGATTAGTTACAAATTCTATGAAATTATATTTTAATATTTGAAATTGTGATTGATTCATTGTTGGTGGTTAATTGCGGCTGATTGACTGCCGAGTTTCTGTGAAATGTGTCGATCGATGATTGGTGATTGTTTATTTTTAGTACAATTTAAATGAATGAGTATCATTAGTATGGAATTAGATTTTGATCGATGAAAATAAAATCGATGATTTTAGATGAAAGATAAGTTGTAATGCTTCTATGCAATTTGTGATTGCAGGTACTGTTATTCTTTGGAATTGTAGTTGTACTTGCTGACTTCTTATACTTGAAAATTTTGGATTTAGGAAGAAATCTTCATTTGCAAAGGAGTAAGAATCCTTGTGTATGGTCTTTATCTCAACTTTTTTGAACTTGTTTACTTTGTTTACAAAGTGGTTAAGTGACCCAATGCGTGATTAGTCCTAAAAAGGGAAAACAAGAATAAGTTGTACTATCCTAAATGTATTACTAACATTACCAATATTACCTAAATGTAACCTTTCATCCTAAATGTTTTACTGTTTTCAAATAATATGGAAGAGCATTAACTCTAATCACAGTTTAATTTTATGCTATTCAATGTAGGCCTTTCTCTCATTGCATTATAATGAAGTTAATGTCCAAAAACGGGTCCAAACAAACAAATGGGGGATGTTGTCTTTGAGAGTGATCCCTTCTTCATTGAAGTAAGTTTCATGATATTAGTTGTTTTCGTTGAAGGATATTAGTTCTAGAGGGTATTCGTTGTTTTCACTAAAGGGTAAATATCATCCAACAAATGTTCAACCACAAACTAAGTATAAATCAACCAATAAATGTTCAACCACAAACCAAATATAAAACTCTAGTACAGAACTATAAAAATGAACTTCCCATGTCATCCTAATGAGTATCCAACAAGTACTCACTCAATCATCAAGAGGCTCGTTCGAAAATTACGTAGAATATATTTTTTAATCATTATTTCCATTCGATGGACATCCCTTTCAACAAACAAGAAAAATCTTCATAAATTGTTAATACGGAATTGATGAAAAAGTTGTCAACAAACAAGGAATTGATGAAAAATCTTTGATATGCTAACACAACTCTATGCAAAAACATATTCTTGAATAACTTTTAGATCAATACAAATATATGATAACATCTAACTCAGAAATTAAAAATAACGAGTACAAAACTGACAACATTTTAGGTGTAGGCATGAATTCTAAACCCACAATTCAATATTTTATTTTTCAACAAAATCCTTAATTACTAATGTCCAATAATGCAATTAATATCATGCTTAAATAAGATTAAAATCTCAAAATCAAACCGCCAGTAAATCAACAAAACATACAACCAACATACTAAAACCTAGGGAAAAATATTTTTTAGGCCCATATCTTTAGGGTGATTGGAAAAAGAGGACAATATGTTTGAGCTTGAATTAGGTTCGATTACCTGCGTTTTCTCAGCTTGCAGCCAACAAACACAATAAACAAAACATACACAACTTGACGATATTTTAATATACCCACTGTGCCCCGGGTTTACGTCATATCTATTCTGCATTCACCTGTACTTGTATGATACCCTATTCCATTCTAAAAATATCAAATAGTGTTATAAAACTTATAAATTATATATTCAGTGAATTTACTTGTGAACATATTTTCTGTCCAAATTATTTAGGTCTAAACGAAGAAAGAACGACTTAATCCACGATTTAGCTTCAGAAAAAGGCAAAGCTGATTTTGTGAATGATCCTTTTTTCAGTGAAGTAAGAAATTTTTCTAAATTAATTATTATATACTCCCTCCATCCACGAGTAAGTTTCCCACTTCTTTTTGTTGAATGGTTTAAGAAAGTGTATTTGTTTATTAATATATGGTGGGCCACATGTTGACTTTTGGGATAAAGTAATGAATAGTGTTGAAAAATAAAGTGAATGAGTGGCATTTTTGTAATATTGTGTGAGTTTGAAGGTTAAAGTTTATATATAAAAGAGTGTTGTTATTTCCATTTATGGAATGGGAAACTTACTCGTGGACGGCCCGAAAAGGAAAGTGGGAAGTTTACTCATGGACGGAGGGAGTATGTTCTAAAATTCAAAATAGTAATTGTTTGTTTTTTTTAGGTTGTATACTGTGTGCCCAGAATGTTCCCATATAGTCTTTTAGACAAGCAAGATCAAGGCGAAACGAGTAATGTTCTAAGACACTTATCGAACATGTTCTATTATCAATTTACAAAAATTAAAAATGATTTTTCACTATCTAATTAATGTGTTATTATTTTAGATTGTTGCTTTGCATTTGTCGTCATTACTTGCATTTATGCTTCTCTGTCCGAAAAGGAGAAACCTGGAATCAGAGGCTAAGTTCAAGAGCTCATCGATTGTTTACACCACTATTATCTTCCACCAGGCGTCGAAAAAGAAGATATTGACTTTGACAATCCACTGAAGGAAGGATATTCTAACAGTTTTAAAAATGCTTTCAATTATATTAGAAGATTTGGTCTGTCCCTCCATAAAGACTATGGATGCAGGGGTTTTTGTGGACAGTGTATTTGCTTGAATGGTGGAATAGATGGGTAAGAAATTTAAATTGCCTAAATATATTACATTTTGTTATTGTCAAAAATCAGGAGGAGAATTAAACAATAATTCCTCCAATCTACTGAAGCTACTTTGTCATATAAACCCAACATAACATTGTCAAAAATCAGAAGAGAATTAAACAATAATTCCTCCAATCTACTGCACAAAAGAATACGCTCCTACGGGAACAAAAACCTCAAACAAATATTCCAGGTCCATCAAAAAATACGCACCCATTTCCTCTCCATAGCTGTCTTGAATGATCGTGTAGTCAACATCGACAGTGGATCCAAAGCCCACTCTCGTGACTTCGTGACCTCCATATAAACCCCTCAAGATGCCGTCATATTCATCACTAGTATAAGAGTACACACTAAGTCGATCCTACAAAACAGAACAGTTAGATATATAAAGAACAGTTAGATATATAAAGAATTACCAAACCCTACTTACAAATTTTTCAAAGGTCGGAGTCATGTAAACCATTGTTGCAAGGGCAGGTTGTTCCAGCAACACTTCCGGAGCACTTTGAGGACAAATCGTGTAGAAGGCTTGCAAAAATATTTTAAAATGCTACAGAAGTAAGATCATCTGATTTTCAGTTATGATTCAATTATAAGATTCAATTCAATCGTTGAAGGGACATGTATCTAATAACACCCACCCACCCAAGGCAGCTAAACACCAACTGAGATCACAGACAAGAAGTTATGAAGTAAGCCAAAAGTCCATGTTATTTCACTATTTAGGATTTATGCTGTATTAAAATTCTCTGGTTAAGTATGCCGACAACGAAAACATTATCTTGCATGATAAGAAGGATGCATTTAAATTCAATGACCAAAATAAGGATAATAGGCTAAAGCAGTTGCCAATAAAGTTGATCCTCATAAGTTTATAACAAGCCATCAAACTGATTTTCAAGGGCACACAAGTAAAATCATCTAATTTTCAGTTATGATTCAATTATAAGTTTCAATTTAAACATTGAAGGGACAAGTACCAAATAACGCCCACCCACCCAAGGCAGCTAAATTCCAATTCTAATCACAGACAAGAAGTTATGAAGAAAGCCAAAAGTCCATGTTATTTCACTGTTTAGAATTTTGGCTGTAATTAGGGGTGGGAATAGGCCAGGCTACCCGACAGGGGCCTACGGCTCGGCCTACCTAAAGCCTAGTTAGGCTCGGCTCGTTTAACAAATGAGCCAGGCTCAGGCTTTTTTAAAAGCCTATTTATTTAAATAGGCCAGACTTGAGATTTTCTGTAAGCCTTTTAAGCCCAACAGGCCGGCCTATTTAACTATACTAAATATATATATATATATATATATATATATATATATATAATGTAATATATAATAATAAATATTTAATATATATATATATATGTGTGTAAAAATATTGCTAAATATTATTTGAATTTTTTATTTTGCTATTATTTGACAATTCTTTGGTAAATTATTTTTAATCTTCATTTTAAGATTTAAAGAGTTAAATGTTATGATTTAATAATAATATAATTATTGAATATAATTTTGTAAACATGATTAAAAAGGCCCCTAAAAGGCTTTCAGGCCAGACCTATTTATTAAAAAGGTCAGGCCAAGGCTCTGAAAAAAGCCTATGACAGATAACAGGCCAGGCTTAGGCCCAAAGATTAAATAGCAGGCCCAGGCCATCCAACGAGAAGCCTAGCTCGGCTCGGCCTATTTCCACCCCTAGCTGTAATAAAATTCTCTGGTTAAGTATGTTTTGTTTCAATACTGTTTAGGATTCCGACAACGAAAACATTATCTTGCATGACAAGAAGGAATAATTGATCAATCAATATCAATTGAACCAAATACAAACAAAATAGTTGCCACCTTTTATTAACAAAACATACTAAGAAAGTGTATAAATGTGAGAGAAAAATCTATGAATATTCTATTAAACCAGCAAACATTTATAATCAATTCAAATTAGAAAGCCAAAGGGATCTAAACAGTATCCATAGACAAATCATCTAACCTAAACACAAATCATAATATAGTAGTTGTCAGTACTCATTAACAAAACAGTATAATAATATAGAAAATTCATCCAATTTAAACCATGAATAATCATAGTAAACCAGCAAACTATACACTTAACTCAAATTAATTCATCTAATTTAAACCATCTAAATTAATTCACATGATATAGTAGTTGTCAGTTCTCATCAACAAAAAAAAAAAATCCATCTAATTTAAACCATGAATGAATAATCAAAATTACAATTAATTCCAATTAGAAAACCAAATTATCTTCAAACAACATTAGCAAAAAATTCAACCGATTAATTAATTTAAAGCGAAAATATATACATACCCTATTGTCACAGACTTGTTGAAGGAATGTCTTGAGGTCGCAGGGTTTGTGCCAGTTCAAAATCAAGAGAGAACACATAATATTTTCATTTATTATTTTGTCACACTTTATCGTTAATAACTAATGTAAAAAATGATATTTTTTTCATTTTTTATGATTTTAATTCTTCTACAGATTCTTGCTATGCATTTGTTGCTGTCAATTGCATGCATGTCGATACATTTGTAAATCTTGGAATAGGCTATAGAGGTTCCGAATAAGAACTCATGGATGC
Organism: Ballota nigra; assembly: GCA_947034835.1. Classification (NCBI taxonomy): domain Eukaryota; kingdom Viridiplantae; phylum Streptophyta; class Magnoliopsida; order Lamiales; family Lamiaceae; genus Ballota; species Ballota nigra. The sequence goes on along the minus strand of OX344729.1, from coordinate 78,229,346 downwards.
ATTTTGTGGTTATACGCAATTGAACCAAATACAAACAAAATAGTTGCTAGTTCTCATTTACAAAACAGATTAAGAACACGCATAAATGTGAGAAAAAATCCACCCAATTTGAGGGCGTTTATCAAGACTTTTTATCACTTCTTTTTTGTTGATGAATTTTTCAATACTTTTTTTTCAAATCAACTTTAACAACTGATGAAAAAAATTTATCAAAACTTTTTAGAAAAAACTCACTTAGTGTCTCATCATCATTCCAACATATCAACTATTTTTCAGAAAACCATAATAGTTATATGTACTACACATAACACGATTACTATTTTATTAACTCCAGCAACGAAATGATCTTCTAAAACAGCGTATTTATGAAATTCGAGACCCGGTGCAAAAACAACTGCAAAAAATATCTCCAATTCTGCATCATTCGCGGCTTCCTTGGCAGTAAAAGTCAAAAGAAAGATCCTATTTCTCGAAAAAACAAGCTTCAACGTCTCCACATATTTATACACTTTCCCAGTCTGCACCAATTTCATAAATTAACAAAGACAGATACAATAAAAAGAAAATCAAAGAGATGATACCATATCATACCATACCTACCTTGGACTTAATATGCTTCGCTAACTTTTTTGTTATATTAGCCATTTTCTGTGGATAGTTGTGTGTCTGGAGAGTGGTCTTTAGATTCACTATTGGTAAGAAAGTAGAGTCCATAAACCTGGGGGGCAAACATCCACATCGTAACCCTAATCACCACCCACAACAAACACAATTACTAACATAATAATAAGATTAATATTAGCTTGCAATCTGTATTAGGACTATTCAACTAATTTGTAACATGTAAACTATATTTTAAACTACCTGGTCTTTCAAATTCAATTCGTCACCAATAGAAGTACTAGGACAGCACAGTCAATTAATACCAGAACTACTAAATTTCTAACTGGTCTTTAAAAATTCACTTCCTCAATTTCTTTTCTTCCCAGTCTTCGCATCCGCCAAATAAGCATCTTCTGCACAAGAAAATTGGCTGCAGCACTAACGGCCTACTTTTAGCATAACCTTTGTACCCCAACTCGGGTCCAAAGGTGTTATGCACAAGAAAGTATTCTACCCCATCTTCTTCACCATATCCTATTATTAGGATTGCATGCGTAGGCACTTTAAGGCCCATATTTATTATGTTATCCATGTAATCAGTCTCCACCTGAGTGATAACATAAATGTCATCCTAAAGAGGAACAATTCAATGTCAAAAACTGTGAAGATTAAAAATAAATTAAAAAATATTATAATATTTACCCCTTTCCATTGACGGAAAGTCTTAGTAAGGTAAATACCACACCCTACAGCCTTGCGCCTATCGAGGGCACCAACAACATCTTCAATCTTTAATACCGAATAAGTGTGGATCCTAAGCATATTATCCTAGAATTAAAACAGAAAATCAATTACAAAACATTATCTAAAGGACAGTTATCTATAGCAGATTTGTCAACTTACGAAATAACTAAACCCAATACACCTATTTCGGCGGCAGGATTTCCAACACTTCCCATCCCATGGGTAGTCATCGTATAGAGACAAGCCATGTTAGGATGCATATTGAAATGCATTTGTTATGAAGTTCGGATATCCTGTTTTAGGAGGTTCAGAAAGAAGTGCACATTTAGGCGGAAACTTAGTGTACAAACAATCAGTGAGCTCCTGTTCTGAACCCCTATATCCAACTCCAAGATTCACAAATGTATCCACGTGAATGCAGTTGATAGCAACAAACGCATAACACGAATCTATAAAAGAATTAAATTCATAAAGAGATGGCAAAAGGTGATTTTCTATGTTAATTATTAACAAAATAGTTTGACAAAATAATATACGGAAACATTACGTGTGTCCCCTTGATTTTGCACGGGAACAAGACAGTTTGGAAGAGCAATGGGCAAACAAAAAGCAGCCTATAATACAAAAAAATTAAAAAAAATTAAAAGTTGAATAAACATTGACAAAACAGAATTATAATGAAGAGAAGTTCCTAACCTTAGTGAAGAAAAGATCGCTCGCAAAGTCTATATCCCCCATTTGTTGATCGGCCCTATTTTAGGACATAAACATTGTACAAAAAGACAAAAATCAAATCAATAATGACTCTCTCGATGTAATGTATGGTAAAGAATACATTCCATACATATGCAGTCATGTTTGAAATATTATTCACATATTGACATTGCAAATCATTCTCCAATTTTTTCATTTACTGATACTGGATACATGAGTAAAGAGTCATTATTCATATATAACAACTTGAAATCATGAAAGCAATTTACCCAACCCAGTCCAATACATATGCAATCTTGTTTGAAATATTATTCACATATTAACATTGCAATTCTTTCACCAATTTTTTAATTTACTGATACTGGATACAAGAGTAAAGTGTCATTATTCACATATAACAACTTGCAATCATGAAAGCAATTTACCCAAACCTCATGTTTGAAATATTATTCACATATTGACATTGCAAATCTTTCACAATTTTTTTCATTTACAGATACTGGATACAGGCGTTTTCAATCTCATATATGTGAATAAGTTGACAAATTTTACTGGATATGGACATTGTAATTAATTATGAAAGCAATTCATAAAGAGACATTATTCAAATATAACAACTTGCAATCATGAAAGCAATTTAACCAAACCCAGTCCAATACATATGCAATTCTGTTTGAAATACTTATTCACAAGTTAAATGTATATATAATTTAACAAATTTATATAATTTCTCATTTCAATTGTTAATATGCAACTTAGGCTGTCATTAGGATTTTGTTAGGGTTTAGGGAAATAGTCTATACCTTTTACAATTAAATTACCTGGGAACGCGAGCAGATGATCGGTAGGGAAAAAATTGAGAGAAGTTTTTCAATTAAATTTATCTATCCTAACATATTTCTGGTTTACAAGTCAATTTACAATTCAATTGGAATTTTTTTTTTATCTATCCTAACATATTTCTGGTTTCAATTGTTAATATGCAACCTAGGCTGTCATTATGATTTTGTTAGGGTTTAGGGAAATAGTCTACATCTTTTACAATTAAATTACCTGGGAACGCGAGCAGATGATCGGTAGGGAAAAATAGAGAGAATTTTTTCAATTAAATTTATCTATTTTCTGGTTTACAAGTCAATTTACAATTCAATTGGCCCAAAAACAATTATAAAACGATAAAAGATAAGAAAGATGAGGAAGAAAATTACCTGGGAACAGAGAAGGAAGATGGGTGAAAACTGAGGAAAACGATAAAAGATCCATGAAGGAGGAAAACAAACCAGTAAGAATGTAATTTCTTTCAAGGAATATAAGGATTAGAGTTTAGGGAAAGGCCACTATTATTTGAACTAACCTTTTTGTTAATTACACTTCTTTCAACTTTTAATTTCGAAATTTTTGAAAAAAAAAATTCCAATATTTTTAAATTTCACTATGTTCGAATAATCAACATTTTATACTTCATCCACAAAATAAAGAAGTAGAGAGTACAATTTACACAGAAATATGGTATATAATGATTAGTTAATACGAATAGTTAAAAAGAATAATACAACTATTGAATAATAAATGAACAAAATAAAATTTCAAATTAGAAAAAAATTGTGTACCTTGATAATATTAGATAACACACATGCTTTCAAAATGAAAACAATTCCAAAACAAATATACATATAAATATATTGTTTTGAAATTGAATTCAAGTAAAAAACATGCAACAATTTGTGAATTGCGTAGAAATCCAATCTCCATCTGCAAAAATGAATTAAAGAATAGTCAAATGAAATAAATTTGTCAATCACTACAATATACTATCTTCTAAAGACAGAGAATACTTCATACTACCAATAAACTTCATATAATCTAAAAATGAATTCAATTCCAAAAAAATCAACATAATAGACAAAAATCATAATACCCTTAAGAAAAGAAACTGCAATCAACATTTTATACTTCATTCACAAGCCATTACCAAATGTGAATGTTCTTAATCAACTATCTACTATCTACTATATTAGTTCTAGCAACAAATATGAATGTTCTATCAAATTACAGTAATAGCAATGGCGAATGTTCAAAACACATTCCAAAAATATTAGTTCACAACATGTTTTTAAAACACAGTATCTTGGAAACATCTAAATAAAATGCAAGAAGTTTAGGGTTTACTTATTATTTTGTTAGATAACCTATCCCCCAATACACATGTTATACAATAATTCAATACAACCAATAAAGGAGTAAAAATAAAAATTTTATAATAAGCACGGTTGCTTGAAGGAAAAAAGATTGAACAAGTATCCCCTTGTAAGAACAATTGTTTCATATACATCTCGAGTTGAACTCAATAGCTAAACATTTTAAGTATAAAAATGATGGTTCTTTCAAATTATATAAATAGTAATGTAGAGAATGTTCAAGACAAAAACTTCATAAAACAATGGTTATACATTTAATCAACTTTCTATAAATTTTGAATTCAATTACATGAGTTCAACTCAAATTATCAAAACAAATTAACTTGAAACATTTAAATCAAGTGCAAGATGTATAATAGAAACTGATAGATAAAAAATTAAGTATATAAAATACACATGTTACACAACACTTCAATACAACCAATTTTTTTGCAACAGTAGAAAGAATAGAAAAGATGTACAAAGTGTTGGGAAAATAGGGGTGCCCGGAATCTATTCGGGATGAAATTTAAATACGAATTTAAATACAATTATTACTAGCATGAATTAATCCTAATTAATTCAAATAATAATTCCAACAACTAATTTACATCATGCATGTTGAATTAATTCACATATAAACTATGGCGGAATAAACAAGTAAATATGTGATTAACGTACCTCTTGTGGAATTGGCCTTTAGATATACGGGACAATTACGATCTCGCTCTATCGACCCAAAACCTTCTCAAGTATTTCCCTTTCACCTCACTTGATCACCGGTGGGAGATGCTTTCAAGTAATTTAATAAACTAAGGAAAAAGAAAAATATATATGCTCTTGATTTTTCCAACACATGGAATTATGTTCTTGGGGATGAAATAATCATCCCCTATTTATAGGTAGTGATGACCGAAATTTTTAGGTATATTGGGCCTTGGAGAAAATCTTTTCTTAGACTCTAAGAAATCTTGAATATATCCCATATATTCTTTTCTCCAAAATAAAATATTCCACAAAAATCTCGCACTCCTAATTAAGGGGCTATTTTCGAAATTATTAAGAGAAGAATCCAAGATTTGGATCTTCTTGAATATATGAGATAATCTTGTATTCCAAGAATACTTATCTTCCATAATATCTTTCCAAGAAAATCAACAAAATCTAATCTCCCCTAAAACCATAATTTTCGAAAATTAATAGAAAAAATCAGCATATTATTTTCTTTTTATTTTAATCACCTTATCATTATTGGGCTACTTAATGGGCTACTTGAGGGGCCTTTAAGGAGAATTAAGATTGGACCTCCTAATGGACTTCTGAATTTCAATATTGAGCCCCAATATAATTCAGCCCATTAATATTAATTATTACCACTAATAAATTAATATTGCACTATCCATCTTAATCCATATTACGATAATATGGGCCCCCGGTTATTATTTCCCGCGTATAAGATTATCAAGTCCATTAATTAATTGAGCTTCTAAATAGCTCTAAATTAATTAATATATTTCACCTTGGAGTAAAGACAACTCAACATTATTATTCGTACCGAAGAAACTAATTCTTCACTTGCAAGATTTGGTACAATAAAACTTCTGAGCCCACCAAGGGGACTAATCACACGAGCCGTACTCGCACGCGTTTCTCCGTATTAAATCTTAGCAATCGTCGTATGATTAATATTACTGCCCAAGACACAAAGTTCGAAGTCACAATGATTCTCACCCAACATGAATCAAAGCAGTAACCATTAAGCACACACGGTCCTATTTAAGTGACGGAGATTAAGAAATCAACAACCACTGAGGTCTAATTCTTCACCTTTCAGAACAGAAGAGTTTATCCTCGTTGTAGGTCCTTTTCAACACATACTAAATGTTGTAGTGCAATCTCTTAGTCAAGACAGGCCAATCTGAGCCTTACACATCGACCTTTCACGGCGGATTGTTCAATTCCACCTAGGTCGTGAAAATGTACTTTTAGTTACAAGCAAACTGTTAATGTTGTCTTCCGTGATCGGGTATCACCACATTAACTACAATGTAACATGTACTATATATTGAACGGTTTGCAATAGAAATTCAACATTCAATAATAACTAAAGCAAATGTGATAAAAGAATTATTCTCATAAAACGAGTGTTTGATACACGAGTTATACAAAGTAAAAGCATACTTTCACGTATAACTCCAACAATCTCCCACTTATACTTAAAGTCTGCTTTTAGTATACATCATGCATGTCTTAGTGTAGTAGCTCTACGTGACATCTCATGTTAACCTACACTAACCTAATAATTCCTCCCACTTATACTTAAAGCAGATTGGCAATAGTCTTGACTCCCATTCCATCCACATGTCTCTCGAATGTATTCAGAGGCAAACCCTTTGTGAATGGATTTACTAGGTTGTCCCCGACGCATATCTTTGCCACCTCTTTATCTCCTCTGTTAGGATAAAAATTGTCAGTTTTGATGAGTTAAAACAAACCAGAAGATGTAATAGGACCATCTGGACCTGTTAGCCAGATGATGATCTAGATTAGGACTTAGTCTAGGGGGAACTGCCAGACCAGAAGACTTCACCAGAAGAGTCACCAGAAGACCCCCCCCCCCCAGAGGACTTCACCAGATGACTCCACCAGAAGACTTCTCCAGATGAGATCAGACCAGAGGCAGAGGACCTTCCCCAGACCAGACGAGTCCGGACCAGACGAGTCTGGTGGAACAAAAGATGCTCAGTTTGATCCCCTTATTCTACTGAGTATTCTGGTTGTTCACCAGATAAGGACCAGAAGACACCGAGGTTGCCTGGTGTCTGGTCCTGCCTTCTCTGGAGAGAATCAGAGTTAGGCAGAGGAAGCTATTGACCGTTGGTGATTCAAATCAAGTCAACAAGATCAGGATTGGAAAGTATTTGAAGATAATCAATCCAAGGATCCCACCAACCCAATCAATCAATTAGGGAATTGATTGATTGAGGCTTCCTTATATAGAGGATCTGATTGGATTAGCCCTCCAACGGCTAGCCCTAATCCCCTCTATATATTCAAGAGTGCAGTTCAAGAAAAAGCTCTAGAGACCCTACACGCGCACATAGCATTCTAAGCTTTTGATCACTACGCATTTGCACTCACTTTGTTCTTAATTACTCATCCAACTCGTAAGGAGTTTATATACTCAACCTGTTCATCTTGTTAGATAAGGTTGGAGTAAGTCTGTCTTTAGATCGGAGTTAGATCTAAAGAGATTGTAAGAAGGTGCTGGTACTTCGGAAATTCCAGTAAGATAGTGAGTTGGTTGGTTGATAGTGAGACCCCTTTGATCAAGGGAGAGTGGACGTAGGATATTCAGATCCGAACCACTATATATACGGTCTTATTTATTGCTTTCTTTAATACTTGTTTGATTATAATTTGTGCTCTTAGAAAAGGGATTTCTTCTAAAGACATAACGGTGAAAAAGGCTTCCGCAATTAATCTATCTAGTGGGACCAACAAGTGGTATCAGAGCAGTGTGTCCAACGACCACTGCTTTGAAAAGCTTTTGGTGGTCACCGGGCAGATCCATTGCTCATTTATTGTTTTTGTTCAAAATCTAGATAAATCCTTATTTTAGTAAATATGTCTTCGAAATCTTCTTATAAGAGTAGCAAACTGCCAGAATTCTCGTTCGAGGATTATAGCCACTGGAGCTTCATGATGAGTAATCATCTTGGAGCTATTCACCACCGCATGTTAGATGTGGTTGAAAATGGCCCCATTAAATTTTATTGGACTCCTATTGATAGTGGCAGGTCTGAGTCCAGAGAAGAAACAAGTGAAGCTGCTCAAAAAGCTGCCGAGGATAGAGTCCCCAGGCAAAGAATTCTCAAAAAGAGAGATGAGCTTGATAATGATGAAAGAAAGCTCTACAACTTGGACCAGGTGGCAAGAACAGAGATAATCAACACACTTACAAAAGAGGTGATTGAAAAGGTCAGAACGTGTGCCACTGCCAAGGAGATGTGGGACAAACTCGCACTTCTCTGTGAGGGAACAGAGAAGATCAAAGACAACAAGCTCCAAGCTGTTCAACACTCGTTTGACACCTTCAAGATGAAACCAGACGAGACCATTGACCCGCTGGACATGCGTCTCACAAACCTTCTAAACAAGGCTAGTGCCTTAGGTAAGACCTACTCTGAAAAAGAGATTAATAGTAAAATCTTGCGTTCTCTAACAAGCAGGTGGAGAATTAAAGTCACTGTGATCAAGGACAACAAGGATCTCAATACTCTGGATCATCATCTTCTGTTGTCTGATCTCAAAGCCTATGAGTATGATCTTCAAGGGGAGGATCAAACAGAAGAGGTTTCCTCTTCTGGTCAGAAAGGTGTTGCATTCTCTTCAACCATCAAATCTGATGTCAAGCCAAAGGAGTCTACTGCAGATGACTTGAGCCTCAAGGAGCAGGTAGCACTTCTAACTCGAAAATTAGATAAAATGAGTTCTAAGTATGGCAGGTACAAAAGGCATTGGAAGGAATCTTCCAGAGATAGAAAGAGTTCTTTCAAGCCTGCAGAGAAGGAGAAGACATCTGGAGACTCAAGGGAGACCAGATTCAGAACTCCAGAGAGGAGAAGAGATGACAACCCTGGCAACTCTGGGAGATCAGATTATCAGAGGAGGGATGGTAGCTCTGGCAGACCTGACTACCAGAGGAGAGAAAGTAGTCCAGCCAGATCAGACTACAACCAGAGGAGGAGAGAGCCAAGTCCTAGTCCCAGAGGAGACAATGCCTGCTACACATGCAACAAGACTGGTCACTACAGTTATGATTGTCCTCAGCTTACTCCTAGGGAAAGAGAAGAGAAAAGAATCAAGAGAGATAGGAGATATGCAGATAAGAGAGCACTGCTGGCAGAAGCAGAGGAGGAGGATACTAGTTCCAGTTCTTCTTCTTCTTCTGACTTTGGATCAGATGATGATGTGTGTCTCATGGCAGACATCACTGAGGTAAATGAAACTACTCTAGTTTTATCTAATTCCAAATGTACTGAATCCTCTAATTCATCTGGTAACTCCAGAGAGTCTGATATGCAACAAATGCTATCAGATCTCCAAAATTGTGTCCAACTTTGTCAAAAACTTGAGAAAGAGAATGGTAGGCTCAGAGCTGAAGTTCAATCACTCTCTCATGAGCACAAATCCACCAGAGAACTCATGAAAGATCATTCCAAAGAAGTCTCTGAACTTCAGGATAAGATCACAGAAAGAGATACTCTGGTAGATCAACTCATGAAAGAAAGGAATTCTCAAGAGGATGAGATCACTGAACTCAGAGCCAAATACCAGACACTTATCAAGGGAAAACAAGTTGCTCACAACATAGAGGAGATACATATGCCCAGAGAAGCTCCCAAGATACCATCTGTTGTATCTATCATATCAGAGTCTTCTCAGCGCATTTGTGATAAGAGTGGTTTAGGATATTCTAGAATTACCACTAAAACTCATAAATACCTTTATAATAAAGATAAGTCTGTAAGAGCTGGTAAATTGGTAGAAATCTGGAATGATAAAGACTTAACTGGTAATGGTTACAAGGTGGTTCACAATCCTGATTGGAAAAGGAATCACTCTGTTAATCACATAACAAATGGTCCAGAAGAGTTGACTGTTCTGGAAGAGAAGATGCTAGAGAATAAGTGTCAAAAAGGGGAACCATTAAAGATTGATGGTTCTGTGAACAATGAGTCCCAAGGAGTAGGAATTACTCAAATTGGAGGACCCCAGAGAAATCCTCAAAGGGAACCTAAACAGATTAGGGGACCTCAAAGGAAACACTCAAGGAAGGGGAATACCAATCAGAGTAACAACTACTAGAGAAGGAACAATGTTCAACAGAACCAGGTACCCCAGAGACAATTTTCTCAGAGGAATCAATTCCAGAATAGGTATACTCAAAGGAACTATAATCACCAGAACAAGTCTAATTATCAGAACCAGAGGAGGTCTTCCAGACCCATCTATAGAAAACCAACTGATCTGGGTAGTTATGACACCAGAGATGGTTCTTCTAGGATGTACCCTTATAACCAGACCTTTAAGACCATGTCTTTGAGGCAGGCCATTCCAAAGGCCAGATTTGAGAAAAGGTGCACCAGACCTGTTTATAAGAAAGGTGTCCTTATCAGACCAGTAGCTCAATATGTCATAGTAAGAGGACATGTACTGGTAGATAGATTTGGAAGGAAGATAAGATCTCCTCATCCATCAAGGGATGATCTTTATCTATGGATTCCTACAAAACCTGCAACTAACCAATCAGGACCCAGCACTAGTAGGGGACCTAATTGATCTCTCTGCAGGTAGATAAGAGTCCATTGGAGAAAGGATTTTCAAGCAATCATGTCTGGTACATTGATAGTGGATGTTCCAAGCACATGACCTTCCAAAAGGATAATCTCCAAGATTTCAAGCCATTAAATAGACCAAGAGTGATGTTTGGTGACAACAACTATGGAGTCACCAGAGGAGTTGGAAAGTTGACCTTCAATGGAGTATCTGTAGATGAAGTCTACTACGTAGAAGGACTCAAGCATAATCTGCTTTCAGTATCCCAATTCTGTGACAAGGGATACTCAGTGAAGTTTTCTAGTGATTCATGCACTGTTTTCTCTTCTGATTATAATGATATTTTGCTAATAGGCTTGAGGAAGGGTAACATTTACCTTGCAGATTTTAGCAGTTGCCCAAGGAATGCTTGCCTGGTTGCTAAAGGATCTGCAGAGAACAGCTGGATTTGGCACAAGAGATTGTGTCATCTTAACTTCAAAACATTGAACAAGATTGCCAGAAAAGGTCTCATTCGAGGTCTTCCTAATGAAGTGTTTAAGAAGGATCAGGTTTGTGGTTCATGCCAGAAGGGTAAACAACCCAAGACTTCCTTTAAGGATGTCCAGAGCACAACCACAACCAGAGTACTTCAACTACTTCACATGGACCTGTTTGGACCTGTTTCTCCTCTTAGTTTCAGTGGAAGGAAGTACACCTTAGTAATAGTAGATGACTTTTCAAGATACACTTGGGTAGTGTTCTTGTTTAAGAAAAATGAAACTATGACTAAGCTGCCAGAGTTCTTCAAGCAGATTCAGAATGAGCAGAACCAGAGCATAGTCAGGATCAGAAGTGACAAAGGAACAGAGTTTTTGAATTCACATATTGCAGATTACTGCAAGGATCATGGGATTTTTCATGAGACATCTGCTGCCAGAACACCTCAACAAAATGGAGTTGCAGAAAGGAGGAATAGGACTCTCAAAGAAGCTGCAAGAACACTTCTGGCAGAGTACAGCACTCCACAGAGATTTTGGGCAGAGGCCATCAATACAGCTTGCTACACTCAGAACAGGTGCCTGATTGCCCGGAGACACAATAAGACCCCATATGAGGTATGGAAAGGTAAAACCCCATCTGTTTCATATTTTCATGTTTTTGGATGTAAGTGTTTCATCCATGACAATGGGAAATCTAAATTAAGAACCTTTGATGCTAAAGTGGCTGATGGAATATTTTTGGGATATTCCAGCACCAGTAAAGCTTTTAGAGTTTTTAATAAGAATTCACTTTGTGTGGAGGAAACACCTCATGTTGTTTTTGATGAATCTGCTTTGGAGTTAAAGGTGGAAGCTAAGTCTTCTGATGAGACCCAGAATCAGACTACTCCCAGAGTAATCAAAGTCAATCCACCTGTTCTTAATTCAGATTCAGATTCAGATGATGACCCATCTCCTGGTTCTCTGAAGCAGCAGCCTTCACAAGGAGCAGAACCAGAAGAGATTGGAACTCCTGTAGGGGGAAGCTCTTCTGCAGGTGGTGATAATCACCAAGGTACTGCAGAAGATGATCAACCAGGCAAGACCACGGGAAGGAGGACCCTGGTTGATCACCCCAATGACCTAATCCTTGGAGATCCAACTAAGGGTGTCCAGACTAGGAAATCTCTTAACTTAGCTGCCTTATTCAGTTGCTATGTGTCCTTGATTGAGCCTAAGAACATCAAGGAGGCACTGAAAGATTCAAATTGGATTGTTGCTATGCAGGAGGAATTGAATCAATTCACCAGACAGGATGTTTGGGAGCTGGTAGACAGACCAAGACATCAAAAGGTGATAGGCACTAAGTGGGTTTTCAAAAATAAGAAAGATGAGAATGATGTCATTACTAGGAACAAGGCAAGGCTAGTGGCCCAGGGCTATTCTCAGTCTGAAGGAATAGACTATGATGAGACATTTGCTCCTGTTGCCAGACTAGAAGCTATCAGATTGTTCTTAGCATATGCTGCTCACATGAAGTTCAAAGTATACCAGATGGATGTGAAATCTGTCTTTCTTAATGGGATTCTCATTGAGGAAGTGTATGTGGAACAACCTCCTGGTTTTGAACAAGGTGACAAGGTGTTTAAGCTTAAGAAAGCTCTTTATGGGCTGAAGCAGGCACCCAGAGCATGGTATGACACTCTATCTCAATTTCTTCTGGACAATGGTTTTACTAAAGGTAAGATTGATAGAACCTTGTTTAGGAAAGAAAAAGGAAAGGACATCCTTCTGGTCCAAATATATGTTGATGACATCATATTTGGATCCCCTAACAAGAAGCTGTGTGAGAAGTTTGGTGAGCTCATGCAGGGACAGTTTGAGATGTCCATGATGGGAGAATTGAATTACTTTTTGGGTTTGCAGGTTAAGCAATCAGAGAAGGGAATTTTTATTAATCAAGCTAAGTACACCAGAAACATGTTAGAGAAATTTGGAATAGGATCTAGCAAGGCAGCCAAGATCCCTATGATGACAAATTTCAACATGGATCCAGATGAGTCTGGAGAGAGTGTGGACCAGACTCAGTACAGAGCACTTATTGGTTCTCTTCTGTACCTGACTGCAAGCAGACCAGATATTACCTTTGCTGTTGGAGTTTGTGCCAGACTTCAAGCTAACCCCAAGAAGAGTCACTTGGAAGCAGCTAGGAAGATTTTGAAATATCTCAAGGGAACTGTGAATTTAGGATTATGGTATCCTGCAGATGACAATTTAGAATTGAGTGGTTATTCAGATTCAGACTATGGTGGGTGCAGAATAGATAGGAAATCTACAAGTGGAACATGCCAATTTTTAGGGAATAAATTGGTATCCTGGTTTTTCAAGAAACAGACTTCAGTTGCTACATCAACAACAGAAGCAGAGTACATGGCTGCAGGGAGCTGTTGCTCACAGCTTCTCTGGATTAGTCAACAACTTAGGGATTACCAGGTTAGAGCCAAGGATATTCCTATTTTCTGTGATAGTAATAGTGCCATTGCCATTACCCAGAATCCAGTTCTTCATACCAGGTGTAAACATGTTGATATAAGGCATCATTTTATCAGAGATCATGTTGAGAAGGGAGATATAAGGATGGAAAAGATTGCAACAGAGAGGCAGAGAGCAGATATTTTAACCAAGCCTTTGGCTGAGACCAGATTCAGAGAGTTAGCTTTTGAGTTAGGTTTGTTGGATCCAGAGACAGATTTGTTTTAGGGGGAACATCAGAGAAGTATCCTTGTTTCATTACTTTTCTCCATATATTTATTTTCTTGAGCTAACATACCTGCAGATTAGATATATCAGAGAAGGCAACAGATGAGGTATGCACCAGGTAACACTTGTCCCAGATGTGGTGCTGAGTCATTTGTCCAAAATCTTCTCTGACCAGAACCAGATGAGCTCCATCAGAGGAGATGTAGCTGTGGTTTCATCTGGTTACAATATCAGGTGACAGGTATGCATTTACTTCTCTGGCCTCTGATCATTGGGATACACTATTTAAATTAGTAAATACACTCAAAACGTTTCAACTTCGGAGTGTATTTAAGACTAGGGTATAGGGCCTAGGCAATCATTTCGCTTTTTCTCTTGACTGCCACAAAACCCCTTTATGCCCAGTCCCAATGACTATGCCAACACACCAGATTAAATCTGTATCTTGCCCTTCATCGTGGCCATTAGATTTAATCACTGTGCAAAATGTCAATCAATGCTAAAATTGATTTTGTTTCCTAAATTGAATTTGAAATAACACGCGTTCACACTTCATTTAATTTTCAAGCCACGCATATTACTCTATTTAAATCAATTTTTTTCGCAATCTGTCCTTTCACGTTTCTATACTTTCAAACCCTAACCTCTCTCTGCAAAGCATTTTCTCTCTCTCTCTCTCTTTCACAGTAATGGCTCCTCCGTGCAACTTCGATCATGTCCTGATGATGAAAAAGCTTAAGACGGAGATGGTGGTGGACTTTTATACCACCAAGAATCCAGTTGTGCTGTCGGTTCTGGAGATGTTCCAGAATGCAGGGGTGGAGAAGTTGATCTCCACTGTTCCCAAGGATTTTCGCACCCTTGACGGTTATGCGGCCCAGTTTCTGGTTCGCATGAAGATTCATGAGGATTACATCTCTTCAAAGATTGGTGAAGATGATTTGGTGTTTTCTAAGCACGATTTCTGCGCTTTGTTCGAGAACATTTCCGCGGTGGGAGTGGATCCGTTGACATACAAGGAGGATGATATCGTTGGATCATTCAAGATTTTTGCTCGTTCTTCCTGCCAGAACATCACAAAGGGCTTTGTGGATAAGCATTTAAGGCAGAAGTTCAAGGTGTTGTTCGATATCGTGGTAAAAGTACTTATGTGTGAGAATCACAGCACAGATGCCATTTTCAATGGTAGGATGTGTGTGATGAGGGCTTTATATGATGGTGTGCAATGTAATTGGGCGGAGTTCTTCTGGGATGTGTTGAGGAAGAACAGGCTGAAGGTGAAGAAGGAGCCGTGCCCATCCAGACCAGGGGAGTTGCAGTTCTGTTTCACTGCAAATGTCTCTTTGGGGACTAAGTTAACTCTTATTCTGGATTCTCTCCTTCCAGAGAAGAAGTGGAAGTCATCTTGGTGCCACAGTTATCACAAGTCCAAGATCCTCTTCTCCAAGGATGGTCCTCTCCACGGCCATGCCGACTCTGATGGAGAGCAAGCCATCCCTGCCCCTCCTATTCAATCTATTCCCTCACCTCCTAAGGGGCAGAGAAAGCAGCAGCAGCAGAAGACACGGAAGAAAGCTGCTGAAGCAACTGGTTCTTCGACCGTTGCCTTTTCTGGTTCCTCAGAAGAGGACCAGATTCCCCTTCTTGATATGCTTAAGAAGAAGGGTGATGATAAAGCTGTAAAGAAGGCTGGAGCAGCCAAGAGGAAGCGGCCAGAGGAGGCCAGGAGAGGCTCTGCTAAAACATCTAAGATTAGCAGGAAGGCCAAGAAAACCCTTCTGGTGGATGAGCCATCAGAAGAAGAAGAGGAAGAAGAGGAAGTGCCTCTTGTGAGGAAATCCAAGGCCAAGAGAGCCCTTCTTCAAGATCCTGATTCTGGATCTGATCTTGGAGAGGCCTTGGAGAAGGCCATTGATGAGGCCTCCCAGATGATGGAGGATGCTCCAGAGACGGCTATACCTGCTGGTGTTGACCCAGCAGAGGTAAATCCCTCCATTCTATCTTCTCCCCCCATAAATCTTGTTTCCCCTTCCACCTCTCCCCCAGATAACATTCCCCAAACCCCATCTGCCTCTGGTAACCCCATTCTTCCACCAGAGCAGACTATCCCAGATACCCCTGTCTTTACACCCTCTACCATTCCTGCTCATACATCTTCTCCCCCACACTCCCAAACACATCTTCCCACTAACCCCTCTCCCCCACCTTCTGTACCAGAAGTACCCTCAACCTCCTCTGGTGCAGAAGTCCCCCCTTCAAACTCTTCCACCTCCCAGATCCCTCCTGCACACTCTGTACCAGATATTCCTTCCTCTTCTGGTGCAGAACAACCCCTTCCTACCACCTCTCCTTCACAAAACCCCAACCCTCCCCAAACCCATACAGATCAGGACCCAACCATTGCTATGGCTCTGGGATTCCCTGCCCCTCCCCCCTCCCCAACCTGTTTAACAAGCGATGATAGTGAAGATGAGGAAGCTTCACTTGAGCCTGCTCACTTAGCACCTTCCTCCTCTGCCTCTGGGCCCAAACCCTTTATATTCTCTTCTGATGATATGGGTCCCATTAGGCAGAGTATGAGTGTGAGTGCTCAGCTCTGGCTAAGAGAGCAGTTTCCAATTTTGTTGGAGCACTCACCCCTCCTGGCGGATCTGACTGATGCCAAGGTTTGGAGTATGGCTAGACTCCAGGATGTTGAAGATCTCATGCTTCTGCTAGAGGAGATGTCTCCCTCTACCTTCACTGCTTGGGAGATTGAGCTGAAGAAGAAGCTAAATATTCAAAACCCAGCAGAGTTGGAGACACCAGAGACGGCCAAGATCCTCATCAAGACTCTCCTTATCCAGAAAGGTGCCATGCTCACTCCAGAGGGCTTCTCCTATAATTTTGGTCCGCATTTCTCATTCCCTCCAGAGTTGTACTCTGATGAGGAAGACTTTGATATGACTCCTGCCGTGCTCCAGAAGATGAAGGCTTTCTTCAATGAGCAAATTATGCAGATTGGGCGGTTTTCCAAAGCAATCCAGCATATGGCCCCTGCTATGATAGAGCATCAGATCAAGCATGAGAGGAGAATCTTCCTGAAGCTGATCAAGTCCTCTCTGGCAGAGGTAAAAGCTTCATTCAAGGCTAATGGCTTATTTGTCAAGTTAGATATCATGCACAGCCAGAAGCAGCTCCAGGAGCACGTGCTGGAGCAGTTGAGGCCAATCTCTGTTCTCAAGGTGGAGATGGCCAGCCAGATGATTCAGACTGCAAAGCTGAAAGACTCCCTCCAGGAGATGTTGGAGAAGCAAGAGAGACTTGTTGCAGAGTCTAAGGCTTATCTGGAGGAAGCCAAGCAGCTGCGTGATCTTCACTCTTCCTCCAACACTGCCTTGCCTGATCTTATAAGGCAGGTAGTGGAGCCCCTCCTTGATGAAGTTAAAAAGGGGGAAGAGAAGGCCAGAACTAATCTGGCGAAGACCACCAATGAGACTCTTTTTAGCCATGGAGCTCGTCTGGACCTGTTGGAGAACACATTGGCACAGGCTGAGTTGCAGAAGAAGAAGAAAGAAGAGTTGAAATCCCTTTCTATGGCTAAACAGCTTGCTGCAGAAGAAGAGTCATCTGAAGCTGAGCAGGATCCTTCTACCATTCCTGGTCCTGCTAAGAGGAAGATTAGAAAAGTAAAGAAGAGTTTCCTTGAATCTGTTGTCGAAGAAGCAGAGAAGAGATACAAGGAAGAGACTCCAGAAGAGAGGCAAGCCAGAATCAGGAAGAACATAGATGAAGAGCAGAGGCTCAGATATGTTAAGAGGCAGAACAAGAAGGCCAGAGAAGCTGGTATTCCTTCTGGTGCAGGTGGCTCAGGTCAGAAGAGGAAAGCTCCTGTGGAAGTTATGAACATCTTGCCACTCAGGACAAAAGGCTCTTTTGACTCTACTGTGCCGTATCCTCTGATTGAGAGATGGAGAGAAGCCAAGACCCTCTGGTTCATTCAGCATTATATCCAGAGGCCAGCACCAGAAGATGATGAGCTGATCAACAGAACCTTCCATTCTTGGATGCAAGCCTATGATGCAGACTTGTACAAGCAGCTGATGGATTCAACCATTGAGTTCAACCTGGAGGTGACTGCTCCTGAATTTACTTATCTTAACACTCTCATGAATGGGAACCAGGTGGATTGGGCAGAACTGAAGAAGCTTTACAAGACCAAGGTGTTGGTGAATTTCACCCCAACATCTTCTGCAGAGTTGAAGGCCGTTCAGGATAGGTTCCTTGACTGGTTTCTTGTCCCTAAAGAGAACAGAAGATATGCCTAGAGTAGGACTATGAACGTCAATGTAATCTGTAATTATTTTGTCCTCTGATTATTAATGGAAAAATACATATCTTCTTTGTTCTAAAGACAACTCCTTGTTGTCTTATTATTTGCCTGATGAGATCTATTCTAAGGTCTCATCCCTTTATTGTTTTCTTGCTTAAGTTTACTTTTGATCAGTTCTGGTAATGTTTTAACTCCATCAAAAAGGGGGAAATTGTTAGGATAAAAATTGTTAGTTTTGATGAGTTAAAACAAACCAGAAGATGTAATAGGACCATCTGGACCTGTTAGCCAGATGATGATCTAGATTAGGACTTAGTCTAGGGGGAACTTCCAGACCAGAAGACTTCACCAGAAGAGTCACCAGAAGACCCCCCCCAGAGGACTTCACCAGATGACTCCACCAGAAGACTTCTCCAGATGAGATCAGACCAGAGGCAGAGGACCTTCCCCAGACCAGACGAGTCCGGACCAGACGAGTCTGGTGGAACAAAAGATGCTCAGTTTGATCCCCTTATTCTACTGAGTATTCTGGTTGTTCACCAGATAAGGACCAGAAGACACCGAGGTTGCCTGGTGTCTGGTCCTACCTTCTCTGGAGAGAATCAGAGTTAGGCAGAGGAAGCTATTGACCGTTGGTGATTCAAATCAAGTCAACAAGATCAGGATTGGAAAGTATTTGAAGATAATCAATCCAAGGATCCCACCAACCCAATCAATCAATTAGGGAATTGATTGATTGAGGGTTCCTTATATAGAGGATCTGATTGGATTAGCCCTCCAACGGCTAGCCCTAATCCCCTCTATATATTCAAGAGTGCAGTTCAAGAAAAAGCTCTAGAGACCCTACACGCGCACATAGCATTCTAAGCTTTTGATCACTACGCATTTGCACTCACTTTGTTCTTAATTACTCATCCAACTCGTAAGGAGTTTATATACTCAACCTGTTCATCTTGTTAGATAAGGTTGGAGTAAGTCTGTCTTTAGATCGGAGTTAGATCTAAAGAGATTGTAAGAAGGTGCTGGTACTTCGGAAATTCCAGTAAGATAGTGAGTTGGTTGGTTGATAGTGAGACCCCTTTGATCAAGGGAGAGTGGACGTAGGATATTCAGATCCGAACCACTATATATACGGTCTTATTTATTGCTTTCTTTAATACTTGTTTGATTATAATTTGTGCTCTTAGAAAAGGGATTTCTTCTAAAGACATAACGGTGAAAAAGGCTTCCGCAATTAATCTATCTAGTGGGACCAACATCCTCTCTTAACGATTTCTCGTATAAGATGGTATTTTCTTTCTATGTGTTTGCTGGCCTTGTGGGCTCTCGGTTCCCTTGAATTTGCAACTGCTCCGGCACAATGATTGTGATGGGCAAATTCGGAACAACGTCCAAGTCCACTAAGAAGTACTTGAGC
Organism: Ballota nigra; assembly: GCA_947034835.1. NCBI lineage: Eukaryota > Viridiplantae > Streptophyta > Magnoliopsida > Lamiales > Lamiaceae > Ballota > Ballota nigra. Next base: position 78,209,816 of record OX344729.1, on the reverse strand, counting down.
CAAACCGCTTCTTTCGCTGTCGGCTTTCATGGTTGAATCGGCGATGCATTTCTGCAAATCGCTTCTCCATGTCATGGCTCCTTCTCCCATACAAAACACACTACCCGAGGTAGATATTCTGGATTCTATATCTGGTTGGAAATTTGAGTCCGTGCCCACGGGAATTAGATTGTGTTAGGATATAGATTAGATGTTTTGAAGATGTTAAAACAAGAACTTGTGATAGGACTAGCTGAACCTGTTAGTCAGCTACAGATTAGTCTTGGTCTAGAATAGGTCTTTGGTTAAGGGGGAAGAAATTTGTGCAGACCAGAGGAGGTGACCAGAGGAGGTGACCAGAGAAGGTGACCAGATGAGGTATGGACCAGATGAGCTCTGACCAGAAGAGTCACCAGAGCAGATGAGGTCCAGAGGAGTCTGACCAGAAGAGTCACCAGAGCAGATGAGGTCCAGATGAGTCTGACCAGAGGAGTCTGCCAGAGGAGTCTGACCAGAGGAGCCTGGCCAGAAGACCTCTCCCAGATGAGGACCAGAGCAGAAATGTTACCAGACCAGAAGACCCCAGATCAGACGAGTCCTGACCAGATGAGGGAGACATATTAGTTCACCCACATGGAGGCTGCGTGTAATCTGGAGACAAGAAGACTTTGGAAATTCATGATGGAGAAGAAGGCAATATGGAAAGTCAACTGATGGAGGATCTGATTGATTGCTTGATTGAAAGTCATATAATCAATCATATAATCAATCTTTGATTGATTATATTCCTCCAATTATGGTTGTTTGAATTGCTAGCTCTCCAACGGCTAGTTAATTCACAACTATAAATAGGAGTGCTTGGATTAGTTCATCATATAAGAGTCGCGCGAGAGCACACAACAAGAACACACGAACTCTTCCAAAACACTCACCTTGTTCATTAACGTTTATACACTCTTTAGGAGTTTCAGTTGGATCTTATAATTAACCTGTTCATCTTGAAAGGTTGTTGTAAGTTGTTGTACGAAGGAGCTGGTACTTCGCAATTCCAGTGGTTCGTGAGTACGTTGGTTAGAAAGAGAAAGTCCCCTTTGGAGAAAGGGAGAGTGGACGTAGGACAAGTTGGTCCGAACCACTATAAATCCTTGTGTTCTTTATTTTCTGCACTTTAAATTTCTGCAATTTCTTTTAGCATTTCTTTAAAGGGTTTTCATTAAAAATAAACTTAAAAAAATGCTTTCCGCTGGATATTTTTGGGACCAACAGATTGTCTAACTGTTAAATCAGCATTCCATACCAAGTTCTTTTCAGAAACTAAAGAGCGCATTTAATTGCAATCTAATGTGCTTTCCCGGGGTTACTTTGATATCTTGCCATCATGCCAACAGCAAATGTTGGGATATGTGTTAGTTTTGATGATTTTCCAAAACATGTAATAGGTGTGAAAGCAGTCAGGATAGTATCTTTTATTTCAGGTCAGGCTAGGTTAGCTTTCAGTAGAATAGGCTGTTCAGTTAAGGGGGAACTCAGCGAGGGGGAACTCAGCAACTCAGCCTGAAGATATCAAGATGACACCCAGAAGAACTGACTGAAGCCATGCTTGTGACCTGAATCAGAAGAGAAGCATGAAGGATGTCCCACTGAGTGTAAACCGGGCTGATCTAAGCTAGGTCAGGTGGACCACTCAGTGAAGAGCATGATCAGGAGGATCAGTGCTGCACCAAGTAGGCCCTGAGGGAGTCAGGCTATTGTGGTCAGGGAAGTTTGTCATTCAGCCTTATGACAAACTTCTTGAAAATGATCTTCAAACAGTCTCTGAAGGACAACTACACTGAAGACGTTCAGTCCACTGAAGATCATCAGTCAGTGAAGGAGGAAGCTACCTAAAGTCAGTGGGCCTTAGTCAAACACACTGAGTCAAAGATCCGTGAATCCAGGCCACGTAGACCAATCAGCACGAGGCAGCAACTCTGACACTGACAAAGGCCGTATTCCAAGAAAAGTGGTTGAACCATTTAATGTTGGATTCAAATGTATCTTCCCTCCAATGGATACATTTGAATCACCATTATAAATACAAGCTCATAGCTTCGTTGTAAGGTGTGTTGTATTGTGTGTGAAAGAAAAAAATAAACACCTACAAGCTGTGAGGGTGTGTTAAGTTGTTAGGGAGTCATAAGGAGGTGTTACACACCCACGACACTGACCTTTAGTGTTATCACTTATATCCATTGAGTGTCAAGCTTGTAACTCTTAGCTTAGAGAGGTTTTCCTAATCTTAGCTTCAAGGCTAACACATTGGAAAGGAAAACCTCACCTAGTTGGAGAAAACCAAACCAAACTAAACTCTTTCAGAAGATTGTTAGGTTTGTAGTGAGGTGAGGAGAGGCAGCCCAGGGAGTGGCGTGAGTCCAGTTGTAAGTGCACCTTGGCACGTTAAAAACAAGAATCCAAGTAAGTGGATTTCCTGTTAAATCAGGCCGTGGACGTAGGAGCTTGAGTCTCTGAACCACGTTAAACTGAGCGTACTTATCTTTCAAAGTATTTACTAAAGTATTGTGAAAATCAGCTCACTGAGAGCTTTGTTAAGAAAACTTTAGTTAAGCAATCAGGTCAGGGAGATTCCTCTCACTGACCAGATCAGGCAAGGCACTCGAGAGTTCAGTCTCTCGAGTCACTGCCTTGTTGAGAGCCTGAGCTTTCAAGTCTCATCACTGACTTGATAGCTCTGACTCTCAGCAACGCAGTGACTTGAGTATTCCGTCACTGAACTCTTTCAAAGCGCAACGCGAAGGTTTTAAAAAAAAAAATTGCTCCTGAATTCCCATTTTGCCCTTCGAAAACGGAACCATCAATTGGTATCAGAGCGGGTTGTTCACATGACCACTGATCCAGTTTTGTTAAGAAAAATGGTCAACCGAACAGATCTTAAATGTTTTAAACTATGGGAATCCCTGCATATTTCAAACTATTACTTTTGTTCTGACATTATTCTTGTATTAGAAAATCATTTGGTTAGAAGTTTTGGAATCATCAAAAAGGGGGAAATTGTTGGGATATGTGTTAGTTTTGATGATTTTCCAAAACATGTAATAGGTGTGAAAGCTGTCAGGATAGTATCTTTTATTTCAGGTCAGGCTAGGTTAGCTTTCAGTAGAATAGGCTGTTCAGTTAAGGGTGAACTCAGCGAGGGGGAACTCAGCAACTCAGCCTGAAGATATCAAGATGACACCCAGAAGAACTGACTGAAGCCATGCTTGTGACCTGAATCAGAAGAGAAGCCTGAAGGATGTCCCACTGAGTGTAAACCGGGCTGATCTAAGCTAGGTCAGGTGGACCACTCAGTGAAGAGCATGATCAGGAGGATCAGTGCTGCACCAAGTAGGCCCTGAAGGAGTCAGGCTACTGTGGTCAGGGAAGTTTGTCATTCAGCCTTATGACAAACTTCTTGAAAATGATCTTGAAACAGTCTCTAAAGGACAACTACACTGAAGACGTTCAGTCCACTGAAGATCATCAGTCAGTGAAGGAGGAAGCTACCTAAAGTCAGTGGGCCTTAGTCAAACACACTGAGTCAAAGATCCGTGAATCCAGGCCACGTGGACCAATCAGCACGAGGCAGCAACTCTGACACTTACAAAGACCGCATTCCAAGAAAAGTGGTTGAAACCATTTAATGTTGGATTCAAATGTATCTTCCCTCCAACGGATACATTTGAATCCCCATTATAAATACAAGCTCATAGCTTCGTTGTAAGGTGTGTTGTATTGTGTGTGAAAGAAGAAAATAAACACCTACAAGCTGTGAGGGTGTGTTAAGTTGTTAGGGAGTCATAAGGAGGTGTTACACACCCACGACACTGACCTTTAGTGTTATCACTTATACCCATTGAGTGTCAAGCTTGTAACTCTTAGCTTAGAGAGGTTTTCCTAATCTTAGCTTCAAGGCTAACACATTGGAAAGGAAAACCTCACCTAGTTGGAGAAAACCAAACCAAACTAAACCCTTTCAGAAGATTGTTAGGTTTGTAGTGAGGTGAGGAGAGGCAGCCCAGGGAGTGGCGTGAGTCCAGTTGTAAGTGCACCTTGGCACGTTAAAAACAAGAATCCAAGTGAGTGGATTTCCTGTTAAATCAGGCCGTGGACGTAGGAGCTTGAGTCTCTGAACCACGTTAAACTGAGTGTACTTATCTTTCAAAGTATTTACTAAAGTATTGTGAAAATCAGCTCACTGAGAGCTTTGTTAAGAAAACTTTAGTTAAGCAATCAGGTCAGGGAGATTCCTCTCACTGACCAGATCAGGCAAGGCACTCGAGAGTTCAGTCTCTCGAGTCACTGCCTTGTTGAGAGCCTGAGCTTTCAAGTCTCATCACTGACTTGATAGCTCTGACTCTCAGCAACGCAGTGACTTGAGTATTCCGTCACTGAACTCTTTCAGAGCGCAACGCGAAGGTTTTAAAAAAAAAATTTGCTCCTGAATTCCCATTTTGCCCTTCGAAAATGGGACCATCAGCAAAGCAGATATTCGGTCTCGTACACAACATTGCATACATAAGACTTCCTACGTCCAAAACGTACGGAACGTCTTTCATGTCATCTATCTCCACTTGCGTCTTAGGGCATATTTCTTTAGATAGATGGATTCCGTGCCTAAAAAGTACAAAACCTTTCTTTGGAATCTTGCAAGCTGAAATGCTTCAAAACAGTGGCTTTGTATGAAACTTGCGATAAGCCCAACATCCTCCTCTTGTGATCTCGAGTGAACTTGATCCCAAGGATGTGACCGGCTTTCCCTAAGTCCTTCATATCAAACTGATTTGACAGCCATACCCTTACGTCTGACAATACCTTTACATTGTTTCCAATGAGCAGAATATCGTCTACGTATAATACTAAGAATACCACCGCAGTTCCATCACACCTTTTATACACACAACTTTCTAACTTGTTTTGATCACAAACCCATAAGACTTAATTACTTGATCAAAACACTGGTTCCAAGTACGCGATGCTTGCTTAAGTCCATAAATGGATCTCTTAAGCTTGCATACGAGGTGCTCTTGGCCTTTTTCAACGAAACCTTTGGGCTGTTGCATATAGATCCCATCAAGACTTCCGTTAAGGAAAGCTGTCTTGACATCCATTTGCTAGATCTTGTAATCTAAGTGCGCAGCGATCGACGAGAGAATACGGATGGACTTAAGCATAGCTACAGGCGAAAAGGTTTCCTCATAATCGATCCCTTGAGTATATCCTTTAGCCACAAGCCTCGCTTTGAAGGTCTCTACCCTTCCGTCCGGTCCTCTTTTCCTCTTGTACACCCACTTGCATCCAATGGGTTCTACCCCACTGGGTGGTTCGACCAACTCCCACACTTGATTATGATCCATCGAACCCACCTCGGTTTCCATTGCGGTTTGCCACGCCTCCGCGTCTTTGTCTTGGATTGCCTCGTCGTACGTTCATGTGTCTGATTCATCGCCGGGAATCAAATCCGAAGATTCTCCAATTCCCATGAATCTCTCGGGTTGCCTTGCAATCATCCCATTACGACGGGGTTCCGGTTGTGAAGATGTGACGTGTGGTATATCATCTTGTATACTTGGTATAGGAGTTTGTCCTCTTAACTCGTCTAAGGTAATCTCACTTCTGGGCTTTCTTTTGTTCATATAGTCTTCCTCCAAAAATTTAAAGTGCGAACTAATCACGGTCTTTTAATCCTTGAGACTATAGAATATACACCCTTTCGTTCCCATGGGATATCCTATAAGCAACCTTAATTCCGAACGTGGATCCAATTTACCGGCTTCCTTGTCTAGCACGTATACCGGACAACCCCAAATCTGCAAGTGTCTTAGACTGGGCTTGCGCCCGGTCCACAATTCCATTGGGGTTTTAGGAACCGATTTGGATGGCACCAAGTTTAGAATGTAAGTCGTTGTTTCCAAGGCGTTACCCCAAAACGACTTGGGTAAATCTGAATAACTCATCATGGATCTGATTATTTCTAAAAGAGTCTGGCTCCTTTGTTCCGCCACACCGTTCTATTGAGGGGTTCCCGGTGTGGTCAACAGGGATACAATCCCTTCGTCTGATAGCTAGTTCAAGAATTCATCGCTAAGGTATTCGCCTCTACGATCAAATCGTAGAAACTTGATACTTCTTTCCCTATGCATCATAAGGTAGATGTATCCATATCTCGAGTAATCATTGAAAAAGACAATTTACTCATACCCCTTCTTGCTATGATCGTCATTGAACCACACATATCGGTATGAACGAGTTCTAACACTTCCGTGGTTCTATTCCCCTTGGCTCCAAATGCCCTCTTGATCATTTTACCCTCTAAACAGGATTCACAAGTTGGAAACGGTTCGACTTGGAATGATTCCAAGGATCAGTCTTTCACCAATCTCTCTATCCGCTTTAGATTAATATGACCTAGTCTAAGATGCCATAGAAGTGTTTCGTTCATCTCCGAAGAACGCTTTCTTTTATTACTCGAAATAATCGATGTGTTATTAGATTCAATTTTGTGAGTGGTGTGCCCAAAAAAATGGTATAAAGATCATCCATTGAAGTTCCGGAACAGATAAACTCATGGTTTCAAGAAATAATAACATCCTTATTAAAAGAAACTGAGTATCTATTCAAACAGTTTAGAAACTGAAGGTTGAGTTCTTTCTAAACTAGGAACATGAGGAACGTCTCTCAAGACCATAACTCTATCTTCACAGGATAGGCGCACTTCTCCCACTGCTTCAGCTGCCACTCTCGTAGCATTGCCCGATGTGATGGGGATCTCACTTCCGTTAAGTCGTCGGGTTAGCTTAAACCCATGAAACAAATGTGATCAGTAGCTCTCGTATCCACTATCCACGAATAGACAGCATACGCCACTTCACAAGTTTCGACGACTAAGGGGTGTGAATTACCTAACTTTCCTAGCCTCTTAGGCTTGGAACAGGCAGACCTCCATTGTCCTCTCTCACCACAACTAAAACACTTCCCCTTCGATGCTAGCCTTTGCATTTGCCTTTCGCAACAATTGGATTTGCTTGGATCCGGCCTTTGGTTCTCTTCCTCTTTTTCCCTCCCTTGGGACCAAAAGAGGTAGACGGACCATTAGCCACCATAGCACTAGACTGGTGCTCCATTTTCACCTCCACCGAAATTAAAGCTTGCAAGAGCTCGGGCAAACGATTTGTCCGTTCATTCATCTGACAGTTCAGATGAAACTGCTCAAAGCTTCTCGGTAGAGAATGGTATATGAAATCAATCAAAGTCCTCACCAAGTACTTCCAACTTGTTAAGGTATGTCATTATCTTGAGAACGTGCTCCCTCACGGGCGTTCCCTCCACCATTTCCAACTTGACCGAGTCATGTTTGGTGAACTGGTTAGTCATGGGTTTGATGTGAAGACATCTCTTCAAGGTGTTCCATGATTTCAACAGCGGATACAATGTCTCCATGAACGCGCCTCAAATCCTCAGACAGAGATGTCAAGATGATGCACTTCATGTGTTCATTGTCACGCTTCCAATCATAAACTGCCTCTTCCCATTGCTTGACTTATCATTAGGCTTACCGGGTATATTAATGTAAATAACCCTAATTGTGTTTTCGTGCAGTAAGGACAAATTTAAAAAAAAAATTCCAATCGATATAAATCACTCCAAAAAGTTTATTAACTTTAAGTATATTAAACAGTGGATTAAAAGGTTGCGACATGATGAAATGAGAATAAAACATACATTCATATCAATATCTAGAAAAATACGAAATTATCACATAATTCGATCACATTAATTATATTGAAACCTTAAAACAATATAATCATGCATCAGCCAACATCTCAAAACAATTTAAATGCGCCACGAGGGGTGGTCCATACATTTAAATACATTCAAGCGGATCACAAACTTGAAAGTTACAAATCCTTAATTCAAAATTAATAGTTGGCTCCCACTTTGACCACATAGAAACTGACAGGGACTCCGAGGGGAGTAAGTTAATATCAATTTCCTATGCCTAAGTAATAACCATAATTAAATACAGGATTATTATTTCGCTTTGAGCAAGCCACTCGTGGTGAGGGTCAATACCGCCACTAGTAATAATCCACAATCAACCTTTCAGAATTTATTCATGTGAAATCCGTTCTTTTGGCCGATCCGAGGGGGAAATGTATTCCAAAAGAACTTCACAAATAAATAAATTATGGAGGCCAAATTAATCCAATTTTAATATCTGGAATAAAATTGCGATTAAATAAACATACTTAGTAATTTTTGAAAGTAAGGTTTTTCTTGGACAATTAAATTCATGCAAACACATATTAACAAATAATAATAAGTGCACGAAATAAAACATCCATCAAAACAAAATTAAACACATTGGAGCACTCAAATCCAATTGTCACGGTTTAATTTCTTCACGTCTTGATGCGAAAAATCGTCCTTGTTGCTTTCCGACGTTCGTCTCGACATGCTCCCACTCGAACAGCAACACTTCATCAAAAACAACATCGTTTGGGGTTCGGGACGACGTTTAAAGTCACACGGAAAAAAAACACGAACCGAAAAATTCCACGGCCCGAGATACAGCGCGCGTCGGCCCACGAAGTGGGCCCGCACGCCTCTCGGCCAGAAATGCCGAAGCGCTGCACGGAGGCGCGCCGAGGCGCTGCACGGAGCGCCCCGAGGCGCTGCAGGCCGCGCCCGAGGCGCGCGCGCGGCACCGGCCTCCCGTCGCGCGCGGGTCTTGCGCCGTGCACCCCGTGCACCGGTTTTTGCCGTTCGTTCTAGTTTTCTTCACCCCTTGCATGATTTTACGTCCATACACGCGCCACACTTGTATGCGTCGTCCGGGTACGCCGTTTTTAATTCTTCGTTCTTCATCACGATCCGGTTACAATTTATTTTACAAAAAAATAAATACTAGATCTAGACTAGTCTATTACAATGATCAAATCAAAATAAAAACAACTAATCTACTCGTGGATTTTCTCACGAGAAAAACGAATTCGAACTAACTGAATTAAAAATAATTAATTCACACGCATGAAATTAACAACATTAAAACCATGACAATTGGATACCTGCAAAAAAGATCTAGCAATTCTACTATCCAATTTCAATTTAATGTTTAACAATTTAAATTCCAATTTAAAGATCAGAGCCCGAAACCGTGGCTCTGATACCAGTTGTTGGGAAAATAGGGGTGCCCGGAATCTATTCGGGATGAAATTTAAATACGAATTTTAATACAATTATTACTGGCATGAATTAATCCTAATTAATTCAAATAATAATTCCAACAACTAATTTACATCATGCATGTTGAATTAATTCACATATAAACTATGGCAGAATAAACAAGTAAATATGTGATTAACGTACCTCTTGTGGAATTGGCCTTTGGATATACGGGACAATTACGATCTCGCTCTATCGACCCAAAAACCTTCTCAAGTATTTCCCTTTCACCTCACTTGATCACCGGTGGGAGATGCTTTCAAGTAATTTAATAAACTAAGGAAAAAGAAAAATATCTATGCTCTTGAGTTTTCCAACACATGGAATTATGTTCTTGGGGATGAAATAATCATCCCCTATTTATAGGTAGTGATGGCCGAAATTTTTAGGTATATTGGGCCTTGGAGAAAATCTTTTCTTAGACTCTAAGAAATCTTGAATATATCCCATATATTCTTTTCTCCAAAATAAAATATTCCACAAAAATCTCACACTCCTAATTAAGGGGCTATTTTCGAAATTATTAAGAGAAGAATCCAAAATTTGGATCTTCTTGAATATATGAGATAATCTTGTATTCCAAGAATACTTATCTTCCATAATATCTTTCCAAGAAAATAAACAAAATCTAATCTCCCCTAAAACCATAATTTTCGAAAATTAATAGAAAAAATCAGCATATTATTTTCTTTTTATTTTAATCACCTTATCATTATTGGGCTACTTAATGGGCTACTTGAGGGGCCTTTAAGGAGAATTAAGATTGGACCTCCTAATGGACTTCTGAATTTCAATATTGAGCCCCAATATAATTCAGCCCATTAATATTAATTATTACCACTAATAAATTAATATTGCACTATCCATCTTAATCCATATTACGATAATATGGGCTCCCGGTTATTATTTCCCGCGTTTAAGATTATCAAGTCCATTAATTAATTGAGCTTCTGAATAGCTCTAAATTAATTAATATATTTCACCTTGGAGTAAAGACAGATCAACATTATTATTCGTACCGAAGAAACTAATTCTTCACTTGCAAGATTTGGTACAATAAAACTTCTGAGCCCACCAAGGGGACTAATCACACGAGCCGTACTTGTTGGAGTTACAACAGTACTCGCACGCGTTTCTCCGTATTAAATCTTAGCAACCGTCGTATGATTAATATTACTGCCCAAGACACAAAGTTCGAAATCACAATGATTCTCACCCAACATGAATCAAAGCAGTAACCATTAAGCACACACGGTCCTATTTAAGTGACGGAGATTAAGAAATCAACAACCATTGAGGTCTAATTCTTCACCTTTCAGAACAGAAGAGTTTATCCTCGTTGTAGGTCCTTTTCAACACATACTAAATGTGCTAGTGCAATCTCTTAGTCAAGACAGACCAATCTGAGCCTTACACATCGACCTTTCACTGTGGATTGTTCAATTCCACCTAGGTCGTGAAAATGTACGTTTAGTTACAAGCAAACTGTTAATGTTGTCTTCCGTGATCGGGTATCACCACATTAACTACAATGTAACATGTACTATATATTGAACGGTTTGCAATAGAAATTCAACATTCAATCATAACTAAAGCAAATGTGATAAAAGAATTATTCTCATAAAACGAGTGTTTGATACACGAGTTATACAAAGTAAAAGCATACTTTCACGTATAACTCCAACACAAAGAGTGTTCATTTAATTATGAATTGTAAGAACAATTTTTTCATATACAATATCAAAACATGGATTTAAGAAAATCAACATCTTTATGCAAGATCTATTCTGAAATTGAAATGACCATTACAACAAAGACTACTAAAATCAATATAAATTTAAGCAATTGAACAATGAACATGGAGAAAATTTATTTATATAATTATGAATCTGTATTAACAAATATATTTCTCAAAACCAAATGAATTGCAACACATGAATTAACAACAAAGACTAAAAAAATAAAGAAATTGAAATATTACCTCAACCCGATAGAACAAATACTTTTATGCTATAATTGAATTCATCAGATTTTTTTCCATGGGATTCAATCCACTGTTTGAAGATGAGGATGAACAGATCTGGAAGCCTATAAATGAATAAATTCAAACAACATAACAAAACACACATTCTAAAACACAAAACAATATAAAACACTAAATTCAAGAAATTAAGAAAATAAAATCATGGTTATATTCAACTCTTTATCCATCAATTTATACTTCTCATATTGAATTAAATTCCAAAACATTAGATCACATCAAGTTTTCAAAACAAATTAGCTTTGAAAAATCTATATCAAATGCAAGAAGTTTTATTCAAACATGTAGGCAAAAATATTATTTATATATGTTATACAATAAATCAATACAACCAAAGATGTTGAATTAAAATTTAATTGTATAAAAATAAAAACTTTACAACAAGAACAGTTGAAAGTAATACTTTTCATTATTGATCAAAAGTTAAGTACAAAGAGGAGGACTATAGGGTATTTATAGATATCACTTGAGTAACTACCTCTACTAATACTGATGGTCCCGTTTTTAAAGGGCAAAAATGGGAATTCAGGAGCAAAAATTTTTTAAAACCTTTCCTCAGGAAGTTCAGCAAGAGTGAGTAATACTCAAGTCACTGCATTGCTACGAGTCAGAGCACTCAAGTCAGTGCAGCTGTCTTGCGAGCTCAGTCTCGTAACAAGGCAGTGACTCGAGAGGTTTCACTTCAAGTCACCGCTCTGCTCAGAGGCTGAGCTACCAAGTCAGTGAGAAGGCTTGGAGGCTCATGCTCTGAGCAAGGAGAGTGACTTGAGATGCTGAACTCTCGAGTGCGTTGCCTGAACTGGTCAGTGAGAAGGGCTCTCCCTGACCTGACTACTTATAGTTTTCTTAACAAAGCTCTCAGTGAGCTGATTTTCACAACACTTTTAGTAGATAATGAAAATACCAAACGCTCAGTTTAACGTGGTTCAGAGACTCAAGCTCCTACGTCCATGGCCTGATTTAACAGGAAATCCACTAACTCTGGATTCTTGTTTTTAACGTGCCAAGGTGCACTTACAACTGGACTCACGCCACTCCCTGGGCTGCCCCTCCTCACTAACTAACTTCCACCAACAAACCTAACTAGAGGGTTTTGGTTTCAGTTTGGTTTCTCCAACTAGGTGAGGTTTTCCTATACAATGTGTTAGCCTAAAGCTAAGATTAAGAAAACCTCTCTAAGCTATGAGTTACAAGCTTGACACTCAATGAATATATGTGATAACCCTAAATGGTCAGTGTCGTAGTTGTGAGCAAGACTTCCTTATGACTCCCTAACAACTCACACACTCTTATAGCTTGTAGGTGTTGATTTTTCTTTCTTCACACACTTTACACCGAAGCTATGAGCTTGTATTTATAGTGTGGATTCAAATGTAACCGTTGGAGGAAATTACATTTGAATCCATACAATTAATGGTTTCAACCACTTTTCTTGGAATGCGACCTTGTCAGTGTCTGACATGTTTGACTTGACTTGATTGGTCCACGTAGGCTGAATCCAACGGATCTTTGACTCAGTGTGCTTGATCAGGGCGCACTGACTTCAGTTAGCATATCCTCTACTGACTCTGACGATCTTCAGTAGACATTCTTATCTTCAGTGTAGTTGTCCTTCAGAGACTGTTTGAAGATCGTTCCAAGAACTTTGTCATAAGGCTGAATGACAAAGTTCCCTGACCACAGTAGCCTGACTCCTTCAGGGCCTACTTGGTGCAGCATTGATCCTCCTGATCATGCTCTTCACTGAGTGATCCACCTGACTTAGCTTAGATCAGCCCAGTTTACACTCAGTGGGACATCCTTCAGGCTTCTCTTCTGGTTCAAGTCTCTGGCAAGGCTTTAGTCAGTTCTGGGTGTCATCTTGATATCTTCAGGTTGTGTTCCTGAGTTCCTCCTCAACTGAGTGTTCCCTCAGCTAAGATCTTCTCAACTGACAGCCTATTCTACTGAAAGTTAACCTAGCCTGACCTGAAATAAAAGATATTATCCTGACTGTTTTCAAACCTATTACATGTTGTTTTGGAAAATCATCAAAACTAAAACATATCCCAACAAATACTATAAGTGAGAATAACTACCTTTACTAACACTTCAAATGTTAATCACTAATACTATAAGTGTTAGTCTAATACCCCCCCCCCCCCCCCCTCAAAATGATGGACTTCAAGGGGATTCATTTTGTGGAAAATGTATATCAAGAATGCCCATCTTCATCTTCATTTGGTTGTAGAGATCTCCTCCCAATGGCTTTGTCATCACATCAGCAAGGTTTTTTAATGAATGAATCTGAACAAGCTTTAGAACACCTTGTTGAATTTTGTATCTTGTAAAGTGTTGATCCATTTCAATATGCTTGGTCTTTTCATGGAAAACAGGGTTATGAGCAAGGCAGTAAGCAGATTTACTGTCAGTGTATATAGTAGCCGGCTGAGGATGTTGTATCTTCAAGTCTTGTAGGATAAAGAGGATCTATTGGACTTCACAGCTCGTGGTGGCTAGTGCTCTGTATTCAGCTTCTGTTGAGCTTCTGCTGATTGTGTTTTGTTTCTTGGATTTCCAAGAAATCAGGGAGTTTCCTAAGTATAATGTATACCCTGTAATACTCCTTCTTGTAAGTTCACATCGTGCCCAATCAGCATCACTGAAAGCATGCAATTGGAAGGTATTTGTTGCAGGGTAGAACAAGCCACCTCCTGATTTGTCTTCAAGTGCCTTAGTAATCTGTGTACAGCAGCTAAATGACAAGTATTAGGTTTGCTCATAAATTGTGTCAAGCATTAAACAACATATGATATGTCAGGTCTTGTGATAGTTAAGTATAACAGCTTACCCACAATTCTTCTGTATTCATGAGGATCATCAAGTAGAGGGGCTTCTTGGGAAGCAAAAACCTGTTTAGTATCCATGGGAGTAAAACAAGGTTTGCTTCCTAGATAGCCACTGTCATGGAGCGAATCTAAAGTATACTTCCTTTGACAAAGTTGCATACCCTTTTCATTTCTTGCAACCTCTATCCCTAGGATATACTTTAGTTTACCCAGATCTTTTATAGTAAATTGGGAGTGTAGATTGTTGATGATCTTGATTCGATGCAAACAATTAGTGGTTGTTTAAGCTTATAAGACCATCAAACAAAGTACATAATTTGGCACTAATCACTGAATTTGGCTAAGTAGAGTTTGAGAAATGCTTTTGCAAGAGTTTTGTCTTATTTTTGAATTTTTCAACTTATTTTTCCCTTTTCATGAAGGGGTATTTATAGTCTTACAAGCAAGTAGGAGGTGTCAATATATTAGCCTCCTTAATTTAGGTTTTGACAAGTGTTTAGCCACTTGTCTTACCCTTAAACTATTACACTTTGTACAATGACAAGTGTTTAGTACACTTGTTTATCTCTAATGTAAAGCTTAATTAGTGGGATATTGAGCTGTCCTCTGTGGTCTCCTCTTGCTCGCTTGGTCGCCCATATGATGGGTGCACCTCTTGTTCTCATCTTTGATCTGATTATCTTGTTCTCCTTACCCTTTTGCTTTCTTGGTCGCCTAACCTTCATCTGACAACTCTCCTGGTCGCCTGATGTTTTTGACTTCTTTTTTAACATTTCTGGTCGCCGACTTCCTAATCACATTTTTAGCTCTTTAATCTTCTAATCACTGTTGCTTGCCTGGTCGTCTATCAACATTGCCCCCTGACTTGTTCTTTATTAGGAAAGTGGTTTGACTAATGAAGGGCAAGGCATATTTTGATAGGATGATTATTACGTGCTTGGAGCGAGCAACAAAATTTTGAATTTCTTTGAGCGGGAAGACGGGCGACCATCCGGTCTATGGGGCGAACAGCAGGTCATTATCATGTGTGTGTGTGTGACAGTTGGTTTCCCGAGATTTCTCGGAATCCGAAACATTCTCGGAATCCCAGCGCCGCAGTGTTTCCGCCAACCTCCCGTTCAAAACTCTGTCTTTTTTCCCATTTCATTGCCAGCGCCGCCCCCTTTGATTTTTCAAAGTAGACATTTTTTTCTTCTTTTTTTTAAATGGTTTCCTCTTCTTCAAGTGAAACTGCTTCACTTGAGATTTTTTAACGTAATCCTGGGAAGCGTCCCATGGAAAGGGAAGACTCCTCTGTTCCTCGCCGATCAATCCGTCAAGCTTTGGCTCAAAATCCGAGAACTTTGCTGGTAGATGAAGAAACGGGTTCCAAGGCATCCTCTATTGTTCGCTCCATAGAAGCTCACGCCTCGGATAATTCTGGCGACGAAGAGGTCCAAAACATTGCTGGTCGCCCAGATGCGGAGGAGGCTACTTCCTTGACTTAGGGGAAGATTCGGAGGAAGTGGCCACCGAGATCGAAGCTAAGATCGATCAACTTGATGTGGAGCGACCACGACTGGCGGTGACTTGGGAGTTTCTTGAGGAAATAGGTTTCCTTACCTCTAGAGTGACTCCCGAGTCTCAAATTCCCGAAGGCGTTGTTTGCCAAAATGAATGGGGGGAATATGCTGATTGCTACTCCAAGGCCTTCCCTGTTCACTCCCGTGTAATCATGACCGCCCAGGAGAACTCGTTCACGGCGAGCAAGATTGCTAGCTTGATTATTGATGACGACTTAGATAGCATCAGGCTCCAGTACAAGATTCCGTATGACATTGACTTAAAGCGAATATACTAACTTCTACTAGTAGATTCCTCATAAGCGTACGAGTTCACTGTAGTATGAGTAAGTATAATGACCAAGTATATCAAACCCACGAGATGGAGTGTATGCGAACAGATCCCTGAAGATCTACGCGTCGTAGCTAATAATATGTAATGTTTTTGGGTTTTTTTTTAAAGATTAATTAAAAGACTAAAATTATCCTAGGAATGCAAAAAACAAAATTAAACTAAGAATCGAAGGGTTGTTTTCAATTGAGAGATGGTGATGCTTAGGATAGGAATCCCTACGTATACTAACGGAGCAGGTACATAATCAAAATAACTGTGACGCGCAAGAAATAACCTAAGTAAAAGAATGCAAGGTGAAAGCTCAAGATTCTAAACCCTAATACTTTACCCTAACACTCGACTTCACTAATCCACTAACAAGTTAAAAGATTGTGCTTAATTAATGAGACCCTAATTTAACTAAGGTGATGCGGTCGTCCTCCTTCGCTAAACTGGTAGATGAATTAACCCTTTCTAAACCCTCTAGTTAAGTCTACTCGTTATTAAAGAGTGATACGATCGTCCTCTCTCTAATACTTTTCGAACGAAATTCAAAAGTAAAGTTAAGATTAATTTTAAGAATTCATTAATCAAGAGAATTAAAACCTAACGTCACAAGTTACCCTAATTACGTACCCACAACCTACTTCTACGAGTTCATCCTACCCCAACCATGCAAGGGTTTTAGCTAGACATAGGTTTTACGTAAATAATAGCAATTGAATAAGTAACGAACATGAACATGATAATTAAGACGAAGAAGAGATCAAACATAAACTAGGGTTTAACGAAATAAAAGAATAAACTGAAATTAACTCAAGAAAAGAAGTCTCAACGTGTTCAAGAACAAAAATATAAGGAAACGAAACTAAAAAGTAAGATCATAATATGAATTCGTAACGAAAACCTCAAAAACGTAAACGTAAAGTTTACTTCTCTCCTTCCTCTCCAAAAACGAACTCTAAAAGTCAAAATCTATCAAGTGATGTGTGGTATCCCTAAAAAACGAGCTTGAGACGAGTATATATAAGCAACGGGCCGAATCGTGAACTCATGGGCCGAAAAATGACTTTTAAAATGCCAAACGTGAAGGTGCTCGAGCAGACCCGCTCGAGCGGTCGCGCTCGAGCATGGAGCTCGATTGACACAGGTGCTCGAGCGGTGGCGCTCGAGCTGCTCGAGCGCTTAAAATCTTCTGTATAATTGGGCGCTCAAGCAACACGCTCGAGCGGTGGCGCTCGAGCTGCTCGAGTGCTCAAAATTTTTTGTATATTTTGGGCGCTCGAGCAACGTGCTCGAGCGCTAGTGCTCGAGTGGTTCACTCGAATGCTCTCAAAATTTCTCCAACTAGTACTTTTCTTCTTCAACACTAACACCAATCGTATTCCTTCGGTATCTTCTCATCCGGGCATCCGTTTGAGTCGATTCAAAGTCCTACGAACTCCATTCTTCGCCCTCGATTCACCTACAGAATTAAAGAGACAAATTCATCAATGTATAGAGATAATGCTCAATTGACTCCAAATACTCGACAAAATCAGCCAGAATTAGGGCATTTCGAGTGACGAATCATGACAATTTCCCGCCTAATCAACCCCCCCAAACTTACCATGTTGCTTGTCCTCAAGCAACGAAATAACAAGTCACGTGAAATTGTTAGGAATGAGTCAAAGAATCAAATCATGCAAGCAAATGAACTTGAGCTTCAAAGATCAATCACAAGTATACTCACTCACCTTCCCTCATCGTACTCATGCAACAACAACAAGAAACACCAAGATCAAACATGGATGTGCACTCAACGATGTGTTTCATTCCCTCACAAGTGTATATAAATGATCAAGGGACTCACTCAAACAATCAATCACTCATATTGGCAGTCATAGGCTTGTAAGCGCTCTTAACTCCGACCATACTCTAGAAATCAATGCCGAATTAAAAAGGACTTTTCTCAAGGTTGTAATGTAGGCTCTTTGGACGGGTGGGATAACAATGTGGGTAAGTGACTCAAGTGAATGGAGAATAGAAAAATCAAATTTCGGTACTTCGAGATTAGGAACAGACTACTTCAACATATTCAGTAAACACACTTTCAATTCCAACACTCTCAACACTTCAATTTTTCTTTTTTTTTCCAACTTCTTTCACTTTTTTTTTCAAACACTTTTTTTTTCTTTTTTCGCACAAACACATGAGCTCATTTTTTTTCTTTTGCTCATTCTCAAATTTTTCTTTCCCACAACTCAAACTTCATCACACCTTTTTCTTATATTCACTCAACAAACAACCTTTTCCTTTTTCAACTCAATTCAATCCCTTCACATTCACACTTTTCCTATTCTCCACTCAAATTGGGACAAAAAGGCTTAGGAACTAGGAATAGTGTTTAAAATGTGCTAGCAAATAAAATAGGCTAAGGCTCAAACGGGCTAACAAGGGATTCAATGTCATTGGTAGGGAAAATTTGGCTAAGTGACTCAATCAAAACAAAGATGGCCTAAGATCACATTCGGCATATTAAACTAGACACAATCAAAAAGCAAGAGCACACACAAATTCTAGCATCCTCTAAGGCGACGATCCACTCACAAACGAAGAGATTAATTTAAGAATCAAAATCTCAAAAGGCTCAAAACTCACGGCTTTCACAACCATGCTAGTACTAGTGAATTCTCACTCTCATCACACAAGTACTCGAAAGAAAATTTTGCAAGAATACTAGTTCTTTCTCAAATCAACTCTAACTCAAACACTCACACAAGAAAATTCCTAACTCAACTTCACAACTCACCCTACTCATCAAATCATACTCAAAGATAGCAATCAACAAGCATAAGATGATTGATAGGCATGAAATATGCAATAGCGAATCAGATCAAAATCAACCCAAGGAGCATCTCAAGGCACCAAATAACCAAAACACTCAAAGATAAGGGGTGCTCCGGTGCAATATAACAAGAAACATAAAAAACTCCACCCCCCAAACTTTGACCTTGCGAAGAGGTCTAAGTTTGGGGTTGTGGGTTACCTCAACCAAACAATTTAGTTCTCTCAACAACGTTGCACACTCCTTGCTTGAGTTCCTCCCTTTTGAGTATTCATTGATTCCTCTATTCTCTCGAGACAAGCCTACAAAATAAAACTCTCAAGTACGAGGTTAAAACTTACGATTCAAAACAACACCCAAATAACATAAAAGTATTGAAAAACAAATAAAAAATGGGTTGCCTCCCATTCAGCGCTATTTTTAAGGTCCTCATGCCGGACCGAGCTCAAGGGAGCTTATGGGACATCATACTCAAATTTACCTCCTTTACTCTCATAAGAGTGGTGGTTGCATTCCTTTCCTTGATGCCCCTCCATCATGAGCTTTTTTCCTTCCTTCTCATCCCCAAGTGTTATGGGTCTCAACTCCTTCTCACTCACTTTCCATGGAGGTACCCACTTCTTGACTTTTGACTTCTCCTTCTTAACTCCTCCTTTACCCTCTAATTGGACCACGTCCACACTTTTCACCTCCTCATCCTTCAACTTCTTCATTTTATCCCTATCAAAATAATCACGATCATAATGCACATGGGTTAAATCATCAAGTGAAGGCTTAACGAAATCATGAACATGAGAAAGATTAGAGATATGAGGTGTGTCTTCAACACGAGGCTCAATTGCATCCATGCAATACAAACTCTCATCCTCCTTCAGGTGCTTCATGGCTTCATATAGGGAAATCTTCACTTCTTGATCATCAACCTTCAACGTAATCTTCTTATTTGCCACGTCTAGCACCATCCCCGCCGTAGCTAAGAACGGTCTTCCCAAGATCAATGGAACGTGCTCATCTTCCTCCATCTCTAGGAATACAAAGTTGGCTGGAAAAATGTGATCTCCAACTCTCACGAGGACGTCTTCAACCACACCTTGAGGTTGAGTAATAGACCGGTCGGCAAGATTGAAGCGTCATCATTGTCGGCTGAAGTTCTCCACCTTCCAACTTCTTGAAAAGCGACAACAGCATCAAATTAATGCTCGCCCCGAGGTCGCACAACGCTCCTTTCTTGATCCCGTTCCCGATATCATAAAGAATGGTGAAGCTCCCGGGATCCTTCAGCTTTGGAGGAAGCGCCTTGTGCACTAATGCACTTACCTCATGGTTCAACTGCACCAACTTCAGCTCATCCACTTGTCGTCTTTTCGCGATCAAGTCCTTCAGAAACTTTGCATAGTTGGGCATCTGTTCCAAAGCATCATAAAAAGGGATATTAATATGCAATTGTTTAAACACATCAAGGAATTTAGCGAATTTCTCATCAAGCTTCATTTTCATGAAGCGTTGTGGATATGGGACGGGTATCACCGATTTGGGTACCCCCCATTCATCTCTCTCGGTCTCTTTCACTTTCTCCCTTGCTTCCTTTGCCTTCTTCCACTTAGGAACTCTCTCAACTTTCTCAATGTCAATGTTCTTCTCGGACTCATTATTCTCTTTACTCTTACCATCAACTTTCATCTTAACTCCTTCCTTCTCAACCTCAACTCCATCACCTTGAGACTCTATCCCTTCTGTCTCAACTTCTTCTTTGAGCGTCTCAGAATCAGCAGGCATCTCGGGACCATCACATTTGGTCCCACTTCTAAGCTGGATAGCCTTACAATGCTCTTTGGGATTACCCTCAGGCATTGAAGGGTATTTGCCAGGCTCTCTATTCAATGACTTTGCAATCTGCCCCATCTGAAACTCTATGGAAGTGAACCTTCGATTGTTCTCTTGTTGAGTTCTATTCCACTCAACGTCCCTCTTCTGGAGCTCTTGATCACGTTGATCACCCTTTTTATGCAACTCCTTCACATCGTACTCCAAGGATGACAACCTCTTACTCCCTTCCTCCACCTTCTGCAGTATGGCTCTCAACATCTCCTCAGTTGAGGAACCGCCTTCACCACCCGGAGGTTTCGATCCTGGGTCAACACCCGAAGGAACTGTAATTCCCGCCTTCGGGTTAGCATATGAAAAATTCTCGTTCTTCCTCCATTGGTTCTGAGGAGGCTGCTGGCCTCCTTGATATCCCTGATTATTCCTTCATTGATTAGGAGGAGGCTGTGAACCAGGTGGTACAAAAGGTTGGCCATAAGATGGCCTTCCATATTGGTTACCACCTTGGTAGCCATTCTGATTATAATAAGGACCTCTCATGTAATTGGCTACCTCTTGCTGTCCAATTGGCTGGTCTACCCTCTCATTCTCTACTACATTCCCTCCAACCAAGTTCTTCCCCAACTCGAGGTTGTTGATCTTCTCCATCATGGCCATCAATAGCCTTCTCGTTCCTTCACTCTCCTCAACCTGATGAACTCTCTGAAAATCTGGGTCTCCATTCCAAGCCCCGGCATTCGTGACAATATTGTCAACGATGTCTCTACACCTCTCTATGCCTTGATTCAGGAATGCTCCGCTAGCACAGGCGTCTAGATGGTCTTGCCCAGCCTTGTTGGCACTACTGTAGAAGAATGCCATAATATCTCTCTCATTGTACCCATGCTGCGGGCACTCTATCAACATGTTTGAGTATCTCTCCCACGCTTGACGTAGGTCCTCTCCTTGCTTCTGGCGGAAGGAAGAGATCTCAATCCTAGCTTTGATCGTCCTAGAAGGAGGGTAGAATCGCTCGAGGAATAGACGCTCGAGCTCGGCCCAAGTGGTAATACCTCACCGTGGAAGCGTATTATCGTACCACTCTTTAGCTATTCCCGTCAATGAGAATGGGAACAACCTAAGCCTCTTGGCATCTTCAGACATGCCATTGTAATTGAAAGTGGAGGCTATCATTAGAAAACTCCTCAGATGAGTATGAGGATTCTCCTTCCCTATCACCCCCTTGAACTAATTCTCTGTAAGCAGCTTTAGAATTCCCGGGGAAATTGAGAAGTTATTTGCCTCAATAGGAGGTAATGCCACTCCATCATAGTACCGTTGTGGTTGCGCGGCAAACCTTCCTCGAATAGCCATATTCTGATCTGTGTTCTGAGGAATGTGCTGAGGATTAGCAGCTGGTACAGGTACTTGTTAGGGTGGTGGTGGTTGATAAGCTGGTGGTTGGTTGTAAATAGGAGGTGGAGGATACGGGTATGGTGGATACGGATAAGATGGGTATGGGTAAGGTGGATAAGGTAAGTTGTTTTGTGGTAAGTTAGGATATGGGTAAGCAGGGTTGTTCTGAAGATGTTGGACAATGTTATGAGCTGGATTGTTTACGTTTTGTGTATCCGGGTTTAGGCTCTGGCTATCCCCTAACGGAACTTGATTCTGGCTCCCACTAACTCCAGTGCCTTCAACTCGGCCCAATTCCTGATTGAACTCATTAGCTGCATCATCCAACTCATTACTGAGGTCCATTGGTTCTTTCCCTCCGGCAGCGTTCATCCTTCTTAAGAAGGCTCGGTTACTTCTTGCTATTGTCTCAGGATCTAACGGTAACCTCTCTTCGCTCGTATTGCCTTGTGAGCGTGTTTTCATAAACCTGAAACACTAACAAAAGAATCAAAACGCAACTACCGAATATGTACGAAATAAAAAAAACAGAAAAGAAAAATCACTCACTACTAACTACTAAGCTATCGACAAGTCCTATTCAAAAGACATACAACGCCATCCCCGGCAACGACGCCATTGACTTGAAGCGAATATACTAACTTCTACTAGTAGATTCCTCGCAAGCGTATGAGTTCACTGTAGTATGAGTAAGTATAATGACCAAGTATATCAAACCCACGAGATGGAGTGTATGCGAACAGATCCCTGAAGATCTACGCGTCGTAGCTAATATGAGTGTAATGTTTTTGGTTTTTTTTTAAAGATTAATCAAAAGACTAAAATTATCCTAGGAATGCAAAAAACAAAATTAAACTAAGAATCGAAGGGTTGTTTTCAATTGAGAGATGGTGATGCTTAGGATAGGAATCCCTACGTATACTAACGGAGCAGGTACATAATCAAAATAACTGTGACGCGCAAGAAATAACCTAAGTAAAAGAATGCAAGGTGAAAGCTCAAGATTCTAAACCCTAATACTTTACCATAACACTCGACTTCACTAATCCACTAACAAGTTAATAGATTGTGGTTAATTAATGAGACCCTAATTTAACTAAGGTGATGCGGTCCTCCTCCTTCGTTAAACTAGTAGATGAATTAACTCTTTCTAAACCCTCTAGTTAAGTCTACTCGTTATTAAAGAGTGATACGGTCGTCCTCTCTCTAACACTTTTCGAACGAAATTCAAAAGTAAAGTTAAGATTAATTTTAAGAATTCATTAATCAAGAGAATTAAAACCTAACGTCACAAGTTACCCTAATTACGTACCCACAACCTACTTCTACGAGTTCATCCTACCCCAAGCATGCAAGGGTTTTAGCTAGACATAGGTTTTACGTAAATAATAGCAATTGAATAAGTAACGAACATGAACATGATAATTAAGACGAAGAAGAGATCAAACATAAACTAGGGTTTAACGAAACAAAAGAATAAACTGAAATTAACTCAAGAAAAGAAGTCTCAACGTGTTCAAGAACAAAAATATAAGGAAACGAAACTAAAAAGTAAGATCGTAATATGAATTCGTAACGAAAACCTAAAAAACATAAACGTAAAGCTTGCTTCTCTCCTTCCTCTCCAAAAACGAACTCTAAAAGTCTAAATCTATCAAGTGATGTGTGGTATCCCTAAAAAACGAGCTTGAGACGAGTATATATAAGCAACGGGCCGAATCGTGAACTCATGGGCCAAAAAATGACTTTTAAAACGCCAAATGTGAAGGTGCTCGAGCAGACCCGCTTGAGCGGTCGCGCTCGAGCATGGAGCTCGAATGACACAGGTGCTCGAGCGCTGAAAATCTTCTGTATAATTGGGGCGCTCGAGCTACTCGAGCGCTCGAAATTTTCTGTATGTTTTGGGTGCTCAAGCAACGTGCTCGAGCGCTAGTGCTCGAGTGGTTCACTCGAATGCTCCCAAAATTTCTCCAACTAGTACTTTTCTTCTTCAACACTAACACCAATCGTATTCCTTCGATATCTTCTCATCCGGGCATCCGTTTGAGTCGATTCAAAGTCCTACGAACTCCGTTCTTCGCCCTCGATTCACCTACGAGAATTAAAGAGGCAAATTCATCAATGTATAGAGATAATGCTCAATTGACTCTAAATACTCGACAAAATCGGCCAGAATTAGGGCATTTCGAGTGACGAATCATGACAATTTCACGCCTAATCAGACATCTTCTTGTACGCCCCCAAGAAGGGAGAAACTGATGATCGCCCACCACCGGGGTGTACAGCGATCAACTTAGATATTCTGAATATGGGTTTTCCACTGCCGCTTCATCCCCTCATCGGACGTTTTTTGGAGGATGTGAACCTAGCCATTACCCAAATTACTCCTAACGGTTGGAGTAATTTGCTTGCTTTGATGACCTTGTTTGGCCTCGAAGGTTATAAGAACAAGATTAGCACCGCCGAGATTCATTATGCCATGGTCATCTCTGCCTGCAAGGACGAGGGTGTGGGCTGGTATTATTTGAAGGCGAGGATGGGAGTTAAACTCATTGAAGGAGTTGCCAACAAGGTGAAAAGTTGGCACAAGCAATTCTTCTTCATTAGAGGAGATTGGCGGGCATCAGCGGATCTTGCTGGCGGCCAGGCGCGCATTAATTCGCCTGAGTGTTTTGGCATTGTGAAACGTAAGGTTCCTTATCTCTTTCCGGGGACCAAGTCGGAACTAATTTTAATTTTTCTTTTCTTGTTGTTTTGCAGGTCCAAAAATCTTGAAGTGGGGACATCCGGATTTAAGTGAAAAATTCTTGTACACGTTGGCTGTGATAGCGCTACGAAATTCCACAGATCGTGAGATTTCATATTTATCGAGAGCGCATTGCCGGAGAGTTGCCCAACTTTTCACGAGTCCTCATCACTTGGAAGCTCAAGCGGAGATTCCCGAGGGTATAACTTCTTCCTTTTAAGTCTTTTTCTTTCCTGCTCACCTGATTGCCTGGCTGTGTACTTATATGTTGCCTTTTATTCCTCTTAACAGATCAACGTGTGACCATTGTTGTTCCCACCATTCCCGAATCTTATCACTTGCTCGCCGCGCGTGTCAAACAAATGCTTCTCAAGAAACAACTCGCAGGAAGCAAGATCCCCTACTCTCGCTTATTCGCCTCCGAGCTGGGGAGGAACCGGCTGGCCATGGTCGCTCACGAGCCCCAGCTGGTCGCTCAAGGGGATCTTCTAAAGACCCCGCTTCTTCTCGTGGGGCGGAGAAAGAGAAAGAAAAGGAAAGGCCCAAGAAAAAGGCCCCCCGGGAGGACACCCGAGGTGAAGGGGAAGGTGCCGAGCGAGCATCGAAGCGCCCCAAGCCTGTGCCCGAGGCGAGCAGCCGTGCTCCACACTCACCAGCCTCGAAGTCCACTTCTCTCGAGGTTGTTAGCGAGCAGCAGGCAGTGGCTGCTGTGTTGACCAAAAAATAGCGAGCATCAACTGATCGCTTGTACTTGGGTTACGACCCCGTAAAGTTGAGGGAGTAAGTTTTCTTGAATTGTTGCTTTTGATGGCCATTTTTTACAATATACTAACTTGAAGTTCCTTTACTCTTTCAGGTACAAGCCTGGGGAACATCTTGGGCGATCAGAAGTGCTTCACCAGCTTAGTTGTGTGAAGTCTCCTCCTCCCTACATGGACATTCCAGACTCCCATGTTCGGCGAGCGACTGAGATGATTCCCCGCTCTTGGACTAAGAATTGTGAGGAAGTTGTCCAAGAGCAGTCTGCTAGCGACAATGCTCGCCTGGTCGCCTTGAATGCCAGCCATCAAGCGGTGATGGCCCAAAAGCTCCTTGACCAAATTATAAATTTGGAGTGGACCAATCGTGGACTCGGGCGCAAGATTGAGGGCTTCAAGGCGGAGAAGGTGGCTGCCTTGAAGAAAAAGGACGACGAACATACTCTGGAAAAGGTTGAGCATGCCAAGGTGGTGGCTGACTTGGAGCAAAAATACAAGGCCTCACTTGATAGTGAGCAAGTTGCCCTCAATCAATCTGAGAGGCTGATGCTTGAACTGGGGGTTGCCGATGAACGGGTAAAGGTGCTGGAGGGCGACAAGGCGGGCTTGGTCGCCCAAGTGGAGCAGCTTCAAGCCGATGTTGCTCGCCTCCAACAAGAGAAGTCCTCCATGGTCACCTACGAGGCATACGCTCGGGATGTGGCCGACAACACGAACTTCAGCTATGTGTGCGCCTATGCAGAGAGCATTTTTTCTGTAAAGTTTGCCTTGGATCATGGCCAAGATGTGTTGGCCATGACCAAGAAGGACTTTATAGACTATGTTAAGGAGAACCCTATCAGTGCCGGGTTTGCTGTTCCAATGGCCGACTTGGAGGAGATGGGAGTACCTCTGGACATCTTTGGGGAAGATGTTCAAGTCATTGCCCCCCAGTTTTCCAACGAGGAGCTGTCTAAGGATGCCGATATCTTTGATGGTCTTAACTCCCTTCCCCTCACTCCTATTGATGAGGCGGGCACTCCAAGTGTGGCGACCACTGCTGATATTGCCATTACTGAAGCAGCGACCACCAGTGATGCTGCTCCCTCTGCTCCGGCCACCACCGATGTCCCTCCGGCCCCTCAAGATTGAAGACTTTGTACTTTTTTTTTCTTGTTTTAGCTTAGTTTGCTTTTGAGTCATTTTGTACTTCCTTTTCATTGCTTTTCCGTGTAATCATCTTACGTCCCTTTAATGAAGAAAGAATATTTGAATTTGTTGCTTCTTCCTTGTTTGTTTTCTTTGTTGTATCCTTCGCTTTTTACTTATTTGCTTGATGCTTTGATGCTTGCTTTTCTGTTCGCCTAATTGACCTCGTGATGGGCTTTATTACCATTTTCAAGACTTAGCCTTGGCCTTGAATTGAATTATTTTTTACTCTAATGGTCGCCCTAAATTTTGGGCCTTATTGTCCTTTTATGGACTTGGCCTTGGGCTCCCATATTTGTAACTTTTTTGGGTAAGTGAACAACTTGTTTTGAAGAGCGAACAACTAAGCAATTTATTTACATAATACCAATTTCACATATAACTATAAAATTTTGAAAATTTCACAACACTTCATTGTACTTACAACTGATATTCACAAATAATATGAAACTTCAAACTAATTTTATTTGTACAATTTTTACCTATTGATAATACTTCTTCAATAATGCTGCGTTCCAGGAGTATTGGGCCGAGTTGCCTTTCATGTCTTCAAGATCATATGTGCCGTTGTGCCATTTCTGAGTTATCTTGTAGGGGCCCTCCCAAGTCGGTCCAAATACCCCTGGTGGCGATCCCAAAAAATTTCTAAGTACCAGATCTCCGACTTCAAATTCTCTGATTTTTACTTGTGAATTATAATATTTTGGATTCTTTTCTTATATATCGCATTTTTCATTTATGCTGAAATTCTACTTTCGTCGATCAAATCCATTTCTGCAGCTAGGGCCATGTTGTTTGATTGTTCGTTAAACATTGTTGTTCGTTCTGTTGGCACCTTTAACTCTACTGGTATTACTGCTTCGACTCCGAATTCCATAGTGAACGGAGTTTCACCTTTGCTAGTTCTGTATGGCACTCGATATGCCCATAGCACTTCTGGTAGCTCCTCTGACCATTTTCCTTTTTTGTCCACCAACTGGATTTTTAAAATGTGTTTGATTATTTTATTGACTGCTTCTACTTGACTGTTGGATTGTGGATGATACGGAGTTGAAAAATATTTCTTGATTCCCCATTTTTCGCAAAAATTCCTTATTTTCTTGACTTCGAATTGTCGCCCATTATCTGTAAGAATTGCCTGCGGGACTCCAAATCGACATACGATATTTTTCCATATAAAACTGATCATCTTTTCTTGCGTAATTGTTACAAGTGCTTTTGCCTCGGCCCATTTTGTGTAATAGTCTACGGCCACCACTGCAAACCTTACGTTTTCTTTTCTAGTCGGGAAAGTTCCTATGATGTCGATTCCTCATTTCGCGAATGGCCATGGACTATTGACTGCTATCATCTCGGTTGGTGGTTTGTGAATGCTAGGCGCGAATATTTGACATCTGTGACAAGTTCTTGCAACTTTGATAGCGTCTTGCAGTAACGTGGGCCAATATTATCCTTGTCTCACCGTTTTGTAAGCTGTTGATAGGCAAACAGCCGAGCAACAAGATTAGAAATAAAAATGTTAAAATAATAAGATTATGAGATCAAGAATGAAAATAATAAATGAAGAGGACGACCAGTAGGGACTTCACCCCTTAGGAGGCGAGCAGCTTGGTTTGATGATCAAGATCAAGTAGGCGAGCAGCTGGTTATAGAGGCTAGGAGGCGAGCAACTGGTCATGAAAGGCACAAGGAAGTGGCGAACAGCCAGACCAAGAAGACACAAAAACCCAACTAGAGGCGAGCAGGCGAGCAAGAGGGCACTTCGGAAGATCATCAGAAATCCCAATAATTAGGCATTACATTAGGAGCAAACAAGTGTTTTAACACTTGTCATTGTGTAAAGATGTAATAGCTTAGGAATTAACAAGTGTCTTAACACGTGTCACCATGTAAATGAGGATGATTAGGAAGGTGCCACCTCCTACTTGCTTGCACCTCTATAAATACCTCTTCATGAGAAAATAAGAATAAGTTCACTTAATTCAAAAATAGGCAAAACTCTTGCAAAATTCTCTCTCAATCCCTACTTACAAAAATCCAGCTTTAATCTTTGATTATATCCTTGTTTGATGATCTTCTAAGAGCAAAACAGCCACTAATTATCAATTTGGATCGAGGTCATCAACAATTGGCGCTAGAAGGAGGGTCCGAACCTTCGATTGGTTGAAGATTTGAAGAATTCTTGTGAGAAGTCGCCGAAAACTGCAAAAATCCGGAAGCAGGTGGCCGGAAACTGGGTTTGTGGGTGTTGGCTGGTGTTTGTGGAGTGTCTTATTTGAAGATTCAAAGGCTTGAATGCATGCATGTATTAACAAAGGTTATAACAAACCAAATTCGTACATGCAAGGCTAGTTGCTTTTAAAATCAACACTCATAAACACAAAAAAATTTCATCAAAGAACATTGTGATACTCGAAAATGGTAAGATCACAAGAACTGCAAGAATCAAGCACACATCCGTCGAACAAGTCACGAACAAGGGTATCGTCAACGGGTGAGCATGCAAGAATGGTGCGAGCGACGTCTCGGAGAAACGTACAAGTTACAATTGATAATATTCCCCCGGAGGTGGAGGCTTTGGCCCAAAATCCAGAAGAGTTGGCGAAAACAATCGCCGTTTTACAATCTTTGCAAAGATGGCAAGAAGCCGTCGGACCATCAAGAGCCCGGGAGGTGAGCAACAGGGCAAAGACTGTCAAAGACCCCGGAGGCGAGCAACCGGGCAACGGACCGAAGAACCAAGCAACGTGAGGATGTGAGAATGGATGAAGTGGATAGTGAACAAGCGAGGGGGGCTAAAGGCAAAGCCCCAGAAAGTGAGCGACTAGGAAGTCGAGGAGAGTCCACTCCGGGGACGGGCGAGGAGTCGAGCAGCAGGGAAACAAAAAGTGTGAGACACTCCCACACAAGAAGAAGAGCAAGTCACCACGTGGCACGTATGGAGGAGGTTCATCGGAGGGGCGAGGAGCGAGCACATGAGCAAGCACACCCTGCTGCTCGCCCCTCAATTCATGAGAGGTTGAGAAGATCAGTCTTTGGACGTTTAGGCCCCAACGGAGCTAGCAACATCGCTAAGCACGTCACATAGGGAAAACGTCCCGTTAGCAAGGGACTGCGTCATGAAGGGGTCATCGAACCCAATCATGACGAACAGCCTTCTAATGGAAGAACGTCTCCGGATGAGTGGCAAGCTCTGAAAAAGGCTGTGGAAGAAATGCAAAAGCAATTGGAGGCTCAAAAAGGTGTTGGATCGACAATATTACCATCATCACCCTTGTCCCCGACTATTTTAAATGCGCCGGTACAAAACAAAGTGCAATTCCCGGTCATCAGTTTATATGAGGGAAATTCAGATCTGAAGATGCACTTATCGAAATATACCGATTACATGATATCGGTGAAAGTATCCGATGCAACACAATGCCGCAACTTCCCGCTAACTTTGGGTGATGGCCCCCACAGATGGTTTTCTGCACTTGTCCCTGACTCTATAAGCTCATTCATGCAACTCAGTAAGGAATTCGTATCACATTTCTCCACAGTTGGATCCTACCTTACGCAGAGACATAGGCTCGCAGATCTGAAACAAGGAGACGAGGAGTCTGATAGGGCTTTCCTTGAAAGGTTCGACAAAGTCCTACTGGAAGGAGAACCGGTGAGTGAAGACACTAAGATAGTGGCAGTTATGGCAGGGCTCAGGAAGGGAACAGATCTGTGGAAGGAGATGCACCTAGCTTTCCCTAAAACTTATTATGAATTCAGGCACAAGGCTGGAGTATACATTTCGATGCAAGAAACCTTGCAGAGAGAGCTAGGAGATAAGGCTGATACCAAAAAGTCGGGAAAGAAGTCAGGAGGGGAATACAAGCCCCCTAAGAACATGAAAGCTTTCAGTGAAAGGTCCGAATTGAAGGAGAAGTTGAACCATGTCCTATCCACATCAATAGAGGTTGTATACAACAACGTGAAGGATAAGGATATGCTGTCAGAACCTCGGAAGATACTGCAGGAACGAGGAAAGTTGAATCCCAACAAATACTGTGTGTATCATCAGAATATAGGCCACTTCACAAGTGAATGCCGGGACCTCTTGAAGCAATTATGGAGATTCTATGAAGAGGGAAAATTGTCAGAATTCGTGAAAAGGCAGCTGGGCAAGAGGCCCCGAATGATAGTCCCATCAAGCTCGGAGGATGACGAAGAAGACGAGCAGCCGAGCAGGATGGATAAGAAGGGTAAAAAGACAATGACAGCACCGGCTGAACCCGTCCGAGAGATCCTAATGCTTGAGTCATCCAGACCGGTAGGGGGCTGTTCCGACGGAAGGCCACCAGTATCCAAGAGAAAAAGGAAGGTAGATCTGAGAGCAGTGGCTCAAGTTAGGGAAGTTGGAGTGAACCAAGCAACCAAGAAGACGGGAGACTTGGTGTTTTCTGAAAAAGATCTAGACGGGATACTCACTCCACACAACGATTCACTAATTATCTGTGCTAATATCATGGGAGCCCGAGTTCACCGTTTGCTTGTGGACACCGGCTCCTACACAAACATTTTGTTCAAAAGCACATTAGATCAGATAGGTGATTGTGAAGAGTATGTAAAGGAATGTGATCATAAAATAGTAGGGTTCGGAGATGCTGTAACGGTTCCCTTAGGTTTAGTCACGTTGTCGGTCGAACTTGTATCGACCGAGAATCCCGAAAGGAGACTGACTAGAATGGTAGAGTTCTTAGTTGTAAATAAGCAGTCTACCTACAATGGGTTTCTCGGTCGACCTTTCATAAATGAATTCAAAGCGGCCGTTTCAATGTACTACTACTGTCTTAAGTTTCCAACTCCAAAAGGTTCAGGTACGGTAAAAGGTGATCAAAAGAAAGCTCGAGAGTGCCTCCTGCAAATCCAGCCGAAGGACGAGCAACAGGGAAGAGAGGCCATACCCATACTGAATCAAGTTGAAGATCTAGAGCCAAGATTAGAGGTGGAGCCAATGATCGAGGATGAAATCAACTTAGAAGGTCTGATAATTGATCCTCGTTGGAAGAACCAAAAGAGAATAGCAACCCCGGTTGAGGAGCTGGAAGCAATAAGAGTTGACCCGAATCGAGAAGACTTGGAACTATTCATTGGGTCTGAGCTCCCTGAACCATACAGATCCAGAATGAAAGAATTCCTCAAGTCTAATCTTGATGTATTCGCATGGTCACATGCTGATATGGTAGGCATCAGCCCTGAGCATGCCTGTCATAAGCTAAATATTGATCCAACCAAAAAACCGGTAAAGCAAAAGAGAAGAAAATTTGGACCTGGCAAATATGAAGCACTGGATGTGGAAGTAAAGAAGCTGCTTGGCAATGATCTCATCAAAGAAGCTTTATGTCCTAGATGGGTAGCAAATCCAGTGTTAGTGAAGAAACCAAATGGCACATGGAGGTTATGCATCGACTTCACCGATCTGAATGCCGCTTGTCCTAAGGACAACTTTCCATTACCACACATTAATCAGTTAGTGGACAATACGGTGGGACACGAACTGCTCATCTTCATGGACGCACTTGCCGGGTATCACCAAATCCCAATGCACCCAGACGACCAGGAGCACACAGCGTTCTACACCAACAACAACTTATTGTGTTGGAAGAGAATGTCGTTCGGATTAATCAACGCAGGAGCCACGTACCAGAGACTTGTAAACAAAATGTTTGATGAGCACATTGGCAGAACAATGGAAGTGTATGTGGACGATATAGTCGTAAAAAGTCCGAGGAATGAAGATCATTTGGAACACCTCGCACAAGCATTCGAGATACTCCGGGCGTATAATATGAAGCTAAACCCGAAGAAAAGCAGCTTCGGAGTACACTCGGGAAAGTTCCTTGGGCACCTGGTCAGTCAACGAGGCATTGAAGCAAATCCATCATAAGTCAAAGCAATTATGGATATGCAACCACCAAGGTCCGTCAGGGAGGTTCAATGACTAACTGGATGTTTGGCAGCCCTAAACAGATTCATTTCCAGGTCCGGAGATAAGTGTCGACCTTTCTTTGACGCCATCAGGAAAGGACAATTCCAGTGGACGGACAATTGTCAGCAAGCGTTTGAGCAGCTGAAGGAATATCTGAGTGATACCAAGATCCTATCAAAACCTGTCTCTGGAGAAAAGTTGTACCTGTATCTAGTTGCGTCTGAGGTGACCATCAGCTCGGTCC
The DNA here is from genome assembly GCA_947034835.1 of Ballota nigra. Taxonomy (NCBI): domain Eukaryota; kingdom Viridiplantae; phylum Streptophyta; class Magnoliopsida; order Lamiales; family Lamiaceae; genus Ballota; species Ballota nigra. The sequence continues at coordinate 78,176,891 of OX344729.1, read as the reverse complement.
TAGTTCGAGCAGAAGGAAAATTTCACTTGCCAATCTACTATGTGGGTCAGGCCTTGCACGAAGCAGAAATTAATTATTCACCCATGGAAAAGTTGGCTTACGCACTGGTAATGAGTGTAAGAAAGCTGAGGCAATACTTCTTTGATCATCAAGTAGAGGTTTAACAACTTTCCCATTAAGGCAAATCTTACAAAGGCCTGACACTGCTGGTCGCCTCCTCAAGTGGTCCCTCGAGATAAGCTAATTTGGAATATCTTATGCACCTCGAATAGCGATCAAAGGACAAGCGCTAGCCGACTTCATCGTCGAGTTAACCTTCCCTCAAGATCCGACGAGAGGTCATAATCATCCATGGCATATGTACGTAGACGGATCGTCAAATAACACAGCAGCAGGAGCCGAGATAGTACTGATCAGTCCAGACAGACAAGTATTCACCTCAGCAGTCAGGTTCGAGTTCATGGTAACAAACAACGAGGCTGAGTACGAGGCGTTGATAGCAGAACTGCATCTGGCATTGGCTGTGGAAGTCCGAAGGGTTCAAATCTACGAAGATTCCCAGTTGATAGTCAATCAAGTCCGTGGGGAGTATGAAGCTAAAGATGAAAACATGGCATTGTATCAAAAAATTGTGGCTCACCTGGCTTCACTCTTCGAACAGATCTATATTGAACAAGTACCAAGAGACAACAATGCACAAGCAGATGCACTTGCTCGTTTAGCAACAAGCACGGGACCGGCAGAGCTTACAGAAGTTACAATAACAAGAATTTCAAATCCATCCACTAGTGACTACAAGATTAACCAAGTTGAAGAAGAATTAACGGAGGAAGATTGGAGGACGCCAATATACAGATACCTCAAAAATAGCACAGTGCCTGAAGATCCACAAGAGGCAGCCAAGATAGCCAAACGAGCAGCTAGGTTCACCATCATGGATAATCAACTTTACAAGAAAGGATTTTCGCTGCCCCTACTAAAATGCCTAGCAAGAGGGCAAGGCCAGGAAGTATTAAAAGAAATACACGAAGAAGTATGCGGAAATCACGCAGGAGGGCGAGCATTGGCGTATAAGACAGTAAGACAAGGGTACTACTGGCCAACTCTGTTACAAGACGCAATCAAAGTTGTAAAGACTTGCCACCGATGCCAGCTGTTCGCCCCCAACATACATAAGTCCCCAACAGAACTGATTTCGGTAAATAGTCCATGGCCATTTGCAAAATGAGGGATAGACATCATAGGACCTTTCCCGATAGGAAAGGGGAATGTCAGATTTGCAGTAGTGGCCATGGACTATTACACAAAGTGGGCCGAAGCTGAAGCACTAGTGACAATAACACAAGAAAAAATGATCAATTTTATCTGGAAGAGTATAGTATGCCGATTTGGGGTTCCACAGGCAATATTGACAGACAATGGAAGGCAGTTCGAAGGAAAAAAGATAAGAGATTTCTGCAAAAAAATAGGGAATCAAGAAATACTTTTCGACACCGTATCATCCTCAGTCCAACGGTCAAGTCGAGGTAGTTAACAAGATAATCAAGCACATCCTCAAAATCCATCTGGTGGATAAGAAAGGTAAGTGGTCGGAAGAACTACCCGAAGTACTTTGGGCGTATAGGATATCACATAGAACGAGCACAGGAGAAACACTGTTTGCTATGGCATTCGGTACAGAAGCAGTTATACCTATAGAGCTCAAAGTACCAACTGAAAGGATAGCCGAGTTCAATGAACAAGAAAACAACAAGGCACTAGCTGCAGAGATGGATCTGATCGATGAAAAAAGAATATCGGGAGAAATAAAAAACGAGATATACAAAAGAAGGATCGCAAGGTACTACAACTCGCAAGTAAAAGTCAGGGAATTTGAAGTCGGGGATCTGGTACTCCGAAATATTCTAGCAGCACCTCCAGGAGTATTTGGACCGACTTGGGAGGGCCCATTCAGAATAACTCACAAGTGGCACAACGGCACGTATGATCTTGAAGACATGAAAGACAACTCGGCCCAATACACCTGGAATGCAGCTTTATTAAAGAAATATTATCAATAGTTAGGAAACCAATGTAAAAAATTTTGTTTTTATGTAGATCGTCATGTATATTATTGTAGAATCGATCAAATTTTCAAACTTTTTTAGCGCAAAATTTGTAAGTAAAGATGAGTGTTCATTGTATTGTGTAACTAAAAAGACAAAAAGAGGCGTTAAAGCCCAATTGTTCGCCTAAGGAGGAAAGCTGCTCGCCAGAGACAGTCAAGTGCCATAGCACAAGCTCAGGAGGAGGCGAGCAGCAGGATCCCCAAGTTACAGGAGCCCAACTGATCGCCCCCATGATACAAAGTTGCTCACCCCAAAAGCTAAATGCACTTAAGCACAAACATAGCAAGTGGCGAGCAACAGGGCATAAGAAGAAGCATACTAGAGGCCAAGTTCTTAAAGAACTAGAAAGGCCCATACATGCTCAACATATATATATTTGCAAAAGAAAAGTATTTAACTTTCAAAAAGAAGGAAATACTTAAGCAAAAATAAACAAAGGGCAAATAAAAGACGGACAAATGAAACATAAAGTGCAAATTCATTGCGTAAAAAGAAGAAGTACATTTAACAAAAAAGAGTACATCATTCCTAACACAGCCAGCTAAGAAAAAGCAGAAAAACAAAGAAGTCCTCTAAGTCTCGGGTGCCGGAGGAGCTGGTGGTGCTGGGAAATCTTCAGGGGGAGGAGGAGGAGGTACGTCCTGGTTGGTCGCCGCTGGTGCTTGCTGCTCGCCCACCGGGGCAGAGATACTTGTCTCACCAAGCAGGTTTGGAATGATAGGGCTTAAAGCATAAAAAACGGTGGCATCCTTGCTCACCTCAACCCTTTCCTTTGGAGCTACAACTCGGACATCATCTTTGAAGATGGCCAAATCTAGTCCCATCTCCCCGAGGTCGGCAACTGGGATGTCAAAGCCAGCAGCAGGTGGATTCTCAGTAACGTAATCCGCGAAGTCCTTAACAGTACTGGTTATAACATCGAGACCGTTGTCCAAGGCGTACTTCACAGATCGGACACAATTTGCGTATGCACAAATATAACCAAGATTGGTGTTGTCGGTTACATCTTGCACGTACGTGTTGTAAGAAATGGCTCGTCTCTTCTCCTTCTCCAGTTGGTCAACATGGACCTTCAGAGACTCTACCCGTTCCACCAGACCAACTCGCTCGGTCTCCAGAACTTGGAGACGGTCAGTGGCTACGCCCAAGTCTAACCTAAGCTTCTCCGAAGCATTAGACGCTACCATCTCCCGATCCTCGGCAGCTTTCACCTCCCGCTCCCAAGTATGCTTGGCTCTCTCAAAGTCAGCATTTAGCTTGGCCAACTCTTCATCTTTCCTCCTCAGCTGGGCATCCCGGTCCGCCTCAAGCTGTTCAATCTTCCGTCCCAGGCTCCGGTTTGTCCTCTCAAGCTCAATGGCTTGGTCAACGACTCTCTAGGCAGTGATGGCTTGATGACTAGCGTTGTAACCCAAGAGGCGAGCGTTGTCGCTGAGAGACTGATTCTGCAAGATTTCTTCACCGGTCTTCGTCCAGGAGAGGGGGACAAGCTCCGTAGCCCTCCGGACATGAGAATCCTTAAGGTTGGGATAGGCAGGGTCCGACTTCACACAACTAAGTTGGTGAAGTACTCTAGAGCGACCGGGATAATCCTCTCTCCGGTACCTGCAAAAGATAAAAAAACATTAGAAAAAGTCGGCATATCCAGGGAGGTGAGCAGCCGAGCAAGAGGGAAAGCACTTACTCCCTCATCTTCACTAGGTCATAGCCCAGGTAGGCGCCGTCAGGTGATGAGCCCCTTCAGCCGGCGATCATGGTATCGGTGACCTGCTGCTCGGTCACCTCCTCAACGGGTGAGGAGCGGGCAGTTGGCTTGCCCACTTGGGGGAACCTTGCCCCTTGGTCCGTTTAGAACGGTCATCTTCCTTCCTGGGGGCAATTTCTTTGGTTGACCTCTTTTTTCCCTGGGTGTCTCGGGGGGGGGGGGGCGAGGAGGAGGTCGAGGAACAGGGGCCGGTGCTTGAGGAGCTTCCTCCTTATCGTGCGGTCCTGCCCTTAGCCTGATTAGAGAAGTACAAGGGTCGAGATTCTTCTTTTTAGAAGGTTGATTAGCCGCCATCGGTTTTACTCTGCGAGCAAGGAGATGATAACTTCTTGGTATTTGAGGAACGACTACCGTTACTCTTTGAGCTAGAAGCAAAAGCATAAAAAGAAGGGCTAGGCGACCAGCAGGTGGAGGCGACCAACAGGGGGTAGGCGACCAACAGGGTAAAGGTAAAATAATCAAAGTGTTTTGAGGAAAGTTGCCTTCTGGGACCTCCACCTGTGCTTCCAAGTGGTGAGCACTGGTGGTAAGTTGAGCGAGCCTCCGAAAGTGCGCCTGAGAGAGATGGTCAATACTCCGATCCTTGACACTCCACAAAGAGATCAAAGTAAGGACGTAGAGAAACTCTTCACTCAGCTCAGGATGTCCCCACTTTAAGATGCGCGGACCTGCAAAACAAAGAGGAAAATAAATTAAAATTAGTTCACCTAAGATACGATGAACTAGAGAACGAAACCTACACCGAATTTCGCCAAAATGCGTAGGAGAGTTTATACGCCCCGGTCCTCCTGAAAAATCAGAGGACGCCCACCAGTCACTGCCGATGAAGAAAAATGTTTGTGCCAACTTTTGACATTGTTGGACACACCTTCAATCAGCTTCACGCCGCTACGGGCCTTGATATAATACCACCCGAGCCATTCTTCATTAACAGCCGAGGAGATAGTCATCGCGTAGTGTATCTCCACCGTGCTGATTTTATTCTTATAACCCTCCAACCCGAAGAGGGTGATAAAGGCCAGCAGACTACTCCAACCATTCGGAGTAATCTGGGTGATAGCCAAGTTTATGTCCTCCAAGAATCGCCCGATCACTGGATGCGGAGGAAGGGGGAATCCCGCGTTGAGGACGTCTAAGTTGATGGCGGTGCATCCAGGAGGAGGATTATCAGCAGTCTCTCCCTCCTGTGGAGCGTATAAATGGATGTCATACGGAATGTGGTAAGTAGAGCGGATCCGGGCCAAGTCATCCTCCGTCACTACACTTGCCACTTTGCTTGCTGTGTACGAAGACTCCCGGGCTACAATAGCAGGTTTTGATGGGGTTGGAAAAGTATTGTGGTACTTGTTAGCATAATCAATCCACTCTTGCCTCCGGACCACGGCTTTAGGGATGAGGGATTCGGGAGTTGGTCTCGTGACAGGGAAGTTTATCTCCCGAAGAAATTCCCACGTAACTCCCAACTGCTCGCTCCCTGAGTGGGCCACCTGCTCGCCCATGGCCTGGTGCCCACTGCTCGCTCCCGTATCTCCAGGGAGACTCATCTCCTCTATCTCAGCAGCAACGTCGGCAGAGTCTTCGCCCAAGTCCAAAGAGGTACCTTCAGAAAGCGAGGAGCGAGCAACAGGACCTTGGACGTCCTGCTCGCCCGAGCTGTCCACAGCATAGAATTCATCAACAGAGCAAACAACAGAGCTCGCCTCGGAGCCTGTATCCTCATCGACGAGCAGGGTCCTAGGGTTTTGCCCAACTGATCGCCAGAGCGAGCGGCGAGGAGCAGGGACTGATGGTTCATCTTCCATGGGCCTCTTCCCCGGGTTTCGTCCAACAAATTCAATGGAGGGCGTATTGCTCGAGGAGGAGGACGTCATTTTAAGAGATTTTTTGGAAAATCAAATGAGTAAAAATCACAAAGGTGGTATTGATGATGGCGCAGTTTAAAACCAAAAAGAAAATAAGAAATCACGATGGCATGGTGGCGATACGGCGGCGGCACGGCGGCGATACGGTGGTAATGGTAAAATCACAAGAAAGAAACGCGAAATTGAAAATGCGATGCAAGGAATTGTAATAAAAGAACAAGAAGAAATAAGAGATCACCTTCAATCCGAAGGAAATTAGCTGAATTCGAGAGGAAATCGAAAGGAAAAGCTACGAAGAAATTGGTTATGAAGGTTTCTGTGAGAAATCGCGAAAAAGAAAGAAAGAAGAAGAAGAGAGCTATTTATAGATATGGATTCGGGGGCGAAATTAAGAGGAGTGAAAAATTGAGGCACCTACACGCAATTTTAGGGGCGCACGCGTGGGCGGCCACGTCATGTCACTTCGTATTCTGCGCCTCGAGAAACGAAATGACGATAGATCAAGCGTCGTTCCCTATTGCTCGCCTCCAGAAGTTCCCGCCCAAAAATTCAAAAACCTGTTGCTCGCTCCCTATAGAAATGAAGCACAATTTCCTTGTTGCTCGCCTCCTGTTAAATAATATTGCCTATCCTATAGTTTGACAAAAAAATGATAAAATCTATCCTTTTATGCCAAACTAGGGGGCATTGTTGATAGGCGAACAGCCGAGCAACAAGATTAGAAATAAAAATGTTAAAATAATAAGATTAAGAGATCAAAAATGAAAATAATAAATGAAGAGGACGACCAGCAGGGACTTAACCCCTTAGGAGACGAGCAGCTAGGTTTGATGATCAAGATCAAGTAGGCGAGCAGCTGGTCATAGAGGCTAGGAGGCGAGCAGCTGGTCATGAAAGGCACAAGAAAGTGGCGAACAGCCAGACCAAGAAGACACAAAAACCCAACTAGAGGCGAGCAGGCGAGCAAGAGGGCACTTCGGAAGATCATCAGAAATCCCAATAATTAGGCATTACATTAGGAGCAAACAAGTGTTTTAACACTTGTCATTGTGTAAAGATGTAATAGCTTAGGAATTAACAAGTGTCTTAACACTTGTCACCATGTAAATGAGGATGATTAGGAAGGTGCCACCTCCTACTTGCTTGCACCTCTATAAATACCTCTTCATGAGAAAATAAGAATAAGTTCACTTAATTCAAAAATAGGAAAAGCTCTTGCAAAATTCTCTCTCAATCCCTACTTACAAAAATCCAGCTTTAAACTTTGATTATATCCTTGTTTGATGATCTTCTAAGAGCAAAACAGCCACTAATTATCAATTTGGATCAAGGTCATCAACATAAGCTAAGGCTGTTGGGAAAATAGGGGTGTCCGGAATCTATTCAGGATGATAATTAAATACGAATTTAAATTCAATTATTACTAGCATGAATTAATCCTAATTAATTCAAATAATAATTCCAACAACAATTTTATCAGCATGCATGTTGAATTAATTCACATAAAAACTATGGCGGAATAAACTAAGAATTTATGTGACTTACGTACCTCTTGTAGAATTGGCCTTTGAATAAATGGGACAATCACAATCACGCTTTATCAACCCAAAAACCTTCTCAAGTATTTCCCTTTCGCCTTACTTGATCACTGGTGGGAAGTGCTTTCAAGTAATTTAAATAACTAAGGAAAAAGAAAAATATTGTTACTGATTTTTTTTTTCAACACTGTGAAACTGTAAACTGGAGATGAAATAATCATCCCCTACTTATAGGAAAGAGGAATTTCGAAATTTACTCTTGGAATAGGAGAGAGAAAATCTTTTTCTTAGACACTAAGAAATCTTGAATATATCACATATATTCTTTTCTCCATAATAAAATATTCCACAAAAATCTCACCCACCTTATAAGCCATACAATTTTCGAAATTAATGAATCAAGAATCCAAGATTTAGATCTTCTTGAATATATGAGATAATCTTGTATTCCAAGAATACTTATCTTCCATAATATCTTTTCAAGAAAATCAACAAGATCTTTTCTTGCTCCATAGAAACAATTTTCGAAAATAAGAAAAAAAATCAGCATTATTATTCTCTTTTTATTTTAATCACATTATCATTATTGGGCTACTTAATGGGCTACTTGAGGGGTCTTTAAGGAGAATTAAGATCGGACCTCCTAATGGACTTCTGAATTTCAATATTGAGCCCCAATATAATTCGATCCATTAATATTAATTATTACCAGTAATAAATTAATATTGCACTATCCATCTTAATCCATATTACGATAATATGGGCTCCCGGTTATTATTTCCCGCGTTTAAGATTATCAAGTCCATTAATTAATTAAGCTTCTGAATAGCTCTAAATTAATTAATATATTTCACCTTGGAGTAAAGACAGCTCAACATTATTATCCGTACCGAAGAAACTGATTCTTCACTTGCAAGATTTGGTACGATAAAACTTCTGAGCCCACAAAGGGGACTAATCACACGAGCCATACTCGCACGCGTTTCTCCGTATTAAATCTTAGCAATCATCGTATGATTAATATTACTGTCCAAAGCACAAGGTTCGAAGTCACAATGATTCTCACCCAACATGAATCAAAGCAGTAACCATTAAGCACACACGGTCCTATTTAAGTGACGGAGATTAAGAAATCAACAATCACTGAGGTCTAACTCTTCACATTTCAGAACAGAAGAATTTATCCTCGTTGTAGGTCCTCTTCAACACATACTAAATGTGTTAGTGCAATCTCTTAGTCAAGACAGACCAATCTGAGACTTACACATCGACCTTTCACGGTGGATTGTTCAATTCCACCTGGGTTGTGAACTTGTACGTTTAGTTACAAGGAAACCGTTAATGTGATCTTCCGTGATCGGGTATCACCACATCAACTACAATGTAACAAGTACTATATATATTAACTGGTTGCAATAAATATTCAACATTCAATCATATCTAAAGTAAATGCGATAAAAGAATTATTCTCATAAACAAGTGTTTGATACACGAGTTATACAAAGTAAAAGCATACTTTCACGTATAACTCCAACAAAGGCACGCCCCCCTGCGTGATTTCCACAAACGCCTTGATATACCTCCTTCAAAACTTCTAAGCCTTGTTCTTGTGTTAGACATTTCAGTAATGGCAGTGAGAAACCCCTTTTGTAAAGTTGACCATCCATGATTGTGAACCTTGCTGCCCGCCTGGTCGTCTTGGTCGCCTCTTGAGAATCCTCCGGGACCTCACCATCATTGAGGTATCTAATGATGGGTATCCTCCAGTTGTTTTCCCCATATTTTTCGTCTACTTGATTGACTTTGTAATCGTGCGTTGATGGTTACTGAATTTTTGTAATGGTGATTTCTGACAATTCTGCTGGGCCTGTACTGGTGGCCAGGCGAGCGAGTGCATCTGCTTGAGCATTATTTTCTCTTGGTATTTGTTCAATATAAATTTGTTCAGACATAGAGGCCAAGTGGGCTACGATTTTTTGATATAACGCCATGTTCCCGTCCTTTGCTTCGTATTCTCCTCGAACTTGGTTGACTATCAGCTGTGAGTCCCCGTATATTTGCAGTCTTCTAACACCAACTGCCAATGCTAAGCGGAGTCTAGCTATCAGTGCCTCATACTCTGCTTCATTGTTAGTTGCCATAAATTCAAATTGTACTGCCGAGGTGAAGATTTATCTATCTGAATTTATTAGTATTATTCCAGCTCCTGATGCTGCATTGGTCGATGATCCATCAATGTACATATGCCATGGATGATTATGACCTCTCGTCAGATCTTGAGGAAAGGTTAGTTCGACTATAAAGTCGGCTAACGCTTGTCCTTTGATCGCTGTTCAAGGTGCATATGATGTTCCAAACTGGCTTATTTCGAGGGACCATTTGAGGAGGCGACCAGCAGTGTCAGGCCTATGCAAAATTTGCCTTAGTGGGAATGTTGTTAAGACCTCCACTTGGTGATCAAAGAAGTATGGCCTTAGCTTTCTTACGCTCATCACCAGTGCATAGCCAACTTTTCCATGGGCGAATATTTGATTTCTGCTTCATGTAAGGCTTGACTTACATAGTAGATTGGCAAATGGAACTTTCCTTCCACCTGAACTAGCACTGAACTGATGACCACCTCTGACGCAGCTAGGTATAGATATAATTTCTCTCCTGAGACGGGCTTTGACAGAATCTTGGTATCGCTGAGGTACTCTTTCAGTTGTTCAAACGCTTGCTGGCAATGATCTGTCCACTGGAATTCTCCTTTCTTTATGGCATCAAAAAAGGGCCGGCATTTGTTGCCAGACCTTGAAATGAATCTATTCAAGACCGCCAAGCATCCGGTGAGCCGTTGTACTTCCTTGACAGACCTTGGTGGCTGCATGTCCATAATTGCCTTCACATTTGACGGGTTTGCCTCAATGCCTCGCTGGCTAACAAGATGTCCCAAGAATTTGCCTGAATGGACTCCGGAGCTGCTTTTCTTCGGGTTTAGCTTCATATTGTAGGTTCGAAGTATTTCAAATGCTTGGGCCAAGTGTTCCAAGTGATCTTCTTTCTTTGGACTTTTTACGACTATGTCGTCCACATATACTTACATCGTCTTGCTAATGTGTTCATCAAACATTTTATTGACAAGTCTTTGGTATGTGGCTCTTGCGTTAATTAACCCGAATGGCATCCCTTCCAACACAGCAAGTTCTTGTTGGTGTAAAAAGATGTGTGCTCCTGGTCGTCTGGATGCATCGGGATCTGATGATAGCCGGCAAAGGCATCCATGAACGTAAGAAGTTCGTGTCCCGCTGTGTTGTCCACCAGCTGGTCAATATGTGGTAATGGAAATTTGTCTTTAGGGCAAGCAGCATTCAAGTCTGTAAAGTCGATGCACAACCTCCACGTCCCGTTCGATTTTCTCACTAACACTGGGTTAGCCACCCATTTGGGGCATAGTGCCTCTTTGATGAGTTTGTTATCTAGAAGTTTTTTTACTTCTGTGTCCAGCACTTCGTATTTGTCGGGCCCAAATTTCCTCCTCTTTTGCTTTACCGATTTCCTTGTTGGGTCAATATTTAGTCTATGTCAAGCATGCTCAGGGCTGATACCTACCATATCCTCATGTGATCATGCGAACACATCGAGATTGGACTTTAAGAATTCTTTCATTTTGGATCTGTACGGCTCAGGGAGCTCAAATCCTATAAAAAGTTCTAAGTCTTCTCGGTTCGGGTCAACTTTTATTGACTCCAGTTCTTCCACCGGCGTTGCTCTCCTCTTTTGAATTTTCCATCGTGGATTGATTATAGGGCCCTCCAAGTTGAGTTCATCTTCCATCATGGGCTCCGCTCCTAGCCTTGGTTCAATATCTTCAATCATCCAAGACGGAAGGTTCGCTTTCAGCCCTGATGCTCGACTGTTCGTCCACCATCGATATTTGATTGTCCTTTGGTTGTAATTGTAAGAGACATTCACGAGCTTTTTTCTGATCTCCTTTAACCGTGCCTGAACCTTTAGGAGTTGGAAATTTAAGACAGTAGTACGTCGAAATGGCCGCTTTAAATTCATTCATAAAAGGTCGACCGAGGAACCCGTTATAGGCAGACTGTTGATCTACAACCAAAAACTCTATCATTCTAGTTAGTCTCCTTTCGGGATTCTCGGTCGATACAAGTTCGACCGGTAACGTAACTATACCTAAGGGATCGGTTACAGCATTTCCGAACCCAACTATCTTATGATCACACTCCTTTACATATTCCTCACAATCACCTAACTGATCTAATGTACTTTTACATATGATGTTTGTGTAGGAGCCGGTGTCCACAAGCAAGCGGTGAACTTGGATTCCCATGATGTTTGTACAAATGATCAGTGAGTCGTTGTGTGGAGTAAGTATTTCATCCAAATCTTTTTCAGAAAATACCAAGTCGTCCGTCTTCTTGGTAGCTTGATTTACCCCAACTTCCCTCACTTGTGCTACAGCCCTGAGCTCTGCTTTCCTTTTTCTTTTTGAAATTCGGGGTCTTCCATCCGAACAGCCTCCCACGGGCCCGTTTGGCTCAAGCATAAGGATTTCCCGCATTGGTTCTACTGGAGCTGTTGGGACTTTCTTTCCCTTCTTGGCCGTCTTGCTTGGCTGGTCGTCACTATCTTCGTCATCTGAGCTGGGTGAATTTATCACTCTGGGTCTTTTTCCCAATTCTTTCTTCACAAATTCAGATAACTTGCCTTCTTCGTAAAACCTCCACAGTTGCTTTAATAAGTCGCGACATTCACTAGTGAAGTGTCCGATGTTCTGGTGGTAGGCACAGTATTTGTTGGGATTTAGCTTTCCCCGTTCTTACCGGATTTTCCTTGGTTCAGAAAGCATATCCTTATCCTTTACATTATTATACACGGCCTTTATTGTGGTGGTGAATACTTGGTTTAATTTTTCTTTTAATTCTTCTCCCTCATTGAAGGCTTTCATATTCTTGGGAGCCTTGTACTCACCTCCCGCTAGCTTTTTCCCAGTTTTCTTAGGATCGGCTTTTTCACTTAGCTCTCTTTGTCATGCTTCTTGCATAGACACGTGTATGCCTGCCCGGTGCCTAAATTCTGCATACGTTTTAGGGCAAGCAAGGTGTATCTCCTTCCACAAATCAGTTCCTTTCTTTAGGCCCGCCATCACCACCACCATCTTGGTATCCTCGCTCACCATTTCCCCTTCCAGGAGTATCCTATTAAATCTTTCCAAAAACTTTCTATCCGACTCATCATCTCCTTGTTTAATGTCGGCCAGCCGGTACCTCTGAGTCAAATACGACCCGGCCGTGGAAAAGTGTGATAGAAACTCTTTGCTCAATTGTGCGAAAGAGTTGATCGATCCTGGAGCGAGTGCCAAAAACCAACGGTGGGGGCCATCACCGAGTGTGAGTGGAAAATTACGGCATTGCGTGGCATCCGACGCCCTCATGGATATCATGAAATCCGAGTATTTCGTCAGATGGATTCTGGGATCCGAATTTCCCTCATACAGATTGATAGCCGGGAACTGTATTTTCTTTTGCACGGGTGCATCCAAAATTGCTGGTGATAGCGGTGATGATGGTAATACTATTGAGCCCATGCCTTTCTGAGAATCCAACTGCTTTTGCATCTCCTCGATCGCTTTTTTTAGGGCTTGCAACTCGTTCGGAGGTGCTCCTCCGTTGGAAGGTTGTTTATCATGATCAAGTTCTATGACTTCATCATGATCCAGTCCCTCACCAACGGGACGTTTCTCCTGAGTTGGTCGCCTGGCTACATTGCTGGCCCCATTGGGACCTAGTCGCCCGAATGCTGATCTACGCAGGCGATCATGGACAGAAGGGCGAGCATCAGTTCGTGCTCGCTGCTCGCTCCGTGGTGGTGTGGTCTCCTTGACATCTCTCCGATGTTCTGACCTTTCTCCAATATTTTGCCTCGTTCCTCTTGTTGTGCTTCTACTTGGCTCCATATCTCCTCCCGGGGTGGATTCTCCTCGGCTCCCCAATCTTTTGCTTATAGGTTTTTTACCTCTGCTTTGTCGAGCCTGGGTGCTATCTACTTTATCATTCTGCATGTCTTCACGTCTTTTACTCCGATGCTCAACTGCTCGGTTGGTCACCTCCGGCGCTCTTGATGGCTCACCCCTTTCTTGACGTCTTTGTATCGACTGGAGAACCACAATCGTCTTTGCAAGTTCCTCCGGGTTTCTTGCCAAAGCTTCGACCTACGGGGAAAGAGTGTCGATAGTAACTTGCACGTTTCTATTGGACGTGGCTTGTATTGTACGTGCATGGTTACCCGCAGATGACACCCGAGTTCGTGACCTATGCGATTGATGTGTACTCGAAGATTATCGTTCTTGTGATCTCGTTATATTCAAATGTTTGATTATTTCGGAGATAGAGACTTTGTGTTTGTTTTTGTCACTTTAAGAGTAATTAGCTTTGTATGTGTGACTTTGGTTTTTTAACAAACCCTAATTCACACATGCATGCATTCCAACTCTTAAATATGAATAAAACTTCCACAAATGTTAAACTATCCCTTTGAAACCCAGTTTCCGGCAACTTTTCCCACTTTCCGGTGACTTTTGCCGGAATCTGTTGATAATTCTACAGATTCCGGTGATTCTTCACTCGATTCTTCAAATCTTCGAGCAAACGAAGGTTCGATCCCTTCTTCTAGCACCAATTGTTGATGATCTTGATTCGATGCAAACAATTAGTGGTTGTTTAAGCTTATAAGACCATCTAACAAAGTACATAATTTGGCATTAATCACTGAATTTGGCTAAGTTGAGTTTGAGAAATGACTTTGCAAGAGTTTTGTCTTATTTTTTAATTTTTCAACTTATTTTTCCCTTTTCATGAAGGGGTATTTATAGTCTTACAAGCAAGTAGGAGGTGTCACTATATTAGCCTCCTTAATTTAGGTTTTGACAAGTGTTTAGCCACTTGTCTTACCCTTAAACTATTACACTTTGTACAATGACAAGTGTTTAGTACACTTGTTTGTCTCTAATGTAAAGCTTAATTAGGGGGATCTTGAGCTGTCCTCCGTGGTCTCCTCTTGCTCGCTTGGTCACCCAAATGATGGGTGCACCTCTTGTTCTCATCTTTGATCTGATTATCTTGTTCTCCTTACCCTTTTACTTTCTTGGTCGTCTGACCTTCATCTGACAACTCTCCTGGTCGTCTGATGTTTTTTACTTCTTTTTAACATTTCTGGTCACCGACTTCCTAATCACATTTTTAGCTCTTTAATCTTCTAATCACTGTTGCTCGTCTGGTCGTCTATCAACATAGATATTGTTTAACATTCTGGATTTCATCAAGTGAATTCCCAGTTAATATAATGTCATCCACATAACATGATAATGCAGTAAACATATCACCACATGATTTAGTAAACAAAGCAATATCAGCCTGAGATTGAGTGTAACCAAAAGAAATTAGAGAATCTGCCAGTTTTGTATACCATTATCTTGAGGCTTGTTTTAAACCATATAGGCTTTTATTCAACTTACAGACCCTGTTATCATTCACATTGCAATATCCCTGAGGAGGAAGCATATAGACTTCTTCAATTAGGTCACCATGTAAAAAGGCATTATTGACATCTAGTTGATGTATATGCCAATTTTTAGAAACATCTACAACTAGAAGAATCCTAACAGTGGTTATCTTTGAAACAGGTGAAAAAGTGTCAAAGTAGTATATTCCTTCCTCTTGGGTGTATCCTTTAGCAACTAGTCTTGATTTGTACCTTTCAATGGTACCATCAGCTTTATACTTTACTTTATAAACCCATTTGCAACCTATGCAATGTTTATTTTCTGGTAGATTCACTAATGTCCAAGTGTTGGTCTTTTCTAAAGCATCTAACTCTTTTCTCATAACATCTATCCATTTATCATCTTTCATAGCTTGTTTATAAGTCTTAGGTTCAACTATTTGTGAAATAGAAGCAGTAAAAGACTTTTGAGAAGTAGATAATCTGTTAGTGGCAAGAAAGTTAGCAATAGAATATTGTTTTCCAGATCTAAGCATAGCAGAATTAGCATTTTTATCATAAGAGACAGCAGATATGGCATTTTCACCATCAGGAAGAGCATTAGGAGAAATAACAGGTTTAGTCAATGAAACAGGTAAACTGGTGTCATAAATTTGTAAGTAAGCAGGAGGATGTCTTATCCTTGTTGATTTTATGTTCTCAATTTGTTCAGTTTGAGGATCAGGAACCTGAGAATTTGATAGCTTATTTATTTCATCTATTAGTTCAACATGCTGTTCAACACACTCAGAATGCAGATTATTAGTGTCAACATGCAAGACAGGAGTGTCAAAAATTTGATTAGTCCCCCCCACCCCTGAATCCATAGACATGTATTCTAAATTATCCTTTTGAAAAAGAAAATCTAAGTATTCATCAGTTTGTTTCTTGTTTTTCAAGGGATATATGTGTTCATGGAAATCAACATTTCTTGACACAAAAAAATTTCCAGAATTTAAATCAAGCAGTTTGTATCCTTTCATCCCAAAAGGATACCCAATAAACACACACTTTGTTGCTCTAGGGTGAAATTTGTGCCTTTTTGCAGAAAGTGTACTAGCAAAACAGAGACAACCATAATTTCTGAAATAAGAGTAATCTGGTATTTTGTTATGTAAAATTTGGAAAGGGGATTTACCTTGTAGAGTTTGTGATGAAAGTCTATTGATAATGTGAGCAGCTGATAGTACACAATCTCCCCAGAAATTTATAGGTAAACATGATTGAAATAATAAAGATCTAGCAACCTGCAGAACATGTTGATGTTTTCTTTCTACTATACCATTTTGTTGAGGTGTCTCAACACAAGAAGTTTGATGTAAGATGTCATGTTTGTGATAAAAATCTTTTAAAAGGAGTTCAGTGCCATTGTCACTCCTTAGTATTTTTATAGAAGTGTTGAATTGATTAGCAACCATGTTTTTAAAGTTTTCAATGGCAAGAGTAACCTCATATTTTTGTTTTAAAAGATAGATCCATGTGCATCTACTGAGATCATCAACAATGGTTAGAAAATATTTGTGACCATTTCTAGTTTCTGTACTAAAAGGTCCCCAAATATCACAGTGTATCATGTAAAACACATAAGGAGATACAGAAGTACTTATAGGAAAGGATTTCTTTCTTTGTTTAGCTAAAGGACAAACCTCACAGACTTTATTAAGAGAAGGATCTGCTTTTACATTCAAGGTAGGAATTTGTAACAGAATTTTACAAGGAACATGTCCTAATCTTGTATGCCAAAGATCATAAGAACTACTATTATTAGAGTAAACTGACTTCATGCTGTTACAACTAATGACTTTCTTAGAGATACTAAGATGGTAAAGACCATTAGCTTGGCTAGCAAAACCAATCACATTCCTTGATATCTTGTCCTGTAGTAAACAATGAGAGGATTGAAAACTCACAATACAGTTTGAATTGTTTGTTAGATGTGAAACAGAAAGTAAATTATAAGTAAATTTCGGAACATATAAAACATCATGAAGAACCAAGCTATCATTAATAACCACATTTCCTATAAAGGTTGCAATTGTAATTGCACCAGTAGGAAGGCTAATTTTAACACTGGAAGGTTTAGGAGGCTCAGAATAAACAGAAAAATCACTAAGTCATATGGTCTGTAGCACCAGTATCTATGATCCATATGACATCATCATAATTATGGACTTTAGCATTTAAAGAGTATGGGAAGAAGATATACATGTGTTGGCAGTTGTTATTTGAGCCATAGCTACTGAATGATCAGCATGATCATTACTGGAATTCTGTTTCTTGGTAAATTCCAGAAACTGTTCAAACAAATCTTGATTGAACAAACGGTTAGTAGCACTTTTATTAACAGGAGCATAATCATTTTGAGGTTCATTGATCAAGATATTAGCAGTAGACTCATTCTTATTCCTAGGGGCTCTAGGACCTTTCCAACCAGGTAGATACCCTATGATTTGGAAACATTTATCTTTTGTATGATCATGTAGAACATTTTTTGACCATTCATACCTACACACATAATTATAAAATGAATGTAAAAATTAATTATGTGGAGTATGTATAGAGTGAAATTGGTTTATATATGAATCATTGAAGGGTATTAGTTGTTTTCACTGAAGAGTATTAGATGTTTTTACTGAAAAGTATTATTGGTTTACACTGAGGAGTCTTAGTTCATTTTCACTGAACAATTAAGACTATTCAGTGTAAATCAGTAATACTCTTCAGTAAATACAACTAATACTCTTCAATGGAAATAACTAATACCTTTCAGTGATTCATGTATAAATCAGTTTCACTCCATACTTTGTCAGTTATGTGAGTATCAATTGTGTAATCCTTAAAACAAAGTAAATAAAGCTTGGGCCTTATAATGGTCTTTCTAATTTATAATTTATTAAATCTCACATTCATAATAAGCGGCACTATTTATAAATTACAACAAGAATATTGGAATGTGTGTAAAAATGTGTATTGTAAGTTGATCTAAATGTCCCAAAACATACTTGGAAATCTGAAAAATTGAATAGAAATCAATTGGCACCAAAAATGGATATGATCTCTAATGGGCCCATTACAGGCCTGGTTCGGAGTACACGGATGGGCCTGGCAAGCCTAGTAAATGGCCCAAGTTTACCTTTTTTAATTTTAATCTATCGTATTTTACGTGACAAATTATTAGTTTTTGAAATGGGAAATGAAAGACGACAATATCCATATAAGAATGAGGTGGCCACAACTAAATTACTAGAATTATTAATTTGATTTATTTTTAATAATTTCTAATTTTAATTAATTTATTTTCGAAAATATATCTTATCTGTGAATATACACCTGTCTAAGAATTTATGTCGAATCACAAAATAAAGAATATGCAGATAAGATTCTTCCATGCTATAATTCATGAATTGGAATCTCAATAATAAAGCTAAAACAGTGAAATAGGGACCCAATATTTCACCTTGAGATGCAAGATAATGTATACAAAATAGTTCTTCCCACGTACATATAAATGGGAAGAATCATTCACATGGTCTGCCACTATTGTTATTATTATGTTTGTGACATTGCACACACATATTTAAAAAAGAAAAAGAAAAATTGAAACGCAATTTATATAAATTATACTATTTTAGTGTTTCGCTATGTGTTTTATTATCTTTAACAAATATACTTAATAATGATGTGTGATTTTATTCATTGAAACAGTAAAATACGAGATGAAATAATTGGATAAGAAATTCGTGCCTAATGAATCGTGGTGCCCATTTTCCACTACTTGGTATGGCTTGGCATCTTCTTTTATCAATCTACTGCTATAGTACAACACTGATGTTGTTGCACAAGAATTAGCTAGAATTCGAATATTCTTATTATATATATTATAATACCCATTACAATTTAATAGTAGATTTTTGTACTCCACCAAATTTATATCCATCGTTCTTTTTTTGGTTGTCCACCAAATTTTTACCTTTTTCTTTTTTGAAATAAACATTACTCACAAACAAATAAATGGGTTCCACAATACCCTTATTTTATCTATTTTTCAATAATATACTAATTTTTATCAACTTTTGTGACAACAGTAATGGGGTATAAATTTGGTGAAGAAAGGGAGTAATTGGTTCCCCGCAGTGGATTTTTATTGAGGTTTAGAATAAATCTTTTATTGAGTTTCAACTGAGGGAAAGAAATTGGTCCTCCTCTTGTGGTAATTGTAGTTCCGGTCTATAGCGAGATGAAAAGATGTTGTCGTTTACCAGTTGGTCGAAGGAACTATTGTAATTGATTATGTTAGGAACTATTGTAATTGATTACCTTTCAAAAAAAAAAACAATTTTATGGTGAAACGATTTATAAATTAACATTCATCTTTTTCAAAGTGTTAATATTTTATATTCAACTTATGTTCTCATTCTACCCTAAAACGGTCCCACGCAAGACAAATTTTTTACTATATTATAGTATGATTAATATAATGCGGAAATGATCGCATGTCAACTGATAGGTACAAACTTATATGCTCACCACTAATGTGGTAATAACACATAACCAAGAAGACCATTATTTTAACTGATTATTTATGTGTGTTTATATACAAATTTGTATCCATCGGAGGACATATGATCATTTAAGTAAAAACAACGTTAATTGTTCAAAAATATTCATGAATTGTACGGTGCAACTGATGCATATAAAATTGTGGCTTATATTTTAAAGAAAAGTATGATTCAAATATTAAATTGGAATTCCGTTACACTTTCATGTATATAATCATCTAACACAAGTTGTTATATAAATTTATCTTGGTCAAACGATGAGTCCTAGGTTGTTAAAATTTATTATCTTAATCGGGACATAGATTACTTGCCTAAAGAGAATCTAACTAATAAGAAATGCTAGAGTTCTCAAAATTCCTCAAGTTTCGATCCGTTAATTAAGAGTATGTATAGAGTGAAATTGGTTTATATATAAATCACTGAAGGGTATTAGTTGTTTTCACTGAAGAGTATTAGTTGTTTTTACTGAAAAGTATTACTGGTTTACACTGAAGAGTCTTAGTTCATTATCACCGAACAACTAAGACTCTTTAGTGTAAATCAGTAATACTCTTCAATAAAAACAATTAATACTTTTCAGTGAAAACAATTAATATCTTTCATGGGTTTATGTATAAACTAGTTTCACTCTATACTTTGTCGTTAATTAATCGTTATCAGAAATAATATCAAAGATGATTAGACCCCATAAAGGAAATGATATCAGAAGATAATTAGGCACAATTAAGATATTGAATCTATTCTAAATTACCTTTCCAAGATTTGGAAAGAGACTAGATATTAAACAAAATTGACCAGTAATCCACTAAGCTGAATGTTAATGGGCCAATTTTAATGAGAAATTCAAAAAGTATCATTTTGACTGATGTGATGGGTAAACAATAAGATCTTATTCTTCTTTTTTGACAGGAAGTAAACAATAAAATATCAAATCAGGTGTAATATTATTTATTTGAGTATGTATAGCGTAAAATTGGTTCATATATAAATCAATGAATGATATTAGTTGTTTTTACTGAAAAATATTAGTTATTTTGAAGAAGAGTATTAGTTGTTTTCACTTAAAAGTTTTAGTTTGTTTTCACTGAACAACTAAAACTCTTCAGTATAAACCAGTACTCCCTCCCTCCCTCCCAAACTCAATTTCTCATTTATTGTTTGCACGGATTTTAAGAAAAGTGTTATTTATAGTATTTAAAGTGATGAAGTGATAAAATAGATATTTTTGGTTATTAGTGTATAGAGAATATAATATTAAAAAATATTATTATTTTTTTACCAAAAATAGATGTAGCAAATTAATATAGGACGGACCTTTTTGACAATGTAGCAAACGAGTTTGGGTTGGAGGGAGTAATACTCTTTAGTGAAAACAACTAATATCCTTTAATTATTTATGTATAAACCAGTTACACACTCTATACTTTTATTTATTTATTTAATTCTAAGAAGTTAAGATTTCCTCTTTCGCACCTGGATATTTCATGTATTTTATAGTATTATTTAATACAAATGATAGGTATTAAAAGGAGAGAAACAAAAATGAAATACGAAAGTGGGACGGTGAATCTCATCGCTACTTATAGGCCAATTGGATTCTTTATTTATTTTATTCTAATTCAAACAGAGAGTAATTGGGAGTGTAGAAGATCCTGTAAAAAAAATTAGGAGTGTGGAAAAGTTAAACTTTAATCGAGCGTAGGTTTTATATGAAAACGTTTTATAATAAGCTTAACATAAAATAATTTTAGAGTATCATTAATTTTATCAAAAGTATTATTAAATTTGTTAGGAGTGTCATTAGTTTGATATTAATGATACACCCGATAATATTAATAATACTTTAAAATTGTTTTATAATAAACTTATCATGAACTATTTTCATATAATATTTTACCTTTCAGATGAGCTTCAATTTATTAAATAGTCCATCCATCCGTCCATATTATATAATTTTCATATGTGAATTGATAGATTTAAAAAAAAAAATTATTAACTTTTTAAACCAATTAATAAAAAATATTTCAAAATAAGTAGACATTATGAAATTATTTTATTTCCATATTTGGAGTGTGAAAATTATTGTGGGATGTCCCATAAAAAAAAGTGTAAAGATTATTATGGGACAAATGAGGTATATGCATTTATTATTGATAAAATATGATGTGAACCAATTTAACCGTCTTATGTGTTTGCATTTATAACAGTATCAGTTATTTTATTAAAAAATATTAATTTATTAATAATAATATATAATGAAAATAAGTTTGTATTGAGTCAAGTAGACGAAAACGCGCTTGCCCGAATCTCTTATTTGATAAAAAAAAGTTATGCAGTCCAGTTTAACTTGAGCTTGACCCCAAAAACAAAAAACCAAGACTAATACAATATGAAATCAGATAAATTATTTAAAAATAAAAAGATCGAATATGTTTTATTAGTAATATCATGCATGCATGCCCTCACTAATTCTTTTTACACTGGTATAAAAGGTGGAAGAAAGTGACATTAAATAAGTACACTAGTAAGCTACTAAGCTAAAACGTGATTAATAAATTAATTAATTAGTTGCTGTCAATTACGTACGTGTTACCACTTCTCAAGGAAAATTTTATTTTGATTCAGTGGTCGGATATAAAATTGATTAACTTTGTAAAATCATTCCAATTTTCCAACAAACAAGGAGAAACTACTTATGCATTAGGCCACATGATGGCATTCTAATTGTTAGTTAGGAATTATTTTTAGGCGTTTTGAGTTTAATTAGGGCTGCTTTATTTTTATATTGATTAGCCCACTCAATTGTTTATATCCTCATATCTGCGTTTATTTTGGGATTCGCCCGAACAGATTTAAATTTTCCGGCATCCGTCTCGTTCGAGTTAGAGACTTAAAATCCAGTTTTCACATCCCATTTTCCATTTACACCTATAAAACCTATTATTACTCTTTTTAATATGATTTATTTATCTATTTAATGTGAATATTCACAAGAAATTTATTCGAAAATAGATTCCAATTTATAATACACTCCTATATGATTGAGTGATGGTAATACCATAGCATAAAATGAAATAACCTTAAAAATAAAAGATTGCGTGAAAATTCGCTATATGTTTCTTTTAGTAATTTATAGGTGACATATAATGGTATGAAGATTTTTTTAAATCCAATCCTAATTTGTTTTGGAGGGTATGTATAGTATAAATTTTGTTTATGGAGTAATATTTTTAGTGAAATAATTAATATATTTTAGAGAAATAATTAATACCATTTAAGTGAAATAACTAATTATGCTCTTCAATTAACACTTCTTTAATTAAAATAATTAATACACTCTAATAAAATATACTCTTCAAACAAGTTTCCGTGAACAGCACACAATATTTTGCCTAAATTGGAATAGTCTGTTTAAATGTTGAACCTAAACCTTCATTACTCTTTAGATATGACTCTCCCTTGACCGTGAGTCTTGGCCATGTGTCAATGCTTAACATAAAAAGAATACAAGCTTGATAAAAGTCAAAAACATAAAATAGACGTATTGATTTTTCCTATTGTGATCAGGTGATATTTTTGCATGATGTGTTTTTCCTATTAAGCTTGAATAATGAGTAATCCCATCGTGATTATGTGAAAATAGTCAATAATATATTAAAGTATCGAATATTTGAGTAGGAGTATCATTAATTTAAGTCAATGGTATTATATTGTAATTGTTGTAAATTTTCTTAAATCCAAATTAATGATATTTCTGATGAGATTATCGATACTTCTGATTCAATATTTTAAAACAGTTTTGTGATAAATTTATTATGAACCATTTTTATATAAAATTTACTCTATTAGTAGAAGAGATTGTATAAGTACTCTTATTTTTAGAAGACTTATACGTACTCTTAAATATAATTATTTATATATAGATGAGGATATTATAAAGGGCTTTAATTAATTTTTGTTATGATTTCATTAGCAGACCTAATGTAACATGTTAATTGAACCTTATGCCTAGTACTTAATTTGTCATGTTTTTCTTCGACATAATATAAAGTTATTTCTTTTCTTGCATGATAGTAGAGGTGAACAACAAGCTATATATAAGTATTACTCCATCGTTGAAACTTAATTATTATAATTAGAAAACCAAAACCAGCACTCAATTAGCTTCATTTGGAGAAGGTATGTCGACTTATTTAACAATATTTCCATCAATCTTGCATTAATTATTGTACCTAATTAATTATTGTTTATGGATAATGGTTGTGATAATAATCAAATGTGATTTACCTGAGGACAAAATAATAAATCTAGAGTACGTGTAGAGTAAAATTGGTTCATACATGAATCATCGAATGGGTATTAGTTGTTTTCACTGCAGAGTACTAATTGTTTCCAGTGAAGAGTCTTAGTTTGTTTTCAATTAACTGTTGGAGTTATATTCCCCAACATTAACAACTAATATTTTTCGGTGAAAATAATTAATATATTTCAATGCAAACAACTAGTGCTCTTTAATAAAAACAATTAATATTTTTTAATAATTTATGTATAAACTATTTTCACTCTATACTTAGTCTTAAATCTACGAGGAACTCTAGCAATCTAAGCTAAATTAAGAGAATATTAGTCATTTTTCGGGGAAAAAAATCTACGTGTTCTTCTTGCTTGTGTACTCCAGTGATACTTTTGCTACCTCGAACTGATACTTTTCGTATTTCTTTCATATCTTTTCATCCGGGCATCCATTTGAATCGATTCAAAGTTCTACGAATTCTATTTTTCGCCCTCTATCCATCTATGAGCATCAAAGAGACAAATTCATTAGTTCATGAAAATAATACTCAATTGACTCTAAATACTCAACTAAATCAATCAAAACACGGGCAATTCGAGCTCTAAAATCTAACAATTTCACGCCTAATCAACCCCCCCAAACTTACCATGTTGCTTGTCCTCAAGTAACGAAATAATAAGTCAAGTGAATTTGTTAGGAATGAATCAAGAATCAAATCATGCAAGTAATCGAGCTCAAGTTTCAAAGATCGTTCACATGTATACAAACTCACCCCCCTTTCATCATATTTATGCAATAATAGCAGGAACCACCAAAATCAAGCATGGATGTGCACTCAACGATGTGTTTCACTCCCTCACAAGTGTATATCAATGATAAGGGACTCACTCAATCAATCACTCATATCAGCAGCCATAGGCTTGTAAACACTCTCAACTTCGACCATACTCTAAAAATCAATGCCGAATCAAAAGTCATTTTATCAAGGTTGTAACGTAGGCTCTTTGGATAGGTGGGGTGACTATATGGGTATGTGACTCAAGTGAATGGAGAATGAAAAATCAAATTTCAATACTTCAAGACGAGGAACAAAATAATTCAAACATCTTCATGCAATACACTTTTCAATTCCTCTACTTTCAACACTTCAATTTTTCTTTTCTCTAACTCATTTCACTTTTTTAATCACCACACTTTTCTTTTTCACACATACATATGAGCTTTTTTTTTCTTTTGCTCATTATCAAATTTTTGGTCTTCCCCACAACTCAAAACTTCATCACACCCTTCTTTTATCACAACTCAACCATCATAATTCCCTTTCTCAACTCAACTCAATCCCTCCTCATTCACACTTTTCCTATTCTCCACTCAAATTGGGACAAAAGAATTTAAGAATTTGGATATGTGTTAAAATTGTGCTGGCAAATAAAATAGGTTAAGGCTCAAACGGGCTAACAAGGGATAAATGTCATTGGTAGGGAAAATTTAGGCTAAGTGACTCAATCAAATCAAATATGGCCTAAGATCACATTCGGCATATCAAACTAGACACAATCAAGAAGCGAGAGCACACACAAGTTCTAGCATCCTCTAAGGTGATGACCCACTCACAAACGAAGAGATAAATATAATGCATTTTAATCTCTAAAAGGCTCAAATCTCATGTCTTTCACATCCATGCTAGTCCTAGTGAATTCTCACTATAATCACACAAGTATTCAAAAGGAAAAATCGTAAGTATACAAGTTCCCTCTCAAATCAACTCTAACTTCTACACTCACACAATAAAATTTCTAACTCAACTTCACAATTCACCCTTCTCATCAAATCATACTCAAGGATAGCAATCAACAAGCATAAGAGAATTAATAGGCATGAAATATATAGTAGCACATCAAAGCAATATCAGCTCAAGGAGCATCTCAAGGCTCAATATATAACTCAATTCAACTCAAAGAGAGGGTGTGCGCCTGTGCAATGTAACCATAAAACATATAATACTCCACCACTCCCCCAAACTTCGACCTTGTGAAGCGGTCTAAGTTTGGGGTTGTGGGTTACCTCATACAAATAATTCAGTTTCTCTCAACAACTTGGCACACTCCCTTGCTTGAGTTCCTTCCTTTTGAATAACTCCATGATACCTCTACTCCCTCGAGACAATCCTACAAGCAACTCACTCAAATGCGAGGTTAGAACTTACGACTCAAAATAACACCCTAATAACTAAAAACACTCAAAAGCAAATAAAAATGGGTTGTCTCACATTCATCGCTATTTTTAAGGTCCTCATGCCGGACCGAGCTTAAAGGATCTTATGGGACATGATACTCAAATTTACCTCTTTTATTCTCATAAGAGAAGATGTCTAAGTTTTTCGCTCGCTTCTCATCCTCCTTCTTCACCTCGACCGGAGGTGCCTTCTTCTTTCTCGCTATCCACGGATGTACCCACTTCTTGGTTTTTTTCTTCTTAACCTCAACTCCTCCTTTCCTCTCCAACTGGGTCAAGTCCACACTTTTCAGCTCTCCATCCCTCAACTCCTCTTTTCCTTTATCCCTATCAAAACAATCAAGATCATAATGCTCATGAGTTAAATCATCAAGTGAAGGACTATCAAAATCATGAATATAAGAAAGGTTAGGGATAAGAGGTGTGTCTTCAACACAAGGATCAATTGTATCAATGGAATGACAGCTTTCATCCTCATTCGGGTGTCTCATGGCCTCATATAGGGAAATCTTCACTTCTTGATCATCAATTTTCAACGTGATCTTCCCATTCGCCACATCTAGCATCATCCTGGCTGTGGCCAAGAACGGTATTCCCAAGATCAAGGGCACGTGCTCATCTTCCTCCATGTCGAGCACTACAAAATTGGCTGGGAAAATATGATCCCCAACTTTAACAAGGACGTCTTCAACCATACCTTGAGATCGAGTAATAGACCGGTCGGCTAGTTGAAGCGTCATCATTATCGGCTGAAGTTCTCCACCTTCCAACTTCTTGAATAACGACAAGGGCATAAGATTGATGCTCGCTCCAAGGTCGTACAACGCTCCCTTCTTGAATTCATTCCCGATATCACATAAGATAGTGAAACTCCCGGGATCTTTCAACTTCGGGGAAAGCACCTTGTGCACTAATGCGCTCACCTCATGGTTCAGCTGCACCAACTTGGGGTCATCCACTCGCCGTCTCTTAGTTATCAAGTCCTTCAGGAACTTGACATAATTAGGCATATGTTCCAAAGCATCATAAAAAGGAATATTAATATGTAGTTTTTTAAATACATCAAGGAAATTAGCAAACTTCTCATCTAGCTTCTTTTTCATAAAGCGCTGCGGATATGGGACGGGTATCACCGATTTGGGTACCCCCCATTCATCTCGCTCGGTCTCCTTCACATTCTTCCTTGCTTCCTTTGTCTTCTTCCACTTTGGGACTCTCTCAATCTCCTCAACCCCTTTCTCAATTTCTACCTCCTCAATCTCATCTCTATCTTCCTTATGCTATTTCCCTTCTATCTCAACCTCTCCCTCGAGCGTCTCCGAGTCAGCAGGCATCTGAGGACCATCATATTTGGTTCCACTTCTTAGTTGGATCGTCTTGCATTGCTCTTTTGAGTTCCTCCGGTATAGAAGGATATTTACCCGACTCTCTACCCAATGATTTTGCGATCTGACTAACCCGATACTCCATCGAAGTGAACCGCCTATTGTTCTCTTGCTGAATTCTATTCAGTTCCACATCTCTCTTCTGGAGTTCTTGATCACGCTGGTCGTTTTTCTTGTGTAACTCCTTCACATCATACTCCAATGAAGACAATCTCTTACTTCCTTCCCCCACCTTCTGGAGGATCGCTCGCAACATCTCTTCGATCGAGGCACCTCCTTCACCACCTGGGGGCTTTGAATCTGGATCAACACCTGGAGGAACTGTGATTCCGGCCTTCGAATTGGCATATGAGAAATTTTCGTTCTTCCTCCATTGGTTCTGAGGAGGCTGCTGGCCTCCTTGATAGCCTTAATTGTTTCTCCACTGATTCTGAGGAGGCTGTGGACCTGGTGGTACAAACGGTTGCCCATAAGTTGGTAGTCATTCTGATTGTAATAAGGGCCTCCCATATAGTTGGTTACCTCTTGCTGGCCTGTGGGCTGGTCCACTTTCTCACTCACTACCGTATTCCATCCAACCAGATTTTGCCCAATCTCAATGTTGCTTATCTTTTCCATCATCGCCATCAACATCTTCCCCGTTCCCTCATTATCCTCCAACTGATATGCTCTCTGAAATTCTGGGTCCTCGTTCCATTGCCCGGCATTCTTGACAATGTTATCAACGATCTCTCTACACCTAGTTGTACCATAATTCAAGAATGCTCCACTCGCACATGCATCAAGGTGGGCTTGACCTGCCTTGCTGGTTCCACAGTAGAAGAAAGCCATGATGTCCCCCTCGTTGTACCCGTGCTGCGGGCACTCAATGAGCATATTGGAGTATCTCTCCCAAGCCTGACGTAAGTCCTCTCCTAGCTTCTGTTGAAAAGACGAGATCTCTATCCTTGCTCTGATCGTTCTAGATGGAGGGTAAAATCGCTCGAGGAACAGACGTTCGAGCTCGGCCCATGTGGTTACACCTCCCCGTGGGAGCGTGTTATCATACCACTCCTTTGCTATTTCAGTTAACGAGAATGGGAATAGCCTTAGCCTCTTAGCATCTTCAGACATGCCGTTATAACTGAAAGTTGAGGCAATCATCAGAAAACTTGTCAAATGGGTATGAGGATTCTCCATCATAATACCGTTGCGACTGTGCCGCAAACCTTCCTCGGATTGCTATATCATGGTCAGCGTTCTGAGGAACGTGTTGAGGATAGACGGGTGGTAAAGGTACTTGCGGAACTGGAGGTTGGTTATAAGCAGGAGGTGGAGGATAAAGGTATGGTGGATAAGGATATGGTGGGTATGGGTAAGGATAATGTGGGTTGTTTTGTGGGTAGACAGGGTTGTTTTGAGGATGCTGAACTAGGTTTCGAGCTGGATTGTTTTGATTTTGTGGAGCCAGATTTTGGCTCTGGCTTTCCCCTGAAGGGACTTGATTCTGACTGTCATTCCCTCCACTGCCCTCAACCCGTTCCACTTCCTAATTATACTTAGCTGCAGCGTCATCCAACTCATTACTGATGTTCATGTTATCGTTCTCTCCACCGGCAGTGTTCATTCTTCTCAAGAAAGCTCTATTTCTTCTTGTTATTGTCTCAGGATCTAGTTGTGCTCTCTCCTCGCTCGTATCTCCTTGCGAGCGTGTTTTCATAAACCTGAAACACTAACAGAAGAATCAAAATGCAACTGCCGAACACGTAAGAATTAAACAGAAAAAATAAAGCACTCACTACTAACTACTAAGCTATCTCCAAGTCCTACTCAATGGACATACATCGCCATTCCCCACAACGGCGCCATTGACTTGAACCGAACTTTACTAGCTTTTACTAGAAGTTATCCCACAAGAGTATGAGATCTCTGTAGTATTGGCAAGTATAGGGACCAAGTATTATCGAACCCAAGGGAAGGTAAGTATGCGAATAGAGCCCTGGAGATCTACGCGTCGTAATTAATATGAGTGTATGTTTTTGGTTTTTAAGAATTATTCAATCTAAACTATTTTACTCTACTAATGCGAAAGAAAGAAATAACGTAATTATCTAAGGGTTTTGATTCAAATATAAAAAGGCGATGCTCAGGATAGGAATCCCTACGTATACTAACAGAGCCGGTACATAATCAAAATAACCGTGATGTGCAAGAAATAACCTAAATATAAGATTGTAAGATGAAAAGCTCAAGAATTAAACCCTAATATTTTATCCTATCAATCGACTTCACTAATCCACTAAACAAGTTAATAGATTGTGCTTAATTAAAGAGACCTTAATTTAACTAAGGTGATGCGGTCGTCCTCCCTAGATAAACCGGTAGATGAATCAACCCCTTCTAAATTCTCTCGTTAAGCCTACTAGTTGTTAAAGAGTGATAAGGTCGTCCTCTCTCTAACACTTTTCGTACGAAATTCAAAGGTAAATCCAGAATTTATTTTAAGCGTTCATTAATTAAGAGAATTAAAACTAAACATCACATGTTACCCTGATTATGTACCAATGTCCTACTTCTACGAGTTCATCCTACCCCAAGCATACAGGGGTTTTAGCCTAGCATGGTTTTAACGATAACGACAGTAAATAAGCAAGCAATGAACGAAAACATAATTGATCTAATTAAATAACTCAAGAACATAAACAATGGTTTAAGAAATAATTGAAGTTTAAGAATAAAATCAGTTTAAAAGGAAAATAATAAGTCTCAAATATCAAGTTTCAAAGAACGAAAGATCAAAATAATCAAATCCAGAACTAAACTACGAATTTGTAACGTAAAAACCTCGATCAAAAGTAAACTATGCTTCCTCGAACTCTTGGTGCTCTTTTCTCTCTAAAATCTATCTCTATGCGTGAAGTGGTCCCCAAAAATGTGTTCGGAAAGGGTATAAATAGGCAACGGGTCGAATCGGGAATTAATGGGACAAAATCACGTAAACTCGAGTAGAGCTCGAGCACTTAGTGCACGAGCTCGTGCAACTCGAGCGCACCAATCTTCTAGAACCCAAAAAGTGCACGAACAGAGGAGCTCGTGCACCTAGTGCACGACTTGACATCACTCGTGCAGTGTACTCGAGTACTCGTGCACTGAGTGCACGAGTAAGCGCCACTCGAGCATAGTACACGAGCGCTCGTGCACTGAGTGCACGAGTTCTTCTTGCTTGTGTACTCCAGTGATATTTTTGCTCTCTCGAACTGATATTTTTCGTATTTCTTCCATATCTTCTCATTTGGGCATCCGTTTGAGTCGATTCAAAGTTCTACGAATTCCATTTTTCGCCCTCTATCCATCTATGAGAATCAAAGAGATAAATTCATTAGTTCATGAAAATAATACTCAATTGACTCTAAATACTCAACGAAATCAATCAAAACACGGGCAATTCGAGCTCTATAACTTTTACATTTACTTAATTAATGAATCGATAAAAAAATTATAAACCGAGAGACCTATAATAATCAATATAGAAAAGAGTAGATTGTGATATATCATACGGATACATGTTAATCACTAAAATAGTGAAAAATATGATAAAATATGAAAAGTGAAAAAAATAAAAATCTAATTGACAAGGAAGTGGGGAGCAGAAAGAAAAGGAAATGGGAAAGCAAAACATGTGGGTGAGTGTGACGATATATTCTAGAGCGACCAAAAAACGAGTTAAAAAAGTTGAGCAAATAAAATCACCACAATTTTATAATTTTATTAAATAAAATTACACCTTTACAAATTTCGGCAATTGAAATTCATAGGTAGATGTATTGAATATATTTTATAAAGTTGTAAGGTCGAAAACTAAAATAAAGCACATTTGTTGAGATAATTATATCATGGATATGATTAAACATTCGAATTATTGACAGTTGGATTTCGTAGGGTAAATGTATTGAATATATTTTATGAAGTTGTAAGGTCGAAAACTGAAATAAATCACATTTGTTGTGATAATTATATCATGAATATGATTAGACATTCAAATCATGGAAGATAATTGAAAAATGTGAAGTTTTATTTGCACATTAGTTTGATTTGCCAAAATTTATTAGGTGGATTTTATCTAACAAAATCGAAAAGTTGAGATTAAATTAAAATTTATTAAATGTGGTAATTTTTTTTGCACCTAAGTCTTTAAAAAAATAATACTTGTATTTTAAGAAATGTGAAATACCTAATATTTAATTAATTTTAATTTTTTTTTTTTAATTGAGTGGTATAGAGTTCCTTGGCCTTAAGGCCTTAATAGGTCTCTCTCATCTGGTCGGTGGACGCCACGCAACAAAGTTCCATATATACAATCTTCAATGTATTTTGATATATCGTACTGAAATTAACGATAAAAAAATGGAAATCAAATAATTCTAAATTTGATGAGGTAACATATGCAACATTTAAGAGAGTTAGTCTCGGAACTCGAAATGAGCAGAGCCTCTTTTTATTGATAAATGAATACTTTCCCGTCATGTTTTATTGTAAATTTTTTATTCAAAATGTATTATAATGGTTTTCTTTTTCTTTTTTTCACAGAGAAAAATAATTTCATTCCAGTGAGGTATTAGGTATTACCCAAAACAGTACATAAAGACTTGTAACTTCTGTCCAACGGACGACACAAGTTAAAATTCGCAAAAGTTCGCCTTTTAACGGGACTATGCGGGGTGGGCCAGAAATTTGGCAGACTATAAAACCTCCAATCCAGCCCATTTATTAACGGACCGTGGATTCTGGCGGGCCGATCCATTTTTAATTTTTTTAATAAATTTTTTATTTTTTTAAATTTTAAAAATATATTTTAAAAGCACTAATGCATAAAATTCATCAAAATTAAATATAATCAAACGATTTATCTTGATAGCTATCACTATAAAAGTATTCAAACAAATTTTATTTTACAAATGAAGTTCAATATTCTTTAATCAAAAAAATAATTTTCTATAAATTGAAGTTCACAATATATTAGCGATAATAATTTCATAAAAATAGATTCCTGCAATTTGTATTCACCATCTATGAACAT
Organism: Ballota nigra; assembly: GCA_947034835.1. NCBI lineage: Eukaryota > Viridiplantae > Streptophyta > Magnoliopsida > Lamiales > Lamiaceae > Ballota > Ballota nigra. The sequence continues at coordinate 78,144,547 of OX344729.1, read as the reverse complement.
AAATTTTACAAAATAGTTCTAAAAATGGTACTATTATAGTTGATAATGTAAAAAATATATAAAATTTCATTTTAAAAAATAAACTTTTTTAAGGCGAGTTGGGCCGCCCCAACCCACCAAAGCCCCTAATCCAAACGAGTCAATTCATTTAGGCCCACTTTTAAATGGGCTTAGAAATTCTTAACTCATTTCTTATTTTAAGTATGGCGGGGCTGGCCAACTAAGAGGTCCAATCCTTTTTTACAGCTCTAATTGTAGCAACACTAAAAGCTCCTAAAAACACAGAAAATCACCCAGTTCTAATTTATTACACACGCCGGGTTACAAGTCCAATCAGAGAAACTCCTAATGAAATTGATTTTCTGATTTGCTAAAAACCAACTTCAAAAATGTGATTTAAGCTCCTCTGGGTCAAGTCGGAAATCATGCAACCCTAAAATGTATAATGTTCTACATATTTTTACTTAATTTCTCCATTTTATTTCTATCTTAATCCCCAAAATAAATCAATCATATTTTAATTTATCTTAATACAATATATTAGGAACTGTAATGATGAAATATGATAAAATTTTCAATAAATTATGATGGTATATTTGTCAATATACATCAAGTCTTAATTTCAATTACAAATACTAAAAACATCAACATTTTTTATTTGGAGATAGTAACTTTAAGATAATTCTGAATAAATGTACAACTTAAAAATATTTTATTTTCTTAGTTATTTTAAATTTAAAGACCACCTTTATTTATAATTCTCACTTCATACGTTTGTGACGACTCCAATTTTAAGAGGGCAATTCTGTTATAAATGTGATTGTTTAGTCAGTACTTATAAATATTAATATTTTGGTAAAAATTATCTTATTTTAACGCTAAATTTTACATTTCAGTTAAAACAGTGCCACATTTCAATTAAAACTTATGTTTTATTTCACATTTCCAATTAAATTTACTATCACATTTCAGTTAAATTAACTTGCTAGTTTCAGTTAAAATTAGCATCACATTTTAATAGAATTTGTTCACGTTTCATATATAATGCCCAGATACATAGTGCACATGATGCACTACCTCTATTTTTAAATACTACCAACTTTTAATTTTTCTAAAAAAAAAATTAAAATCACTACTCCGTGAGTAAAAAATAATTATAGGATGTCACATCTACCTACTAAATTTTTCAAAACAGGATAATAAAAGCATAAAATCTAACCCGTCCGACCATATACATCAAAATGGCAGAGCTTTAAATTTCCATCTTATGATTTGTACAATATTTGTTTCCTTTTATAGTACGCACTATATCAAATATGTTATACTCCCTCCGTCCCCTATTAACTTTCATACATTTTTTTTTTGGACGTCCCACAATAACTTTCACACCCTAAATATGGAAATAAAACACTCTCACATTACCTACTTTAATTCAAAATATTCTTCATTCATTGGTTGAAAAAAGTCAATAAAGCATTTTTTCTTAAAATTTGTACCACCCCACCTATGAAAGTTAAGAGGGGACGGAGGGAGTATAAAACTATTTTTCTTTATCTTCAATATAATAATTTGGTGTGTTTTACATAATATGACGCGGAACGATTTAAGAAAGGTTGCTAGAAAATTAGAATATTGCAATGAACATACTTTTTAGTTTCCATATGAGAATTTTGAGGGTGATACTTTTATATGTATTTACATTTATATGGAGTTATTTAAAATGTAAAGAATTTGAAAATAAATAGATTTTAAAATTCATGTATTTCAAATGAAATTGTTTTGCTAAATATTTGAAATTTCTCCAATTTAAATTAGAATCAAAATTTTAAATTTTAAATCCATCAATATAAATATCTTACCTAAACAAGTGAAGTGAATTTTAAACTCATAGTCCAAAAATTTTCATCCAAACACAACCTATATATTTTAATTTGATAAAATATGTTTAGACATAAAAAACCGCATGTAGATTTGGTAGCAAATATGTTTGCAAGTATTTAAGACGATGTCCGCTTTAATATAATTCAAATTAGTAATATACATGCTTAAATTTTACAAAAAAAAAAAAAAAACTTTAATTTGGCTAATTTTTATTTTTCAATCGCTCGTGCCATGGAACGCAAGAAAAAATGGTAATTAAAAAAAAATGTGGCTGCTGGGATTCGAGCCCAGGTCTCCACGGCCACAACGTGGAATTCTTACCACTAAACTACAGCCACTTTATAAGTTAAACTTTAATAAAATGTATGAAAATACTTTATTGTTACAAAGAGAAATATTACAAATCAAGAAATCTATGTTCAATTTAAATATAGGAGTTGAAAGGAGGGGAAAAAACACGAGAGACAGATGAGCAATATTACTAATAACTACCTTTCATTATATACCATATGTATCATCAAAGCAAGTAGTATATGAAAATAATTTATGATAAGTTTATCAAAAAAATAAGGTTAAATATTATATTTTAATTGTTGTAAAAAAAATTGAACTCAAATTAATAATACTCCTGGTAAACTTTTTGATACTCTTGGTCAAATATTTGATACTATAAAACAGTTTAATGATAAGCTTGTCATTTTCATATAAAACTTATTCTATTAAAAAAAAAAACTTCAAATTTAATACTAGTACTAATTTTAACTCTCATGGTGCTTTGAACAAATACGTAATGATTTGGTTTCAATTATTAAACATGGACTCGTGAACGGATTAAAAGAGGGTGACTTTGTAGATATGATCAAAAACCTAAAAGTCATATGTATATTTGATGAAATTTTATATATTTTATACATATATAGACATCATTGGAAAATAGATTCATGCATTTCAATCATTATTTGAGAATATCCCATATTGTTAGGTGCTGAAACTATTACACGGAATTAAACAAACCCAATGAAAGTACAAAATTGTGCGACATAAAGTTTGGTGCTCTTTTTATGGGTAAAAAGAAAATGTCACCATGTCTTGTTTAAAGCTATAATTTCATCAAATAATTGAAATATAATATTAGACGTAAATAGAAGTGGTACTCCTCCAAAAACAATAATGTCAAAATTAAACCATACTTTGCTTTCCCAGATTTCCTACTTCGTCCCACTTAACACGTGCTTTGCTTCAATTAGAGGCTGGCGATTCTAGTTAACAATGGTCATAAAAAAGAAATATGCGATCATTTATTTGTAGCAATTTTTTTTTATGGGAAACTTAGCACTAACAGGTCAAACTGTGTTTTTTTTTTTTTTTTCAATTACAGTATTACTGATTATTTTTTAGGGTATTATTAATTAGTTATCGGGGTATTATTGATTACTTTTTTTGGGTATTACTTGTTTCTGTTTGAAGTATTTTTCTTTTTTCAAAATCTAAGTGCATATCATGCACTCAAGTGCACACTAGAACTACTCTTTTAAAAATTGTTGGATTCAAAAAACAAATATATATTTAAAAAATTGTATTAATTTAAAATTATAAAAATAAGAAAGAATATCTTAAAATTATATAGTTTATAAATGAATTCAGATAATATTCATAAAATACAATTTTATTATTTAAATTTAAAATCATTAAATAGTAAAATTTAAATATTAAAAAATATAAATCTAAAATTATATTATAATAAAAAAATTAAAAATCCATTTGGCCTAAACGAAATCTTAAAATATATATTTAAAATAATTATATAAAAAAACACCAGATCATTTATATAATCAATTATATAATTTAATGAATTTTAACCAAAATTATTATATAAGCTAAAAAAAATAACCAAATATAGTTTGAAAATAATTTTAAAATTAATTAAAGCTGAAAATTTTCTAATTAATTAAAAATTATTTAAATATAAAAATATTTAGATATTTTAATATTTATATAAAAAAGTTCAGCCAAATTTATTTTGAAAATTATTTAAATAAAATAATAATTCAAATTTTGAAAAATGTGTATATCAATGTTAAACTAACAAATAAATATACAATAGTTAAAAATAGCATTAAGTTTTAAATATTAAAAGTGATATATTTTTATTAATTGATAAAAAAATCACATACTTTCGAAAATATTCAATTACAACATGAAATTTAAAAAACAACAAAATATTCATCAACTTTTAATTTTTAAATTATACACCTATCATATTTTTACATCTAATTGTATCGCCACTTTTAAAATTAAATGTAGTTTGACGAGTCCATTGTTATAATTGTAGTGAATTGAGGACTGAACTAATGGTTGTTGCACCTCTCACTCTCAGTTCATGACAGTGGCAGCGAGTCCACAATAGATTAATGTTAATCGTTTTGGATTCACAAGAAAAACTTGTAATCAGAGAATCGGAATTATGGTAACAATCAGAACAAAATTGAAATCACACAAGAACACCAGAATTACGTGGTTCGGAGATGAATACTCCTACGTCCACGGGATCCGAGAGGATAGATTTTCAATAAGAAAGAATAGAAGAAGTTACAATTCACTCAATCTCACAAACTCTCTGTGTTTGCTCTCAACAATGATCTCACTTAATGTGTTCGTCTTCTCTCAGCTGAGAAACCCCCTTTTTATAGTTACAGAAATTGAGACGAACCCTAGAATCGATTCAGTTGTAACAAACTCAGATGTAAGGTAGTTATCCAACTGGCTAACGAATTCAATAACCGCTCCAGTTGATTCAGTTAGAACCGCCATCGTGCTAGCTTCAATTTGGTGTAATTCGTGTCTTTGAACTTTGGATCAGATGACTTGACCTCCTCTGGTTCAGGTTACTTACATCAGATGACTTCTGGTCCAAACCTCCTCTGATAGGACTCATCTGGTATACCTCATTTGATGGACCTCCTCTGATAGCTCATCTGCCAGACTACTCTGGTCAGACTCCTCTGGTCATCCTCATCTGATCCACCTCCTCTGGTACCCCAAATTTAACTAACTTCTACGGCTAACACATTTACAACATAGCTTACTATTGAATCAAGCTCAGCAGACAAGATACTTCACATTTGACACTTCACAATTCTCCACCTCAGATGAGAAGTATCAATCCTCTCTTCCTCTCCTCCACACTCCAGCTTGGGCTAAGGAACATCCCATACACTCATCTTTACCAATTCAACACAGAACTTGAATTTAGTACCTAGTAAAGACTTAGTACACATATCTGCAGCATTGTCCTCTGTAGATATCTTCTGGATCAGAACCACACCTTTGTCAATGATTTCCCTTACAAAATGCAACCTTACATCAATGTGCTTTGATCTCTCATGGAACACTTGATGTTTAACCAGATGAACTACACTTTGATTATCACAATGAATGACCACAGCCCTTTGGTTTATACCAAAATCCTTGATAATGCCTTTCAACCACAAAACCTCCTTAACAACCTCAGACACTGCAACAAACTCTGCTTCTGTAGTAAATAAAGCAACTCTACTCTGCAGAACAGATCTCCAACTAACAGCAGTATTGTAAAGAGTAAAGATATACCCTGTTAAGGATCTTCTGGTATCCAGATTAGCAGTAAAATCAGAATCTACAAATCCTTCTAGTGGACTCTTCTGGTCAGTCATCTTTTCAAACATCAAACCCAGATCAGATGACCCTTTAAGGTATCTGAATATTCATTTCAAAGCTTCCCAATGTAACTTCCCTGGATTAGACATGTATCTGCTTACCATACTCAATGAATAAGCTAAGTCTGGTCTGCTACAGACCAGAGCATACATCAAGCTTCCAACCCCATTTGCATAAGGTACTTTCATCATAGTCTTCTTTTCTTCTTCAGACTTAGGTTCCATTTCCTTAGATAATTTGAACTGTTGCCCCAGAGGAGTTGATACAGACCTACTCTCATGCATGTTGAACCTCTTCAGGACCTTCTCAATGTAACTCTTCTGGGATAAGAATAGTCTTCCAGCTGCTTTGTCCCTAAGAATATCCATTCCAAGAATCCTTTTAGCATTTCCCAAGTCCTTCATGTCAAATTTTGCACTGAGTTTCCTTTTGATACTTTGGATCTTCAAAAGACTCTTACTAGCAATAAGCATATCATCTACATAAATCAGAAGATAGGCTATCACATCACTACCTTGTCTTTCCAGATATACACAAGTATCATACTTGCTCCTTACAAAACCAATGGATAGCATTACTTCATTGAACTTCTTGTGCCATTGTCTTGGACTTTGCTTGAGGCCATACAATGATTTTTTGAGTAGACACACCTTTCCTTCTCCCCCTGGTTCAATAAACCCTTCTGGCTGGTGCATGTATAAACTCTCAATAAGATCCCCATGCAGAAAAGTTGTCTTGACATCAAGTTGTTGCAGCTCCAGATCTTCTTGGACTACTCTGCTCAGAAGTAATCTGATTGAACAATGCTTAACCACAGGTGAAAATACCTCATTGTAATAAATTCCTTCCCTTTGAGTAAATCCTCTGGCTACTAACCTGGCTTTAAACCTCACTTGATCCTTCACACCAGATTCAAGCTTCCTTTTAAACAGTCATTTACAACTGATTAGCTTCTGCCTAGGTGGCTTATCAACAAGAATCCAAGTATGATTCTTCTTAAGAGACTCCATCTCTTTTGGCATGGCTGTAATCCATGACTCCCTATCATCACACTCAAGAGCTTCCTTGTAGTTCTTAGGTTCTTGGTACTCTATGGCTTCTGTTGTAACAAGTGCATAGGAGACCAGATCAACACGACCAAATCTTGCAGGAGGATGTATTTATCTTCTTGTTTTGTCTCTTGTCAGGCTATAATTTCTCAAATCTGCTTCTGGCACTCCTTCCTCCTCTTCTGCTGGTGCACTATCCTCATCTGATGACTCATTCTCTCCTGGTTCTTGCTCTGGTTCAGAACCAGATGCACTATCATGATTAGGCTCCACCTCAACTTGAGTAATTGGCTCAGAAATAACACCATCCATCTCTTCAACTGATGGCTCTCTATCACCTCCACCAGACTTGTAACCCATCTGTGATTCATTGAACACAACATCTCTGCTGGTAATACACTTCTGGTTCCCAGGCTCTAGACACCACAACTTGTACCCTTTAACACCCTTTGGATACCCAATGAAAACACATTTTAAAGCTCTAGGCTCAAGTTTGTCTTGCTTCACATGAACATAAGCTAGGCATCCAAACACTTTCAACTTTGAGTAATCTGATATCTTTCCATACCAGATCTCATCTGGGGTTTTAAAATCAATAGCAGATGATGGCACTTTATTAATGAGATACACAGCTGTGTTAACAGCTTCACCCAAAAAACTCTTAGGTAGATGAGCATCAGATAACATACACCTAACCCTTTCCAGAATAGTTCTATTCATTCTCTCAGCTAGACCATTCTGCTGGGGGTTTGAAGGAACAGTTTTATGCCTAGTAATGTCCTTCTCCCTACAAAATTGTTGAAACTCTTCTGATAGAAATTCAAGTCCATTATCAGTCCTTAAGTGCTTGATAGTTCTGCCTCTCTTATTCTCAAGTTCAATCAACCATTCTTTGAACTTAGAGAAGGCATCACTCTTATGTTTCAGAATGTAAACCCAAACCTTTCTGGAATAATCATCAATAAGGTAAGGAAATACCTGTCTCTGACTTGAAGCGATTTTACTAACTTCTACTAGTCGCTCACCCGCAAGCGGACGGGTTCACTGTAGTAAGAGTAAGTATAATGACCAAGTATTATCGAACCCAAGGGATGGTGTATATGCGAATAGATCCCTGAAGATCTACGCGTCGTAGTTAATATGAGTGTGTGTTTTTGGGTTTTTTGGAAAGATTAATTAAACTAAACTCAATTATCCTACGAATGCAAAAGGAAAATTAAACTAAGTATCTAAGGTGTATATGCAAGTATGAGATGGTGATGCTCAGGATAGGAATCCCTACGTATACTAACGGAGCAGGTACATAATCAAAATAACTGTGACACACAAGAATTAACCTAAGTCTAAGAATGCAAGGTGAAAGCTCAAGATTCTAAACCCTAATACTTTACCCTAACACTCGACTTTACGAATCTACTAACAAGTTACTAGATTGTGCTTAATTAATGAGACCCTAATTTAACTATGGTGATGCGGTCGTCCTCCTTCGCTAAACCGGTAGATGAATTAACCTTTCCTAAACCTTCTCGTTAAGACTACTAATTGTTATTGAGTGATGCGGTCGTCCTCTCTCTAACACTTTCGTACTAAATTCAAAGGTAAAGTTCAGATTAATTATAAGAATTCATTAATCAAGAGAATTAAAACTAACGTCACAAATTACCCTAATTACATACCCACATCCTACTTCTACGAGTTCATCCTACCCTAAGCATGCAAGGGTTTTAGCCGGACATGGTTTTAACAAAAATAAAAGCAATAGAAGAAACAACGAACATAAACATAATGAATTGAACTGAGAAAATAAGAAACATGAACTAGGGTTTTAAAAGAAAATAATTCTAAGAACTGAAATTTAATTACTTAAAACGAAGTTTCAAAGTGTTTAAAGAAATCAAACTAACGTAAAGAACTAATAAATGAAAATAAACTAAGAATTCGTATGAAAAACCTCAACAAAACGTAAATAAAGCTTGCTCGTCTCTTTCCTCTCCAAAAACTAAGTCTAAAGTGATTTCTAAAAGTCCGGGTATATTCAAAACGTGTTTGGAAGAGGTATATATAGGCACCGGGTCGAAACGGGAGTTAATGGGCCGAAAATACGCATCCGGAGGCAAAAATCCAAAGTTGCTCGAGCAAAATGCTCGAGCGGTCCCGCTCGAGCAGTGTAGCTCGAATGACACAATCGCTCGAGTGGTTCCGCTCGAGCCGGTCGAGCGCTGAAATCACACTGTATGTTTTGGGCGCTCGAGCGATTCGCTCGAGCGGTGGCGCTCGAGCTGCTCGAGCGCAAGAAAAGTTTTGTACGTTTAGGCGCTCGAGCGGTGGCGCTCGACCTAGTCACTCGAGTGACTTCCAACTCATCCAACTAATACTTTTCCTCGTCCGCACTAATACCAATCGTATTTCTTCGATATCTTCTCATCCGGGCATCCGTTTGAGTCGATTCAAAGTCCTACGAACTCCGTTTTTCGTCCTCTATTCACCTATGAGCATCAAAGAGACAAATTCATCAATGTGTAGAAATAATGCTTAATTGACTCTAAATACTCGATAAACTCAACCAAGATTGGGTATTTCAAGCTACGAATCATGACAATTTCACGCCTAATCAACCCCCCCAAACTTACCATGTTACTTGTCCTCAAGCAACGAAAGAATAAGTCAAGTGAAATTGTTAGGAATGAGTCAACGAATCAAATCATGCAAACAAATGAACTCGAGCTTCAAAAGTCAATCACCCATATACTCACTCACTTTCTTTTATCGTACTCATGCAACAACAACAAGACCCACCAAGATCAAACATGGATGTGCACTCAACGATGTGTTTCACTCCCTCACAAGTGTATATCAATGATAAATGACTCACTCAACAATCAATCACACATATCGGCAGCCATAGGCTTGTAAGCACTCTCAACTCCGACCATACTCTAGAAATCAATGCCGAATCAAAAAGGACTTTTCTCAAGGTTGTAATGTAGGCTCTTTGGACAGGTGGGATAACAATATAAGGTAAAGTGACTAAAGTGAATGGAGAATAGAAAATCAAACTTTGGCACTTCGAGATTAGGAACAGACTACTTCAAACATTTTCAATCAACACCCTTTCAACTCCATACTCTCAACACTTCAAATTTTTTCTTTCTCACTCTTTCACTTTTTTTTTTCAATCACTTTTTTTTTTCTCTTTTTTTTTTCGCACAAACACATGAGCTCATTTTTTTCTTTTTGCTCATTCTCAATTTTCTTTCTCTTTTTCCCACATCTCAAAACTTCATCACACCTTCTTCTCATATTCACTCAACAAACAACATTTTCCTTTTTCAACTCAATTCACTCCCTTCATATTCACACTTTCCTATTCTCCACTCAAATTGGGACAAAAAGGCTTAGGAATTGGAATAGTGTTCATATGTGCTAACAAATAAAATAGGCTTTAGGCTCAAATGGGCTAACAAGGAATTCAATGTCATTGGTAAGGAAAATTTTGGCTAAGTGACTCAAATAAATCAAAGATGGCCTAAGATCCTATTCGGCATATCAAACTAGACACAATCAAGAAGCAAGAGCACACACAAGTTCTGGCATCCTCTAAGGTGACGATTCACTCACAAACGAAGAGATTGATTAATGCATCAAAATCTCATAAGGCTCAAATCTCACGGCTTTCACATCCATGCTAGTCCTAGTGCATTCTCACTCTCATCCCACAAATACTCAAAAAGAAAAATTCACAAGCATACAAGTTCTTTCTCAAATCAGCTCAAACTCAAACACTCACACAAAAGAATTTCTAACTCAACCTTACAACTCACCCTACTCATCAAATCATACTCAAAGATAGCAATCAACAAGCATAAGATGATTGATAAGCGTGAAATATGCAATAGCGAGTCAAATCAAAATCACCCCAAGGAGCATCTCTACAATCTAATAATCAATCAAACTCAACTCAAAGATAAGGGTGTGCATGCATGTGCAATGTAACAAGAAACATAAAAAAACTCCACCCCCCCAAACTTCGACCTTGCTAGAGGTCTAAGTTTGGGGTTGTGGGTTACCTCAACCAAATAATTCAATTTCTCTCAATAGCTTTGCACATTCCCTTGTCTCAAGTTGGTTCCTTCAATCTGAATAACTCCATGATACCTTTACTCCTTTAGAGACAAGCCTACAAAATAAAACTCTCAAGTACGAGGTTAAACATACGACTCAAAATACTCCCTAATAATATAAACAGACACTAAAAATAAATGAAAGCAAATAAAAATGGGTTGCCTCCCATTCAGCGCTATTTTTAAGGTCCTCGTGCCGGACCAAGCTCAAAGGAGCTTATGGGACATCATACTCAAATTTACCTCCCCCACTATCATAAGAGTGGTGTTTGAACTCCTTTCCTTGATGCCCCACCATCATGAGCCCTTTTGCTTTCTTCCTCACCTCAAGTGGTATAGGTCTCAACTCCTTCTTACCTTTATCTGGAGGAGTCTTACTAAACAATTTCTTGAATTTTGACTTCTTCTTCTTAACTCCTCCTTTCCCTTCTAACTGGACCACGTCCACACTTTTCACCTCTTCATCCTTCAACTTCTTCACTTCATCCCTATCAAAATAATCAAGAACATAATGCTCATGGGTTAACTCAACAAGTGAAGGACTAACAAAATCATGAATATGCGAAGGATTAGGGATAGGAGGTGTGTCTTCAACACGAGGATCAATTGCATCCATGCAATACAAGCTCTCATCCTCCTTCGGGTGCTTCATGGCTTCATATAGGGAGATCTTCACTTCTTGATCATCTACCTTCAACGTAATCTTCCCATTTGCCACGTCTATCACCATCCCCGCCGTAGCTAAGAACGGTCTTCCCAAGATCAGGGGCACGTGCTCATCTTCCTCCATCTCTAGCACTACAAAGTCGGCTGGAAAAATGTGATCTCCAACTCTCACTAGGACGTCTTCAACCACACCTTGAGGTCGAGTAATAGACCGGTCGGCAAGTTGAAGCGTCATCATTGTGGGTTGAAGTTCAACACCTTCCAACTTCTTGAAAAGCGACAGTGGCATCAAATTAATGCTCGCCCCGAAGTCGCACAACGTTCCCTTCTTGATCCCGTTCCCAATATCACATAAGATCGTAAAGCTCCCGGGATCCTTCAGCTTCGGTGGAAGCGCCTTGTGCACTAATGCACTCACCTCGTGGTTCAGCTGCACCAACTTCGGCTCATCCACTCGCCGTCTTTTCGCGATCAAGTCCTTCAAAAACTTCGCATAGTGCGGCATCTGTTCCAAAGCATCATAAAAAGGAATATTAATATGCAATTGTTTAAAAATATCAAGGAACTTAGCAAATTTTTCATCAAGCTTCTTTTTCATGAAGCGCTGTGGATACGGGACGGGTATCACAGATTTGGGTACCCCCCATTCATCTCTTTCTGTTTCTTTCACTTTCTCCCTTGCTTCCTTTGCCTTTTTCCACTTAGGAACTCTCTCAATCTCCTCACTTTCCTTGCCCTTCTGGGACTCATCCATATCTTCATGCCTCTCAATCCCTTCACTTTCAATCCCCTTCTCAACTTGGGGCGTCTCAGAATCAGCAGGCATCTGAGGACCTTCATAGTTGGTTCCACTTCTCAGCTGGATCGCCTTGCACTGCTCTTTCGGGTTCCCCTCCGGCATTCTATTCACTAACTTTGCAATCTGGCTCATCTGGAACTCAAGAGAAGTGAACCTTCGATTGTTCTCTTGTTGAGTTCTAGTCCACTCAACATTCATCTTCTGGAGCTCTTGATCACGTTGATCACCCTTCTTATTCAACTCCTTCACATCGTACTCCAAGGATGACAACCGCTTGCTCCCTTCCTCCACCTTCTGAAGGATCGCTCTCAACATCTCCTCGGTTGATGCACCGCCTTCTCCACTAGGAGGTTTAGACCCCGGATCAACACCTGCAGGAACAGTAACACCAGCTCTTGGGTTAGCATAAGAAAAGTTCTCATTCTTCCTCCATGTGTTTTGAGGAGGCTGCTGGCCTCCTTGAACTCCTTGTGTGTTCCTCCATTGATTTTGAAGTGGCTGAGGGCCTGGAGGCACAAATGGTTGGCCATAAGAAGGCCTTCCATACTGGTTTCCACCTTGGTAGCCATTCTGGTTGTAATACGGACCTCCCATGTAATTGGCTACCTCTTGCTGTCCACTGGGCTGGTCTACTCTCTCATTCTCTACTGCATGCTCTCCAACCAAATTCTTCCCCAACTCGAGGTTGTTTATCTTCTCCATCATGGCCATCAATAGCCTTCTCGTTCCTTCTCCCTCTTCAACCTAATGCACTCTCCGAAAATCTGCATCTCCACTCCAAGCACCGGCATTCGTGACAATGTTGTCCATGATTTCCCTACACCTCTCTATGCCTTGGTTCAAGAATGCTCCGCCCGCACAAGCGTCTAAATGGTCTTGCCCCGCCTTGTTGGCACCACTGTAGAAGAACGCCATAATGTCTCCCTCATTGTACCCGTGCTGCGGGCACTCAATCAGCATGTTTGAGTATCTCTCCCACGCTTGACGTAGGTCCTCTCCTTGCTTCTGGCGAAAGGATGAGATCTCAATTCTAGCCTTGATCGTCCTAGATGGAGGGTAGAATCGCTCGAGGAACAGACGCTCGAGCTCGGCCCAAGTGGTAATACCTCCCCGCGGGAGCGTATTATCGTACCACTCCTTAGCTATTCCCGTCAATGAGAATGGGAACAGCCTAAGCCTCTTGGCATCTTCAGACATGCCATTGTAATTAAATGTTGAGGCTATCATGAGAAAACTCCTCAGATGTGTATGAGGATTCTCCTTCCTGATCACCCCTTTGAACTGATTCTCGGTAAGCAACTTTAAAATCCCCGGGGATATCTAGAAGTTGTTCGCCTCAACTGGAGGCAAAGCCACTCCATCATAGTACCGATGTGGCTGCGCTGCAAACCTCCCTCGAATAGCCATATTGTGATCTACGTTCTGAGGAACGTGGTGAGGATTAGCAGCAGGTACTGGTACTTGTTGGGGTGGTGGTGGGTAAACAGGTGGTTGATTATAGACTGGTGGTGGATGGTATGGATATGGTGGGTAAGGATAAGGTGGGTATGGGTAATGTTGGTATACTGGGTTGTTAAAAGGGTTATTTGGGTTTTGTGGGTAAGCAGGGTTGTTATGAGGATTATGGACAAGGTTCTGAGCTGGATTCCCTACGTTTTGTGTATCCGGGTTTAGACTCTGGCTATCCCCTAATGGAATTTGATTCTGGCTACCACTAACTCCAGTGCCTTCAACTCGGTCTACTGCCTGATTGAAATCGTTGGCAGCATCGTCCAACTCATTATTTATATCCATTGGTTCCTTTCCTAAGTTGGCAGCGTTCATCCTTCTCAAGAAGGCTCGGTTCCTTCTGGCTATTGTCTCAGGGTCCAACGGTATTCTCTCTTCGCTCGTATTGCCTTGTGAGCGTGTTTTCATAAACCTGACACACTAGCAGAAGGGTCAAAACGCAACTGCCGATTGAATACAAATAAAAAATAAAAACAGAAAATAAATCACCCACTACTAACTACTAAGCTATCTACAAGTCCTATTCAAAAGCATACAACGCCATCCCCGGCAACGGCGCCATTGACTTGAAGCGATTTTACTAACTTCTACTAGTCGCTCACCCGCAAGCGGACGGGTTCACTGTAGTAAGAGTAAGTATAATGACCAAGTATTATCGAACCCAAGGGATGGTGTATATGCGAATAGATCCCTGAAGATCTACGCGTCGTAGTTAATATGAGTGTGTGTTTTTGGGTTTTTTGGAAAGATTAATTAAACTAAACTCAATTATCCTACGAATTCAAAAGGAAAATTAAACTAAGTATCTAAGGTGTATATGCAAGTATGAGATGGTGATGCTCAGGATAGGAATCCCTACGTATACTAACGGAGCAGGTACATAATCAAAATAACTGTGACACACAAGAATTAACCTAAGTCTAAGAATGCAAGGTGAAAGCTCAAGATTCTAAACCCTAATACTTTACCCTAACACTCGACTTCACGAATCTACTAACAAGTTACTAGATTGTGCTTAATTAATGAGACCCTAATTTAACTAAGGTGATGCGGTCGTCCTCCTTCGCTAAACCGGTAGATGAATTAACCTTTCCTAAACCTTCTCGTTAAGACTACTAATTGTTATTGAGTGATGCGGTCGTCCTCTCTCTAACACTTTCGTACTAAATTCAAAGGTAAAGTTTAGATTAATTATAAGAATTCATTAATCAAGAGAATTAAAACTAACGTCACAAATTACCCTAATTACGTACCCACATCCTACTTCTACGAGTTCATCCTACCCTAAGCATGCAAGGGTTTTAGCCGGACATGGTTTTAACAAAAATAAAAGCAATAGAAGAAACAACGAACATAAACATAATGAATTGAACTAAGAAAATAAGAAACATGAACTAGGGTTTTAAAAGAAAATAATTCTAAGAACTGAAATTTAATTACTTAAAACGAAGTTTCAAAGTGTTTAAAGAAATCAAACTAACGTAAAGAACTAATAAACGAAAATAAACTAAGAATTCGTATGAAAAACCTCAACAAAACGTAAATAAAGCTTGCTCGTCTCCTTCCTCTCCAAAAACTAAGTCTAAAGTGATTTCTAAAAGTCCGGGTATATTCAAAACGTGTTTGGAAGAGGTATATATAGGCACCGGGTCGAAACGGGAGTTAATGGGCCGAAAATACGCATCCGGAGGCAAAAATCCAAAGTTGCTCGAGCAAAACGCTCGAGCGGTCCCGCTCGAGCAGTGTAGCTCGAATGACACAATCGCTCGAGCGGTTCCGCTCGAGCCGGTCGAGCGCTGAAATCACACTGTATGTTTTGGGCGCTCGAGCGATTCGCTCGAGCGGTGGCGCTCGAGCTGCTCGAGCGCAAGAAAAGTTTTGTACGTTTAGGCGCTCGAGCAATGTGCTCGAGCGGTGGCGCTCGACCTAGTCACTCGAGTGACTTCCAACTCATCCAACTAATACTTTTCCTCGTCCGCACTAATACCAATCGTATTTCTTCGATATCTTCTCATCCGGGCATCCGTTTGAGTCGATTCAAAGTCCTACGAACTCCGTTTTTCGTCCTCTATTCACCTATGAGCATCAAAAAGACAAATTCATCAATGTGTAGAAATAATGCTTAATTGACTCTAAATACTCGATAAACTCGACCAAGATTGGGTATTTCAAGCTACGAATCATGACAATTTCACGCCTAATCAGTCTCCACCATGAGTGGATACCCTTGCTGGTCCCCATACATCAGAATGTATGTAATCCATAATCTCCTTGGTGGTATGCTTCCCTTTCTGGTATGCTTTCTTCTTTGATTTCCCCAGAACACACCTTTCACAGAACTCCAGCTTACATATCCTCTTCCCAGGGATTGCTCCCTTCTTGGATAACTCCACCAGGCCCTTCTCACCAACATGTGCCAATCTCTTGTGCCACAAGTTGACATCAGAAGACTCCATAGCAACATCAGCTGATCCTGTTACAGTTCTTCCAATCAAAGTATACAAACCATTCTTGATCATACCCTTCATAACAATTCTTCCAGGTTTGGTTATTGGCAGAACTCTCTTTTCTGTCTTGAATACAAAACCTTTGGAATTCAAAGTACCAAGAGAAATAAGATTTCTCTTCAACTCAGGAACAAACCTGACATCAGATAAGATCCTATCAACTCCATCAAACATCTTGATCTTGATAGAACCAGATCCTTGCACTCTACAGCTCTCATCATTACCCAAAAGAACAAGACCTCCATCAATCTTCTCAATATTCAGGAACCAGTCTTCATGTGGACACATATGAAAAGTACACCCAGAGTCCAGGACCCATTCTTGACTTAGTCTCTCATGACTAACCATCAAGACTTCTGCACTATCATATCCTTCAACCTCCACCACAGCTGCATTTCCATCTTGATCATTTTGATTGTCTTTCTTCCTCCTTTCAGGGCAATTCTTTCTCAGATGACCTTCCTTATGGCAAGTGAAACACTTTCTCTTCTCAACAAAATCAGATTTCTTCCCACCCTTATTCCCTTTTCCACCATCCTTCTTCTTGGACTGAAACCCCTTCTTCTTCTTGGATTGAACATTCAATCCTTCAGCAGGCTTCTTCCCTTCAGTCTGGATCTGTAGAAACTTGGTTTTCGGGGCAGTTTGAATACATCAAACATCACCTGATCTTGTCTTCCAAACAACAAGGCATCTCTGAAATTTTCCAGAGACTTAGGTAAAGAATTCAATAGCATTAGTGACTTATCCTCATCATCAATTATAACATCCAAACTCTCCAGATCATCCACCAATCTGTTGAACTCGTCCAACTGATCACCAAGATTCTTGTCTTCACTCATCTTGAAGACTTGAAGCTTCTGTTTCATGTATAACTTGTTCGTAACAGACTTGGTCTGGTATAACTGCTCCAGCTTATTCTAGACTTCAAGAGCGGTTTTCTCCTTCGATACTTCCCTCAATGGTTTATCCCCAAGACACAAGATAAGCGCACTGTGTGATTTCCTCTTGTTCTCCTCTACCTTCGCCGGATTAGTTCCAGAAGCCACCTGATCTGGTGGCAACAAGGCTTCGTACAAACAATTGTGTACCAGGAGAGCCTTCATCTTAATCTTCCATAAGCTGAAATCGTTCTTCCCCGTGAACTTCTCAATGTCGAACTTAGTTGTAGCCATTATTGCTTCCCACAGACGTCGCCACTTGTTAATCGTTTTGGATTCACAAGAAAAACTTGTAATCAGGGAATCAGAATTATGGTAACAATCAGAACGAAATTGAAATCACACAAGAATACCAGAATTACGTGGTTCGGAGATGAATACTCCTACGTCCACGGGATCCGAGAGGATAGCTTTTCAATAAGAAAGAATGGAAGAAGTTACAATTCACTCAATCTCACAAACTCTTTGTGTTTGCTCTCAACAATGATCTCACTTAATGTGTTTGTCTTCTATCAGCTGAGAAGCCCCCTTTTTATAGTTATAGAGATTGAGACGAACCCTAGAATCGATTCAGTTGTAACAAACTCAGATGTAAGGTAGTTATCCAGCTGACTAACGAATTCAATAACCGCTCCCGTTGATTCAGTTAGAACCGTCATCGTGCTAGCTTCAATTTGGTGTAATTCGCATCTTTGAACTTTGGATCAGATGACTTGACCTCCTCTGGTTCTGGTTACTTACATCAGATGACTTCTGGTCCAGACCTCCTCTGATAGGACTCCTCTGGTATACTTCATCTGATGGACCTCCTCTGATAGCTCATCTGCCAGACTCCTCTGGTCATCCTCATCTGATCCACCTCCTCTGGTACCCCAAATTTAACTAACTTCTACGGCTAACACATTTACAACATAGCTTACTATTGAATCAAGCTCAGCAGACAAGATACTTCATATTTGACACCTCACAATTAAAAAATAGGCGGTGGATATATTACAGTAGCGACAAAATGCATCTAATGATAGTGGTGGCGATTAGGTGTAAAAAAAAAGGTCAATGTTGACATTTAAAAAAAATAAAAACTCATAATTTTTATTACTTTTTAAAAGTTATATTGTAATTAAAAAATACACATAAAATTCATGATTTTTTTTTTGTTTGTTTTATTTATACAATTTTTTCTCAAACGGTCACATATAAATTTTGATAGTTATTATTTAATCAAAGAATCTTTTAGAGAATGAACATTCTTTTTTTCTATGAAGATAAATGCCATGTTTTCTACGTAATAAGAACATTATTTTTGTACAGGAGCAAAATTTATTCCAAGTTTCGTATGTACTTGTTGGTGCAAAAATTAGATCCGTACACTCGTCATATTTAAATTACATTTCATTTTATATTTTCGGTAAAATTTTATTTGCAAATTTCAGTATATTAGTCTACACTCTTCACCCGCATCAGCTGTATGGCTCAACTACATAAGTGCATGATTGCATATTCTCTCCTCATAAAATAATATATAAAAAAAAAGAGGAATTATTTTGAAAAATCAAAACCAAACATATCTAGAATCTCCCTCTTTCTCCACTATATATATCTCCATCTCCCCCCTCCCAAAATCACACCCCCCTTCCCTGCATGCTCACATGCAACAATTAACCACACCTTTCTTCTTCACCCCAAAATTTTCCTAACTCAAAATCCCCCCACCCCACCCCCATATATACATACAAAACTTCTATATCTCTATTTCCCCTGCTTCTTTCTTCCAAAATGGGAAACGCAGACTTCGAAATCGAGCGCCGTTTCCAAGTGCAAGTCCCTCCGGCAAAACCCTTTCTGAAAACACTCAAATCATCCCTCAAAGAAACCTTCTTCCCTGACGACCCCTTCAAGCCATTGAAGAACCAATCAATTTCAAGAAAAATCCTGCTGTTGCTGCAGTACTTTGTGCCCATACTCGAGTGGGCCCCGCGCTATGCCTTCGATTTCTTCAAAGCCGATTGCGTCGCCGGGATCACCATCGCTAGCTTAGCAATCCCTCAGGGCATTAGCTATGCCGGCTTAGCAAGCTTGCCCCCTATTATTGGCCTCTGTAAGTTTCTCATTATACTGAAAAACGGCATGTAGAGTTTTTATAAATTGCAGTTTTGGTCCCATGAATTTTTTTTTTTTTTTTTTTCCGATTTTGGTCCCGTAATTGCGCTTCATAACTACGGGACCAGAATGCTAAAAAAAATGATTTAATCAATGTTAATTTGTTGGGCAGTGTCCACCAATACTTTAAGGTGGTGTACCGCGTGCTTCAGTGTTATGTATTGTACAGCACATTAAGCAGATGGTGCAACATTTACTGCACTGAAGCAAACTGCCCAAAAGGGTAGCATAGAAAATTTCTTTAAAAAATACGGGACTAGAATTGCTAAAAAAAACAATTGGGCATAGAAAATTTCTTTATAAAATACGGGATCAGAATTGCTAAAAAAACAATTTAATCTATGTTAATTTGTTGGACAGTGTCCACAAGTACTGTAAGGTGGCGTACCGCGTGCTTTAGTGTCATGTACTGTACAGTACATTAAGCAGGTGGTACAACACTTGTTGCACACTGGAGCAAACTGCCCAACAGGGCAGCATAAAAAAAAATTCTTTAAAAAATACGGTGCTAAATATTTTGGGCCCACATTTGCAGATTCGAGCTTCGTTCCGCCGTTGATATATGCAATGATGGGAAGCTCGAGGGACATAGCCGTCGGGACGGTTGCCGTCCCGTCGCTTCTGCTAACATCAATGTTGGGGAAGGAGGTGAATCCTCATGAGAATCCTAAGCTATATATGCAATTGGTGTTTGTAGCAACTTTCTTTGCTGGGATTTTCCAAGCATCTCTAGGCTTCTTAAGGTGAGTATTAAATGTCGATATTTTATTAACGAGTAGGTTCGATTTTCTCTGTTCCACTTTGGTGTTTCATCTCGTAAATGACCTAAATGGAGTTGGGTTGAATTTGGTAGAAATTTTTATGATGATATTAATTTAATGTGATGTTTGTAGGCTTGGATTTATTGTGGATTTTCTGTCACATGCAACCATAGTGGGGTTTATGGGTGGGGCAGCAACAGTTGTTTGTCTGCAGCAATTGAAGGGAATTCTTGGTCTTGTTCACTTTACACATGAAGCTGATGTTGTTTCTGTTGTGAAATCAGTGTTTGGCCAAGTGCATATGGTGAGTAAGAGTATCCTATATAGTATAATTCCTCCGTTTCAAAATTAGTGTCGTTTTAAAGGTTAAATTTTGTTTCAGGACAAAATATAGAGTGAAAATGGTTCATACATGAACTATTGAAGAGTATTAGTTGTTTTTATTAAAGAATATCAATTATTTTCACTGAAGAGTGAACAAAAATAAACTAAGACTCAGTAATGAAGACAACTAATATTCTTCAGTGAAAACAAGTTATACTCTTTAGTGAAAACAGCTAATACCCTTCAATTATTTATGTAAAAACCAATTTCACTCTATACATACTCTTGTTTCAAAATAAGTGTCGTTTTAACTATTTTTCTATTTTTTTTTTTTAGTCTACCCTGAATCTTAATTTAAATTATAAGAGATATTTTAGGAACTATTAAAATATAATACTCCCTCCGTCCCCTATTAAACTTCACATGTTGAGTGGCACAGATTTTAAGAAAAACTGTTTTATTGACTTTTTCAACCAATGGGAGAAGAGTATTTTGAATTAAAGTAGGTATTGTGAGTGTGTTTTATTTCCTTATTTGGGGTGTGAAATTTATTATGGTACGTCCCAAATAAGAAGGTGTGAAGTTTAATAGGGGACGGAGGGAGTAGATCTTTTAGATATCCTCTATAATACTAAAAGGGAGTTAGTCTTGCTTATGTGTCGTAATATGGTTGATTTTGCATATGTGTCGTCTTGTGGTTGATTCTGTCTACGTGTCATATGTTTATGTGTCATCTATGTCTTACGTGGCATCATGCGTGTCAATTCATTATGCTTATGTGTCATTATATAACAAATAGTCTAATTAAAAAATATATGCATATACATGGATTCGAACCTACGACCACATGAGTGCATTAAATCATTTTAACCAATTAAGCTAAACTATGAATATATACAAAGTTGAAATATCTATTGTATATAACTTGAGTCTATATATTAAATTGAATTGATCAATTAAATTTAAAACTCTAATTATATGAAACTTTAATGTTTAAGTAACTTATTTTATTGTCTCACTATATTTGAGGATTTTTAATTTAGAAAATTCTAATTTGCTAAAATAAATTAAAACTGGAATTTAACATATTAAATACTTTTGATATTTTTTATTGATTAAATGATTGATTGATTTTTTTTAATCGTATAATTAAGAAAATTAACATTTAATTGAAATTTTTTTATTGTATTGAAAACACAGTGCACAAATTTTTTAATTATTTGAAATTTTTAATCTCAATGAAATTTAATATGTTGTTATATTGACTTAACTATGTTTAACATGTGACATTATTTTGAATATATTTACTATGTAATATAATTATATTATTTTTGCAGTGAATAAATTTATAATGTTATTGTATATGTAATACATTATAATGCATAATTAATTTTTTTATGAAAATCCCGTGTAATACACGGGACACTCATCTAGTTATTAGAATATTATAAAAAAAAAATAGTGATATATATGTCAAAATTGTATGATTCATAATTTGTCATAAAATCTGCAGAATGGCAATTATTTTGAAACATGGGAAATATTTGTTATTTTCGAACACGTGTTAACGTTAGAGACGAATGATTTTATTGTTCATGTACGCGTGTTAATGTCTTGCGCGTGACTGTCTGACGCAGTGGAGATGGGAAAGCGGAGTGCTAGGATGTTGTTTTCTCTTCTTTCTCTTCCTCACGAGATACTTTGTAAGTAACGCCTACCCTCTATGTACTATAAATAGAATGTGTTATAACTTGTGCAATAATAACAATATTTATGAAAAATAGAGAATCTTGGCATCAGAAGATATTTCCCTGTTATAAAGTTGACATATTTTAATGCTTATTCCAGAAGATATAAAAATAAATAAATAAATCTTGAAAAACACTAGAGGCAGCCTTTTTTAATTAATAAAAGTGCTGTAACATGTACACATATATTTATTAATGTATTTTTTTGTCCTTTATTGATCCTGCAAAATTGTGATGAAACAGAGCAAGAAAAAACCAGGGTTTTTCTGGGTAAGTGCTTTGGCGCCACTCACATCTGTTATATTGGGAAGTCTTCTGGTTTATTTCACACATGCAGAGAAACATGGGGTAGAAATTGTAAGTTAAAGAAATCATTTTCTTTATTGCACAAATGAGTACAATAACTATTTAGACTCGCAAATTACGGACTGTAAAATTTTAAAGTCACAAATTTAGATCGAATCAGCCCGAATTTCATCCCAAAATTGAGTTAATTCAGGCTAATTTGATCTCAATTCACGACTTTCAAAAATTATTGTTCTTAAATTTTCAGTTCAATCGTCTTTATTTTGCCACCCAAAATCCCCTTAAAATAGAAAGCTAAGTGGTGAATTGGATGTCCCAGATTGGACACTTGAAGAAAGGGCTGAACCCACCATCGGTTTCGGAGTTGAAAATGTCGTTTGGATCGACACATCTCCCCCTAGCAATCAAGACGGGCATCATCACCGGAATCATCGCCCTCGCTGTAAGTAGCAAGATCTAGATAACATTCAACAGCATGATTTCAAGATCATAATGTTCCAAGACCACGGACGAAAAACCTGTCATAATCGTCTATTGAGCTACACCGCTAGCACCAACATAACATCAAATCAAACATATGTAAACATGTATAAAGATGCCCTAATTTCACAAAAGCAATGTGACAATTTAACATGTTATAATCATGCAGGAAGGAATAGCTGTAGGAAGAAGCTTTGCCACATTCAAAAGCTACCACATAGATGGAAACAAAGAGATGATTGCATTTGGAATGATGAACATAGCAGGCTCCTGCACCTCTTGCTACTTAACCACAGGTAACTTCAATAATTAATACTCAGTAATCCATAATCTATTCTGGGAAATAATCTAACATCGCGAAACTAAACTCTTTTTTACCCACCAATATTAGGTCCGTTTTCGAGAACAGCAGTAAATTTCAATGCAGGATGCAAGACTGCAGTTTCCAACATAGTGATGGCAACTGCAGTGATGATCACTTTACTATTTCTCACACCGCTGTTTTACTACACACCCCTCGTTGTGCTCTCGGCTATTATCATGGCTGCTATGATCAGCGTCATAGACTACGAAGCTGCTATCCACCTCTGGGGAATTGACAAGTTTGACTTCGTCATATGCATATGTGCATACGTAGGAGTCGTGTTTGGTAGTGTGGAAACTGGACTAGTGATTGCGGTATGTGTGAACAAAATGGTTATTAATTCACCACTGTATCGATAACTAAAAGATGCCTGTATATGTATTAGGTAGCGATATCCCTACTGCGCTTACTTCTGTTCGTAGCAAGGCCAAGAACTTCGATCATGGGTAGTATATCTAATTCTACGACTTACAGAAGCATCGAACAATACCCGAAGGCAAATTCTGCTCCTGGGATTCTCATTCTTAATATCAATGCTCCAGTCTATTTCGCCAACGCAAATTACCTAAGAGAAAGGTACATGATTATATAAACATTATATATGTTAAATCCAAATCGAAAATACTTATTTGAGCTGACTATGCAATAGGATCTCGAGATGGATAGATGAAGAGGAGGACAAGCTGAAGCATTCAGAAAAATGTAACCTGCAATACATCATATTAGATATGAGTGGTGAGTATTTGACTACTACTATAGGTATCCTTCATTCAGTTGTGAACAATCACTCATGAATATGATCACATAACAGCTGTTGGAAGTATCGATACAAGTGGAATTAGCATGCTTAAAGAAGTCAAGAAAAATACAGACAGAAGATGCATACAGGTACACAATGTAAATATAAACAGCAGTTAGTTATATTTGATATCCATAAGCAAGGATTATGAGATAATCGAACTTGTGTGCAGCTTGTGTTAGCAAATCCGGGAGGGGAAGTGATGAAGAAGTTAGATAAATCAAAGTGCATAGACACAATTGGGCATGAATGGATGTACCTAACAGTTGGGGAGGCAGTAAACGCCTGTAACTTCATGCTTCAACCATGCAAGCCAAAAACTAAGGCAGATGAAAGTGAGGCAGCAGAGATCAAGGTTGATATCAAGGAAAATTGTTAACTATCACAAGTGGTACCATATCTACAGATGAAGTTCCAAATGTATTCTAAAATTTGGCAACTTCTGGAGTTTGTTTTTGTTCACTAAGTCGATCAACAAGTTAGAGATCGAAAAATAGCGTGATTGCCAAATTGGGAAAGTGTGATAAAGCAACATATCCCAAAATAGGCAAAAGATTTATGTTGTGGTTCATGTTCTACTTATTACTTAATTACACTTGATTTGCTAAATTATTATTCCATTACAATTTTCGCTTATATTATTAAATGACATGTGTTTCAAACACGTATTAATATCACAAAAGAACGCAAGTTGCAACAGTGCCTCAACAAAATGTATTTGACAATATTACATCGGGAGAAGGTACTTTCCAGATTGATGAACCATAACAACAAATCATCGACTAATGTTCTCACATATAGGCCCATAAATCAATCGATCACAAAGCAAAAACAAGGAAAGTAATCTATGAGGCAAATCAAAAAGGAAATTTCAGCCTCTACTACTAAAACAAAACAAATCATACAAGCAAAATTACCACCAGAATGGAACCTGTTTTCTCTATGACTAAAACCCTCATGAAGTGTAGCCATTTTCAGCAGACCCAGAAACCTTAACTAGTCCAAGGATAAGCACCAGAATTTGGATGCTTCAGGATACGGTTTTGCAAAATAGATACTGACGACGGGGTTACCATGTCTCAATGTCTACTCCACTTCCAACTATAAGCTCCACAAATCAGGGCACCTGTGTCCTCTGATGAATCTTTAGCCACATTAAATAAATCGGCTCTTGCACATCTATTCTTGCTTGAATATGATTGGGAGAATTTCATGAACGCCGATGTCTAATGCAACTGGGTCCCTGGTGACATATTAGATTAATTAGGATATTAGTCGCCAAGAAATAGCTCCAGTTTCACAATGAAGTGTATGGGTCAATTACCTAATGTTACATCAACATAAGTCATCTTAATATATTTAAAGATTTTGAGTGAACAAAGGACTCTTCTGTTGGTGTTATTCAGTGGTGTTGCAATTACTAGGTGCATAGGAGCATAATGAACAGACAGATATATAGATTATTAGATTATAAATCCACAGGAGCATAGATTTCAAAACATGCATTTTCTGGATGCCAGGTTTTGAATGTGTGTTCAAATATTTAAATGTCAGGGTGCACATATGGTGTATAAAGGGAAAACGACCTGCACAAGGTTTTGCCCTTCTCACTCGAACTGGATATAAACCATAGTTTCCGCAGCAGAGGTGATTCAAATTGGAAAAAGAAACCATCATTCTGTCCAAGCTTCCATTTTCTTGATCCTTGGCCTTTCCAAACCTGAATTTACAGAGAGTATAACAGAAAGAAACTTTACTTTTGCAGAATGGAATAGATTGCAAAGACAACAAAGAAGAGTTAGTGGTAAATTCAATTGGCAAAAAAAGAGCCAACTCATGAAATGCTTAATTAATATGCTAGTCTATAGACTTCAATGCTTCTTTTGGAAGTTCAGATTTATTCATTCCCTACCTGCATAATTTTAACTTGTTCGACTCACTTCTCAGTTCATAACATAAACTGCCCCGTGTAATACAGAACTGGGATTGCATTATGAATAAAGGTGCAATCATTACCTGAGGATAGGATATTATACTTTTGGGTGCCACTAAACAAGCAGCACGGGAAAAGGATTCTTCAGCATACTGCCTGAGGAATGAAAAACAGTTGCTGTGTGTATGTGGTGATTCAAATGCCTGGCATAGAAGAAAAATTACAGTTATTGCATAATCTAAATGATAATATAAATATTAAACCAGATGTCCAAAAGACCTTTTTTTCTTTTCTTTTTTGGTGTGTGTTTGTGTGTCATTACATGAATCAGAAACAGATTTCAGATGATTATGTTTAAAAAAAAAAATGATCCATGAGTATATTGCTGCAAAACCATCATAGTTGAATGTTAAACACCTTATCAATATTAACAACTGGAGCATATTTTTCAGTGTCAGTTTGATCCTTGTGAAGCAGGAAATAAACTCTGGGATCCACGGTTGAAGTTTCATGCCATGATTTTACAGCCATTTCCAATGTTTCGACAAGGAAAGTGAAAAGCTCCTTCCAACTGCCTTCAGCTCCATACTTCCCTGACTGCAAAATGAGCGCAATATTTTAATCAATTTCACACGAAATTGGCGCCCTCCTGGCAATCAAGCAATCAATAAGGATCCAAGAAATTTTTGAGAATTCGAAAGGACGTAATGGGGATATCCTGTTTTCCCTTCTCCATGAATCATTCATGAAGAATCTGTAAGACTGCAACTCTATTTAAAGTTGAACATGAATAATTCCATTGAGATCGCCATAAATTGAGTGAAAAATCATAAAATTTGAGAATATAATAAATTCATAACTATTCACAATTCATCTAAAATATCTAAGAATAGTAGATTAGTACTGGATGACCCGACTAAAAGAAGTTTGGGAAGACACATTCACGTAACAGTGCAATACCCAACGATTGCAAAATGTGACTTACTAGTTCTGTTTTCAAGGAATCCAAATGTTTTGCCATATCAACATTTGATCTCATAGTTTCCACTTCTTGAGCTCTTTTTTTATCTTTTGCCAATTGTGTGAGTCTCTTGATTTTTTTAGACACCTCAGAACTTTGTGCATTGTACTTCAAGGCAACCTGGAAAGCATCTAAGGCCTGCACGGTAAACAAATGAAATTAGATAATACCCATCTAATTCAGTAAGATGGCCGCTTAAGTAAAGTAATAGAGCACATACATCTTCATAGCGTTCCATAGCCTCTAATACACATCCCTTCCTGAAATAACCCTGCAGAAGCAACCAGTGGCATTTCAAATACAAGTTTGGCAATTGGGAAAGATAAAAAATTAGAGAAGCTAAATATATCTCTAAGAAGTGTACCTTTTCCCAATCTGGTTTCAAACTGATAGTTGTGTCTGCATCAGCTAGAGCTTTGTTAAGTTTTACCAAATGCAGAAATGCAGCAGCACGATTGCTGGTATATAGCATTTGAAAGTTGTTACGAAACAGTTAGAATGTAAAGAAATTACAGGAATGTTAATAAAAGCAGGGCAGCAAACTAAAGCTAATAGTGAGAAACAACAATGTAGGATAGAATATAGAGGGAGGAGGTAAAAGAGATTTTGTGAAGGGAATAGCAACACAAATCCTTTTTCAATCTTCCCAAGTTTCATCTACTTATGTTGTTTCAAGGAGTGCTGGCTAAAACAGATATACTCATAACTTGGAAAGTTCAATGGTTACTTGAAGTTAAAGTTCAAGATACTTATTAAGGCGTAGAAAGTTGCAAATTGAGGATGATGGTCCATATCAAAGATATATACAGACTATAATTGCATCGAAGATTGGGGAGAAACACTTATTCCTCGTACAGTAAAGCATTGTGCTAAATGTAGGTAGAAATTCATCCACAATATTTGCGGAAAGTATCATCTTATGCTTCTTGTGAATGCCTTCAAGCATATTCATTTTTAAGAATGCTTTACTATGCGCTTTAACATTTCTACATTCTTCCCTACGCACTTAAGCCCGACATTAACTCGATGAAAACAACACGCTACTCATTGAACTTCAAAGACACTTTTAACTTGCAACGAAAACAAAAAATACAATTCATATGCCTGAAGTAAACCCATCTTAGCTCATTCTATGATAATATGAGCTCCAGCAGAATAGATACAACAAAAGCTAAGTTCATAAAAGAAAAATAACAGATTAAAAAATAAATAAACTTAAGATAATAAGCAATTGCAACTCTTCACATTTCACACATGAAGCAGCAACTAATGGCTACACTAACAATACGAGGAAAATATCAAACAAAAATCCAATGTGAAGAACTTCAGCATTATTTGACATATGTAGTTACAATAATGAATTTAGAAGCCAAAAACAAACACTCAACTTCAAAAAAACATGAAACTATAAACCACCGTGAAGAACCCGGATTAACAAAAAGTGTATTCGTATATATATTCGTGCATATGATACCTGTAAAGAGTTGGATTCGAGGGGTCTTTTTTGATAGCCTGAGTATATAGAGCTGCCGCTTTGAGATAATTTCCTGCTTTGAAAAATTCATTCCCCTGATCTTTCAGTGATATCTCTGCTGCCTTTTCCGTTGATTCTCCCATTGTCGCTGTTTTGATCTCAGGAGTCGGGACTAATTAACGCTATTTTCTTCTCAATTTTGGTAATTTGATTTGATCTGGGTTTATTATTAGGGTTTCTGAGATTTTTGCTTCCTTGATTGGTTTGCTTGGCCTTTCCTAGTTAAATCTGGCAAACAGAAAACGCGAACCGCCATCATTAATCGTGTAGCGATTTACCATTTCGTGAACGATGACAAAATTTTAAATATTAAAAAAAAATTAATATCAATTTTTTATTAACATACATAAATAAATAAATAAAAGTATGGTTAAATCAGAAAATATTTTAGCGCAACCTAAATTATTCGTTTATAAAATTTAAATGAAGAAAATAAATATAATCACAAAAATAATTCAGGGTAAATTTAAATTATTCATTTAAAATTATATAAAATTAAAAACCAAAAATATTGTACGGCATTTGTCATGAATATATATATTACAAAATTTCAGAAATCCATATATACTTTGGAATAGTTTGCACCATTCATTTAATATTTTATAGGAAAAAATAATTAGTATTTCAGGAAAAAAAAATTATAGTATCAAGTCTTAACCACATATATCTAAATCTTCAATAGATAATAAAAAATAAAAAATAAAAACTAGTATCACAAATCTACAAGATAGTATTGAATTCATAAGGTAAAGAGTCGAAATAGGTTGGTGGATCGGGAAAAAAAAATAAAAAAATAAAAAAATTAAAGCCGTTTTGGTGGGCGGGTCGAAAATTTGGCAGACTATAAAACCCTCAATCCATCCCACTTATTAGCGGATATATCCATCATTAATTTTTTTTTTATTTTAAAAATATAATTTAAAAGACCTAATATATAAAATTTATCACAGTCAAATGCAATCAACAATTTATATTGATAATTATAACTATGAAAATATTAAAACAAAATATGTCTTACAAATAAAGTTCATTATTCATTAATCAAAAAAATTAATTTTCTACAAATTGAAATTCACAATAATTCATAAACGTATTCTCCTACAATTTAAATTCATCATATATGAATATAAATTTTACAAAATATCTCAAAAAAATTATATTAGAGTTGTGAACGATGTAAAAAAAATATGTCATTTTTTTAGAGGTGGGCTGACCCGCTAAAGCCCGCGGCCCAAATAAACCAGCTCATTTAGGCCCACCCCCAAGCGGGCACGAAATGCTTAGTTCAACCCTTCTTTTGTGTATGGTTGGGTGAGCCGACCCAAAGGACCCAACCCATTTTGACGGCTCTAAATCTCAACATTATCAATGATTTATCACCATCTTCTAATCTATATCTATCTCTATATCTATATCTATAGTATATATAAAAGTGACTAAGATTTGTAAATCATTTTTGGACTATTATACCCCTCATTTAAATTATAATCCAGTTTCACCCTTCTTTTGCTTTCAGCTATGATGCACGGATTCTTCTAAAAATATCACAATGCAGTATCGGATTCGCACCCGCCCCCTAAAAGGGGTGAGATTCTTGAATCCGCGAATCGGATTCTCCACGTGGCGAATCCGGCTGCCACGTGGCGAATTTACTAACGGATACTCGAATCCTCCTTGCGTATCCTACTCATTAAGCATTAAATGTGTTATTTCAATTGAATTTTATTATATAATATAATTCAAATTGACAATGTAACACTTGTTTTATATCGTAATCACTGTTATGACGTATATATTAGGCTAATTGAATTTAAATTGATTTTTGGTTACTTAATTATATTAAATTATTG
This sequence comes from Ballota nigra, assembly GCA_947034835.1. Classification (NCBI taxonomy): domain Eukaryota; kingdom Viridiplantae; phylum Streptophyta; class Magnoliopsida; order Lamiales; family Lamiaceae; genus Ballota; species Ballota nigra. Next base: position 78,114,098 of record OX344729.1, on the reverse strand, counting down.
AATATGTTTAAGTTTTGGGTCAGAGAAAATGTGAATTATATACATTCGATTTACAAAATTTTAAAATATATTTAATTTTTTAAGTTTTATATATAATAAAATATAAATAAATAAGTATCCTTGACGAATCGCACCCTAAGTTTTTTGAAAATTCGTATCCCCGAACCCGTATCGTATCGCCCCCGCACTCCCGCACCCGCACCTGTGCAACATAGGCTTTCAGTTACCCACGCCACGCTAGCCCTTCTCCGTAGTGACCCTTCTTCTTCTTGAGCCATCATTAATTTCAGAAACTATCAAAATTTAGAAACTTCCCCTATTCACATCTAATTTGGCGTTTACAATTCCAGCAATTCTCCATCATCCCTCTTCTATGGTACTTCCCTCTTCCCAAACAAACTGACACGGAATGCCACGAAGATGACCCCCACTGAGGACTACGCCTACTCCGGTAATTTTTTGAAATTTATAATTTAATTCACGATTTTAGGGTTCTTATTGTGTTAGGTTTATATCTATGATATGATTTCCCATCGATGCTCCGTCTTACGACTCTTACCCCCTTCTTTGAGAAATAGTTTATGTGCTAATAACGTTCTCACTCTGTTTTCTTTTTTTAATTCCCAGGACAAGCAGCGGTCACAAGCAAGAATATTCTTTGCAAGTTAAACGATGTACTTCTGTCTTTTTCCTGAAATTGATTTACCTGGTTTGAACGATCCAAGGACGAATTTCAAATTCATTATAGCAAATCTATTGGTGTTGTTTTGAACGAAGGTTTTGTAGAATGTACATGAAATTCTATCACTTCTATTTTGTAAGAGTTCTTGGATTGTATAAGAGGTTTGGTGATGCAGGTTATATTAATTAAGGGAATTTGGGGTCAGTCATTTTCACTCTTGCCCGAACAAGTAATCGCCTCAATGGTATGCAAAAGAATTGATACCCGTAATAAATTATTGCCAAATTATTTATAAATAAACTCACACCCTGATGCCATCTCTCTCTCTCTCTTATGCCATTGTAGGTGCAGGATCAATGTGGGATGCTTCTCAGGAATCGATGACCATGATCGCAAGTCCTACGTTGTTGATATTCATCGGTGAGTTGTAACCTTGTCTCTCTCTCTTGATTTCCCCTTTTTTACTTTGACAATTTAAACGCTTTTGCTTACTGAAAACGTTGTCAGGAAATGTGAGTATTTGACATTTGGTGTATTTTTATCTGGGCAAAGCCTTGAAATTAAAATATGAGAAGAAGCTTAGTCAACTCATTTGGAACCTAATCTAATTTGCCTGTTATAGAGATTAAATTTGAGAAGCTCTTTTCTCATGTTGCTTTTCCATGGGTTATGAAAGTTAGGATGAAAGAGAGATAAATGTTGAATTTAGTTATTATTACTGTATCTGGCTTCCCAAGTAACAATAGAGTTGGTCATGTTAACTCAAGTGCCAGACCACTAGCGAGCAATGCACAAATTCTTGTTTGCTAGACTAAGCAAGGGACAATCCTGGTCAATTTCAAATTATTTAATGTTATACTACAGACTGAACCAGCAAGGTTCTTCCAGCCATAGACAACAGCTCTGCCTTCCATCCAGCCAACCTATCTTATATAATGTTATTTAACAATACAGACGTGTCCATCCTTTAGTAGCATATTTTTCCGGTGATCAGTTATTGAGTTGTCACTCATTTTCTTTAGACTTTTCTAAACATTATAATTGGCTTCATAGGTCGCTCATTTCTCTAAAGTAGAAGAAATCTTTGAATATACGGTTGATTACTTGTAAGTTTTTCCCCATTTTCCTTTAAGAGGACCACAATGGTGGTCATCTAAATTTTAGTTAATTTTATTTAATTCTGGACCTTCTGGTACTTAATTTCTCTTTTTACTATTTTCTTGATTTCAAAGTGAGTTGTGATAATGTTGAACTTGCATTAGTCATATGAATATTTGAATCTAATGAAGATTTTCTATTGCTTTTATTGTGCTTGGACTTATTCACTCTAATTATCTGCCCTAACCATTGTCCACTGCTTTAAAATTGAAAATATCTTAAATTCACTCTTCACTTCTTCTACCCGATATGTGTACATATATATTCTTCGATTATAACACATATATTTCTAATCTCTTAGCTGCTTGATAAGTTGGTTGTTGAAACTGTAAATTTGGTACCTGATTATTACGACGATATCGAATAGTTCAAAAAATTCTAAGACTTTCAAATAGTATTATGTCAGCACAGACAATTATTACTCCCTTCGTCCAACTAGAATTTGCAAGAGAACGGTGACACGCTTTTTAAGAATTTAATGGAATGAGTAGAGTTTTGAGCGATAATTTGGTAAATTGTGTATAAAGTAAATAAGTTAGTGTATATATTGAGAGGTTAAATTTTTTAAATGATTTCCTTATTTGAGTTTATAAACAATACTAAAACGTTTAAGGTCTGTAAATTTTGATTGGATGGAGGGGAATACGTTTTTTATCAACTTATAAATTAGGGTAGTGATTATTCCTGACTTTGAGCAGCTAGCCTGATTTATGTTCACTTTGTGGCTATACATTTTATGTTTCACTTGAATTATTTGCAACACCTCTATATCTTGTATACATGTATGTATACTTGAGGAAAATTATGGAGAAGATGAAACAATTTACTGAGCTTTAAAGTAGCATTCTGATGCATTTTGATAAAAAAAAACACGTTGATTTTTTCTTTTTTTATTTTTATTAAAAAGGTTACCAATGAAGCATTTAAAATTCAATGGTACATTATCATTTCACACAAGGATAAAAAAAGGTTCTAATTCACTCTTTACCAACTATATTTATATTTAATTTTTGCCCAAAGTTTACCTTATTTGCAAGAAAACTTAAATATAAAATGAGAAGTATTAGTTTCTATGGTGAATAGTATTAGTACTTTCATCATATGAGTTGATACTTTTCATCACATGAACTAATTCAGTATGCAAAGTGCAAATTTACCATATGGATATATATCACCACTTTATTATCATACATATATAATAGCACCAGGATGTCCATATATAGTTTTGGCGCCATTTTGTCCTAGCCGTTGATCGTTTTCATTTCTTCTCTTGGATGTCGTTCGATCTGCTCTAGCATTGGATATGGTATGATTTTAATTACTGTCTTTATATTTATGTGTGTGTAATTGTGTTATTCTTTTTTGTTATGTTTTCGTGCATGATGTTTGCTGCCGTTATTATTAATATTGCCTATATATGTGTGTGTTTTTGCTGTTGTTATGCAATACATTGTTTATTTTTGTATGTTTTCTTACTTTTTTTTTTTGTTTTTTGTTTTTGCAAGGTGTTGCTGCTGTTACGCTGTGCAGCATTGGTTTCGAGTTTTTTTAGTGTTGTTGGTGATGGTTGTGCTGCTATTCGTCGTCCTTTTTTTGGTGGTGTATCGTTTTTGTGTTATGTATCCGTAGTTGTAGGGATTCGGAGTTGTCTTTTTTATTCAAGTTTGTAAACACTCGCGATATTGACATTTGGATCTTTTGTAATTGTACCTTCGTGGTTAGTGATTTCTTTGTTTCAAACGATAATATTTTTCAGATTTATTCTAATACATTTTTTTAATGTTTATACTGATTATCGTGTAGTATATATAATTATTCTAATTATTATTCGGATTTATTGCGTAAACGATATCAATTGCATTGGGATCTTAAATATAGTTTAGTTATCAAAAAATATAATTATAAAATTAATATTCGGGCAATCATAATTGCATAAGGTTTTTTGGTTGTTGCTTCATCGAAGAATTGTGGAAAATAGTAAATTGGTTCTCCATTATTGTGTAACGTATAATGATTAATATATTCGTTGTTGGTTTTTTTTTTTTTTTGTTACAAACTGTAGTATTTTTTGGATTTATTTGAATATGTGATGTGGTTTTTAATTTTTTTTTATTTTTATAATCAAGTAGTGCTATGAGATAGATTAATTCACCGAGGTCGTGTACTATCTTTTTTCATCCATGTTTTCAGGCCGTTTTATGTTGTTGATTGATTCTTCTAATTGTGTGGTGATTAATTTAATTTACGGAATTGTTTCACTTAGTCTGTTCCGGTTGCATGTTTATTGGGGAATTTTGTAACTGATATCTTTGTTTAATATGAAATTTTGTTGTACCGAGATTTTTCAATTTTTTTTAAGTTTTACCGTATTTTATAAAAAAAAATTATTTTCGATTATTATGTAACATATAATGATGAATATATTCGGACTTTTTGATCGGACTTAGTTGCATTGGAATCTTAGTTATAAGGTAGCAATGAAGAAACATGATTCTAAAATCATAACAATCATAACTGCATGGTGTGGTTAATTTTTATGCAGTTGGATTTTTTTATTGTTACTTAATCGAAGGATTGTGGAAAAAAAAACTGTGCTCCGTTATTATGTAATAAATATGTAGTGACGATTATTTTCGGACTTATTAATCATTAAAAGTTCTTATAAATTTTATTAAATTTGCACTGTTATAATTTTTAATTAATTGTTACAAGTTCTTTCAAAGGTGTTATTTATTTTTGCTGAATAGTATTATTTTATTTATGGTAATAGGTATTAGTTGTTTGGTGAAAGAACAATTATTCTCTGTTAATTCGTATTAATTAATACATGTACATATTGGAGAATTGGTAACTATGAATTAACGTGCAATCATGAATACATTCAGAACTATTACATGGTATGTGCTATCCCTGATTCTTGCAGGGATAGTTTTTTTGAAAAACAAATCTTGATTAATTATTATATAAGTAACTGTTGAATTTTTATTCAATCACTCTATGGAAGCATTATTCTTTCAGAGGTATATGTCTTTGACATTTGGATTGATGATTTTTATCTCAGCCGTTTAATCGCTCCTTATGATGCGCCATTAATTTAAATATATTTTAATGAAATAGTGTCGTGTTGTTTGCATAATTCAGATTTTCCATATATATATATATATGTGGAATTTTTTTTTAGAATTATTGCGACGTGAGTTGTGCCTAAAGTATATTGACCATTAAAACATATTACCTTGTGCGGATATATAGTTTTTATTATTTCCATGTATTCTAAAGCAAATTAACCTTTATTGATACAAATTTATTTTGAATGGTCTAATACATAAAAAAATTAAATGAAATTAGGAAAGAAATCTAAACTAAACAATTATTTGGCATGTTGGTCAAATTTCCATATATGCCTAATTGTAACAGTAACTTTTATGCTTAATGGAACAATGTCATTCTCGATCGATTTTATAATGAAATTGGTTCAAACATGAATAATTAAAAGAAATAACTAAAACTAATAGTTACAGAAAATTCATTTATATTTACAAAAATAAATAAAATGTTATCATTCATTTTTTTTTTATTATAAATAAAACTATTAATACATTTACAGGTGTGCTTTAATTTTTTAACACAATAACATTAAAATAAATTGTTAATTTTTATTTAAAAAATAGTCCTTTTGATAAGATTTAAGTTATATATGCCAAATAAGGCAAATATAATGCATAAATTATTCTTTACTGGTAAAAATTAAAATTTGAGGATTTATTAGATCATTTTTTTACTAAATAAATTTAAGTTAATTGATAAAAAAATTATTGAAAAATATTGTGCAATAAAACATAAATAAATGGTGTCTGGAAGATATTGCTTCTTCAGTCTCGTAATTACTTTGATATTTATTTAATTAAAATATTCCACAAATATTTTCTTACCACATAAAAAGAAATAATTATGCATCACAAAAAATTATAAAATAATTATCATTATTTTATTCAATTCTACACTCACATAACACATTTTTTCTTAAGCAACATGACACTTTCAAATGTGAAAGAAACGGTGAGATGAAGGGAGTATTTAACGAATAAAACCTACAAAGATATATAAACAAAGAGAAAGTATAGAGTAGAAATGATTTATAGGTAAAATATTAAAGGATATTTAGTTGTTTTGACAAAAAAAAAATGCAACCAAATAATTTTAAATTTCACCAGATAAAGTTTAAATACAACATTATTGCATTTATAGAAAGCTCAATTACTTCACCAATCTTCACTGATTCTAATTTTCTTTCAAAAAAAATCTTCAAAATGATCAATTTAACTTTCTGCTAATACATTTGGAGCAAAACTTAAATTGTCTATAAATGGCTCAATAACATTCTTCTCTGATCAAGCAGAAAATGATAAAAAATAAAATGAAAAAAAAAAAGACTATTTCATTAACTTTGAAAAGAAAAACATAATATATCTTAATAAATTACTTTTCTTTATTGGTTTAATTTTACACCCAATTTTTAAGTCCTTCTAACTTATAGACACTCTTGTACAATGACACTAACAATGTTTATTGTCGTTGGTTTGAAGAGGCGGGGGAGTCGATGTGTTTGATGGAATTGAAATTGAATTGGAATTATTTTAGCAAAAATATTTAGAGAAAAACTTAAATTACCTACATGATACAATATAATTTTTCATCATTCATATTCAAACTGAAAGCAATAAAAAATCACAAATTAAGGTCAAACCAACCCAAATTCACACAAATTGGGATATGCTACATGGCCCGATTTGGGATGAATTCGATTAGATTTTTTTTATTATGGCTCGATTTGCCTCGAATGCGGACTAAATTCAAGCCTTATTTGGGTTTATTACGGCTGATTGTACCTAAATTCGCGACTCTTAAAAACTATAGTCCTTAAATTGTCAGCACAAAAAGTAACGGTCCTCATCTAGTCCGTCCAAAAAATTATGGTCTTGTCTTTGTCACCCCCAAAGTTACGATCCTTAAAAGTATTTTTTAAAAAATATTTTATATTAATAAAGGAACAAACACACATACAAAATTAAAAAACAAATATTTAAGTAAACTATAAAAAAAACTTCAAACCATAATAAAAATCACTAAATTCGAATCTCTATAACCCGATGATCAACTATTTCTAAATATTAACACTCACATAAAAAATTAATATTTGATATAATTAAAAAAATTATTGTTAAAATATTGCAATACAAATAAAAGAGCCAACATATAAACTTAATTAAAAAAATTAATATAAAATATTCAACCATTGTACACATACAATGAAAATCAATCTTGTTCTAACGTCAATAAAATAAAAATCAATAAAAATCATCTTTAAGCAATCCAACATTTCTAATAAATTTATACCAAGTTTTAGCTAGACAAAGAATGTGATAATCCGTATCAACAATAAATCTGAATTCATAATAAATTGGGAATAAATCTTAAGTTCTAACACACTTTAATATAATATAACATGAGTTCGTTTATATTTACACTTGACACTGGTATGTACTAAGAAAAAGGTTAAACATATTAAATTTAAAATTTTAGTAAGGAAAGAAAAATGCATCCAAAGAAACATTTGGAGGAAAACTTGAATTTTCTTTAAATGGTTCAATAACATTCTTCATTGTTCAACAGATATATATATATATATATATATATATATATATATATATATATATATATATATATATATTATATGTTAGATAAAATTATAATTTTAAAGTGATGTATTTAGTAAAAAAAAAGGTGAGTTAGTTAAGAAGTGGGTGGACTTATTAAATTAGAGTTGTAAGATAGCTACATTCTATAAAAAAAAATCTATAAAAAATATTGTATTTAATATGATTAATAATTTTTCATATTTGATTTTTGATATATAAGATAAAAACAATGTTATTTATTTTTAAGATGTTTACATAATAATAAATTTAATGTTATTTATAAGAAAAAATTAATTTTACAATATAATCGTAAAAACACACATATAAAATTTAAAAAAAACAAATGATTAAGATAAATTTAACAAAAATAAGTATCTCAAGTCATAGGAAAAAAAATATATTTTAAGGACTGTAACTTAGTGGGTGGAAAAATGTGGAACATAACTTTTGAGATTGTAAATAAGGACAATAATTTTTAGAAATCGAAAATTGAGGTTAAACCATCCCAAATAAATCCAAATCAGACTTTGCTACATGGCCCGATTGGGCTGAATTCGATCTAAAATTTGGGCTAATTTACACGGTTTAGCCTGACTGGGGACTTAATTCGGGCCCAATTTTGGTTTAATAGGCTAATTGTGCCTAAATTTGCATCTCTTATAAATTACAGTCCTTAAACTGTCAACCCAAAGCTACGGTCCTTAAAAAAGATTTTCAAGATACCTTGAGGATTGAGTAATAGACATTAACTCTTCGAGGTGTTATTTAGTTGACTAAGAATGTAAAAGGTTGTTTTCAAATAAGAGATGGTGATGCTCAAGATCGGAATCCCTACGTATACTAACGGAGCAGGTACATAATCAAAATAACCGTGACGCGCAAGAATTAACCTAAGTAAAAGAATACAAGATGAAAGCTCAAGATTTTAAACCCTAATACTTTATCCTAACAATCGACTTCACTAATCCACTAACAAGTTAATAGACTGTGCTTAATTAATGAGACCCTAATTTAACTAAGGTGATGCGGTCGTCCTCCTTCGCTAAACTGGTAGATGAATTAACCCTTTCTAAACCCTCTCGTTAAGTCTACTCGTTGTTCAAGAGTGATAAGGTCGTCCTCTCTCTAATACTTTTCGAACAAAATTCAAAAGCAAAGTTAAGATTGATTTTAAGAATTCATTAATCAAGAGAATTAAAACCTAACGTCACGAATTACCCTAATTACGTACCCACAACCTACTTCTACGAGTTCATCCTACCCCAAGCATACAAGGGTTTTAGCTAGACATGGTTTTTTCGTAAACAAAAAAAGTTGAATAAGTAACGAACATGAACATGATAATTATAACGAAGAAAAGATCAAACATAAACTAGGGTTTCAAGAAATAAAGGAATAGACTGAAATTAAATCAATAAAACGAAGTCTCAAAGTGTTCAAGAACAAAGATATGAAGAAACGAAACTAAAAAGTAAAATCGTGATGTGGATTCGTAAAGAGAACCTCAAAAACGTAAAAATAAACTTGTTCGTTCCTTCTTCTCCCAAAAATTAACTCTCTAAAACGATCTCGTATCAAGTGGTGGTAAGTGGTCCTCTAAAAAACGAGGTTGGGACGAGTATATATAAGCAATGAGCCGAATCGTGAACTCATGGGCCGAAAAATGCATCCGGAAGCATAAAAGTTGGAAGTGCTCGAGCACACCTGCTCGAGCGGTGGCGCTCGAGTAGTGTAGCTCGAATGGTGCAATCGCTCGAGCGCTACCGCTCGAGCTGGTCGAATGTAATTCTTCTCTGGTTGTTCTGGGGCGCTCAAGCCACACGCTCAAGCGAATCCGCTCGAGCTGCTCGAATGGAATTCTTCTCTGGACGATTTGGGCGCTCGAGCACCATGCTCGACGCTGGTGCTCGAGTTGATAGCTCGAATGACTCCGAAATTTTACAAATTAATACTTTTCTTCTTCCGCACTAATACCAATTGACTTGAAGCGATTTTACTAACTTCTACTAGTCGCTTACCCGCAAGCGGACGGGTTCACTATAGTATTGGCAAGTATAACGACCAAGTATATCGTACCCACGGGACAGTGTATATGCGAATAGATCCCTGAAGATCTACGCGTCGTAGTTAATATGAGTGTATTGTTCTTTTGGTTTTTTAGAAAGATTAATTAAATTAAAAATAAATAAATTAAACTAAAATACTAAAGCAGACGAATTGACTAAGGGTTTGATTCAAATAAGAGATGGTGATGCTTAGGATAGGAATCCCTACGTATACTAACGGAGCAGGTACATAATCAAAGTAATCGTGACAAACAAGAATTAACCTAAGTCTAAGAATGCAAGGTGAAAGCTCAAGATTCTAAACCCTAATACTTTACCCTAACACTCGACTTCACTAATCCACTAACAAGTTAATAGATAGCGTTTAATTAATGAGACCCTAATTTAACTAAGGTGATGCGGTCGTCCTCCTTCGCTAAACCGGTAGATGAATTAACCTTTCCTAAACCCTCTCGTTAAGCCTACTCGTTGTTAAAGAGTGATACGGTCGTCCTCTCTCTAACACCTTTCGAACGAAACTCAAGAGTAAAATCTAGATTAATTTTAAGCATTCATTAATTAAGAGAATTAAAACCTAACGTCACAAGTTACTCTAATTACGTACCCACAACCTACTTCTACGAGTTCATCCTACCCTAAGCATGCAAGGGTTTTAGCTAGACATGGTTTGAATGTAAACAATAACAATTAAATAATTAGCAAACATGAACATGGTAATGAAAACGAAGAAAAGAACGAACATAAACTGAGGTTTTAATATGTAAAAGATTAAACTGAAATTAATTAACAAAAACTAGGTCTCAACGTATTTAAGAACAAAAATTATTAAGAATCGAAACTAAAACGTGAAATCGTAGAGTAAATTCGTAATCAAAAACCTTAAAAACGTAAATCTAAGCCTCGCTCGTCTCTTCTCTTCCTTCTTGCTCTAAAAACTCTATGAAACGTGATGTGTAAAAGTTGGGGATCCTTCAAAACGTGTTTGGACGAGATATATATAGGCACGGGTCGAAACGGGAGTTAACGGGCCGAAAATACGAATCCGGAGGCAAAAGTATGGGGGCGCTCGAGCAAAACGCTCGAGCGGTCCCGCTCGAGCAGTGTAGCTCGAATGGTGCATTCGCTCGAGCGGTCGCGCTCGAGCTGCTCGAGCGCTTAAATCATTCTGTAAGTTTTGGGCGCTCGAGCGATTCGCTCGAGCGGTGGCGCTCGAGCTGCTCGAGCGCAAGAACAGTTCTGTACGTTTGCGCGCTCGAGTAAGGCGCTCGAGCGGTGGCGCTCGAGTAGGGCGCTCGAGTGATCTCAAAACTTCTCCCAAGTGATACTTTTCCTCGTCCGCACTAATACCGATCGTATTTCTTCAATATCTTCTCATCCGGGCATCCGTTTGAGTCGATTCAAAGTCCTACGAACTCCGTTTTTCGTCCTCTATTCACCTATGAGCATCAAAGAGACAAATTTATCAATGTATAGAAATAATGCTCAATTGACTCTAAATACTCTATAAACTCGACCAAAACTAGGGCGTTTCTAGCTACGAATCATGACAATTTCACGCCTAATCAACCCCCCCAAACTTACCATATTGCTTGTCCCCAAGCAATGAAATAATAAGTCAAGTGAAATTGTTAGGAATGAGTAGGAAAAATCAATCATGCAAGCTAATGAATTCAAGCTTCAAAAGTCAATCACCCGTATACTCACTCAATTCCTTTTATCGTACTCATGCAACAATAATAAGAAGCACCAAGATCAAGCATGGATGTGCACTCAACGATGTGTTTAACTCCCTCACAAGTGTATAACAATGATAAAGGGACTCACTCAATCAATCACTCACACAAATTGGCAGCCATAGGCTTGTAAATGCTCTCAACTTCGACCATACTCTAGAAATCAATGCCGAATCAAAAAGGACTTTCAAAAGGTTGTAATGTAGGCTCTTCGGACAGGTGGGATAACAATATGGTAAAGTGACTCAAGTGAATGGAGAATAGAAATTCAAAACTTCGGTACTTCGAGATTAAAAACAATCTACTTCAAACATATTCAATCACTACACTTTCGCTTTCAATTCTCTCAACACTTCAATTTTTTTCTTTCTCACTTTTTCACTTTTTTAAACACTTCATCATTTTTTTCTTTTTCGCACAAACACATGAGCTCATTTTTTCCTTTGCTCATTCTCAAATTTTCTTGTTCTTTTTCCCACATCTCAAAACTTCATCACACCTTTTTCTCATATTCACTCAACATACAACCCTCTCCTTTTTTTCACTCAATTCACTCCCTTCATATTCACACTTTCCTATTCTCCACTCAAATTGGGACAAAAAGGCTTAGGAATTGGAATAGTGTTCATATGTGCTAGCAAATAAAATAGGCTTTAGGCTCAAAGGGGCTAACAAGGGATCAATGTCATTGGTAAGGAAAATTTTGGCTAAATGACTTATTCAAATCAAAAATGGCCTAAGATCCTATTCGGCATATCAAACTAGACACAATCTAGAAGCAAGAGCACATGCAAGTTCTAGCATCTTCTAGGGTGACGATCCACTCACAAACGAAGAGATTAAATCATGCATTTAAATCTCGTAAGGCTCAAAAGCTCACGGCTTTCACATCCAAGCTAGTCCTAGTGAGTTCTCACTCTTGTCACACAAATACTCAAAAGAAAAACTCATAAGCATACTGGTTCTCTCCCTAATCAGCACAAACTCACTTACCTACACAAAGGAATTTTCAACTCACTTTCACAACTCAACTCTCCTCACTTAGTCATACTCAAGAATAAACAATAAGCAGTCTAGAAGAGTTAATAAGCATGAAATCATCAATCACAGCAAACAAAGCAATTAGAAACAAATCCCTTAATAGTTTAAAGACTTCCAATACAATCCCCAAACAAACACTCCAAGCAAACATTACAATTCATACTCAGGAATTTGTGTTTAGGAGCCATTGTACCTAATCATGAAATAGCAAGGATTTAAGCAACATTCTTGAAGTTCACCACAGTTCAACATACATTCAAACTCAAGCAATTCCAAGTAATGCATCTCAATTCGATTCAGCTCACTATTCATGCTCTTCTCAAGCTCAAAGCAATATTCATTTCAAAGCATTCAATCAAGTTCAAAGCAATTCACACAATTAAACCATGTTTTTCGTTCAAAGTTCTCAAGCCTTCAACACTTAATTCTCCATTTCAACCCAAAATTCCCCACATTTAAGTCTATCATGAAGTAACATTACCCAAGTTAAGTAATTTACATGCTCAAGACTCAACTCATACTCATTCATGCTCAATATCATCTCAATTCACAAAAATTTCTTCTCAACATGCAAAACCCATTTCCTTTTCTCAAATTCCTATTCCTCACTCTAGAAATTCACCCCTTCTACTCATTCAATTCCAAAATTGAAAGTAAAATAAGCAAACCCATAGCATATTATCAACATTCATCAATCAAAGAATCAAGAATCAACAAGTTTCGCAAAACTCCCCAAAAATTTCGACTAACTCATGAACCCTAGTTCATATGCATCAACTCATGCCTAATTCAACCATAAACTATGAATTGAATCACAAAAGTTAGAGATTACGTACCTTGTGTGAAGATTTAAGGAGAAGTGTGAAGAAATTCGAACAAATACGTGAGAAATCGAGCAAAATTCGTGTGAAATGCTGAAAATCGCCCCCAAATCGCCCCTTGAGTGTGTGAAAATGTGTGTGAAAGTGTGAAAAAGGGTATTTATAGAGGGGGAAGTCCGATGGGTCAACCCGCGACCCGCTCGAGCGATACGCTCGAGCGGTCGCGCTCGAGCAATTCGCTCGAGCGGGTAAAACACTCTGTAAGATTTGGGCGCTCGAGCGATTCGCTCGAGCGGTGGCGCTCGAGCTGCTCGAGCGCTGGAATGGTTCTGTAAGATTTTTGCGCTCGAGCAATACGCTCGAGCGGTGGCGCTCGAGCTGCTCGAGCGCGGCAAAATTTCAAGGTTGTTTTTTTATGTTCAACACTCAAAATTTCCATCCGAACCAAGCTCGACAACTTATCACATTCAACCCAAAACACGAACTAACCTGAGAACTCCTCGATTTAAGCCAGGTCGCTCATTCGACCGAGGAGTTGGGGTCTCTTCCATACGTGCAAATCACCAATCCACTTCAAGTCGAACTTAGCACTCTCACTCAATTCGACTCAACGACCCTCAAGCATTGATGTTTTCGAAAAATTTGACCCAATTTTTCATAGAATTTCGTGTACGAACTCGAAGTACGAATACACACCCCCCCAAACTTTGTTCTTGCTATGCGATAACAAAGTTTGAAACGAATGAGTACGTAAGAGCAAGTACACAAAATTCGTATGAACTCGACTTCTACCAATGCAAACTAATGAACAAAAAGAAACATCACCCCCCCAAACTTCGACTTCGCAAAGAGGTCGACGTTTGGGGTTCGGTTACCTCTAACTTCAATAATTGAATGCTTTCCTACTCGAAACGTGCTTAACTTCATGACTTTCCTCTTTAAGCTCTCTCTCTCAGAATTTCACTCCACGAAGCAAGCCTACATCACAAATCTCAACAAACGAGGTTAACACTTACGATTCCCTAACTACTAAAAATAAACAAAACATTAAAAAAAACAAGTAAAAATGGGTTGCCTCCCATTAAGCGCTAGTTTTAAGGTCCTCATGCCGGACCAAGCTCAAAGGAGCTTATGGAACATCATACTCAAATTTACCTCCCTTACTCTCATAAGAGTGGTGTTTGAACTTCTTTCCTTGATGCCCCACCATCATGAGCCCCTTTGCTTCCTTTCTCACCTCAAGTGGTATAGGTCTCAACTCCTTCTCACCTTTATCTGGAGGAGTCTTACTAAACAATTTCTTGAGTTTTGACTTCTTCTTCTTAACTCCTCCTTTTTCCTCTAGCTGGACCACGTCCACTTTCTTCACCTCTTCATCCTTCAACTTCTTCACTTTATCCCTATCAAAATAATCAAGATCATAACGCTCATGGGTTAAATTATCAAGTGAAGAATTATAAAATTCATGAATATGAGAAGAGTTAGGGATATAAGGCGTGTCTTCAACACTAGGATCAATTGCATCCATGCAATACAAGCTCTCATCCTCCTTCGGGTGCTTCATGGCTTCATATAGGGAGATCTTCACTTCTTGATCATCAACCTTCAATGTAATCTTCCCATTCGCCACGTCTAGCACCATCCCCACCGTAGCTAAGAACGGTCTTCCCAAGATCAATGGAACGTGCTCATCTTCCTCCATCTCTAGCACTACAAAGTCGGCTGGAAAGATGTGATCTCCAACTCTCACTAGGACGTCTTCAACAACACCTTGAGGTCGAGTAATAGACCGGTCGGCTAGTTGAAGCGTCATCATTGTGGGTTGAAGTTCACCACCTTCCAACTTCTTGAAAAGCGACAACGGCATGAGATTGATGCTCGCCCCGAGGTCGCACAACGCTCCCTTCTTGATCCCGTTCCCAATATCACATAGGATCGTGAAGCTCCCGGGATCCTTCAACTTCGGAGGAAGCGCCTTGTGCACTAATGCACTCACCTCGTGGTTCAGCTGCACCAACTTCGGCTCATCCACTCGCCGCCTTTTCGCGATCAAATCCTTCAGAAACTTTGCATAATGCGGCATCTGTTCCAAAGCATCATAAAAAGGAATGTTAATGTGAAGTTGTTTAAAAACATCAAGGAATTTAGCAAACTTCTCATCAAGCTTCTTTTTCATGAAGCGCTGTGGATATGGGACAGGTATCACCGATTTGGGTACCCCCCATTCATCTTTCTCAGTTTCTTTCACTTTCTCCCTTGCTTCCTTTGCCTTTTTCCACTTTGGAATTCTCTCTATCTCCTCAATCTCCTCATCAGGCACTTTGCTCTTCTGGGTCTCATCCACATCTTGACTCTTATCATCACTTTTCATCTTAACTCCTTCCTTCTCAACCTCAACTCCATCACTTTGAGACTCTATCCCTTCTGTCTCATCTTTCTCCTTGAGCGTCTCAGAATCAGCAGGCATCTCGGGACCATCATATTTGGTCCCACTTCTCAACTCAATAGCCTTGCAATGTTCCTTTGGGTTATCCTCGGGCATTGATGGGTACTTGCCAGGCTCTCTTGGCTGAGACTTTGCGATCTGGCTGATTTGGTACTCAATGGAATTGAATCTTCTGTTGTTCTCTTGCTGAGCTCGATTCCACTCGATGTCTCTCTTCTGGAGTTCTTGATCTCGTTGATCGCCTTTCTTATGCAACTCCTTCACATCGTACTCCAAAGAGGACAATCGCTTGCTACCTTCCTCCACTTTCTGAAGGATCGCTCTCAACATCTCTTCGGTTGATGCACCGCCCTCTCCACCAGGAAGTTTAGAACCTGGATCAACACCTGCAGGCACAGTAATTCCAGCTTTTGGGTTAGCATAAGAGAAATTCTCATTTTTCCTCCAAGTGTTTTGAGGAGGCTGCTGGCCTCCTTGATACCCTTGTGTGTTCCTCCATTGGTTTTGAGGCGGCTGTGGGCCTGGAGGCACAAATGGTTGACCATAAGAAGGTCTTCCATACTGGTTTCCACCTTGTGGATACCCCCCTTGTGGGTAATTAGGCCTTCCCATATAGTTGGCCTCTTCTAGCTGACTCGTGGGTGGTTCCACTTTCTCGCTTGCTGCTCCATTCCCTCCAACTAAGTTCTGCCCCATCTCGAGGTTGCTTATCTTCTCCATCATAGCCATCAATAACTTCCTCGTACCCTCATTCTCCTCCAACTTGCATACCCTCTGAAATTCTGGATCCTCGTTCCATGCACCAGCATTCGTGACAATATTGTCCACGATCTCTCTACACCTCGTTACTCCCTGATTCAGAAAAGCTCCACTTGCACATGCATCTAGGTGGGCTTGGCCAGCCTTGCTGGCTCCACTGTAGAAGAACGCCATTATATCTCCCTCGTTGTACCCGTGCTGCGGGCACTCGATCAACATATTCGAGTATCTCTCCCACGCCTGGCGTAAATCCTCTCCAGATTTCTGGCGAAAGGAAGAGATCTCAATTCTCGCTTTAATCGTTCTCGATGGAGGGTAGAATCGCTCGAGGAACAGACGCTCGAGCTCGGCCCATGTATTAACACCTCCCCGTGGGAGCGTGTTATCATACCATTCCTTGGCTATTCCCGTAAGAGAGAATGGGAACAACCTGAGCCTTTTGGCATCTTCAGACATGCCATTGTAATTGAAAGTAGATGCAATCATGAGGAAACTCCTCAAGTGCGTGTGAGGGTTCTCCTTCCCAACCTCCCCCTTGAATTGATTCTCAGTAAGCAGCTTGAGAATTCCTGGGGAGATTGAAAAGTGATTGGCCTCAACTGGAGGTAAGGCCACTCCATCGTAATACCTCTGCGGTTGTGCCGCGAACCTGCCCCGAATTGCCATATTCTGATCTGCGTTCTGGGGCGCAGGCTGAGGAGCGACAGGTGGTGCTGGTATGTTTTGAACTGGAGGTTGTTGGTACACAGGTGGTTGGTTATAGACAGGAGGTGGAGGATACGGGTATGGTGGATAAGGGTATGGTGGGTATGGGTAATGTTGATATGCTGGGTTGTGGAAAGGGTTATGTGGGTTTTGTGGGTAAGCAGGATTGTTCAGAGGATTTGGGACTAAGTTCTGAGCTGGATTGTTTACATTTTGTGCACCCGGGTTTTGGCTTTGACTATCCACGAACTGGTCTTGATTCTGACCACCACTCCCTCCAGAGCCATCAACCCGGTTTACTGCCTGATTGAAATCGTTGGCAGCATCGTCCAACTCATTACTGAGATCCATCGGTTCCTTCCCTAAGTCGGCTGCGTTCATTCTTCTCAAGTAAGCTCGGTTCCTTCTGACTATTGTCTCAGGATCTGCAGGTATTCTCTCTTCGCTCGTATTGCCTTGTGAGTGTGTTCTCATAAACCTGACACACTAGCAGATGGATCAAAACGCAACTGCCGAATAAATAAAAATAAAAATAAAAAAAATAAAAACAGTAAATAAGCACCCACTACTAACTACTAAGCTATCGACAAGTCCTATTCAAAAAGCATAAAACGCCATCCCCGGCAACGGCGCCATTGACTTGAAGCGATTTTACTAACTTCTACTAGTCGCTTACCCGCAAGCGGACGGGTTCACTATAGTATTGGCAAGTATAACGACCAAGTATATCGTACCCACGGGACAGTGTATATGCGAATAGATCCCTGAAGATCTACGCGTCGTAGTTAATATGAGTGTATTGTTCTTTTGGTTTTTTAGAAAGATTAATTAAATTAAAAATAAATAAATTAAACTAAAATACTAAAGCAGACGAATTGACTAAGGGTTTGATTCAAATAAGAGATGGTGATGCTTAGGATAGGAATCCCTACGTATACTAACGGAGCAGGTACATAATCAAAGTAATCGTGACAAACAAGAATTAACCTAAGTCTAAGAATGCAAGGTGAAAGCTCAAGATTCTAAACCCTAATACTTTACCCTAACACTCGACTTCACTAATCCACTAACAAGTTAATAGATAGCGTTTAATTAATGAGACCCTAATTTAACTAAGGTGATGCGGTCGTCCTCCTTCGCTAAACCGGTAGATGAATTAACCTTTCCTAAACCCTCTCGTTAAGCCTACTCGTTGTTAAAGAGTGATACGGTCGTCCTCTCTCTAACACCTTTCGAACGAAACTCAAGAGTAAAATCTAGATTAATTTTAAGCATTCATTAATTAAGAGAATTAAAACCTAACGTCACAAGTTACTCTAATTACGTACCCACAACCTACTTCTACGAGTTCATCCTACCCTAAGCATGCAAGGGTTTTAGCTAGACATGGTTTGAATGTAAACAATAACAATTAAATAATTAGCAAACATGAACATGGTAATGAAAACGAAGAAAAGAACGAACATAAACTGAGGTTTTAATATGTAAAAGATTAAACTGAAATTAATTAACAAAAACTAGGTCTCAACGTATTTAAGAACAAAAATTATTAAGAATCGAAACTAAAACGTGAAATCGTAGAGTAAATTCGTAATCAAAAACCTTAAAAACGTAAATCTAAGCCTCGCTCGTCTCTTCTCTTCCTTCTTGCTCTAAAAACTCTATGAAACGTGATGTGTAAAAGTTGGGGATCCTTCAAAACGTGTTTGGAAGAGGTATATATAGGCACCGGGTCGAAACGGGAGTTAATGGGCCGAAAATACGCATCCGGAGGCGAAAATACGTGCGCGCTCGAGCAAAACGCTCGAGCGGTGGCGCTCGAGTGATTCGCTCGAGCGCCAAAACTGTTCTGTAAGTTTTTGGCCGCTCGAGTGATTCGCTCGAGCGCCGGCGCTCGAGCAAATCGCTCGAGCGCTGGCTGCTGTGCACTCGTTCGTAAAATCTTCATATCTCCTCAACCGGGAGTCCGTTTTGGCCGATTCAAAGTCCTACGAACTCCTCTTTTCGCCCTCTATCCATCTATGAAAACCAAAGAGACAAATTAATAATTTTATAAAAATGATACTCATTTGACTCCAAGCACTCATCGAAAACACTCAAAACATGAGTAAATCAGGCACCAAAACATAACAATTTCACGCCTAATCACCAATCGTATTTCTTCGATATCTTCTCATCCAGACATCCGTTTGAGTCGATTCAAAGTCCTACGAACTCCATTTTTCGCCCCTCAATTCACCTATTAGCATCAAAGAGACAATTTCATCAATGTACAGAAATAATACTCAATTGACTCTAAATACTCAACAAAACCGACCAAAACTAGAGTATTTCTAGTGACGAATCATGACAATTTCACGCCTAATCAGTTTCTTTCAAGTTTCAAACCTAATTCTATATCTCTCCAAATTACTGTTGCTTTAAAGAGGTGAAAAAGTCGATATGTTTGATGGTATTGTAATTGAATGAGATTGATTTAAGCAAAAATATTTAGTGAAAAACTTAAATTGTCTAAAAATGATCCAATTAAATTTTTCATTATTGTTCAAACAGAAAAAAATAAAATATATAATAATACAAAAACAAAAGTTTATTACTTTAACATTAGAAAGACATAATACATATCAACAAATTACCTTGTTTTGTTGGTATCTTTCATACCAAATTCTCAATTCCTTTACCTAATAATAATAGATAGTTTTGTGCAAAGATGCTAATCATTTTTTTCCCTGCTAGAGTAGAGAGTCGAGGGAGTAAGTAGGTTTGATAGTTGTTTTGAAATTAAAGAAGAATGGTGAGTGATTATCTATAGAGACGTGAGTGCAATATGTTGCATAAAATTTTATAAATTTAAAGTAGTATATTTACTAAAAAAAAAAAAAAATTAACTTATTAAAATAGTGTTGGAAGATAAGTACATTCTATAAAAAATATTTTTATAAAAAATATCATATTTTTATTTTATTAATAATTAATAATTTTCATATTCGTTTTTTATGTATATAAAAAGACAATAATTTTTAAAAGTTGTAAATTAAGGTCAAACCATACCAAGTAAACCCAAGTTGGACTATGCTACATGACCCAATTGGGCTGAAATCTATATGAATTTTTGGCTAATTAGCCCGATTTAGCCTGACTGGGGGCTAAAATTTTACTTGGGAGTGTGCCTAAATTCACAACTCTTAACAATTACAGTCCTTAAATTGTTAGCCCCGAAGTTATGGTCCTTAAAAAATTCAAAATATTAACTCTTACCTTGAGGATTGAGCGACAGACATTAATTAACTCTTCGGGCTGATATTTTATTTAGTTGGGTGGAAGAGACAAAATGAGGATTGTAACTCTTCGAGCTGAAAAAAATGAGGATTATAATCACATTTCCCATATAATTAGGGTTCAGATTTTAATTCTTGTAATTGCGATTTGATAATCAGATCAATTAAAGTAATATCGTTAAGTTAATAAATTATTAAAATGGATCATTAATATTTATATATAGTACATATGTTTTTGAAATGTTACATTAACTGTCCCATTTTATGAAAATGGTATTATTATTTATTAGTTGTGTTGTTAATGCCAATACAAAATTTAATTTCTCTTTTTTTCCAACAATAATTCTAATAAATACTAATTCTTTTTATTTAATTATAGTTTATATGAATAAATGAGGGTATACGAGCCTTTTGATGTGAATAAAATGAGACAGATAATAAGAGACGAATGTGGTATAGTATATATATGTGAGAGAGCACAAAATATGTGAGATTTTTTTTAAAAATAAACTATTGAATAATAAATCAATTAAATCAATACATTTTATTTTATAATGCAAAATAAAATATAGCCTCGTGTATGTATATTAACTGAAACAATTTTTTCTATTTCATTTATGAGTAGGTTTGTGTGAGACCGTCTCATGCCGTGAAACAGTGTGATGAGGTATATATATGTGTTGGGCATGATGTATTAACACTTTAACGTGGGTGAGTGTTAATTTATGATGTCTCATACCATGAAATAGTTTCACACAAGTTGTTGCCACTGATTGATTATGTAATGAAAATGCCATGCTTTTCTGGACTTCTTTGTTGTGAAACATTTGCTGATCAAACCTTGATGTAAACCCCTAATTATATGTATACATTGATTAATTAGGGGTGTTGGGAAAATAGGGGTGTCCGGGAACTTTTCGGGATAAAATTTAAATACGAATTTAAATACAATTATTACTAGCATTAATTAATCCTAATTAATTCAAATAATAATTCCAACAACTAATTTATCATCATGCATGTTGAATTAATTTCACATATTAACTATGGCGGAATAAACAAGTAAATATGTGATTAACGTACCTCTTGTAGACTTGGCCTTTGAATAAACGGGACAATTACGATCTCGCTTTATCAACCCAAAAGCCTTCTCAAGTATTTCCCTTTCGCCTTACTTGATCACCGGTGGGAGATGCTTTCAAGTAATTTAATAAACTAAGGAAAAAGAAAAATATTTATGCTCTTGATTTTTCCAACACATGGAATTATGTACTTGGGGTGAAATAATCATCCCCTATTTATAGAGGGGTGGTGGCCGAAAATTAGAGGCTTCATGGGCTTGGAGAAATTTTTTTCTTAGTCTCTAAGAAATCTTGAATATATCTCATATATTCTTTTCTCCATAATAAAATAATCCACAAAAATCTCACTCTTATTTTCAAGGCCATATTTTCGAAATTTGTAGAGAGAATATCCAAGATTTGGATCTTCTTGAATATATGAGATAATCTTGTATTCCAAGAATACTTATCTTCCATAATATCTTTCCAAGAAAATCAACAAAATCTTTTCTCAATCTACACCTCTTAATTTTCGAAAATTACTAGAAAAATCAGCAATATATTTTCTTTTTATTTTAATCACATTATCATTATTGGGCTACTTAATTGGCTACTTGAGGGGCCTTTAAGGAGAATTAAGATTGGACCTCCTAATGGACTTCTGAATTTCAATATTGAGCCCCAATATAATTCAGCCCATTAATATTAATTATTACCACTAATAAATTAATATTGCACTATCCATCTTAATCCATATTACGATAATATGGGCTCCCGGTTATTATTTCCCGCGTTTAAGATTATCAAGTCCATTAATTAATCAAGCTTCTGAATAGCTCTAAATTAATTAATATATTTCACCTTGGAGTAAAGACAGCTCAACATTATTATTCGTACCGAAGAAACTGATTCTTCACTTGCAAGATTTGGTACAATAAAACTTCTGAGCCCACCAAGGGGACTAATCACACGAGCCGTACTCGCATGCGTTTCTCCGTATTAAATCTTAGCAACCGTCGTATGATTAATATTACTGCCCAAGACACAAAGTTCGAAGTCACAATGATTCTCACCCAACATGAATCAAAGCAGTAACCATTAAGCACACACGGTCCTATTTAAGTGACGGAGATTAAGAAATCAACAACCACTGAGGTCTAATTCTTCACCTTTCAGAACAGAAGAATTTATCCTCGCTGTAGGTCCTCTTCAACACATACTAAATGTGCTAGTGCAATCTCTTAGTCAAGACAGACCAATCTGAGCCTTACACATCGACCTTTCACGGCGGATTGTTCAATTCCACCTAGGTCGTGAAAATGTACGTTTAGTTACAAGTAAATTGTTAATGTCGTCTTCCGTGATCGGGTATCACCACATTAACTACAATGTAACATGTACTATATATTGAACGGTTTGCAATAAATATTCAACATTCAATCATATCTAAAGCAAATGTGATAAAAGAATTATTCTCATAAACGAGTGTTTGATACACGAGTTATACAAAGTAAAAGCATACTTTCACGTATAACTCCAACAATCTCCCACTTATACTTAAAATCTGATTTTTAGTATACATCATGCATGTCTTAGTGTAGTAGTTCTTCGTGACATCTCATGTCAACCTACACTAACCTAATAATTCCTCCCACCTATACTTAAAGCAGATTGGCAATAGTCTTGACTCCCATTCCATCCACATGTCTCTCGAATGTTCTCAGAGGCAGACCCTTTGTGAATGGATGTACTAGGTTGTCCTCCGACATTTATCTTTGCCACCTCTTTATCTCCTCTTCTTAACGATTTCTCGTATAAGATGGTGTTTTCTTTCAATGTGTTTGCTGGCCTTGTGGGCTCTCGGTTCCCTTGAATTTGCAACTGCTCCGACATTGTCACAAAAGACAGTTTATCTTGTCGGGCAAATTCGGAACAACGTCCAAGTCCACTAAGAAGTCCTTGAGCCAAATCGCTTCTTTCGCTGCTTCATAAGCAACTACTTATTCGGCTTCCATGGTCGAATCTGCGATGCATTTCTGCAAATCGCTTCTTCATGTCATGGCTCCTTCTCCCATGCAAAACACACTACCCGAGGTAGTTATTATGGAGTCTATGTCTGATTGGAAATTTGAGTCCGTGTATCCCATGGGAATTAGATTGTCTGACTGTTAAATCAGCATTCCATACCAAGTTCTTTTCAGAAACTAAAGAACGTATTTAATTGCAATCTAATGTGCTTTCCCGAGGTTACTTTATTATCTTGCCATCATGTCCACGACAAAGCAGATATTCGGTCTCGTACACAACGTTACATACATAAGACTTCCTACGTACGAAACGTACGGAACGTCTTTCATGTCATCTATCTCCACTTGCGTCTTAGGGCATATTTTCTTTGGATAGATAGATTCCGTGCCTAAAAGGTACAAAACCTTTCTCGGAATCTTGCACGCTGAAATGCTTCAAAACAGTGGCTTTGTATGAAACTTGCGATAAGCCCAACATCTTCCTCTTGCGATCTTGAGTGATCTTGATCCCAAGGATGTGACTGGCTTTCCCTAAGTCCTTCATTTCAAACTGATTTGACAGCCATACCCTTACGTCTGACAATACCTTTACATTGTTTCCAATGAGCAGAATATCGTCTACGTATAATACTAAGAATACCACTGCAGTTCCGTCACGCTTCTTACACACACAACTTTCGAACTCATTTTGATCAAACCCATAAGACTTAATCACTTGATCAAAACACTGGTTCCAAGTACGCGATGCTTGCTTAAGTCCATAAAT
Source organism: Ballota nigra (assembly GCA_947034835.1). Classification (NCBI taxonomy): domain Eukaryota; kingdom Viridiplantae; phylum Streptophyta; class Magnoliopsida; order Lamiales; family Lamiaceae; genus Ballota; species Ballota nigra. The sequence continues at coordinate 78,089,856 of OX344729.1, read as the reverse complement.
GGATCTCTTAAGCTTGCATACGAGGTGCTCTTGGCCTTTTTCAATAAAACATTTGGGCTGTTGCATATAGATAACTATCCCGTCAAGACTTCCATTAAGGAAAGTTGTCTTGACATCCATTTGCCAGATCTCGTAATCTAGGTGCGCAGCGATCGACAAGAGAATACGGATGGACTTAAGCATAGCTACAGACGAAAAGACCATTTGGCCACAAGCCTTGCTTTGAAGGTATCTACCCTTCCGTCCGGTCCTCTTTTCCTCTTGTACACCCACTTGTATCCAATGGGTTCTACCCCACTGGGTGGTTCGACCAACTCCCACACTTGATTATGATCCATCGAACCCATCTCGGTTTCCATTGCGGTTTGCCACGCCTCCGCGTCTTTGTCTTGGATTGCCTCGTTGTATGTCCATGGGTCTGATTCATCGCCGGGAACCAAATCTAAAGATTCTCCTATCCCCATGAATCTCTCGGGTTGCCTAGCAATCCTCCTACTACGACGGGGTTCCGGTTGTGAAGATGTGACGTGTGGTACATCATCTTGTATACTTGGTATAGGAGTTCGCCCTCTTAACTCGTCTAAGGTAATCTCACTTCTGGGCTTTCTTTTGTTCATATAGTCTTCCTCCAAAAATTTAAAGTGTGAACTAATCACGGTCTTTTGATCCTTGGGACTATAGAACATACACCCTTTCGTTCCCACAGGGTATCCTACAAACAGCCTTAATTCCGAACGTGGATCCAATTCACCGGCTTCCTTGTCTAGCACGTATGCGGGACAACCCCAAATCCGCAAATGTCTTAGACTGGGCTTGCGCCTGGTCCACAATTCTATTGGGGTTTTAGGAACCGATTTGGATGGCACCAAGTTTAGAATGTAAGCCGCCGTTTCCAAGGCGTTACCCAAAACAATTTGGGTAAATCTGAATAACTCATCATGGATCTGACTATTTCTAAAAGAGTCTGCTTCCTTCGTTCCGCCATACCGTTCTATTGAGGGGTTCCCGGTGCGGTCAACAGGGATACAATCCCTTCGTCCGATAGGTAGTTCAAGAATTCATTGCTAAGGTATTCGCCTCCACGAACAAATCGTAGAAACTTGATACTTCTTTCCCTATGCATCATAAGGTAGATGTATCTATATCTCGAGTAATCATCAAATTACTCATACCCCTTCTTGCTATGATCGTCATTGAACCACACATATCGGTATGAACGAGTTCTAACACTTCCGTAGTTCTATTCCCCTTGGCTCCAAATGCCCTCTTGGTCATTTTACCCTCTAAACAGGATTCACAAGTTGGAAACGGCTCGACTTGGAATGATTCCAAGGATCCTTCTTTCACCAATCTCTCTATCCACTTTAGATTAACATGACCTAGTCTAAGATGCCATAGAAGTGTTTCGTTCATCTCTGAAGAACGCTTTCTTTTATTACTCGAAATAATCGATGTGTTATTAGATTCAATTTTGTGAGTGGTGTGCCCAAATAATGGTATAAAGATCATCCATTGAAGTTCCGGAACAGATAAACTCATCGTTTCAAGAAATAATAACATCCTTATTAAAAGAAACTGAGTATCTATTCAAAACAGTTTAGAAACTGAAGGTTGAGTTCTTTCTAAACTAAGAACATGAAGAACATCTCTCAAGACCATAACTCTATCTTCAAAAGATAGGCACACTTCTCCCACTGCTTCAGCTGCCACTCTCGTAGCATTGCCCGATGTGATGGGGATTTCACTTCCGTTAAGTCGTCGGGTTAGCTTGAACCCATGAAACAAATGTGATTAGTAGCTCTCGTATCCACTATCCACGAATAGACAGCATACGCCACTTCACAAGTTTCAACGACTAGGGTGTGTGAATTACCTAACTTTTCTAGCCTCTTAGGCTTGGAACATGCAGACCTCCATTGTCCTATCTCACCGCAACTAAAACACTTCCCCTTCGATGCTAGCCTTTGCATTTGCCTTTCGCAACAATTGGATTTGCTTGGATCCGGCCTTTGGTTCTCTTCCTCTTTTTCCCTCCCTTGGGACCAAAAGAGGTAGACGAACCATTAACGACCATAGCACTAGACTGGTGCTCCATTATCACCTCCACCGAAACTAAAGCTTGCAAGAGCTCGGGCAAACGACTTGTTCGTTCATTCATTTGACAGTTCAGATGAAACTACTCAAAGCTTCTCGGTAGGGAATGGTATATGAAATCAATCAAAATCCGCACCAAGTACTTCCAACTTGTTAAGGTATGCCATTATCTCGAGAACGTGCTCCCTCACAGGCGTTCCTTCCACCATTTCTAACTTGACCGAGTCATGTTTGGTGAACTGATTAGTCATGGGATTCTGATGTGAAAACATCTCTTCAAGGTGTTCCATGATTTCAACAGCGGATACAATGTCTTCATGAACGCGTCTCAAATCCTCAGACAGAAATGTCAAGATGATGCACTTCATGTGTTCATTGTCATGCTTCCAATCATAAACTGCCTTTTCCCATTGCTTGACTTATCATCAGGCTTGCCGGGTATATTAACGTGAATAACCCAATTGTGTTTTCATGCAGTAAGGACAAAATTTAAATTACATTTCCAATCGATATAAATCACTCCAAAAAGTTTATTAACTTTAAGTATATTAAACAGTGGATTAAAAGGTTGCGACATGATGAACTGAGAATAAAACATACATTCATATCAATATCTAGAAAAATATGAAATTATCACATAATTCAATCACATCAATTATATTGAAACCTTAAAACAATATAATCATGCATCAGCCAACATCTCGAAACAATTTAAATGCGCCACGAGGGGTGGTCTATACATTTAAATACATTCAAGCGGATCACAAACTTAAAAGTTACAAATCCTTAATTCAAAATTAATAGTTGGCTCCCACTTTGACCACATAGAAATTGACAGGGACTCCGAGGGGAGTAAGTTAATATCAATTTCATATGCCTAAGTAATAACCATAATTAAATACAGGATTATTATTTCGCTTTGAGCAAGCCACTCGTGGTGAGGGTCAATACCGCCACTAGTAATAATCCACAATCATCCTTTCAAAATTTATTCATGTGAAATCCGTTCTTTTGGCCGATCCGAGGGGAAATGTATTCCAAAAGAACTTCACAAATAAATAAATTATGGAGGCCAAAATAATCCAATTTTAATATCCGGAATAAAATTGCGATTATAAAAACATACTTAGTAATTTTCGAAAGTAAGGTTTTTCTTAGACAATTAAATTCATGCAAACACATATTAACAAATAATAAAATTGCACGAAATAAAACATCCATCAAAACAAAATTAAACACATTGGAGCACTCGAATCCAATTGTCACGGTTTAATTTATTCACGTCTTGATGCGAAAAATCATCCTTGTTGCTTTCCAACGTTCGTCTCGACGTGCTCCCACTCGAACAGCAACGCTTGATAAAAAACAGCATCGTTTGGGGTTCGGGATGACGTTTAAAGTCACACATAAAAAAAATACGAACCGAAAAATTCCAAAGCCCGAGATACGGCGCGCGTCGGCCCACGAAGTGGGCCCGCGCGCCTCGCGGCCAAAAGCACCGAAGCGCTGCAGGAGGCGTCCCGAGGCGCCGCAGGCCGTGCCCGAGGCACGCGCGCGTGCGCGCGACGCCGGCCTCCCGTCGCGCGCGGGTCGTGCGTCGTGCACCCCGTGCGCCGTTCCGTTCGTTCTCGTTTTCTTCACCCCTTGCATGATTTTACGTCCATACACGCGCCACGCTTGTATGCATCATCCGGGTATGCCGTTTTTAATTCTTCGTTCTTCGTCACGATCCGGTTACAATTTATTTTTAAAAAAAAAATAAATATTAGATCTAGACTAGTCTATTACAATGATCGAATCAAAATAAAAACAACTAATCTACTCGTGGATTTTCTCACGAGAAAAACGAATTCGAACGAATCGAATTAAAAACAATTAATTCACACGCATGAAATTAACAACATTAAAACTATGACAATTGGATACCTGCAAAAAAGATCTAGCAATTCTACTATCCAATTTCAATTTAATGTTAACAATTTAAATTCCAATTTAAAGATCAGAGCCCGAAACCGTGGCTCTAATACCAGTTGTTGGGAAAATAGGGGTGCCCGGGAACTTTTCGGGATAAAATTTAAATACGAATTTAAATACAATTATTACTAGCATGAATTAATCCTAATTAATTCAAATAATAATTCCAACAACTAATTTATCATCATGCATGTTGAATTAATTTCACATATTAACTATGGCGGAATAAACAAGTAAATATGTGATTAACGTACCTCTTGTAGACTTGGCCTTTGAATAAACGGGACAATCACGATCTCGCTTTATCAACCCAAAAGCCTTCTCAAGTATTTCCCTTTCGCCTTACTTGATCACCGGTGGGAGATGCTTTCAAGTAATTTAATAAACTAAGGAAAAAGAAAAATATCTATGCTCTTGATTTTTCCAACACATGGAATTATGTACTTGGGGATGAAATAATCATCCCCTATTTATAGAGGGGTGGTGGCCGAAAATTAGAGGCTTCAAGGGCTTGGAGAAAATCTTTTCTTAGTCTCTAAGAAATCTTGAATATATCTCATATATTCTTTTCTCCATAATAAAATATTCCACAAAAATCTCACTCTTATTTTCAAGGCCATATTTTCGAAATTTGTAGAGAGAATATCCAAGATTTGGATCTTCTTGAATATATGAGATAATCTTGTATTCCAAGAATACTTATCTTCCATAATATCTTTCCAAGAAAATCAACAAAATCTTTTCTCAATCTACACCTCTTAATTTTCGAAAATTACTAGAAAAATCAGCAATATATTTTCTTTTTATTTTAATCACCTTATCATTATTGAGCTACTTAATTGGCTACTTGAGGGGCCTTTAAGGAGAATTAAGATTGGACCTCCTAATGGACTTCTGAATTTCAATATTGAGCCCCAATATAATTCAGCCCATTAATATTAATTATTACCACTAATAAATTAATATTGCACTATCCATCTTAATCCATATTACGATAATATGGGCTCCCGGTTATTATTTCCCGCGTTTAAGATTATCAAGTCCATTAATTAATCAAGCTTCTGAATAGCTCTAAATTAATTAATATATTTCACCTTTGAGTAAAGACAGCTCAACATTATTATTCGTACCGAAGAAACTGATTCTTCACTTGCAAGATTTGGTACAATAAAACTTTTGAGCCCACCAAGGGGACTAATCACACGAGCCGTACTCGCACGCATTTCTCCGTAATAAATCTTAGCAACCGTCGTATGATTAATATTACTGCCCAAGACACAAAGTTCGAAGTCACAATGATTCTCACCCAACATGAATCAAAGCAGTAACCATTAAGCACACACAGTCCTATTTAAGTGACGGAGATTAAGAAATGAACAACCACTGAGGTCTAATTCTTCACCTTTCAGAACAGAAGAATTTATCCTCGCTGTAGGTCCTCTTCAATACATACTAAATGTGCTAGTGCAATCTCTTAATCAAGACAGACCAATCTGAGCCTTACACATCGACCTTTCATGACGGATTGTTCAATTCCACCTAGGTCGTAAAAATGTACGTTTAGTTACAAGTAAACTGTTAATGTCGTCTTCCGTGATCGGGTATCACCACATTAACTACAATGTAACATGTACTATATATTGAACGGTTTGCAATAAATATTCAACATTCAATCATATCTAAAGCAAATGTGATAAAAGAATTATTCTCATAAACGAGTGTTTGATACACGAGTTATACAAAGTAAAAGCATACTTTCACGTATAACTCCAACAAGGGGTTCATCAGATGAAAATGCTATGAAGGTATTGAAGCATGATGGAGGCGTGCATGCCGGATACTGTGCGGTTGTTAAATTATGGCTAGTTATTATTGGGAGCATGACACTCGTTAATTATACTTGCAAAGGATTTCAATGGATCATCAGAGAGGTCTCTACTGAAAAAAGATGATTGAATCTAATTACCACTTTAGACAATATGTCACTGGGGTATTTAATTAAGTTTGGATTAATTCATTGGTTTTTAAGAGTGGTTGTGTTTCAATCTCTCTTGTTCGTTGTAGTTCAAATCTGAAAATTGGAGTTGTTGAAGTAATTTCAAGGGCTTAGTGGATGATTTTTATGGGTATGAATGTGTGATTTCAATTTAAATATTAATCATGAAATTGAGTGTTTGTATGGTTAAAATAAATTAAAGGAATTTAAAACAAAAATATAAATTATATTGGGGAATTTATCTTTGCATCTAAAAGCCACCTCTAATTTTTACCTAAAAAAAATTAAAAGAAATCTCCAACTATTGCCCAAATAAAACGCCTACTTTTCAACTCATCCCGCCCCACACAAGATAATTTGATGCATTAAAATTAGAGTTCAATTATAACTTCGGTAACTTGCAAAGAAAAGAATGCACATATATATATATGCATATACAGACACCCTTAACAGATTAATGTTTATAGGAAAACTAATTACTATATAACAAATCATCACATTGGCTTAACTAAACAATTTGGTTTTGTGTTGGTATTGTGTGTAACTGTTTCACAATGAAATTGATTTATTACTTTATAGTAAAAATATTATTATTCTTCAATTAATACTCTTTATTGAAACAACTAATATTATTTAAAAATAATATTTTATAGTATAAATAACTAACAACCTTTAATAAAACAGTTAATACCTTTCAAACCAATTTTACAGTAAAACTTGTTCACACGAAACCTTGCCTTTGGTTTTATTTTTCACCAACAACCATTAAGTAATACTATATTTTGTCTTAGCGGCCTTATGTACAAAAAATGGATAATATTGTATATATTTCCAATCTCTCATCAATATATGGTACATGATTAAATAATTAATAAAAATTGAGATATGCATTTTATATTGAGACGTTAGAATTTAAATTCGTTAAATTAATAAACATGTCAATAGGAAATACTGTATATATAGCACAATTTAAATGTAAGTCAACATAAACATATCAATTTTTTTAACTATGATTTGCAATATTAGTGGAAAAGTATTGACCCATTATACAATGATCTAGTGAAACTGTACAAAGATGCGGAATTGATTAAGCATGAATATGAAAACTTTAAATATGAAAATTTTATTTATTTAGAACTTGTAATGTTCCATAAATATATTAATTGTTAATTATAGTAGTATTTTATATTTTATTTAATTCCTTTTAAAAAATTGACAAAGTCCATAGAATAATTAAAAAAAAATATACAATTATTTTTAAATCTAAAATAAAGTTATAACAATGTTTATTTTCATTGCCTGTTTATAAGAATTAAATTATACTAAATTTTTACCTAACATATATATATATATATATATATATATATGTGTGTGTGTGTGTGTATATATATCTTTTATATATGTGTGTGAATCAAATAATTAAATATTTTGTAATCATGTAGCAACAAATTTTCCAACCTCATATTAATTTAAAATTAAATGATATTTTCAACGACACAACTTAATTATATGACATCTTTTATTGGCATAATTGTGTAGATATTATTATTTTACATTCACGTGAATACATTTTATGACTTATTGAGTTAATTGTTCAATTATAATTTATTATAGTAGTGCATTTTAAATTTATATATTTTCCTTTAGAATTTGACATAGATTTTAGAATAAAAAAATATTAAGCAATTAATTTAAAATTTAAAATAAACATATGTTATAGTGAAGATTAGTAATATTGCCAAAATTAGTTGAACAATTATTCAATTATACTTAAATAACTTATAGGATTGTTAAGTAATCATAAAATAATATAAAATACTCTTTTGCATATCCAATAACATCAACAATTTTATCATTATAATTTGATTCATCAAATAATAATGAAAAGTTCACAAATAATTTAAAAAGATAATGAATGCTCAAGCCAACAAACTATGATTAAAATTGAACAAAGAGAAATTAAATATTAAGTCAATTTGAAAATATTGATAGTGTACATACCTAATTAAATATATTAATAATATCTAACAAATTTGGTCAAATTAAACGACACCATTCTCATGAAGAATATGATCAAATACATTTTAAATTTTCTAATAAATATTTGCAGCAAATCATGGAACACACTTTCTTTCACAAAAAAAAAAAAAAAAATCATGAACACACCTTAAAAAAATCAATATTCATTAATTATTTAAATAAAAGTCAAATCACTTTGTACATGAGTTTGTACCATTGATGAAACTATTGATGATACTACAAACATAAATACTCTAAAGATAAGCATTTTTTGCCAAGATTAGCCACACTATTTACTATTTGCAAAATCAAATGGAAATGCACCTCATCAAACCAAGTCATTGCATGAAGATTGTCCCCAACAACACCCCAAAGCATGACAAATAAGATGATCACCCTCTTAATACCTTCTTCCCTTGCAATCTCAAACCCTCTTTGCATTGTAAGTGCTTTCAAAAGTTCCAAATCTTCAAAATATACAAGCTAATCCGTACAAACAAAAAGTGGTCCATTAAAACAACACACATCATGAAATACCTATTCAAATAATATTATGTGATAATTATTGATTCAAACTAAAGAAGCATATGAAATAAAAATTAAAAAATTGATCAACATACGAAAATAAAAAGAAGAAATAAAAAATATATTGAAGATTTGCACATTGGCAATGAGATAGTGAGGGGAGGTTAGATATAAATAGGATGCAAATATTAATGGCTCCTAAATATTAGCAAATGATGGACAAAATTAACTATAATTATCATTAAACATTGGGCAAAATAAATATAATTAAAAATCATTCTATATCAAATCAAGAAATTGATCCAACGGCCAAAATAAGAAATTGAAAAGATCATCAACAGTCAAAACAAAATGGTGCAAAAACTATAAATGGAAATCCTAGTGCTATTATACATTTATGATTTGTCTTTATAATCCCAAGTAATCTTGTGTCTGATTTGAGGGATTGTACAAGACCATGGTCCTGGATGGACTAAAAAGACTATCTCGTGTACAATTCGATCCAGAAAATTGGTTCTAGTCCAAAATTTCTGGTTCAAGTCTATCCGTTTTCCGATAATCGTTCTAATCCAATCCTATCCCGTAAATCAAACGACCAAATCCCTCTTTCATGTTGTATTAGTGTTTATTGAAAAATAACTTTCATTATAGTTTTTTGAGTAATGGATTAAAAATAATTTTGTCGAATCCGAAAAAAAAAAAAAACTTTCGGAAGGTTTAATATGAGTGAATTTATTACTAAGGGGGTTGAAACTCAAAATATGAGCGTGAGCTAAATTTTACGATTATCTTATATATGGATTATTTGCATTGATTCTTGACTTAGTGAGGAATTTCATTAACCGTGTATGGAGTACAAAAGTGGTACATTGTAAAGTTGTAAATTTGTTTAATATGTAATTCTGTGAGTACTTCTGTTACTCATACTTGTTATGTGGAATTTAAAATTTTCTGATTAAAAATAAAATTTAGTAGGAAGATATTCCCTTTTTTACAATTTAGATTATCTCAAGTTACGGAAAAACAATTTTACTTTATAAAATTAATTACTTTCAAATATCTCTTATTTATATCTTATTGCACTATAATTTTCAGAGTGATTCTAGGGTGCATCCAAGTGCATATTATGCACTTGGATTTTATCCCCAATTTATAAATCAATTTTGACTTTTTAAGATCCATAAAAAATTCGTGGATCTGGAATCGGGTCGGATATCTCTCTTATCTCTCTTCTTCTTCCATTGACGCTGGGATAATTTTGCGATCAATTAACGCTCCGATCGAGGAGTCCGACGCTTCTGCCGGAGATCCGATGGTCGAATTCCGCGACTTCGACGGGAAATTCTCGAACCCTCCCTCCGTCATCGCCATTGGTGTCGAAGCTCATGGGAGTGGAGGAAATTGGAGCCGCCGCTGTGAAAATGCGAGGATTTTAAGAGATCCTTCGGAAAAGAGGCAGCGACTGTTACAAGGGTGATTTCATAGATTTGTTTTCTAGTTTCCTCATCATCTTTGCTAAAGTTGAATCCGTATTGGACACCAAGAATTTTGAAAATCTATACAGGAGCCCCAGATGTCATTCTTAACAATTATTTTGTTACTTTAGATATCAAAATGATGTTAATGAACAGTTTTCAAATGCTTGCTTGCTGATTCCTTCGTACGTGCTTTCTAACTCTTTCTGGATGTATGGGATTCGAGGCTGGCCTATGAAGTCGTTTCCTCGCAAAGTAGAGCTTTTGAATAGAGTGTAGGTAGATGCACACAAGGTTTCTAAGAATTTCCATGCATCAGTATCAGTTGAGGTTAAGGTTAAGGTTTTGTTAAATGAGCAATGGAATATGTATGAGTTGATGCAGAATTACTCTGCTTCAAAACAATTATTTTGTTACTATAGATATCAAAATGACGTTGATGAATCCCATCATACCTCAATTTTATAATTCCAAACATACGTTTCTTTTATTAAGAGAAGAATGTAAGAAAATCTATTATGAAAGTAATGAACATGAAAGCATATTTACTTCGATCAAGTCTCCCAAAGACGGGAATTATGTCGTGGGGCATAACCTTGTTAATGTTGAGTAATTATTGGGGTATTGGTAATTATAAGTTGGGGTATTGTTGAGTAATTCTTGGGGTATTGTTGATTATAACTTGGGTTATTGGTGATTAAGTTTCGGGGTATTGGTGAATAATTTTTTGAGGATATAACTTGGGGTATTGGTGATTATAACTTGGGGTATTGATGATTATAACTTGGGGTATTGGTGATCAAGTCTTGGGGTATTGGTGATTATAACTTGGGGTATTGGTGATTATAACTTGGGGTATTGGTGATTAAGTCTTGGGGTATTGGTGATTATAACTTGGGGTATTGGTGATTAAGTCTTGGGGTATTGGTAATTATAACTTGGGGTATTGGTGATTATAACTTCGGGTATTGGTGATTAAGTCTTGGGGTATTGGTGATTATAACTTGGGGTATTGGTGATTAAGGCTTGGGGTACTACTGAATAATTATTTAGGATATTATTATTGAGTAATTCTTGGGGTATTAGTGATTATAACTTGGGGTAATGGTGATTATAACTTCGGGTATTGGTGATTAAGTCTTGGGGTATTGATGATTATAACTTGGGGTATTGATGATAATAACTTGGGGTATTGGTAATATAACTTCGGGTATTGGTGATATAACTTCGGGTATTGGTGATATAACTTCGGGTATCGGTCCAAAGCGCGCGCGACCATTTGCGACCCTGTTTGTTGCCAGACCCGCGAATTTTGGTCGGGTTGGGCCTAACCCACGAGTTTTTGTTGGATCTTAATTGGTCAAAATTAATTTCAAATTGATTTCAAAATTCCAAGTGCATGCTATGCACTTGGATGCACCCTAGAATTTGCGTAATTTTCAATATATATTTTTAAGCAATGAACTAAACTCACTTTAATAAAAAAGACGGACTAATAAATCTTCAATTTTACACATCTCTAATATTAATGAACAATTTTTTTTTTTTAAATTAAAACTTGCATTATTTGCCAGAAATAATATAAATTTTAACAAATGGATGGAGTATATATACACTAGCTAGGCTGTATGCAAGGAAAGAATATTGCGAAAATTACAGCGGATTTGCCTTATCAATAAATTTGACACTCTCTACTAAGCACAGAGAGTGCATCATTAACACTGGGAAATGGAAATTGTAAGGTCAGAAGACTCGCAACTATTTGGATTTTGGACGATCCATTTACTTTACCTCGGTAAAATGCATTTTTTTATTTTTTACACAGTAAACTACTAAAGCTGAGTACTCATTAATCTATATCCTTGAAAATGAAAATTGCTGTGAAACCTAATCTAAATGCATTATTTACTTTTGCCTCGGTAATTAGGAGATGAAACAGCGCCACGGGAAAATGCACATTTACAAACCCCGAAAATATTTTATTTACTTTTTCTTTAACTATAGATATTCTATAAATAATCCGTCCTTAATTTTGACGACTACCTTTGCTCTATTACCCTTGGTTCACTATGCATAACACTACAGCCATTTCCGCACAGTCTCCTGAAAACAGTATGAGGGGGATTGTCGATCTTTTCAACCCCGGTCAGCAGACGGTGACTATTCACCTTCCACAAAACCCTGCCCAAACTCTTCCATTGATAAGTACCTGCTTCTCCTACATGGAGGCAGAAACCGAACTCTATCAAGCTTCAGCCTACTTGTGCTCCATCTTGCTCTGTTTCTTCCCTGGATTAATCCACCATGTCCGTAATGCCTACACAGAGTTAGGAGTGACCGTTACAGCAACCGCGTCTGCCAGCTTGGTAATGAAACCTCCTTTTACCGTTTGTTCTTTACAAGAATCCCCAGGATCAATCTCATTACGTCAGCTTCATGGAACAGCGTATAAACACACTGAAAGCCCATTCTGGTGTCCCTCTTTCCACCGACTCAAACAACTGCATTTCATTCGACAAGGCCAAGACCTTAAGAAGCATACTCGGCAGCAGTTTCGTTCTCAAAAAGGGCTTGCTAGAGTTTCTCATGGCTTCATCTGCAGGCACAGGTCGTTCCAACATTGTTTGCAGCTACCTGTCCGATGCGCTAGCCTGGTCTGGAATGGAAGCAATTGTGTACATTTATCACACTCTCTGGCACCCCCGCTCACAGGCTTTGAAGCATCCGTCTTTACTGGTCGAAGTGAGAAATCTTGAAGTAGCGTTTGACAAAATCACTGCCGCTCATCATCCCAAATACTTCAGCATCCTTAATCCTCCCCAGGAGACAAAGCTCATTGAAAGGTCCAGATTTCCAACCATAATTGCACTTGCTAAAATTTTGATTCTGAACAGGGCAACTCGTTTGTACGTCGTGGAGAATAGTTCGATACTGAATGAACTCAAGAAAATTCATGAAAAGGGTGTTCCGGGTGAACTCAATGCTCCTCCGTCGCAGGCAATGCAATACAATATAGAAATTGAAGCCGAGTTTGTAGAGCAAGTGTTGGCATATGGGTCCACTGCTGGATTACAGTGGTATGATAACTATGACAGCTATTTGGAGGACTGCTTCAATTCTCTTAGAGATGACTAGTTTCACTCCTCAAATTTTATTCTTCTATTCTTCTCCTTAGAAAACATCTTTTATATCCTCGTTAATCTAGAATGACTTTTTGTTCTGAATCTTTGATATGTACTGGTCGATGCAAATTTCTATATGCACTGTAATGCAATTTGTTCTGTTTATTTATCTTTGTTCTTTCTTTTTCTTGTTTTTATAAAACATTAATTACGAGAGTTTGCGTTACTCCTTGGTCTATTAAAAAAATATTTATGACAAGTAATTTTTTGTGTGTGTAATGGTAGTACTTCTTTCTTCTATCAAAAGTGCTATTTTGTTGATTATTGATAAATAAGAAATAAATACATTTGTTGTGGATGGAAAGAAAAGTAATGATTAATGTGTTGCAAATGGTATGGAATGAAGTAAGATCAAATTCAAATTTTATTGTAAGGGATGGAGCACTCCTTGTTCTCCAATTCTTTATAATAAAATCTTTTTTAACTGTTAAAAAAAAAAATGTGTTGCAAATGGTGTTGGTTGTTTATTATTTAAATACTAGTGCGTATTTCTGCGAATTTTGCGGACTAAAAAAATATTATTTTTATTTTCACATTATATGTATAAATATTTTTTATTTTAATAATCTTGTAATTTTGATATAATATTAAACGTCAATTTGAATTATTTTAAAATTCAATTTCCTCCTAAATATTTCATGTATACATGTATTTTTTTTTAAAAAAATATTAAAAAATTTAAAAATTTAAAAAAAATAAATTGCTAACTTTCAGTATCATAGTATTATATATGGTAAAATATTGTATATGATGACAATATTTTTTTGAAAATAATGTGTTATTTCAGTAACAATTATCGTGGTCTATCTTCGGGTCTGGGCTAATATGTATAAGTTATGTGTAGTATTAAAAACTAAATGGTCTTTTTTCAATTTATAAAATTTGTATATCATCTTTTTTTAGGGCGCGACTATTCTAATCCACAAAATTGCTAAATTAACCCACTACTAAGTTAACCCAATGTAAATTTAAATTGTTTTTTTTATTTTTCTAAACACACCCTCTTTCAATTTACATTTACAACCCTAACATAATTTTTACATCCATTTTATTAAATAAACACCTGCTTTCACCAATTAAATTTACAATATAAGATTAAAATCAACAATTTTAGTGAGCAGTTTTTTAAAAGCATGCATTTCGCCTTTACTCTGTTTTACAACTCAGAATAGCAATTCACAAACAGTAATCTCTCTCACACATACAATGCATGGGAATTTGGGGGGGGGGGGGGGGGGGGGGGGGGGGATTGCGGTTTCATAGTTGAGGCGGTGGAACGCACCCGATGCGACGCCGGTGAAGGATGCGTGAAAAAGGCGCTCTTACAATTACAGTGTCGCCGCTTTCACCAAAATCAAAGAGGTCAATGTGGCGCCGGCGAAGAATGCGTGCTTTGCCACCGTCAGCAAAATCGATCAAACAGTGAGGATCAACAGTTTCATTAAACTTAGACAGTGAATGCCAGATGATGAAACTAAATCCAAAATCGAAAGTATGCCATTATGTTTGCAAAAAAAAAAAAAAAAAAAATGTTGGGATCCATGCACCCTAGGAGGGCTACAAATTTAATTCTATAATGCCGGTTCATCAAAGAAACTCTTGAGCGGACTTCGAAAAAATAGGACACTTATTAAGAGAACATACTTTAATGTAGATTAGATTTTATGTGGGTATTAAAAAAATGGATGGGTTAGTAAATTAAATTTTTTTTTTATTTTAATTACAAAGGGTATATTAGTATTTCTGAATAAGGCATTTTTGTAAAAATAAAAGTGTAGGTGAACTAAGCAAATTTATGTGGGTGAATAGCAGCGCTTTTTTTTTTTTTAATTTAAAATTGTTTTTATATAATTTTCTTATGAATTTATAAATTAATGAGGTCATTTTCTGGCATGTTTAATTGTAATGCGCCGTAAGATTCTTATTTTGTGCGCTCATCATGGAATTTTGAAAGGTCGGGGATATGGACCATGCATCTCTTACTTTTCATGATTTTCCTACCTCTGTCTAAATATTTTGAAAAGAAAATAAACTTTAATTTATCATGAAAATTGCATTCTCAACTTATCTTCTACTTATGTTGCATAGCCAGGCTGTGGGGTGTGAATGCGGTACTTTCCGAAATACAAATTTTCAGAATACTTTAGAATAAGATTCGTCAATAATATATCTGTATATTTATATTTTATTTTATATAACACCTAATTAATATATATATATATATACATAATTCAAGATCGTATTCGATATTTATATTTTATTTTATATAACACCTAATTAATATATATATATATATATATATATACATAATTCAAGATCGTATTCGATATATCAGTAGTATCCTGTGGATCTTTTCCAAACACAGATAGGACTGACTGAGAAATTCCATAGTCTATGAGTTAACCTGAAAAAAACATTACGCCCACAAACGCCTGCGCCTATCCATCGGCATAACGGCTAAAAGGGCACGCCCACATAGTTAACTCATAGATATCACTAGAAAACTCAAACCTATCGGTTAAACCAACTCTACCTTATGATATATCAAATATAAACTGGAAAAATAAGTTTCCAAATGCACATGATTGTATAGTATACTAAGTTAGGCCATGATTTAATACAAGAAATTAGCCGACCATTGAGGCGGCAACAACAAAAATATATTTTTTAGTACAGAAAATAAGAGCAGAATTTAACTACCTTGATGAGCTACCAGAACAAACACCTCTTATTGAAACCAAGGCAAGAAGCCAACTATTACAGAGAGAGTAGAGAGAGAAAGAGAGAGCGAGTCTAAACTCAAGCGTGTCTCTCCAAAAGAAAAAACAACCTATTTATAGAAAAAAGAAGAGCCGGACATGAAACCCCGGATTCCAAAAAGAAAAAGGAAAAGGTGAATAGTAAAAGTCAAAAGTGAATAGTAAATAATATTCATGAACAGAGCTTGGTCTGTTGGTGACCTATGCAATGACGAAATTTGATTCATCATTTATCCTGAATCTCTTCTTGGTTAGATCGCCATTAGAGAAGCTTGCTTTTGGAGAAGACTTAAAGTCTTTTTGCATCTTTCCAAATGTTGGAAATTCTGACGTCCATAGTAAGATCCTTCAAGGATAGGGATAAAAATTTCAAGAACTCTGATTTTCTTTTTAAGTCCTTTAAGATAATTTTTATCTTTAATCAAATCATGATTTTGATCAAAATTAATATGAATAGGAATCTGCCAGATTTCATGCTGCAGTCCTACTCTAAAAAATCTCCAGTCTCCAGGAAGTCTTTCCTCCATTAAGGATTCTTCTTTTCTCGAATTTTCTCTTTGAGAGAATTTTTTTAACAAATCAAAACTTTCCTGTAAAGAGAGGTCTTGGTCCTCTTCAAATAGATCCTGTGCGTCTTGCATAGAAGAGCCAGAAATCATAGATGTATCGGATTTTGAATCTGAAAAATCAGCATCTTTTAAAATATTTTCCTGAATTTGATTCATGAAGAGATCCATAATTTTTTCCTTGGGAAAAACTCCAGCATACTTCTTATAGAAAGAAGAAAAGGATGGCATCACACTGGGATCAGAAATTTGATTCTTTAATCCTTTCTTATAATCTTCCATCTTGGATTTGATCCTATCGATGTTTTCTTGAAGAGGACTCTCATTTGAGTCTTTCGGGATAATATTTAAATTATTCCAAAATCTTGTGGCACAAATTCTCCACAAACATGGGCAACCCATTTCTGTAGAACCAAATTCTGGTCTCCATTTAACGACCCATGGAATACCTGAGTCAGTAAAAAATATACAAATAGTTTTACTACTTGTATTGTGAGATTTTAATGAGGAGGTTACTATAGAGTATTCCTCAAGAAGAGATTTGATCTCGCTTGGTAAAATATCAGCAATAGTGCCGAACATATTCCACCATTCAAAAAACCAGTTAGGAATTTGATTCCTTCCGATATTTTCGCAAATTTTTATCAACCAAGTATGAGAATGCTTGGGATTTTGATAATAAAAAGTTTTATAAAAACTTTCAAGATAGTCCCAGTAATTGTACTGGAAAACCTGATTAGTAACAGGATTAATGACCTGTTTTTCAACGAAAGGAGAAATACCCCATTCCTGAATAAATATAATCTTCTTAATAATAAACTTTGAGTAGTTAAAAGTTTTACTTGGAGGAAAATGCTGAATATCAACACTTCCAAGAGAGATGAGAATACTCTCATAATATCTTCTCGTCTTATAAGACGAAGTAGTGAAAAATTGATTTGGGACATATTTTCCCATAAGAGTCCATGGAGACTCTTTAAACCTCTCCTCATCATCCTCAAGTATGAGAATAAGTTCCCTCTTGGGGGAATCGAAGTAAGTGTACTCCTTTTGAGCAGTTGAAGCATATGATGCTTCCTGGTCAGTAGTTGAGGCCATAGTCTCAACGGGGACATTTTTTCCCCTAAGTCTCAGGAATTCTTGGAACTCCTTATCATGGGCTCCCGAAGATGTAGAGCCGATTCCAGAAATATTCTGGTTATATAGGGATTTTTTCCCTTGCTGAAATAACGGAGGGCCATGAGCCCCTCTTCCTCTATTAGAGGATTTGGAACCTCGTCCATGTTGACTCATTCCTGTCATTCAGAAATAAATTCACGAGTAAGAAAATCTGGAAGATGATTATCTTTCCCTTGCTTATAGATAATTTTAAAATCAAAATAAGCAAGATGTGATTGCCATCGGGCAAACATTTGTTTTGAGACATTATGTTCAAAATCTTTAAGGAGCATAAAAGAAGCAGCTCTACAATCAGTTTTTATAATAAACTTTTGATTGTATAAATCATCCTGAAATTTTAGGACGCTTTTGACAATAGAAAGAATTTCTTTAGCAACAGTAGAATAATTTTTTTGAGAATCATTCCATTTGCCAGAATAGAACCTAACAATATATTCTAATTTATTACCAGGATTAATTTGTAAAAGAATACCTCCATAACCTAAATCTGAGGCATCAGTCTCAACAATTTTTTCCCATAAGGGATTAACAAGACTAAGAACATAAATATTTTTAACCTTTTCTTTTATCTTTATAACTGCCTTAGTATGATTATCACTCCAAGGTAAAGGATTATTTTTAAGCCGATCATATAAGATAGCAGTATCTTCAGCAAGATTTTTAATATAGGAAGATACATAATTAAGACTTCCTAAAAAATTTTGTAACTGAGTTTTATCAGTAATGATATCTGGAAACTTTCTTCCAAATTCAATACTTCTTTGAATAGGAATAATATTTCCTTTATCAATTATATGGCCAAGAAATTTAATTTTAGTTTGAAATAAAATCATCTTTGGTTTTGAAATAACCAAACCATTTTTTACAACAATATTTCTAAATATGTCAAGATGTTTGAAATGAGCTTCTATGTCTTTTGAAAATACAAGGATATCATCAATGTAGACGATAATAAAATCACTATAAGGATAAAAAAATGTCATTCATAATTTGTTGAAATTCAGAAGGAGCATTTTTAAGCCCAAATGGCATGACAGTCCATTCATAATGTCCAAAAGGAACATTAAAAGCTGTCTTATATCTATCAGATTGATTAATCTGGATTTGCCAAAAACCTGATTTTAAATCAAATTTAGAAAATATAAGAGCATTGACTAATCTATCGAGAAGATCCTTTTTATTAGGAATTGGATGACGAATCCATTTTAAAACCTTATTAAGGGGTTTATAGTTAATAACCAATCTGGGAACTCCACGTTCTTGTTCAGAATGTTTATTAACGTAAAAAGCAGTACAAGACCATGGGGACTTGGAAGGAGTAATAAGCTTCTTATTTAATAAAGAAGATATTTCCTTTTTACATAATTCTAAATATTCAGAATTCATTTGACAGGGTCTCGACTTAGTCGGGATCATAGTATTTTTAAAATTATCTTCATAAGGAAGAGAAACAATATGTTTCTTTCTTTCCCAAAAAGTATTAGGAAAATCATTACAAATATCAATAGAAAATTTGTTAAATAAAAATTTTATTTTATCCTGAAGCTTAGGATTTTTAAGCTTATTATCAATGGTAAGAGAATTTAATTCATTTTTAAGGAAATTGATTTGACAATTTTTATGATCAATTTGTTCTTGGACAAAATTTAGGACCTTATGTATTGGTCTAGTCACGAATTCAAAAGTAATGGTTTTACCATAGTAAGAACCTGTAATACCCTTTTCATTAACAAGAGTAAGAGGATATATCTTTTGAAGAAAAGGAAGGCCAATAATCATTTGGCTGGTAATATTTTCTGCAATAAGGAAATCATTAGGAATGCAACAACCATTAATACAAACATAAGCATTTCTGAGCTTATAATTAATGTGCAAAGATCCTCCTCCTGCATGCGAAAGAGTTTGAGTAGTTTTTTCAAAAAACTTTGTGGGAATTATTCCCATTTGGATGACACTTAAGTCAACACCACTATCAATCATGGCAATAAACTCCTTTCTATAAGAATTATTAATAAGGAGAGAAATCTTTGTATACCATTTTTGAGAAATGTACATGCTGATAGCAGATAAGTGATTTTTATCAATCTCAATATTATCATGAGAATCATCAGGAAAACAAATATCATCGATTTTTCCTTTTCCTTTCTCAATGAGAGAAAGTCGAATAGAAAGATCAGAATTTTGATTCTGAAGAGTTTTGACATTATTCTTAAGATTATTAATCTCTTGAGCTAAATCATTAATAGTAATAGGATTTTGCCTAGTATTTTTAAGCCTAAGAAGTTTTTCAACTTCTCCCATATTATAATAATTATTATTAGTAATCTTCTTAGAAAGATTAGAATTCTTTTCACAAGAGGAATCATGAAGATCATTAATGATTTTATCTCTTAAACTAGAATCTTTAATCTGTTTAAAAAGATCAAGAATATTATTGTCAGATAAGACATTAATATTCATGTCTTGGAATTGACTCATAAGTTTTATAAAACTCATTATCATCAGTATTACCTATGCAATTAAGACAAGGTTTTCCCAGAATGCAATTATCACATTCAGCTTTATCTGAAGGAATTTTATTCTCGTTATCACTAGAGATTAGCTCTTCGGAATCAGTATATGATTCATCAATATATGTATCATTTTCAGAATTCATAATGATTTCATAAAGAGAATTTTTTAGCCCTTCATCAATATCAAGATTTTTAATCTTCTCTTTGGCATAACATTGATTAGCATAATGACCAGTCCTGCCACATCTTTTACAAACTATTTTGTTGGAATAATTCTTTTTGAAAGATTTTCTTTTACCCTTATCATGAGTATAATCATGACTTTTTTCTTTGTTATGTTTATTATCAGAACTTCTTTTCCTTTTCCTAAAATAAGGTTTTTCTTTGAAATTTTTTTTCTTTTTAGAAACACTTCCTTTAGGACTAGGATTATCCATACCAAATTGGTCACAAAACTGACCCAGCTGTTTTCTTTCTAAGAGATTATCTCTTTTAATTTGATTTCTAAGTTTGAGTTCATTACAAAGATTTAATCCTTCCTGAACGCAAATACTAATGATTTGACCAAAAGTATAAGACTCATTAGAAATAGAATCAGAGTCTTTTCTTAGGATTTTTTTTAATCCTTTCTGCAAATAAATAAGGAAGACCATCAACAAATTTATTCTTCCAAATATCTTGGTTACAATCATTAATCTCATAAACCCGAGATAGAAAAGTATCTTTATACCATCTAAAATCGGTAAGGGTTTTACACTTCATATTTAAAAGAAGAGTTTTGGTATTTTCAGATTTATTTGTAAATCTTCCAGTAAAATGTTCAAGAATAGTAAGAACAAGAGAATAAACCGCATTGGGTTGCACTTCGCCATTTTCATTTTTTATGGAGGAAAAAATGTCAGTCTTTTGAAAAGGACTTAAATAATTATCCCACCAACCTTTAAGTTGGCCAGTAAAACCGACAGTAATAGCCTGTGCTGTTTCAATATCAGACACACCACATGTTTTACAAGCAGAACTATACATAAGTATGCGATGAACTTGATTATTAATCTGTTTATCGCTTTAGCCATCAATATTCCATTCATAAACGCTTTTTCCGTTATAAGAATTATTGACAACATTATCTTGTTCTTCATGAAGAACATCTATAGGAGTAGGTCTCTTATAATAATAATTAGTCATAGTAGGCTTATTAGCCCATTTGATTTTATTAATAACATCTTTGTTATTAATGCTAGTGCTACCATAATCATTAGTAGCAAGACTTTCTTCTAAGTCATCATCCAAAGTGGAAATATTTAATCCTTCAAATTTTTTATTAATGATATTTTCAATATCAGAAACTGAAGTTTCTCCCTTGAAATTTTTTAATTCAAAAGGGGGTTGAATAAAAGAAGCAGTTTTTATAATGATATTATCATTATTATTACTTTCTTTAGAGTCTTTTTTAAAATCAGACTTAGTCTGAGTTTGAGAAATAATACGATTAATCTTATCATGCAAAGAAATAATTTCGTCGCCAATTATAGCGAGGAAACGACTACAAAAATTGTTTTGTTTGACAAGAAGGTTGATATGATCAACAGTGATATGTAAAACATTATTTTCCAAAATTTTTGAAAAAGGAGCAAAATCCAAAATCTTTCCATTTGTCTCAATTTGGAAAGGAACTTGGGGAGGGTAAACAGACTTTTGAGAATTTCCCGTGACGAGTTTATATTCTCGTTCAAAAACTGAAATTTGATCAATATAAAAGGTTTTTATAAACCAAGGAACATAATAAATAATTTGATTATGCTCTTCGCAGAATTTATAAAAAGAAGTAACAAAGTAATTTAGTTCTTCTTTTTTGAAAGATCTAAAGTACCAAACTCTAAATTTATCCCATTTGGAATTATTAAACTCATCATTAATATGAGTTCTTGTAGAAGAACCCTTCGAAAAATCAAGAATTGGTTTAGCCTCCATAAAAACTAAACTGTCCAATTAACTTCTGAAATTGTTTCAGGGTTAGGTCCATCATTATGGACAATATTATTTTTATTTACAATAATATTTTCATTATTGAAATCTTCATTTTTAAAAGAAGTTTCTTCTCTGTAAAAAGAAGTAGAAGCTCTAGAAGAAGAAGGTATATCGACTTCATAATCTAGAGGAGAAATATGATAATGGCTAGATATGGATCTAGACAAAGAAGGTACAAAGGATAAGTTAGAATCTTTCCTCTGGTCTTTATGAAAACCAATGGTAATTATACCATCCTCAGACTGAGTAATTTTTTGAAAATTACTATTTGTAGGAGGGATCATAGGAACCGATTGTTCAATAATCCAATTTTTTGGAAAATCTATTTCTTTCCATTTAATGGATTTTCTAGTAGTGACATTAGACTTACTAAAATTAGTTTATATGAGAATAGTCTCATTGATATCTTTTTCTACTCTTTTACATAAAGGATTTAGAGTAAAAAGAGGTTTGTAGTAAATGCGATAACAAATACATATAACTTCAGATCCAGGCATGTAATTATACCCATTAGTTTTAACATTTAATGTTAAAGCATCAAAAATGTTTTCATCACTTAAAGATAAAGACAAATTAGGATAAACATCAAAATATACTGGCCCAAAAGCCAGACTGGATTCAACCATTCCCATGAGGGATTGTCTCCAATTTAAATTTCTACCATCTCTTAGAGTGGCTAGAAAACTCTCAGGTAAACCTTTCAGAGTAAGAGGTCTGAAAGCAACTTGAACACATCCAATATGGAGAAACCTGTGAGTCCCTTTAAAGGGTAATATATCACTTCTATTAAGAAGTTTGATAACCATCTCATTTCTATTAAGAGAAATAGACGATTCAGTGGTCCTAACAATAGTTTTAAGACCAAGTTTTTCAAAAGTTCCAAATTTATAAACCGTATTAGGTTCAATTTTAGGAATAGTCCATCTGTTTAACAGATCTAAATTTTTAGGAACATCGTATTCCTGGACAGTACTATTTTTAATAGTATTCTTTGAACTGAAAAGATTCATAAGAACCCAGATGTATTAAATCATGAACCGATAACAAAATATACTATATACTCCCATGGCTCTGATATATATATATATATATATATATATATATATATATATATATATATATATATATATATATACTAGTGTCAAACCTGCGATTTTCGCGGAGCTGTACATAAAATTTATGTAAAATTATTGATCTTTTTTGTTTAGTTTTATAAATGTTGTTACTATTATTATTTTAATTATTCAATATTTTTAATGTATTTTTAAAAATGTTAGTTAATAATTCTATTCCAAGGACAATAAACTATATATTCATGACATTTATTATTAACCAAATGTTTAGAAAGCAATACTTACAAATTGCGGAAAATATCCCTATAAACAACGTGTGTTGCATATTTGGATGGATTTCATTTAGAATCAAGTGACAAATTTTCAATCCTCTACTCGATCTAACTCTAGATATTGCAACATTAAGTTGACCATGAGTAAAAAATAGGCTTGGGAAGATACAATCCAACAGTAGAAAGTGATTGTCCTTGACTCTTATTTATTGTCATGGCAAAATACAATAGAATTGGAAATTATCCTTCTAAAATTCACCGGCATTGCAGGATCAAAATTTGTCAATGTCATTCTTGGGATAAACACTTTATTTCAATAATCCTTCCAGATATTATTTCAGCCTCAAAATTGTGGTTGCCAAGTTTGGTGACAATCAATTTTGTTCCATTGCACAAACCGGATTTGTGATCAATATTTCTTAGTAACACTATAGGCATTCCTTCTTTCAAGATCAGATGGTGATTTGGTATTTCAGAACATCTAATATAATTAAAAAATTCAATTGTAACCATTTGTCCACTACCTCCTTCTCGAAATTCAGAGCACAAACACTATCTGAGCTTAAGTATACTTTAGTATCACACCTTGAATCATAGGTAGAATCTTATCATTTATACACTCCACATCTCAATGCGTAGGTGCAAGTACTGCTCTATCCTCAAAGTATTTATGTGTCCTTAAATATCAATTAGGGATGGATAAATATTTTCTATTATCGATGCAATTGGATCACCGACATCATAAATCAAATTATCTTTTGGAATCTTAATCTCAACGAAATCATCTTGTCTATTTTCAATTTTTCTATCACCAACTTTCAAAATCTACCTCGAAAAGTTAACTATATCAACATCAAATGAGGACGTATTGAGATCAATACTTTGTATTCTCATGTTCTTTGTCAATCTTGAAACCTTAAAATTAAAAATAAATTAAATGTATTTAGTTTTTCAATAATTAATTCTTTAAAAAATATTATTATTTAATAAAAGATGCAGAAAATATCTTGCAATGATCCCACAAATATGAAGCATTTATAGTTGAATGCACAATATCCTCTCGACTTCCTTTTGGTTTAACAGGAAGTATCTGTCTGAAATCTCCTCCAAACACAACGATTTTACCACCAAAAGGCATATCATTCATGGTTCCATTTGGAGATCTAATAATATCCCTCGAGCCTCCAAAGCTTCAAAGTTATATCTGTTAATCATTGGTGCATCGTCCCATATAATAAGTTTTCTCTTCAATAATAGTTCGGACAAATGTGTTCCCGACTTTATGTTACACATGTAGGTCTCATCAACATTAAGTGGTTTTATATGCATCATACCAAAGTATCTCAATTTTTAAAAATAAGTCAACAACACATGAAATATATGAATTATAAACTCTTAATTGTAAAACATTAGTTTTCCATGATAATATATATAGGTTGAAAGTCACGATCTAAAATTTCACGTGTCATTTGATTTGTAGACCACCACATACTCCTATAAATGATTATATCTTTCAAAAGAGTTATTTGTCATAACTCTATTCAACCTAGCTTTATTATATTAGATGTATTGTATTAGTATGATACTAAGAAAAGAGAATTTATTAAAAAAATTGATTATAATTTTTTTTATTAAATATCTATAATAATTAAAACATTACAATACTAACAGATTTTCAAACAAAAAGGTACCACTACAATGAAAGCAAGGGAGTCTGCCCTTAAAATTGCTATTATGTACACCTTTTTCCTAAACAACTATTTCATTAAAAAGAAAAATAAAAATTTAATTATAAAATAACAGCTTGGACTATGACAAATTGTTCTTATGTGAGTCTTTTCTATAAAGTTTTACTCAACAGGGAGGTGAAAAATATAAATGATATAAAACTAAGAGATTTGGGGTGGCTAATGTCCACTTCTGATTACCTTTACAGGCTCTGGATAAATCAAGGTATAGGGATGCTCTGAGAGCAGTGGAGAGATATATCCCAAGACTTGAGCAGGACTTGGAGCTGCTGCAAGCTCGGAACGAGAGAAAAATTTGTACGAGTGAAGAAAAACTATCGATTGAGGCTCATGATGTTAACTCTGATAGCCTTTCCGATCAACAGTTTGAGGGGTCTGATAGGCTGAAAGAACTGATGGCTAAAAGTGAAGAAACTCACAGTATGGTTTCAGATTTCAAACATCACTTAGACATTTTCGAGACGGGCACTGAGAATGAGGAGAGAGAAGAAAAGCCTCTCTATATGGACCAGTTTGAAAAGATTCCAGTACAGAGCGATACAGAGGACAAGGATTTTGAAGAACATCTTCGACGCATAGCTGCCAACTCCAGAAAGGTAAAATCGTGCGATAAAGATGAAGATGTTGGAGTTATACGTGAAAGTATGCTTTTACTTCGTATAACTCATGTATTTAACACTTGTTTTATGAGAATAATTCTTTTATCACATATGCTTTAGATATAATTGAATGTTGAATATTTATTGCAAACAGTTCATAATAGTACTAGTTACATTGTAGTTAATGTGGTGATACCTGATCACGGAAGATAACATTAACAGTTTCCTTGTAACTAAACGTACATTTTCACGACCTAGGTGGAATTGAACAATCCACCGTGAAAGGTCGATGTGTAAGTCTCAGATTGGTCTGTCTTGACTAAAAGATTGCACTAGCACATTTAGTATGTGTTGAAGAGGACCTACAGCGAGGATAAATTCTTCTGTTCTGAAATGTGAAGAATTAGACCTCAGTGGTTGTTGATTTCTTAATCTCCGTCACTTAAATAGGACCGTGTGTGCTTAATGGTTACTGCTTTGATTCATGTTGGGTGAGAATCATTGCGACTTCGAACTTTGTGTCTTGGGCAGTAATATTAATCATACGACGGTTGTTAAGATTTAATACGGAGAAACGCGTGCGAGTACGGCTCGTATGATTAGTCCCCTTGGTGGGCTCAGAAGTTTTATCGTACCAAATCTTGCAAGTGAAGAATTAGTTCTTCGATACGGATAATAATGTTGATCTGTCTTTACTCCAAGGTGAAATATATTAATTAATTTAAAGCTATTCAGAAGCTTAATTAATTAATGGACTTGATAATCTTAAATGCGGGAAATAATAAACGGGAGCCCATATTATTGTAATATGGATTAAGATGGTTAGTGCAATATTAATTTATTAGTGGTAATAATTAATATTAATGGATTGAATTATATTGGGGCTCAATATTGAAATTCAGAAGTCCATTAGGAGGTCCGATCTTAATTCTCCTTAAAGGCCCCTCAAGTAGCCCATTAAGTAGCCCAATAATGATAAGGTGATTAAAATAAAAAGATTATATTATGCTGGTTTTTTAATGAAATTTTCGAAAATAGTGTATCAAGAAAAGAATAGATTTTGTTGATTTTCTTGGAAAGATATTATGGAAGATATGTATTCTTGGAATACAAGAATATCTCATATATTCAAGAAAATCCAAATCTTGGCTTCTTTACTTGTGTTTTTCGAAAATATCAAGCATTATAAGGTGGGTGAGATTTTTGTGGAATATTTTACTATGGAGAAAAGAATATATGAGATATATTCAAGATTTCTTAGAGCCTAAGAAAAGATTTTCTCCAAGGCCCAAATAACCTCAAATTTTCGGCCTCTACATCTTATAAATAGTGGGTGATTATTTCATCCCCAAGTACATAATTCCATGTGTTGGAAAAATCAAGAGCATATATATTTTTCTTTTTCCTTAGTTATTTAAATTACTTGAAAGCATCTCCCACCGGTGATCAAGTAAGGTGAAAGAGAAATACTTGAGAAGGCTTTTGGGTTGATAGAGCGCGTTCGTGTTTGTCCCGTTTTATTCAAAGGCCAAGTTCTACAAGAGGTACGTAAGTCACATATTTTCTTGTTTATTCCGCCATAGATTATATGTGAATTAATTCAACATGCATGATGTTAATTTGGTCGTTGGAATTATTATTTGAATTAATTAGGATTAATTCATGCTAGTAATAATTGTATTTAAATTCGTATTTAAATTTCATCCTGAATAGATCCCGGGCACCCCTATTTTCCCAACAACTGGTATCAGAGCCACGGTTTCGGGCTCTGATCTTTAAATTAGAATTTAAATTGTTAAACATTAAATTGAAATTAGATAGTAGAATTGCTAGATCTTTTTTGCAGGTATCCAATTGTCATGGTTTTAATGTTGTTAATTTTTCATGCGTGTGAATTAATTATTTTTAATTCGATTCGTTCGAATTCATTTTTCTCGTGAGAAAATCCACGAGTAGATTAGTTGTTCTTATTTTGATTTGATCATTGTAATAGACTAGTCTAGATCTAGTATTTATTTTTTTTGTAAAATAAATTGTAACCGGATCGAGACGAAGAACGAAGAATTAAAGACGGCGTACCCGGACGACGCATGCATGTGCAGCGCATACATGGACGTAGAATCATGCATGGGGTGGAAAACGAGGACGAACGGCGAAACCTGGTGCATGGGGTGTGCGAGACGCACGACCCGCGCGCGAGCCTCGGCGCTGGGCGCTACGACAGTTTTGGGCGAGAAGCGCGCGGCCCACCTCCGTGGGCCGATGCGCGCTGTATCTCGAGCCGTGGAATTTTTTTAAAAAAAATTAATTTCAGTTCTGCATTTTTTTGTGTGATTTTAAACATCGTCCCTAACCCCAAACGATACTGTTTTTTATGAAGTGTTGTTGTTCGAGTGGGAGCGTGTCGAGACGAACGATGGAAAGCAACAAGGAAAATTTTTCGCATCAAAGTGTGAAGAAATTAAACCGTGACAATTGGATTTGAGTACTCCAATGTGTTTAATTTTGTTTTGATGGATGTTTTATTTCGTGCACTTATTATTATTTGTTAATATGTGTTTGCATGAATTTTATTGTCCAAGAAAAATCTTACTTTCGAAAATTACTAAGTATGTTTATTTAATCGCAATTTTATTTCGGATATTAAAATTGGATTAATTTGGCCTCCATAATTTATTTATTTGTGAAGTCTTTTTGGAATACATTTCCCCCTCGGATCGGCCAAAAAGACGGATTTCACATGAATAAATTCTGAAAGGATGATTGTGGATTATTACTAGCGGCGGTATTGACCCTCACCACGAGTTAGAGCTGTCAAATGGGCCGGGCCGGGCCGGCCCAGGCCCACTGGGCTTTTAGTTTTTACTGGGCCGGCCCGGCCAGGTTGTTACCGGGCCGCTAATTTCCAAGCCCGTCCTGGCCCATCTCGGGCCGCCGGGCCACCGGGCCAAACCGGCCCAACTTTTTTATTTTGTTTAAATATTATTATTATATTTAATTTATATATTTACCTTATTAATTTATAATTTAGCATACAAATTATACTCATATAGTTATAAATATTATTTAGTTTGTCAACAACAATTCAATAATTAAAATAAAACTCAAATTCCTAAATAAAATTTAAGAATAATAATTCAACATATCCTAATAGAATGGAAAGTGTTATTTTTTATTTCAACAATAATTCAATAATAAAAATTCAACAATTTAATAGGAAAGTGTTATTTTTTATTTTGATAAGATAAGGATATTATAGGAATAAAATGGGGTATGTTTAGTAATGCATGTTAATTTTTAAATTTTATTTAGATTTATTTAATAAGTGGGGCGAGTTTATAGGATTTTGGGGTTTGAGTAGTGATACTCTTAAATAAAATCTTATCCCTCAATTCATATTTGCCTTAATTGTACAAGTGTGTTATGTGTACCACCAATTTGTGGTTGTTCATAAGAATTCGTTCATTTCCCTGGATGAAAATTCAACCAATAAATTATAATGTATTTTATTTTAAAAAATGGGGTATGATCATAAATAATATGGTACATATATATAGGGATGAGGAAATTAAGACCATAGTGAGTATAGGGATGGATGTGACCTGTGGCAACTATTACCAACCTTGGCCAAATCACTAATCTCGCCTACTGCTCATTTTTTTTTCTTATCTCTAGGTTTTCAATTTTATTCAAATAAAAAAAACCAAACCGGGCCGGCCCAGAAAACCGGGCTAAGCCCGGCCCAAGCCCATGGGCCCGCCGGGCCTACTGGGCCGGGCCAAAAAAGCCCGGTTCTTTTTGGGCCTATATTTTCAGGGCCCAGCCCGTCCTTAAAACCGGGCTTTTCAGGCCGGCCCATCGGGCCGGGCTCGTTTTGACAGCTCTACCACGAGTGGCTTGCTCAAAGTGAAATAATAATCCTGTATTTAATTATGGTTATTACTTAGGCATAAGAAATTGATATTAACTTACTCCCCTCGGAGTCCCTGTCAATTTTTATGTGGTCAAAGTGGGAGCCAACTATTAATTTTGAATTAAGGATTTGTAACTTTTAAGTTTGTGATCCGCTTGAATGTGTTTAAATGTATAGACCACCCCTCGTGACGCATTTAAATTGTTTCGAGATGTTGGCTGATGCATGAATATATTGTTTTAAGGTTTCAATA
Source organism: Ballota nigra (assembly GCA_947034835.1). Classification (NCBI taxonomy): domain Eukaryota; kingdom Viridiplantae; phylum Streptophyta; class Magnoliopsida; order Lamiales; family Lamiaceae; genus Ballota; species Ballota nigra. Next base: position 78,059,688 of record OX344729.1, on the reverse strand, counting down.
TAATTGATGTGATCGAATTATGTGATAATTTCATGTTTTTCTAGATATTGATATGAATGTATGTTTTATTCTCAGTTCATCATGTCGCAACCTTTTAATCCACTGTTTAGTATACTTAAATATAACAAACTTATCGGTGAGAATTATGTTGATTGGAAACGTAATCTTGATATTGTCCTAACCGCTCAACACCACAAATGGGTACTTACTACTCCTAAGCCCCAAGAGCCTGCCGAAGATGCGACCAAGGCGGTCAAGAAAGATCATAAGAGTTGGTTTGACTCCGATGAGACGGCTAGGTGTACTATTCTGGCTTCAATGTCAGATGTGTTGCAACACCAACACCAACACATGGAGACCGCCTCTGAGATAATGCTCAATCTTGAAGCGATGTTTAAACATCAGAACCGTACGGCTAGGTAAATCACCATGTGAAAGATGCTTTCGTTGAAGATGGTAGAAGGTACGCATGTAAGGGATCACGTTATCGAAGATAATGGGTTATCTCAACAAGTTGGAAGTACTTGGTGCGGAATTTGATCTCCCTACTAAGGTCGATTTCGTTCTCCATTCTCTGCCGAAGAGCTTTGAGTAGTTTCAGTTGAATTATCAAATGAATGACCGGGCAAATAGTTTGCCCGAGCTCTTACAAGCTTTGGTGTCGGCGGAGACTTTAATGGATCATCAAACTGTTGCTATGGTGGCAAACGGTCCGTCTGCCTCTTCAGGTCCCAAGGGAGGGAAGAAGAGAAAAATGACGTGTTGATGGGCGAACAACTTCGCATTTAATCAACGAAAGATTATCATTAAACTTGATAACAGGATAGCAAATCAAATGAGCTAGCAGCCTCGTGGAGCGAACAGCTTCGTAGCGGAGCTAGCAGATTCGTAGGGCGAACATCTTTGTAGAAAAGCACTAATGCGGCAATCAGAATTGTGGCGAGCAGCCTTGCAAAGAACAGTTGTGCCAGCGGTTCAAGCCAGTCAATATGGGCGAACAAGGACGTAATAGAGCGAGCAGAATCGTAAAATGATCCCAAGCGAGGAGCGAACAGCTCAGAACGCAAAGGACCATGACATCTAACAGAGACGTACAATCGAGCAGCCAGTCACCGTCGAGAGCATCTCAGAAGTGCCAAAGATCAAGTACAACATGGGGAATCCCAAGAGTCACTAGCTTAGATATGGTCCAAGTGTCCTAACACTTGGCACCCATCCAATGAGTAATAGTGTAGATGTTGTACAAGTGTCCTAACACTTGGCAAAGATCCAATGGCTAAGCCATCAAGATGGTGACACATGGCCACTTTGTATGTCTATAAATACTCCCTTCTTGTACATGAAAAAGAAGAGAGAGAATTCAATATATAGCAAAACTCTTGCCAAATTATTCCTTGAACACTACTTAGCCAAATTTCATGATTTCTTGATCTTGTTTGATGATCTTCACTATAGAAAACAGCCACTAATCTTCTTAATTAGAAAAGGTCATCAACAATTGGCGCTAGAAGGAGGGTGTCGAACCTCCGGTTGTAGAAAAATTCGAAGAAAGGTTGAAGACTGCCACCGGAATCTGCATAATTTCGCCGGAATCCGGGGTGAGGCTACCGGAAAACAAAAGTGCATATTCTTAGGACAAAGATTTACAACACTTTAAGGATTTCAATGCATGTGTGCATGAACTAGGGTTTTCAAACCTTTACAATCACACACAAGGCTAGTAATCCTTGGAAAAGGTGTCTGTAAGTACAAGATTACTTCATCCATTTGCTTATTTACCCACATTTCGATAACCAAGATGGTTAGATCGCAAGAAGAACGACATTCAAGTATATCTCCAAGTCGTAGACCAAGAACTAGGGTTTCTTCCACCGAAGGACATGCACGGACAGTGAGAGCAACTTCGCAGAGGAATATACAAGTCACTATTGACACGATTCCACCAGAAGTTGAAGCTCTTGCTCAAAATCCCGAAGAGCTAGCAAAAACCATTGCTGTTCTTCAATCCTTGCAAAATCGACATATAGCAGGACCGTCAAGAGCACCTGTGACGACCAGACGAACAGGCGAGCAGGAGCGTACTGGCGAACAAAGGAGTAAAATGAGAGAAGATGCACGTCGGGACGAGGCCGACAGCGAGGAAGTTCGCAGAAATAAAGGAAAAGCTCCACTGAGCGAACGTCTAGGAAGCAGAGGAGAATCATCACCGAGTCGAGCAGATGAATCAAGCAAAAGTACTTCCCGGACAAGTGCTTTGGAGAGATTAGGAACAAGGAATGTGAATAGGAGGGAGCCATCCCGAAGGCATGAGGAGCGATCACACCATCCTGCTCGCCCATCAGTGCATGACCGAATCCGGAGGTCAGCTTTTGGCCGGCTAGGGCCAAATGGAGCTAGCAACGCTGCTAGGAAGACAACTCAGGAAAAACGTCCCGTTGGCAAGGGACTGCATCGTGAAGAGGTCACTGAACCCAATCACGATGAACAGCCTTCCATCGGGAGAACTCCCCCGAATGAGTTGCAGGAAATGAGAAAGGCAATTGAAGAATTGCAGAAACAGTTGGAGTCTCAGAGAGGTGTCGGATCAACCATTCTCCCATCTTCACCATTATCTCCGTCTATCCTCAGTGCACCGATCCAGAAGAAGATACAGTTCCCAACCATCAATCTGTACGAGGGAACGTCGGACCCCCGTATTCATGTGACGAAGTATTCGGGTTTTATGATCTCAATGGGGGCGACCGACGCCACGCAATGCCGAAATTTTCCACTCACCCTGGGAGATGGCCCGCACAGATGGTTTTCAGCACTGGCTCCTGGCTCCATCAACTCTTTTGCCCAGCTAAGCAAAGAGTTTCTGTCTCACTTCTCAACTGCCGGGTCCTACTTGACCCACAGACACCGTCTGGCAGATATTAGGCAAGGAGACGAGGAGTCTGACAAGCAATTTCTGGAAAGATTTGATAAAGTCTTACTGGAGGGCGAGATGGTGAGTGAGGACACGAAAATTGTGGCAGTGATGGCTGGTTTAAAGAAAGGAACTGATCTGTGGAAGGAAATGCATCTGACTTGCCCGAAAACATACACAGAGTTCAGACACAAAGCGGGAATTCACGTTTCAATGCAGGAGGCCTTACACCGAGAGATGGGAGACAGGACTGATCCAAAAAAGTCTAACAAGAAGTCGGGAGGAAGTGATTACAAAGCTCCGAAGAACATGAAGTCATTCAATGATGGAGCTGAGTTGAAAGAAAAGTTGAGTCAAGTCCTTACTATGTCCGTGGATGCTGTGTACAACAACGTTAAGGACAGGGAAATGTTGTCAGAGCCGCGGAAGATAAGGCAAGAGAGAGGAAAGCTGAACCCGAACAAATACTGTGCTTATCATCAGAACATCGGCCACTTCACGAGCGAGTGCCGAGATCTATTGAAGCAGTTGTGGAGGTTCTATGAGGAAGGGAAGCTGTCCGAATTCGTGAAGAGGGAACCAGGTAAAAGACCAAGGGCGCCAGTACAATCCAGTTCGGATGACGAAGATAGTGATGACCAACCAAGCAAAGTTGGTAAGAGGGGAAGGAAGGTCCCAGCAGCCCCAGCAAGGCATATCCCGGAAATCCTAATGCTGGAACCCACTGGGCCAGTAGGTGGTTGTTCTGATGGGAGACCACCTATGTCGAAAAGAAAGAGGAAGGCAGAGCTGAGAGCAGTCGATCAAGTAATGGAAGTGGGTGTAAATCCATCGACCAAACGAACGGGGGACCTGACTTTCTCAGAGAAAGACTTAGACGGGATACTTACTCCCCACAACGACTCATTGGTCATTTGCGCCAATATTATGGGGACAAAAGTACATCGTCTACTTGTCGACACTGGTTCCTACACGAATATCCTGTTCAAGAGCACGGTGGACCAGCTAGGAGATTGTGCTGAGTACATCAAAGATTGTAATCACAAGATTATAGGATTCGGGAATGCTGTGACCACCCCGCTAGGAATAGTTACGTTGGCAGTTGAGCTTGTATCAATCGAGGACCCGGAGAGGAAAATGAATAGAATGGTAGACTTCCTGGTTGTAGACCAACAGTCCACCTATAACGGGTTCCTCGGCCGTCCTTTCTTGCATGAATTTAAAGCAGCTGTTTCAACGTACTATTATTGTTTAAAATTTCCAACAAAGAGGGGTGCAGGTACAGTTAAAGGAGATCAAAGGAAAGCTCGTGCGTGTCTGTTGCAAATACAGTTGCAGGATCATCAAGTCAACATGGCGGACAAGTGCTCAGACAAGGACGGAGATGATAGCGAGGCCATGACTTCCGTTGATACTGAAATAATGGAAGTCGACGAGCAGTCACGCAGCGACGAACAACTATGCATAGACGAACAGATGCGCATGAGCGAACAGATGTGCGAAGGCGCACAGTTGGACGAGGACGAGCAGGAACGCGAAGACGAGCAGCTCGCCCAAACAAGAGGTACAGAAGCTGCTACTACTAGCAACGAGGAAGAACAAGCAAGGGCAATGAACGTCGATGCAGAGGACATCGAGCCACGACTGGGGGCAGAACCGATGGAGACCGAAGATGAGCCAAAGACAGAAGGGCCCATTATTGACCCCAGATGGAAAGGCCAGAAACGGAGGGCTACCCCAGTCGAAGAGTTGGAAACTGTAAAAGTCGACCCGAACCAAGAGGGCTTAGAACTCTTCATAGGGTCCGAGCTACCAGAGCCGTACAAGACCAACATGATTGAGTTTCTTAAAGCAAACCTCGATGTGTTCGCATGGTCGCATGCAGACATGGTAGGCATTAGCCCCGAACATGCCTGTCACAGACTCAACATCGACCCGGGGAAGAGGCCAGTCCATCAGAAAAGGAGAAAATTTGGACCCGACAAATACGAGGCGCTTGACGTGGAAGTCAAAAAACTGCTGGATAACGACTTAATCAAACAAGCGTTATGCCCGCAGTGGGTGGCAAATCCAGTTTTGGTCAGGAAAGCAACTGGAGCATGGAGACTCTGCATCGATTTCACAGATCTTAACGCCGCCTGCCCGAAAGACAACTTCCCATTGCCTCACATTGACCAGCTAGTTGATAGCACCGCCGGACATGAGCTGCTAACATTCATGGATGCATTCGCAGGATATCATCAAATCGCGATGCATCCCGATGATCAAGAACACACTGCGTTCTATACCAACAAGAACTTGCTATGCTGGAAGAGAATGCCATTTGGGCTAATCAATGCTGGAGCTACATATCAGAGGCTGGTCAACAAGATGTTTGATGATCACATCGGGAAGACGATGGAAGTATATGTGGACGACATTGTTGTCAAGAGCTCAAAAAAGGAAGATCACTTGCAGCACCTGGCTCAAACATTTGAGATACTTCGGACCTACAATATGAAGTTGAACCCCAAGAAAAGCAGTTTCGGAGTCCATTCTGGGAAATTCTTGGGACATCTGGTTAGTCAACGAGGAATTGAAGCAAATCCAGTGAAAGTGAAAGCAACTAGTCTTCAAGGAAGAGGAGGAGGAGGAGCATCTTCAGTCCTGGTCGCCGGCGCGCTCGGCTGCTCGCCATGGGCACTTGTACCAGCCCCGTCTATGGGGGTCAAGGGAAGCGAAGACAACCCTTCAAAAACCTCATCAGCGGCTGCCGCGTTGGTCGCCGCTGAAGCAGGGTCAGGCTGACCGCCGTAAGTAGGAGCAGCAATGTCGACGTCCTCGCCGAAGACTTCCAAAGGAAAGCCGAGGTCGGCCAAATCGGAGACGAACAAAGTCGAGCCAGGAGGAGGAGGATAATTTTTCACGTATTCAACGAAGTCCGCCTTCACCGCATCACGGATATCTTGGTTATGATCGTGAGCGAAGTGGACAGACCGTAAACATTCTGCAAAGGCACAAATGTACCCAAAATTGGTCTTGTCCATCACTTCCTGCTCATGGACTTCGTATTCGATCAGATTCTGGCGCTCTTCCTCCAGCCTCTTGACATGTTCCTCGACAGCGAGCAACCGAGCGGATAAGTCTGCTCGCTCCTTCTCAGCTCTCTCAGCTCTCAAGTCTGAGGACTTCACCTCCAGCAGCATCTTCTCAGCCTTCTCCAAGGCGTTCTTCTCGCCAGTTAACGAAGCCTCCATTTTCCTCTCCATCAAAGCCAGCATCTTAGCATGCTCGGCCTTGCATTCTTTGATGGCAGAGGCTCTTTCCTCGTCCATCCTCTCCACGCGACGGCCCAAATCGCGGTTTGTTCGCTCGAGATCCAGAACTTGATCGAGCAGCACTTGAGCCTGGACCACTTGATGGCTAGCATTGTACGCCATCAGGCGAACATTGTCGCTCACAGTCTGACCCGTGACAAGGGTGTTCGCCGATTTGGTCCAAGCTCTCGGGACCATCTCAGCTGCTCGACGGACAGGAGCATCGGGAATATCGCGAAAGCTGGGGGGGCATCCTTCACAACAGCAAAGTGGTGAAGAGCAGTTCCTCGACCGGGATAACGCTCCGGTTTGTACCTAACCAAATGAAGAATTAAGAGTAAGAACAAAAATGATGACTAAGATCAGACGAACAACAAAACCTGAAAAAGCGAACAACTTACTCTTTAATTCTAGAAGGATCCCAACCTAAGTAGGAGAGATCCTTGGGGTACACCACCGTTTTGGTCGCCGCCACGCTAGCGACCACCTGTTGCTCGTCCACCACTTCCAAAGAGGTGGATCTAGAAGCAGGAGATCGGGGAGCAGCACTGCTCGCCTCCGCCATGGTCTTTGATCGCTTAGAGGCGCGATCATCGCCGCGAGCATCATCGCCTCGCGGCGCCTTCTTCTTCTCCTTCTCTTTTTCCCTCTCCTTATCCTTCCTTACATCCCGTGGAGAGGGAGTAGATTTGGCCGCAGGTTTGCGGCGACCAGCTCCGGCGGCTGGGCGACCAGAAGGGTTCTCTCCGGCCCGGAGACGCATGATAGCGAGGGGAGGATCCATCTTTCTCCTTGAAGCATCAGCCATCTGTTTAACTCGATTGGCGAGTAGATAATATGACTCGGGCACAGCTGGGATAGCAACAGTGACTTGTTGATCTGACAAGAAAAATACAAGTGTTAGGCGAGCAAAAATAATTGGCGAGCAAAAATAAAAAGTTACCTTCTGGAACGACGGCTTGGGCTTCAAGATGGTGGGGACTCGTGACCAAGCCAGCAAGTTTGCGACAATGAGCCTTCGAGAGATGGTGTATGTCGCGGCTAGCAACGTCGCGAAGAGAGATGATGGCTAAGGTAAAGAGGAACTCGTCACTGATGTCGGGGTGCCCCCACTTCAAGTTCCTTGGACCTGCAAAACAACGAAAAGGATTAAAATTAGTCCTACTTATGAACTAGCAAGACAAAGTTAGCCCTACGTTTGATTTTTCCAAAGCCTTCAGGCGACATGATGCGCGCCTGCCCGCCAGCAAATCCCTCAGTTGCTCGCCAATCTCCACCAATGAAGAAGAATTGGCAATGCCAACCCTTAATCTTATTGGGAACTCCCTCAATGAGTTTCAATCCGGTTTTCGCCTTGGCGTAATACCATCCAGCACCATCCTCGGAAATGGTCAAGGCGTAGAGGATCTCCGCGGTTGTTATCTTATTCTTGTAGCCCTCAAGACCAAAGAGAGTCATGAAGGCTAGAAGACTACTCCAACCATTTGGAGTAATTTGGGTGATCGCCAGGTTCATGTCGGATAGGAAGCGGCCGATGAGAGGATGAACGGGGAGCGGGAAACCCGTGTTCAACACATCCAAGTTGATCGCCGTGCAGCCAGGAGGGGGGCGATCAGCAGTCTCTCCTTTCTTCGGCACATACATGAAAATATCGTAAGGAATCTTGTATGTTGCACGAATGCTCGCCAGATCCTCCTCAATGACAACACTGGTAACTTTGCTCGCTGCATAATCCCCGTCCTGAGCTTTCATGATTACCCTCGATGTGGGGGCAAAAGTCTTCGAGTAGCGAGCAGAATAGTCTGCCCACTCGTTGTCGCGAACAACTCCTTCTGGGATCCGGGATTCTGGCGTAGTTTGAGAGATTGGGAAATTGATTTCCCTTAAAAACTCCCATGAAAGCATAGGACCTTCTTGCTCGCCAACTTGCTGCTCGCCAGCAGCATCAGCCTGGTCGCCCTCGAGGTCGATTGAACCCTCTATCTCCGCGGCCACTTCGGTAGAGTCTTCGCCAAGGTCGGAGGACGTCTCAGGTTCGCGAGCAGGGTGGTGAGTCTCTTCTTGATCGCCTGAACGGTCAGCGGCGCACATCTCTACCGAGCGAACAACGGAGCTCGCATCGGAGTCCATATCTTCGTCCACCAACAACGTGCGTGGGTTGTTCGCCAATGCTTGGCGAACAGATCTGCGCGGAGAATCCGGATTTACGGGTCGTTTTTCCGGATTTCGCCCGGGTCCGGATTGGGAGGAACTTGAGGGGGAAAAATCCATTCAAAAAAAAATAGAGATTTGGCTAAGTGTGAGGTAGTATGCAAGGATAACGCCGGCGACGGAGGAATTATGATGGTAACGGAATCAACAGCACGGCGGCGCGACGGCGGTTCACGGCCGGAATCACACCCACAGTCGCGAGAAATACGGAAAAAGTGCAGAAATTACGAAATTAAGAGTAGAAAAAAAGAAATACAAGATGAATTACCTTCTAAAACTAAGATCTATTTGACACAAGAGAAGATTCAAGCACAAGAATCACGAAGACGGGAAAGCTTCGAAGCGTTTGTCAATGGCGGAAGCGTGAAAATCGAAAGAAGAAAGAAAGAGGAATGAATGGGAAATCGCCTATTTATAAGAATGAGGCTGGGTCGAAAATGCAATTTTCGCAAAATTCCGTAGGCCCCTATGAGCAAATTGGGGGTCGTGCATGACTGACGCGACGCCTCGCATTCCGTGCCTCGGGAATCCAACCGTCGCGACACGAAAGGGCGTTCGCTGCTGGTCGCGCACTTTAGTTCCCATTGCTCGTTTGCTCGCCTACGCGTTTGCTCGCCCATGTAGCTTACTATACTCTCTTCCTGCTCGCCCATTATTCGAAGATGAAATTATAGCTTGGTCTCAGTTGATCACTCCATATTCAACATAAGATCAAGCTAGGGGGCAATTGTTGATGGGCGAACAACTTCGCATTTAATCAACGAAAGATTATCATTAAACTTGATAACAGGATAGCAAATCAAATGAGAGCAGCCTCGTGGAGCGAACAGCTTCGTAGCGGAGCTAGCAGATTCGTAGGGCGAACATCTTTGTAGAAAAGCACTAATGCGGCAATCAGAATTGTGGCGAGCAGCCTTGCAAAGAACAGCTGTGCCAGCGGTTCAAGCCAGTCAATATGGGCGAACAAGGACGTAATAGAGCGAGCAGAATCGTAAAATGATCCCAAGCGAGGAGCGAACAGCTCAGAACGCAAAGGACCATGACATCTAACAGAGACGTACAATCGAGCAGCCAGTCACCGTCGAGAGCATCTCAGAAGTGCCAAAGATCAAGTACAACATGGGGAATCCCAAGAGTCACTAGCTTAGATATGGTCCAAGTGTCCTAACACTTGGCACCCATCCAATGAGTAATAGTGTAGATGTTGTACAAGTGTCCTAACACTTGGCAAAGATCCAATGGCTGAGCCATCAAGATGGTGACACATGGCCACTTTGTATGTCTATAAATACTCCCTTCTTGTACATGAAAAAGAAGAGAGAGAATTCAATATATAGCAAAACTCTTGCCAAATTATTCCTTGAACACTACTTAGCCAAATTTCATGATTTCTTGATCTTGTTTGATGATCTTCACTATAGAAAACAGCCACTAATCTTCTTAATTAGAAAAGGTCATCAACAGGACGAAAGACCAGACCCAAGCAAATCCAACAGTTGTGAAACCTAAGACGAAGGGAGAAGGAGGTGGAAAGAAAGCTGTTAAGGGTAAGTGCTTCAACTGTGGTGAGAAGGGACATTGGAGGGCGACCTGTTCTAAGTCTAAGAAGACGGTAAAGAAATGTAAGTCTCATGCTTTAGTCGTTGAAACTTATGTTGCGGCGTATGCTGCCCACGTTTGGGTAGTGGATACCGACGCAACTAATCATATTTGTTTCACACTTCAGGGGTTCCAGCTAACCCGACGACTTAGCAAGAATGAGATAACCATCACTTTGGGCGATGCTACGAGAGTGGCAGCCGAGGCAGTGGGAGTCGTGCACCTATCTTTTGAAGATAGAGTTTTAATTTTAAGAGATGTTTTATACGTTCCGAACTTTAGGAAGAATTTAATTTCAGTTTCTAAGTTGTTTTTTTATGGATATTCAGTTACTTTTAATAAAGTTGTCACTGTTTCTTTTAAGAATCATACTATCTGTCATGGAACGTTGGTAAACAATCTCTATACTATTAAGTGTGCACACCACTCAAATAATGAATCTAATAACACATCGATCATTTCGAGTAATAAAAGAAAACGTTCTTCGGAGATGAACGAAACACTTCTATGACATCTTAGACTAGGTCATATTAATCTAAAGCGGATAGAGAGATTGGTGAAAGACGGATCCTTGGAATCATTCCAAGTCGAACCGTTTCCAACTTGTGAATCCTGTTTAGAGGGTAAAATGACCAAGAGGGCATTTGGAGCCAAGGGGAATAGAGCCACAGAAGTGTTAGAACTCGTTCATACCGATGTGTGTGGTCCAATGACGATCAAAGCGAGAATGGGGTATGAGTATTTCGTCACCTTCATTGACGATTACTCAAGATATGGGTACATTTACCTTATGAGGCATAAGTCTGAAACTTTTGATAAGTTCAAGGAGTTTAAGGCCGAAGCCGAGAAACATAGGGAAAAGAGTATCAAGTTTCTACGATCAGATCGTGGGGGCGAATACCTCAGCGATAAATTCTTGAACTACTTATCGGACGAAGGGATCGTATCCCAGTTAACCGCACCGGGAACCCCTCAACAGAACGGTGTGGCAGAACGAAGAAACCGGACTCTTTTAGAAATGGTCAGATCCATGATGAGTTATTCGGATTTACCCAAGTCGTTTTGGGGTAACGCCTTAGAAACGGCGGCTTATATTCTAAACTTGGTGCCATCCAAATCGGTTCCTAAAACCCCAATGGAATTGTGGACCGGGCGCAAGCCCAGTCTAAGACATTTGTGGATTTGGGGTTGTCCGGCATAGTGCTAGACAAGGAAGCCGGTAAGTTGGATCCACGTTCGGAATTAAGGCTGTTTATAGGGTACCCTGCGGGAACGAAAGGGTGTATGTTCTATAGTCCCAAGGATCAAAAGACCGTGATTAGTACACACTTTAAATTCTTGGAGGAAGACTATATGAACAATCGGAAGCCTAAAAGTGAAATTACCTTAGAAGAATTGAGAGGTCAAACCTCGATACCAAGTATACAAGATGATGTACCACACGCCACATCTTCACAACAAGAACCCCATCGTAGTGGGAGGATTGCTAGGCAACCCGAGAGATTCATGGGAATTGGAGAATCTTCGGATTTGATTCCCGGTGATGAATCAGACCCATGGACGTATGACGAGGCAATCCAAGACAAAGACGCGGAGTCATGGCAAACGGCAATGGAAGCCGAGATGGGTTCGATGGATCATAATCAAGTGTGAGAGTTGGTCGAACCACCCAATGGGGTAGAACCCATTGGATGCAAGTGGGTGTACAAGAGGAAAAGAGGACCGGACGGAAGGGTAGAGACCTTCAAAGCGAGGCTTGTGGCCAAGGGGTATACTAAAAAAGAAGGGATCGATTATGAGGAAACCTTTTCGTCTGTAGCTATGCTTAAGTCTATCCGTATTCTCTTGTCGATCGCTGCGCACCTAGATTACGAGATCTGGCAAATGGATGTCAAGACGGCTTTCTTTAACGGAAGTCTTTACGGGATAGATATCTATATGCAACAGCCCAAATGTTTATTGAAAAAGGCCAAGAGAATCTCGTATGCAAGCTTAAGAGATCCATTTATGGACTTAAGCAAGCATCGCGTACTTGGAACCAGTGTTTTGATCAAGTGATTAAGTCTTATGGGTTTGATCAAAACGAGTTCGAAAGTTGTGTGTATAAAAAGCGTGACGGAACTGCGGTGGTATTCTTAGTATTATACGTAGACAATATTATGCTCATTGGAAACAATGTAAAGGTATTGTCAGACGTAAAGGTATGGATGTCAAAACAATTTGATATGAAGGACTTAGGGGAAGCCGGTCACATCCTTGGGATCAAGATCACTCGCGATCGCAAGAAGAGGATGTTGGGCTTATCGCAAGCTTCATACATTGACACTGTTTTGAAGCGTTTCAGCATGCAAGATTCCAAGAAAGATTTTGTACCTTTTAGGCACGGAATCCATCTATCGAAAGAAATGAGCTCTAAGACGCAAGCGGAGATAGATGACATGAAAGGTGTTCTGTACGCTTCGGCCGTAGGAAGTCTTATATATGCAATGCTGTGTACGAGACGGATATCTGTTTTGCCGTGGGCATGGTGGCAAGATATCAAAGTAATCCCGGGAAGGACCATTGGACTGCCGTAAAGTGCATCTTGAGGTATCTGAAAAGAACTCGTGAGCGGATGCTGATTTACCAGTTAGATAGTCTTGTTCTCGTGGGATACACGGACTCGGATTTCCAATCAGACATAGACTCAAGAAAGTCAACCTCGGGTAGTGTGTTTTGCATGGGAGGAGGAGCCATTTCATGGAGAAGCGTTAAGCAGAAATGCATCGCCGATTCGACCATGGAAGCCGAGTATGTAGCTACTTGTGAAGCAGCGAAAGAGGCAGTTTGGCTCAAGAACTTCTTAGTGGACTTGGACGTTGTTCCGAATTTGCCCGACATGATAACTGTCTTTTGTGACAATGACGGAGCAATTGCAAATTCAAAGGAACCGAGAGCCCACAAGGCCAGCAAACACATAGAAAGAAAATACCATCTTATTCGAGAAATCGTTAAGAGAGGAGATATAGAGGTGACAAAGACAGCGACGGGAGACAACCTAGCTGATCCATTCACAAAGGGTCTGCCTCAGAGTACATTCGAGAGACATGTGGATGAAATGGGAGTCAAGACTATTGCCAATCTGCTTTAAGTATAAGTGGGAGCAATTATTAGGTTAGTGTAGGTTGACATGAGATGTCACGTAGAGCCACTACACTAAGACATGCATGATGTATACTAAAAAGCAGACTTTAAGTATAAGTGGGAGATTGTTGGAGGTATACGTGAAAATATGCTTTTACTTCGTATAACTCATGTATTTAACACTTGTTTTATGAGAATAATTCTTTTATCACATATGTTTTAGATATAATTGAATGTTGAATATTTATTGCAAACAGTTCATAATAGTACTAGTTACATTGTAGTTAATGTGGTGATACCCGATCACGGAAGATAACATTAACAGTTTCCTTGTAACTAAACGTACATTTTCACGACCTAGGTGGAATTGAACAATCCACCGTGAAAGGTCGATTTGTAAGTCTCAGATTGGTCTGTCTTGACTAAGAGATTGTACTAGCACATTTAGTATGTGTTGAAGAGGACCTACAGCGAGGATAAATTCTTCTGTTCTGAAATGTGAAGAATTAGACCTCAGTGGTTGTTGATTTCTTAATCTCCGTCACTTAAATAGGACCGTGTGTGCTTAATGGTTACTGCTTTGATTCATGTTGGGTGAGAATCATTGTGACTTCGAACTTTGTGTCTTGGGCAGTAATATTAATCATACGACGGTTGTTAAGATTTAATACGGAGAAACGCGTGCGAGTACGGCTCGTATGATTAGTCCCCTTGGTGGGCTCAGAAGTTTTATCGTACCAAATCTTGCAAGTGAAGAATTAGTTCTTCGATACGGATAATAATGTTGATCTGTCTTTACTCCAAGGTGAAATATATTAATTAATTTAAAGCTATTCAGAAGCTTAATTAATTAATGGACTTGATAATCTTAAACGCGGGAAATAATAAACGGGAGCCCATATTATTGTAATATGGATTAAGATGGTTAGTGCAATATTAATTTATTAGTGGTAATAATTAATATTAATGGATTGAATTATATTGGGGCTCAATATTAAAATTCAGAAGTCCATTAGGAGGTCCGATCTTAATTCTCCTTAAAGGCCCCTCAAGTAGCCCATTAAGTAGCCCAATAATGATAATGTGATTAAAATAAAAAGATTATATTATGCTGATTTTTTAATGAAATTTTCGAAAATAGTGTATCAAGAAAAGAATAGATTTTGTTTATTTTGTTGGAAAGATATTATGGAAGATATGTATTATTGGAATACAAGAATATCTCATATATTCAAGAAAATCCAAATCTTGGCTTCTTTACTTGTGTTTTTCGAAAATATCAAGCATTATAAGGTGGGTGAGATTTTTGTGGAATATTTTATTATGGAGAAAAGAATATATGAGATATATTCAAGATTTCTTAGAGCCTAAGAAAAGATTTTCTCCAAGGCCCAAATAACCTCAAATTTTCGGCCACTACATCTTATAAATAGGGGGTGATTATTTCATCCCCAAGTACATAATTCCATGTGTTGGAAAAATCAAGAGCATATATATTTTTCTTTTTCCTTTGTTATTTAAATTACTTGAAAGCATCTCCCACCGGTGATCAAGTAAGGTGAAAGGGAAATACTTGAGAAGACTTTTGGGTTGATAGAGCGCGTTCGTGTTTGTCCCGTTTTATTCAAAGGCCAAGTTCTACAAGAGGTACGTAAGTCACATATTTTCTTGTTTATTCCGCCATAGATTATATGTGAATTAATTCAACATGCATGATGTTAAATTGGTTGTTGGAATTATTATTTGAATTAATTAGGATTAATTCATGTTAGTAATAATTGTATTTAAATTCGTATTTAAATTTCATCCCGAATAGATCCCGGACACCCCTATTTTCCCAACAGAAGAGTTGGCAGATTTTGATGAGGTCGATATAATGGTTTTAAGGGCTGCTTCTCTTTTGAAGAAAAAAAGGTAATGATCATAAATTTGTTCATTCTGAGAAGCTGATTCGATTAATTACACATGAATGTATATATCTATGTATGTATAGGTATTATACAACACATTTTTTTTTTAAGATGAATCAGAGATATAACATGAAATTCAACTAGAATTACACAACATTACTACCATCCTACATAATTTCAGCATCACTATACATAAACCTAGATCAATTTATCATTCTCCCTGATACAGAAGGGGTCGCTAGGCAATATCTCTTATTTTGGAAATATAAACATATTCTTTCAAGAAAATTGCTTAAGAGGGCTTCTGTTATACTAAAAACGTGCAGAACCTGAACACAATTATAATATAGGCAACGATTGTGCTTCGGACAGTGCTACAGCTTCAATTTTTTTCTCGTTTCGACTACTGCCATAACTTTAGAAGACATTTGCTCAGTTTGATTCTCCACGGTGTCCAGAAGGTTAATCAATCTCTTGATACAAAGCACACAATTCTTCCTGTCTTTGAAGCTCTCTTGCCAGTTCTTGAATTCTCTTATCCTTATCAAGCTACAAATACAAAATCGATACTTATTTTTACGAAATTATCCAGAGTAGATAAGATCGTAGATAGACTAAGTCTTTTGTAAATAAGTTTCGCAGTGCAATTGATTTGCCCTTTTTAGTTTTCCAAGATTCTGATTTTATTTTTGTACTACACTTCTTTACTAACTACTTACGTATAACGTGCAATGCACGTAGTATAACTAGTTTTATCAAAAAATTCTTCAGATCATCTGTCAGCTTATTGAATTCATATTGATCACCAATTTGTTTGTACATTAATAACACTATATGTTTTCACCAATACCTCATTCTTCCTTGCTCGATTGCTCACCAAAGCCCACTAATCTGCTGGTTTTAACGCATCAGCCAAATCGAGTTGGATCAAGATAGTTTTCATCTTAATCTTTCATAAATTGAAATCCAGATAATTTCTTAACGTCCAACTTTATAGAAGTTATCATGAACATGAGCTTTCCTTAGATAGTGTCACTTGTTAAACAACTAGGTCGAATTGATTGAAACCGACTAACACAAAAAACTTGAGCTTCCAAGAACAAAAGAAGAGCAAGACAGAAATTGACACAAATTTACATATTTCGATCAATTGATGCGTATATACGGAGGATTAGGATAACAAAGTGTTTCACTATCACTCAACATTTACAAGTTAGAACTGAGAATTTAGATTAACTCCACAATAAATTGAGCTAATAAGAAGAGTATATGATAGTAAGGAAAACCATGCATATATATATGTTCATCATCAAATGCCTAACAAAACCCAGTGTGAATTTAACTACTATTGATTTTGACTGAAACCACTCAACGCCAAAACATTGCACAAACTTGTCACACAGTTAAATTCCATAACTCCAACTGCCGGTCCAAGTCTATTGTAATCAGATTCACTATAATTTAACCGGTTTTGATCACTTAAATTTCGTCTTTGACAGTATGTCAAGTAATCCAACTAATACTATTTCGGAGTTAACTAATACTACTTTAGAACACTACATTTACATACATGTATTGCACGAGTACATTAATATTCAGTTCTTCACATACATCTTAGCAATAAAATCAGTTACTTCATCAACGAAAATAAAATACATCATCAACCCTTGTTTTTTCTTTTCATTTTTGTAAATTAATTGACCTTTAGGAGAGTTGAACACTTCTCATCAGACAAACATAAAACATATCTCAGTTTTGAATATTTCTTCCGTAAACTCAAATAATTATTTGTAAAAACATAAACCATATAACAGGATGAAATTTAATGTTTTCTCACGATAAATCGTTACTTGAGGATAAAATTATAAGTTTGTTTAAGATGAAATCAATTTACTGTTTTCTCTTAAACGTACTCTTGGACCAACATTATATGTACACTGGAATAATCTTATTCTTTTTCACATATATAAAATACATATCCATAATATTAATGATGACTACACATTTCAGTTCCCAGCTAGCTGTTTAGCACTAGCTAGATACATATGATTATAATTTATCTGCTGATGAAATCTTTTTTTTTTTTTTTTGGAGTTCCGTCGAATTAATTTCGTAGTTGACTTTATTAATCTATCAAGTATCAACCCCCACATGCATAATGTATTAATTAATTTCGTCGTCTAAAATAGAATTTATTTAAACGAAATTTATTTTGCAGTTGATTTACATTTTGGATTGTTTTTTATAATACTTTTAGTATTATGTTAAAAATACTAATTTATTACTATTAATTGTTTTATTATTGTAAAGTGCTAATTGTAAATCTGTTGTGCAGTAAAATTATTTTACATAAAATCAACTCATTTTGCTCTAGTACACCGATATATTGTTATTTTTACAAATTGCTCTAATTAATATAATAACATATAAGCAAATATCTACTCCTAATTTATGACTTTATAAGTATTTGAGAAATTAACTCTATTATCATCTCCATTTTCCTTAGATGTTTTAAGACCCTTGGTATAGTAATTATACATAAATAAAAATACAATAGTCTTTTTTTAATTTTTTTTATATTACATATATGTACATACAATAGAGTCGCAACTCGCAAGAGTAATTGTTTTCACGATTTTATTAATTAATTTAGAATAAATTTTATACGAAAATAATTCACGATATTAATTTTATTTTTTAATATTATGAACCACTATTTATTTTAACTCTTAGTCAACTATTTAATACATTTGATCAAGTGGTTGATACTTTAAAAAAAAAATTGAAGACTTGATATTTTAAACATAAATATTATAACACTGTATTTTTTGTACTAAATATGAATGACTGAAATAACAAAAAAATTATTGTTGATATTCTCGAACAATAATATGATATCATTTACTTCGATTTTTTATACTCATAATGAATTTTTTTAATATGTTTAATCAAAAATTTTATACTTTAAAACTTTTAAAACAATTTTATGGTATGCTTATTATGAATTATTTTTATATAAAACTTTGTAATTACTTTATTTTCTAAACAATCTCCTAATCTATATATATATATATATATATATAAATTTAATTATAAACAATTTATTATCATACCAGTCTCTTAATCTCGAAAATATTTGTTACAAAACCACCTCTATTGCTTTCCCTACCTGCTTCCACCCTTCATGTTATTCTATAAGATAAATTCTTGCACACATTATTTGCACCCTGCACTTTTTTTAAATGATATTACTCGTTTTTTTATGAATAGTATTACTCAAATACAAATTGCATTTTGCATACAAATTGAACGTTAATACTTATTTAACTAAATAGTACTCCCTCTGTTCACGAATAAGTTTTTTTTTTTTTTTTTTGAATGGTTTAAGAAAATGTATTTGTTTATTAATATATGGTGGGCCACATGTTAACTTTTGGGATAAAGTAATTTAATAGTGTTGAAAAGTAAATTGAATGAGTGACATTTTTGTTAATATTGTGTGAGTTTGAAGGTTAAAGTTTATATATAGTAGAGTGTTGCTTTTTCCATTTATGGAATGAGAAACTTCCTGGGGGACGGTCCGAAAAGGAAAGTGGGAAGTTTACTCAGGGACGGAGGAAGTGGAATTATTCATTTTATTAAATGATATTTTCCGAAAACCAACTGTATTATTTAGCTGATGTGACTTCTTCTCTATATACCTTGCCTGTGTATATATCTCACGATATCTATAGAATTCCAACCTAACTTTTAAAATTTGACTCTCACAAGTTTCCACATGCAAGTGGATTATATTAAATAAAAAGAAATTATATAACAAGCAATTCTAATTAACAATTTAAAAAGTATATACATACGCACCAATTTGAGCATGCTATATATTGACCGTGGTAAAATGATGACGCTTTCCAGCTATTAATTTCTCTTGCCAGGCTGTCTCAATTAATTTAACTCTTTCACTAGTATTTGATAAAAGTTTCAATCCACTCTACGACCATGTCTTCAACCAAATACAATTGACAAATTAACATTCACAATCTTACATCCAACTACCCGAAATATATAACTTTGTCTAGAACAATTTGAAACAAATGTAAGGTCCTAATCATCATCTGGATTAAATAATATGTCGAACTATTGTGTGATAGGAGTAATGTATCATAGATTGTAAACTAAATCCAAATTAAACGTGTGTTAGGGAATAAAATAAATGGATTGATTGGCACTCATTTCTACAAATTCGAACTTTTAGATGAAATGAGATTATTTCATAATATTCAGAGTCTAAAGACTTATGCTCAGATACAAAGCTTCTAGGTTCGATTAGAAAATAAAATAAATGAACTAATTTTACACCTCACTATAAATTCAGACTTTTAGATAAGATAATTTTTTTTTTTTAGTATATATATATGTGTGTGCCCGCGCAATTTTATTTATTTTTTGCAAAAAAATGAAAATTAAGTAATTTTTTAAAATAAATATTATATATATGGGGTGAGAGAGAGATATATAGAACAATTAAAATAACTTCTGTCGAATCTCCACATTATTAAGATGACAAAGTATATTGTGACTCAGTTTCATCATGAAACTTGTTGTATTTTGTGTGTATTAATTTTCAAGAATATTAATTTCTTATTTTTATTAAAATATTTAGTTTAATAATAATATTGTATAATAAATAAATAACTTGTACATAAAACTAGTTTATAACAGACTTACACTAAAAATGAAACTACCTCAGGGGCGTTTGATTGTAAATTTTTCAATGAGAGAATGAGATAATTATGAATTTATGATGGTCACTACAAAAAAAATATTGTTTAAAGATGGAATTTGCGACGGAGAATCCGTCGCAAATAGTGTTTTGCGACGGATTTTGCGACAGAAACGCGTTCGTTGTTAAAACAGTCGTAGCTAATTTTTGCGACGGATTTTTACCTTCCGTTGCAAATTAACGACGGACAAAACCATCGCAACATAGACGGGTCAGACCCGACCGGGTCGCTCAGAATTTACGACGGACAATGTTTCGTCGCAAATTATTCGGGTCGGGTCAACAATATTTGCGACGGAACCTATCCGTCGCAAATTAAACCCATAGTTTATTATCGGCAGCCCACCTTCTATATTACCCTTATTAGGCCTTGAACAATTAATCCAAATTTGCGCCCAAGGGAATCGAACACGCAACCTCTTGTGCATGGGAAGGAGGCGCGCGCCGCTAGGCCATGAGCTTCTTTCGTTCATTTTTATGCAATTAATTGTATATGTATTCAAATTAAGTCTTTTTTTTTATAATTCACCAAATTAATTTCTTTTCGTATCTAATTTGTTTATAAAAATATATTGCCCAACTATTTTTTTTATTTTGTAAAATTATTTATTTCGATAATGCGTAATTTTATAATTCGTTCATTTGTACACAATTAATTGTATATGTATCCAAATTGATTCTTTTTTTTTCATAATTCACCAAATTAATTCATTTTCGTTTCTCACTTGTTTTTATAAATGTTGTGGTCATTTAATTTTTATTATTTTGGTAAAATTATTTATTCCGACTCCCGCTTAAATTTATAATTCGTTCGTTTGTACGCAATTAATTGTATATGTATCCAAATTGACTCATATTTTCCATAATTCACCAAATTAATTCATTTTCGCTGCTGCCTCTCATACTTTTCCTTCTCTCGCTGTTGTCTTTGCATGTTCTGCATCTGCTTCACCACCGTGGCAAGCTGCCTCTCGACCTCACTGGGATGAGAGTCGATGGAAGACTGAGAAGAGAATGAGCCCGAGCAACGAGTTCGGAAAAAATTCTTTCCGAAGCTGCCCAATCCAGCGAACCGCCCCTTTTTAGCCTTGACGCTCTTGAAGTACAATTCATTTTGAACGTCAACAGAAGGCTGTGTGGGGGGCATCGACCCCGACCCCTCTGCTGTTTTCTCAGGCTGAGGCTGAGAGGCAAGGTCCTCGAGCATCTTTCTCTGTAAACTAATTATACAAAAAATTAAATAAATTAAACACAAAATATAAAATAATACTTTTAAAATTAAAAATTGAAATAATACTATTAATATTGAAATAATACTTACGTGGATCTCGGTGGTACGGCCGTAGGTAGACTTCCCAGTCTCCGCGACGAGTGGGTGGGCGAGCTGCAGTCTCTCAAAATAAGAGGGCTCGCGTCCTTGCTCCACCGCCTAATTAGAAAAAAAGATAGTAAAAAATTAATACCACTCATAAAAATTAGGAAAAAATAATAAAAATTCAAAAACTACAGAATTAAAACGAAACTTACAAATCTCAACCTGTGCTCATATATGGACCGAGAACCGGCCCGATGTCTCGACATCCCTTCTCCATCAGGGTCACTACGCCGATTCGCCTTGTTTTTCGCCGACTTCTCTTTGAATTCAGGGGAATCCCAGTACTGGAGGAATTAGTCCCAAATAGACCGTTTTTCACTGTCAGTCCCCATGTCGGTGGCCTTTCCATGCTTGTACCACCTGTCCCTCATTCTATAAAGGACGTCTCTGTTCTCTCGGTCGCATATTTTTCGAAATTCTTCCACATATGGTCATCGTGCTCCGGTGCCCAGACACATTATTTCTGCAATTACAATTTAAATGTAAATATTTATTTATATATTTGATATTAATAAATGGTGAATTAATAAATTAAATTAATACCTTAAACTCCTCGAAGTATGTCTGTTTTCTTGCATCGGACACTAGCCCCCAACTGTAAGCGGTGTGCTCGAATCCACCGCGAAGGATGGACTTGGAAACCTGATTACTAGCCTCATGACCCGAAATCCAATTGTAAAATTAAAACTTCAAAGTTAGTAAAATAATTAGGTTTTAATTAATAAGAAATTGAGTATAAAATATTAAAACTTACGTTGCTTGTGGCTGAACATGCATCTGTGCTTGAACAACCGGATGTTGACGGGAGGAGGATGAGCCCTCAGCAGTCTGCTGTGAGGAGGAGGAGCCATCACCGGGTTGTGAAGAGGTCTCTAATAGAGACCTCGGCCTGAAAATAGGTGGAACCACGGGTCTCAGTGAGGCCCGTCGTCTCCTCCCTTCTTGCCCTCCACGACTCGTTTCCTCATCCCTCGGAGGTTGCCGACTGCCACTGCCTTGTTCGCTCATCTATAACAAAATTCACGAATATTATTCGAAATATTTATAATATTATTCGAAATATTAAATTAAAATCAATGAAATACTCATAACATAATATTCTAAATATAATATTATTCAAACCACTATCCTAAATTAAACTAAAACAAATCCCCTAATATACTAATCTAAAATCAAACAACTAATATTATTCAAACTAGTCAACTAAAATCAATCAACTTATAATATTATTCAAACCACTCAACTAAAATAAATCAACTAATATTATTTAAAATTACTAAACTAAAATCAAACAACTAATATAATTCAAACTACTCAACTAAATTCGATCAACTTATAATATTATTCAATTCCACTAAACTAAAATCAAATGACTAATATAATTCAAACTACTCAACTAAACAAAAATCAATCAACTAATATTATTTAAAATTATTAAACTAAAATCAAGCAACTAATATAATTCAAACTACTCAGCTAAATTCGATCAACTAAACAAAAATCAATCAACTAATATTATTTAAAATCATTAAACTAAAATCAAAGAACTAATATAATTCAAACCAGCTACTCAACTAAATTCGATCAACTAAACAAAAATCAATCAACTAATATTATTTTGTAAAATTATTAAACTTAAATCAAGCAACTAATATAATTCAAACTACTCAACTAAATTCGATCAACTAAACAAAAATCAATCAACTAATATTATTAAAAATCATTAAACTAAAATCAAACAACTAATATAATTCAAACTACTCAACTAAATTCGATCAACTAAACAAAAATCAACTAATATTATTTAAAATTATTAAACTAAAATCAAACAACTAATATAATTCAAACTACTCAACTAAATTCGATCAACTAAATAAAAATCAATCAACTAATATTATTTAAAATCATTAAACTAAAATCAAACAAATAATATAATTCAAACTAGCTACTCAACTAAATTCGATCAACTAAATTAAAATCAATCAACTAATATTATTAAAAATTATTAAACTAAAATCAAACAACTAATATAATTCAAACAATTCAACTAAAATCAATTCTAAACTTAACAAATTCTAAACATGCTTTAAAATTACATTTTAAACGGTAAAAATGAAGAAAACTTACGATTTATTTGTAGAAGATGACGAAACGAGCACTCGGTGGGGACAGATTGACTCTACAGCGACGACACCTGAGTTCTTCTTCCTTTTCCTCTCTTTTTCCTCTTCTTCTTCTTCTTTTCTCTCTTTCTCCGCCTGCATCGGCGGTCTGTTTATATAGGGGGGAAAATTGCGACGGACGCCTGCCCATCAAACGCCAAAACGACGTCGTTTTTGCTAATTTGCGACGGCTTATCCGTCGCAAATTTGAAAATTAAAATTTTGCGATGGACATTCCGTCGCAAATCGGTCAAACGCGACGTTTCCCGAAAAGTCACGCAAAACAGGGTCAGTTTTGCGACGGCAAGTCCTTCGCAAACCAGTCAACGCACCGTTTCCCAAAAAGACGCGTGAGTTCAGGTCAAATTTACGACGGACGTGTCCGTCGCAAAATCGAAGTTAAAAATTGCGACGATATTTTCCTTCGCAAACCAGTCAAATGGGCCGTTTCCCAAACGACCACTTTTAACGGGCCGATTTTTGCGACGGAAATAACCGTCGTAAATGTCAACTTTGACTTTGCGACGACTTATCCGTCGCAAATATAGCCGGTATACAACGAAGGTGGTGGGTCCTAGATTTTGCGACGGACATACCCGTCGCAAAACACTAATATTTGCGACGACTTTACAAAACCGTCGCAAACTGTCGTTTTTTCCGACGGCTAACCAAAATCCGTCGCAAATACACAAAATTTACGACGGATAGTTGGCCGTCGCAAATATTCTGTCGTTAAACCCCGTCTTTTTTGTAGTGGGTTATATAAGAATAAAAAATAAATAAATAAACAAATACTATCTTCTCCCCTAAATAAGGTATCCACTGTGGAAGCATGGAAGAAACAAATGATTTTATTCTCATTTAAAAACTTAAAACAAGCACCACCTTTAACACTATCACAAAATGTCCTAAACAAATTTCAAATGTCCGATCATAATTCATTCATAAGAATCATAACTCACAAGTGAAAGACATCGCATATGTTTTACTTTGTCAAATGCACGAAAGACATGCAATAAAAAAAAAAAAAAAAAAATATATATATATATATATATATATACGATTGATATTAATTTGCATATATTATGACACCAAAACTTTAACTGCTTGAATTATTCAATCCCAAATTCCCAACCAACATTTGATATTCTTAAAAAAAGCATCACAGGAAAAAATTGCAGATTAGGGACAGACAATCTAATTGAAGGAAAAAAAAAACAATTTGAATAAAAAAGTGGGACAGATAATTTAGTGAAAATACTAGATAGAGTCTAGACACATACAATTATCAATTATATAGCACTAGAGAGTAGAGACGGGTAAAGAAATTACTTGTCTCTAAATTTGAGTAACCACCCTTTTTTTATTTTACCCATCTTTAATTTGATATATTTGCATTTTATTTGGGTAATTATTTATCGAAAAATTTTATTTCATTCCGTACTCCATCTCATACTATTAGTACACATGACTAAATACAAATGAGAGAGTTATTTTTGGCACCATTTGCATGTAGCTAGTTAGACAATTGTTAGAAGAATATGTGTACCAACACCCTACTAGTTTTGCTTTTGCCTTGTTCAACAAGTTGGAAAATGACTAATTATTAATCATATATATTTTAAGTTCAGCCACCAAAAAATATAAACCGTGTTTTTGGTGAAATCATTAGCTAATCTTCACCTCATTTGAATGCCCTATTTTTTGCTACTTAATTATAATAAATTATGTGTTAAAGGTATATATACATTAAAAATATAAATGAAGAACTTTCAAAGCATGCCAAGTCAAGTTATTTTTGGTACTTTAGTTAATTATTAATTTCTCAAATATTTGCATCATCATCACAAAAGTCCCGTTAAGAAAAAAAAACCTCCCATCACAAAAGAGTTGATACCTATCTTTTTTATATATTTTAATATAATAAGCTTTACCCGAATGAATTTTTTTTAATCACCTCCATCCAACCTAGAGTTGTTAGCAGCTCGAGAGCTCAATCAAACTGAACTCATTAGTTTCGATATATGATAAAAAAAAAAAAAAATTTAATATAATATATGATGGCTTGAAGGTTCCCTCCAACTCGTTAAATTTATAGCTAGTCGAGTTAAATTCTATTTTCAAATTTATTACAATGTAATCGAGCTCGGCTCAACAAAACTTAATTCAAGTTCAAATTTCAAATATTCTATTTAATTCGACTCGAATAACAACAATATAATCTCACTCATCACCTTCTTATGTAAACTCGGCCACCCCCTCTCATCCTTCCTAGCCATCGCCCAAATAACTTCGGTCTGATGAGGTTTTGGTTGCAGCCTTGCGGCAAAATTTAAAATATAATCATGTTATAAGAAAATTAAAATGTAAAAGAAAATTCCCTTCAAATTACCCAAGAAATGATAAGTTCAATTTTCACATTTTAACAACTTATAAAATTTATTATTCAACACTTCATTAATCATAAATCTTTTAATTATTGTATTCCATAACCTCATGAAACAATATATAGAAAGCTGAAATTTTTAAAAAATAAAAATAAATAAAACTCTCTCCGTCCCGGATCAACTTGCACATTTGTACATACACATTTTGTAAGAAAATAAATTACTTCTCAATAAAGTAGCATCATATATATAAATATGTATATATTTTTGTAAGTGTATATACAAATAAAAAAAAAATTGGAGCAAGCAAATTCTTTCAGAACCGGCGGATATAGTGTGGTACATGGGGTACAAGTGTACCCCCGAAATTGATTTTTTGTTTTAATATTTTTCTATAAAAAAATGTATCCCCAAATTTAATTGATGTCTCTATAAATAGTTTAAATTATATTTTTTACCCTCAGATTCAAAAATCTGGATCCGCCATTGTTCAGAACGGACCGAAAAGATAAATGTGCAAATTCATTTGTACAGATGGAGGGAGTATGAACAAATGAGCAACATGATGAATCTTCCCGCCAACTAATTTGATTATATTCCAATTTGTCAAAAGAACAACCTTTTCCTTCTAACAAAACTATAGGTATAATATAAACACACAAATTATATACAATAAAATATCATGAAACTTAGATGATGACATAATTTAATCATCCAAATCTTTTCACTAACACACATATAAATCAAACTAATCACACTCACAAAACATCAAACCTCTTCAAATGAAGAACAATTCATCAACCCTTCTCTTATCACTAATCCTCATTCTCTTCTTCACAAATTCACTCTCCCAACAATCAAAATCTCCCCCAATTCCAAACCCTAGGCTCTTCAATGCATTCATAGCTCTCCAAGCTCTCAAACATTCAATCACAAATGATCCTAGAGGCTTCACCAAAAACTGGCACGGCCACGACGTTTGCCGATACGCCGGCGTTTACTGCGCGCCGGCTCCCGACGACCCTCACGCCACCACCGTCGCCGGAATCGACCTCAATCACGGCCTCATCACCGGAACATTGCCGGAGGAACTCGCCATGCTAACCGACCTTGCTCTGTTTCACATAAACTCGAACCGATTTAAAGGACGCCTTCCGTACAGTTTCCGCAATCTTCGTCTGTTATACGAGATCGATATCAGTAACAATGTCTTCTCCGGCGAATTCCCCTCGGTTCTCCTCTGTTTGCCGTCGTTGAAATTTATAGACATCCGGTTTAATAAATTCTCCGGTTCGGTTCCCACGGCGGTTTTCGATTTGAAATTGGACGCTCTGTTTATCAACAACAACGATTTCCGTTTCACGATCCCGAAAAACCTCGGGAATTCTACGGTTTCGGTTCTGGTGATGGCGAATATCGATCTCCAGGGGTGCTTACCGCCGGGGATTGGGAAGATGTCGAAAACGTTGGAGGAAATTATTCTGACGAACGCTGGATTGAGCGCGTGTTTGCCTCAAGAAATTGGGGATCTGACGAAATTGACGGTGCTGGATTTGAGTTCCAACGATCTCGCCGGAACTCTGCCGGAATCGATAAGGAATATGAAGAGCCTCGAGCAATTGAACGTTGCGAATAACAGGCTTTCCGGCGAGATTCCGGATTTAACTTGTTCGCTGCCGAGATTGGAGAATTTCACATTTTCCGGCAACTATTTCTGCGGCGAAGCGGCGTCGTGTTTGAGGCTGAAAGATGAGGATGATTCCAGGAATTGTATACCTAATAGGCCTAAGCAACGATCGCCGGAGGAATGCCGTAATTTTTATGCGAAACCGGTGGGTTGTAGTGGCTTTGGGTGTATGCGACCACCGCCGCCGGCGTCTCCACCACCACCTCCGTCGCCACACTACTATCATCCATGATTATACTGTTTTGTCATGACTTACGATACTCTCATTTGACAATTTCTTTTCTTTCTTTATTTTAGTGTTTTACGATTTCTTAATTATGTTGAGAAAAAAAAAAATAATGACGTACAATGAAGCTTTTCGTGCGCTTATCAATTAATCATTTATTAAGACTTGTATATAATGAAATGAGTTTGAGTATTTCCAATGGTGTCAGTATATATATTGAAATGAGTTTGGGTATTTCCTGTGATGTTAATATTCAATTATGAGTAGAATATCGTCTCATATCATAAGTGGAAATGGGTATAATTAGGAAATAGGTCTTGTATGAGACCGTCTCATGATATGAGACAATGAAAATTGGTGTAATTAGGACATTGACTCATTAACACTTTGGTAGGGGTAGGTGTTAATTTGTATTGTCTCATGCAATGAGACGGTCTCATACAAGTTTTTGTCATAATGAGGACATTGATTCATTAACACTTTAATAAACATGAATATTAATTTGTGTTGTCTCATTCCATGAGACGATATCATATAAATTTTTGCCTTCAATTATATATACTCCTTCCGTCACCAAACACTTTTCACAGTTAATATTTTCTCGTGTTTTAGCAAGCAAATTATTTGTTAGTATTTGAAATGATAAAGTGATTTTTAAGGTAGAGTATGATAGATATATCTCTCCTCTATTACAAAATTACTTCAAAATTACTTTATTATTTTAAATACTGATAAAAACTTGCTCACAAAAATACAAAAAAAAGTCAACTGTAAAGAGTGTTTTGAGATGGAGGTAGTATATATATATTTTTTTATCGGAATTTATATTTTGTTGCATTCAATATTTATACCACCACTAAATTACCTATGTACTATGTTATGACATGTATTAAAGATGGTAGACTAATAATTGTGAAGACAAAATGTATTTTTAAAGGATGTCAATTATAATTATTCATTGCTAATAATTACAATAATTCAGTGAAAATATTTGATACGGTTAAACAATGCATGATACTTTTTAAAAACATTAAATTCAAATTGATCGAAGTCCAAACCAATGTTGTAATACATGTATAGCAAGATTAGCTTTAGATTATTCATATGTGGTATGTTCAAAATGAATTAAAAAAAAAAAATGAAAATAACACATTATTTTATAGTATATGTAATAATATAAATTATTGAGTTAGGTAACTAAATAATACAGTGAGATATGCGTATTAGTATCGACTACTTAATTCAAATATATGAATGTGTGTTGCGAATGATATGGATAATATATTCATTAGATGTAACATTTGAACTAAGAAGATAAACTAATAATAGGGAAATTTGGACAAACTTTTACCCCTACCCCAAGTCTTTTGTATAACTATTAACCTCTTCAAGCCACGTATTACGCGGGTATATAAATATTATGTTATTAATTTTAAATTAAATATTTTAAAATTTTAATTCAGTTAGAATTATATTTATCCTTTAATTAATTAATTATTTTATTTTAATTTAAATTTGTGATCTTTAATTAATTATTGTTTTAATTAAATTTATGATTATAGTTTTAAGGAATAGATTAACTAAAAAAATAGATAATATATTTAGAGTGAACGATCAAAATCGATCATTTCTTATATTATGATATAGAGCCACAACCATCTAATAGATGATTTCACTGTAATTTATCTAAAATAAGATACAATACATTAATCAATTGTAATTATAAAAAACTAAAAAAATTATTTTGTAATAGAAAATAAGGAGTTATAAATCGAACTAATACAAAATTAAAGGCTTTAGAAAAGTAAGGAGTGATTTAGAAATAGATTAAAATTAGTGAATATAAATAGTTGAGATTGTAAATTAAAATAAATATAATACCATATTTAGCACAAATCCATGAAACCAAAATATTTCAAAATAGAGGCTTTTGAGAGGTAGGGGGCGATTCACAAATATATATATACTAGCTCTTGAACCCCGCGTATAACGCGGGTTTATAAATATTATGTTATTAGTTTTATATTTAAATATTTCAAAATTTTAGTTCAGCTAGAATTATGTTTATCCTCTTAATTATAAAATTATTTTCTCGTAAGATAAATTTGTGACCTTTAATTGATTATTGTTTTAATTAATTTATGATTATTTTATGTAATACATTAACTAAAAAATTAGATAATATATATAGAGTGAACGACCAAAATCGATAATTTTTTATATTATGATATACGGATGCAACCATTTAATAGATGATTCCATTGTAATTTATCTAAATTAAGACACAATTCATTAATTAATTTTAAATTTAAAAAAACTAAAAAAAAATCATTTTGTAATAGAAAATAAGAAGTTATAAATCGAAGTAATACAAAAATAGAGGCTTTAGAAAAGTGGGGAGTGATTCAGAAATTGATTAAAATTAGAGAACATAAATAGTTGAGATTATAAATTAAGATAAATATAATACCATATATAGCGCAATTGCATGAAATCAAAGTATTTCAAAATAGAGACTTTTGAGAGGTGGGGGGTGATTCACAAATAGATATATAGATATAGAGTTGTGTCATAGTTATGTGTTTGTGTGACTTTAGCAGTTGCTAAAAAGTTTGTAGGATATATGAATCTCACTCTGCTCTCTGGAATTATGTTCTGAATTTATAGATGATGCACTTAACATCTTTGTGAGGAGACAAATATGTTACCGTAAATTATTATGTAAGGTGGTTTATTTTTCTTTCAAGTCATAATCAGATCATTCTTGTATTTATTCATCATATGTGGAAGCCCAATTTTAAATCCCTGGGGTTTTCACGAATTTACATATAGCGGCACTGGTTGGTAACACAACACGTGTCAATGCTTGTGTGGAGCGAGGCCCTGAATCCGTGTATAGACAGACTTCCACATGCCTACTCCCACTTCATTTGGCAGCGGAGTCCGGCCACAGGGACTCGTGCAACTATTTGATGCAACATACCGTCGATGACGGAGTCCATCAACCCTACTTGGATCAATCCAAAATCAAGCTTCTTAACTACACTATCGTTGTCGGGTTTTATGGTGAGTGGGGACTTTAGTTATACACTATACTTGATTACTAATAATTCCTAAATAATTAATGCAGATTGGGAATTGAAAGTGGCATCCGGCTTTGGCTACACTAAAAGAAGAAGGCGACTGCTCCGCCTTGACCAAGATCTGTACATCCGGGATCTCTACGTCCAGTAAGCCCTTTTTCCATTCCCTCTCTATTCTGGCTTTATTAGCTTACTTCATTTTCATTTTGTAACTCTTGCTGGAACTTGCAGGGGTGGCCCTGAGGTGGGGCAAGAGGGGCGACCGCCCTGAGCCTCTAGTTTTTCGGGGACCTACTATACAAATATAATATATGTATATTTTTTTTTTCTCAAAACAAAGTTTAAACTTTATTTTTATTCATAAATTCTATCACTAATTTTTCTTTAAAACTAAAACGATGGTTTTTTTTGTTATATTAGAACTAAACTATGTCAAAATAGTAATATTTATATATATCCATATACATAATAAAAAACTAAAATAAATTTTTTGAAACTGTAAATCTCATTTTAAATTTTATTTCATGTAACATTCAATATATATATATTGAGAGCTTAAATCTAATGAGTAATTAATATGATTTACATATTCAGCCTATTAAAATATCTTATGAAACGTTATTAATTTACTCCCTCCGTCCAATATTAGTAGTCCTACCTTCCTTTTTTTTTTACGTCCAATATTAGTAGTCCTAGTTTCTTTTGGAAAGTTTTAACCCCCACTAACCCAATTAACACTAACAAGGTCCATTTAATATAAATTCATTCCATTAAAACTAAGTCATCTAACCCCAACATTATTTGTTCCCTCCATATTATGCCACTCTTATCTAACCTACCTCTCTCACCTTTCATCTTCCACGAGTGAGACGATTTAGGATTTTTTAAGAATGAGTTCTCCCCATCTCTCCAAAAGGCCCCTTCTCCTCCATTCTCCCTCTTTCGTTACCGATTCCTCCTATGATACTTTTGTACCTGAATCTGATCTTGATTTTGAAGCGGTGGTTGTTGATGTTGAAATGGTGGCCTATTCCGAATATGACGGCGATTTCGAAGCGGTGGCCGCCGATTTCGAAGAGGTGGCCGTAGACCTCGAAGTGATGGCCAATTTCGACCTCGACGGCGGTAATTTCAACCTCGACAACAGCAATTTCAAAGTGGTGGTCACGAACCTCTAAGTGGTGGTCGATTCCGACCTCGACGACGGCGATTTCGAAGCGGTGGCCGATTCTGACCTCGACTGCGGCGATTTCGAAGCGGTGGCCGCCGATCTCAAAGTGGTGGCCGCAAACCTCGAAGTGGTGGCTGATTCCGACCTCGACGATGGCGATTTCGAAGCAGTGGCCGCCGATCTCGAAGTGGTGGCCGTGGATCTTGATGTGGTGGCCGATGTCGATGCCGATTTGGTGGCCGATGTCGATGCCGATTTGGTGGCCGCCGACCTTGAAGTGGCCAATTCCAATCTTGAAGTGGTTGAGCTAGATGATTGGGCAAAAATTTAGGGTCCCCGTCGTGGCCCACAGTGTCCTAAATTATGTCAGTTTATGGTGGATGCATATGCTGTTTGGATCCCGAGCGTTTTACTCCTCCTTGACAGATCTTCTCTGATTTCAGATATATGTGTGCATGTTAAAAACCTGTGGATATGTTAGAAATGTTTTGATATATGGGAGAATGTCTGAAATTTATTGATATGTGGGTTATTCAACTGATATAGGTGCCCTGTGAATCTGTGATGCATGTATAATCTGTTGATATGGATGCCCTGTGATGCATGCACAATCTGTTGATATGGGTGCATTGTGATGCATGTATAATCTATCGATATGGTTGCCATGTGATGCATGTATAATTTGTTGATGTATGTGATGACTGTATAATCTGAGGGTAAGTTGATTTGTGGGTGAAACATGTATGTACATGGGTAAATTGTTGCCTTGTGCATCTTTAATGTCACCACTAGGACTTTTTTCCTAGTTTAGGAGACTTAAATGATGCTTATGGTGCCCTGTGATGATTGTATAATCTGAGGGTAAGTTGATTTGTGGGTGAAACATGTATGTACATGAGTAAATTGTTGACTTATGTATCTTTAATGTCACCACTATTTTTTTTTCCTAGTTTAGGAGACTTAAATGATGCTTATGGTGCCCTGTGATGACTGTATAATCTGAGGGTAGATTGATTTGTGAGTGAAATACTCTCTCTATCCAATATTAGTAGTTCTACCTTTCATTTTTTTTATGTCCAATCTTTAATGTCACCACTAGGAATTTTTCCTAGTTTAGGTGACTTAAATGGTGCATATGGTGCCCTGTGATGCATGTATAATCTGAGGATATGTTGATTTATGGGTGAAACATGTATGTACATGAGTAGATTGTTGTCTTATGCATCTTTAATGTCACTACTAGAGTTGCAGCGGCTTTATGCACAACCCCGTATTTTGGTTTGCCATCAATGCTGTGGAGCAGCATGAATTGAGCAACTACAACTTTCTAGTCTATAGACAAGTCTTTTTTTCCAAGTTGTCTCGTTTGTGGTTGAAGTGTAATGAATGCTGAAATGAATTGTGTGGGGGTTGTTTTTGTATTTAATGATGTGATTTTGGGATTGGGGGGAAAATAAAAAATTTTAATCACACCATCTTTTGTATTTAGGTGGGAAGATACATTTATTTGGGTATATTTGAATTTTCAGATTTTTATTTACTGTTCCAGGTTTTTATTTACAATTCCAGTTTTTTATTTACTATTCCAGCTTTTAAACTGCCCAAAATTTGGAATTTGACTTGACTTGATTATTTTATTTTAATCAATAAATATTCTCTCCATTTGAAATTTGGAGGGAATATTTAAGAGAATCCTACTTTTTCTAATTGCATTAGGAAAAGATTGAATTGACCATAATATGTACTTTAACAATAAAATACTACATTTTCTTAAAACCCGTGTAAAATGAAGTAGGACTACTAATATTGGACGGAAAGAGTACTAAAATAAGCATATATTGTTTATGTATTAACCACGAATTGTGTATATATGGATAATGCGTAAAACATGAACATATGGATCATGCACAAAATTTGCACGGAATGTCCATGTACAAATCATGCACATTTTATATTTTTCTATTATATTTTACATCTGGCGGCACTGGTCGGTAACACGACACGAGTCAAGGCTTGTGTGGAGCGAGACCTTGAATCCGTGTATAGACGGACTTCCACATGCCTACTCCCACTTCATTTGGCAGCGGAGTCTGGCCACAGGGACACGTGCAACTATTTGATGCAGCATACCGCCAATGACGGTGTCCATCGACCCTACTTGGATCAATCCGGAATCAAGCTTCTTAACTACACTATCGTTGCCGGGTTTTATGGTGAGTGAGAATTTTAGTTATACACTATGCTTGATTACTAATAATTCCTCAATAATTAATACGACATTTAATTAATGTAGATTGGGAATTGAAAGAGGCAAAAAATGCATCCAACTTTGGCTACACTAAAAGAAGAAGGCGACTTCTCCGTCCTGACCAATATCTGTACATCCGGGATCTCTACGTCCCGTAAGCCCTTTTCCCATTCCCTCTCTATTCTAGCTTAATTAGCTTACTTCATTTTCATTTTGTAACTCTTGCTGCCACTTGCAGGTGCCAAAGATATGGTCACACTTGAAGGGGTGGCCCTGAGGTGGGGCAAGAGGGGCGACCGCCATTGTAATACCCCGTCCCGTTTTATACCTTTTATATTCCTAGAACCCTTATTTTATATTTTTATCTTTGTTTCTTTATATTTTATTTATTTTGTGTGCTATTTGTGTAATTTAAATATATACCCTTTTTACAAATTCCTAAATTCGTAGAAAGAATCGAACCTTTCAAGCGAATAAAGGACTACGAGAAATTTAATATTCAAGTTTGAAATTAGGATTTCGATCCGTATAATTTATTGATAAAAATATACTTTTATAATTAAAATACAATAAAGTATTAATTGAGTCTTAAATCTGTATTATTTTCCAATTTTGAATTAAAGTTGTGAAACAAACAACCCCTAACTAAAATAAGAAATTTTAAAGAAATATTACTCTTCTTAATTCACATCCACATGTTTTTACCTCCCTTTAAAATTAATTAAAAAATTAAAAGATATTTTCCTATATATACTCACTTCTCTCAGGCTACGGGGATTGTTTCTTCCCCAAATTAGAAACAAGATCAAATCCCTTTCTCTCTCCCAAAGAAAAGAAATCGCCGCCGCCCTCCAATCGCCGGCGCCGCCTCTGTTCTCCGCGGAGCCGCCGCGAATCGCCTCTCTCCTCTCTCCTCCTTCCGCTGCAACGCCGACTCCCTCCATCTCCGCCGCTCGTCCCAGCTCCGTTGCGCCGCCCTCCCCGCCGAGCGACGTCCGCCGTCGCGCCTCCAAGCAGAGCGCCGCCGTCACCAGCGCCACGGTGACTCCTTCCCCTTCTTCCGCCGACGCGACCCAGCGATGCCGCCGTCGCACCACGGCTCCAACCGACGCCTCTCACATCATCTCTCTTCGCATCACAACGCTCACCGCCGTGCACGCTGCTCTCTCGCACCGCCGCTGTCCTCCGTCCTCTCTCTTCGCGTCGCGACGCTCGCCGCCGTGACACCGCCGGCCGCCGCCTTCCCCTATTTCGAATCAACAAGCGCCGCCTCTTTTTCCTTTTCCAGTAAGGTAATTGAAAAATCCCCCTTTCAATTTCTACTCTTTGAAGCTTAATTCAATTCCATCCCGTAACCTTTTCCGTTTAAATTTCCGATCAAATTGACGCCGTTAAACCGGTTGCTGCTGCCGGAATTTCTGGAAATCCCGATCGACGCTGTTAGGCTGTTCGATTCGTTTTTCCGAATTCCCGAACGACGCCGTTAGGCTGCCCAATTTTCGTAAGCAAATTACCGAGTTTCGAAATGACGCCGTTAGGCCGCCCGTTTACCACCTCGAACCAGAATCGTAAGGTTTCTACCTTCGTTTTTCTTCTTTCGTAGATTCTGGAAGTTTGGTCGAGTTGTGTTCGACACCTTGGAGCAAAGAAATCAGAAAAGAAAAACTTACTGTTAGTTTGGTCTAGTATTTTAGTATTATTAGTTGGCTTATTTAGTATTATTGTTTTTGCCCTCTTGTATCATTCTTTGGAATAGGGAGTTGAGTATTATATTTTCCCCTATTTCTTTCTTCACAAAACCGTAAATCGGGACTTTGGTTTAGTGTTTTGATATTAGTGTTCAAATGATGAAGTACTATTGTTATTTGAGATGTTGTAGTATCTTTGGCTTAGTGGACTAGTATCACTCTTGTAGATGTTTGGTATCACTGTTTTAGTGATATGATAATATTAGCATAGTCCTTTAGTATCCTTGTTTCGATGAGTTGGTATTATTGTTGGATGAT
Organism: Ballota nigra; assembly: GCA_947034835.1. Lineage (NCBI taxonomy): Eukaryota > Viridiplantae > Streptophyta > Magnoliopsida > Lamiales > Lamiaceae > Ballota > Ballota nigra. The sequence continues at coordinate 78,023,516 of OX344729.1, read as the reverse complement.
GATTTTCAATTGTTAACACATTTGTTTTGAATCCGTAGACAAATGGAAATTCGTCTTCTACCTTGTGCGACTTTAAGAAAAATTAGAAACACGAGATAAGTTCTTTAAACATCCAAAGCTAATATCAAAATAGTCTCTTGGAAAAATTAGTATAATTCTTTTGTTTTAGAAGTATTACAAATCAATTTTAGAAGTGTTACTAATATTAGAAAAGAAAAGTACTTTTTATAAACTTCTTAGAAAGTCTAAGTTTATTAATAAGATTAGTAAAGGGTTTTTATTTATAAAATATTTATATTCAAGAATCCTTTTAAAATGAGGAATAGAATTCTTAAGAAAGAAAAACCTTTTCTTTAATTTTATTAATATTTTTCTAAGTAATTTCTTATTTTTCTAAGTAATTCCAAGGTTAATAAGTTTGTTTTTCCTTAAAGGGCCTTTATTAAGGACACCACTGAATTTAGTAAATACACCCCCCTGTTACATCACTGAATTCAGTAAATACACCCCCCTGTTACACAACTGAATTTAGTAAATACACCCCCTAATGCACCTCCTCTTAAAAAGGAGTGTACTTATCAAAAGATTGTTTTTGTAGTAATCGAAATAGTCATACCACAAGTATACTAGTAAATACACTCCCTCAATACACTCACCTTTTTGGAAGTGGTGTATTTACCAAAATAGAGTGTGACCCTTAAACAAGTCCTTTTTGAGTTTATAAGACCACAACTTTCTCGATTCTCGTAACACAAACTCTCAAGTTTTCCTAAACGTTTTCAAAGGTCAACTTTTAATTAAATATCTTCCTACTAGGATTCGGTACTAGTTGGAACGCGCACGAGGTTTCCGACCATCTGTTTGTACATCATTCACGGGACCCGGAGTTAACAGGTGGGTGATGATCTGTTGATTGATCTGCTAATAATAACGCCGTGCCGGTATTTTCTGAACTCGACTAAATCAAATAAAAAATATCTAATCCAACATAAATGTAACACCTATCTATATAACTGTTTGGATTATGTGATATAACTATATATGTTATATATTTAACCTGTTGTTTTGTGAATCGATCACCACTGCATGAGTAAACACCTTATGTGAGCATGAATCAGTTCTGTTGTCAATCAAGTATTTTTCTCAGTGAAGTTTGTTGTATCAGTTTTATGGAAAGTCAGTAAGTACGGAGTTGTGATGTGGGTATTTATTTCCGACCTCCGGGGACGCTGTCGTTGGACGCCCTCGGAATCAAGGTCGTTGATTATTTTTCCGGTCTCCGGGGACGCTGTCGTTGGACGCCCTCGGAATCAAGGCTGTTGATGGTTGGAGTTGAAAAGAGTAACTTTGTGGAAGTGGTGCGTGGCCATGTTTGATAATAGATCAGGTGCATGGTCACGGGGAATTATTTATATTGTTTTGAGAAGAGATTTATTATATGTGAAATTGACTGTGGGCTTTGCCCCTTAACGTGAACCAACTTGTGATATTTCAATTATATGATGTGAAACCTGTTGTGCCCAACTGATTATTATGTGAACTTGTTATTTGTATGATATATGAGGTTTGTATTATTATGTCAACTGCTTAAATAAATTTTATATTTTATTAATGAGTATAACTTAATATATTTCGGATTTACCAATCCCATGACGTTGCAAATCACCCATATGTGAGAATTCAATTCTCACGCCCCATTTTCCTAACCCCTTGCAGATTACAATTTCGTGGAGCAAGGACAGTAATAGAGACGACACGGAGTTCCCCACTTAAATAAAACATTCTGTTAATACTATGCCTTATGTACACATATATATGTGAGAGATACTTACTAAAATTAGTCTACCCATTTCTTCCGCTGCATAAAAACTCATCATCTCTCATTTCCGTTATATTTCCTTCAAAAAATTTATAGTTCGGAATTTTGATCACAATAACACTTCGAATTCGATATAATTAATATATATTGGGTTCGGGGCGTTACAGGTGGTATCAGAGCTTATGTTCAAACTTTCGGACCTAAACTCAAAATCATTGTTTTCATCAAAATTTCCTTTTCTTAAAATAAATTTTCTTATCATGTAAGTATAGATCACTAATTAATTCACTTGGAGGGAAATGTGTCTCCTATTACCGTCAGAAGCTCCTCGAAGGTATGTTCTTATTTTATTGCCTTAAAGTTTGTGATATTACGACAACTTGACTTTCATAACAAAACTCCAATCAAAAGATCGCGAACTCGAAACAACACCTACGAGGTGTAGAAAGAACCACGAAATGTCGTTTATAATACTATTGAAATGCAGATAATTAGTGAAAGATAGAAATAAATATATTTGTGTAAATTTATAAATTTCATAAATGATATTATATGATTATTTGAACTATGTGCCTTAATTGTTTAAATAATATTTCTGAATAACTAAAATTTTGACTAGGATTTTTCTTTCCATATAAGAATCCACCTAAGATAGTTATATCCCGATAATTAGAAAACTCTTAGCTAACCTTAGAATCTATAAGTGTGTTATAACCCAGTTCACGAGACTGCGTGCAAAAGCAATAACCACTCCAATATCCCACGAGGAGACATATTTGACAGCCGTGATTTGTTTTGCCAGAAGGGTTACTGAGTTGTTCTCCGTCCTATCGTTGTAAGACTACTCGAACGGACGAGAATAGAAGACCCAGTTCAAAGACCCCACATTTCACTTGGAGACATACCTAGAAAAGTTGACGATGGGTATTTCCGTTTGATAGTAGTGATCAGTCAGAGTGATCAAATCCTTTTAAACAGTTATCCTTTTGATGTAGTCACAAATACATACAACCTAGATGTGCCACCCTTTCCTGACATATAGTAGTAGTCAGACGTATGACCGTTTTACTTAGACCATAATAGCATAGCTTTAACCCACTCCTTTTGTCGCTCGTGGTCCGTACTGATGCAAGGATACGGTGCATTAGAATTATTACTTAGAAGCCTTTTGTATTCTACGACGTAATGTAAGGAGACTGACTCCGTAGAACCAAAACTTTTAGATATATATATACTTATTATGTGCTCACTACTTGTCAATGTGTTTTACTTGCTTTATATATTAAATGTCATATTTTATCTGATTATCACTTAATGACACATTACTAGTTCCTAGAATACTGTGTGAATGTGAGCATTGTACCATTGGGGCCCCAATGCGCAGCTGGTGAATTACGTACCACACGTGGTTACAGTGAACGTTTTGTGTTAATTTTGGTTAGTCCGATTATGTTTTTATAACTTTCTCGCACCTATACATATCGTATCAATATTATTCTTTTCCGATCAGAACCACTTTTAGAATGGCACCAGAACGTAGACGTGGACGACCCCACATTAACCCTATTACTATATCAGTGAATCCTATAGGACAGAACTCACCTTCTCAGGCTGAACCTAAGCCACCTTAGCAAGCCGCGCTAAGAAATGTCTGGAACTACTATGGAAATTAAGAACCGAATTTGAGGTTTACCCCTAACGCTAAGCGATCACCTGATAGAGTCCGATCTTCACACCCTTGAGATGAAAATCTTTGGCATAATCTTAGGCTTTGACTAGTTAACAAAGGACGAAGCGATAATAAAATGCGCAGAATGCAAGATCAACCTCAAAACCCGTAATGGTCAACGCTTCACATTTTGTGAAATCAAGACCAAGAAGGAAACCCGAGTAATATCAGCAATCCAAGCTGCAGTAATATTACGAAATGAGAAATGCCAAGCTTACCTCGTCCACATCTCAGCAGGAGAGAAAGACGACAAGTTGCGCATCAAGGTGCCAATTGTGGATGGATATCTTGACATGTTTTCCGAGGAATTAATCGGGTTACCTCCTGATCGTCAGATAGAGTTCTCCATCGACTTGATACCTGGGGCAGCACCAGTATCTAAAGCACCCTATAGGATGGCTCCAAAGGAATTGGAAGAACTAAAGGAACAACTGCAATGCTTGCTTGAAAAGAAGTTCATCAGGCCTAGTGCATCACCATGGGGAGCACCCGTGTTGTTCGTAAAGAAGAAAGATGGAACTTTCCGTATGTGCATAGACTATCGAGGTCTCAATCAACTGATCATTAAGAACAAATATCCTTCTCCAAGGATAGAAGACTTGTTCGACCAGTTGAAGAATGCTACCGTATTCTCAAAGATCGATCTGAGGTCTGGTTACCACCAGCTAAAGGTCAAGAGCGAGGATATCCCGAAGACAGCATTCCGAACTCGGTATGGACATTACGAGTTCACCATGATGCCTTTCAGAGTAACAAACGCTCCGATAATTTTCATGGATATGATGAATAGAGTGTTTCATCCGTACTTGGAACAAGTCGTCATCGTCTTCATCGACGATATACTCGTGTACTCTAAGAGCAAAGAGCAACACGAAGAACATCTCAAGGCAGTCTTAAAGACAATAAGACGAGAGAAGTTTTATTCCGAATTCAGCAAGTGTGAATTTTGGATCAACTGCTTATATATCGATTAGTACTAGAGCATCTCACTCCCTTGTGTCTAAGAATTTAAGAAAAATTTGAGGATATAGAGTATAGAAGAATAGACCTTAAGTGAAAGTGAACTTTTGAGGAATACAATGAGAACCTAAGCCGAGTGAATTGATTGGATATAGACTTGGATGAACATCAAATAGAAACTGAACTGCACGTTCTTAAGTTGAGTAGTTAGGCGTTATTGAAAACGGACTAGTTCTATGCATAAGAAGGAATATGAAACATGGACATAGTTACTTTCTTTTGGGATAACATAAGATTTTAAGCTTAAGTAGAACTTTTTGTGGAATGAGTAAGCTAGACGTGATCTTAAGTCTTACGTGTTAAGATTAACATTTATATGTTATGGGAATACTTTAGTTGAAAAAGAAAGGACAATTGATTTTTATATATGGGATACATAGTAGACTTCGAAGTAGAGGAAAATTTGCAACTATGTAGGAAGAAAAGTTTGCATGCTTGAGGACTAGAAAACCTTCTAAGTCTTAAATCTGGTAGGGCGACAACAAACTTAGTCGACCAAGAAAACCGAGAAGTTATTTTGGTTTTAACTAATGGAGGACCTTTCAGAAATAAAACCTCTCCACTAAGCCACCCTTTTTGGACCGGAAGTTTTAGAGTAAGTAGTTAGACAAAACTACTTTGAGTGGAGTAAGATATAGTACCAGTTCATCCTAAACCTAGAATTCTCCACACAGTATTGTGCAGATCACCAATGACCTCTAGGGTTGTTGCATCCTCTGGAGATGCCAGAGTGGAAATGGGAGAACATCACTATGGATTTTGTCACCGGATTTCCGAAAACGGTGAAAAATCACGATGCCATTTAGGTTATCGTAGATAGACTTACGAAAACTGCCCACTCTATCCCTGTTATGACGTATACGTTGGACAAGCTCGCCTAACTATACATAGCAGAAGTAGTTAGACTGCACGGTGTACCAGTCTCAATAGTGTCCGATAGAGATCCCGTTTTACCTCCAAGTTCTGGGGAAGTCTGCAATGAGCCTTAGGGACTGAATTGAAATTCAGCACCGCATACCACCCACAGACTGACGGACAATCGGAAAGAACTATCCAGACACTCGAAGGTATGCTGAGAGCTTGCGCTCTAGATCTTGCAGGAAGTTGGAAGAGCCACCTGTCATTTGTAGAGTTCGAATATAACAATAGTTATCAGGCGACAATACAAACGACACCGTACGAAACACGTTACGGGAAAAGGTGTAGATCACCAGTTTGTTGGGATGAAGTCAGAATTCGAAAGATTCTCGAACCCGAACTAGTTGAAAGATCGGTTGAGATAGTCGCAAAGATTAAAGGAAGAATCAAAGCGGCTCAAGACCGTCAGAAATCATATGCGGGCGCTAGGAGAAGAGATTTATAATTCGACATTGGCGATAAAGTATTTCTCCGAGTGGCACCAATGAAAGGCCTAATCCGTTTTGGTAAAAGAGGTAAGCTAAAGTCGCGATACAATGGGCCATTTGACATCCTGAAGAGAATCGGGGATGTGGCTTATCGCTTAGCACTACCACCAGAGTTATCGCGAGTGCATAATGTGTTCCACACATCTACACTCAGGAAGTACATAAGCGATCCAAACCCTGATTTTAATTGTATAGATTTAGGTTTAAGTTGTGACCTGACTTATGAAGAAGTTCTAGTTACTATCCTAGGAAGGAAGTTGCACTTATTAAGGAATCAAGGGATACCATTAGTTCTAGTCCAGTGGAGCCGACACGAGAAATAAGAAACAACTTGGGAAATAGAGGATGAAGTCCTAACCAAATACCCTCAATGCTTAAGTAGTACCTAAGAGATGAATTTGGGGGACGACATTCCTGTTAAGGGGGTGATGATGTAATACCCCGTCCAGTTTTATACCTTTTATATTCCTAGAACCCTTATTTTATATTTTTATCTTTGTTTCATTTTATTTTATTTATTTTGTGTGCTATTTGTGTAATTTAAATATATACCCTTTTACAAATTCCTAAATTCGTAGAAAGAATCGAACCTTTCAAGCGAATAAAGGACTACGAGAAATTTAATATTCAAGTTTGAAATTAGGATTTCGATCCGTATAATTTATTGATAAAAATATACTTTTATAATTAAAATACAATAAAGTATTAATTGAGTCTTAAATCTGTATTATTTTCCAATTTTGAATTAAAGTTGTGAAACAAACAACCCCTAACTAAAATAAGAAATTTTAAAGAAATATTACTCTTCTTAATTCACATCCACATGTTTTTACCTCTCTTTAAAATTAATTAAAAAATTAAAAGATATTTTCCTATATATACTCCCTTCTCTCAGGCTACGGGGATTGTTTCTTCCCCAAATTAGAAACAAGATCAAATCCCTTTCTCTCTCCCAAAGAAAAGAAATCGCCGCCGCCCTCCAATCGCCGGCGCCGCCTCTGTTCTTCGTGGAGCCACCGCGAATCGCCTCTCGTCTCTCTCCTCCTTCCGCTGCAACGCCGACTCCCTCCATCTCCGCCGCTCGTCCCAGCTCCGTCGCGCCGCCCTCCCCGCCGAGCGACGCCCGCCGTCGCGCCTCCAAGCAGAGCGCTGCCGTCACGACGCCGCCACCAGCGCCACGACGGCTCCTTTCCCTTCTTCCGCCGACGCGACCCAGCGACGCCGCCGTCGCACCACGGCTCCAACCGACGCCTCTCACATCATCTCTCTTCGCATCACAACGCTCACCGCCGTGCACGCTGCTCTCTCGCACCGCCGCTGTCCTCCGTCCTCTCTCTTCGCGTCGCGACGCTCGCCGCCGTGACACCGCCGGCCGCCGCCTTCCCCTATTTCGAATCAACAAGCGCCGCCTCTTTTTCCTTTTCCAGTAAGGTAATTGAAAAATCCCCCTTTCAATTTCTACTCTTTGAAGCTTAATTCAATTCCATCCCGTAACCTTTTCCGTTTAAATTTCCGATCAAATTGACGCCGTTAAACCGGTTGCTGCTGCCGGAATTTCTGGAAATCCCGATCGACGCTGTTAGGCTGTTCGATTCGTTTTTCCGAATTCCCGAACGACGCCGTTAGGCTGCCCAATTTTCGTAAGCAAATTACCGAGTTTCGAAATGACGCCGTTAGGCCGCCCGTTTACCACCTCGAACCAGAATCGTAAGGTTTCTACCTTCGTTTTTCTTCTTTCGTAGATTCTGGAAGTTTGGTCGAGTTGTGTTCGACACCTTGGAGCAAAGAAATCAGAAAAGAAAAACTTACTGTTAGTTTGGTCTAGTATTTTAGTATTATTAGTTGGCTTATTTAGTATTATTGTTTTTGCCCTCTTGTATCATTCTTTGGAATAGGGAGTTGAGTATTATATTTTCCCCTATTTCTTTCTTCACAAAACCGTAAATCGGGACTTTGGTTTAGTGTTTTGATATTAGTGTTCAAATGATGAAGTACTATTGTTATTTGAGATGTTGTAGTATCTTTGGCTTAGTGGACTAGTATCACTCTTGTAGATGTTTGGTATCACTGTTTTAGTGATATGATAATATTAGCATAGTCCTTTAGTATCCTTGTTTCGATGAGTTGGTATTATTGTTGGATGATGATTTTCAATTGTTAACACATTTGTTTTGAATCCGTAGACAAATGGAAATTCGTCTTCTACCTTGTGCGACTTTAAGAAAAATTAGAAACACGAGATAAGTTCTTTAAACATCCAAAGCTAATATCAAAATAGTCTCTTGGAAAAATTAGTATAATTCTTTTGTTTTAGAAGTATTACAAATCAATTTTAGAAGTGTTACTAATATTAGAAAAGAAAAGTACTTTTTATAAACTTCTTAGAAAGTCTAAGTTTATTAATAAGATTAGTAAAGGGTTTTTATTTATAAAATATTTATATTCAAGAATCCTTTTAAAATGAGGAATAAAATTCTTAAGAAAGAAAAACCTTTTCTTTAATTTTATTAATATTTTTCTAAGTAATTTCTTATTTTTCTAAGTAATTCCAAGGTTAATAAGTTTGTTTTTCCTTAAAGGGCCTTTATTAAGGACACCACTGAATTTAGTAAATACACCCCCTGTTACATCACTGAATTCAGTAAATACACCCCCTATTACACAACTGAATTTAGTAAATACACCCCCTAATGCACCTCCTCTTAAAAAGGAGTGTACTTATCAAAAGATTGTTTTTGTAGTAATCGAAATAGTCATACCACAAGTATACTAGTAAATACACTCCCTCAATACACTCACCTTTTTGGAAGTGGTGTATTTACCAAAATAGAGTGTGACCCTTAAACAAGTCCTTTTTGAGTTTATAAGACCACAACTTTCTCGATTCTCGTAACACAAACTCTCAAGTTTTCCTAAACGTTTTCAAAGGTCAACTTTTAATTAAATATCTTCCTACTAGGATTCGGTACTAGTTGGAACGCGCACGAGGTTTCCGACCATCTGTTTGTACATCATTCACGGGACCCGGAGTTAACAGGTGGGTGATGATCTGTTGATTGATCTGCTAATAATAACGTCGTGCCGGTATTTTCTGAACTCGACTAAATCAAATCAAAAATATCTAATCCAACATAAATGTAACACCTATCTATAAAACTGTTTGGATTATGTGATATAACTATATATGTTATATATTTAACCTGTTGTTTTGTGAATCGATCACCACTGCATGAGTAAACACCTTATGTGAGCATGAATCAGTTCTGTTGTCAATCAAGTATTTTTCTCAGTGAAGTTTGTTGGTCCCACTAGTTAGATTAATTGCGGAAGCTTAAGTTAAATGTCTTTCAAAGTCTTTTACAAGAGAGCAATAATCAACAAACATTAAGTAAAATAAAGCGATAAAAAACACAAGATGTATAGTGGTTCGGATTGAAAATCCTACGTCCACTCTCCCTTATAACCAAGGGGTCTCACTATCAACCAACTCACAAACTTACTTACTGGAATTGGGAAGTACCAGTTCCTTCTTACAGCCTCTTTAGATTTACTTCAATCTAAAGATCAACCAGCCAACAACCTTGTCTAATAGATGAACAGGTTGTGGTTTCAATAACTCATTTAGAGTAGATAAATATTATGAACAGTAAGAGTGCTTGGTATGGATATCAAAAGCCTGGATCACTTATGCGCGTGTAGAGTCTCTAGAGCTTTTTCTTGAACTGCACTCTTGTATATATAGAGGGGATTTAGGGCTAGCCGTTGGAGGGCTAATCCAATCAGATCCTCTATATAAGGAAGCCTCAATCAATCAATTCCCTAATTGATTGATTGGGTTGGTGGGATCCTTGGATTGATTATCTTCAAATACTTTCCAATCCTGATCATGTTGACTTGATTTGAATCACCAACGGTCAATAGCTTCCTCTGCCTAACTCTGATTCTCTCCAGAGAAGGCAGGACCAGACACCAGGCAACCTCGGTGTCTTCTGGTCCTCATCTGGTCAAGAACCAGAATACTCAGTAGAGTCAGGGGATCAAACTGAGCATCTTTTGTTCTACCAGACTCGTCTGGTCCGGACTCGTCTGGTCTGGGAAAGGTCTTCTGCCTCTGGTCATATCTCATCTGGTGAAGTCTTCTGGTGGAGTCCTCTGGTGAAGTCCTCTGGTGGGGTCTTCTGGTGACTCTTCTGGTGAAGTCTTCTGGTCTGGCAGTTCCCCCTAGACTAAGTCCTAATCTAGATCATCATCTGGCTAACAGGTCCAGATGGTCCTATTACATCTTCTGGTTTGTTTTAACTCATCAAAATTAACAATTTTTATCCTAACAATTTCCCCCTTTTTGATGGAGTTAAAACACTACCAGAACTGATCAAGAATAATAAACTTAAGCAAGAAAACATTAAAGGATAAGACCTTAGAATAGATCTTATCAGGCAAACAATTAAGACAACAAGAGGTTGTCTTTTGAACAGAGAAGATATGAATTTCATTGATAGAAAAGGACAAAGATGATTACAGATTACAAAGCAATTCTGGTCCTACTCTAAGCATATCTTCTGTTATCTTTGGGCACCAGGAACCAGTCAAGAAATCTATCTTGAATGGCCTTCAACTCTGCAGAAGATGATGGGGTGAAGTTTGCCAACACCTTGGTCTTGTACAGTCTCTTCAGCTCAGCCCAGTCAACCTGGTCTCCTGCCATTGGAGTGTTGAGAAAATGGAACTCAGGAGCAGTGACTTCCAGGTTGAATTCAATAGTTGAATCCATCAACTGCTTGTACAAATCTGCATCATATGCCTGTATCCAAGAATGGAAAGTCCTGTTGATGAGAGCATCATCCTCTGGTGGAGGTCTCTGGATGTAATGTTGAATGAACCAGAGAGTCTTGGCCTCTCTCCATTTTTCTATCAAAGGCACAGGAACAGTTGAGTCAAAGGACCCTTCTGTCCTGAGAGGGAGGATGTTCATGACTTCAACAGGCCCTTTTCTCTTCTGGCTGGATCCACTAGCACCAGGAGTGATGCCAGCTTCTCTGCTCTTCTTATTTTGCCTTCTAACATATCGGAGCCTCTGCTCTTCATCTATGTTTTTCCTTATCCTTGCTTGCCTCTCTTCAGGCGACTCTTCCTTGAATCTCTTCTCTGCTTCTTCAACCACAGATTCAAGGAAGCTCTTCTTTACTTTCCTTATCTTCCTCTTTGCAGGTCCAGAGATGGAAATTGGATCCTGCTCAGCTTCGGACTCCTCTTCTGCAGCAAGCTGCTTAGCCATGGAAAGGGATTTGAGCTCTTCCTTCTTCTTCTTCTGCAGCTCAGCCTGGGCCAATGTATTCTCCAGCAGGTCCAGACGAGCTCTATGGCTGAAGAGAGTTTCATTTGTGGTCTTCGCCAGATCAGTTTTGGCCTTCTCTTCCCCCTTTTTAACTTCATCAAGGAGGGGCTCCACTACCTGCCTTATAAGATCAGGCAAGGCAGTGTTGGAGGAAGAGTGAAGATCACGCAGCTGCTTAGCCTCCTCCAGGTAAGCTTTAGACTCTGCAACAAGTCTCTCTTGCTTCTCCAACATCTCCTGGAGGGAGTCTTTCAGCTTGGTAGTTTGAATCATCTGGCTGGCCATCTCCACTTTGAGCACAGAGACAGGTCTCAACTGCTCCAGCACGTGCTCCTGTAGCTGCTTCTGGCTGTGCATGACATCCAGCTTGACAAATAAGCCATTAGCCTTAAAAGAAGCTTTTACCTCTGCCAGAGAAGACTTTAACTGCTTCAGGAAGATTCTCCTCTCATGCCTGATCTGGTGCTCTATCATAGCAGGGGCCATATGTTGAATAGCTTTTGAAAAGCGCCCAATCTGCATGATTTGCTCATTGAAGAAAACTTTCATCTTTTGGAGCACGGCAGGAGACATCTCAAAGTCTTCCTCATCTGAATATAGCTCTGGAGGGAAGACAAAATGAGGACCAAACTTGTAAGTGGGGCCCTCTGGAGTGAGCATTACTCCTCTCTGGATGAGCAGGGTGCGAATCAAGACTTTAGCAGCACCAGGAGTCTCCAGCTCTGCTGGGTTCTGAATATTCATCCTCTGCTTTAGCTCAATCTCCCAAGCAGTGAAGTTGGAGGGACCCATTTCCTCAAGCAACAACATTAGGTCCTCCACATCTTCAAGTCTGGCCTTGCTCCAGACCTTGGCATCAGTAAGCTCTGCCAGAAGTGGTAAGTGCTCCAGAAGAACTGGAAAATGCTCTCTTAGCCAGAGCTGAGCACTTACACTCATACTCTGCCTAATGGGATCCATTTCTGCAGATGAGAAAGTGAAGGGTTTGGGCCCAGAGGCAGAGGAGGAAGGTGCTAAGTCAGCAGGCTCAAGTGAAGCTTCCTCATCTTCACTATCATCGCTGGTTAAACATGTAGGAGAAGGGGGAGGGCCAACGAATCCCAGAGCCATAGAAATGGTTGGGTCCTGGTCTGTATGGGTTTGAGGAGGGTTAGGATTTTGTGAAGTAGAGGGTGTAGGAATGGGTTGCTCTGCACCAGAAGATGATGGAATATCTGGTGCAGAAGGTGTAGGAGGTATCTGGGAGGTGGAAGTGTTTGGAGGGGGGATTTCTGCACCAGAAGAGGTTGAGGGTACCTCTGGTACAGAAGGTGGGGGAGAGGGGTTTGTGGGAAGGTGAGTTTGGATATTTGGGGGAGAAGGTGTTTGGGTAGGAATGGTAGAGGGAGTATATACTGGTGTATCTGGGATAATCTGCTCTGGTGGAACAATAGGGTTACCAGAGGCAGATGGGTTTTGGGGAATATTATCTGGGGGAGAGGTAGAGGGGGAGACAAGATTAATGGGGGAAAAAGATGGAAGGGAAGGGTTTACCTCTGCTGGGTCAACACCAGCAGGTACAGCAGTCTCTGGAGCATCCTCCATCATCTGGGAGGCATCCTCAATTGCCTTTTCCAAGGCCTCTCCAAGATCAGATCCAGAGTCAGGATCCTGAAGAAGGGCTCTCTTGGCCTTGGATTTCCTCACAAGAGGCTCAACCTCTTCTTCTTCTTCCTCCTCTGACGGATCATCCACCAGGAGGGTTTTCTTGGGAGCTCTTCTGCCAGTCCTTGGCTTCTTGGCAGATTTTTTCTTGGCCTCCTCTGGCCTCTTCCTCTTCGAAGCTCCTGCCTTCTTGGCAACCTGACTCCTCTTCTTCAGCACATCAAGAAGAGGGATCTGGTCCTTCTCAGAGGAACCAAAGAAAACAATGGTTGAGGAACCAGTTGCACCAAAGAAAACAATGGTTGAGGAACCAGTTGCTTCAGCAGCTTTCTTCTGGGTCTTCTGCCTATGCTGCTGCTTCTGCCCCTTTGCAGGAGAGGGTACTGCCTGAAGAGGAGGGGCAGGAATGGCTTCTTCTCCATCAGAATCAGGATGGCCATGAGTGGGACCATCCTTTGAGAATAGCACCTTAGACTTGTGAAATCCTTTGCACCAAGTCTCCTTCCATTTCTTCTCTGGAAGCAAGGAGTCCAAAATCAAGGTGAGTTTCGTACCCAACGAAACATTAGCAGTGAAATAAAACTGCATCTCCCCTGGCTGGGAAGGGCAAACTTCCTTGTTAACTTTCGCTTTATTCTTCCTCAAGGCGCCCCAAAAGAACTCTGCCCAATTGCATTGGACGCCATCATACAAAGCCCTCATCACACACATTCTTCCATTAAAGATCGCATCTGTGCTGTGATTCTCACACATCAACACCTTTACAACTATGTCAAAAAGTACCTTGTACTTTTGCCTCAGATGCTTATCCAGAAATCCCTTCGTGATATTCTGGCAAGAGGAACAAACAAACAGTTTGAAGGAACCCACAATATCATCATCCTTGTAGGTTAAAGGATCCACTCCTTCCGCCGAAATGTTTCCAAACAGGGCACATAAATCATGTTTGGAAAACACCAAATCTTCCTTGTCAATTTTTGTAGAAATATGGTCTTCGTTGATCTTCATTCGAACCAAAAACTGGGCCGCATAACCGTCAAGAGTACGAAAATCTCTGGGAATGGTGGAGATCAACTTCTCAACTCCGGATCTCCTCAATAGTTCCAGAATAGCAAGTGCAGACGGGTTCTTGGTGGTGTAGAAGTCAACCACCATCTCCGTTTTCAGTTTCTTCATCATTAATTCATGGTCAAAATTACACGGGGAAGTCATATCTGTGAGAGAGAGAGAGAGAGAGAGAGAGAGAGAGAGAAAGGAAGAACTTTGCAGAGAGAGGTTAGGGTTTGAAAGTATGAAAACATGAAAGGACAGATTGAAAGGAAATGTGAAGTAAATAGGGTAATACGCGTGGCTTGAGTAATAAATGAAGTGTGAACGCGTGTAATTTCAAATTTAATTGAGGAAACAAAATCAATTTAAGCATTGATTGACATTTTGCACAGTGATTAAATCCGATGGCCACAAAGAAAGACAAGATACATATTTAATCTGGTGCGTTGGCATAGTCATTGGGACGAGGCATAAAGGGGTTTTGTGGCAGTCAAGAGAAAAAGCGAAATGATTGCCTAGACCCTATACCCTAGTCTTAAATACACTCCGAAGTTGAAAGGTTTTGAGTGTACTTACTAATTTGAAAAGTGTATCCCAATGATCAGAGGCAAGAGAAGTAAAGACATACCTATCACCTGATATTGTAACCAGATGATACCACAGCTACATCTCCTCTGATGGAGCTCATCTGGTCCTGGTCAGAGAAGATTTTGGACAATTGACTCAGCACCTTATCTGGGACAAGTGTCACCTGGTGCATACCTCATCTGGTACCTCTCTGATATATCTAATCTGCAGGTATGTTAGTGTTGAACGAAATAAAGAATATGCAATAAAGTATAAATAAAGGATACTTCTCTGATGTTCCCCCTAAAATAAATCTGTCTCTGGATCCAACAATCCTAACTCAAAAGCTAACTCTCTGAATCTGGTCTCAGCCAAAGGCTTGGTTAATATATCTGCTCTCTGCTTCTCTGTTGCAATCTTTTCCATCCTTATATCTCCCTTCTCAACATGATCTCTGATAAAATGATGTCTTATATCAACATGCTTACATCTGGTATGAAGAACTGGGTTCTAGGTGATTGCAATGGCACTATTACTATCACAGAATATAGGAATATCCTTGGCTCTAATCTGGTAATCCCTAAGCTGTTGACTAATCCAAAGTAGTTGTGAACAACAACTCCCTGCAGCCATGTACTCTGCCTCTGTTGTTGATGTAGCAACTGAAGTCTGCTTCTTAGAGAACCAGGATACCAATTTATTCCCTAAAAATTGGCATGTTCCACTTGTAGATTTCCTGTCTATTCTGCATCCACCATAGTCTGAATCTGAATAACCACTCAATTCTAAATTGTCATCAGCAGGATACCACAATCCTAAATTCACTGTTCCCTTAAGATACTTCAATATCTTCCTAGCTGCTTCCAAGTGAGTCTTCTTGGGGTTAGCTTGAAATCTGGCACAAACACCTACGGCAAAGGTAATATCTGGTCTGCTCGCAGTCAGATACAAGAGAGAACCAATAAGTGCTCTGTACTGAGTCTGGTCCACACTCTCTCCAGACTCATCTGGATCCATGTTGAAATTTGTCATCATAGGAATCTTGGCTGCTTTGCTAGATCCTACTCCAAATTTCTCTAACATGTTTCTGGTGTACTTAGCTTGATTAATAAAAATTCCCTTCTCTGATTTCTTAACCTGCAGACCCAAAAAGTAATTCATTTCTCCCATCATGGACATCTCAAACTGTCCCTGCATGAGCTCACCAAACTTGTCACACAGCTTCTTGTTAGGGGATCCAAATATGATGTCATCAACATATATTTGGACCAGAAGGATGTCCTTTCCTTCTTCTTTCCTAAACAAGGTTCTATCAATCTTACCCTTAGTAAAACCATTGTCCAGAAGAAATTGAGATAGAGTGTCATACCATGCTCTGGGTGCCTGCTTCAGCCCATAAAGAGCTTTCTTAAGCTTAAACACCTTGTCACCTTGTTCAAAACCAGGAGGTTATTCCACATACACTTCCTCAATGAGAATCCCATTAAGAAAAGCAGATTTCACATCCATCTGGTATACTTTGAACTTCATGTGAGCAGCATATGCTAAGAACAATCTGATGGCTTCTAGTCTGGCAACAGGAGCAAATGTCTCATCATAGTCTATTCCTTCAGACTGAGAATAGCCCTGGGCCACTAGCCTTGCCTTGTTCCTAGTAATGACATCATTCTCATCTTTCTTATTTTTGAAAACCCACTTAGTGCCTATCACCTTTTGATGTCTTGGTCTGTCTACCAGCTCCCAAACATCCTGTCTGGTGAATTGATTCAACTCCTCCTGCATAGCAACAATCCAATTTGAATCTTTCAGTGCCTCCTTGATATTCTTGGGCTCAATCAAGGACACATAGCAACTGAATAAGACAGCTAAGTTAAGAGTTCTCCTAGTCTGGACACCCTTAGTTGGATCTCCAAGGATTAGGTCATTGGGGTGATCAACCAGGGTCCTCCTTCCCGTGGTCTTGCCTGGTTGATCATCTTCTGCAGTACCTTGGTGATTATCACTACCTGCAGAAGAGCTTCCCCCTACAGGAGTTCCAACCTCTTCTGGTTCTGCTCCTTGTGAAGGCTTCTGCTTCAGAGAACCAGGAGATGGGTCACCATCTGAATCTGAATCTGAATCAAGAACAGGTGGATTGACTTTGATAACTCTGGGAGTAGTCTGATTCTGGGTCTCATCAGAAGACTTAGATTCCACCTTGAACTCAAAAGTAGATTCATCAAAAACAACATGGGGTGTTTCCTCCACACAAAGTGAATTCTTATTAAAAACTCTAAAAGCTTTACTGGTGCTGGAATATCCTAAAAATATTCCATCAACCACTTTAGCATCAAAGGTTCTTAATTTAGATTTCCCATTGTCATGGATGAAACACTTACATCCAAAAACATGAAAATATGAAACAGATGGGGTTTTACCTTTCCATACCTCATATGGAGTCTTATTATGTCTCTGGGCAATCAGGCATCTGTTCTGAGTGTAGCAAGCTGTATTAATGGCCTCTGCCCAAAATCTCTGTGGAGTGCTGTATTCTGCCAGAAGTGTTCTTGCAGCTTCTTTGAGGGTCCTATTCCTCCTTTCTGCTACTCCATTTTGTTGGGGTGTTCTGGCAGCAGATGTCTCATGAAAAATCCCATGATCCTTGCAGTAATCTGCAATGTGTGAATTAAAAAACTTTGTTCCTTTGTCACTTCTGATTCTTACTATGCTCTGGTTCTGCTCATTCTGAATCTGCTTGAAGAACTCTGGCAGCTTAGTCATAGTTTCATTTTTCTTAAACAAGAACACTACCCAAGTGTATCTTGAAAAGTCATCTACTATCACTAAGGTGTACTTCCTTCCACTGAAACTAAGAGGAGAAACAGGTCCAAACAGGTCCATGTGAAGTAGTTGAAGTACTCTGGTTGTGGTTGTGCTCTGGACATCCTTAAAGGAAGTCTTGGGTTGTTTACCCTTCTGGCAGGAACCACAAACCTGATCCTTCTTAAACACTTCATTAGGAAGACCTCGAATGAGACCTTTTCTGGCAATCTTGTTCAGTGTTTTGAAGTTAAGATGACACAATCTCTTGTGCCAAATCCAGCTATTCTCTGCAGATCCTTTTGCAACTAGGCAAGCATTTCTTGGGCAACTGTTAAAATCTGCAAGATAAATGTTACCCTTCCTCAAGCCTATTAGCAAAATATCATTATAATCAGAAGAGAAAACAGTGCATGAATCACTAGAAAACTTCACTGAGTATCCCTTGTCACAGAATTGGGATACTGAAAGCAGATTATGCTTGAGTCCTTCAACATAGTAAACTTCTTCTACAGAGACTCCATTGAAGGTCAACTTTCCAACTCCTCTGGTGACGCCATAGTTGTTGTCACCAAACATCACTCTTGGTCCATTCAATGGCTTGAAATCTTGGAGATTATCTTTCTGGAAGGTCATGTGCTTGGAACATCCACTATCAATGTACCAGACATGGTTGCTTGAAAATCCTTTCTCCAATGGACTCTTATCTACCTGCAGAGAAATCAATTAGGTCCCCTACTAGTGCTGGGTCCTGATTGGTTAGTTGCAGGTTTTGTAGGAATCCATAGATAAAGATCATCCCTTGATGGATAAGGAGATCTTATCTTCCTTCCAAATCTATCTACCAGCACATGTCCTCTGACAATGACATATTGAGCTACTGGTCTGATAAGGACATCTTTCCTATAAACAGGTCTGGTGTACCTTTTCTCAAATTTGGCCTTTGGAATGGCCTGCCTCAAAGACATGGTCTTAAAGGTCTGGTTGTAAGGGTACATCCTAGAAGAACCATCTCTGGTGTCATAACTACCCAGATCAGTTGGTTTTCTATAGATGGGTCTGGAAGACCTCCTCTGGTTCTGATAATTAGACTGTCTCTGGTGGTTATAGTTCCTTTGAGTATACCTATTCTGGAATTGATTCCTCTGAGAAAATTGTCTATGGGGTACCTGGTGCTGTTGAACATTGTTCCTTCTCTGGTAGGTCTTACTCTGGTTGGTATTCCCCTTTCTTGAGTGCTTCCCTTGAGGTCCCCTAATCTGGTTAGGTTCCCTTCGAGGATTACTCTGGGGTCCTCCAACTTGAGTAAGTTCTACTCCTTGGGACTCATTGTTCACAGGACCATTAATCTTTAATGGTTCCCCTTTTTGACACTTATTCTCTAGCATCTTCTCTTCCAGAACAGTCAACTCTTCTGGACCATATGTTATGTGATTAGCAGAGTGATTCCTTTTCCAATCAGGATTGTGAACCACCTTGTAACCATTACCAGTCAAGTCTTTATCATCCCAGATTTCTACCAATTTACCAGCTCTTACAGACTTGTCTTTATTATAAAAGTATTTATGAGTTTTAGAGGAAATTCCAGAATATCCTAAACCACTCTTATCACAGATGCGCTGAGAAGACTCTGATATGATAGATACAACAGATGGTATCTTAGGAGCTTCTCTGGGCATGAGTATCTCCTCTATGCTATGAGCAACTTGTTTTCCCTTGATAAGAGTCTAGTATTTGGCTCTAAGTTCAATGAACTCATCTTCTTGAGAGTTCTTTTCTTTCATGAGTTGATCTACCAGAGTATCTCTTTCTGTGATCTTATCCTGAAGTTCAGAGACTTCTTTGGAATGATCTTTCATGAGTTCTCTGGTGGATTTATGCTCATGAGAGAGAGATTGAACTTCAGCTCTGAGCCTACCATTCTCTTTCTCAAGTTTTTGACAAAGTTGGACACAATTTTGGAGATCTGATAGCATTTGTTGCATATCAGACTCTCTGGAGTTACCAGATGAATTAGAGGATTCAGTACATTTGGAATTTGATAAAACTAGAGTAGTTTCATTTACCTCAGTGATGTCTGCCATGAGACACACATCATCATCTGATCCAAAGTCAGAAGAAGAAGAACTGGAACTAGTATCCTCCTCCTCTGCTTCTGCTAGCAATGCCCTCTTATCTGCATATCTCCTATCTCTCTTGATTCTTTTCTCTTCTCTTTCCCTAGGAGTAAGCTGAGGACAATCATAACTGTAGTGACCAGTCTTGTTGCATGTGTAGCAGGCATTGTCTCCTCTGGGACTAGGACTTGTCTCTCTCCTCCTCTGGTTGTAGTCTGATCTGGCTGGACTACTTTCTCTCCTCTGGTAGTCAGGTCTGCCAGAGCTACCATCCCTCCTCTGATAATCTGATCTCCCAGAGTTGCCAGGGTTGTCATCTCTCCTCCTCTCTGGAGTTCTGAATCTGGTCTCCCTTGAGTCTCCAGATGTCTTCTCCTTCTCTGCAGGCTTGAAAGAACTCTTCCTGTCTCTGGTAGACTCCTTCCAATGCCTTTTGTACCTGCCATACTTTGAACTCATTTTATCTAATTTACGAGTTAGAAGTGCTACCTGCTCCTTAAGGCTCAAGTCATCTGCAGTAGACTCCTTTGGCTTTACATCAGGCTTGAGAGTTGAAGAGAATGCAACTCCTTTCTGGCCAGAAGAGGAAACCTCTTCTGTTTGATCCTCTTCTTGAAGATCATACTCGTAAGCTTTGAGATCAGACAACAGAAGATGGTGATCCAGAGTGTTGAGATCCTTGTTGTCCTTGGTCACAGTGACTTTAATTCTCCACCTGCTTGTTAGTGAACGCAAGATTTTGCTATTAATTTCTTTTTCAGAGTAGGTCTTACCTAAGGCACTAGCCTTGTTCAAGAGGTTTGTGAGACGCATATCCAGCTGGTCAATGGTCTCGTCTGGTTTCATTTTGAAGGTGTCAAACGAGTGTTGAACAGCCTGGAGCTTGTTATCCTTAATCTTCTCTGTTCCTTCGCAGAGAAGTGCAAGTTTGTCCCACATCTCCTTCGCAGTGACACAGGTTCTGACCTTCTCTATTACCTCCTTGGTGAGAGTGTTGATGATCTCGGTTCTTGCCACCTGGTCCAGGTTATATAACTTTCTCTCATCATTATCAAGCTCATCTTTCTTTTTGAGGATTTTCTGCCTGGGAACTCTATCCTCTGCAGTTTTCTGGGCAGCTTCACTAGTTTCTTCTCTGGACTCAGACCTGCCACTATCAATAGGAGTCCAGTAAAATTGGATGGGGCCACTTTCAACCACATCTAACATGCGGTGGTGAATAGCTCCAAGATGATTGCTCATCATGAAACTCCAGTGGCTGTAATCCTCAAAAGAGAATTCTAGGAGCTTACGACTCTTGTAAGAAGATTTTGCAGACATTTTGATAAGAAATTTAGGGAAATAACAAGAACTTGAACAAAAGCACTAAAGAGCAATGGATCTGCCCGGTGACCACCAAAAGCTTTACAAAGCAGTGGTCGTTGGACACACTGCTCTGATACCACTTGTTGGTCCCACTGGTTAGATTAATTGCGGAAGCTTAAGTTAAATGTCTTTCAAAGTCTTTTACAAGAGAGCAATAATCAACAAACAATAAGTAAAATAAAGCGATAAAATATACAAGATGTATAGTGGTTCGGATTGAAAATCCTACATCCACTCTCCCTTATAACCAAGGGGTCTCACTATCAACCAACTCACAAACTTACTTACTGGAATTGGGAAGTACCAGTTCCTTCTTACAGCCTCTTTAGATTTACTTCAATCTAAAGATCAACCAGCCAACAACCTTGTCTAATAGATGAACAGGTTGTGGTTTCAATAACTCCTTTAGAGTAGATAAATATTATGAACAGTAAGAGTGCTTGGTATGGATATCAAAAGCCTGGATCACTTATGCGCGTGTAGAGTCTCTAGAGCTTTTTCTTGAACTGCACTCTTGTATATATAGAGGGGATTTAGGGCTAGCCGTTGGAGGGCTAATCCAATCAGATCCTCTATATAAGGAAGCCTCAATCAATCAATTCCCTAATTGATTGATTGGGTTGGTTGGATCCTTGGATTGATTATCTTCAAATACTTTCCAATCCTGATCATGTTGACTTGATTTGAATCACCAACGGTCAATAGCTTCCTCTGCCTAACTCTGATTCTCTCCAGAGAAGGCAGGACCAGACACCAGGCAACCTCGGTGTCTTCTGGTCCTCATCTGGTCAAGAACCAGAATACTCAGTAGAGTCAGGGGATCAAACTGAGCATCTTTTGTTCTACCAGACTCGTCTGGTCCGGACTCGTCTGGTCTGGGGAAGGTCTTCTGCCTCTGGTCATATCTCATCTGGTGAAGTCTTCTGGTGGAGTCCTCTGGTGAAGTCCTCTGGTGGGGTCTTCTGGTGACTCTTCTGGTGAAGTCTTCTGGTCTGGCAGTTCCCCCTAGACTAAGTCCTAATCTAGATCATCATCTGGCTAACAGGTCCAGATGGTCCTATTACATCTTCTGGTTTGTTTTAACTCATCAAAACTAACAATTTTTATCCTAACAATTTGTTGTATCAGTTTTATGGAAAGTCAGTAAGTACGGAGTTGTGATGTAGGTATTTATTTCCGACCTCCGGGGACGCTGTCGTTGGACGCCCTCGGAATCAAGGTCGTTGATTATTTTTCCGGTCTCCGGGGACGCTGTCGTTGGACGCCCTCGGAATTAAGGCTGTTGATGGTTGGAGTTGAAAAGAGTAACTTTGTGGAAGTGGTGCGTGGCCATGTTTGATAATAGATCAGGTGCATGGTCACGGGGAATTATTTATATTGTTTTGAGAAGAGATTTATTATATGTGAAATTGATTGTGGGCTTTGCCCCTTAACTTGAACCAACTTGTGATATTTCAATTATATGATGTGAAACCTGTTGTGCCCAACTGATTATTATGTGAACTTGTTATTTGTATGATATATGAGGTTTGTATTATTATGTCAACTGCTTAAATAAATTTTATATTTTATTAATGAGTATAACTTAATATATTTTGGATTTACCAATCCCATGACGTTGCAAATCACCCATATGTGAGAATTCAATTCTCACGCCCCATTTTCCTAACCCCTTGCAGATTACGATTTCGTGGAGCAAGGACAGTAATAGAGACGACACGGAGTTCCCCACTTAAATAAAACATTCTGTTAATACTATGCCTTATGTACACATATATATGTGAGAGATACTTACTAAAATTAGTCTACCCATTTCTTCCGCTGCATAAAAACTCATCATCTCTCATTTCCGTTATATTTCCTTCAAAAATTTTATAGTTCGGACTTTTGATCACAATAACACTTCGAATTCGATATAATTAATATATATTGGGTTCGGGGCGTTACAGCCATGGGACCCTAGGTTTTCGAGGACCTACTATACAAATATAATATATATTTTTTCTCAAAACAAAGTTTAAACTTTATTTTCATTCATAAATTCTACCACTATTTTTTTTAAACTAAAATGATAATTTCTTGTTATATTGGAACTAAACTATGTCAAAATAGTAATATTTATATATGTCCATATATATAATAAAAAATTAAAATAAATTTTTTTAAACTATAAATCTCATTTTAAATTTTAGTTCGTGTATCATTCAATATGTATATTGAAATGTGTATATATATATATATATATATATATTGAAAGAACTTAAATCTAATGAGTAATTAATATGATTTACATATTAAGCCTATTAAAATATCTTATGAAACGTTATTAATTTACTAAAATAAGCATATATTTTTTATGTATTAACCATGAATCGTGTATATATGGATAATGCGTAAAACATGAACATATGGATCATGCAAAAAATTTGCACGGAATGTGCATGTACGAATCATGCACATTTTATTTATATTTTTCTATTATAATAACTACGCATAATTATTGAATATGAAATATAAAAAATAATGTGCAACACACTTGATACCATAAAATATGATTTATTTTTATTTTTATTTCATGTAATATTCATTCAACAAAATGAAGTTTTGTCCTAATAAAAACTTAAATCTAATAACTAGTTAATATAATTCATATATTTTATATATTAAAATGTCTTGTGAAACTCTATTAATTTATTACAATAAACATATAATTTGTATGTACAAATTGCATAATACACACATTTGGATCATGATAAAATGTGCATGCACGGATCGTGCACGAAATTTGCATAATATGTGCATGTACAATTCGTGCACAAAGTGTGCATTTTTCACTTGTTTTTATCGTATTATAATATTTGCACATAATTATTATATTTGAAATATAAAAATAACACAAATTTTATTATTACTAATAATTCTAAAATTATTACCATTATAAATTATTTTAGATTGTTGGAAATATAAATTTAAAAACTATATTGTGTGTCCTTGTATTTATATCAGGTGATGTTCTCTCTATCTTCACACCAGTAACTGCTCCTGTCAATTTTGACTTCGTCCTTCGGCATACAAAAGTTTCTCACCTCTATGCCCAACAAACTTATTGTGGGTCTCATCACTTTTCACATCTCCCTTCTGTGCATGATGCTTTCCTTTTGTGCTGCGATCTTTCTTGTGGCTCATTGATACTCCAAGTGGTTGCTTGGACTAGTGCTAGTGTGGGCTGCCTCCAGTGTTTGCATTTATGCGCCTGCGGTTCCCCTTTCTCAAGCTTCTCATTTCTAACACGTGTGGTTCGGAAACGTGATGAAGATAATCAAGAGGAAATCTGTCCGTGCTGTTAATGAGGCAGTGTGATCATAAACTCTCCGTTTTATTTTTCAGCTACAAACATTCTATCTTAGACTATTGTTTTTTGTTATTCAGAATCTCCAGTTTGTTTCTTTTTGTGTTTACATGTATTTATCTCAGAATGGCAAAACTCAAACATAATGACATTCCATATTTTTAGAGTTTTGTGCTAATCTGTGACCCATCTCACAAGTTTTTGTCATTTCTTTTTTCTTTTTAGTTTCATACAAATAGAGTGCATGTATATTACTAATAATATTGTTGTCATTACTACTATACATATAGTTACACACAAATTCGACTAAGAAAAAATCTACAACTTCCTTTAGATACACAAAAGTTCAAAATGCGTGTTCAACAAATCTTTTTAATTCCTTTATTAATTAAGTTATATGCTTGATATAGATCTATTAATGATGCTAAAATTAAACTTCCTTCAATGTATAATTATGATTTTGGAAACAAAGTTTATATGAACATGCGATGTGTATATGTGTGTGTTTGCGCGTAAAACATTTAAGCATGTATATGTATAATTATAAATCAATAATAATTATAAAATAGATATATAAGTTGCTAATTAATTTATATTAGTTCTTGAACCCCGCGTATTATGCGGGTATATAAATATTATGTTATTAGTTTTAAATTAAATATTTCGAAAATTTAATTCAGTTAGAATTATATTTAGCCTCTTAATTAATTAATTATTTTATCTTATTTTAAATTTGTGACCTTTAATTGATTATTGTTTTAATTAAATTTATGATTATAATTTTAAGGAATATATTAACTAAAAAAATAGATAATATATTTAGAGTGAACGACCAAAATCGATCATTTATTATATTATGATATAGAGACACAACCATTTAATAGATGATTTCATTGTAATTTATCTAAAATAAGATACAATTCATTAATCAATTGTAAATAAAAAAAACTAAAAAAAATCATTTTGTAATAGAAACGAAGAAGTTATAAATCGAACTAATAAAAAAATAGAGGCTTTAGAAAAGTAGGGAGTGATTCAGAAATAGATTAAAATTAGAGAACATAAATAGTTGAGATTAAATTAAGATAAATATAATACTATATATAACACAAATGCATGAAATCAATGTATTTCAAAATATAGGCTTTTGAGAGGTGAGGTGGGGTGGGGGGTTTCACAAATAGATATACACAATTAAAAATTAAAGATGAGGGATTTTTGCATGCATTTGATGGATCGTGTCATTTTTTTTTAAGTTGCAATACATTATCACTTATTAAGTAATACCCTCCATCCCAGAATGTTGTTTACACTTGGGTTTGACACATTTTTTTTAGAAAAATGAGAGTACATATATGATTGTGGAGTTAAATAAAATAATGATAACTTCATGATTTATTGATTTTTGTGAGATAATTTTTTTTTCTTTTTTGGGGTGTGAACAAAATTTTGGAATATCTATTTAAGGTAAATGTGAACAAAATTTTGGGATGGAGGGAGTATCTCTATGCTTATAAAGCAAGACCCCTGTGAAAATTCAACGTGTTAAAGTGTATATAAATATTGTGGCATTGCTTTATAAATGTAAAGTTATTATTTAATTAATATATTGCAAATTGAAAAAAAAAAAAGCCACTTAAATGGAGTGCAACTTGTGCGTACAAGAGCGTGGGCAACTCTTTCTTCGAACTCACGAGGCATTAATTGAAAGTGGAATCAATATTAGGAAAAAAAACTGTTTTTTTTTAAACAATAACATGTTTCAAATAAATCAACACGAGCAAATTGTATTGAAAATGTTATCCACAAAGAACGGATGTTTGACCCAATAATGAGGGCTAGAGTAGTTCCTAACATTCTTCACCAAACGATAACCATTGTATTGACATCACGACAAATCCATCTAACACGATAATGTGTGTATCGTCTCAATTGTCTTATACATTCCTCCACAATGTGGGTATCAGTCTCAACTTGTATGTTGCCTTTTGAACTCAAGAATTTGAACATATCAATAATTGGTGAATTCCTCAATTTGAAAATGAATATTAATGCAAATTATTGCAGTATTCTAGTTTTGAGATCACACATCAACAACTTAATTTGAGTCCTAAATCATAAATATAGAGTTGTGAAACAAAACTATACTTTCAATTGTTGTTGTACTCATTCTATGGATCGACATGTTCTAATTAAAATACTAACACGTTTGCTTAGTGGTAGAGATGTGAAAATGGTTATGACTTATAGAGGCAATCCATTTAGATCAGAAAAAATAGAGGTTAGAGCTATAGTAAGTCCGCTTAAATCAAGACTTTTTTTTCCGGGTCCATTTAGGGGGCGCTTGGTTAGTCATTCTTCAATAGTAATGAGAATAAAAATTTATTTCCATCTATGCCCTCGTAATAAAAATGATATGTTAGGGGAAGAAGTGTTCCAATGGTGACACCATTGCTAGTGTCATGCCCCAATTTTGAAATAGAAGTTGACAACAAATGGTTGTTGGTGGAGGAAGAGGGGAGTGATTGAGGAGGATGATTGTAGGAAGAGAATATGTTAATCAAAATTGAGTAGTGATTATCTTATTTAGGAGGAGAGGTAGTGATTTTGTTCTCATGGACCATGCCAATTACACTAATTTTCAATCTCATTCTCATTACCATTGAAGAGTTGTTAACCAAGCGCCCCCTAGCTTGAACGGAAATGATCATAGTCTACTAGTGAACACCACATGCCCACCTTATATGTTGTGATGTTACATAAATATATAGGAATGTCCACTATTATTTAATTTTAATATAATTATATGGTAATTTACCAAGATTTGTTCTATTGTTTGGTAGATTTGAGATGAAATTGAGGGGCGCTTGGTTAGTAACTCTTAAATGGTAATGAGAGTGAGTCTAAAAATTAGTTTAATTATGAGAGTTCATTAGAACAAAATCACCGTCTCTCCTCCTAAACAAGGTAATCAATACTCCATTTTTATTACCTTATTTCTCTTCTACAATCATCCTCCTCAATCACTCCCTTTTTCCTCCACCAACAATCACCAACACACATTTATTATCCACTTCTATTCCAAAATTAGGCATGTCACTTGCAATGCACCCACCATTGGAACAATTCTTCCCCAACATATCATTTTTATTATAGGGCATAGATGGAAAATAAATTTTCATTCCCATTACAAATAAAGTATTTTTAACCCAGCGCACCCTGAGTTAAAGATGATAATACTTTGTTCACATAAAAATAACATATTGAGCAGGAGTAATGCTGATTATTATAAAGTTTGTTATATGTTAATGAATGCATGATTTTTATTTATTTTTAAATGTTTGCTTGATGTAATTAGATTCGATTAACAATGCACTAGTTTTATCATCATTTATCATCATTTATCATTCAATTTTATATGTTCAGTTTCTACTTTATCTTTGCCATGTTTTGTACTACTTGTTCTTTTGAATTTGAAAAAGAAAAATTTATTTCTTATTTTTATTCACGCAATCCAGTAATAATAAAAAGAGCATTCAATCCATTATCCATAAGTAATAACACTGATGGATTCACGAAGTGAGATAGCTCTATTCATAAAAAAAAAAAAAAAAAAAAAACTAGGAGTTTTATCAATTAAAACTCAGGAAGATACAAACTCCATCAATGCAGGGACCAAAAATTTATTGATACAAGGCCTGGAAAGTTTAGGATTCACCACTTTTATAATTTATAGTTATCCAATTATATTTTTAAAGATCATAATTCAAAAAAAAAAAAGATATATTATTTTACGTCATTGGAAACAAATAAGAAAATAAAATAATAAAGTATAAAAATAAAGAGTAAGTCTTGTGTGCATGAGATAGTGAAATAATGTATAAATTAAGTATGACACATTAACACTTTGATTGGGGTGAGTGCTAATTTATGTTGTTTCATGTCATGAGACGGTCTTTGCCATAAATAAATAAATAAGAATATCTATAATACATCAAGCATGACCTTAATATTTTTAGTGTTAAATTGATACTTCATATCTTTTGGGTCTATAGTTTTCTATAGGGTGGCAAAATACGGTCTAAATCGAATAAACCGACCAAACCAAATCGAAATATAAATTTTGGTTCCGTTTTCGGTTTATGGTTCGGTTTACGGTTTCGTAATTTGAATTTTTTTATTTCGGTTTACGATTTTTACGATTTAAAAACTATATAGACCGAACCGAACCGAAATATTTTTAATAATAACAATAATAATATATTATATGTATATTAATATTCACTAAATAAATATTTAATAGCTTATATTCTAATATAATATAATAATATTAATATTAGATAATTTAGATTCACGCATAAAAGACTTAAGTTGATTTGTGTTTTGCATAAAATACTTGAGGAGTAGTGTTTTGTGTTGATTATATTTTTCAAATTGTTGCTTAGCTTTTGAAAACTATTATGTTGATGTCTTTATTGGATTATGTAGTAGGGTTATTGATTAATTTTTGCTTAAATTAGAATATAAATGTTGACATGTTGCAAATAATTAAATGAAACATGTGTATTGATGCTAAAAAAAATTTAACTGATTTAAAAAAAAAAGTGTAAAATATTTCGGTTTGTACGATTTGGGACCGAACCGAACCGAAAATTTTCGGTTTGGGACCGAACGGTTTTTTTTAAATATGGTTCAGTTTTTGGTTTATAAAAAAATTTCGATTTGGTGTTCGGCTTGACTAATACGGTTCGGTGACCGAACCGACCGTTGCACACCCCTACTTTTCTATTTCCTAGGTCTTGAAACGTTAGAAAAACTCTTTTAAACTTTAAATTGATAGTTGTATCATCTTTTAGATCCAAAATTGATATTATTCCAAAAAAAAAAAAAAAAACATTACTGAGGACAAAAATGACTTTCAGTTTAAAAATGTTTTTTTGGGCTGGGCTGGTTTCCGAGATCAGACCCCAGCATGCTGAGCGATATAATAGGCCTAGTAAAACACAAATGGGCCCAATTGGGCCTATTATCCCGAGCAGGCCCAAATCTATAACCTAATGAGAACGATTATAAATCAGGGAGAAAACCTAGGGTTGTTTGAGCGCATTCTCATAACGCAGTAAGGAGTTTCTCTCACTAAGAGCCGTCGCTCTATCCTTCGAAGCTTGCTGCTCCGCAACCATGGCCGTCGGGTACTCTCTCTCCCTCTGATTTCACACATTTAGACGTCGTATTGAAATCTAGGTTGCTGGTATTGTGCAACTTGCTTCTGTTAAGATGCTTAATGTTGTTGCTTTTCTGATTTGACGCAGTAAGAACAAGAGGATCTCCAAGGGGAAGAAGGGAGGCAAGAAGAAAGTGTGAGTGTTATTTTTTTTCTTTTTTATTTGATTTTGTGTTTTCATTTATCGTTGTATGGAATTTTGCTGTGTTTTCGACTTTGTGACATTGCTGGTGATTTTTTGTTTTCATTTTAGTGTCGATCCGTACGCAAAGAAGGATTGGTATGATGTCAAAGCTCCATCAGTTTTCTCAGTCAGGAATGTTGGCAAAACCTTGGTTACTCGTACTCAGGGTACCAAGGTACTTTGTTGAATAAAGCTCTGAATCTATTTTTGATTGTTTGGTTCTGTTGTCATTTTAATAATTACATTCGTTATTTGTCTACATCGTTTATAGTATTTCCTTTTGATTTACTTTTCTGAGCATTTCTGCCTGTTTCTTAGATGTAAGCTACAGTTGAAAAAATCATTCTTTTGATTAGATTTTTAAGATTATACGCATATTAAGGACTAGTGTTGGACATTATTGCTAACCCCACCCACAAATGATAAACATTATGTGTCTTGTGTCTAGTATTTTAGTATTTTGGATAATTCTTTGGTTTGCTGCTCTGGTTATTTTGCTATTATGGTTATTATAGTATAAGAATGATATTTTGAGCCTTGATTTTGTAGAACTTATATGACTAGCAGTGCTATTTATTCTGTAATACATACTCTGAATTTAGGTTTTGTTGCCCGTTTTCTCTGTACTATGTGTTTGACTTGGGCTCTCTCTTTATTCATGTGCTATTGTGCAAGGTGGGGTCTGAAGACATCTTGGAATTATATTTTGCTTTTCATTTTATCAATATGCAAAATTATGGGATTCTTGAACTTTGTTTATAGTTAGATTTGGTTGCTTGGAACATTTCTCTGTGAAACTTTGTCCCTGCTATTTTGTTTTTAATGATTAGTTTATATAATTCTCTGTCAGATTGCTTCGGAAGGCTTGAAGCACCGTGTGTTTGAAGTGTCCTTGGCGGACCTTCAGAAGGATGAGGACCATGCCTTCAGAAAGATCCGTTTGAGGGCTGAGGATGTTCAAGGCAGGAATGTTCTGACTAACTTCTGGGTATGAAGAAGCTCATAATCTTATTTCTTTTATGTGTTTATTATATGCCCTTGATGATATTTTATTGACTGATGTTTTCCCTTGGTACTTTCAGGGAATGGACTTCACCACTGATAAACTGAGGTCGCTCGTTAGGAAATGGCAATCACTTATTGAGGCTCATGTTGATGTCAAGACCACTGACAATTACACTTTGAGGATGTTCTGTATTGGCTTCACCAAGAAGCGTGTTAACCAACAAAAGAGGACATGTTACGCACAGTCCAGTCAGATCCGTCAGGTATAAACCGGATTCTTTTATCAATGGACTCGCATGCACTGAAATTCTATTGAATTTGTATCCTGTTTATTGTGGTATTGACCTCTGATTATTTATATCTTTCTGTAATTGTTCTAGATCCGGAGGAAGATGAGGGAGATTATGGTTAACCAGTCACAATCTTGTGACCTGAAGGATCTGGTTCTGAAGTTCATTCCTGAGGCAATCGGAAAGGAGATTGAGAAGGCGACTTCCGGCATCTACCCGTTGCAGAATGTGTATGTCAGGAAGGTGAAGATCTTGAAAGCTCCCAAATTTGATCTCGGGAAGTTGATGGAGGTAATTCACCATTTTGCATTTGTATTTCATTTTATTGTTTTACTATCAACACATTCTCTAATTTATTTTTTTCTGTAGGTTCACGGTGATTACAGCGAAGATCTTGGGCAGAAGATTGAGAGGCCAGCTGAAGAGCCAGTGGCTGAGCCGACGGAAGTAGTTGGTGCTTAGATGATTTCTCCCTAAGCTTCCTGAGTTATGAGTTGTTTCTGTTTGCCTCGATTAGGTCATATTTAACGAAGACAGGAACTTGCTTCTTCGAATTTCATCGCTCGAGTTGTTTAGGAAAAAGATTTTGCTTGCAAGAGACTACAATAGATAAAGCTTTGCTCCATTTTCAGACATTTTGCTGTTAAATTTTGTGCTCGTGTTTAAATTTGGATATTTCTTAATACTTGAATTTGTTCGATTAATCTTCACTGCTGCATTTTTATATGATTTTGTTTTTCTTAATGTTAGTCCATATGATTTATGGCGAGTAATTTCCATCTAAGCGTTATTGGTTTTGAACTTAAATTGATTCGTGGGGTATGTGTTATTGACAATTTGGCACTTAAATTGATTCCCATGTTTATTAGTTTCTGTAGAGTTTGTTAATAGTAGACGCAAGGGATAATATCATTTGGTCTTTGTTTTTTATTTTGTCACTTTAAAGGTTTTTTGACAGTTTGTTTCTAATCAAAGGAATTATAGACATATTAGTATAATAAATGCTTGAAATTCTATGAGTTTGAGCATATTATAAACACAAATTTCAAGACAATTATCACACAAATCAATTTTTGCATGCAAATTAACTCCTAATGTGTAGTTACTCGAATTTGAGCGAAAAAAAAGATCATATAATACGTATAAACCTAAAATAATCCTAATATTTAATTAATATTTTTGTGTGTGTTTGTGAATGAGGAAATGAAGATATGTGATTATTTTAGATTTTATAGAGGTATTTTATGATTTTTCACTCCAAATTCGAATGACAATGGATTTCAAAACAATTAGCGTGCCAAAATTGATTTGTGTGATAGTTACTAGAAATTCATGTGTATAAATTATTAATTTTACAAGATTTCATGCTTTATTTATACTAAATTAACTGATTGTGCTTAGTTGTCTAAAAGGTGGTGTATTTTTTATTTGGTAGGAAATGGAGAATTTTTGGAAGCAAAAGTCAAGTTAAAGATTATTTATGTCAATTGAAAGATCAAACCACATGAAGGACATTGAAAAGAGAGTTATAACGAAAAACGTTGGAGTCCAGGACCTCAAAATAATTGTACAACTACATTACAATTATACATCAATTAATATTCAACCAACTTTATTATTAATGATCAAATATATTTTCAGAGTGGGGCAGTAATGTATTCTATTAAGTCAAAGAAAAAGAAATGACCACACATATCACAAAAACCTCCTAATCATTCAGCACAAAGAAGAAGAGAAAGAGAAATTTCGGATTCAACACATAAATATATTGTGTGGACCCATCATGTAAGGTTTAGGTGGATTGAAAACGTAAATCTTGTGAATTTCCAAACTCCATTGAATCGGGTTCTCCTTCTTTCCATATATCATCCCCAGAATTTGGTTCAAGTTGAAAACCATCAAACATGGTTGCTTCAATTTTAATATTCTCATCCTTAACCCACAGCTCCGACCATAAATTTATCAAAACTGCACAAATTAAAAGTAACAAACCAAATCAGATAATCCATCCCATAGAAATGATCAATATATCCCTCAATTTTATTCCTTTTAACACTAATATACAAATTTTTTCATTAAAACCGAGCAAATCAAATCTGAGGGAGCAGTAGCTAACACCTATTTATTTTCCGAGTCATTCAAAAATTATATGGTGGAATAAGGTAGGCGAATCTCCAAATTCGGCCCCAATATTTTTGATAAACGTAATTAATCAAGAATAAACTCCATTGATTAATAGGAACCGAAGAAGAGAGTATTGGACAATTGAAAGTAAAAGAAATAAAGGACGTACCTGTTGAGGACCTAATAAAAGCAGCTAAAGAAATACTTATCAGCCAAACACAATGTTTAATGGCAATCCTACGGGCACTAGGTTTCCTCTGCTTCAATACAGAATTTCAATTTCAACGAATCAATCAATCACTAAATCCAAAAGACCCATAAAGTTTGTGTTTTACAAAAACCTAATTTACCGAGTAAATTATCAAATGCAAACGAAATAAGATTAAGGAATTAAAATAAAATCTCACTACTCAAACCCCAAAATCCTCTAAACAAACCCCATAATTTTAAAGACAAAAATAGACATAAATAAAATGACTAAGTTATCCTATAAATATATGGAATGAATCATACTCTAAATTTATGTTGATTTTCACTTTAGTCCTTCAAGCCATGTAATTTCAAAGTTAGTATTTTAACTTTTAATTGATCTTTTTTTTTTCTTAAATTTTTTTAACCCGAAAAAAAAATCTAAAAATATGTTTAAAAATGTATTAAATATTTAAATAATCAAATTAAATAAAATTAAAAAATCCTTAAAATTTTGAAAAACAAAAGAAAATAAATCAACTAAATCTTCAAAATAATTTAATTAAAACAAATCCATTTTTTTTTTAAATAAACTAAAAAATAGTTAAAAAGATCAACTAATCTTAAAAAATAACTAAATTAAGAAAATTATTTTAAAAAATCTTAAAAATTCAACCGAAGCTAAATAAAAATAAAATTTTAATTAATTTTTTAGTTTAATTATTTATGATAATTTAATTAACATTTATAAAATGTTTTTCTGATTTTATTTATCTTTAGTCTTTTCCTTTTTGAATATTTTTTATTTCTTTATTCTTTTTTAAAATTTAATTTGTTTAGATTTAGATATTTTTCTTATATTTATGTAGTTATTTTATTTTTCAAATTTTCGTTTTAATTGATTTTTTTAGATCTTTTTTATTATTTAATTTTTGTCAAATTTTATTTAGGTTTAAATGATTTTAAAGAAATTAACTAATATTTTTTTAAAATTATTTTATTTTCTGAATTATTTTAAAATAATTGTCAAATTTACTTTTAATTTTTTTATTTAAATATATTATACAATTTAATTTATTATTAAAATTGTCTTTATATTTATTTTATTTTTTGATATTTCTTTAAGATATTTATTTTGATAAATACTTATTTAGAAGATTTATATTATATATTTTTTTCAATATGTATTTAATTTTTAATATAATTTATTTTATTAAAACAAAGAATATGAAAAAAATTAAAAAGTAAAAAATGAATGATTTTATTGAGAATATGGAATTGTGAGAATTTTTAGTAAGTGATGTGGATTTAATGGAATTGTGGGAATGTTAATGGAAGAAAGATATTATAGGAATGAAATGGAGTATGTTTAGTAATATATGTTGATTTTTTAAATTTTAATAGTATATGTTTAGTAGGTGGGATAGATTTAGAAGATTTTGGAATTTGAATAGTGGTGACGGAGGCCCTCAAAGAGAGAATTGAGGGCTTCCAAAAATTGACGGGCAAGTCCGCCTAAGTAGGGCGGAGCTCACTCGCCGTGAAAAATGTGTTCGATTGGTGGGTGTTGGCACGACTCGCCGTCTCTAGACGATAATTGACAAGTCGCCTCAGCATCCCCAGCAGGACGGATTAGCTTCAAAACTGATACAGAGGTCTCAAATATATAGAACCCCCTTGCTTTCATTTTTCTCCTTCCTAATCGATGTGGGATTAAACTCACAATACCTGAGGGATTTTTAGGGGCGTTAGAGGAGGAGGAGGAGGAGTGGCACAGAAGGGAGGAAGGGGAACTGGAATTGCAGGAAACCAGTAATCTGCGGCCGCCATTAACAAAACCTCTTCCTTGATTCTCGAACCCAAATCCAAGGGTTTTACGGTTTGCTATCAATTTTGTGGGAGATAAACCCCATCTAGAAAGATAGTAGGTAGTATTTTATATGCTGTTTGCTTTGTATATTAATAAGTCTCGGTAATTCGTGAAACTCGATTAAACCTTGTTTGTTACCATGTTTGTAATTAGGTGAGATAATGTACACGGGAATAGTTCACGCGTGGTAAATTTATTCAAGTGTTTATTACAAGTGATAAACTATAAGTGATAACTCTTATTTCGTGTTTGTTATTATACATTATTTAATGGGATAACATAGTAAATGACAAATATATTCCTCATTTACACTAATCTATAGTATATATAAATATATAGTATATATAAAAGTGCCAAGCAATGATAAATAATTTTTTGACGGTTTTGCTCCTGACTTATTTTCTTTAATACATTTTTAGCCTTGAATCAAATCAAATGACGAGAGCCTCTTTGTCTTCCCATTCCAAATGGTTGAATCTTTATTATCGTGTCGATGTCGATGATCTCCGTTGCCTAGGGTTTAGTCATCTGTTGAGTTTCTAAAATATTTTAATCACTTGAATCTTTACCGTCGTGTCGATGGTGTCTCCGATGCCTAGGGTTTAGTCGATCCTATAGTAGAGTGTTTGGGAAACAAGAGAGTAGAACACGTGTGGTGGCTCAACAATGGAATTGTTACGGTGGCGTCGCGTTTCCCCGGGACATGACACATCTCCTGGTGGCAAGGTTGGTACCTCGCGATTAGCGGCGGAGTCAAGCTTCAAACAACGATGAACGATTGGGGTCCGGAACAACGATGACAGCACCAACAAATGGCGCATTACGATAATGGTGATGGTTCTTGCCCCTTGGCTCTCATACTGCCTACCACACGAGAGCTAGCTTCCCAGGTCCTCTATTAAATCTCTCTGATATATATACATATATGTGTGTGTTTGTGTCTCTGTGTGTGTATTCTCAGTTATTTGTTCTTATTTTTCATTCTATTTCAAATTTTTGTTCATGGTGGTTGAATAGTTAAGACAATTTCAATTTCGTAAGTATTTGGTTATCCTTTACTCTAATTTTTACTAGATTTGATGATGTGATTAGGATAATACAACTGTGATATTTGTTAATGTTGTTGGTAGTGAAGAATTCACTATTTACTTTAAAACAACATGAATTTGCCCTTTCTTCTCATTAACCAACACTTTATGATCAAATGTTGTCTTAGATGTTTTAACATGCAGGATGAAGATCTAGAAGGATCTACAAGGTTCTGTAAAACTTAATGTTGCAGTGAATGTTGCATAACATTGGTTGCAACGTGGGCAGTTACGGGTTCCAGAAGGATCTACAAGGATCTACAAGGGCCTACACGATCCAGACTTATCCAGGACGTTTTAGAACAATCTAGATCAGGCGGTTGCATCAAGAAGCATTAGGAATAAAGATAAGAAACGTGGGACAACTTGAAGATCATGGAAGCGGTTACTTGAAGGAGTTATTTTTGGAGTGAAGACTTGCGCCTATAAATAGAGGCCGAATCTTTCAGTACCAAGTGTGGAGTAAACGAGTACACCTACTCTAGTGTTGATCCTGAGTTTAAAGGTGATAGAGCAGTTATTCCAACATTTATGTTATACTTAAAAGTAGAGTTCTTCTCGTATAACTTGCGGTCGAACCTATATCCATAGATAGAGAGATCATAGATATAGAGTGAGACCAATTTTGACGGTGTATTATGATATACACTTAGCCAATTTAGATTTGATAGGTGATATCGAATCTTGTTTTCGTTGTGAACGATCATACTCTTCACACAACTTTTGTATCACTAATCTTTTTATAGTGAACCTTTCGCCGTAAGGCTAGCACAAACTATTTAAGATAGTTTGTGTTAAAAAGTATTCCCTTTCGCAATTGTGTGTTTAAGTCTTCCGCTGTACACGTTTTATATTATGATTTTCCAGTTTGTTGTAATATTTGCTTTAACATTTGTTACAACATCTGCACTTTATAACACACACACACTTTCAATTGGCACCAGAGCCATAAACTTAATATACTAAGTTTAGATCCTGAGTTTTTAAGTGTGTCTTTTGCTATGGAATATCCTGTAAACACCCCACTTAGGCCTCCCATACTAGATGGTAACAACTATGCCTATTGGAAACCTAAGATGTGTATGTACATCAAGTCAATTGATGAACGTGCTTGGAGAAGTGTTCTGACCGGCTGGGAATAGCCCAGAAATCAAGCAGATGATGATGGCGAGACAAGAGTCAAACGGGAGATTGAATGGACAAATGAGGAGACCACGACGGCAAGCTACAATTCCAAAGCTCTCAATGCTATCTTTACCTCTGTTGATGTATCTATGTTCAAGATTATATCAACATGTACCACGCTAAAGATGCATGAGAGAGGCTTCAAAAACATTGCGAAGGAAGTGGAAGTGTTCGAAAGACCAAACTTCGAATGCTTGGGACCAAGTTCGAGAATCTGAGGATGAAGGATGATGAGACGATCACGACTTATAATGAGAGGCTGAGTGAAATTGTCAACGAGTCACACGCACTTGGTGATCCTATTTCCAATGTACGAGTTGTACACAAAATTTTGCGATCTGTTCCTAAACAGTTCGATGCAAAAATTTGTGCTATTGAAGAAGCCAAGGACACTGACACTTTGAGTCAGAATGAGCTTGTAATTATTCTCAAAACATATGAGATGAACACAACTCAATTTGATGATACAAGTGAAGGAAAGAAGGTTGTTGTTTTCAAAGGTGAAACATCTTCTAACACTGAAAATCAGCCCTTTGTGACTGAGGTTGAGTCTGATGAAGATGTTTTAGACCAATGTTACAACACTCCTGAACACATTGCCCTCCTTACAAAGAAGTTCAATTCCTACCTGAAGAAGAAACTGAACAGATCCAGAGGAAATGCCCAACAGAGGACACCTTTCAACAACACACCATCAGACCCAGAAAAAAGGAAGGATCAGAATTAATCAAGGCAATTCAGAGGTAATAAATCAAGGTATGATCCTGAATTTAGAAAATCAGTTAGATGTGATGCATGTACTGGATTTGGACACTATGCAAATGAGTGTGCAAATACCAGGTTAAGACAGAAACTGAATTTTAATGTTACCTTTAGTGATGACTCAGATGATGATGAACCTGAAGGTTCTAAAGATAAGGAATTAGCTTTTTCTGCAAGAATTGATTATGATGATTCTTTAGATGATGATCTGGATGATCTAGACACTGATGCTGTTTCCAATGTTATAACATCAGAAATAACATTTGTCAAAAATCATTTAGATTTGAACTGTTTTAATGGGTGTGTTGATGAGACAGGTTCTAATGACATAAGGAATGATGATTCCAGTATAGCCAAAGAGAATGATGATCTCAAAGTGACTGTGACAAAGTTGGATGTCATTCTAACAAGGAAGGATTTAGAAATTTCTAAGCTAAAGGAAGAATTGAAAAATTATACCTTAAGTTTTAAGAAGTTTTCTAAAAGCTCTTCCATTGTAAGTGATTCTTTCACTACTGAACAGTCTAGTAAACATGGTTTAGGCTATTGTGGTGAGACTACTTCAAAATATGTGAATAATCCTGTAAAATTTATCAAGGGAAAAACTGAACTTTTTGCTGAGACAAAAGTACATGTGTTTGATAAACCTGTTAGGAAGTATATATGTCACTATTGTTCTGAAATTGGTCATATTCGTCCTTACTGTCAAAAGATGAAAATAGATCAGAAAATTCAAAAAGTGTTGTCTGAAATGTCTTCACATTCTAAGAAACATTGGTCAAAATCTGCTAAGAAAAAAAAAGAACATGTTACTTATAATGTTGTTCAAACTTCTCTGAAAGCATGTGTTCCTGATCTATGGTATTTTGATAGTGGTTGTTCTAGACATATGACTGGTCATGTTAACTATTTATCTGACTATGAACCCTGTAATGGCGGAATTGTTACATATGGTGGTGGATCAAAAGGTAAAATCATTGGAAAGAGGACCTTAAATGTTGAAGGTTTTCCTAAACTTAAGAATATTTTGCAAGTTGATGGTTTACTTGCTAATCTTCTTAGTATAAGTCAACTATGTGATGACAATTTGCATGTTGAATTTGATAAAGATTCATGCTATGTTCTAAATAAGGATAATAAGTGTCTAATAACTGGAAATAAGTCAGCTGATAATTGTTATCTAATTGGAACAAACAAAGTATGTCATTTGTCAAATTGTGATGATAATGTCCTATGGCATCAAAGACTTGGACATGCAAATTATAGATTCATGCAAAAATTGGTTAAGTCTGAAACAGTGAGAGGTTTACCTAAACTGAAGATTATCACACCTACTGTATGCGGTTCATGCCAAAAAGGTAAGCAGGTAAGAATGTCGCATAAAATGTTATCACATTGCATGACACATCGCTGTTTTGAATTACTGCATATGGATCTTATGGGTCCTATGGAAACTGAAAGCATTGGTGGTAAGAAATATTCACTGGTTGTGGTAGATGATTACTCTAGGTTTACCTGGATTGAGTTCTTAAGAGAGAAATCTGAAACATTTGATATTTTTAAAATTTTTTACAAAAGATTTAAAACTTTCAACTTGAAAGTAAGCAGGATTAGGTCTGATCATGGTAGAGAATTTGAAAATAGCATGTTTTCAGAATTCTGTAATAAGAAAGGAATTGTCCAAGAGTTTTCTTCTCCTAAAACTCCACAACAAAATGGGACAGCTGAAAGGAAAAATAGAACTCTTCAAGAAATGGCAAGAGTAATGCTTACTTCAAAAAATCTAGCAAAGAAATTTTGGGCTGAAGCATTAAATACAGTATGCCATATTGCTAATAGAGTTTATTTTAGATTTGGAAGCAACAAAACCCCATATGAGATCTTGAACAATAAGAAACCGAATGTGAAATATTTTCATATTTTTGGTTGTGTGTGTTACATTCTGAATGATAGGGATCAACTGCATAAGTTTGATTCTAAGAGTGATAAAGGTTTTTTCTTAGGTTATTCTAGAAATAGCAAAACATATAGTCTATAACCTTAGAACTAACACTGTTCAAGAATCTGTGAATGTTGTTTTTGATGATGACAGGAATCTGATAGATGGAAATGACACTGAAGATGTGACTGAAGTTACTGATGTTCCAAGAGAATCACTGAAAATAGAGAATATTACACCAAATGTCACAACATCTGGTTCAACATCCACTGCAGATTCAGTTGATACTTCACAGAACAATCAATATACCCCAAAGAAGAATCCAGCTACTTGGATTACAAAAAGTCATCCTTCAAATCTGATTATTGGAGATGCTTCAGTTGGTGTTCAAACAAGAAGGAGAGTAAGTGCAAACCGTGTTGATATGGTAAGGTTTGTATGCATGTCTTCAATATGCAATATTGTGAATGCTCATTGTTACTATTCTGAAATTGAACCTAAAAATATTACAGAAGCATTAAAAGATGAAAATTGGATTAATGCTATGCATGCGGAACTTAATTAGTTTGAGAGGAATGATGTTTGGTCATTAGTTCCAAAACCTGATAATGTCAATGTCATTGGAACTAAATGGATCTTTAAAAACAAAACTGATGAGTCTGGTAACATAATTAGGAACAAAGCTAGATTAGTTGCACAAGGTTACACTCAAGTTGAAGGTATTGATTTTGATGAAACATTTGCACCTGTTGCTAGGATAGAGTCCATTAGACTATTACTAACAATTGCATGTTACATTAACATTAATCTTCATCAAATGGATGTAAAAGCTGCATTTCTGAATGACATATTAATTGAAGATGCATTTGTTGAACAACCTAAAGGTTTTGAAAACCCACAGTATCCTGATCATGTGTACAAACTAAAGAAAGCCTTGTATGGTCTCAAACAAGCTCCTAGAGCTTGGTATGGTAGACTTACTGACTTTCTGTTGCAATTTGGTTTCATAAGAGGAGAGGCTGATAGAACCTTGTTCATTAAAAATTCTGGAGAAGACTTATTAATAGCTCAAATATATGTTGATGATATTATTTTTGCTTCAACTTGTAACATTATGTTAAACAAGTTTGTTGAAGCAATGACAGCAACATTTGAGATGAGCATGGTAGGTGATTTGAATTACTTCCTAGAACTTCAAATCAAACAAACTGATAAAGGTATTTTCTTCTCTCAGAGTAAGTATGCAAAGAATTAAGTGAAAAAGTTTGGTTTAGAAAGCTCAAAAGTCATGAAAACTCCTATGGGATCTACACAAAAGTTGTGTAAAGACACTGTTGGTTAAGATGTTGATCCAACTTTGTATAGATCCATGATAGGTAGTCTTCTGTACTTAACATCAAGCAGACCTGATATTATGTATAGTGTTTGTGTTTGTGCTAGGTACCAAGCTTGCCCCAAAGAGTCTCATTTGAATGCAGTCAAGAGAATCATAAGATATGTGGCTGGTACAACAGATCTTGGTATATGGTATACCAAAGACACAAGCAGTACACTTGTTGGATATAGTGATGCAGACTGGGCTGGTGACATTGATGATAGAAAGAGCACGAGTGGTGGTTGCTTTTACATGGGTAACAATTTGATTTCATGGCATAGTAGAAAGCAGAATTGTGTATCACATCTGAGTACATTGCTGCAGGTAGTTGCTGTACACAACTTCTTTGGTTGAGTAAAATGTTTAGTGATTATGGTTTAGAGAGTGACATTTTAACTGTATTTTGTGATAACACTAGTGCTATCAACATTTCGAAAAATCCAGTTCAACACTCACTTACTAAACACATAAGTATTAGACATCATTTCATAAGGGATCTTGTAGAAAAGAATATTGTGAAGTTAGAATACATACCCACTGAAAATCAATTTGCTGATGTGTTTACTAAAGCATTAAACCATGAGAGATTCTCATTCTTGAGGAAATCTCTTGGTATGTGCACAATCTGAGTAACTGAGAAGCGGATGTTGTTATGTCTGTTAAAACATCTATAACAACATCAGGGTATCTGCATGTTCTAATTAAAGCTTGTTCTTGTATTTTGTTTCATAATTTCTTTGTAAAATAAACCTGAACTAAGTATGTTTGTTGTGTAAAAATAAAGAGGAATCACTCTTCTCAAACGCATAATAAGTTTTTGAAAAAACACATCAAGATATAACTAATTCACTGAGTAACTATGGAGCACTGAGTTCGCTACTACAATGTCTTCTTTTCAAAAGGTGATTAGTAAAACATCAATATATCACAAATCCATTGAGTAATTATGGGGCACGGAGTTCGCTGCTACGATGCACTCTCTTGAAAAGATGGATCATTGTGAATAAAAAGTGCTAAAAGTGTTTGATAAAAAGTGCGACATTGGATATTAAAACCGATGTTGAAGTGTGTGTTCCAATTTTGAATACAACATCATATGCAGTTCGTATTTATTTTTCTAAGTCAAGTTATGGACCGATTTTTCAGGAATTTGTTTTTAATTTCCACATGCATAACCCACGTTTTCAATTTTATTCAAGTAGTGCATAATTTTGTGTGTTTAATTAATTAAAATTCGGATTTATTTTTGGAAAAAACCCACGATCTTATTATGGGGGAGTGGGTGGTTTCAACTTCTTAAATTCCAGATTTTTCCTGTGTGGGTAATTAAAATAACTTCTGTACCCTCTTCTATATATATCCTTCATGTTAAAGTCTTTAATTCTCTGTGTGTTAGCGTTTTTGAGTCGAGCCCTGATTCTTTTAAGGTTGAAAATTGGTGTATTCACCATATAGGGTTTAATTTGTTATTTCTCATAATTTTTTTCTTTTCGCTCTTTTTGCTCATTACTTAATGGCTGGAAATCAAAAGAAGACCTCTTACAGTTCAAAATCTCGCGCAAACCCTTCAACTCCTCCACACTCATGTTGGTAGGCGAACATAAATTAATAAATGGCGAACAAGAATTAAAGCCTTATCAAGGATTATGAAGAGCCAACCTCAAATCAAGGATGATCAACAAAGAAAATCAAGTCGGGGTGCATAAACCAATCTGGGAAGTACATAAACTGACGAACAACTATTCGGCGAACAAGATATTGGCGAAGAGGTTTAAAAGACCCAAGACCAAATGCGGACCCACCACCAAGTCAGTAATGACGAACAACACTGGAAGAAGCCATGATCCCAAAGCCAATCTGTGTAAAACACAAAGGCGAACAACTTCTGAGCCATACACCCAAATGGCGAACAATTTTTATGAGAGAACCATCCTGGATCAACTAAACCGACCTGGACGAACAACAATGAAGTCCGAGATAAGACCAAAGAAGACTTTGTAACTAAGATTTAGCTTAGATAAGGTCAAACTAGAGTCAAAGGACACATGTCAAGCATGCAGGCTAGGGAGACCAAGTGTCAGGAACACCTCATGCTTGCTAGTCTCTATAAATAGTTGTTCTCCAGCTTAAGAAATACAAGTTCAAATTCATAAACACTCCCAAAACACACACTAACACACCTAAATATACACACATACGAAATTATTTCGATTTCGACTTTCGTATATCCAATTTCATAACCCGAACCTCGATTTACCATTTACGGTGGTAACTAATCACACGTAATTGATTGATGATCTTTAAACCGAACTTAAACAGTCACTAATCCACTCGATAAAAATTGATCACAACAATTTTAGCGCTAGAAGGAGGGTCCGAACCTCCGGTTAGTGTGATTACTCAAGAAATATTTGAAGATACAAGCAAGATTGTTCTAGGTGTTCTTGGTGTTCTTCAATATTACAATTAAAGAAATAATTTATATTGAAATGCCTCAATCCAAGGAAACACAAGGATCTCGATTATCAAGGAGAGCCTCTCCAACACGAGCCTCGTCGGCCGACCACCGGGACCGTAATCCCAGACATGCGAACTGGTCGCAGCATACAGCCATAACACATAATCTCCCCCCTGAAATGGAGGCCCTGGCGAACAACCCTAACGAATTATCTAAGACCATTGCAGCTCTCCAAGCTCTCCAGAGACAGCAAGAACAAAATAGGCCTTCACAGGCAAGGCCTAAAGATAGACCCTTGGAGGTTGTTAGGGCCAGGTC
Source organism: Ballota nigra (assembly GCA_947034835.1). Classification (NCBI taxonomy): domain Eukaryota; kingdom Viridiplantae; phylum Streptophyta; class Magnoliopsida; order Lamiales; family Lamiaceae; genus Ballota; species Ballota nigra. The sequence goes on along the minus strand of OX344729.1, from coordinate 77,979,305 downwards.
AACAAGGGGCGAACAACGTGAAGTGAATAGCACCCAGGTCAGGCGGGACAAGGGTAAAGCCCCGATGGTCGAGCCAAGGGAGGGCCAAGCAGAGTTTGTTCGCGGGCGAATAACAGTATCAAGCCATGGAACAACCCGCTCCAGTGCCCAGGACAGACTTGGCCAACCCCAGCAACAGGAGAAAGTTGCTCGCCAGGAAGCTGAGCACGGGCGAGCAACATTTGAGCAACCACACCCATCAATTCATGAGAGACTTTCTCAATCTGCCTTCAGGCATTTGGGACCTAATGCGGCGAGCAACCCTAAAAAGCAGCTCCAGGATTTGCCTTCTCCAAGCGAGGGACTGCGACGAGCAGAAAGGTTTGTACCTTTGCTCGCCGAACAGCCTCCAAGTCAGGGGGCATCTCTGGATGAGCTATCAAGCTTGAGAAGGGCGATAGAAAGTATGCAGGGACAATTGGACCAGCAAAGAGGTGTAGGGACGACCAGCTTGCCATCCTCACCATTATCAACTCACATTCTAAAAGCCCCAATTCAGAAGAAAGTCCAATTCCCAGCAAGCATACAGTATGACGGCCTTGCTAATCCCAGAGTTCATCTTACAAAGTACTCGGACTATATGGTCTCGGTGGGAGCCAGCGATGCCACTCAATGCCGGAACTTCCCGTTAATTTTGGGGGACCGGGTGCACAAATGGTTTTCAGCATTGCCACCAGCATCCATCCATTCGTTCACTTAGCTGAGTCGGGAGTTCCTGTCTCATTTTTCAACGGCAGGATCGTACTTGTCCCAGAAACACCGGTTATCGGACCTAAAACAAAATGACGACGAGTCAGATAGAGCATTCATGGAAAGGTTCGATAAGGTGTTGTTGGAGGGTGAGCCCGTCAGCGAGGACACAAAAATTATTGCTGTTATGGCGGGACTGAAGAAAGGGTCAAAGCTGTGGAAAAAAGTACGTCTGAAGTGCCCGAGAAGCTACGCCGAGTTTAGAAATCAGGCGGGCATATTTGTTTCCATGCATGAAGCTTTGCAGTCAAACTTGGGGGAGAACAAAACTGACCCCAAGGAGAACAACAAGAAACCTGGTGCGACAAGCTACCGAGTCCCCAAAAACATGAAGGCGTTCAATGAAGGAACGTAACTCAAAGAAAAGTTGAACCAGGTGCTAACAGTATCAGTCAATACTGTATACGAGAATGTGAAGGATAAGGAGTTGCTCTCCCCTCCCCGGAAAATTCGTCAAGATACTGGCAAACTCAACCCGAACAAGTAATGTGCCTACCATCAAAGCGTGGGGCACTTTACAAGTGAATGTAGAGATTTGCTCAAACAACTATGGCATTTCTACGAGGACGGAAAGCTCTCCGATTTTGTCAAAAGGCAACCCAGAAAGAGAGTCCGGGAGAACAACTCTGAGGACGAAGATGATCAACCTCCGAAGAACAATAAACCGGCGCGACCCATTCCTGCCATTCCTACTCGTCCATTGGAAGATTTGTATATGATGGAACCTGCAGGTCCCGCAGGAGGATGTTCTGATGGACGACCGCCGATCTCCAATCGAAAAAGAAAAGCTGAGCTACGAGCGATCGACCAAGTCCAAGAAATGGGGGTCAAACCATCTATCATGCAGATAGCAGAACTGACTTTCACCGAAAATGACTTAGAAGGAATATTGACTCCACATAACGATTCGCTCGTAATCTGCGCAAAGATTATGGGAACACGAGTCCATAGATTGTTGGTGGACACCGGAGCCTACACCAACATCTTGTTCAAAAAGACGCTCGATCATCTTGGAGATTATTCGGGCTATATCCGGAATACGACTCATAGAATAATAGGCTTCGGGAATGCTGTAACAGACCAAGTGGGAATAGTTACTTTAGCAGTACAACTTGTAACGGCCAATGAACCCGAGAAAAATATTACGAGAATGGTTGACTTTTTGGTTGTAGACCAGGATTCAACTTATAACGGGTTTCTTGGTCGACCTTTTTTAAATGAATTTAAAGCTGCGTGTTCCACTTACCATTATTGTTTAAAATTCCCAACATCAAGTGGAACAGGAACTATCAAAGGAGATCAAAGAAAGGCCAGAGAATGTCTCTTACAGTTACAGGACAAACATGTATCAGTATCCATGATGGAGGCCACCACCAGTTATCCAGCTGATGAACCATCAATACTGGAGAACATGATGGACATAGAAGAGGACCACATGGATACGGACTAGCAACATCTAGACGAACAACATCCGAATGAGCAAGTGATGGACGAACAACTCATCACCACCCAGAGAGGACTTCCACCGGGCGAACAACACAGTGGTGGTGGCGAACAACGTCTAACAAGTGACTTGGAGGGCCAGGTTTTGACTAACAACAATGGGTCAGAACCAACATATGATCTGGAACCCCGCCTGGGAGCAGAGCCCATGAACATGGAAAATGATTTCAATCCAGAGGGACCAATACTTGACCCTCGTTGGAAAGGACAAAAACGACGAGCAACTCCAGTTGAAGAACTGGAAGCGTTCAAAGTTAATCCTAAAAATGAGGATCTTGAATTATACATAGGATCTGAGCTCCCTGAGCCTTATAGATCCCGAATGAAAGAATTCCTCTGTAAAAATCTAGATGTCTTTGCTTGGTCTCATGCAGACATGGTGGGAATAGATCCGAAACATGCTTGCCACAAGCTAAACATCAACCATGCAAAGAGGCCCGTCCATCAAAAACGGCGAAAATATGGCCCAGACAAGTATCAGACCTTAAATGAAGAAGTAAAGAAGTTGTTAGACAATGACCTAATCCGACAGGCTCTCTGTCCACAGTGGGTAGCAAACCCAGTCCTTGTGAGGAAGCCAAACGGGTCCTGGAGGCTATGCATAGATTTTACGGACCTGAATGCAGCATGCCCGAAGGACAACTTTCCTCTTCCTCACATTGACCAATTGGTGGACAGCGCTGCAGGTCATGAAATGCTAACATTCATGGATGCCTTTACCGGGTACCATCAAATTCCGATGCATCCAGATGATCAAAAGAACACAACATTTTATACAAACAAAAACTTGCTATGTTGGAAGAGAATGCCCTTCGGCCTCATCAACGCCGGAGCAACCTATCAAAGACTGGTGAACAAAATGTTCGACCAACAAATTGGAGATACAGTAGAAGTCTACGTTGATGACATCGTAGTCAAAAGTCCCCGTAAAGAAGACCATCTCCAACACTTGACCCAAGTGTTCGAAATTCTTCGACACTACAACATGAAGCTGAATCCAAAGAAGAGCAACTTTGGAGTTCATTCAGGCAAATTCTTAGGTCATCTTGTTAGTCAACGGGGAATTGAGGCTAACCCAACAAAAGTTAAAGCCATTGTGGATATGCAACCACCACGTTCAATAAAAGAAGTGCAAAGACTCACGAGATGTCTAGCAGCATTGAATCGGTTCATATCCAGATCGGGGGACAAATGTCGTCCATTCTTTGAAGCCATCAAGAAAGGACAGTTCACATGGACTAACAACTGTCAAAAGGCGTTCGACCAGCTCAAAAGACTACCTGGGAGATGTAAAAATCCTATCAAAACCCGTCCCAGGAGAAAAGCTATATTTATACTTGGCAGCGTCTGAAGTGGCCATCAGCTCCGTTCTGGTGCGAGAAGACGGTAAATTCCATCAACCTATCTACTACGTCAGCCAAGCTTTGCATGAGGCGAAGATCAAATACTCCCCAACCGAGAAGCTGGCGTACGCGCTAGTCATGAGTGTGAGGAAGTTACAGCCATACTTTTTTGATCATCAAGTCGAAGTGCTAACAACTTTCCCACTCAGACAAATTCTCCATCGCCCCGACACAGCTGGTCGTCTATTAAAATGGTCACTGGAGATTAGCCAATTCGGGGTGACTTATGCTCCTCGAACAGCGATCAAAGGGCAAGCGTTAGCCGACTTTATAGTCGAACTGACCTTCCCACCAGATCCGACGAGAGGACTTGATCACCCCTGACATCTTTATGTTGACGGATCTTCGACTAACATGGCCTCGGGGGCAGGAGTGGTTCTAATCAGTCCAGACAGACAAGTATTCACTTCGGCAATTAGATTTGGCTTTATGGCAACCAACAACGAAGCCGAGTATGAAGCTCTCATTGCTGGTCTCCATCTATCCCTTGCAGTAGGTGTCAGACGGTTGTGAATATTCGGCGATTCACAATTGATTGTGAACCAAGTCCGAGGTGAATACGAGGCGAAGGACGGCCATATGATCGAATATCAACTGATTGTTGCTCACCTGATGTCCTTGTTAGATCAAGTATTCATTGAACAAATCCCAAGGACGAGCAACACTCAAGCAGATGTGTTGGCCCGACTAGCAACAAGCGAAGGGCCTGCAGAGTTGGCAGACATTATAATTACAAAAATGAATGACCCATCAACAACAAGTTATAATGTCAACCAACTTGACGATCAAACCAGTGAAGAAGAAGATTGGAGAGCAAATATAGTCAAATACTTGAAAAGTAGGGAAAAACCAAACAACTCTTTTGAAGCTGCCAAGCTAATCAAGCGAGCCGCCAGATATACTCTGGTAGGTGAGCAACTTTACAAAAGAGAAATATCACTCCCACTTCTCAAATGTTTGCTTACGGGGCAAGGACGGGCAATACTCGAAGAAATACATGCCGGAGTATGTGGAAATCACACTGGGGGGCAAGCCTTGGCATACAAAACTATCAGACAAGGTTATTACTGGCCGACTTTACGCCAGGATGCAATAAAAAAAGCAAAGACTTGCCACCAATGCCAAATTTTTGCACCAAACATTCATACCCCGGCTCAACAGCTCGTCTCGGTTTATAGCCCGTGACCTTTTGCTAGATGGGGAATGGACATTATTGGTCCCTTCCCAGCAGGAGTTGGAGGAGTTCGATTTGCCGCTGTGGCAGTCGACTATTATACGAAATGGGCAGAAGCGGAGGCCATGGTGACAATTACACAACATAAAATGATCAACTTCATTTGGAAGAACATTGTCTGTCGTTTTGGAGTTCCACAAACCATCGTGACAGACAATGGTCCACAGTTTGATGGAAAAGAGTTGAGAGATTTCTGTACTAAGTGGGGGATCAAAAAACATTACTCTACACCCTATCATCCCCAATCGAATGGACAAGTTGAAGCCGTAAACAAAATTATCAAACATACGTTAAAGGTACGGCTAGCAGAAAGCAAAAGTAGTTGGTCTACAGAGCTTCCGGAAGTCTTATGGGCATACAGAGTTTCTCCCAGGTCAAGCACCGGAGAAACACCTTTTGCAATGGCTTTCGGGACAGAGGCTGTAATACCAATTGAGTTAAAGACCAATACATTCAGGACGACCAACTACGATGAGCAGGCGAACAACTCTGCTTTGGCTGCGGAAATGGATTTGCTCGAAGAAAGAAGATTGAATGCCGAGCTAAAAAATGCTACATATAAGCAGCGAGCAGAACGCTATTATAATTCCCATGTTAAAATCAGGGAATTCAGAGTTGGAGATATGGTTCTAAGAAAGTTGCTCGCCCAACCTCCAGGTGTATTGGGACCAACTTGGGAGGGCCCGTATCGTATAACGGAAAAATTCGTTAACGGTGTATACGATATAGAAGATATGGAAGGCAAGCCGGCCCAATACTCCTGGAACGCCATACATCTAAAGAAGTACTATCAATAAGGCGAACAAGTCCTTAATTGGACGAACAATTGTCTTGGGGGGCAGAGGAACCAAGTAAATCAAGTAAGGCATACCAAAAACTTGCCTAATTTTTTGAAAATTTTGTTAAGTATAGAATTTAATGTTGTTCAGCACATTGTATAGCCTGGTGCTGTTTTATATCTCGTTTTTAGATAAAGTTGCTCGGCAAAAATATTATGAGCGAGCATTTTTTAATTAGTGTTCAAAGTTGTTCGTCGATTAGTATATGTTAGTGACGAGCAGTCTTACAACACTTGTAATTTTTTCTTACTGTAAATATATTAGTTGTTCGTCAAAGAGGAAAAGTCCAAAGCTCGAGGTACAAGTCCATTTAAAGGTTGTTCGTTTTTTAAAATGAACAGAACCTAAGGACCAAAGCCATTTAAAGGTTGTTCGTTTTTTAAAATGAACAGAACCTAAGGCTGAACCCTGATTCCACTAAAGGCAAAGTTCAATTCGAACAAAAGCCCAATACTATATGTTATAATTGCAAAAGTATTGACAAAAATGTAAAGGCAATTAACATATAAAGAAAAAGAGCGAACATGAGAAAGACATTCCATTAATCAAAAAGGCATTAAGCCTAAAAAATAGTACAATGATCCTAAAAGTCAAGTACTACAAAAAGGAACGAACAAAAAAAAAAGCTAAGTCTAAAGCCTATTGCTGCTCGGCAGGAGAAGGATCTTGAGCTTGCTCGGCGGGAGGATCGACGATCATATCTCGGGCTAAGTCTTCAGCTGCCTTATCCTCGGCCTCTTTAGCATTTTGCTCGTCAGCCACGACCACTTCTTCCTCTTGGTCGCCTTCATCAACCAGAGGAGGAGGATGAGTAATGACAATACTGGGGTCAAGTTTAACCCCTAGTACGGCCAAATCCGCCAGTTGAATTTCAATATTGCTCGGCGGTGGATAGTTCTCCATGAACTCATTCAAATCCTTGCTTATCTCTTCCACCATGTCTTTGTAATCGTAAGCATCGGCCGTGCGGATGCTGTCCGCGTAGGCGCAAATGTATCCAAGGTTTGAAATGGGGGCAGTTCGAGCTTGGACCTTGGCTTCGAGTTGTTCGCTGGTGAAGAGGTTGGCTTCTGCCTCCCGAAGACGAGCAATTTCCGCTTTGAGCTCGGCATTTTCTTGTTCGGCCGCGGACAATTTTTTCTCCCCCTCGCCGAGCAAGGCCTCCTTATTCTTCAGTTCCTTGGACAAACCTTGAATCTCTTCAAGGCGTTTGTGTTCAGTGTCAATGTAAACATTGATCTGGTTGTTAAGACGGGCAAGCTTGACCTTATATTGACTAATAAGACCGTCCTTCTCTTCTGTGAGTTGCTGAGCAGTGCTGGCATAATGACGAGCAGACTCTTCTTGCTCGGCAACTTGGACCATTGCCCTTTGGACCGTGACGAGGCCATTGGCGTGGAGCATCATAGAGAGATGGAGGTTGTCCACTAGCCCTTGTTGGAGGATGGCTTTGTCCAAGGGACGAGTCCAGGCTCGGGCGACCAACTCCGTCGCCCTGCGAACGTGATCGCCAGGAATCTCCCTTATGTTAACGGAGTCTTCGAGCAAGCAAACTGGTGTACAACGCTTGCTCAACCGGGATGATCGTCAGCACGATATCTGCGAACAAGAAAGTAAAGGATACTTAGAAAAATAAAAAAGAAAAAAGTGGATCTTGCTCGGCAAAGGCAGGGATAGACTTACTCTTTGAATTTACGTTCATCCCAACCCAGATGGGTAAGGTCTTCAGGACCACGGATAGGGGTGGAATCCCTATCCGCTTTGCCGGGTTTCTCGGTGGGCTCAGTGGAGCGGCGAACAACATCCCCTTCAGGGCGAGCATGGTTGTGGCCCACCTTCTCCTTCCCCTTGCCACCAACGGGGATTTCGTGAGCCAGTGGAGTCCCATCAGCTTTCTTCAAACGCTTCCCCACGCGAGGGGGAGAAATCGGAGAAGATGGCTGAGCGGGACCAGGGGGAGCAGCTGGTCGCGGGACTTTGGCTCCCTCGGCCTTATTCGTCATCCCTAGGATCTTGGTGGGTGGGTCACCTCTCCTCTTTCGCCCCTTTGGAGGCGCCATCTCGAAAACCCCCTGTTCTAGGAGAGCAAAACTGGGAGGGATGGCAACGGTGACTTGCTCGGCTAAATAAAAAAAAAAGGAAGAAGTTAATTAAATTCAATTTAGACGAGCAAATTCAGAGAATAACGACGAGCAAGGTTAGTATAAGGAGTTAGAAATTTTTCATACCTGGGGGCACCTCAGCGTGTGCTTCCAGGTGATGAGGATAGGGAAACAAGCGAGCAGCTCTCAAACACTTTCCTTCACGCAAGTACTCAGTGGTCCTTTCCGCTCTATTGCGAAGGCCGACCAAGCAAGAGGTGAACAGAAACTCGTCCCCGATCTCTTCTCCTTCCGAATTCCACTTGAGCAATCGAGGACCTGCGAGCAAACAATAAAAGTTAAATTAGAACAGTACAGTTCGAGGGCGAGCAAGAAAATAATCTTACGTTTAAATTTCCCATAAGAGGCTGGGGAATTTATTCGTCCATCACCACCGTGTGGACTAGAAGATGCTCGCCAATCACCCCCAATGAAAAAGAAGTGCTGCTTCCAGTCACGGATTTTGTTCGGCACTTCTTCCACCATCTTCAATCCAGTCCTGGCCTTGAGGTAAAAGTAGCCCTCCTCTCCAGGGGGACATCTCGTGACCGTCATGAGGTAGTTGATCTCTTCTGCAGTTATGCGATCAACGTACCCCTCCATTGCGAACAGACACATTGTCCCCAACAAGTTCATCCACCCGATCGGGGTAATTTGAGTGATTGCAAGGTTGGTCGCCTCTAGGAAGCGACCAACAATGGGTGGAAGAGGCAGTTTCAATCCAGCGATTAGAGTGTGAATGTTGATCGCCGTACATCCTGGAGGTAGGCGATCAACTCTCTCTTTTCTCTTGGGGGCCCACATATGAATATCATAGGGAATCCTGTAGGTCTCCCGGATCGAGTCCAACTCATACTCGCGAACAACGCTTTTGATCTTGCTCGCCTGGTACTCGGTCTTCACCAAATCCATTATTTATCGGTCGGGGCGAGGAAAGCTGTTCACATGTTCCTCAGCATATGCTCGCCATTCAAAAGGACGAGCAACTCCGGTTGGGATCTCATTTTCCATCATCTTCGGAGATGGGAACCCTATCCCTTCCAAAAATTCACGAGTCAACTCGTCAAACAGGGGATCTTCTGATTCGGCACTGGATGCAGAACCTTCTTCCGAATTTCTGCTCGCCGCGACCACTATTTCCCTCCCAGATGGACGGGCACCAGAATCTTCAACTGAACGTACCACTGAATCAACGTGAGGATCTGACGCCGAGGAGATCTCGAAGGGAGGTTGATCGACGGGGGCTGCGATTGGGAAAAGTGGATTAAGAGTCTCCTCGGATTTGTTACTCGAGTGCGAAGACATGGAAAGAAAAGGGAGAAGAAGAACCAGACGGCGGCGTTTCGGCGGAGAAGACGGTGGCGCGCGATCCCACACGGTGGTGATGAAGGCTTTTCGAAGAAAAAAGGAACTAAAAATATGAAATAAGAAAAATGACTACCTGGGGAGTAGAATTTGGAGCCAAATACTGGAAGGACAGACGCCGGAGAAGGAAGGAGTCGCCGGAGCACTGTAGCAAAGAGTGAAAAAAGTGGGAAAATATTTGTTTCCCCTTCAATTTATACCCCAAGCAAAAAACGGGGTACAATGCGCAATTTTCAACAAAATACGGGCCAAATTGAGAGAAAACGGGGTAATTTCCGAGCAAGTACAAAAATTGGAGGATCTATATGCAAACGTAGGGGCGCGTGGCCTCGGGATTACTCGCGCATGGGCGGCGCACAGCCATGCTGCCCACGTCATCTTCGTACAACCCCCAGTCCTTGGGGAGGCGAAACGACAGACCATATGTTGCTCGCCCAGACCAATGATGTTCGTCCCAACCCTCATCATTTTGATATCCTAACTATAGTTGCTCGCCACAAAGTTGCTCGTCTGGGGCAACATATAGCCAGGATAGGGGGCAATTGTTGGTAGGCGAACATAAATTAATAAATGGCGAACAAGAATTAAAGCCTTATCAAGGATTATGAAGAGCCAACCTCAAATCAAGGATGATCAACAAAGAAAATCAAGTCGGGGTGCATAAACCAATCTGGGAAGTACATAAACTGACGAACAACTATTTGGCGAACAAGATATTGGCGAAGAGGTTTAAAAGACCCAAGACCAAATGCGGACCCACCACCAAGTCAGTAATGACGAATGACTTGAAGCGATTTTACAAACTTCTACTAGTCGCTCACCCGCAAGCGAACGGGTTCACTGTAGTATCAGTAAGTATAACGACCAAGTATATCGTACCCAAGAGACAGTGTATATGCGAATAGATCCCTGAAGATCTAAGCGTCGTAGTTAATATGAGTGTATTGTTTTTTTGGTTTTTTTTGGAAAGATTAAAATAAACTAATCTAAAATTACTCTACTCATGCAAAAGGAAAATTAAACGAAATAACTAAAGTTGTGTTTTCAAATATGGGAAGGTGATGCTTAAGATAGGAATCCCTACGTATACTAATGGAGCAGGTACATAATCAAAATAACTGTGACACACAAGAATTAACTTAAGTCCAAGAATGCAAGGTAAAAGCTCAAGATTCTAAACCCTAATACTTTACCCTAACACTCGACTTCACAAATCTACTAACGAGTTACTAGATTGTGCTTAATTAATGAGACCCTAATTTAACTAAGGTGATGCGGTCGTCCTCCTTCGCTAAACCGGTAGATGAATTAACCTTTCCTAAACTCTCTCGTTAAGTCTACTCGTTGTTAAAGAGTGATACGGTCGTCCTCTCTCTAACACTTTTCGAACGAAATTCAAGAGTGAAATCTAGATTAATTTTAAGAATTCATTAACCAAGAGAATTAAATCCTAACGTCACAAGTTACTCTAATTACATACCCACAACCTACTTCTACGAGTTCATCCTACCCTAAGCATGCAAGGGTTTTAGCTATACATCGATTTAACGTAAACAAAATAAATTAAACAAGTGACGAACATGAACATGGTAATGAAAACGAAGAAAAGATCGAACATAAACTAGGGCTTGAAGATATCAAAGATTAAACTGAAATTAATTAACAAAAACGAGGTCTCAACGTATTTAAGAACAAAAGTTATTAAGAAACGAAACTAAAACTTGAAATCGTAATGTGAATTCGTAAGAAAAACCTCAAAACCGTAAAACTACAACTTGCTCGTCTCTTCTCTTCCTTCGCTCTCTAAAAATTCTATGTAAAGTGATGTCTAAAAGTCGGGGATATGTTCAAAACGTGTTTGGAAGAGGTATATATAGGCACGGGTCGAAACGAGAGTTAATGGGCCGAAAATACGCATCCGGAGGCAGCGCTCGAGCTGCTCGAGCGCAAGAATAGTTCTGTACGTTTAAGCGCTCGAGCGGGGGCGCTCGACCTAGTCACTCGAGTGACTTCTAACTCCTCCCAAGTGATACTTTTCCTCGTCCGCACTAATACCAATCGTATTTCTTCAATATCTTCTCATCCGGGCATCCGTTTGAGTCGATTCAAAGTCCTACGAACTCCGTTTTTCATCCTCTATTCACCTATGAGCATCAAAGAGACAAATTTATCAATGTATAGAAATAATGCTCAATTGACTCTAAATACTCTATAAACTCGACCAAGATTGGGGTATTTCAAGCTACGAATCATGACAATTTCACGCTTAATCAACCCCCCCAAACTTACCATGTTGCTTATCCTCAAGCAACAAAATAATAAGTCAAGTGAAATTGTTAGGAATGAATCAAAAAAATCAATTATGCAAGCTAATGAACTCAAGCTTCAAAAGTCAATCACCCGTATACTCACTCACTTTCTTTTATCGTACTCATGCAACAATAATAAGAAACACCAAGATCAAGCATGGATGTGCACTCAACGATGTGTTTCACTCCCTCACAAGTGTATATCAATGATTAAGGGAGTCACTCAAACAATCAATCACTCATATCGGCAACCATAGGCTTGTAAGTGCTCTCAACTCCGACCATACTCTAGAAATCAATGCCGAATCAAAAAGGACTTTTCTCAAGGTTATAATGTAGGCTCTTTGGACAGGTGGGATAACAATATAGGGTAAGTGACTTAAGTGAATGGAGAATAGAAAGTCAAACTTTGGCACTTCGAGATTAGGAACAGACTACTTCAAATATATTCAATCAACACTCTTTCAATTCCACTTCTCTCAACACTTCAATTTTTTTCTTTCTCTTTTCACTTTTTTTTTTCAATCACTTTTTTTTTTTCCTTTTTTCGCTCATTCTCAATTTTCTTTCTCTTTTTCCCACATCTCATAACTTCATCACACCTTCTTCTCATATTCACTCAACAAACAACCTTTTCCTTTTTCAACTCAATTCACTCCCTTCACATTCACACTTTTCCTATTCTCCACTCAAATTTGGACAAAAAGGCTTAGGAATTGGAATAGTGTTCATATGTGTTAGCAAATAACATAGGCTTTAGGCTCAAAGGGGCTAACAAGGGATTCAATGTCATTGGTAAGGAAAATTTTGGCTAAGTGACTTAATCAAATCAAAGATGGCCTAAGATCCTTTTCGGCATATCAAACTGGACACAATCAAGAAGCAAGAGCACACACAAGTTCTAGCATCCTCTAAGGTGATGATTCACTCACAAACGAAGAGATTAATTCATGCATCAAAATCTCATAAGGCTCAACTCTCACGGCTTTCACATCCATGCTAGTCCTAGTGCATTCTCACTCTCATCACACAAGTACTCAAAAGAAAAATTCACAAACATACGGGTTCTCTCCTAATCAGCTCAAACTCAAACACTCACACAAAAGAATTTCTAACTCACTCTTACAACTCACTCTACTCATCAAATCATACTCAAAGATAGCAATCAACAAGCATAAGATGATTGATAGGCATAAAATATGCAATAGCGAGTCAACTCAAAATCACCCCAAGGAGTATCTCAACAATCAATAATCAATCAAACTCAACTCAAAGATAAGGGCGTGCATGCATGTGCAATGTAACAAGAAACATAAAAAAAAAACTCCACCCCCCAAACTTCGACCTTGCTAGAGGTCTAAGTTTGGGGTTGTGGGTTACCTCAACCAAATAATTCAATTTCTCTCAATAGCTTTGCACATTCCCGTGTCTCAAGTTGGTTCCTTCAATCTCCACTTCTTTGATACCTTTACTCCTTTAGAGACAAGCCTACGAGCAACTTACTCAAATACGAGGTTAAACATACGACTCAAAATACTCCCTAATAATATAAAAAGACACTAAAAATAAATGAAAGCAAATAAAAATAGGTTGCCTCCCATTCAACGCTATTTTTAAGGTCCTCATGCCGGACCGAGCTCAAAGGAGCTTATGGGACATCATACTCAAATTTACCTTCCCCACTCTCATAAGAGTGGTGTTTGAACTCCTTTCCTTGATGCCCCACCATCATGAGCCCTTTTGCTTTTTTCTCATTCCCAAGTGTTATGGGTCTCAACTCCTTCTTGCCTCTATCTGGAGGAGTCTTACTAAACAATTTCTTGAGTTTGGACTTTTTCTTCTTAACTCCTCCTTTTCCTTCTAACTGGACCACGTCCACACTTTTCACCTCTTCATCCTTCAACTTCTTCACTTCATCCCTATCAAAATAATCAAACACATAATGCTCATGGGTTAAATAATCAAGTGAAGGACTAACAAAATCATGAGTATGAGAAATATTAGGGATAGAAGGTGTGTCTTCAACACGAGGATCAATTGCATCCATGCAATACAAGCTCTCATCCTCCTTCGGGTGCTTCATGGCTTCATATAGGGAGATCTTCACTTCTTGATCATCAACCTTCAACGTAATCTTCCCATTTGCCACGTCTAGCACCATCCCCACCGTAGCTAAGAACGGTCTTCCCAAGATCAGGGGCACGTGCTCATCTTCCTCCATCTCTAGCACTACAAAGTCGGCTGGAAAGATGTGATCTCCAACTCTCACAAGGACGTCTTCAACCACACCTTGAGATCGAGTAATAGACCGGTCGGCTAGTTGAAGCGTCATCATTGTGGGTTGAAGTTCACCACCTTCCAACTTCTTGAAAAGTGACAACGGCATGAGATTGATGCTCGCCCCTAAATCACATAGCGCTCCTTTCTTGATCCCGTTCCCAATGTCACAAAGAATGGTGAAGCTCCCGGGATCCTTCAGCTTCGGTGGAAGCGCCTTGTGCACTAATGCACTCACCTCGTGGTTCAGCTGCACCAACTTCGACTCATCCACTCGCCGCCTTTTCGCAATCAAGTCCTTCAGAAACTTTGCATAATGCGGCATCTGTTCCAAAGCATCATAAAAAGGAATATTAATATGCAATTGTTTAAAAACATCAAGAAATTTTGCAAATTTTTCATCAAGCTTCTTTTTCATGAAGCGCTGTGGATATGGGACGGGTATCACAGATTTGGGTACCCCCCATTCATCTCTTTCTGTTTCTTTCACTTTCTCCCTTGCTTCCTTTGCTTTCTTCCACTTAGGAACTCTCTCAATCTCCTCACTTTCCTTGCCCTTCTGGGACTCATCCATATCTCTATGCTTCTCAATCCCTTCACTTTCAATCCCCTTCTCAACTTCATCTCCTTTAGGCTCAATCTCTTCTTGGGGCATCTCAGAATCAGCAGGCATCTGAGGACCTTCGTAGTTGGTTCCACTTCTTAGCTGGATCGCCTTGCACTGCTCTTTCGGGTTCCCCCCCGGCATTCTATTCACTGATTTTGCAATCTGGCTCATCTGGAGCTCTAAAGAGGTGAACCTTCGATTGTTCTCTTGTTGAGTTCTAGTCCACTCAACGTTCATCTTCTGGAGCTCTTGATCACGTTGATCACCCTTCTTATGCAACTCCTTCACATCGTACTCCAAGGATGACAACCGCTTGCTCCCTTCCTCCACCTTCTGAAGGATCGCTCTCAACATCTCCTCGGTTGATGCACCGCCTTCTCCACCAGGAGGTTTAGACCCCGGATCAACACCTGCAGGAACAGTAACACCAGCTTTTGGGTTAGCATAAGAAAAATTATCATTCTTCCTCCATGTGTTTTGAGGAGGCTGCTGGCCTCCTTGATACCCTTGTGTGTTCCTCCATTAATTTTGAGGCGGCTGTGGGCCTGGAAGTACAAATGGTTGGCCATAAGAAGGCCTTCCATACTGATTACCACCTTGGTAGCCATTCTGATTGTAATACGGACCTCTCATGTAATTGGCTACCTCTTGCTGCCCACTTGGTTGGTCTACTCTCTCATTCTCTACTGCATGCTCTCCACCCAAACTCTTCCCCAACTCGAGGTTGTTGATCTTCTCCATCATGGCCATCAATAGCCTTCTCGTTCCTTCTCCCTCTTCAACCTGATGCACTCTCTGAAAATCTGCATCTCCACTCCAAGCACCGGCATTCGTGACAATGTTGTCAACGATCTCTCTACACCTCTCTATGCCTTGGTTCAAAAATGCTCCGCCCGCACAAGCGTCTAAATGGTCTTGCCCCGTCTTGTTGGCACCACTATAGAAGAACGCCATAATGTCTCCCTCATTGTACCCGTGCTGCGGGCACTCAATCAGCATGTTTGAGTATCTCTCCCACGCTTGGCGTAAATCCTCTCCAGACTTCTGGCGAAAGGACGAGATCTCAATTCTAGCCTTGATCGTCCTAGATGGAGGGTAGAATCGCTCGAGGAACAGACGCTCGAGCTCGGCCCAAGTGGTAATACCTCCCCGCGGGAGCGTATTATCGTACCACTCCTTGGCTATTCCCGTCAATGAGAATGGGAACAGCCTAAGCCTCTTGGCATCTTCAGACATGCCATTGTAATTGAATGTTGAGGCTATCATGAGAAAGCTCCTCAGATGTGTGTGAGGATTCTCCTTCCCGATCACCCCTTTGAACTGATTCTCGGTCAGCAGCTTTAAAATCCCCGGTGATATCGAGAAGTTGTTCGCCTCAACAGGAGGCAAAGCCACTCCATCATAGTACCGCTGTGGCTGCGCTGCGAACCTCCCTCGAATAGCCATATTGTGATCTACGTTCTGAGGAACGTGTTGAGGATTAACAGCTGGTACTGGTACTTGATGGGGTGGTGGTGGGTAAACAGGTGGTTGGTTGTAGACTGGAGGTGGATGATATGGATATGGTGGGTAAGGATAAGGTGGGTATGGGTAATGTTGATATACTGGGTTGTTACGGGGTTGATATACTGGGTTGTTAAAAGGGTTATTTGGGTTTTGTGGGTAAGCAGGGTTGTTATGAGGATTATGGACAAGGTTCTGAGCTGGATTCCCTACATTTTATGTATCCGGGTTTAGGCTCTGGCTATCCCCTAATGGAATTTGATTCTGGCTACCACTAACTCCAGTGCCTTCAACTTGGTCTACTGCCTGATTGAAATCGTTGGCAGCATCGTCCAACTCATTATTGATATCCATTGGTTCCTTTCCTAAGTCGGCAGCGTTCATCCTTCTCAAGAAGGCTCGGTTCCTTCTGGCTATTGTCTCAGGGTCCAACGGTATTCTCTCTTCGCTCGTATTGCCTTGTGAGCATGTTTTCATAAACCTGACACACTAGCAGAGGGGTCAAAACGCAACTGCCGATTGAATACAAATAAAAAATAAAAACAGAAAATAAATCACCCACTACTAACTACTAAGGCATATAACGCCATCCCCGGCAACGGCGCCATTGAATTGAAGCGATTTTACAAACTTCTACTAGTCGCTCACCCGCAAGCGAACGGGTTCACTGTAGTATCAGTAAGTATAACGACCAAGTATATCGTACCCAAGAGACAGTGTATATGCGAATAGATCCCTGAAGATCTAAGCGTCATAGTTAATATGAGTGTATTGTTTTTTTGGTTTTTTTTGGAAAGATTAAAATAAACTAATCTAAAATTACTCTACTCATGCAAAAGGAAAATTAAACGAAATAACTAAAGTTGTGTTTTCAAATATGGGAAGGTGATGCTTAAGATAGGAATCCCTACGTATACTAATGGAGCAGGTACATAATCAAAATAACTGTGACACACAAGAATTAACTTAAGTCCAAGAATGCAAGGTAAAAGCTCAAGATTCTAAACCCTAATACTTTACCCTAACACTCGACTTCACAAATCTACTAACGAGTTACTAGATTGTGCTTAATTAATGAGACCCTAATTTAACTAAGGTGATGCGGTCGTCCTCCTTCGCTAAACCGGTAGATGAATTAACCTTTCCTAAACTCTCTCGTTAAGTCTACTCGTTGTTAAAGAGTGATACGGTCGTCCTCTCTCTAACACTTTTCGAACGAAATTCAAGAGTGAAATCTAGATTAATTTTAAGAATTCATTAACCAAGAGATTTAAATCCTAACGTCACAAGTTACTCTAATTACATACCCACAACCTACTTCTACGAGTTCATCCTACCCTAAGCATGCAAGGGTTTTAGCTAGACATCGATTTAACGTAAACAAAATAAATTAAACAAGTGACGAACATGAACATGGTAATGAAAACGAAGAAAAGATCGAACATAAACTAGGGCTTGAAGATATCAAAGATTAAACTGAAATTAATTAACAAAAACGAGGTCTCAACGTATTTAAGAACAAAAGTTATTAAGAAACGAAACTAAAACTTGAAATCGTAATGTGAATTCGTAAGAAAAACCTCAAAACCGTAAAACTACAACTTGCTCGTCTCTTCTCTTTCTTCGCTCTCTAAAAATTCTATGTAAAGTGATGTCTAAAAGTCGGGGATATGTTCAAAACGTGTTTGGAAGAGGTATATATAGGCACGGGTCGAAACGGGAGTTAATGGGCCGAAAATACGCATCCGGAGGCAAAAATCCATGGGCGCTCGAGCAAAACGCTCGAGCGGTCCCGCTCGAGCAGTGTAGCTCGAATGACACAATCGCTCGAGCGGTTCCGCTCGAGCCGGCCGAGCGCTGAAATTGCACTGTATGTTTTGGGTGCTCGAGCAATTTGTCGAGCGGTGGCGCTCGAGCTGCTCGAGCGCAAGAATAGTTCTGTACGTTTAAGCGCTCGAGCAATGCGCTCGAGCGGGGGCGCTCGACCTAGTCACTCGAGTGACTTCTAACTCCTCCCAAGTGATACTTTTCCTCGTCCGCACTAATACCAATCGTATTTCTTCAATATCTTCTCATCCGGGCATCCGTTTGAGTCGATTCAAAGTCCTACAAACTCCGTTTTTCATCCTCTATTCACCTATGAGCATCAAAGAGACAAATTTATCAATGTATAGAAATAATGCTCAATTGACTCTAAATACTCTATAAACTCGACCAAGATTGGGGTATTTCAAGCTACGAATCATGACAATTTCACGCCTAATCAACGAACAACACTGGAAGAAGCCATGATCCCAAGGCCAATCTGTGTAAAACACAAAGGCGAACAACTTCTGAGCCATACACCCAAATGGCGAACAATTTTTATGAGAGAACCATCCTGGATCAACTAAACCGACCTGGACGAACAACAATGAAGTCCGAGATAAGACCAAAGAAGACTTTGTAACTAAGATTTAGCTTAGATAAGGTCAAACTAGAGTCAAAGGACACATGTCAAGCATGCAGGCTAGGGAGACCAAGAGTCAGGAACACCTCATGCTTGCTAGTCTCTATAAATAGTTGTTCTCCAGCTTAAGAAATACAAGTTCAAATTCATAAACACTCCCAAAACACACACTAACACACCTAAACGTACACACATACGAAATTATTTCGATTTCGACTTTCGTATATCCAATTTCATAACCCGAACCTCGATTTACCATTTACGGTGGTAACCAATCACACGTAATTGATTGATGATCTTTAAACCGAACTTAAACAATCACTAATCCACTCGATAAAAATTGATCACCAACAACTCAAACCTAAACCTACTTGCAGAAATGGCCTCAAGCCAAAATCCAAATGCTACCTCTGTTGCTCCATCATCGAGCACAACACCTCCTACTACCTTGACCCATGTTCAAGCATTTCCTGTCAATATCTACATTCCAAATGAAGCCACGGTCGATCAGCTTGAGACGATTGCACGCGGCATTGCACAAAGCCTTCAAGGAAGCCCTGTGGTTCCCAAGCTAACCATTGACTCTATTGAAGTAGATGTTGCATCCTACCTGAACCAGACTCAAAAACCTTCTCCCACTGTTCAAAATCGAAGGCACTTCTTCGATCGCACAACCAGAAATTCCTCAATCCTCAAGCCAAGCCAATAACCCTACTGCTAATGTTTCAAAAGATGTTGAAACAGGTGATCAAGCCATGGAGAATGCTGACATTGCCAAGGAGACTGTTGCTGAAGAAGCTAGGGAGAAAAGCCCTAATACTGAGGTACCTGACGTTGAAATGTCAGAGGAAGACAAAGAAGAATCACCCAAAACTGATTCTTCAATGTCTGAGGACTCTGAGCCTGCTCCAATAGCCAAAGCTGTGAAGAAAAAGGGTGGCAAGAGGAAAAGGAGCCCTGTTCAATCAAGGAGGAGATCGGGTAGAGCAAAGAAAAGGGCGAACTACTTTGAAACAGTAAGGAAGAAGAAGGAAGATGAAGGAGATGTTGTTACTCGACCTATTCGAGTGTTTTCTGAATCTGAAAAGGAGTCAAGCTCCAAAGACTCATCTGAGAAAGAAACTGATCACTCACAAAGCCAGGAGAAGGAAGAATCTGATGAGAGTGATGTACCTATATTTGAACTAAGGAGGAGAGTAAGAGTTGAGATGAGGACCAAGAGGAAGTTTGAGTATGCCACTGGTGGTGCTGGAACAAGTGCAGCAGCACCAGATCCTGAAACTGATAACAACAGTTCTGAGAGTAGCTCAGACAAAACCAAAACTGATTCTGATCAAGGTAATGCATCTGAACATTCTGTTGAGCATGTCAGTTCTGATAATGATGATGATGAATCTCTAGATCAAAAGTTGGAAAGATTAAGGAAGAGAAATTTGTTAATTGAAAGAAAAATTAACATTGATGAGTTTGAGTCTAAAGGTCTAGTTAGATATCTAGAAGAAAGAAGCTTAATGCATGTTGTTACCTTTGCTGATGCATTTGTCACTGATTGGTTGTATGAATTTTATGCCTGTCTGAGAAAGAATCATACTAGAAGGAATTCTAGGTGGTATGGTTCTGTGAGATTTAGGGATAGAAATGTTCCTTTTACTCCTAAGTTGATTAATCAGTTTCTGCATGTTGAGGATGTTGAGGAGGAAGATGTTCCTCATATGGATGAGATCATAACTGTCCTGACTGGAGGTAGTGTTAACAAATGGAAGAAGAATATGTTGGCTGCCTCACTGACCTCTTTGTATTCAGTTTTACACAAACTGGTGGTGTATAACTGGATACCCTCTACAAATTCCACAAAGGTGACCAGAGATCAGGCTGTACTGATGTACAGAATTGGTGTGATGAAAAACTTTAATCTTGGTTTGGTTATTTTTCATCACATGATGAAATTTGCTGGAAAGATCTCTGAGAAAGGCAATCTGCCTTACCCTGTGCTGATTTATGGATATTTGAGGAGTCACAACTTTGTTCACAGAAGGAATGAGTTGTTGAGGGGGAGAGTCAATCTGATGGGTATATCTCATTATTTACTGTCTGGAAATAGAGTGTTAGACTTACCTCTGCAGGATAATGCTGAAGAAGAAGATGCAGAACCACACCAACCTGTTCCTGACCCTGCTCCTGCACAAGATGCTGCACAGAATGCTGGGAACATACCTAGCAATATTCTTGCTTCTACAGCTCATTTCCTAAATATCTCACCTGAGTTTATTCAAACTCAGCTGAAGCACTTGCAGGACTCAATTGATGAACTTCAATTCCTGAAGAACTACTGGGAGAACCTCATTTCTGCCACAACAGGGGGAGTACCAGTTGTTGCTGCTGCTCAAGGAGTTGAGATTCATGAGATGGATGATGCTGCTGAACCTGCTGCTGAGGTTGGTGCAACTGGACCTGATGAGAGTGTAACACCCCGAATCCGAAACACATTAAATATCTCAGATTCGAGGTGTCACTTGTAACTAAAATACGAACTATAAAATTTTTGATATAAAAAGGGATAAAATCAGAGATGAGTTTTATGCAGCGGAAGAAATGAGTAGAATAATATTTATAATATATCTCACACACATATATGTGTACGTAAAGCATAGTATTAATAGTAACATTTTATTTAAGTGGGGAACTCCGTGTCATCTCTATTACTGTCCTTGCTCCACGAACTCATAATCTGCAAGGGTTGTAAAAAGGGGGGCGTGAGATTTGAATTCTCACGTATGGGTGATTTGCAACGTCATGGGATTGATAAATCCGAAGTATATTAAATTATACTCATTAATAAAATATATAATTTATTTAAGCAGTTGACATAATAATACAAACATCATATATCATACAAATAACAAGTTCACATAATAATCAGTTGGGCACAACAGGTTTCACATCATATAATTGAAATATCACAAGTTGGTTCACGTTAAGGGGCAAAGCCCACAATCAATTTC
The DNA here is from genome assembly GCA_947034835.1 of Ballota nigra. Classification (NCBI taxonomy): domain Eukaryota; kingdom Viridiplantae; phylum Streptophyta; class Magnoliopsida; order Lamiales; family Lamiaceae; genus Ballota; species Ballota nigra. The sequence goes on along the minus strand of OX344729.1, from coordinate 77,957,884 downwards.
ACATATAATAAATCTCTTCTAAAAAAAATATAAACAATTCCCCGTGACCATGCACCTGATCTATTATCAAACATGGTCACGCACCACTTTCCTCTTCATTACTAAAACTGACAATTCGAACTGTACACATAATTCATACTTAAATAGATTCATGCTCATAAAATATTCTTATATCATGCAATAGTGATAGATTTAAATAAACAAAAGACATTTGTATCATATATAAATATATCACGTAATTCAAACAGTTATATAATAGGGTTTACGTTTATGTTGGATTAATTGTTTTAGATTGATTTAGTCGAGTTCAGAGTATACCAGCACAACGTATTATGTGTAGATCAATCAACCGATCATCACCCACCTGTTTGCTCCAGGTCCCGTGAATGATGTATAGACAGAGGGTCGGAAACCTCGTGTGTGTTCCAACTAGTATCGAATCCTAGTAGGAAAACATTTAATTAAAAGCTAACCTTTGAATTGTTAGGAAAACTTGAGAGTTTGTGTTACGAGAATCGAGGAGATTGTTGCCTTTAGAAAACTATCGAAAACTAAGGTTTTCAAAGGTTGATTTCTATTTGATAAGTACACCCCTTTTTAAGAGGAGGTGTATTAGGGGGGTGTATTTACTAATTTTAGTGGTGCCCTTAATAAAAGCCTTTTAAGTTAAAAACATAATTATTAACCTTGGAATTACTTAGAAAAATAAAAAATTACTTAGAAATATTAATAAAATTAAAGAAAAGGTTTTTTCCTTCTTAAGAATTCTATTTCTCATTTTTAAAAGAATTTATTAATTTTTCCCAAGAAAACTCTTTTTACTAAATTGGATATTTAAAAGACTTATCTTTTGGGTTTCTAAATTTCTAACAGGGGTACGAGGAGAAGACGAGTTTCCATTTGTCTATGGATTCAAAACAAAAGCGTTTAACCATTGAAGATCATCATCCAAATAATAATACCAACCCTTTAATTCAAAGATACTAAACATCTTAATTCACTAATATTCACCAACTAAGCCAACAACACTAATTCATCAATTCAATAACACTAGACAACTATTTCAGTGATACTTAAACAACCAATTTAATAATACTAGACAACTAAACACAATAATACCAAACTACAAAACCAACCATACTAAACCCACCAAACTAACAATACTAAATACCAAATTCAATAATACTGACCAACTAACTCAGTGATACCAATAACACTAAGCTGTTATTTCATCTCCATTCAACTAAAACCATTCGACTAACACTTCGGCTAAACTACCGAGCATAGGAACAAATTAAAAGGTACGACGGTAAAGAATCCATTAACATCAAAACTTCATCCATTTTACAGCCTCTAAAATAAAACATAATTCCAATATCTACAAAAGTCTTAATAGTGTTTATTTCTTATCCAAACTAGTACAAGAAATTGAGAGAAGGTTAACAACCTTACGAGTCCCAAATCGGGCAGCTTAACGGCGTAGTTCGGAGATTCGTCGGGTAAATTTGGGCAGCCTAACGGCGTCATTCGAGGTCTCCAAAAATTCCGGCAACATCAATCCGGTTTAACGGTGTCATCTCGATCGGAATTCAAACGGGAGAGAAAGGGTTACGGGTGAAATTAACTTCGACGAATTTAGAAATTGAAAAGGGGCTTTTCTAAAACTTACTGGAAAAGAGAGAAGAAAGGAGCGGCGGCGCTGGTTTCGGCGGCGGACAGGGAAGGCGGCGGCGCGACTGGGCTGAGGCGACGGCGAACGTCTCTGTTTCGCGACGGGAAAGCGAGAGCGAGAGAGAAGGAGATGAGAGGTGTTGCTGCTTCGCGGTGGCGCGACGGCGGTCTGGAACAAGAGGCGGCACTGTTCTGCGAAGGGGGAGGGCATCACACGGCGGCGCGGTGGCGAAGGGAGGGCGTCGCGGCTCAATTTCCGTGCGACGGGGACGGCAGCGCTGCGAGGGCTGGGCGATTGGCTGCCGGAAAAGAAGAAGGGGGCGTGAGTGTCGCGACGGCACACTGCCGGAGGAGCGGCGCCTTTGTGAATTGAGGCGGTGCTGGAACGCAACGGTGACGGAGGGAGGGAGGCGTCGTGATGAACGGCGCTTGTAGCCGGAAAATAAGGAGAGAAGACAGAGGTTTTTCTTTTGTAGAGAGAGAGGAAGAGAACTGAAATGTGAATTGAATTGGGGAAAAAATGGGAATTGGCTTCCTGAAAGAGACGGGTTACCTTCTTTTATAAAGAAAAGTTATTTTAATTTATTCAATTAATTTTAAAGAAAGGAATTAATATGTGGATGAAATTAATCCACTCTAATACTTGATATTTTCAATCCCACTTTATACGGTTTAGGGATCGTTTGGTTCACGAAATTAATCCCGAATTGAAAATTAATACAGTTTTAAAACTCAATTAATATTTTATCGCATTTAAATTATAAAAGTATATTTTTATCAATAAATTATACGGATCGAAATCCTTAACTTAAACTTGAATATTTAATTTCTTGTAGTCCTTTATTCGCTTGAAAGATTCGATTTCTTTCTTCGAATTTAGGAATTTATAAAAAGGGTATATATTTAAATTACACAATAGCACCCAAAATAATAAAATAAAAGAAACAAAGATAATAATAATATAAAATTATATAATTAAGGTCTCTATGAAATTAAAAGATACAAAACGGGACGGGGTATTACAAGACTGGAAGAGGTGCAGATGCTGCTGCAGATGTTGTTGCAAACCTTGCAACAATTCATATCCAGGAAGCAGAGGAAGAAGAGCTGTATGGTGATCTGCCATATATTTCTGCCAAAGTTTGAAGATGGTTTAGAGACTGGAGGAAGCACAATTTATGGGGGAGCTTAGTGCAAGATGCTTGAAGCTGCAGCTGTATATCTTATACAGTGATATCAAGTTCCTTTTTGTGATGCCTCTAAGTACTCTTGATTGATTTGTGTTTCTGATTAAGTTTATTCTGTTAGAAATTTGCTCAATTTGCTATGTTAGGAAGTTTTTAATTTCTGAAAAGACAATATTATATTAGTTGTTAGGATATTATATTAGAATTGATAGGATTTATTTCAGTTTGAAAGTTGTAATTTGAATGAGTAAACATTATGTTACTCATTTTGCTGTTTGATGAGCATATATGATGATGTTCATTCTGTTTTGGTGAAATTAACTTATTGTTATTTCATCTTGATTTTGGTGATTCAACTTACAGTTGATCATCTTATTTTTTGGCTGTTTTGCTACACAAGTGTGAAATGCTAAGTGTACAATACGATGTTGATCTCTATTGTACATACATCACTGACTTATATATTGAAAAATATATACATCAGGTGTGTTGTAGCAGAAAGGTCAAATTGGGGGAGATTGTTAATGTTGTTGGTAGTGAAGAATTCACTATTTACTTTAAAACAACATAAATTTGCCCTTTCTTCTCATTAACCAACACTTTATGATCAAATGTTGTCTTAGATGTTTTAACATGCAGGATGCAGATCTAGAAGGATCTACAAGGTTCTGGAAAACTTAATCTTGCAGTGAATGTTGCATAACATTGGTTGCAACATGGGTGGTTACGGGTTCCAGAAGGATCTACAAGGATCTACAAGGGCCTACACGATCCAGACTTATCCAGGACGTTTTAGAACAATCTAGATCAGGCAGTTGCATCAAGAAGCATTAGGAATAAAGATAAGAAACGTGGGACAACATGAAGATCATGGAAGCGGTTACTTGAATGAGTTATTTTTGGAGTGAAGACTTGCGCCTATAAATAGAGGCCGAATCTTTCAGTACCAAGTGTGGAGTAAACGAGTACACCTACTCTAGTGTTGATCCCGAGTTTAAAGGGGATAGGGCAGTTATTCCAACATTTATGTTATACTTAGAAGTAGAGTTCTTCTCGTATAACTTGCGGTCGAACCTATATCCATAGATAGAGAGATCATAGATATAGAGTGAGATCAACTTTGACGGTGTATTATGATATACACTTAGCCAATTTAGATTTGATAGGTGATATCGAGTCTTATTTTTGTTGTGAATGATCATACTCTTCACACAACTTTTGTATCACTAATCTTTTTATAGTGAACCTTTCGCCGTAAGGCTAGCACAAACTATTTAAGATAGTTTGTGTTAAAAAGTATTCCCTTTCGCAATTGTTTATTTAAGTCTTCCGCTGTACACGTTTTATATTCTGATTTTCCAGTTTGTTATAATATTTGCTTAACATTTGTTACAACATCTGCACTTTATAACACACGCACACTTTCAATATTTATAAACTTTACAAATTCTATAAGTTATGTTTGGGTGTTTATAATCACATTACCATCGGAGGTACATTTTTAGAGGAAATTTCTTCGAAAATGAATAGAAAGAAATTACGTTTCAAGAAATGAAATCTAATTATCTTTGAGATCACTTTTGAAGAATTGGGGGTCTAATGGATTTCCTTACTACTTGCTGATTTGTTTTCTAATATTGAGGATATTGTAATTTTGTTTAAATAATTGATTGATTGTTGTTTGATATAAAGATTCATGAGAAGGTCAGAAAATTTTCCTTTCACGCTGGAGTCAAGGTTGAGGTCGTGTTTGGTACATTCGACTTACATTTGTTTGCTTCTTTTAAGCCCTTAATTTCTTATAATTGGTCTTAGAACCAGCAATTTTAGTTTGCTATTCTTTTTTCATTCAATTAATTATAATTGAGAATTCTAGGAAAGGACATGTATATCCTGGTGGCAATTCCAAGACGATTGGTGGTCCTGATTGACTATCAAAGGTTTCTCTAATATAATATAATGCTTTAATTAATTGGTTTAATTATGTGAACATAGATTCTAAATTTATTTTTCTTGTGTGAGTTGATGTATGTTTTTAGTCCCTATCATAGTTTATTGTAAACTTGATTTTATATTTCTACTATATCTACCCAACTATTTACATATAACTTTATCCGGCTCTTTTGGACTTGGTCATGACATTGAATTTTCTCTATACAGATTAGTCCCAATAATTTGTCTTGATTATTTCTTCTTTGTTGTGTGATTTAGTTTGTAAACGCATGTCCTTTCTACAGATAGTATGTAAGTTACTTGGTGGAGGGGAAAGAGGTACTTTATAGAAGCTATCCATATTTGTAGACAGTGTATGAAGAGAATTCTTCTATAGAAGCTAAGTTGTCAAGATGTTGGATAAGTTAATATGTGTAGTTTTCTCAAGTCAAATGTGGATTTTCCCAAATAGTCGTGAATCATGTTCGCATATGTCATGTAAGAGGTGAATGACCTAATGAGGTTTACAATTTGGTAATAAAAAAAGAGAGGCAAATATACGACTAGAGATGAGGTTTATATATTTTCATTCTTTGTTACTTAAAAACAGTAACTTGGTTTGAAGATTCATTTTATTACTCATCATATAGATGGTTAATTTAAGCGTATTTAGTTTACCAAAACTATCAAGTAACCTATAAATTTTAACTTGATGTCCCCTGCTACCTCTATCTAGGCTGTTTCTAGATCTTCGTTCAAAGTAGCAATACAATTTAAAATTCTTTATCTCCCAAAAAATCTCTCATCTTCCCTTTTCTCTAACCCTCTCACATCTTTGGAATTTGACCATTCACTTCTTGCGTCTTTTGCTTATTCATTTTCTTCCCTTTCTCGTGTTTTATGAAAATTCTTCTTGTCTTGTAAAGAATATCTGGATTAGTTGATCCTACTTGCCTAGATAAATTGACTACATATGCAATTGGGCGCTTTAGTGTTGCAGTCATTTAGTGGCCTTAGACAGTCATACTTCACCCATCACCCCTACTCAGCTTGTAAATTAGTTTTCTTTTCTACACTTATATTAATAAAATGAGGTTCGTTTAATTGTGATTCCTCTTGTGCGCCTTTTCTAAAAGAATGGTAATTTGCTTGATTATATAATATTTTCTTGGGTGTTTTGTAAAGAAATGAGGCCCCAGGGCTTTCTCTAACCTCATTTTCAGCGATGATACCTTATTTGGGTCACATGAATGCTTGAGTTACATATATAATTTTTGATAATCCATTCTTATGAAATTTAATTAGATTTTGATCCGTATAGTTTCAATTTAAGTTTTACTTGCTGGATTTGCATTTGGTTTTGTGATTTTTTTCAAATTTGAGGAGTATTTTTTTTATCAGAATTTGGGTTCTATTGATTACTAAGCATTTTTTCCTTTAAACAAGACTCTTGCATTTTTTTTTTTGGCAGAATTCGAAAAGTTTTTTCCTTGAACAAGCCACTTGCATTTTACATTCTTACTAGATTTCAGGAATGTGTTATGATTCAACAATTTCTTGGTTCTCAGAGGAACTTGTGTTAGGTTGAAGATGGCTTCCAAGTGACACCCTGTAGCTTGCTCTCATGCAGGACTTTCAGGGATGCCATGCAGCTTCCTCCCATGTCGAACTCAAATGAACTAAGGAGAGGGAGGATTTATTCTATCTGTACAAGCAATACAAGTATGTATTGTTAGATAATTGATGAGATTATTACTTTGCTTCTTTACTGGAGTTTATCATAATTTGCCAAAGTCTCTAATTTGCAGTTTCCAATAATAATTTTCTTTCTCTGCAAAATTATTTACTTTATTCATACTATAACTTTATTTAAGAGAGATCATGCGGAAGAGTTTAGAAGGTTTACGAAACTTGTATTTTAGAGTATTTGTGTATTGCAATATACTACCTCCGTCCCGGAGGAACTTGCATATTTACTGTTTTCTCGTGTTTTAACGAGCGAGTTTTTTATTAGTATTTAAAATGATAAAGTAATTTTTAAGTTACTTTATAATAGAGGAGAGATATATTTATCATACCCTACCTTAAAAGTCACTTTATTATTTCAAATATTAATAAACAACTCGCTCGCTAAAACACGAAAATAAAGGTAGTGTGCAAGTTCCTCCGGGATGGAGGGAATATTAGATTAGCAATTAAAAAAATATGATAACAGTAAACAAAAAGAGAATTGCCTTTGAATACTGAATACTCATTGAAAAACTTGAAAAACTCATCTTATTGGAACCACTTTCTAGATTTCTACCACGATGCATGGTTTTATATATATGCTTGCTAAGGATGTTAGGTTAAAAAACAACTCTTTAGACTATTATTGATGATCTTGAGCCCTATTAAATCTATTTAATTATGAATCGACAAGCCATGTTCAAGTTATAGATACAAAAAATTGTGATATTTTTTAAGAACAAAAATTGTGATATAATTAATTGGTGATACAGTTTTGTATAGAGTAAGTCTCATGTGCACCAAATGCACCTTACAATTCAAGTGTATTTTTTTAAAGTTACCCTTACTGTTACTGAAAGGTTATCCCTGTTATAATTGAAAAGTTATCTTTTATTAAATTCACTTTTCAGTAATAACAAAGGTAATTTTTTAATAATAGTACGGGTAACTTTTTTAAAATACACTTAAGTTGCACGGTACACCTGATGTATACAAGACTATATTTTATTTAACGTCAAAGTTCAATGTGATAAAACAGAGAGGAGAAGGTTAGTTTTGCTAAGGATAAACAATACTCGCGGCAAATACAACGCTCACGGCAAATACGAACCCTTGTTGAATAAAGTATGGTTGAATTTTGCCCAACCTTCAGTCGCCCAGAATCTGAAATAAATAGTTTGTCTCCTTTGATTTTGCGGCTTCGAATTGTGTTATTGCGCGACTCCTCTTGTTCTTGTATTATCAAATAAATTATTATCTTCTTCGAACAACTGTTTAAACAAACAATTTCATTTTTGCTACTCTTCGAATTTAGTTGTATGTTGTTTTAAGCTATAACTTCAAATTATTTCAATATAGTGGTTTTTGTGGTTCTCCAGTCTATATGTTATTGGAATGATTTTTTTATTTAAAAAAAATAACTTGGGCCTAAGAGATCGGTTTTTTTTTTTTTTTTTTTTGTGTGGAATAAGGGCATGTATTTGTTAACTTGAAGATTATGAGGATTTTTAGGAGGATGATAAATGAGTTGTGTGGAAGATATAAAACTCAAGAATACATTAATAATTTAGGGTTATTATTCATTAAAAAAGAATTGAAAAGGTAAATAAGCATATCATATTTTAATTCTTTCACTATTCAAATTAAATAAACACTTGACAATTTGGTTAACTTAGTCATGCCTACTAAATTAACTTTATCTACACTATCATCCCCTCCCAAGTAAACACAATTACAAATAAGTTTAGCCAAACAAACTCAATATTCATGGGATATTCGGCCCTTCCTCCTACCAATAATAGGCTGAAAATATGAAAAAAGACCAAGTTATTTGAACTCCAATCTTTAGGCTATGTTTGGTTAGAAATGATGGTAGATGAGACAGTAACGAAGATGGAAAAAAAATATGGAGGTAATAATATTAAATCTGTGTTTAATTAGAGATGGAAAAAAAGTTGAATGCAGTAAACCCTTAGATCATAACACACCATTGGAAATTAATACACTCCACATGAAGTTTGATGAATTAGTAGCAACTTTTTTTTATAATTTTAATATTATTTAAAAGTGTAATAATTTAAATATTATGAAGGATATATATGTATATAATACTTTTTTTAATTTACAATTAAAATGATATTTTTATCATTTTATAGTATTAATTAGATAGTTGTAGTAAAACATATTGCAAACACATCACATAGATTTTTCTTTTTGAAGAATAGTGTTTATATTTTATATTATAAACTTGTGAAATTTCTAACTTTTTTGTATTTTTCTCCACAAAACAATTCATATTTATTATAAAACACCTCCAAAAGAGAAGGTGGAGATTTTTTTTGACGAATGATTTGCATAAAGTTTTTAGAACCCTCAATTGTTCTCTATACATTTTAAAACTTTCTGATTTTAAAATATTCAATTATTATAATACTAGAGACTTCTACGTGGTGTATCTTAAATATAACATGGAAGTCAAATAAAATCATTAAATTGAATCATAAATATTAAAATTCTATATAAAAATATTTTAAATAATATTCATTAAAATTATATATGAAGTTTATTTAGATAGTCATTAAATATATTAGAATATATTTATTTTTATACAACTATTTAAAAAAATGAATAGTCAAAATATATTGTGAAACTAGTTCGCATTGTATGTGTATTTTTTAACATTAATAGTTGTTTTATTAAAAAATATTAATTTGATAGTAATATTGTATAATAAAAACAATTAATATCTTGCACGATAAAACAAATTTACAATATACTCAAATGAATATTAAAATATTTAAATTGAGAAATTGACACGGTATGGATAAAATTTACCTTGACAAACAAAACTTAAGTTCTTACACGCTCTACAAATAATTTCTAGTGACCATATCTATCTATATATATTTATAAGGGAAAATTAAATTTTTGGGACACTATCTTATAGCAATTTGCAAAATGAGGACACTTTCTTTACGGACTGACAATTTTAGGATACTTTCTTTTAAATTTTGCAATTTCAGGACACTTTTTTTTAATTTTGCAAATTTAGGTCAATTGATACTAATTTCGGGTCAAACGAAAATTTGGAGCTCTAATCCCAACTCTTTCTGCAAATAAAAAAAAAATCAATTTTGCAAAATTCCAATTTCACTAATTTTGGTTGAAAAACCCATGAGATCAAAATTATTAAAAAAAAAGGTGAGATGAAAGTTCTATTGGAATGGAAAATGCAATTACATTTTTTAATTTCTCAAAATTATTTACATATCAGCCAAGAATGGTGAAAGCAACGGGGAGAACAAGCAAGAACTTGAATCCTAATCCCAGAGCGCAAAGTATGATAAGCAGATTTTTAATTGTCCAGATTTTTTAGATTTTAAATTCGCCAAATATTTTAATAACGTGGAAGGATTTTAGTGATATGGCGTCTACGAAACAGTCAAGCTGGAGGATCAAGCCCGTTTGGCCCGTAATTAGTATCAGTTGACCTAAATTTGCAAAACTTAAAAGAAAGAGTCCTGAAATTGCTAGCCCGTAAAGAAAGTGTCCTGAAATTGCAAAATTTAAAAAAAAATTGTCCTAAAATTGCCAGCCCGTAAAGAAAGTGTCCTCATTTTACAAATTGTTGTAAGAGAGTGTCCTAAAAATTTAATTTTCCCTATATATAATAACAGGATAGTGCGTGTATTGCAGTTCTCCCGCCCAAATCTTTGTTGCGCGTCTAAGTTGCTTATAATTCCCATATTTTTATTTTTTATATATCTTAATTGTGTGGTTAATTGAGCACTCCAGGCTCCAGCCTTATATGTGTGCTCGGCTAATTATATATGAGTAGTTTTAGGGTGCATTCAAGTGTATATTATGCACTTGAATTTTACACCCAATTTAAAAATTAATTTTGACTAAAAAAAATTCGCAGGTCAGGCCTAACCCGACCAAAACTCGCGGGTCAGCCTAACCCGCAGCAAAAACACAAACGTAAAAACAATCTCGCTTCGAAATCAATCACAGGGTTCTCTGTATTTCTCCACCACCGGACTTCTTGACCTTGTGGTAGCGTTGCTCCGCCGCTCTAATTGCCTCCATAGACTTCTCCTTTGCTGCTGTCCATCGCCATGGAAATAAATTATTATAAAGCTTCAATACCGATGGCGGTGGAGAAGGCTCTGTCTGCTTAGACAGAGAGCTTTTGGATCGATCACCGAAAACTTGATCTGTCATCACGACCCCGCGAGTGTTCCCGCCACTGGAATGTCAATGGATCAATTTTTGATCCCCTCAACTTTGAAATCTCCTCCGATGAAAATCCTAGATTTTTTAGTCTGATTAGAAGAATTCATGCCCTTTGAATACAATGATTGGGATATTATATGTTATTTTTTATTGATATGCATGTTTCTTTTTTAGTTTCTGCAATAGGTGGTATGATTGTCTGTTTCAAGTACTAAGTGTGTCGCCAGAAATGGTTTGTAAAGTGATTTGAATGTTCATAAAATTTACTACTTACCTCAGCAATAGAATTGTAATAAATAGAAAATACTAAAAAGCCGTGATTAAATTGTATTAAGATCTAATTGGTGAGAAGTATTGATGATTATAACTTGGGGTATTAGTGATTATAATTTGAGGTATTGATGATTAAGTCTTGGGGTATTGATGATTATAACTTGGGGTATTAGTAATTATAACTTGGGATATTAGTAATAATAACTTGGGATATTGGTGATTAAATCTTGGGTACTACTGAATAATTATTTGGGATATTATTATTGAGTAATTCTTGGGGTATTGGTGATTATAACTTGAGGTATTGGTGATTATAACTTGGGGTATTGGTGATTATAACTTGGGGTATTGATGATTAAGTCTTGGGGTACTACTCAATAATTACTTGGGATATTATTATTGAGTAATTCTTGGGGTATTGGTGATTATAACTTCGGGTATTGGTGATATAACTTCGGGTATTGGTGATATAACTTCGGGTATTGTTGATTATAACTTGGGGTATTGGTGATATAACTTCGGGTATTGTTGATTATAACTTGGGGTATTGATGATATAACTTGGGGTATTAGTGATATAACTTCGGGTATTGGTACGAAGCGCGTGACCCATTAGCAACTCGGTTTGTTGTCAGACCCGCAAATTTTTTTTCCTTGTGGGCACCAGGCACTGGTCCTCCCACCTAATGGGCCGCTGAGTCACCATGATTTACTTCCTCTACCCAATCCTGTCGGGCCAGGGGGTGGGGGCCCTGGGGGCGAGGGCTTCGCCTTTTGCTACAAAGACCCGCAAATTTTGGTCGGGTTGGGCCTGACCCGCGAGTTTTTGTTGGATCTTAATTGGTCGAAAATCAAAATTAATTTTAAATTAGAATCAAATTCTAAGTTCATGCTATGCACTTGGATACACCCTATAATTTGTGATTATATATTATTGGATAGGTCTGCGGTGCGACCTTTAATTTTAGAAAATCTCGTATTTTATTTGTGATTTCTTTATCGTTGCATGGTTGACAAATTTTTTTATTTGACTTCTTTGTTGGCCCCAACTACAAATTAGATGGGAAAATATGGTTTATTCTAATTTTTTATGTATAAGTTTTGCGTAATTAATTGATTGAATTAAAATATTTATAATAGACTATACTGATAAAGTTTTATATGAAAATAATTTATAATAAATTTATTATAAAATTGTTTTAAAGTATTAAATATTTAATTAGAAGTATAAAAAATTGAGGTCAATAATATTATATTTTAATTTTTTTAATTTTTTTTATTACCCTAATTCTAAGAACCATTTTCATATAAAAATACATACCTTTTTATATATATATATATATATATATATTATAATTAGCTTATATTTCCAACATGATTTTTTTTCAGTGATCTTCAAAGAAACCTAACGATGCTTTCTACATAATATAATGGCAAAACGAATTGAATATTTTGAATTTAATTTGTAATATAACTAATTTTCTTATAAATAAAGTTAGTATTCTGAAATAAAATAATGAGTCCATTTCATGTATTGGAATTGTTTCATGCAAATTATTGTTATTTTTAAGGTAAAATTTTATATGAGACGGTATTATGGTAAAACGTTTTATATATTAGTATAAATTAACAATTTTTTTAAATGTTATCATTCTATTTTTTTCCATGTAAATTGTATAAAATAAATATTTATTAACTATATTTAATATAATATAATATAATATTTTTGGCGAATCTTAATTTTGGTTCAATAATAATTACATATATTATGTGTTACTATATCACTAAAAGGCATATTACAGTTGGATAATGTTATTGCTATTCATAAATGTTACTCCCTCCGTCCCACTTGAATTTGCACCCATGGAGATGACAACAATTATTAAAAAATATTTTTTTGAATAAAGTAGTGACATATGTATAAATATGTGTATTAATTTGTGAGTGTGCATGCAAATCAATATTTTCTTTTTTAGTAGTGTGGAAATTCAGATGGAACAGAGACAATACATTTTTCTTAAAATAAAATGCTGAAATTAATGGCCTCACAAAATATATCTTATATTAGTATATGTATGCATATGAAAAATAATTTATTATTATTAGTTCAATATATAAATTTATAAACCGTGCATCGCGCGGAAGAAATACTAGTTTTTAAATAAAAAAATGTTAAGTGACAGAGAGAAAAAATATAAATGGAGACCAAAAAGGATCTCATTTGGTCCAATAAAAAATGCACATTGCATCTCTATTATTGTATCTATTTATTGCAATATTCTTTCTCAACCAGCAAAATATGAAAAATACAGTAAAAAAATTCATAAGAACAGACACATGAAATTTTACAGCGGAAAAGCAGCAATTCTAGTTGATATTCACTGGGATAATACAAATCAAAAGATATGGCACATGAAAATACATGAAATGGCCTTATAATGAATTACTACAATATACTAAAATCCCCTAACTTCTACGCCTTCTTTTAGAAGGTGCTTTTTGACCGACTAATATGCACCTGCAACACATGAAATGATTATGAGAGATAAACCAGTAGAAATGCTAAAATGATTCGAAAATGCGTAGTTATCCTATAAATCAGGTTCACGTGAATTCCAAAATGATTTGAAAAAGGGTTGCAACTAAAAATCAAGTTCGGAATCTCAAATTATGAAGAAAATAAGTTGAAAGTTGAAAAAAATGCAAAAAATTGATCTTTTTAATGTTTGTAACCAAAAGTGCCAACGGTTGTTAACTAACGGATGACTAACATTGGCACCAGATTCACAGGGAAAATTGAATTTTGGGGCCAATGTGAAATCATGAGACCAAAATCACTAACATGCGTGGTTGTTGTGATCGAAAATGCAATTTTCTCTAAATTAAATAAATAAATTAGTTGAATTGCATGTGGATGTAAGTCCAAAAATAATAACATTTTATGTAATACTGAAAATATTGTGTGGGTCCTTCAAAAAAAAAAAAAAAGAATTTTGTGTGGATTGAGTTTATACATAATTTTTCTATTTACTATCAAATCAGCGGACCATACACAATTGTATATTAATTGTACAGAAAACGTCCTTACAAGAGTTTCCAAGTCCTATCAAATTGCAATTTAACATCATACCAACAATCATTTCACAATCACAACATTAGCTTGTACAGGGAGGAGAGATGGAATCCCATCTTAATCCAATTCCATCAATCATCTTTCTCTATAATATAATCAACTTTGTCCCTTTTCTTGTCTTGATTGTCTACTTTACAAATCCCAAAAAAAAAAAAAAATCCCCTACCACGGCTTTTGTATTAAGCCACAATAATTAAATAATCACATCCCATAATAATAAGATTAAGATTCTCCTCATTTCATAAATCCCCCGTTACAAGAGAGAGATGGAGACGTTCCAAGCCCCCCATGCAGTAAATCATCCACCAAGATCAAACTTGCCCATGTTGTAAACAGTATACAACGAATATTGTACATATTTAATTACAGAGTATTGATAAGTAGTCATTTTAGGTGATGTATATGTATGGATCCATATTCAATATCTAAGGGTGTTGATGCAATCAAATCACGTGGTTGATTTGTTTACAGTCCAATTTTGATCCAGAAAATATTGATTTATCTAATATCAACTTAAAATCAACTGAAACTTGAGAAATGACATCACTTTATGTCACGTGAACATCCAATTTTGACCTCGTAAATTGTCCAATTTTCAATTTAGCCTCAAAGTAGATTCTCACATGACATTAGCATAACATGAGACATCATTTCCTTTCAAGAAAAAAAAGACATCATTTTCAATTTTCCAAAAAATATGGGGTTAAAATTGAACAATTTTTTTAATATTGAGACTAAATCGAAAAATCAATATTTTGGACGCATCCATGAAATCACACTCTTGATGAAATAACGCTCAGTGAGATGAGGATTCTCTATAAGCCTAAATGTTTTCAATTCATCAAACTCCTTTACATAATCTTTCACTGAGTTAACTTGCTTAAGCTCGTTTAATTTTCCAATCAAATTGTCATCATCTGCATTGGTAAATCTCTCCAATACTATTTTAGCAAATTCTTCCCATGTTAGGTCCTCTAAACCATCTACATAGTCTAGATACCAATTGTCAGCTCCATCTTCCATATTCATAGCTGCTAGATTGATCCTATCTTCATCAGGTAGAAGATTAAACTTGAAATACTTGTAACACTTTTTTAGCCAAGCTCTCGGTCTATCTTCCCAGAATATAGGAAAATCAACTTTAGGCTTCTTATATGCTTGATATTTAGCACCATACCTTCCATTATTTGGATAGTCGTAGCTTCACTGAGATGGATACATGTCCATATCATCTTTCTATATACGGATCCGAATATAGATCTGGTTCGAATTTTCCATTTGAGTGATACCTCGAACTTTTAGGAGGATAAAAACCTCCTCTAGACATATGTGGATGCTGGTATCTCCTTGGTGTTACTCCAGTGACGGTTTTTCTAAATTTAGAATCATCCGCCCCTGTGCATCGAGTACCAAATGGTGGTTTAAGAGTCATTCCAGTAGTTCGCATAGGTGTGGGTAGGATTTCAGCTTCGTTACGACCACTAGAATTGCATGTAGCTCCACTAGATACATCATCACCGATGTCAATAGTCGAGCGAAGGTGTTCCTCTTCATCACCTTGAGTTGGAGCCGTTCCTTGTTGTTTATGAGGCGTGTCTCGAACACTGCACGAACAAAAGTAAGTACGAAACGAATTTGTAAGAAAAAACGAATCAAGAAAAATCTTTTTTCCCGCAAGACTGAATACGCCCCGTATAGTGCTTACGGTATCGTGTGTATGAGTCTCCAAAGGTAAAACGATTTAACAGTTTACACCGGCAGCACCACCGGGTATAAATTCTCGGCGAACGAAATCGAAATTTCGAACTGAACGAAATAAGTATATGCGAAAGGCTTTCTAAACTCTAAGATTCGTAGGCTGAAAAGGTGAGTCCTAAAGTCTGGATATGAAGGGGTATATATAGGCGAAAATCTGCACTGCAGATGAGGACGATCGATTGAGAAAATCATGGACTGACCACGAAAATCAGTGGATAGAGACGTTATCTCTTTCTTGGGAAGCAAGAACAAAATATTCCATCAAATATTTCAATTTAAAACCAAATTCGAAATCTGAAGTGTATTAATCATTACTCGAGTGTATTAATCATGTTCGTGGGCCGACCCAAATCCGATGGGCCACCCAAACCGGTTCGGCCCAAAAAGGTATTGGGTCTTTTCATATTTTTGGTACTCTAAAAAAATAGGTAGGCCCCAAAGCCCACCCAAAGCACAATTGCCAAGAACCAAGAACCACAACCCCCGGGCCCGGGCCGGGCGGGGCGGGGCGCGTGTGGTCCATGGTTAGGGTCCCCATGTACCAAGTTAAAGAACATGAACACTTTCCTTCTTATATACAAGGAACATTTCTTGTAAATTTCCAATGTGGGATGGAACTCAAACTTTCCATTCCCATGAAGTCATTTAACACACATGAATAATTATCCAACTTCCCAAATTAATTTCTCACTCACCAGAAATCGGTTTTGAAATATTAAATATACCATGTTCATCTACTCCGAGAGTAGAACAACCTCGTTATTTTTATTTTAAAAAAAACTAACGTTTTTATTCCTAAAAAAATTAGTCAAAGTCTGGGTATAAACCCTTTTATGTAAACTAATTTCCAACATTCCTTTGTCTATTTTGCAGACTCCTAATTGCCTCACCATCTCCAGCATTTGTTGATGAAATGCGTCGACTTCTTTTGATTGTTGTTCGAATTTCTGAAGTAATTCGTCCTTCATCCCGTCTACACGCGTATCCAACGCAGAGTAGTGGTTCTCAAGTGAGTTATCCTATCAGTGTTACTCGCCATGATTTCGTAATTTGATATGCAGCTTAGTGTGAAGATCGAACGACTCTAAGGCCACTGAAACAGCGATGCCGAGCTCCGATAATGGTGGAAACCGACGATAACCGTCGCGGAGAGAAGGTGGGAGAAAAACAGAGATTTTAGTGATTGACCAAAATAGGTACATAATGGGTTGTTTCTGGGCTAATATCGGGTATATATAACCCTGCCCAGCCGACATAGTAAAGTCGCTAGTGCAACTTTAAGTACAATACAGAAAAACAACTCTATATAAAAACACACACTCATCATATTAGCTAATACACTGTCTATTCTCACGCAGTTATGCCGCCATAGTAACAAACTGTTTAAACAGACAATTTCAGTTTTGCTAATCTTCGAACTCAGTTGTATGTTGTTTTATGCTACTTTTTGTTTTATGTTATAACTTCAAATTATTTCAATATAATGGTATTTGTAGTTCTCCAGTCTATCTATTATTGCAATGATTTTTTATTTTTAAAAAATTAATAACCTGGGCTAAGAGATATGTTTTTTTGTATGGAATAAGGACACACATTTTTTAACTTAAAGATGATGAGGATTTTTAGGCGTAGTGTGAGGCTAATGAATGAGTTGCGTGGAAGATATAAAATTTAAGAATATATTAATAAGGGTTATTATTCATTAAAAAAAACTGAAAAAGTAAATAACCATATCATATTTTATCCCTTCCACGATTCAAACTAAGTAAACACTTAATAATTTGGGTTAACTTAGTCATGCCTACTAAATTAATTTTATCTACACTATTATCTCCTCTCAAATAAACACAATTATAAATAAGTTT
This sequence comes from Ballota nigra, assembly GCA_947034835.1. NCBI lineage: Eukaryota > Viridiplantae > Streptophyta > Magnoliopsida > Lamiales > Lamiaceae > Ballota > Ballota nigra. Next base: position 77,940,102 of record OX344729.1, on the reverse strand, counting down.
AGCCAAACAGACTCAATATTCATGGGATATTCGACCCTTCCTTTTACAAATCATTTGCTGAAAATATGGAAAAGACCAAATTATTTGAACTCCAATTTTAGGCTCAGTTTAATTAGAAATGGTAGTAGATGATATTAGGAACGAAGATGGAAAAAAATGGAGGTAATAATAGTAATCTGTGTTTGATTAGAGTAAACCCCTTATATCATAACACACCATTGTAAATTAATACACCTCACATGAATTTTGATGAATTAGCAGCAATTTTTTTATAATTTTATATAAAAGTGTAATAATAAAAAAAAAATGAAGGATATATATGTATATAATACTTTTTTTTTACAATTAAAATGATTTTTTTTTTTTCATTTTATAGTATTAATTAGATAACATTGTAATATAGTTGTTGTAAAACATATCGCAAACAGGTGAACTTTTCTTTTTGAAGAATAGTGTTTATATTACAAAGTTGTGAAATTTATAACTTTTTGTATTTTTCTCCACAAAACAATTCATATTTATTATAAAACACCTCCAAAATGGAAGTTGGAGATTTTTTTAATCGAATGATTTGCATAAAGTTTTTAGAACCCTCAATTGTTCTCTATAAATTTTAAAACTTTCTGATTTTAAAATATTAAGTTATTATTATACTAGAGACTTATACATGGTGTAATCTAAATATAGTATGGAAGTCAAATAAAATCATTAAATTGAATCATAATTATTAAAATTCTATATAAGATATTTTAAATAATATTCATTAAAATTATATATGAAGTTTATTTAGATAGTCATTAAATATATTAGAATATACTTATCCTTTTACATCTATATAAGATGAATAGTCTAAGTATATTATGAAACTTGTTCGCATTTTATGTGTATTTTTTAACAATATTAGAGAGTGTTTGGTTAACAACTTTTCAATGGTAATGGGAATGAGATTGAAAATTAGTGTAATTACCATATTCTCTTCCTACAATCATCCTCTTCAATCACTCCCTCATTCCTCTACCAACAACCATTTGTTGTCAACTTCTATCCCAAAATTGGGACATGACACTAGCAATGGTGTCACCATTGGAACACAGAACACTTCTTCCCCTAACATATCATTTTTCTTATAAGGGTATAGATGGAAATAAATTTTCATTCCCATTACCATTGAAGAATTGCTAACCAAACGCCCCCTTAGTTGTTTCATTAAAAAAATATTAATTTAATAATAATATTGTATAATGAAAACAATTAATATCATTTTAAGTTGCATAAAACAGATTTACCACTTACTCAAATGAATATTAAAATATGTATGTACAAAATTTACCTTGAAAAACAAAAACTTACACGCTCTACAAAAAATTTCTAGTAACCATGTTTTTAAATCTTAAAATGTTCAGTGACAGAGAGGAAAAGGTAATTGAGACCGAAAAGAATCTCATTTGGTCCAATGAAAAATACACATTGCACCTCTACTATTGTATCTATTTAGTGCAATATTCTTTCTCAACCAGCAATTTGAAAAATACAGTAAAATATTCATAAGAACAAACACATGAAAATTTACAGCGGAAAAACAACAATTCCAGTTGATATTCACTGGGCAAATACAAATCACAAGATATGGGACATTAAAATAAATGAAATGACCTTAGTATGATTACCGGACCATTCTCGCGAAATATTGTTGGGCTCAGCTCTCTTTGTTTAGACCCCTTATAAACATTATACAACGAATATTGTACAGATTTTATTAGAGTATTGATCAGTAATCGTTTTAGGTGATGTATATGTGTGGATTCATATTCAATATCTAAGGGTGTCGACAGAATTTTGATGCAATCAAATCACGTGGTAGATTTGTTTACAGCCCAATTTTGATCCAAAAAATGTTGATTTGTCTAATATCAACTGAAAATTGAAAAATGACATCACTTTATGTCACGTGAACATCCAATTTAACCTCGCAACTTGTCAAATTTCCAATTTTAGCCTCAAAGTAAATTCTCACATGACATTAGCATAACATGAGGCATTATGTCCTGTCAAGAAAAAAAAAAGACATCATTTTCAATTTTAAAAAAAATTGGGGTTAAAATTGAATAATTTTTTTTTAAATATTGAGACCAAATCGAAAAATCAATATTTTTGGATGCATCCATGAAATCACACGTTTATGATGTACGGTATTAGGCCAATAATTGCAACCTCAGTGGAATAATCAAGCTGTACCAATCCATGTATACAATAAAATCTTCACAAATGTTACAAAGCCCATTTAGCATATACATATCTGGTATCACCAGTACAATCACCTTATCAATTACATCTTCCTCAAATTGTCTAACCTTGCCTGGAGGTCACTATCTATCCCACCGTCGTCATTTCCCGTTGCCGTTGCCTCTGCTTGTGGAACCTTATTTCCCGACGGGGCAGCAATCGCTGCGGAAGGTGCACTCACAAGCTGCATTAACAAGAATTCATGAATTCGTCATATGATAAAAACCAAATACTTTTATGCACCAGTTTGCACCGCATAATTCAAGTGCAGTTTTAGATGGTGTTCCCTCAATCCCATAACAATTTGTACCCTAAAATGGTACACTAATTAAGAAAGTGAATAAATGAGTTGAGACTTGATGGGCAATTGTGCCCATATTCATATATAAAGTGAAGAAATAAGTTGGATTGCGTTTATGTGCGAGCCTGAACTCATTTTGCGTAGATACGTGAATATTGTGAGGGTGGAGTTTGTGGAGGGTTTACTGTATTTGAAGTGTGCAAATTATTGTGGGACATCCCAATTAAACAAGTGTTTCTACTAAAAAAAATTAATTCACATGTATTACTCCCTCCATCTATCTTTTACCCATTCGTTTTTTGGAAATAAACACCACTCACAAACAAATAGTTGAGTCCCACAATACCCTTACTTTATCTAAAGAACTAATTTATTAAATCTTGTGCCCAAAAGTAAAGGGGTAAAAGATTCGTAGAGGGAGTAGTTGTTATCGTTGAACATTATCAGTTGTTTCTATTGAATAGTATTATCATGCACCAGTTACACGTGCAACTGGTGCACCAAGTGTTACTCATGCAAAAGGATATGCGTGTGTGTGAAGTCCAAAAACAGAAAAGCGTGAGAGCTGAAAGTGTACCTCTTGATTAATGTCGATGCCAATTTCATCAAGAACCTGACTCACTAACTCTTCGGTCTCTTCTTCTTCCTCGTCGCCTTCCAGTGCATCGTCAATGGCATCTGCCATCACTTCACTGGTCAGTTCCATCTTTTCGTTCTGCCTTTCAAATTCTTGCATTATTTTCTGCAGTGATGGCAGGTTCATCTGCCTATTCATTTGTCCCATGGCCTTTGTCACGCCCTTCATTGCCTCCCCCATTGCTTGTGTTGATTTTAATGTCTACAGAAAAGATATTACAATTATGAAAACTATTGAACACAGATTATAGAAACTAGTGCAGAATGCAAATGCCCAATAGATATTGAGTATTGGACAAAATTATCGCATACACTTAATAGCAATTGAAACAGAAACCACTAAATGGATCAAAATGTTAACAAAATTGAATAAATTATATGAACTTTAGCTCACATGATAATGAGGTCAAACCAAGCAAAAAACACGTCTAACTCGTATAGTGATGACGTCAAGACAGCTTAAAGCAACATTAGATAAATTTTGAAAGTCCAAAAAATTATGTACAAACTAGGGGTCATCGAAAGTAGTAGTAGAGTCGTATAGATTCAGACGAAGTGATATAGCTCAAGTGGTTAGATACCCACTACCTATGACGCAAAGGTCATGGGTTCGAGTCACAAGTTTGCCAATAATAAAAAAAAAAAGTCTTATAAATTCAACGCATTCATGTGTAACCTTTTGCCCATGTATAAAAGGTGCAGAGGGCTCATTAGGGGGACCCTATATCTTTCATTGAGATATTTTTATTTCCTAATTGTAAGAACAAGTCAACATACACAATATAAACTAGAGTAACGAAATACATAGTTCTAAGACTAACAAACTCCACCAAGGTTTCTACTCCATCCATATAAACCATTTTAAAGTTCAAAATAACTTCAAATGGTCAAATATTTGTAACATACCTGAATTCTGAGAGATACACCTTGAAGTTGAGATTTCAGCTTATAAAACTTTTCGATCTGATGTCTGGTCCTGATAAGATCTTTGGCCATTACCTTGACAGCTCCCTGTAACAAATACACTTGAAACCAAATAAGGGTTTAAGTATTGAGTACATACAGCTTGTATTTTGATTATGCAGCAGGAGCAATGCATCAGCAAGCAACACAAAGATGTCAGAAATGACACACTGAATGTCTGAATCATGTTAAACGAACAAAATCAAGAAAAAGGTCCATGAGAAGAATACCACGACATAAAACCCAATATTAAGACATCCAGACAGACTGATATCCTATAAAGTATAACCAATATACAATGTCGAAATTTGAAGGTAAGTCCATCATTTTTTAAGCTGAAATACATGTTATTATAATTTTAGATTCAATTAACGAATACAAAAGTTGGCATACCATCTGCCCTTGCTTGGCGCTTTTCTTTATCTCAACAATCAGTTTTTTCTCTTGCGTTTGTAAACCTTGCCTCTCCCTTTCTATTTCTCTGATCGACTTATCAAGCATTCTCTTATTTTCCCGCAGAAGCTCTGCAAGAAGCAAAAGCTAACGTGAAAATCCAGATGCACAAGTAAGAACCCACATACATTCCAGAATATAAATAAAGCACCCTATAGTTTTCTCGGAACAATGCACGACGAAGAAACTACAACACTTCGTTTCAAAGCCTCAGAAGATTAACAAGAAGTATTAATTAATGATATATGTTCAATGAATTCATACTTCTACCAGCAGAGTGAAAGTAAAATTAAGACTATAATTCAGTCACGTTACATACAAACACCTAATAAATTCCTTTGTCGCAAAAGGAGCATTAATCACATTAAGACCACCCCATCATTTGCAAGGCCCAAAAAATTTGACGGACCAGAGGAATATAGATAAGCAGGAACTCACAAATTCGAGTCAAACTATCCACATAACTCTGACTTGTTGCTATTTATATCTCATAATAATGTTGAAAGCTGCCTATAAAAGGCAACCATAACTCAAGCAAATATGAATTCCTCAACCTTTCTCTTCAATTATCTGCCTAAGCAGTATTTCCAACAATTTGATTAATTATACATTGTCTCTCTCATTCCTTTATTCATCTATGTACACCAAGCAAAAAAATACAGCTTCTACAATCTCAACTCCATACAAAAGACAGCCCCATAAGAGTTCTGATCATGTGCCAAATACCGCAACCATCAAAATGTTATTCTCATTGTTTACAACGCATCATATTTCCAATACTTAGCAAAATTAGGGCTTATCCAAACCCCAAGTTCTCTTTGACAGAAATATTTCGAGATGAATACCATAACATTAAGCCTAGCAATAGATAATGAAACATGTAAACCCTTGATCACGAATCCAAAATTCAATTTATAAAATGTCAGCCATCCAAAAATCAGTTTCATATAGTCCAGAAATAACAAAAGATCGGGACGTACCTGCGGGAGTCTTCCTCTTTCCGAATAGGAAACTCATAGCGATCGATTGAACGATTTAATTTCAGCAAAATAAAAAGATTTCCTTGAGCAATTACAGAGAATGAAAGGGTTTTTGATCGAACTGCTGCGGTATAAGAAGATTTTTCTGAACAATTGCAGAGAATGAAAGTATGATCGTCTCGGGGGTTTTGATCGAATAGGTATGTTTGGTTTAATGGATAAGGCCTGATAGATTGTGTTTGGTTTGCTGGTTTGCTTAGGTCTTTTTTTGATACGGAAAAAATGTGTAAATTCATTTTTTGCCCTCAAATATTTCCTATTCTAATGTATCTATCATGTCTTACAAACCAAACAAACCCATGGGACAAATCAACAAGGAGAAACCTAATATATCTATCTTGTCCGCGTTATCTGATTGGATGATGGAATGGTTAGCACTTTATGATGTGTGATTTAGATTGGGCCAATTGCAAGATCCAATTTGTGATATGGAATGGGATGGGCTGGAAATGAAACAATGAACACAGATTAGGACTATATATGTGGATGGAGGAGTTCTATATAAAAACCTCTATTATAAAACTTCTCAAATTGTACAAGTACGGGTAAGAACTTTTTTGGCAAAAAAATCCAACCTAATTTCATCGACTGCGAGAGCATGTACAAAAATCAATTTGAAAGTATTTGATATTTCATTTATCATATACTATTAAATAAACCTACGAAAGTTATAATCTAGCAGCTGAGTTTTTTACAGCTTGTGAGTTTTTATTTTTTTGTATAAAATAATAATTTTTTTAACAGTGAAAAAATTTATTTAAAAAATTGAAGTACAATGGGCTTCAACCTATTACAATTTACAATGAATATTCGAACAAATCACAAAACCACTAGTACACTAACACAAACATATCACAACACCACTCCCCCACTAACGCTAAGAAGAAAACAAACACAAACACAAATACAAACGCAAACAGTGTAAAACCATACCCCTAGGCATTCACGAGGGTCGCTAATTCAATTCACAATCATGGCTTCATTTACGGCTTAAGATTTGAGAGAGAACAGGGGCACAATTTTAACTTAAGAGTTTCTAAGCATCGCCAAGATTCGGCTCTTTTCTGTTAAACACCAAATTATTTCTGGTGTTCTAATAGAATAATTATGTAAACATTGTGATTGATTTAGTCAATCTTCCATAGGCTTAATATTGTAAATATTGTGATTGATTTAGTCAATTTTGCATAGGCTTAATCTTGTAAATATTGCTACATATTTTTATCTTTTCCTTGTATGTTGATTTTATTTCTTGCACCAAGTTGTAAATCTCTATTTATTAATGAGAATAAAGTGAAATAGGTTCATACATGAATCATTGAGAGATATTAGTTATCAATAAAGAGTATTAAGTGTTTTCACTGAAAAATATTAATTTGTTTTCACTATATAACTAATACTCTTCAGTGAAAACAACTAATATCTTTCAGTGAAAACGAATAATACCCTTCAATAATTTATATATGAATCATTTTCACTCTATACTTTGTCATGAGAATATCAATTACCATTATTTATGGTGATCAAATCAAATGTTGAAAACCCTAAAATCTAATACTTCTCTCTCTCCCTTTCAAAAAATAAAATAAAATACTTCTCTCTCATTTCTAAAAAAAAAAATGTAATTCCTCTTCCCCTGAATTAATTCCCCTTGCCACACCTATTCATGTGGAAAATCCAAGTCATCCCTATGCTTCATTATGACAATTTCATGTCCTTCGTTGATGGATCGAGTGTTTCGCCCCATCTCACTGCCAAAAATTCCGCTAATGTCATACTTAGTGTCAAATATGCCCCAACCCCATTACGCCAACCACTGCTCGGATAAATACTCTCGTGAATCCTTTTTGTTTCTCACGTTTTATTAATAATAAATACTTGATGTTCTTGTTGTTCCTCATATTACTAAAAATTAATTGTCGCTGATTTATTTGTTGATGTGTTATTTTCTAATTATTATTTTGTCATTCAAACCCGGACAAAGAGAACACTGGCCTAGGGCTGCCCTCTTGCACATGACCCTCCTCCTGTACAGAAGAGGATCCTCCTTCCCTCATTCGACCACTCACCCTCTCTATCAAGACTTTATTTTATATATCATCATTTTTTTTAAATCACTATTCCCGCATATTCAAAATATATGTTACTTTTTACTACTTAATCTATTTGCAATTAAATGTTGCTTTCACTTTTCAATATCAATTAATCATATTTTTTTCCAATTTACCCTTATACTATTAAAAAATATAATAGTCTTCAAAGTCTACTGTAGAATTCCAAAACTATTAAGTTATTGATTTTCTTAATATGTGTGCATTGATATAAAATGACATGTATTTTGAATGAGAGAAAATATAAAATTTTCTTTGACTTTTTTTGCAAACGCCGACAACTTATATTCATAAGCAATCTTCATAAACACTAATTTTAGTTACTTATTTTAAAAATATATTATTCTACAAATACCTCTTTCGTAGTCTTAGCAACCGTGCAATTGATGTTCAACTAATATTATTTAATAAAAACAATTTATTTTATTCAGTTAATATTTTCTTATTCAACTATTTACCTATCTACAAACATCTCTAATCACACCTCATTCAACTAATAATTACACACAAAAACATTCCCTTATTGTCTCATTCATTTAAATTGACTTATATGTTCTAAAAAAAAAACTATTTTATTCATGTAAATACTACAAATTAACTCCCACACTAAAATCCTAAAGTCAAATGGGAAAACAAAACTGAGACAAAGAAAATATCATTTAAAAATACAGTTAAATACGTAAAAAGTATTTGTCATAAATGAGTCGCATCTTACTCTAGTCCTAGTTATGAGATACGCTATTTATGTCTGTATTTATGTAAATTTCACTTATTTACTTGTGTAACATGCATTATTTGATGTATATATATTGGTTCAGTCAATATGTTCATAAAAGATGTTGCGTTTTTTAATTTGTAGAAATTTGATGACATAAAAGTGCAAAATGCGAATTCACCTGGATTGTGAATTTGTGATGAATGAAATGAACCATAAAGAGGCCATATTAAAGTTAAAGTGCGTAAAATAACTTGAATAAGAGAGGGAAGCAAGAAAATCAAACAAATACGGTCGAATAGAATAGACCTGAAGGTAATTTTACAAGGCCCTCACTAGATCTCCTCGATGAAAGGCTTCCCTACTCTTTCGGTTTTCGCTCTCGTTCTATTCGAGCTAATTTTGCCGTCTGCATATTCCATGGCCAAAGACTTCTCCGTGTTCAAAATGGTTGCTGCTAACGAAGACCACACCTCTAATGGCTGCTCGTGAACCCAACACATAATGAAATATAATTTCCGTTCAGCAAACCTGAGTTTCCTCTTCAGATCAACTCTTTCCAACTTGAGCATTTTCTCCGACTTCATCTCTCTCTCACCACTCTGAATCAACTTCTGCAAATCACATAATAAACAAACTAAAGCATCACCACCAAGATTAAGCAGATGAATCACATCATCTATAAGCCTCAATCCAAATTGTAAACCCCCCACGTGCTTATAATCTGATGAGCACGTTTTCTCCCAGCAATGCGATAAGGCCTCCAGAACCGTCTCGGGCTGCCCATTCTGACCCAAAACAGACGATACGTTTAACACCAGTGTTGCTGATTCCAACGGGTCTGCTCTCCAGTCCCCATTGTATAAACGGAGAGTGAAGCAATAAGTGTATATGATGTCAATAAGGTGCATTGCTAATAGTGGGGATGGTTCTGCTGCTGTGAGTTGATTAACCGGAGGTAGAGAAGTTTCGGGGCCCGGAGGGATATCATCCCAGCTGTCACTGGCTACATCATTTTCTGGTTCTCCTAAGTCTTGCTTGGCTATTGGTTGGACTAGTTGGGTTCCATCTGAGCCAAGTGAGATGTATTTGGCAGAAGGTTTCAACCACCATGGGTCCCATGGTTCAATCAGTTTGCTGAGCTCTCCTGAAGCAACGGCCCTCTGGAAATATTTCCTTTCTTCGAGAGATAAATCATTGAAGCTTATTTGTGCACCTGGATAACCAAACACAATAATTAGTTCAGCTGCAGGACCAGAATCTTTAATGAGAAACCAGTGTTATTCGGAAGTACCAGAAAGAATCTTCTGAATAGTCTCCTCTGACAAGGATGAATCCGACTCTGAAACATAATCAAATTGACCAAAAAGACAGAGAAATTAGAGAGTTTGCTGGGCGTGCAAGTTAAATAAATTCAAGAATACACAAGCAATACAAAGATCTAGTCATATGCACCATGTAATGAGACTGATGGAAAGTATCAATTCGTCAAATAGTTTTGGCACTTGAAACACAAGTAACCAATCGACAATCCCGGTATTTTAATTTATTCAAAATGCATACAGAAATTGATTGGTGATGATATTGAGAGGATTACATGGAATACCCTCATCAACAGACAAAAGATATAATATATTGGTGAAATATAAAAAACTGCACAAGATAGATTGATTCTTTTTTTTTTTTTTTTTTTCACCCATGGGATACGCTATCATTACTTTATAACAAAAAACCCCTTGAGTATCAACCTTAGTCTTCATGTTCAAAAGAGTCAGAATTGAGTAAAAAATGCACATAGAGAGCATAAGGAGGCAAATTACAGCAAGAGATGTTGAACTACATACCCTCTTCATCAAAACTATCTGTCTCCTCTTCCTCGTGGAAACGCTTAAGTATGTCCATCATTTTAGATTTGCTTTCTTCATTGGGTTGGGTTTGTTGCAGTTCTTCCATGACATTCTCTCTCATAAAAGATTCAGTACAGCGAAGACTGTGAGACTGCAGAAAATGCCACAAACAGAACATCGTCAACTCAAAAGGGCAGGAGGAACTGAAGGCAATCAATATATTGTTGGTTTTCCATGTATACAGGTTTTAAACATTGTTAAACTTTGCTTGATGTGACAAAGTATATATGAATCATTTCACAGAATAAAAAAAGAAGTAATGTGTACAGCTAATACACACTATAAATTCAAAATATAATTACCTTGTAACAACGCAGAGAACAATAGCGAGTGTTGCATCGAGGACATGTATACTGGGAAAATTGCTTTTCACATCTGAAAATATATAAAATGAAATTAGGTAACTAACAAACAAAACAAGGTTGCTACACAATTGAGTTTATCATTGCTAGAAAACTACATAATCAGCTTTTAATACCCTGAAAAGATAAAACAGTAACATGAAGGTGTCAAAATTTAAATTTGTAGTATCACTTGCATGTTTTCAACTTATGTTGCAGTCAACATCATCCATATAATGTACAAAGTTAGTGTGGCGTCATTTCCTTTTCCTTCTTCGACTGGTGATATTCTCTAATTTTTCAATTCAAAAGGACAGGAAAGAAATCATTTGAAACAACAGAGTTTAATTTGCAGGAACTTAATGCGTCAAGGGCAACAATGCTTGCACGAACATGTGTCTGATTGTCTACTATCAAGGACAATTTTTCATGAGGCGTGAACATGACAATAATATGTAACTATTGCAGAATTTGGCTTGCCCTAAGTTGTGTTTTTAGCTTTAGTTCCATATGCATATAGAATTTGCAGGCATACACAGTACAGCTCAACAATGTCATATGCTAAAGGACAGTTATTTTTTTATTTTCCTAGCTACCATAATATTTTCATTGAGTTATTTGGGAATTGAATAAAAAATGGCTAGCAGCATCCTTTTTTCTATATGCACCTAAGTTCACCAATTGATATGCTTAGACCACTTCACTAAGAACAAGTAAATATGAGATGCATCATGCTAAAATTTGGACCACTGATTCTTTATTCAATCACAATTCATTTGTGCTCATAAAAGGAATACAAAGTTGGCAAGTTGAGAAAAATGGTGGCAATTCAAGTTTAGCACTTCAAACCCAATCTTGTTCTTGTACATGTTTATATTCATTTGAGTTGCTGAAACATCAACACCCACGAGTTTCTAAGGTCCTAAGGATGATTGATGACTTCTACAGGACAATCACAACCGACGACCAAAACATACACAAATTAGTCTGGTCACGTATAACTTTCAATTTTGTTCCTATACCCTAAATGGTGTTCAAGGCATACAACTTGTCTCCCTCTCCTGATAAGAAAAACTAAATCGAATTATTCTACATATTCCTTTTTCATATGCACTGCATATTTCTCAATTCAAGTTAGTCTGGCACTATTCCATAATCTTGTATTTTGCAATCTTATGTATCCATTTCAGAACCTGCAGCATCAACACCCAAAGCTTCATGAATTCCAAAAAGATACCCAACATCAACATCCAAAACATACACAAACCGCTGATACTCTAAGGGGCCGTTTGGTTTGAGGGATTGTCTGGGATTGTCTTTATAATCCCAGGTAATCTCGTATTTGGTTTTAGGGATTGCACAGGACCATGACCCTGGATAGACTAGAACAACTATCTCGTGTACAATTCGATCCAGAAAATTTGGTTCTTGTCCAAATTTTCTGGTTCTAGTCTATCCGTTTTCCGATAATCGTTCTAATCCAATCCTAGCTAATTCAATCTTATCCCGTAAATCAAACGGCCTCTAAGGGTATGTTTGCTTTGTTGGATTAGGAGCGATTGGTATTTTATTCTCATTCAATTATGCGTTTGTTTTATGTGACACCATTCCAGAATAAGTGGTCATAGGGATAATTGACACATGGAGGGGGTTGGACTAATTGTCCATGAACGAGGGATAATTATTTATCAATCATATCCATCAAAGCAAACAAACCCATAGGTTATTTAATCATTTCAATTTTCAAATTTGTTCCTACACCAAACATTAATGAGTATACTCCTAATAATCACATTCAGGTAATATTATTCTACAGAATCCTTGCCTAATAAGTAGTGTGTATTCATATTTCCTAAAATGTAAAACCTTTCTTGGATAAATAGATAACCTAGTAAAATGGAAGATAAAAAGCAAAATTCATAACAGAATATATACCCTGATGAAAATTATCAGGCATAAGTGCACTAAAATCATAAATTAATTCACAAAGTAGCTAGTGAGCGGAACTTACACGCGACAGATTATACGGGTTTTGGAGTTGAACTCTGATGGCGTGGAAGATGCCTCTGAGATAAGCATAGCATCTGATTCCGACATCTGAGATATTAGCAAAGTAACGATTCTGAGTCCAACTAGGGGTGGGCATCGGGTCGGGTTTTTCGGGTTCGGGACCCGAATTTCTGGTACCCAAAATTTCGGGTCCAATATTTAAGGACCCGAACCCGAAATATTCCGGGTACCCGGAATTCGGGTCCCGAAATCGGGTACCCAATTTTTTTTTTTATAAACTAATATATATAAGAAAAATAGAACAAAGAACCTTATTCACAACTAAAATCAGTATTATCGCTACTAAATAATAACTTCTCAATATATTAAATTGACATAATCACCCTAAATCACATTAACCTGTCATAACCAATTCAAACACTAACGACTAATGCAATAATTTCAATTGTCATACTTCATAGTTTATTCTACTAACAGAGTAACAGGTTTATTTCAACATTTGATCCTAGTTTATTCAACAGGTAATCTGATTCCCGATCGGTTCGTAAACTACAGAAAATTTAACATCCTAAACTTCAGAAAAAACTCAAAGAAGTACCTTGCGTGAAGCGGACAGTGGAGGCTGCCACGCGAGCGAGGGGAGTGACGACGCGCGAGGCTGCGAGAGGCCGAGAGCCGTGAGACGGTGAGAGTTGAGACAGTGGGCACCGCCGCGCCTGGGGAGGAACTGCGTCGCGGAAGCCGGAAGTGGTGCGGTGGGACTGGGCGGCGTGGCGCGGTGGACCGGTGGTGGCGGACCGCCGTGCGTCGTGAGCTGTGCGTGTGCCGCTTCAGAGTCGCGCGGCGCGGGAGTTAGGGTTTGGTGACTGGGAATTGCGATTTGGATTTGGGGCAATCTGATGCCAACCTAAAATGCGTGAATACACTGAACAGAATAATACCCCTAAGCCTTTTTTTTCCTAACTAGTTAATATGTACGTGAGCAAGTTATAAGTATATAATCTTTTCAAAATAAAAAATTACTCAATCCGTCCCATGTTTTCTTTCATTTTTGGAAGTGACAGATTTAAAAAAAAAAAAAAAAAGTATGTGAATGTGAGATTGAATAAAATAATAGTAATTTTATACTTCATTAACTTTTAACTTTTATAAGAGGGATTTGTTTCCTCTTTTTGGATGTGAAAGGTAAATATTCAAATAAAGCAAGTGCAAATAGTTAGAGGGTCACTCTTGCTTTGATATCTTCCTCCATATGTTAATAATTGTTAATATTAAAAACCTATGAAAGTAGATAGCATCTAAAAGTTACGTACTTTTGCATAACATATTACATACATTTTATTACATACAAATGCGTAATATAACTATTACACATGATTTATATTGTACATAGTTTCCTAAAACCAAAAAAATTCTCAACAAAATCAAATTCTACCAATTCTTAAAACTAAAATCATTGCATGAAAGAATTCTAATCAGGGCAAGACAATTTATTTGTAACATGATGGGTATCCCATTAGGTTAGCTTTCAATCTATCATTTCTGAACAATCAACTTCCACTCCTAAAGCTCCACATTTTTGCCCCTCATTGAATCATAAAAAAATACTGAATTCCTGTCACTTCCTTGTTTATCCTTGCATTGTCCTAATTGAACCCCTTACATCGATTATTATTTATTAAAATCTCATCCAAATCCATTACCATGCATTCGGGTTTCTCGAAAATCTTTAACTTTGCAAACGCCTCATTCCTATACTCCTTTGCTTTAATTCTTGCTCTCATTCACGCATGAAGCACTCGTTGAGTACCCCTCACAGCCTCACGATTCCTTGACAAACTTCTCGATCAATTACCTAAACAGATCAATTGGGGGCTACGAAGAACTTACCATAGCAAGTCTGAAAATTGGAAGTTATGCCTTCTCACCAGTGTGTGGAAAACATTAATGAGTAAATTTTGAGGAAAAAAAACTGAACGCCATGAACTATTCAAAATATATGAGTGTTTTTTTCCTAAAATATCTATTAATAAATTAAAGGTGCACTTTTTTTTTTTTTTTTTGTAGTAACAGGAAAAATAGATAAGTAACTTACACTTTCCTAGCTTGAATCATTCACCAGCAGGACTTGGTTAATTTGAATATTTCCCTATTCAAAAACACAAACACACAACAATTAGCGTTTCTTTCTGGGTAGAGATTGAGGAGTTGATATGATAATCCCTATCTAATTAAAAAAAATTAGAATATACCAACTATACACCTAAAAATTTAAATCATAAAATCATGCAGTAAAATTAAGAAAGGCCTTGTTTATGTTTCACGATAGTATTTGTTGGCTGAGTGTAATACTGAGTTTCCAACTCCCAACTGAAACAACCTTAAATTTTTTGCCTTGATAGGAAATATTTATTTCCTGGATGAAAGTCCATAATGTATTAACTATTGCCTTAATAGGAAATATTTATTTGATCATTCATCATATTTACAAGGCCAACTATCTGAACGTAAAGTCCATAATATTATATCTATTAGTCCAGACATTATTACAAATGCAACCATATATAGCAATGAGGTGATAACAATGCACTTGAATAAAAAGCCAGATAATGGATTTTTTACGAACGTTTAGCAGCAATGCTTGGGACACTCCCGAATTGTACCTGAACTTATGAGTTTACTGCAGCTACAATTTCAAGGTTATTTACCCCTGTAAAAGATGGATATGGATATGATGATAGCTCCGGATTAAATTCAAAATCTTGCAAAAACAAAATTAGGAGCTAATTTTAAAGTTAAAGTTTGTCCTTTACCAGTCAACCCTCAAGCATCGTAACTCTTTGTGAAAAAAGGCATCAGAAACCCACAAGTCAACCCAATAAACAGCAAAACAAAAATATGATGGTGCACCTCATTTTTGTCCTGCACCACTTGATTAAAAGTAAGCATAAGAGTATATCAAATACATTAGTTGGGTTTCCATCTAGATAATGGAAATAATAGTGATAGATGATGGTATCTGTGACAACAATGTCGTTCCAAGCATCAAGGCGGACACCATGATTTGGTGAACTCACATTAAAATCTTGAGAGAAATCAAAGAAGCAAAACTACATTCTCATGCAATAATGAATAAAATTATTATTTATATTAACAATATAGTGAGTTGGATGCGTCTTCAAGATTCACTCCATGTTTATGACATTAATTAAACATAAGAATTGGTAATCTAAAGCTAAATAAACAAAATCCTAATTAAAATTAAGTATACCAGGATTGGAGATCCATAATGATTTTTAAGAATGATTTTTGAACAACATTACAAAAGAAAACTATTAGCAGTTCCAAGGATAGTAGTAGTTTAATTTACTAATAATAGTATTTGAACGGAGGATTGCCGTTCCTATTACTATATCCCATCAGATTGACATTAACATACATTATTATTATACATCGTAGAAATAAGAAAATGAAATCGGCAAAAATGATTTAGTAAAGTGTGACCAAGAGAATGTGAATACACGCTCCGTACCCAAATCAGTTGCCGGTGTCTGAGTTTTCCACACCCGGTTAGTTAGACCATGCCGGCATCCCCTCACAGTGGTCACACTTAAAACCAAGCACATCACTGCATCCTGCCAAAACAGAGGACATGATCAATTTCACAATGAATTAATCAAATTTGAGCAATCTCTTCCACAAAATAACTGAACCAAAATTCTTAAATTTTAATTCCAAACCGATTCAACAAGAGTTTTAGAATTGTTAATTCGAAGAGAAACAAATTAAAAGTGGGGTTTCCATAAAATGAAAAAGAATAAGGGTTAAAAAGAGCATACAGAACAGGAAGGAGAGGAACAATGGCGAATGGACCTCGGATGAAATCGGTCTTCATCTTCCAGAGCAAAAGGCTAAAAATTGGGATTGGGGAATGATGTATGAGGAGTAATGATGAAAGGGGAAAATGTTACAGCGTAAATGGAAAAAAGGATAACGAAAAGGCAAAAGGACGAAAATGTAACAAACAAAAGTTGAGAGGGTAAAGTGGTCCAAAATTGATTTATCAAGCCAAGACACTTTTAGATGTACTAGTTATATAACACGTGCGTTGCACGTTGGTATATAAACCATTTGAAAAGAGTTGTAGAAAAATTTAATTATGAACCTTTTGTTATGTATTAAAATATGATTCTAATCTAAATTTTCAGTGTGTGTATAGTATAATTTCTCTTTGAGAAAATTTGTTTAAAAATCCTCCATCTATACATCAAAAGACCTCTTTGTATACAATATTTTTTGTGAAATTATTTTTTATAATTTATGAACACTTGTGTATTTTTGATGAAATCAAGCCTTCAAATGAGCGGATATACAGTTGACATATTCTAAAACGTAAAATTCAATGTAGTTTCATCATCAACAGAAAGTAGAATTTTTTTTGTTTACATATGCCTCACCATACATATAATTTTTGATACCTAACGTTTTATGACAAGGCTGCAAAAGCAAAATAAAAAAGAAATAGAAAAACAGAAGTAATTGTGTGTTCAGATGTCTTAAGTGAGTCATATATATTATTAAGAAAGACAAAAACAACAGATTCACAAGTATAGTTTATCCTGGAAATTTCACCAAATATATTAGTGGCAATTTCATGGAAATTAAAAGTCTTAGCCGAAGAAAGAGGTCAAAAGGGCAACTACTGTGCTTATAATTACTCAAACTGACATTGTAAAAAGAGAGTATTATTAAGTGATTGCAAACACGGTACACATTTGATTATACGGCAGTAAATTGTAACATAATATTTTATAGCGCATGATCATAGATGGAAATCAGCCAATACAACTAACCTAGTTTCTATTTCATAGATAAGTCTAAGCTTCTTCCTAAATTTTCAATTATTGTGAAGATAGTTTAAATAGCAAATTAATCATAGTTCAATACCACGTCTAACAGTAAATTAAGAATCAAGATGTAGAAATTACAACATTATTCAAACCACCAAAATGCAAACATTGAATAATAATATCTCTGAATTGTCAACTTCACTAATTATCTCCATAGAACCTCTAATTCCGGGAATAAGAAAAAATCATAAAGCTAAAGAAACCGAGAAAGATAGGAAACATAAATGAAATTCACACAAAAAACTAACTTGGCGAGCTGGCGAAGAAAGCCAATTAACCAAGCCATGGCAAAGCCAAATCATTGGTAGAAAACAATGTATTATAGAGGCAAAAAGTACCTACATGTAATAAATAAGAAATGTGGATATGAAAAATAGTCATCAATAATAAATACAAAATTATTAAAAACAAAATCCATTCAGGCACCATAATTCGATTACATACAACATAAAGGTAGATGACATCTAAAATTTTAAGTTATAAAATGTCGTAGTTCTTTGCTATTCAGCCGAAAGCATATGAGTTCTGAATACTATCATAACATGGAAAAGGCTTTTAAATTCTATGTAGATGTGGCCAACCTAGTGAAGTGATCCAAATAACATAAGTTATTGGCTTTACATGGTAAAATAGAGTTTATAGTCCCCCATCCTTGCCATTTATTCTAGGATATTTCGCCGAAAATAGCATAAAACACAACTACTAAAGTTGCCAGGGTAAAAGATCCTCTACAGGTAATAAATAAAGCTTCAAAAAATAACTCTATTGCATGAAAAATAAGAAGTCAAAACAAAGCTCGCAAAGCTGCTATGAATAGAGAAATATATGACTCAAAAGGAATCACAAAGACAAATTGATTATACCTGAATTACTCATTGATGACCAGTATCATCCCAGTAGTTGTAAGTGATTCAGGAAGCTCATCTAGTAAATACATCAGAAAGAAAGCTTTACATCAAGAGATTCTCCAAGAACAGTGTTAGTCCATATCCAAAAAAAAAAACTTGTTAAGGAAAAATCCAAAAGAATAAAAGGAGAATATCTAAGCAGATCATAGGTTTGACGTTTAAAAGTTACTACAACATAAAATTATCCAACAAAAGCTTGTATAGTGTAGTTGAGAATCTAGATAATAGTCTATTTTAGAAAAAGATGCATGAAGATAGGTGATATATTAAATCTATATAAAATATAAAACCTATATCAGTGATGAAAATCATTTGCACTACTGCATATCTGTGAAACCAAAGGAATGTGAAAATTAAAAGAAAATTACACACTTTCAGAAAAATTGTATCGAGGTCGGAATCATTCGTAAATACACATCTACAAATGCAATTATAACACATCATAAATATATGTATAATATAATGTTGCAAACATGACATGAACAAATGTCAAATTTAGTAGAAGACTGAATCACCGTGATCTAAGAAGGGATTACTAACTTGATTTTTGTAGCTCAACCATCAAACAAGGAATAAAGTTGAAACCTAAAAATGCTCTTATGTGCTCTACTTAGCAACTTGCGGCAATAAAAAGTAGCAGCGAAGAACCCATAACAACTTTGCCAGCAGTTGACCTTCTCAAAATTATCTTTGTAAATGGGTACTTTTTCTTTTCTTTTTTGTTAAAATTAGTCTAATTATTGAGGGTGTACCTGGGTTAGGGATAGGAGAGGGTTAAGCGTGCGTTCGTCCAAAACTGAGCAAAACTAAAATAAAATAATGAAATCTAATTGCATAACCAGAAGGTTAAGAGCATATAAAAAGAAAAGATTGAAATAGTCCAAAGTTTAAGAGATAAATATTAGCCGACATTATTAAGCAAGAAAAGAAAAGCAAAAGCAGAGTTCTCACCACCGCAAACTCCACGAAAGATATACGTGTTGAGTGATGATAGTCACCAATCAACTACATCTCAATCCAATTTAACATAATTACTGTCATATTAAACGTGATAGCTAAATGTTGCAGTGGTGATGTAATCAACAGGGTATCAAAATGATATTCCAGTAAATAGTTAACACACCACTCATTTCATAGTGATTGCCCCTTAACTAAGTCTCCATCTGACAACTCTACATTCAGTCTGGCTAAGTCAACGGATCAGTTTTTAGGACGCCACTTAGAGCAAGAGCCAATAAACCAAGTTTTGTTTTTTGGTTCTTCAAACAAAGAGCTTATTGCATTGGTAACGAAATGCACAACACCCAATTCATCAATAGTTGCATTACAATAGATATAGAAATAAGAGCCATAAAATTGAGGGATGAAGAAGAAACAAACCTATAAACACAGAGCCGTAATTCCTAAAAAACTAATTTAATTATAGTGGAAAGGGGTAGACAAAGCCACGTATATCGAGGATAGAGGTGTCAAAGATCAGAATTTAATTAACATTACGTAAATCATCCCATGAAGGCAGTTGCCAAAAGCACCATTCCAATACGAAAACAGAGAAAAAGAAAATTTAAATATAAATTATAAAATAAAAAATATATCCAGACATTTAGGGAACCCATGAACACAGAGACTGAATAACAATATTTCGTAATCCATCTCCAGGCGAAAATAAAATCCTTTGAAACCACATTGAATTGAGTCTGATGCAAGCAGAAACCAATCGAAGAAATACAATCATGCAGCTATCACACTATTATATTATAAATTTGAATCTTGAGCATACCCATCAGAATTCTCTTTTGCACATTTTTCCATTTTCTCGACATATAACTTGTTTCATCTAAAAAATTAAAGTTAGTAGGGTTATTGGACGCATCGTGGAATATAATTTACAACAATGAGAAGATCGCTACAAATTGGTGGGGCATATCTTCCAATAAATTAGTTATCTATACACAATGGAGATGTTTCTTAGGAAAAACAACATGTTAGAAAAACAAATTAAGATCAACAAAACACTTAAATCAGGACATGTAAATGAATTCAAGGATACAATATATTGAATGCAAAAAATTCCAGTAAACATAACAGGTAATTGGCATGAAAAGTCTGCTCGGGAAACCTTGGAACAATTTCACGAAATAAATTAACTCTATTTTTCAATCAGTAATTGGCTAGAGTAATACTCAATTGTATTATATAACAAAATTTTAAACAAAACTTGCCCATCAAGCCTAGAATGCTTTCACGAAGGTAAACAATTGATTAATCAGAGTGTCATTAAAGGAAGAGCAGAAACCCAATACCTCAACTTTGGAATCGACGAAGCCAATGATGCCAGGGGAGTCGGATGTAGCTGTTAATAATCAGACATCGTAGAAGCAATCCTTCGACAATTACTCACAATCGTGTACCGGCGCTTCACCCATGTCTATATTAATTAACAAACAATAAAAAATTAAGAAATGCGACAAAAAAAGAAAAAATTAACAGATCATGGGTTTAGAGAGTGAGAGAGTGGGGTGAGACTTCCACGGGAGAGAAACCAGCAGGGGTTCAAGTGACTAATCGATGGGGCATCACTTCGACGTAGACGACGACGGAGCCCCTGGAGTCATGGCCTCAACAGAATTGAAATGTAGAGATTCCATGAGCTTTCCATGAAACTGATGGAATGTGTTCCTTGAAAAAAAATGACCCGATGGGCTGCTCCCAAAAAAATAAGAATGGAATAAAAATTTGCAAACATAAATGAGGGGAAAATTGTAGAAAACAAAAGAAGAGAGGAACGAAATAGCATTTTGCATCTTTTGCAAAATAAATGTATTTTTAGCATTTGAAACGCTTTTCAATGCGTATAAAACAACATGTAGATGGTTTTGAACCAATTAAATTAATTTTTTCACAAAAAATAATTTTTGTGTAGGAGTAATTATGAGAAATATTAGGTGTCTTAATATGTGTGAAGAAATAAAAAAAAAGATATTTATATAGAAATGGACCGGCACAACATAAACCCACATTTACTGCCAACAATTGTTTACAATTGAAAATGAAATTATATAAAACTACTACAAACATGAATGCTATATTTTAAGTACAACACTACATCTCTATGAAGGGGCATGGTCTATGTGACAACAGCAAAGACTCCAAACGTGCATTGTAAGGAAAAAGTACAGATAGATGACCAGGCCCTGGGAGACAAACCTGTTCAAACTGAGGCTGTGGTTTGCCTCTGCAAAAAATTGACAGCATCCACGTAGCATTTCTGAGAATGGATAACTTGGCATGTTTATCTAACTAAGCTAGCAAAGGACTCAAAGCTCCATGAGCAAGTACAAGGTCTCTACATTTCGGGGAATCACCAGTTACATTTCCTAAGGCCCATATTGCCTACATTTGAAATAAGAATATATCTAACTAACGCAAAGAATTGTTTAAAGCTTGAACCAACTTGAAAGTTTAAATCAATATAACATCAAACAAACTAAGAACCTATAAGGCAAATGTACACCTGTTCTCTAGCATCCTCACTTGGAGAAGCAAGAAGCTCCACAAATATGGGGACTGCTCCATGATCAATTACCACCTTGGGGTGCTCAGATGTTCCAGAATCAATATTAGTGAGAGCCCAACAGCCACAAACTGCAGTATATTAGACAAAGTAAACCTGTAGTTTATTACTGGAAACCCAATACCCTTAGAAAAATGATTCAAACACACATAGATAATATAAAAGATACCGGAAGTTGTGGAAAGCCCCCCCTTATCAAAAATTGAATAAGGCGGGGAACAACACCTGCCTGAATTACCTCGTGAATAGGTGGTTTTCGTTCTGCCAATATTCATTATGTCAGGCAATGAATAGACTCATAAAAAAATCATTACATTAAAAAAATATATAATCTAAAGAACTTGAAACATAACATCACCTATAGATAGTAATTTGCGGAATTGGGTTGTTGCATCAAGTTGTCGAGTGGTATCATCAGTCCAAACACCTGTAACCATTAATGGTAGATTTTCTAACTGCACCTTCATTTGAAAGAATACGAAAATTAGTTCTACCATTTACAACTATATATAGTTTAATACCCCAAAAAACTAAAGTGAGGCGATCTTTAACTGAGTAGACTAAAATATACACATTCTTTAGCTAATCTGGAATTCACAAGTACGCACACAGATACATACAAATATCCCTAAATAAAAGATGGATTGCAACATTATATTAGAGCTGAAAGAAAGCATGTAATTAAAGAACACATAAAATGTAATCAACAATAGAAATCCACTGTATTCAAGAACCGAGATAATTGTTTACTGTGTTTGTTTGATCGGGGTTGCTTTATTGCTGGAAGATCCTGCAAACCCTTTGTTGGCTAAAGTGAATCATACAACTCCAAATCTACACGAAAACATAGATTGACAAGAACCACGAAGAATTCAATAGCATGAAACCTAATTACAGGTAACTAATTGAGAATTATTCGAACAATCCATACCTGTAATTGTAATCGGAAACCTCCATACGCGAAATTGTAATCGGAATCAAACCATTGCGAAATTGTGGTTAACGGACTCCCCTTGGTTCATCCTTTTGTGCCATGGATTTATGTACGGGAGAGCAATGCTGATCGGAAGGATGGGTATCTAAAAGAAATGGAGGGACATGGTATACAATGGAAAACGAAGGTGACGCTCGGATGGAAAAAATGGATACCAAAGGGCTTATAAAAGTAGGGACGAAAATGTACCAAAGAAAATATAAGAGGGGTATAAAGGTCCAAAAATGATTGACATCTCTAAGCCACTTTTTATGTATTTTTTCATATGCTATTTTTTAACTTGTATACACAAAATTGAGAGTGAATAATCGAACGACAACTGCATCCAATTCTTTTCAGTGAAATGTACTATAAAACACAACACAAACATCACTAAGTGTATCAAAAAAAATCATCCTCTTTTATGCAACAGTAGATAAACATGCATGTCTTTAAACATTTCTCGGGAACATACAAGGAACAAAAAAGAAAAAAAACTAACTTGTGAACTATTAAAAGAGAATAACATAAATAACTAAAGCAAAAAATTAAGGTAAAAACTTGCATGAGACCATACAAATTAACACCTACCCCTACCAAAGTGTTAATAAGCCAATGCCCTAGTTACACCCAATCCCATTGTCTCATGCCATGAGACGGTCTCATACAAGACCTACTCAAAAATTAATTAAACTGCAGTCTATGCAGGCTCACTGGTCTATCTTAATCAATGTCCTTTGTCGCACCCAAATTGGCTTATTCTTCAATTTAACAATTGCAATAACATCATTCAATCACAAGTAGATGACTCGCTACCAAAAAAGTCATGCTCATGACGAATACACATACCATCGTAAACTCATAACACCGTCTGGTATGAGCCAAAGTATAAAAAAAATATAATAATCACTAACCTCTTTTTTTTTTATAGCATAATCACTAATATTATAGAAGAGCTATAACTTGATAGAAAAGCGAACAAATGCTCTATCATCTCCCATATTCCTGAATTTCCATTAATGTAAGCAGTATTCCAAATATCCCCATCTACAGAAAATCATAAACGCTCTTCTCCATTCTTTTATGTAAAATATCAAATTTGCCAACTCCTGCAATAAATTATAATTATAAGGATCAGAGTTGATTTCCTTGACTGACTTTAATTTCTGAAAACCTCCATCAGAAATCTCCACAACTCCATAATCTCTTGCAGGTCAATTTGGCTCTGTAATTAGAATTAAAAAAAAAATACCCCTCAATTATGGTGAATAATATTATATATTTTGGGACAGAACATTCAGATACTTGACACTTGTTCTGTTACTTGACATACTTGATGACAGTTGGTCCATTTGATGCATATCTATAATTGTGGGGTTCAACCAATAACGAAATCAAGTCAATAATTCCTACTAAAAAGGATAAAAACTCTTTTTTACTCACCATGTTATTCCTATCTCCACATACATAACAATCTTTATAAACAAATAAAACAAACTCTATTTGCAACAACAGAACAAAAATATAGGCATACATAGTGCAGCTACCTGAAAATACGAAGGGTGTTGTTGGGTTGTGCTAGGTGGTTGTGCTGCCATTACCTCGATTTGTCCCCATTCACAATAATGTAATCAAGTTCCTAAAATAATATACACAAGCATTGAAATAAGCAGCGGTTAAAATACTTACATGATATGCATTCTTGCAAATTAAACAAATTTTCTTAATAACTTCTCTTCACCTTTAGGCATCGTCATTGAAGAATAAATTAACCAGAAAATTGCAAATAGCTTAGGGATGGGACAACTTCCATCTGCTACCATTCACAAAAGATGCAATCAAGTTGCTAATATAATGCATGCAACAATTGAAATAAGCAGAAGGGAAAATTACTTGCATGATATGCATTCTGAGAGCCAATCTCTCTTGATGGCTTCTTTTCCCCTTTAGGCATCTTCATTGAAGTCTAAAGTAGCAACAAAATTGCAAATATCTTAGGGAGAAGACAACCTCCATCTACCCCCATTCACGAAAATGCAATCAAATTGTTCAAATAAAGCACTCACGTACAATTGCAGATTGATTATTTTTAACAGACGGGGAAAATCAGTTTAAAGTTATATCCAATAAGCCTATGCTTGTGAAAGAATAAAGTAGGGTTGGAGTGACCACCATCACATAATACCTAGTTCCATTATTTGTGGTGGTTATTTCTATCTGGAGAAAAAAAATAGAGCAAACACACCACGATAGAAGAATTATAACATAAAGCAGAAGAAGTTTTTAAATGAGAGATGAGCACATAAACAAATCTTTTATGATCTCTTGAGCAACACATCAATGCATCAACATATTACCAGAAGCCAGAGCAAGTAGCACAAAAAAAAAAAAACACTAACCTAGAAACAATTAATAATGATTCGTAGAATAATGTCACCTTCTGTCTGAAGCAAAAATTATTTGTATGCGCTCTACTAACAATTTCCATTGTTTAACACATGTTTTTCCTTGAAATCTGAAACAGCACAACCAATGCTTGAGTCAGGAAAAAGAATATTTAGCTTATCATTTTTACTTCTTTACAACCATGAAAATACTAAATTAACATGAAATTGTAAAATACCACTTAAATAAAGGGTTATATGAGAAAGACAATTGAATTGAATAAGATATAATTATTTATAAAGAGAACAAAAAAGGGTGGAGCCACAACCCGGCTCAAGGAAAAACAAAAATCACGAAAAAGTCATAAAGTAATAAAAAGCCTGAAAAAGTGTAAAAAAGAAGAAGAGCAATTTCGAGGATCAAATAAATATGAAAAACAAAACAGGCAATTAATAATAAGCACCTTCTTAACCTTGAGAAAAGTGGGAATTAAAGACAGTGCCACCCCCACCATTTTCCTCTACTGGTTAGTGCTAAAAAATGCTGGAAGCTTTTAAAATAAGTTAGTTAACAAATACAAAATTGCAAGTTGACAATCTGAAACCATGGTGATTCTCGAACAAATTTATTTTTAACCATCCGGGATTCATACGGCCATTGGATTAATTTTGGGGTAATTTATAGGAGCCAATTCCTCAAGTTACTCTAGGCCTATTATCATACCCAATTGGAATCCAAAACCTCCAATGATAAAACTAATATCTTTACAGATTTTCTCAATTCACTAATTGGTTTAAATGCAGCACACATGGTTTCCATATAATAAACAAATAAGGGTCTCTAATCTTGGTTAACCCCTATTTAAGCTATACATGCTGCACCTACATAAGTTCATCATGTCAAATGTTTCAGAATGAAAAACTTGTGTTCAGTAAACATGAAAAGATAATATGAAAAATAATCTTGTCAGCTTTGCAGGGAAGATGTGGCAAAAAGTCAAGTTATGCATCCCTATATTTTTCCCGAATCATCCTCGCAGAATTGAAGGGAAGCATGGGAAAGGGGGCAACTAAAATGAGTAACACAATGAAGCAAAATCCAGATGATATATTTGACTATCAAATTATACGGATCACCAAATTGAAAATAATGAATAATATATTGAATTAAAACCTAACTACTTCTAAAAACTAAAGGAGGTGGATATCATGGGTTAGATGGTATCTATATATCAACTCATTGATACGCAAGCATAATTAGTCATGCAAATAAAACTAAATAGAAACTTGTCAATGCATAAAAATATTAGGTGTAAGAAGAAAAGTTACCATGTAGAAGAAAGTACACTCTTTTGTGGATGTCAAGATTCCACATAAGTACTTCTTTCTGAAACAGAACATGAGATGGTCACGCTTCAGATAGACGCCAAGCCTAGTGCATTCTCTGCGTCCTGCATAAATTTTGTGTTTGCTTAGACCAGTATCACGACATTCACATGGAAAAGGTAGTGATTTTGAAGTAATCTCAGCACTTATTTTAATCATCTCTTGCATCCTAGAAAGTGGAACAGTCATCACCCTTGATTTCAGTTGAGCAACTCTTCTTAAACTTGGTAATATATGTGTTTGATATTGTGAAATATGGAAATCGGTTTCACAGCAACTTTCTTCACAACATCATTCACTGCAAAAGTCTATAAGAAGTTTTGTATTTTTTCACAAAAATAGTGAACAATATTAAAACGATATTAGCAAGTGAAGTGTACAAGATTACCAGAATAGATACCATACTTATGCAAGGTTGCCTATATATTATCCCTCTTGAGAAAGTAACTAAACTGTTACCACAATAAACTACCACTTGCTCGAAGCAAAAGTTTAAAATAATATTTCACCACTACGAACAGTCAAAGCAATTATAAATCAACTCCCGACACAAAAAATGAAATTGATCAAACACTCTTTGTCATCGTTATAAAATCATAAATATTATTCATAAAACCAAGCACGAATTACCAACAACTTAGATAAACAGGAGATACGTCCACTATGCTAAATGCAAAAATCCAACCTACATTAAAAGAGTCACTTATGTATCTCTCATGTACGTTTTAGACAAAAATGAATAGAGATTTATATGCAAAGATTGCATTAATTAGCAACCTGAAGATCCATCATTGCCATGTATCTCTTCAATGGGATTGTATATTGGCGAAGAATATGCATCAACTACTTTTCTTGTTAGTTGGGAGAGAGAGATTATATGTTGTGTAAACTGTTGCAGAAGAAAACTCTTCTTATATCCAAGAACTTGCGCCAAGAAATTTTGTGGAGATCAGTTTAAACTCAAGCTAAAGCCTATTTAAAGTTGATCATGAGCAAAAACATCAAAGCGAATAAAATCTAATAAACAAAAAAAATCAAATCGAAATGCAAATAACCTTCTTCCTCCATTTACAGGGATTCTCGAGCTCTCTCCTCACCGTTCATCTAAAGTTCCTCCTATCTTCCCATCATCACGAGGCCTCTGCAAAATAGAAGAAACCAGTTCAAAATTTATTCATTAGCAACACTACAAGACTAAAATCCACAAAGGGAATCATAAAAGAACAGCCCAACTGCCCAAAAAAAGAACAATGTTTATGAAAAAGAACAACATTTACCCAATTTTTATGAAAAAGAAGAATCGCCAACCACGCCGCGGAAATCCCGAAGGAATTCCAGTGAACCATCACTTTCCTCTAAATAGAGTATAACCAGTTATAGGATTCAAAAATATCTCACGGTAATCCCATATAAGAGATTTTAAAAATCAACGGGTTAAGCGCACCACCACGAATATACTGTCACGAGTAATACAACGAGATTGCAGAATTCTGGCAATTACGCCTTCCAACAACTATCCCTATCGACAAATTGAGTTAACGAACCCAACCTCGCCTATGTGCGCGACGTTCCTGCCCTATTTAGGGCTTCCGAAATTTAAGACCCAATCATGCATCGGTGTTCGAAACTCGACTCCACCGATAATCTCAATTTACTAACCTTGCCGCCGTGCCTTACACTCCTATTTCAGGAACACTCACCGCTGCAATAGGATAACCGATATGTATTCTCGATGCGAAGGTGTATCAAACATTAGTGTAGAACTATTCCACCGCGACGTAGATAAATACTAATGTTGTCAATTGGGCTAGCGTTGGTGGGGGGCAACGGAGAGAAGGAAGGACAGTCGAGGCCATGGAACAAAGCAAGAATTATCTAGAAAGTGGTTTAAAACAAAAAAAGAGGAAAAAGAAACGGAGCATGTATGGAAAAAGACTTAATTGATCATGACAAAATGAAAACTATCTTTTGCATAAAAAGAACCATATAATCTTGATGAATCATTGAATAGAACACTAAATTCAATGATCTGAAAGAGGCACTAACCAAAATATCAAGAAACAACACATTTGTTTTAAAATCCAGGAAGACGTCTTTATCACTTATGTAGAAATGGACACACAAACATGAGATCATTTTGCAAGTAAGAAAGATTTTTAAAATAAAAATCAAAGTAAAGAATGACATCTAGTTCTCCCAAAGTTTTCTTTAGAATCAAAGATGTCTTCATCCTTCTACAAAAACAAGTAGGGATACATGAGATTCTTGAAAAATCAAAGGAAAAAAAAACGTAATCTAGTTTTCCGAATAAATCAAGAAAAATAATCGTGAAATTAAATTAAAAAAAATAAAAATAAAGAAGAGTCAAAATTATATCAAGAATACAATAAAATATAATCATTCCTCAACTGCAGTGGAGGAAACCCCAAAAAATAAGATCAAGAAGAATTACCCACTTCAAGATTTTTGAAACACACGGACATGAATACAAACGTGATAATAGAAAATTCGGCGATTGAGAATCAAGACCGGAAGACGTATTGGGAGTTGTAGCTCTTCTAGGATCAGTTCAATGCATTGAGCTTAGCAGGTTTCTTCTTCTGTACTTGACTTTATTGAAGACAATTTTAATGAAAGTATAATGTGACTGAAGGGACATTTACGTGAAAATGCTTCAATGGGAATGGTAATGAGCACAAGTAATTGTGATGGATAATAAGATTTAAAAAGGATCATATGGTACAGGTAATGAGACTCAAAATAAGTTTATTACTACCCCATTTTGATTAACTATCTAAAACATTGCTCCTCAATCATTCTTATGTTCCACAATCACGTATCATTTTCTGTTCCTAATTATTCCAAGATTAGATCATTACACCAACAATGTACGTATGCAACCATCATTTTACCTGTAATTCACTATTCAATAATTATCTGAATTTTGCATAATGATGTAGGATGTTAGCTGAGTATCTCGGTGAGGACCAAATGCTCGCGATTGCGTGCAGAAACTATAAAGCAGCAAAAAACCTCAAGGCCCATAACCTTGCAGAAACTCCAAGTAGAGGATATCACGCTGTGTGCCTCGAGGAAATCAGGTGATTGAAATAGCAGTTCCCTTGTTTTATTGTTTCAGACATCTAAAAGTGTGTGATTCCATCCAATATTTTGAGTCCTCTGTTGTGCATTAACAGGATGAGATTTTTGGAGCCGAGTAGCGATCCCCAACAGCTACTGCCCTTGGAGGTGCCTACCTTACCAAATGGCAATGTACCTCTAGGCTTTTTGGGCTATGCTGTTAATATGATGGACATAGAAGAGAGCTATATACAATGGCGAACAGAGAGTGGTTATGGCCTACGAGAGACTTTATTTTATCGCCTTTTTGGCGAGCTTCAAGTCTACAAAGACGAGGAAAGCTTGATCTCAGCCCAATCTTGCTTCAAAGACGGAGCTCTTTCATTGGATGGTTGTATCATGAGAGGAAACGGTGTCATCTCTCTTTGCCATTTGTAAGTGATACTATCCGCTGTTTTACGTGCACAACCAGTACTTTTTAATAAAACAACTAATACTAGCAAACTTAGTGAAGCTACTAAGACGTTTAAAAATACACTGTCATTGCAGTTGCACCGTGAAACTGATGTATACAAGAATATACCCTGTTTTATTGAGTTTGCATGAACACATACCATTTCTGTTTGTTTTGTAATTCAGGGAACCTCCTGAAATCTTGTTTCCAGTGAAGAATAGGCTGCTCTCTCCATGGGCCTTACAGGCTTTGCAGTCATTGGCGGATAAAAGTTCAGAGATGGAAAAGATGAATAAGCGAATAGACGAGGAGCTGGAAGCCTACAGACGAGCTACGGAGAAGTTGTGTATGACTCGAGATACATACAACACCTTAGTGCAAAGAGAGAGACTTATATGAGATGGTCTCAAGTATAAAACGAAGCTCCACATTAGTATTTACATCTCATTTTGCTTTAAAATATGATTTGTACAGAATCAAAAATCAGTTGGTCATACAATATAAATATGGAGTTGTCTTGTGCAATTTTTGTCAATCTCAAAATGGATCACATTGCAGTTGGTGAAAGGGGAAATCACATTAGCTTGCTGTTGTAAGCCTGCTCCTTTTTTTTTTGGTCTTTTGTCATCAACTTGTTATCGAGATAAACTATATTTTGCAATGAGGACATTTGGCAAAGTCGTTTTGTTTTCTGTGTTATTGTAAAACCCAATTATTATAATGAAAATTATAATCTGATGTAAACTTAATTATAATTTGATTGCACTAAAAAAAATGTGGTCAAATAAACAATTTCAAATGAGTGAATAATGCACATGTGAGTATACCATATATAATTTATCCCTATTTACATATTCATCTCCTTTAAATTTTCAAATTTAAATATATTTCAATTTAATGGAATAATAATAATACAATAAAAACATGTTCATTCCAAAATTTACGATCTTCTAAATACCTACCTCTTTGGTGACTTGTAACATCTGAGGTAGGCATAATGGAGATGAATTCTGTGCAGTATTTTTGGAGCCAGCTGTTTAATATTAATTTTTTTGTGAAAGAGTACCATGGAAAAACATGTTGAGTTTATTTAGCCCAGCCAAAAAGAAAAAGGTTGAATTAGCCAACTTATAAAATAAAAATAATTACAAAACAATCAATTTCGGTTTTCACCTTTTCTGCTTACGGGACAGAGGCATTTCATCAGAAAACATATCTATGATTCTCTTCTTCTGATCGGAAGAGATATATGGATACAAATCTTCAATCTTCATACTATCAAAACTACCACTGAGTTTTTGGTTCAGCAAGCCAGATGGAATGCCTGGACTCTCTCTCAAATGTTCCATGAAGCTGAAAAAGAGGCCTCGGAGCATTTTCAGGTCGAATTTCTTTGCCAAATCTTCATGGCCGATCTTCTCCGCTCGCAACTTCACCATACTCTTTAACCCCATCAACAGATCCATTTCAGCCTCGCTTAAAGAACAGAGCCATTTGACGTCATCTAAGTCGTTATTGCCAATAATACTACTTGAATCCATTAACTGCCTCTGAAAATTACTCTGACCGCCGCCGCAATT
The DNA here is from genome assembly GCA_947034835.1 of Ballota nigra. NCBI lineage: Eukaryota > Viridiplantae > Streptophyta > Magnoliopsida > Lamiales > Lamiaceae > Ballota > Ballota nigra. The sequence goes on along the minus strand of OX344729.1, from coordinate 77,908,092 downwards.
GCAGAGACTCTCGAGATAGAAATTGACTTCGCCTTCTATCCTCCAAAAACTAGAATGCCACCGCCTCAACTCGCTGATCGAAATTGACTCCGTCTTTTACTCTCCAGAAACAATCGAAAAGCAGATCCTACGCCGCTGTGGTTGCCGTCGGTTTACAAAGAATTTCGAGATGGAAGAAGTAAATGCTAGGGTTTCAAGAACACATCCAAATCAATTAACCATCCAAACACCTGTAACCATTAATGGTAGATTTTCTAACTGCACACCTTCATTTGAAAGAATACGAAAATTAGTTCTACCATTTACAACTATATATAGTTTAATACCCCAAAAAACTAAAGTGAGGCGATCTTTAACTGAGTAGACTAAAATATACACATTCTTTAGCTAATCTGGAATTCACAAGTACGCACACAGATACATACAAATATCCCTAAATAAAAGATGGATTGCAACATTATATTAGAGCTGAAAGAAAGCATGTAAAGAACACATGAAATGTAATCAACAATAGAAATCCACTGTATTCAAGAACCGAGATAATTGTTTACTGTGTTTGTTTGATCGGAGAGATTTGAGTCTCAACGCTAACAGAACAGATTCTTCACGGCGGGTTGCCTAGCGGATAGCAGCGGGGGTTTTTGTGAGATGGGAGTGGGGGTATGCGTGAAACAGCGATGGAGGACGGAGGGCGGTGCCGGGGCGCTCGGCGGCGGCTGAAAATTTTGGGGTTTGGTATGGGGTTTTGCGTGAGATGGGAGTGGGGGTCTACGTGAAACGGCAACAGAGGGCGGAGGGCAGTAGGCGGTGTGCGACAGTGGGCGTTGAGCAGCGGTGGGCGGTGGGCGGTGGACGGCTGAATTTTTTTTGAGGGTTTGGTATATGGACTGCGTAATGGATGAATGAGGTGAGAATTAAAGCTTATGGGTAGTAGTGGGGAGTCATACTAATTACTCATATACATGACCTAATTAATGTAAATTACTTAAATGCCCTCTATACTTCGAGCCTATCGAGCAACTCGCGAGCGTATTTTTCGAGCTCGAGCTCGGCTCGTTTAACACTACGAGTCGAGCCTTAACGAGCCGAGTTCACGAGCAGCTCGTTTCGTTTAACAGCTCTAATTACAGGTAACTAATTGAGAATTATTCGAGCAATCCATACCTGTAATTGTAATCGGAAACCTCCATACGCGAAATTGTAATCGGAATCAAACCATTGCGAAATTGTGGTTAACGGACTCCCCTGGTTCATCCTTTTGTGCCATGGATTTATGTACGGGAGAGCAATGCTGATCGGAAGGATGGGTATCTAAAAGAAATGGAGGGACATGGTATGCAATGGAAAACGAAGGTGACGCTCGGATGGAAAAAATGGATACCAAAGGGCTTATAAAAGTAGGGACGAAAATGTACCAAAGAAAATATGAGAGGGGTATAAAGGTCCAAAAATGATTGACATCTCTAAGCCACTTTTTATGTATTATTATTATTATATTATTATTATTATTATTATTATATTATATTATATTATTATTATTATTAATATATAATATATAGATATTATAGATATAGATTATAGATTTGATTAATTAATATTTAATAATTTTTTAAAAAACAATCGGGTACCCGATCGAGTAAATCGGGTACACCTTAGAAACCCGAAACCGAACCCGATTTTATTATTTCGGGTTCGGGTAACCCGAAACCCGAAGTTTTAACAAAAAACTCGACCCGATTGGGTATTTTTTTTTCGGGTTCGGTTCGGGTACCCGAAACCCGATGCCCACCCCTATCCACAACCGGTGAAAGTGTTGATGCAGAGAAACGGAGGAGACAGCCGGAAGAAGTGCCGGTGAACTTTCCAGTTGAGCAATTTCAAACAAGGCCATTTAGAAATTCCGGAATGTTATTTGATGGATTGGATGGGCCGCACTTTTGGGCCAACCTTCTAATATATGGGTCGTCTTACAAGACAACCTATTCCAATAAGGCCGCCCAGGTTATTTGCACTAACCTCTATGTTAAAGACACTAACCGAATGAATACACTATTTTTTGTTCGAATTTTTTTTTCGAATTTTTTTCATTTTTTCGAACATTTTTTTGGAACATAATGAAATGAACTATATTTCGGAAAAAAAATTCGAATTTTTTGTTTATTTTCGGAACTTTTTTCCGAAAATATTGCAAATTTTCGGAAAAAAAAGTAGTGTATTTATCCAGATAGTGTATTTAACATAGAGGGTAGTGCAAATAACCGTGGTCTTAGATGATTTGTATTATGGCCCAGGTTAACTACAGTCCAATGTTTTGTTAATACACTCCACCCAACAAAAATGTTCGGCAATTTATTTTTGAAAAATGTAACAATTTTCAGAAAAAAAATTCCAAATATTTATATGTTTGGTGTTTTTTTTTTTTTTTTTTGCATTTTCACAATTTTTTTTTCCAAAAAATTATTAAAATTTTAGAAATTTTTGTCCGAACATTTTTTGGGTGGAGTGTACTTACAAAAGATAAAACTGTATATAACTTTGGCCTTGTATTATTTGTAACCCTTTTTTGGCACGGTTATTTGTACCCCATTTTAATGGGTATACCCATCTAATTTTTAATTCGTTTTTTAATTAAACTAAATTAACTATAGAAAGTCTAAAAAATACTCTTTTCTTATAATTCAAAGGTAAAATATATCGTAAGTACACTCACTATAATTATGTCTCTATTCATCGCGCTAATTCTTGGAATTGCAAGCGATAATTTTTTTTTTCTTTTCCGATCACTACCATAACACTCGTTCGAGGTTGCACGCGATCCATTGTGGTAGGATACTACAAAAATGAAGTTGTCTGGTGGTGCTAGATATGCATATGTAAGTGTTTCGTTTTAAAAATCATAACACACAATTGTAAATTAATATACCCCTCATGAATTTTGACGAATTAGTAGCATTTTTTTATAATTTTAATTTTATTTAAAAGTGTAATAATTTAAAAAAATATATGAAGGATATATATGTATATAATACTTTTTTATTTACAATTAAAATGATATTTCTGTCATTTTATAGTATTAATTAGATAATATTGTAGTGTAGTTGTAGTAAAACATATTGCAAACGTGGATGATTTTTTCTTTTTGAAGAATAGCTTTTATACTACAAACTTGTGAAATTTATAACTTTTTGTATTTTTCTCCACAAAACAATTCATATTTATTATAAAACACCTCCAAAATGGAAGGTGAAGATTTTTGTAATCGAATGATTTGCATAAAGTTTTTAGAACCCTCAATTGTTCTCTATATATTTTAAAACTTTCTGATTTTAAAATATTAAGTTAGTATTTTAGTAGAGACTTCTACATGGTGTATCTTAAATATAATATGGAAGTCAAATAAAATCATTAAATTGAATCATAATTATTTAGATAGTCATTAAATATATTAGAATATACTTATCCCTATACATCTATAAAAGAATGAAGAGTATGTATAGGGTGAAATTGGTTTATATATGAATCACTGAAGGGTATTAGTTGTTTTTACTGAAGAATATTACTGGTTTACACTAAAGAGTCTTAGTTCATTTTCACCGAACAACTAAAACTCTTTAGTGTAAATCAGTAATACTCTTCAGTAAATACAACCAATACTCTTCAATTAAAACAACTAATACCCTTTTAGTGGTTTATGTATAAACCAGTTTCACTCTATACTTTGTCAAAAATGAATAGTCAAAGTATATTGTGAAACTTGTTCGCCTTTTATGTGTATTTTTTAACAATATTAGTTATTTTATTAAAAAATATTAATGTGATAGTATTATTGTATAATGAAAACAATTAATATCATTTTAAATTGCACTATAAAACAAATTTATAATTTACTCAAATGAATATTAAAATATTTAAATTGAAAAATTGATATGGTATGGACAAAATTTACCTTAAAAAAATAAAACTCGTGTTCTTACACGCTCTACAAACAACTTCTAGTAACCATATTTTTAAATAAAAAAATGTCCAGTGACAGGGGAAAAAGTAAATGGAGACCGAAAAGGATCTCATTTAGTCCAATAAAAAATGCACGCTGCATCTGTATTATTGTATTGTATCTATTTATTGCAATATTCTTTCTCAACCAGCAATTTGAAAAATACAGTCAAAAAATCATAAGAACAACACATGAAAATTTACCGCGGAAAAGCAGCAATTCCAATTGATATTCACTGGGCAAATACCATTACAAGATATGGGACATGAAAATACATGAAATGGCCTTAGAATGAATTACAAGATACTAAAATCCCCTAACTTCTACGCCTTCTTTTAGAAGGTGCTCTTTAACCGACTGAATAGGCACCTGCAACGCCATGAAATGATTATGAGAGCTAGACCAGTAGAAACGCTAAAATGATTCGAAAATGTGTAGGTATCTTGTAAACCAGGTTCACGTGAATTCTCTTCATTAAAGTAAATACTGTTTTTAGCATTGGAAGTATTAGGGTTCTTCTTGAAATCACTAAACTATGATACTTCATATGCTAAACAGTATCACCGAGTTCACCTAAAAACTTTCGTGAACCAAGTTCATAGAAGTTTTAGTCAACGAAGAACATATATATGAGCAAGCGGTGTGTCTATTGGACTAAACAACGAGATATAGTGTTTTAATAACTTTTTGCACACACGACGCAATATAAGTTCATCATTCTTTCTCAATCTTTACCTCTTTTCGATGGAAAATTCCAGCAGCAAGGGCAGCTGAAGCATTTGTTTTGGAGAAAACTTCTGAAAAATGTTCGACAGCCCCAGCACCACTGCTTGCTATGACAGGAATACTCACGGCATCTGAGATCAGCTTTATGAGATCTATATCAAACCCTTTTCCTTGACCTGGTAAGAAACCATTGTAAACAGTCAAAAGTTCCATAGCTTGTTCTCAATAACTCTCATTGTAGACCCATTTCCCAAAGAAATAAGTATTTTGAATCCAAATATCAAAACAAGATTGAAGAAAATAGAGATTCTTTGTGGTGGTTTATGCAAGCCTTTTCCCCACATGTCAAGCAGAGGAAACAAAATGTCCACAAGAAAGCTATGGAAAAACAGAGAATAAGGCCTAAGCATCGAATTAAAAAATGCATCAAGAATCTGAACTATGCAATTGGTCTGCATACCATCACAGTCGATGCAATTTAAGAGTATTTCTCCAGCCCCTAGCTCTTCGACAACTTTGGCAAGCTCATATGCCCCAATTGGTCGACCTTCTCGCCCACCATTCACCTACAGAATAGTTTCATGACTAACAGCGATAAGTAGATGGTCTGTTCAATTTTTATCCCTCTATTAAACCTTGGTAGAAACAACAGTGGAAAAACAAGGTGACAAAAACGTACTGTGCATTGATACCATGCATATTCCTCGCCATTAGGGCCTGAAATCAAGAGAAAGAGCCTATTAGGCACGTATTATGTTTGTCCTTTTTTATTTCCTAATCATAAGATGAATGAACGCTATATCTTCCATATTGTCATAAAATGGAAAGCTAATAAGAAAAAAAGAGTGAGAGAGAGAGATATCAAGCTAGCTCGTTTACCTGGTTTTGAAACTCTTACTGACTTGAACTCTACATCTTTAGGATCCTTCAAGTACACCCTACGAGGATCAATGCTTACGACCACGGCCTATGATATGAAAAGGAAGGAAATATAGAAGTGACATGGTAAGATTAGTGTTATAGAGATTAATACATACATATATGTATGTATGTATAGAAAATGACTATATGCTTGACATCACAAGATCAAAAAGAATAAACCTTACCTGATTTCCATAAACTCTAGAGATTTGCTCTATGCTGCTCTTTCCCGTTTTTATCTTTATTTACATTTACAAAAAAATAAGAATATTAAAAACCAACATATCTTTCGGACGAATATAAATAAGTAGAAAATTTTAAGAGGATAATGTAGGTGCCTTGGTTTTGAGGTACTCTTCTGCAGCATAAACTGCATCACTTCCAACGGAAATCTTGTCTGCACCAGATCGGAAATATTCTGAAGCCACTTCTAAGCTCGAGTAGTTCCTGTCGAACATTTTATTAGCTAAAAATGGAAACAGTAGGAATAAATCTATCACGACCAAAGTTCAATTGGGAATCTCAAAAAAATTCCAAACAAGTAAGAAGAAAAATGAAAGAAATCTCTCTTTTCTTCGGGACGACATAAGAGATATTACTACCTGCCATTCCCATCAGTAAAATCTCGAATACCACCTCCAACTGTCAATGGCACAAAAATATTCTCTGATGCACATCTTAGCACCTATAAGACAGATGCTGGAACTGTTATTGACCTAAAAAACGTGCACATAGTCTAGAAAAATGAAATGCATCAAAGCACATTGTCCTTTATCATTCGATACTAAAAGCCAATGACAGTCCTTTATCTTATGATACTAACTTTAGAAGCAAATGACAGTGAGATCCAACAAAATATAATTCTATTGCGAACACAACAAACCTGCAGCATTGGTAAATCACCAAGAGGAAAGTCACGGAAGCCAGTTATATTCAAGAAGCTGATCTGAAAAACATGAAAGATAAAATTGTAAGCCTACACATTGTAAACTACTCCCTCCCGTCACAATATAGACAATCCCAATCTACGAAAAAACAGTTTTATTCTCTAAAATTAATCACTTTTCGATATATCCTTTAACAATTAACTAATCTCCCTTCAATAAAGTAGTAGGATCAATATACACTCAATTTTACACCTTTTTAATACTAACGAACAATTTTTTCATTAAAACATGCATTATTCCAAATGATAATCTAGACCGTAACGGAGGGAGTACTAGTTTACTATTATATTTGTTCATTCTTTATATATTCTTTAAATATATACATTTTGTTGTGCAAACACTTTGAAGAGTATTTAATAAGCATTAGTAAACTTCAGAGCTACCTCATCAGCCCCATCCTTGTAGTATTGTTCAGCAAGATCCACAGGCTTGCCAAGGTTTCTCACCTTCAGGGAAAACAACAATACAAAGTGGAGAAACAGATTAACATTCCAATTAACCAATGAATAATAGATAAAACATCTATAAACCTTGATATGCTGAAATTTCCTTTGATCATAAGTACAAACTGTATGGATAACCATGGATTTTTATAACTGAAGCACGACACACAGTCCAAACAACGGAAAGGACAATGTGCAGCCAAAGAAAATACTCGAGCATGATGGAGCCATGGAGGACATGCATGTATCAGAGATGACTGCTTTAATATACTAGATAAAATCAACACCGATGCCCAGAAGTTAATGCTTATACATTATTTACATCAGCAAAGAATGATAGTGAACATTGGTATTATATATATTCTGTGTTACTCTATTGAAAAAAAACATTTGTTGACTCACTCAAGCACACGGTTCTACATCAAATGTAGAATGAGAAAATGTATTTGAGTGACAGAAAATATCATGGAATCACAAACCAGTACTTCAAGCATTCATATAGCAGTACCTCATTTTCATTGGTTTGCTCTCTCACATCATATTGATCTCCTTTAGTAACTACAAGATCACCTCTGTCATTCGCCCTAACATCAAGACAAGCAATGACCTGATCAATGTGAAACAAGAAATACATATTAATCCTTAAGGTACGAGAAAAGCAGCCTTGCGAAAATAAATAGTCAATTCAATAAATGGTAAATATTTGATTGGTTCAAAGACATCAGCTAACTGTCTTCGTATTTCAAATATCGAGTAGTAACCTTCTACAGTGGATTACGTTTATGAGAATTTACCTTCTCAAATATTAATGACAGGGATAAGTCATTGTTTAATCATGTCTGTGTGATTATTATAACATTTTCTTAGGATGCTATAACATTAATTCAAACCAGAATAAAGTTTTCAAGATACAATTGTCATTTGGTGATTATCAAACAATAACATTTGCTCTTTAGTCCTGGTTCAACTTATAAATTTCATTTCTAGTCTTGTTCTTGAATATAGAAACTTTTCCTATAGAACTTAAGAATTCAAGTTCAACTTCGATTCATTGCATTACCACTGACTGCAACGCTTACCCTCTTTGCAAGTCTAGATGCTTCCCGATGAACTGGAACCTGTTTTCACAAGAAGATATCAGGATATTAGTTTGTATTTTAATTACTCAGAAAATGCAGCATGCTATCTGGTGGATGCTACCTTTGTAATTTCAGAATTTGGATACAAAAACCTTCTTAGAACAGAAAGACCAGCCTCTGCAAAACGAACCCAAAGAATGTAAGCTACAACTAATTCCACAACTAAACGAATATTAAACTTAAACTTCATCCTTTTGTTTCATGAAAAGTTTAGTATATCCTTTTTAGATTCTATCTTTGAGTTTGCAACAAGTCTAAAGCTTTTACCACCACTCTTTTCCGGATGAAACTGAACTGCATGGACATTTCCTCGTCTAACAGAGGCTATAAAACCACCCCCGTAATCACATGATGAAGATATCCACTCTTTGTTATCATCTGACTACATTGGGTAAGAAAGTAAATGATCACTTGAAGTGTAAGGGACACGATAAACGAGGAATCAAAATATCAATTTCATAACCAAGTTACTGAGATCAGGTAAAGATATAGTACTGGGGTTGCGCGATACGAATGAACAAAATAGACGTGACGGTTTCCAACATCATCCAAAATCTGAGAATCTTTTGTAATTTTGATGGCATTCCAGCCAATATGAGGTACTCTGCAACCATTTGATGAGTCAAAACGGCCAACAACTCCAGGAACTAAACCAAGGCCTTTCACTGAGATTAATGCCACAAGAATTAGTTTACATAAGAGAAAGCAGATTTACTAGATACCACTCCAAATCAATGCCTACAAGTCTATTATTTAATATAATTAATGAAACAAAAAAATAATACTGGTTTAATTTTTAGAATGCAACCAGGACAAATTTAATCAGATGTTGCAGTAACAATTCATCACTTGTCGGGAGAGCTATTCCGGGCAATCAAACAAACCATAATATAGTAGTAATTTATTAAAGATGAAGAAACCCATTAAAAACTTTCAGTAGCAAAATCTCATTCCCTTAGCATTATGAAAAATCGGAAAAAGAAAAGGAATCGGAAGTATGAAACATTTCCGTGTACATCTTATAATCATGATTCAGAAATGTGCATCACACTCTATGCAACTGGGAATATCAGCAATAATGAAATGAATTAATGAAAGCAGAGAGTTATTGAACAAGTTAACTCAAAGACTGAATGCAGAAGAGTAAGACTATGATACAGAACGTGAAATAACCAAAGGAGAATCGCAATCATTACCCTGTCCATTTTCCTCACTAGACTCAAAAAGTAGCTGCAATCCAAGGCAAATGCCTAGAAATGGGCGATCTTTCTCAATGTAAGTACATAGAGCTTCAGCTAGCCTACAAACATTTAGCAAATCATTTATCCAGTTGATTAGTTATTAAGCCTGCGCCAGAATCTTGGGTAAGGGAAAATAATTACCCGTTTTTGTTCAACACATCCATAGCAGGAGCAAACGCCCCTACACCTGGAAAAATAAGACGCTTGGCATTTAAAATATCCTCAGGAGATTGTACCTAAAAATAAACAGCATATAAGAAACCTACAAAATTGCAGTATTGTATCTAGTTTTTCAAATATAAACCTACAAAATTAACAAATCTTAGATTGCATTTGGATGGGGTCATTTGAAATGCAAGAGATTTGAAAATGAATGGATTCTCAAATCTATAGATTTCAAATGACATGGTTATAGCTCGAAATTTGAAATCCATCCATAGCTCAAATCCCTCCATCCAAACACAACCTTAAATTATTTATATTTCCTTCACTCGTTTTGATGTTTTGGCTTGAGTAAACGTACATCTTTGATGTCAAAGCCAAGAAAGCGAATTGCATTTCTGACACTCCGCACATTTCCCGCTCCGTAATCAAGCAGCGTCACCACTGTTACGAATTCAATAGAGAACCAGAATAGCATTACAACAACAAACAAATGCTACATAAGCAAAACAACCATTTCACTACTAAACAGAATAGCCTCTAAAATTTCATTTTTGTACAAATACAGTCCTCATTCACAAACACAGGCAATAGACTCATCATTCATACGCGTGTATACAACTAGTATAAAGAAAGAAAGAGAGAGTGTGTGTACCAGAGTCATCTGAGGCAGAAGCACGGACGGAGAATGTTCTAGCAGATTTGAAGTTGGGAGGTTTGAATTGCTGACCGGACGAGGGGAATGACGATTCCGGGGCAGAGAAGAGGGGAGTCGAAGTGAGTGATGCCGCCGCCATTTGAATTGCACCGTCCTCCCAATTTTGGTCGTTAATTGACAACGAGTGTGTTTGGCTTAGCTGTTAAGAGCTTATAAGTATCATAAACAGTGGATTTTTTCTATTGAGCAGAGCTGCGTTAATTATTTTTTTACATTTTATTCGGTTTTGTTAATGTTGTGGATATGAAAAAAGTTACCTTAATTCTCACGCCGTCGGTGGACGGCTGGTGGCTGAATGTCTCACGCCGTTGCGCGGCGGAGGCAGCTGGGTGATGAGAGATTGGAGCGGCGGAGGCGGCGGCGCGGACGCTAAGGTTTAACTAGAATTGAGATTTGAGATAATAGGGATTAGTGAATGTTAGACATGATTTTCTCTTAATTTAATTGTAATTTATTTTTATAATTTATAATTATAATTTAGCGTATGTTATTGTATGTTTTGTTTTAGATAAATTATTATGAGAATGATAATTTATATTCTTACTCTATTTAATAACTTGTTCAAACGACTAGTACCTAGTGAAAATAATTAAAATTAATTTAATTAATACGTAAAAATAATTAATATTAATTCAACTATAAAATTGTCTCGCGGATTAATATTAATTTGTGTTAGTTTGTGAATTGTCTCATCATGAGACCGTCGTCTCACACGAGTTTTTATATTTTTTATTTGATTGTATCTTATAAATACAAAGTATAGAGTGAAAATGGTTCATATATAAATAATCGAAGGGTATTAGTTGTTTTCACTGATGGATATTAATTGTTTTCACTGAAGGGTATTAATTGTTTTCACTCAAAAGTAATCCCTCCGTCCCAATTTTGTTTACCCAAAAGCCCCAAAAAAGAAGATTTTTTTTTTGTTTACCCATTTCCTAAAATGGCAAAAAGCAACACCACATTTTCAAACTCAACCTTCAAAAAACTATTTTATACTAAAAAATATTAATAAACGATTCCTAAAAAGCTACTTTATACTAAAAAATATTAATAAACAATTTTTTCTTAAAAACCGTGTCATTTAGAAATGGGTAATCTAAATTGGGACGGAGGTAGTATTAATTGTTTAGTGAAAACAAATTAATACTTTTCTGTATAAATAACTCATACCCTTCAATGAAAACTACTAATATTCTTTAATGAAACAACTAATACCCTTCAATGATTCATGTATGAGTCATTTTCATTCTTTACATACTCTTGTAAAAGAAATATGTATAAAGTGAAACTTGTTTATACATAAACAACTTTAAAATAATTTTTTTAATTGGACAATTTATACCCTTTAATAAAAATAACTAATATTTTTTTACTCTTTAGTGAATAATGCTTACCCTCCATATACTTCAACTCATACTTTTTAAATAAATAGGATCCGTAAAATTGAAGGATATTAATCGTGATAACAAATGAATATGAATATGTGACTTATATTACACTTCAATTTATTTATAATAATGGAAGTGATACTTTTGACATTATGATTAATACATTTTAATGATTAAAGAGATACTCATTGATATTACCAATAATATCTTTAAAATTGTTTAAGTGATATCATTTGGTATCACTATTAATACATTTCATTAGTATAAGTGATACATGCAAAATCAGTTCAAGACATTTATATATAATTTTAGAGATTAACATAAATGATCACATGTTCACCGATGGACATATTTATATATATAATATTTGCAAACGGCTTGACTCGTTTACATTCCTAATTTTTCACAGCAAATAAAAATAAATTTACATTTTACAAGTATTAACTTCTTATATATAATTAAACACTAATAAGAACTCTATACATTCATTAATGTCATTCACAAAACAAAGAATGAAATATATTGCAATGCAATGAAATAGTACAACACCAACATATTGAAATGAAATTTAAAGATGACATACATATAAGTAGCTTATTGCAATTAGACAACATCTAATCCTCCTCATCTAGACTAAGCATATCATTTTTTTTTTTTTGTCAATCAAGAACAAACAAAGAGAGACCTCTAAGGGCTTGTTCCATTCCTACTAGTAGAAGAACCCCTAAAACACCCACAAAGTGGACCTTTCTTCCTCTTTCCACTATTCTTCCTCCCATAATAGATGAAATCCCTAACAACAATACTCTTACTCTTTAGAAACTTATTCCTCATCTTATTCTTTCTCTCTTCTTCCATCTTCAACACCATATACTGAATCTTCTGCATCTCCAACTGCAGCCTTCCGATCCTCTCCGACCCCTTCCTCGCCTGCTCCCGAACCTTCCTTCGTCTCGTTTTCAAGGCCTCTTTCAATGGCGGCGACGCCTTCCCATCGGGAGACGGACACTCCTCCAAGCTCCTCACCAACTTCCCATTCAAATCCACGAGACTCGCCACGGTTTCCTCGGCTTCTAGAAGCTGCTCCTTCACCGTCTCGTAGTCCACATTCTTCGCCTTTCGACCCTTCTTGATCCCCTCCAGTTTGCCCCTCAGGTTCCCCACGGTTTCTTGCAAACTCTCGAGCTTCTGAGCGTCCGAGACGAGCCTCTCCAGTACCCTCCTCCCGCTAACCTCTCGGTCCAATTTCCCCGACGACACCTCCCACTTATCCACCCCCAGCTCCTTCTCCTCATCCGAATTCGAAGGCGGCTCAAACGAGTCGTACACGATGTCCTTATCCGTCATTTTGAACGACATTCTGAGCGACTCCCCAATCGTGAAATCCCTGCTCCCGTCCTCCCAGAGCTCCAGCATCTGGTCGTCTTTCCTGCGGGCCCCACCCTTTCGCGAGGTGTTCGACACTCGATCCAACGGGATGTCCTTCATCAGCACCCCGCTCGGAGCCTTCGTTTTTATCTTCTGCAGCTTCGGAGTTTCGCTGATGTCGCTGCTCCCTTTCCTACGGCTGCCCAAGCAACGGCTCGATTTTGGCTGCTCGACTTCGCAGCTTTTCGAGCTTAACCTTCTGTGCAACGAGGGCTTGTTCGCTTCTTCCATCAGCTTTGCAACTGCTTTAACTCGAAGCTGCAAGCTCTTCAAGGTGGCAAGGGACTGATCTTCCTCTAGTATTTCAGAAGCACTTTTTCTGGGATCAGATGAGATTTCCACAAACTGCATACATGCAAAAACACTTAGATTCTTGATTTACAGAAAATAATATGTATCTAAAAATAAAAATTAGACGTATGATCATAATTTAAATCAAATGTTCTAGACTGTAATATAATGAAATATGATGTATAATCAAGTACAAACCAGAATAAAGTTAACAAATATTTATACAAACATTATTATTATCACCTAAACCTAGAAAATATGAATCCAGCATATCTTTATTGAACCAAAATCAGTTATTTCTAATGAATGCAGCATATTTTTATCGAACCAAAATTAGTTTATGAAATCAGAATAACAAATTAGTTGTTCCCTAACTCATTTTAAAGATATAAATCAGAAAAACAAATTAGTTATTACCTAACTCATTTTAAAGATATAAATCAGAAAAACATTTCAAATAAGAGTATGTATAGATTGAAATTGGTTCATACATGAATCATTGAAGAGTATTAGTTCTTTTCACTAAAGAGTATTAGTTATTTTCATTGAAGAGTATTAGTCGTCTATACTAAGGAGTCTTAGTTTATTTTCAGTAAACAACTAATACCCTTCAATGGTTCATATATGAACCATTTTCACTCTATACTTTGTCCTCAAATAATTAGCTAGTAGTAAAATGAAGATCTTGACATTTGATTAGCAGAAATTTTAAGTACTTTTAGTGGCCTATTAAAAGTAATTGGGAGATAAGTTGGTTAATAGTTACCTCAGATGAATGGTTACGTGATGATTTAACCTTGGTCTGAAGAACTGCATTTTGCTCAACGAACGTTAGATCGTCTCTAATGGCATCCACAATCGGAGAATATGCACATAGCTGCGATTTCAGGGCGTTAATCTCACTCTCCATCGACCATATCTTCTCGTTCTTTCGATCGATCTCCAAGCTTTTCGTACAGTTTTCGTTCTCAAGTGTCATGCAAACTCCACTCAGCTCCTCCACCTTATTCTTGAACACAACTTCACGGATCGACGAGACTTGGAAATCGAAGTAGAATGCCGTCGTTTCGCCCTCCCACAGCTCGAACTCGTGCAGTTTCGAACTTAGAGTCTTCTCTTTGATCAAACATTCTTCCATCTCTCTTTGAAGCTGGCCGAGTTCGCTCTCGAAGTTTCGTCTGATTATGTGGAGGCTCTCGATTTCCTTCTTCTGGATCGAACTTATCTCCGAGAGCTCGGAAATGTTGCTTTCGAGAGCTTCCCTCGTCTCCATTTCCGTCTCCACTGTTCTGGATAGCTCCATTTTCGTGTTTTCGGCTTCTTCCAGCTTCGTTTCTGTTTGAAGCAAACTTTCTCTGATCCCATGCATCTCCCCTTTAAATCTTTGGATTGCTTCTTTTAGGACTGAATTTTCGGCCAGTTTCTCTTCGACAAAGCTCCGTAAAACGACAGCTTCGTTAGCCGTTTCTAGGCATTCCACGATAGCAGCGTCGTTCTCATTCTTTACACGAACATAATCCTTCCGTAATTCCCCGTTTTCCCGACTCACATTCGCATGCGCTTCCTTTAGCGCGACGTACACCTTGTGCAAAACGTCGTGTTTGGAACGAAGACTCGCGAATTCAGCCCGACTTTCATTCACGTCCGATTTTAACCCCCCGTTCTCCTTGACAAGCTCGTCTCGCTCATTCTTCGCCTTAGCAAACTCGTTCTCCAACCACATTTTCCGGGACTCAAACTGCTCGAGCAGAGTCAGCAGCACCGAATTCTCCACCACGAGCAGCTGCTTCTCATCCTCGTGACTCGAAATCGAGCTTCTCAACCCCTCGACGACCCCCACAACATGGTTCACAAAACTACGGTCATTCTCAATCTTATCACAATCCAAATCCGGACCAGTCTCGACAGCCTTGAAAACGCGATAGATCCCCAACCTCAGCCTCTCGATTTCGTCCAACAAAACTTCGGATTCCACCTGCTGCTCCAGGCTCTCGTTTTCCAGCTCCGAGATCAGCTTCTCCGCCAACTTGGACGCCTCGACGTGCTTCTGACACTCGACTATCAGAGCATAGTTTTTCTCCTCCATATCCTTTATAAATTTCTGCAAAATCGATATCTCGAACTGCGCTTTCAAAGACCTTTCGAGCTCCTCTTCGAATTCCTTCTTCTTCCAGCTATTTTCTTCCTTCAGGAAATGAATCTGGTTTTCGAATGTGGCTAGTTTAGCGTTGCTTTCCAGCTGAGTTTTCGCTCGTTCTTGCTTTTCAACACTCAACGAAACCTTCATCTCCTCGACTCTACAATGCAGGCCCTCCTTTTCCTTCTCGAGACCAGCGTATCTCTCCACCAGCCCCGTATACCTCGTCTCCAAACTTTCGAGTTTCCACTCCACATTTTCCAGCTTTTTCGACAAAAGATTCCGTTCATTCAACAGGAAAGACCTTTCATCTCTAAGCAATTCACACATGTTCTCCAATCCCTTCGATTTCTCCTTCAATCCTTCGAGTTCGACTTTCGCATTAGAAAGAGTGTTCTCAAGAACAGCATTTTTTTCCAAAAGATTATGCATATTCTCAGTTACATTCTGTAGTTGAGACAAAAGAGAAGCCTTTTCAGCAACAAGTGAACCTCTTTCTCCGTGGAAATATCGGCACGACTCTTGCAAATCCGTAATCCTTCCCCGTGAACTCTCGACCTCTCTGTTCAAGTCCGCGTTTTTATTCAAGACTTCTTGCATGTTTTCCACCTTCTTCGACAGATTCTCCCTCTCATTTCTCCCCTCCTCGTTCGTCTCCCTCAGCTTCGCATTCTCATCCTGCAAGCTCTTCAACGAAATACCGACAAACTTAGGATTCAGCCCGGCTGCTTCCACTTGCTCAACTAAATCCTCGTAGCTCGCTTTCAACCCTTCGATTTCCTCTTTCAAACGCAAAATCTCGTCCCGAAGGGAGTTACTTAGGCCAATGTGACGCTCGACTTCTCCTTCGAGTCTCTCTTTAATCTCCCTCAGCATACGGATTTCGCTTTGCATGCTTTCCATCAAAGAGGAGTGCTCTAGGTTTTCCTCTTCCAAACGACGATTCGTCACCTCCAAATTTTTCAGCTTTTCAACCACATTCTCGAGCTCCAATGCTAAAGCTCGTCGATCATCCCTCGACCGGTCGTGCAAACTCTGCACACTCTGCAAACTAGCTTCGACGTTTGCATAACGAAAGTGCTCGTTTTCCAAACGCGTCTGAAGCTTCTCCAACTCCTCCTGCTTCTCCGAAACCTCCCCATCTTTCAACCCAATCTTCCTCATCAGATCCTCCGCCTCGGTCTGTAATGACCGATTCGCCCTCTCCAACGCCAAGCACGTCTCCTCAGCAGTCCTGAGCTTCAGATCTTTAACCAAAACGTCGTTGCTTAGCCGCCTGACTTCCTCTTTACTACTCGCTATATCCCTCTCGAGCTTCGATATCATCTCCAAGCAGCACTTGTACTGCATTGCCGAGCCTTCCTTCTCCTTGTTGAGATCTTCCACACACTTTCTAAGTATAGAAACTTCGTTTTCTGCCCTTTCGGCTTCCTTTTTGAGCAACCCCGCCTCGTTTTCAGCATTCGAGACGAGATTCTCCAGAGACGATACTCTTTCGAGACAATGCTTGTACTTCAGGACAACTCCTTCCTTTTCCCTCTCCAATATTGATATTTCGTTTTTCAGAGCTTGAGTTTCGGTTTCCCCTTCTTGTAGTCGAGATACCATCGCCTCTAAACCCGATATCTTCTCCAAACACTCCTTGTGCTTGACAGTTCCAGCATACTTCTCGGCCTTTAACTGAACGAGCCCTTCCCTCAATGTTTGGGCTTCGATTTCAGCCCTGCTCGCCTTTTCATCGAGCCTCGTTGAATCCATTTGCGCGCTAACGAGCTCTCCCTCTACACTACATAGCTTAGCCAAACACTCTTGATACTTAAGCAGAACACTCTCCTTCTCAGCTTTCATCTCAGAAAGTGCTTTCTTTAACTCTTCAGCTTTACGTAAACTCTCTTCTTTCTCTTTCTCTTTCTCTTTCTCTCCCTCTTCCTCGTCTTTCCTCACTCCTCGTTCGGTAGATTTTGAACCAGGGGCCCACCCCACGTCTTCTATATCTTCTTTATCATCGTCATCATCTCCAAATAAAACACGAACGGGGAATTTTGAGTCCGGTGTGCGTGGGTCCCGGGACAATGTTGAAGGTTTTGAAGGAGAATCTTCGACAAACTCGGGAGGTATTTGATCGGGGAACGCTTTTGCTATGGTCCGATGGGCGTGGCGAAGCTCCCCTGTTGCGTGGTTGTACCTTTCAGCTAATGCACGGTACGCCCTGTAGAATTCTTCAACCAGTTTCATCAACTCGGGCCGTTTCTTGTAGTACATTTCGGCCCGTCTAGCAAACGAATCTGCATCTTCCTCGATTAGCTTGATCATAGACTTCACTTTCACATCCATATCTGATACATAAGAAACACATAATCAGAAAAAAGGATCTTCATAAAGTAATCTAAACTGTGAATATGAACAAAAGGATTATGAATTTTCAACTTCTATAATCCAAGATTTTATCAACTACTCAAACCTAATAGCAAGAATGAAGAAACTCTCATCTAATCTTATTAATTGTAAATGTGACAAAACACTTGTTGGGATGTAGGAGAAAAGTATCAACCAGTAAGATTTTCTTGGAGCCATTTTGAGTTCTTTGGGCTATTGTGGCTATCCCACCACCAAGAATACAATCGCCTCGATTCTGGATGTGATAAGGCCGCCATCAGATCACGTGTTAAAACTCAAATGCAACGATACCTCACACCTAGAGAAAAAGAACACGATTTAGCAAGAAAAGAGACATAATCAAGTAGCAAGATCACTCAAAAATGGACACAATTGAACAAAAATTCAAGGATGAATGTGGAGTGCTAACTATCAAGAACTTAATATAGTACCTGGTCAATCAGAAGACCAGTTAGAAATGCGGAAAATGAATCCAAACTAGTCGAGTCTAGGCTAATTCGTGGAAGAAATCCTGAACCAAAGATGTGAAGACAATTTTGTTTAGTCCTAATAAAAGATCAGGCAAAGTTAAAGATCTTAGACATACCAAAAAACTTGATCTTTCAATGTAAAGCCATTATATCAAAATTTTCAAGAAAATAAGCATGAAATTGACAGTAATCATTGAATTATGATTCTGAGGGATTGTTCATTCATTCATTGAATCAAAAACAACACACTTTCATGGTTAAGTTTAAGAACAAAAAAAAAAATCTTAAAAAAATGGAACTGGTTAGAACATCAACATCAATTGCAAACATGTGGAAGAAATATGATTTCAAATAACATAGAAGATAGCTTTGCTTGCAATATGATTCTAAACGAATGAAATCTTGTGAGATTATAGAGCAGCAAAATCAATACATAAAAAATTAAATCAGAGAAAACAATCAACATTCATGCAAATGTGGTTCCCATAAAACCTCCAAAGATTGAATCTTTCTACTAAAATAAAGACAAACAAAAAAGATTGAATTTTGAGGGAAGCCCACAAGATTAAAACTCACAAATTAACAGAAAACAATCATACATAAAAACAATATCACAACATTCATGCAAATGTGGTTCCCAAAAAACCTCCAAAGATTGAATCTTTCTACCAAAATAAAGACACCAAACAAAAAAGATTGAATTTTGAGGGCAGCCCACAAGATAAAAACTCACAAATTAACAGAAAACTAACAGAAATTCTTGATCAGCAGCTGCTATTACTAAAACCATTCACAGCCGCTAAATCTCCACTTTCACCCCATTCTCTCTCCTCTCTCCTCTTCCTTTCTCTCTCTTTATCTTTGAAGGGATATCAGTCTTTGGTTCTTGGTTGTTACTTTGTCAGTGTGACAAAACTCTGTAAAAGTAGCAGTAGTCAAAAACTTTTTTAGCACTATATACTCTCTATACGTACAGATAAATGTAGGCATACATTTATACGCGCTTTTATCGTTGGTTGGTGAATGATAAAATCAATTTAAAAATAGGGGAAATTAATCAAATATGCGTTACGATTCGGCAGGGGATATATTGATAACGGATATATTTTGACTGCGTGGAGTTTGTTTGTCTTTGCTTTATTGGGTAGAGAGAATAGTGAGTACTCATGACTCGTGCGTGACTCAGTGGGTGCTCAGAGAACTCATTTATCTGCCTTTTTAATTTTTGATTATCCTTTTTTGCGAGTGCTAAATCTTGTTTTGATTTTTCCTTCTTTTTTTTTTTCTAAATCTTGCTTTGAAGCGCTATTAAATTAGATGTAAATTATTCTGAGATCTTGTGTTTAAATAAATAATTGTTTCTATTAAAGTGATTATAGTTTTATAATTGCAATTAAAAATACCAGAATATAAGTTTTTTTGTTCTTTTTTGTGAAATTACATTCCACATATATATTTTTAAAACAATTTACTCTAAGGTAATTATATTTCCCCCGACTTACCCTGAGGCACAAAAATTATTGAACTTAAGTTATATTAAAGTTGAACTTACGTATGTTATCGTTGCACTTTGTACCCAAGAGTAATAAAAAATTTGAACTTTATTCCTCCCAACAATATTTTGTCCAATTTTGTTTCTCCCAACAACCCACTCTTTTTGTTCATAATGTTTTTTTATTAGTCATATGAGTAGTTATAGTGTGTACTTGAGTGCATGGTATGAGATTTAAAAAAAAATACCTCAAGTAGAAATCAGTAATATCCCAAGAAATAATCAGTAATATCTTAATTTCAAAAAAAAAAGTTCGACGTGTTAGTGTGTGTTTAAAAAAAAAAAAAAAAATTTGAGCTTAAAATCCAGGTGCATGCTAGAATTTGTGTAGACATATATATATATATACATATATATATATATGTATATATACACTAACGTCATTCAATATAGAAATAGAACATACTTGGCGTCGTTTTCCGTGGCTGACAAACAACTATTGGCGACAAACCCGAATTAATTTTTCGGTAGAGATTGACAACAACAATCAAAGTAAAAAAGGAACCACCCCAAAAAAATAAAATGTGTGAAAATAATATGACAAGAGATCAACTCATGAGAAATTCAAGCATAATACATTGACCACGAGAACTCATTAACAATATTAAAGGAAAAAGACTCATTACATCCTAAAAACCGTTACAATCATTCATCATACAATAATTCCCACCATATTAACAATTACCATGCAAACAAACCTATCATATTAGATAGACAAAAGTAGGGGTGTGCAAAATACGGTTTGAACCGAAAAAACTGATCAAACCAAACCGAAATATAAATTTTGGTTCGGTTTTCGGTTTATGGTTCGGTTTTCGGTTTTGAAATTTAATTTTTTTTATTTCGGTTCGGTTTACGGTTTTTACGAATTAAAAACCATATAAACCAAACCGAACCGAAATATTTTTAGTAATAATAATAATATATTATATTTATATTAATATTCACTAAATTAATATTTAATAGCTTATATACTAATATAATATAACAATATTAATATTAGATAATTTAGATTCACGTATAAAAGATTTGAGTTGATTTGTGTTTTGCATAAAATACTTGAGGAATGGTGTTTTGTGTTGTATATTTTTTTCAAATTGTTGCTTAGCTTTTGAAAACTATTATGTTGATGTTTTTATTGGATTATGTAATAGGTTTATTGATGCATCTTTGCTTATATTAGTATTTAGATGTTGACATGTTGCAAATAATTGAATTAAACATGTGTGTTGATGCTAAAAAAAATTAAACTGATTTTAAAAAAGAAAAGTTTAAAAAAAATACGGTTTGTACGGTTTGGGACCGAACCGAACCGAAATATTTCGGTTTGGGACCAAACGGTTTTTTAAAATATGGTTCGGTTTTTGGTTTGTAAAAATAATTTGGTTTGGTGTTCGGTTTGACTAATACGGTTCGGTTTGGTGACCAAACCGACCGTTGCACACTCCTAGACAAAAGTAACCGACACACCTAAGGGCATAACAATTATAACACTATACAAATTGATTGAAACAGTAATAAAAAAAATTTATAGTACTAAATACTAATGCCTCTACACATAAGGCACTAAATAATTATTCTCCCTTTAAATAATTGTATTCAAGAGGTTTTATTTAAGGAAATCATTTTCATAACTTTACTTTAACTCAAACGGTTTTTTTTAATTTAAAAGAACTAAAAAAAAAAAATTTGCATGTTGCACCTAATGCACAAGACTAGAGATATATTTATCCAAATTATGTATTAAAGAAAAGTGAAGCATAAATATTAAAGTGGAGTTCGTTTTATACATGAGAATGTTTGTACCAAAACCTCACAAAACTAAAAAAATATAAAAAAATTCATGAAATTGGCTTTAAAGAGTATAAAAATGATATACAGATATTAATGTGACAAATTTTCCAAAAAAATATCTCAAGGTTAGTGGTTAGAAAATTAACATCAATTTTATTATTTCCGTAATTAAATTACATGTAGGTGTAACGTAACTATTATATACAATTAGATATAGATTGAATCTAGGCATATAAAAAAAATTGAATCTAGGCATATAAAAAAATTGAATCTAGGCTTTTATCATTTATTTCAAACAATATTTACTTGATTTAAAAATTAACGAATGATAATTGATCAAGTGATTAGAATTGGTTTATAGAATAGTACACAATCTTAATTGTTGGTACTTGGTAGTCAAAATCTGATCATGTGTGTAATTAGCGGATTAGGTCAAATCAAGATTTTATTAAACTTGAATGAATTTGTTTCATAATATATATATATATATATATATATATATATATATATATATATAAAAGATTTTACGCGGGTTGTTCACAAAATTAGTTTAAAATTTTAAATTTTATTGACAAATCATTACATTACTCAATATTATAACTTTATCAGTGTAGCGCTCGCGTGTTATGCGTGATTCCTTTTAATATTCTAATTATAATTATTATTATATAAATTATAATATTTGATTATTAAATAACTATTTTAAAATTGACTTGTATTCACATGCAAAGTTAAATAGTAAAAAAGTTTAATGTGTATTAATAAGGTAGGGTTAAATAAATAAATATAGTTATTGTGTTTTGAAGATAATATGAATAAGTCAATTAAATATTAATTCTCACATAATAGATATTAAAAATTTCAATTAATAAATTCATCAATATTTTAAATATTTAATTTTCATGACCACAAATTAAAGATTTTCTAAAGCATATAACTATCTCAAATATAGTGAGATAAAACACAATCTCATGCAATAATCAATCACACCATATTTTATACATATTTATACATTTAAGTTCAATATAATATTATGTTTGCAATTGGATGTACGACAAAATATTTGATATAAAATAAAGATTAATAAGAAAAAATGATCAATACAAAAGATATTAAAATTATTTACAAATTTATAGATGACTTAGTGGATAAGTAATTAAGAATGATGCAAAAGGTGTAAGGTTCAAAACTTAATTATTGTATTTTTTAAAAACTAAACATTAAAATGTCACATGGAAGCCACATATTAAAGACAAAACCAATGAAAAAATGACACATCATTATCACACATATATGCACTTTATGAAAATATAATATTTCATCCAAACTTTATATGAATTCGACACATCATCCAAATTAACCACAACATGACAAATCATCAATTACAATTCCCTATTAGTAATATAAAGGATAGTATGGCAAAAATACATTGAACCATTTCACTATAAAGCTTTTGTGCATTTTGGATGTATTCTGCAGCAATATTAGTTATCTTGTTAAAAAATATTAATTTGATAATAATAATCAAACATATATATTTTTTAAATAAACAACTTTTAATATTAGAATATTCATTCTTAGTGTGTTCCATTACAATTTTTAAAATAACTACGAGGGCTTCCTTGGCCGGGTGGGTAGGGCAAGTAGAAAATGCAATTTAGACACGTAAATTTTTATTTTTATTCTTAATATCTGTTGTAAATAAGTGCGTAAATAAAGAGACACGATTTGTTGACCCAGTTCGTCGGGAACGACTACGTCAGGGGGCGATCCAAGCCAGGAGTTCCACTAATATTCTTGTGTATGAGAGGACATAATTTATGAGTACAAAGGGATATATATAATAGTAAAACCCTAGCCTAATGGATAAAGCCCAATATGATTCTTGGTCCTTAAGTAATGTCCACACAAAATCTCCTAGATTTGGAATATCAAATCTTTCGGATTTACAACACTCCCCCTTGGACATTACGACATAAATGTCTTGTCATAAAAACTTCACGTGCTAGGGATCGGCCAAATAATAAGTAGGGAGGAATGTCATCGATCTTCTAGATCTAAATCTTCCAGATTTATTTCGAGGTTACCGCTCCCCCTGAAGACAACAACACTTTAAGTCTTTGCATCCCAATACCACGAACGTACTTTTCAAAAGTAGATGTAGGTAAGGACTTAGTAAACAGATCTGCTAGATTGTTACTAGATTGCACCTTTTGAATGGTAATCACACCACTCTTCTGGAGTTCGTATGGGTAGAAAAACTTAGGTGAAATATGTTTCGTCAGGTTACCCTTGACGTACCCATTACTCATTTGTGCGATGAAAGTAGCGTTGTCTTCAAATATAATGGTGGGAGGTGTATCGCATTTGGTGATACCACATGAGTCACCAATGTGTTTTACCAAGGACCTTAACCAAACACATTCTCGTGCGGCTTCAAATAAAGCTATGATCTCTGAGTGGTTTGAAGACGTGGTAACCATGGATTTTTTAACCGATCTCCATGAGATTGAGGTTCCACCACAGAGAAAAACATAACCAGTCTGGGATACGGCGTTGTGGGGATCAGACAAATAGCCAGCATCCGCATAACCTACTAGGGTTTTGTCTTGGTTCTTACGATAAAACAGTCCAAGATCTTGGGATCCTTGGAGGTATCGTAGAACGTGCTTAACACCATTCCAATGTCTCCTCGTAGGAGAAGCGCTATATCTCGCAAGCAAGTTGACAGCAAATGCAATGTCCGGCCGGGTGCAATTTGCAAGATAGAGCAGAGCTCCAACAGCGCTAAGATAAGGAACTTCTGGTCCCAGAATTTCTTCTGAATCTTCACTTGGCCTAAATGGGTCCTTATCCACTTTGAGGGATCGGACTACCATCGGGGTGCTAAGTGGATGAGATTTATCCATGTAAAATCTCTCCAATACCTTCTTCACGTAGGTCGACTGATGAACAAGGACTCCTTCTGGGAGGTGCTCGATCTGCAAGCCGAGGCAGTACTTGGTTTTACCTAAGGACTTCATTTCGAATTTAGCTCTCAAGATTGAACTGGCTTCTTCAATCTCTTTGCATGTTCCGATTATGTTCAGGTCATCAACATATACGGATATGATGCAAAAACCGTCTTGCGATTTCTTCGTGAATACGCACGGGAAAGCTTTATCGAACATGTATCCCTTCTTCTGAAGGAATTCACTAAGTTGGTTGTACCACATAGGCCCGATTGCTTCAGGCCATACAACGACTTACGCAGTTGTATGTTATACATACTGCGATTTTCACCATCCCTTAACTGAGGAATGTTAAATCCATCTGGGATTTTCATATAAATGTCGGCATCGAGTGATTCGTATAAGTACGCGGTTAACTGCCAAAGATATCAAGTAGTGGAACGTTATTGAGTCCATGACGGGAGAATAGGTTTGATCGAAATCAATCCCGGGTCTCTGCGAAAACTCTTGCGCTACCAGCCTCGCTTTGTACCTCTCCACAGTATTGTTCTTATTTCGTTTTCGTACAAATACCCATTTATATCCTACAGGGATAGCGCCCGCGGGTGTATGAACGATAGAGCCAAATACTTGTCTTTTGTTAAGCGAGACGAGCTCCGCATCAATTGCCTCTTTCCATTTAACCCAATCGGGGCACTTCCGGCACTCTGCGATTATTTTGGGTTCAGGATCTAGATCATTTATAATGGAAAGAGTTATTGACACTGCAAATGTGTCGTCGACGACAGTAATATTTCTATTGTATGTCTCTCCCGTATCTGTGAAGTTCACAGAGACTTTGACGTTTACGTCAACCAGACCTTCCTCATTTCTCATTGTATCTGGGTCTGGTCATTCCACGGTCCTAGTGCATGGAATGTTTTGTGCACGTGCATCATCACTAAAACTCTCGTCTCCTAGAGACTTGGGATTATCTAGACGGATCTCTTTCAGAGATTTTCCATTCGACTGACCAGATTTGCTAGCCTTTCGTTTAGGTGTGTTATTATCTCTTGAGGGTCCCTTACGCTTTTGGCGTATGGGGGCATGAATACTCATTTTGCTTGAGACCTCAACCCTTTGGGGAGCATTTACTGTAGGTATATGCGATCTAGTTACACCTCTATGGTCAGTGAACGCGTCTGACGGGTTATTTGCTAAGTTCTGCAGGTTAATGATCTTCTGAACTTCTAGTTAAGATTGATTAGTGCGCGGATCTAGATACTGAAGATTACTTACGTTCCACGTAAGTTCCCGACATTCATTCAATTTTGAATTCGGATCTTCCCCTAATGCCGAGAAGTAATCTTCATCGAACGTGCAATCAGCGAACCGGGCCGTTAATTGATCCCGGGACAAAGGCTCGAGGTATTTCACGATGGATGGAGAGTCAAATCCGACGTAAATACCGAGTTTCCTTTATGGGCCCATAGAGGTTCGCTTGGGTATCGTAATTGGTACGTATACCGCACATCCAAAAATACGCGGATGGGAAATGCTAGGTTCTTTCCCACGCACTAACTGTAGGGGGGAATGATCATTATATGCAGTTGGACGAATTTGGATTAAGTGTGATGCATGAAGGACTGCATGCCCCCAGCATGAGGTGGGTAGTTTAGAGTTCATAAGCAATGGTCTTGCGATAAATTTGATATGTTTTATTAGCGCCTCAGCAAGACCATTTGGGTATGGACGTAGGGGACCGAATACTCCACTTTAATTCCCAGGGCCATACAGTAATCTGTAAAGGCCTTCGAGCTAAACTCATCTGCATTATCCATGCGAATCGATTTAATAGGATAATACGGGAATTGAGCTCTAAGCTCGATAGTCTTTGCAATGAGCTTCGCAAAAGCTTGATTGCGGGTGGACAACAAACATGCAAATGTCCACCTAGTGGAGGCATCAATAAGGACCATGAATTAGCGAAATGGTCCTGATGCTGGGTGAATCGGTCCGCAAATGTTTCCTTGAATTCGCTCAAGGAAAACCGGAGACTCTAGTCCAACCTTGGTGCATAACGGGCGCACTATCAACTTACCCTTAGAACATGCATCACAGAAATACTCATCGACGGGAGGGATTCTATTATTCGAAATATTATGACCAGTTGAATTAGATAGAATCCTATGTATCATAGTGTGTCCCGGATGACCTAACCGCTGATGCCACAATTTAAAGGAATTTGGGTCATGTAATTTCATACTCATCGCTAGATGGGAACTAGACGACCGGATGTAGGTATAGTACAAACCGGAGGAGAAGGATGGAAGTTTTTCTATAACTTGCTTACGGCTACCTCGAGTACAAGTCATCAAAAGGTATGCGTTATCGTTTTCAGTTTTAGTTTCAATATGATACCCATTAATTTTAATGTCTCTAAAACTGAGTAGGGTTCGCTTAGATTGCGGAAATAATAAAGCATTTTCAATTATTAATTCAGTACCCATGGGGAGGATAATGGAAGCTCTTCCAGAGCCCACTATAATTGTACTGTCATTCACAATTGTACTTATACTCCCCTTACAATTAATTAAGTTATGAAAATACTTCCTATCCTTTAGGATCGTATGTGTGGTGGTGCTATCTACCAGACATAAATCACTATCGGCGTCCATCATGCAAGAGGAAATAATCCAAACCTAATAGCTGATATGTTTACAAGCCATAAATAAAAACAGTAATATCCGAATAAACACACGGACAACTATTAAGGTAAACACATCAAAGCTAATAAATTCATTCATAAATAAAATATCCGAAAGAAAGGATCCAAAATATAATATGAAATTGTTTTATTCATAAAACAAAATACTAAGAAGAACTAAATACGTATATCTACTCGTCATCTCCAAAATCCCTAAGCTCAATGCCCTTATGACCTGCGTTGTCTAGGTCAGAGTCTGCTTTGGGCAGACTGACATGGTGAGATTCAACTCTAGGAGCCTCCTCCTTATCGTCCTTCTGCTGCTTTTGATAAGCCTCGACCAAGTGTTTGGGAGTGCGACACGTGCGAGACCAATGACCCATGCATCCGCATCTGTAGCAGGATTGTTCACCCTTATCTTGATTTTTAGATTTTCGGGTAGCGGAGTTCGTGTTAGGTGCAGCCTTCCCACGAACCTGAGCTTGATTGTCATTCAAGGCACCTGAACCACCAGATTTATTACAACCTCGGCCTTGGCTACGAGTTCGTTTACTCCCTCTCCCCCTTCCACGCTTGCGACCTCTTGTTCCACTTTGAGCTACAGCATGTGCTTCGGGCACCGCTGTCGAGCCAACTGGCCTCGCATTATGATTCTGCATAAGGAGCTGGTTGTGCTTTTCCGCTACTAGAAGTACATAAATTAGCTCAGAGTGTATAGTGTAGTTCTTAGCCCTATACTGCTACTGGAGTACAAGGTTGCTTGCGTGGAAAGTCGACAGAGTCTTCTGGATTAAGTCGTCCTCAGTTACAGTTTTCTGACATAACTTTAACTGAGACACAATACGATGTAGGGCTGAGTTATACTCCGTTACAGACTTAAAATCTTGGAAACGGAGGTTCAACCAATCGTATTGAGCTTGAGGGAGGAGTATATCATATTGTTGTTGGAAACGATTCTTCAGGGACTTCCACAACGTTCCAGGATCTCTTTCAGTGAGATACTTATTTTTCAGGTCCTGATTGAGATAATGCCTAAGAAAAATCAGTGCTTTCGTCTTCTGGGTGTCAGTTGATTTTGGATCATCGACAATCGTGCCGCTAAGATTGTTCGAGGCTAGATGTATTTCGACATCTAGTGCCCATGTCAGGTAGTTACTACCATCAAGAGTAAGCTCAGCAAATTCTCTTTTGGTAATATCAGACATTATTCACTACAATTAAAGTGACATGGGTAAGAGGATTGACCAAAATCATAGACAACGGGGAGACAATGATTTATTTAGTTATTCTAAGGCACATAGATGCACGTACTGGGCGCCGTCTACCTAAGGCATAAATTCACGGTCCGACAAATACCGGGCGCCGCCTACCCGGGCATAATAAGCGGACTATAAATAAAATAAAATAAACTATGTGCGCAAAATTAATGCATGTAGGATAATGAAATCACATAAACATGCAATACAAATAAGGAAAATAATCGCATGAAAATAATTTGCAGAAAATATACGGTTTAATAGACAGAGGAAATAATCATAAGAATAATTATTTCGTATATATTAACGCAATTTAACGAAATATTTTCAGGATTAAAGAATAAGATAATGAACAAGAAAACATCGCGTGAGTCGCGTATGGCGAGCGGGGAACGTCGCACGTAGGTTGGGAACAAAAAAGGTGTGCTAGTGCGACGGGCAAGGGCGCGCGTGCTTGCACGCGGCGACGGGCGGCACCAGGCGCGCAACGTGCGGCGCTGGGCGCGCGCGACGTGCGGCGCTGGGCACTGCTTCGTGCGATACTCGGCTGCTACGGGCGGCCGATGCGGGGCGTCGATGGGCGGCCATCGGGCGGCGGTTGAACGTCTTCGGGACGTCGACCGTTGCTCGTCGAATTCATAAAATATCAATTTCAATAAACAAGCATGAATCAAAATAATAATTCACATCAAGGAATTCATTAAATCATATAAACTCAAAATAAAATAGATTAAGGGATGTACCGTTTAATCTCGGTTAGAGACTCATGCTGATAACGTGTTGTAAATAAGTGCGTAAATAAAGAGACACAATTTGTTGACCCAGTTCGTCGGGAACGACTACGTCTGGGAGCGATCCAAGCTAGGAGTTCCACTAATATTCTTGTGTATGAGAGTACATTTTTATGAGTACAAAGGGGTATATATAATAGTAAAACCCTAGTCTAATGGATAAAACCCAATATGATTCATGGTCCTTAAGTAATGTCCACACCAAATCTCCTAGATTTGGAATATCAAATCTTCCGGATTTACAACAATATCAATATTATATATACATATTATTATTGCTATTCACATAGGATAGAAATATTTTTAGTCTCATAACTTTTTTTTTTAAATAATCTTAAGAAAGATAAATGTACGAATATAGTCCAATTTTTTTAGGAATTGTACCATTTACATCCCAAATTTTACCGAATTGACAAAACGCCATCATTTTTTGTCATGCGTTCGACACGTGCAAGTTCAATTTAGAGATTTTCGACGGACATTTATTTTAAGAATGTAAATCAAACCTGAAAAGTCCTAGAAATCATTCCCCAATTTTTCGATCAGAATATTTAAATCCCTCCCAAACACAGTCTTCCAAAATATTAAAACTATTTTTTTAAAGGAAATATTAAAACTATTTATAATAACCTAATTATCATGTTTGTCTGAGTTGAACACTCACATGTCCGGCACATGTCAAAAAATGATGGTATTTTATCACTTTCCGTGAATTTCGAATGTAAATTGTACAATTTACGAAAAATTGAAGCTAAAGTTGTACATTTATTTTTCTCGATACCATTCCAAAAAAGTTGAAAAGTTATGGAAGTAATTATATTCCTATCCCTTATTTATATCAAATATCACGTGAATTCTTTAAAATGGATTTCTTGATAAAAATGACTTCTTTTTTCAAGACGAATTTATTCTATTTGAGGTTAATTTGCAGCCATGCATGGAGAAACGTGGTCATGTTGATCTTTGGTACAAACGAGGTGTGTCCACACAAAGTATATATTTAGCATATATTTGTTATTAGTACAATTATTAGTTCATGTGTCCAACTTTTTGGATGAAACAATATAAATTCTGCCGACTTGGTTGAAAAAAGGGGTGAACGTAAAAATTGAATAACAAGTGGCTAGAGTAGATGAGTAGGTTTATAATTGGGTGTGACATTAATGTAAATAAATTGTAGCACACATGTAGGTTTGAAACTTTTGCCTCCACATTTAAATTGCTAGCCAATAGCTTATATATACTTGCCTTTAATTAATTATGAACTTATAATTAAGATTTTTGCATATATGAAGGAAGAAAAGCCACCACAATCGATGGAAGTAATTGATAGGTCTTGACTTGCCTCGTTCTCAATTTATTAAAATTTAACAATGCCGTTTGAAGTTAGCAAGATTTTTTTTTAACAATGCCGTTTAGATGTATTAGTTTATTCAATAATACCACTACTTTTTAAAAGTAAGTGTTATCAAATAATCTACAACTATGAAGAAAATAATAGAAACAAAAGGTAAAGAACACAAAATATAAAATTAATACCATAATATTGTATACACACAAACACACTAAACTGTGCGAATAAATAATATGGTATTAATTTATAAACATTTTACTATTATTCAATTTTATATACACATACATATAAGAATGGCCACGACATAATTTGTCTCTTTTTTTTTTTATCTGAAAACGTGTATTCGACAAACAAGATTACTATTCTAAGTCTCAATAACTATTGACTACAATATGAACTTGATTTCATGAAATATATTAATAATATATAGGGGTAAATTGCAAGGATGGTCCCATGAGAATTTGTACTTGACAGATTTAGTCTCGTGTTCTTTTTTGGTCCCATTTTTAGCAGAAAAGGTCACATCCGTTAAATATTTTACAGTTTTCTATGGAAAACTGGATGGAAAAATCTTTTCAACTTGATTTTTGGAGGAAAATGGGTCAGCTTTTGCTATTAACAATCATTTCAATGTAGAATGCAAGTATGGAGGCGATTCTGCAACTTTAGTTCGCGGAGTTTTAAGAAGTTGGAAATTAATTATTTTTAAGTTGGGAACTATGCGCGCGAATTTTTGGCAGAAAACTAACAGGAATGTGGGCCTCATGCTCGTTAATTCATTATTTTTTGACCAAAAAATCGTATAGGACTATTTGCGCTAAAAAAAAGGACCAAATTCATGAGAACCAATTCTTATGGGACCATTTCTCCAATTTTTCCATAATATATACATATAGGATTGATTGCTTTGATTGTAGTATTTAATCGAGCGGTGGATGACTGTGCATGGTGCATTATTAATTCAAGAAAATGTAGTGGGGGCCTGATTATAATTTGATTAGATTTTGGTAACCTTTTATCCCTTCCTTACTATATCAAACATATTTCCCTTTCCTGTTCAAGAATAAAAAATAAAAAAAACATATTTTCCTTTTGTAATAATTAAGTTTTGGGACAATTTCTAACAGCTAAAAACATGGGCAGGCATGGGCATGGCTCCAAAGTCCAAATTGTTTCCATGCATTGATTTTCCTTTTACCATGTGTATATATATAATTTTTTTTAATATACATGGAAAAGCAGGTTTATTTTGTGTAGATAAAGTGATGACCACATCAAATTGGCAGTAGAATTTATGATTGAGCACATGGTTATAAGATATAGACTGGTTTTTGTAAGTGAATAATTTCTTAACCAGGGTCCACACTTGTGACTTGTCCCTTCAGTGTATTATATACTACTATAAAACTATTTAATTTCTTATATATATATATATATATATTAAACTTTATCATAAAAGTAAAAACATAATAATCTACACATTTAAATGTGATCTTAAGAAATGATGCATATCACTGAGTTATGTACATATGTTGTAGCCTCACATGCAGGAAAGAAAAAGAATATATACTTTAAGTTAGCTAATTCTTTCTACTTTGATCTTATATTAACTATTAATCAATTTAAAAGTTTGAGTTTTATTGGTTTAAGTGGATTCCAGGCTCACCCCACTCAGTGTATATAATGGAAAAAAAAAATAAAGAATGAACAAATAAAAATACAAATTTATGTGATATATTCACTAACAATGTATATATTAATTACGTACACGGCCAAAAGAGAAGATTTTGTATTATACTATTATTACGATGACCAACATTAATGATATATTTCAATACTATATAAACATTTTTGAAATAAGGGATTAGAAATAGCAGCACAAATTTTATTCATCAAAGAATATATAAGTGTGGGAGTGATAGTAAGACTGAAAATCAAATCAAGTTATTCGATATTTAGTTCGAGATTGTTCAGTAAAAGCTTGTTTGAACACGGTTCGAAATAGAAATCAAACAATCTTAAACATAAATTTATATTCGAAATAATCTAAAGCTCGACTCGAACTCGAACTCGAGCTCGATAACTAAAAAAAGATAGAAACATGTGTAAAAATGTCAAACTATTCGAGCTCGACTCGTGTTCTGCTCAATTAAAGCTCGTTCGAGCTTGACTACATTAACTATCAAACAAGTTCAAATATAAATATCAAAGCTCGATAATTTTTCAAACAACTTGAACATCAGTGCGTAGTTCGACTCGACTCGACTTAGACAGACCAAATACTTGCGCAAACATGAGAAGTAGGGGGGACCGCGTCAAGCTTTTTGAAAAATGGTTTATAAGAAAGTAAGGTTAGTAGATGAGATAATTACAATTAATTGATATGGTATTTATACTTGTGTCATGATAATTTTATTCTCACGAGATATATAAACTACAATTTGCATGTCTTGAAGTACGTAACCAAATCTTGAAGGAATATTATAGCATTGGGGCAAGGTATAAAAAATGATACTTTAATTATTATGTTAGATTCTAATGACCGGTCTAAAAATATATAATAGCAGTATAACAAAGTTGCAATTGTATGGGTGATTTATTAGTTCATTTGAATTCATGAATTTCTTTTTAGGACAAAATGTACGAAATTATGCGCTATATTAAACAAAATTACTAAAACTAGCATGTGATTTAATCTCTTTAACAAGTTTCTTTCAATTTTGTTTAACCAACTTAAGCATCATATATATATATATATACACATATATACTAATGCTAAACCCGCGATTATCGCGGAACTGTACATAAAATTTATTATAATATTATTAATCAATTTTTTTTTAAGTTTTCTAAAATGTTGTTATTGTTATTATTTTATTTATTCAGTATTTTTATTGCATTTTTATACATGTTAGTAAATAATAAATAATTATATTCCAAAAATAATAAACTATAAATTCATGAAATATATTATTAACCAAATATTTAGAAAATAATGCTTACAAATTGTGGAAAATCTCTCTATAAACAACATTCATTGTGTATTTTGAAGGTTTTCCTTTAGAATCAAGTGACAAAATCTTCAATCCTCTACTGGATCTAACTCTGGATACTGCAACATAAAGTTGGCCATGAGTGAAAACAGGTTTGAGAAGATACAATCCAACAGTAGAAAGTGATTGTCCTTGACTTTTATTTATTGGCAAAGCACAGTAGAATTGGAAACTGTCGCCTTGTAAAATTCACCGGCGCCATTGTAGGATCAGAATTTTTCAATGACATTCTTGGGATGAATACTTTATTTCCAATATTCCTTCTAGATATTATTCCAGCCTCGAGAATGTGGTTCCCAAGTTTGGTGACGATCAATCTTGTTCCATTACACAAACCGGATTTGTGATCAATATTTCTTAGTAATACTATAGACACTCCTTCTTTTAAGATCAGGCGGTGATTAGGCATTCCGGAACACCTAACAGAATTCAAAAATTCAACAGTAACCATTTATCCACTACCTCCTCGAAATTCAGATGCACAAACACTGTCTGAGCTCAACTATACTTTAATATCACCAGTAGATAGAATCTTGTTGTGACCGTTTCGGACCGCGCATTGGATCCGGCCGGAAGAAAGCCTGAAAAAGACAAGGAGATACCCCGAGGTCGGGACCGACCTGTCCGGCCTGAATCCGACCTCAGCGGGCTCCGAACACGAGATTCCGGCCGCGAAAGCGAGGCCGGAAACCTGCCTGGGACGTCCGTCCAAGTCGATCACAGCTACATCAAAGCCCCGCCGTGGCCGGTCCGGCCCGGCCATGTTCAGTGAGGTCCAGCAGAAGGCACCCGGACGCGACCGACTGGCTGGAGCGTTTTCCGACCTCGGTGTCCGCCAGGAGACCGGCATCCGATCACTTAAGACCCCCGGCCGGCAAGAGGGATCTCGAGCACGTGACAGAATCAGGCAAGATCCTCTCCCAAGGAAGAAAAAGGCCGCCTCTGTACCCTGCAACAGAGAATATTCCATCCAAATGAGGAAATTCGTCAGAGAATCGTCCTTTTTGGACACGCGTCGACACCCAAGTGGCCGGCCGCCTGCGAGCCCTGACACATCAGAGCCCGCGCGCCCTCAGAGGCAGGAGGCATTTAATGCACCTGTCCCCCGAGAGGCCAGAAATGACCAACATACCCCTATAGTGAGAAAACTATAAATACCCCAACACTTGTAATGTAAAAAAAGGTGGAATCACTCTCAGTATAATCAATACACATACTCATTCAAGTCCAGGGATTAACAACCCCTGGCAATTCTTGGTGTTCTTGAGTGTTCATATGCATTTAAAGCCTCTCTTCATCTAAGCATTCATTTTAGCATTTAAGAACTCAATCATTTGGTGTTTTTACCAAAGCATTAACAAATAGCCATTCAATCCCAGCAAAATATATTTGGTAAACAACATTTGGCGCTAGAAGGAGGGTATCTAACCCATCAAACACATTTTCTTCATCTCTTTGAAGAACACTCACTGTTCTTCAAAGCTTCACATCCTCAAACCTTCAAATCTTCAAACCTCAACCCCCTCATCTCCTAAAGCAATGGATCCCCAGAAATCATCCCAGGCCCACGGAAAAGCCACACGCGTGGCCTCCCCAATTCGCTTCCCGGAGGAACCTCTCCCATCCGGGGGCCGGGGATTCTTTACTCCTGACCAGGCCGGGTCAGGAAGACGCCGCCAAGCGGAAGAGGCGAGGGGCTGCCGGAGCACCACCTCTGCCTCCAAGAAGAAGGCCCAGGCTCGTGCTCTCAAAGGCAAGGAGAAGGCCAGAGAACACCAAGGCGAAAGCCAAGGTCGGGCGAACCCCGTCTCTGACCGTTCGCGAGGCTCCGCCCATCCGGTTTTTGACCGGTTGGGCACAACAGACCCGTCGTGGTACCCGAGCCATGTACCCAGTTACGATACTGGGTACGGAGACACCGAGTCCATCTCCAACTCGGGGAGCACGGCCCAAATGCCCCACAAGAGGGCAGCCGAGATCAGCCTGACCCCGGCAAACTCCGCCAGGCGCAAGCTAAGCTTCGCCCAAAGCGGCCTGTTGGGACACGGAGTCCCCCGTGCGGCCGTTTTCGACCGAATCGGCCCCCTAGCCGACGTGGGCGACCAGCTGGCCGAAACCCCCAGTCCAGAAATCGTCAAGTTGCAAAAGCAACTGGACGAAATGAAGGCGCTCCTTGAAGCGCAAGGCCAAACCAAGGCCCGGCCAGTCGCCAACGAGCCTTTGGCGGTCGATATTGAGCTCGCGCCGGTCCAGCTCAAGATCGTCCCCCCACCAACTCCTCTCTACGAGGGGAAAACAGATCCTGAGACCCATCTCAGCAAGTTTCGGATCTATATGACCGGGCGTGGCGCGACAGACGCCACGAAGTGCAGGCTTTTCCCTCTCACCCTGGGCGACCTCGCCCACAGATGGTACGTGTCCCTTCCGGCACGGTCCATTGACTCGTTCGTCACTTTGAGCGCCCAATTCTCATCATACTTTGCGGCCAAAATCGCCCGGCCGGAAAGCTGGCATCGCCTGATGCGGATCCGCCAGGAGAAAGAGGAGTCCGACGAGGACTACGTGGCCAGGGTGGACGAGGTCATGCTGACCGGCGAGGCAGTCAGCGACCAGCTTGCTTTGCATGCAACCCTGGGAGGCTTTCACGGCCGGTCTCCTATGTTCAAGCACCTCACCAAGGACTTCCCTAAAACCTATGCCGAATTCCGCGCCCGAGCCGGTGACTACCTGGCTCGGAGGAAGCTTCTGGCACTAAGGTTGGGGGAGTCCGAGCCGGCCCCAAAGGAGACAGAGGCCGTAGCCCAAACCTCCCCCAAGAACGGCCCAAAGGCCAGAAGGGTGGCCAAGCCGCCCGGCAACTTCAAGTCCTTCGAGGACGTTGAGGTTCACCTAACCCAGGCCACGAGGCAGTCCCCCGCGCATATCTTCAATACGATTCAGCACCGGGACGTGCTTCCCAGGCCAAGGCCCTATTCCGGAGACCGGTCCCGGCTGGACCCTAAAAAGTTCTGCGCTTATCACGACTCTATTGGCCACAATACGAGCCAGTGTCGTGATCTCCTAAAGCAGCTTTGGAAGCTGTTTGAGGAAGGGCGTCTGAACGACCTCCTTCAGAGGCCAGCCGGCCGGCAGGACCAACAGCAGCAGCAGCAGCCCCAACGCCACCCTCGGAGGAACGAGGAAGGCGGCCGGCCTCTTAGGCCGGTCGCAGCTTTGGAGGAAGATGATGACGAGGATGACCTCCTCCCGCCCATGAATCCCGGCGGTCGGGTCAACATGATCCAGGCCGGCGGAGGGAACTTAGGCGGCCTCACCCCCATCTCGACGCAGTCCAACCGGAAGCGGAAAGCAGAGGTCCGGGCAGCGACCAACGTCAACTTGGTCACACCCCCAGAACCGAAGATTCACAAGGACTTGGAGATAACTTTCTCCAACCGGGACCGGACCGGGGTGCTGTTCCCGAAGGGCGACGCGCTGGTGATTGCCGCCCAGATCCTGGGCAAAGAGGTTCAACGCGTTCTGGTCGACAATGGGTGCTTTTGCAATATCATCTTCAAAACAGCCCTAGACCAGCTCGGAGACCTCGTCAACTTCATCAGGCCAATCGACCTTCAGCTGAAGGGATTTGGGGACGCGACGGTCGCCGCGTACGGAAGGATAAAGCTCTCCGTGGAACTCATCTGCTGCTACAACAAGGAGGTCAGGATAACTAGGCCGCTAGATTTTATAATTGTAGATCAGCCAAGCTCGTATAATGGCTTTCTGGGTAGGCCCTTTTTAGAAGTTTTTGAAGCCGTTGCTTCCTCCTATTACTACTGTATCAAATTTCCCACCCCCGAGGGGGTGGTCGGCACCATTAAGGGTGACCAGGCAATGGCTAGAAGGTGTTTGAACTATTCCTACTCTTACTTATTTTCAATTAGCAACAACCAAACACCGGACGGGCCACACCCCGACTCTGAAACGGCCATTTCGGCCGCAGAACCCGTCGCGGAGGTCGGATCCACATCGGCCGACCCCCAGCCTATGCAGATCGACGATCCCGAGCTAAGGATTGGTTTCGAACCATCCGAGCTCGACCTCGATCCCAGATTTGATTCTTCCGACCGGCGGAGCTATGAACAAGCTACGGCTTTGGAAGATCTGGAACACATTCCGGTCGACCCCTCGAGGCCGGAACTGGAAGTACTGATCGGCTCTCGCATACCGACCGAAATGCGGGGGGAGGTGATCGAATTCCTCAAAGCCAACGTTGGAGTCTTTGCCTGGTCTCACCAAGACATGGTCGGGATAGACCCAAAGCACGCATGCCATCGTCTAAAGATCGACCCCAACAGGAGGCCGGTCCACCAAAAAAGAAGGAAGTTCAGCCCGAAAAAGTACGAAGCTTTGGCTGAGGAAGTCAAGAAGTTGCTAGACAACAAGCTGATCGAGCAAGCCCGGGACGAGCCCCAATGGGTCGCGAACGCCGTCCTGGTCAAAAAGACAAACAACACCTGGAGACTATGTATAGACTTCACCGACCTCAACGCGGCGTGCCCAAAGGATCACTTTCCGATGCCACACATCGACCACCTGGTGGACAGCACGGCCGGACACGAGATGATGTCCTTCATGGACGCCTTTGCCGGCTACCATCAAATCCCCATGGCCGTTGAAGACATCAAGCACACCTCATTCCACACGAAGAAGAACATATTCTCTTGGCTCCGAATGCCTTTCGGTCTGATCAACGCCGGCGCGACCTACCAACGCCTAGTCAACAAGATGTTTGCGGATCAGATCGGAAAGACCATGGAGGTCTACATCGACGACATTGTGGTGAAAAGCTTGAAGAAAGAAGACCATCTCAGGGATCTCGAAGAGACTTTCAAGATCCTCAAAGCCTACAATATGAAGCTGAACCCGAAGAAATGCAACTTTGGGGTGGAGGTCGGCAAATTCCTGGGACACATCGTCAGCCAGCGCGGGATCGAGGCCAACCCGGCCAAGATCAAGGCCGTCCTTGACATGCAAGAGCCAAGGACGATCAAACAAGTGCAACGCCTGACCGGATGCCTCGCCTCTCTCAACAGATTCATAGCCCGGCTCGGAGATAAAAGTAAGCCTTTCTTCTCGACTATTAAAAATGGCAAATTTTCTTGGAATAGGGAAAGCCAAGTAGCCTTTGCAAAACTAAAAGAATACTTGGCAAACCCACAAATCTTTGTCAAGCCGGTCCCAGGAGAGAAGCTTTACTTATATCTCGCGGCCTCCGAGGTCGCACTCAGCGCGGTACTCGTACGGGCAGACGGTCAGAACCATCTCCCGATCTACTTCGTAAGCCAAGCTCTCCATGATGCCGAGCTCAGATACACCCCGCTCGAAAAGTTAGCTTACGCTCTGGTCATGAGCGTAAGAAAACTGAGGCCTTATTTCTTCGACCACCAAGTAGAGGTCCTTACCACTCTACCCCTGAGGCAAGTCCTACACCGACCGGATACCAGCGGCCGGTTATTGAAATGGTCGTTAGAGATAGCTCAGTACGGGGTCTCATACGCCCCAAGGACGGCCATCAAGGGTCAGGCCCTGGCTGACTTTATAGTGGAATTAACTTTCCCACCCAAGTTCACAAGAATCAACCACCCACCTTGGAAACTCTATGTAGACGGATCATCAACCAACAACTGTGCCGGGGCCGGTATTGTCCTGATCGGCCCGGAAGGCCAGAGTTTCACCCATGCAGTCTGCTTCAGTTTTCCGGCCACAAACAACGAGGCCGAATATGAGGCTCTGGTCGGAGGCCTTGAGCTCGCAATCGCGATCGGAGTTTGCCGTTTGCATGTTTTCATGGACTCCCTGCTCGTGGTCAACCAGATTAAAGGAGAGTACGAGGCCCAGGGGGAGCAAATGATGAAGTATCTCGACCTGGTCACAACCTTATGCGAGAAATTTCATCAGGTTTTCATTGAGCAAATCCCGAGGGAACACAACACCCAAGCCGACGCGCTTTCCAAGCTTGCAACAGCGGAGGGAGCAGCCGACCTTGCCAACATTCAACTCTCCACGCTCGGAACGCCCACGGTCATCCGAGCACAGGTGGCGACCGTTCTAAGCACGGATGAGAATTGGATGACGCCGATCGTGAAATATCTCAAGACCGGCACACTCCCTGAGGACAGGACTCGGGCCCGGCAACTACAACTCCGGTCGTCAAGGTACACCCTCATTGAGGATCTTTTATATAAGAGAAGCTTTACCCTCCCACTCCTAAAATGTATAACCCCGGAGCAAGGCCAGACCATTCTGGCCGAGATCCATGAGGGGGTTTGCGGAAATCATGCCGGAGGCCGGGCCCTAGCCCACAAAGTGATCAGACAAGGATATTTCTGGCCGACCTTGAATAAGGACGCCGTCAGCTTCGCAAGGTCATGCCACAAATGCCAAGTCTTGGGACCCAACATCAAACTGTCCCCCGAGCAACTCTCCTCTATGTATAGCCCTTGGCCTTTTGCCCAGTGGGGCATCGACCTGATCGGACCAATGCCCACTGCGCCCGGGGGCCACAAATTCGCCGTCGTAGCCGTCGACTATTTCACAAAGTGGGCCGAGGCCGAGCCACTCAACAAAATCAGCCAGACCCAAATCATCAAGTTCATTTGGAAAAACATCATCTGCCGCTTCGGCCTACCTCAAGTGATC
The DNA here is from genome assembly GCA_947034835.1 of Ballota nigra. NCBI lineage: Eukaryota > Viridiplantae > Streptophyta > Magnoliopsida > Lamiales > Lamiaceae > Ballota > Ballota nigra. Next base: position 77,867,569 of record OX344729.1, on the reverse strand, counting down.
ATCTCCGACAATGGGAAACAGTTTGACGGTCTCCAGATGATCCAGTTTTGTGAAAAATGGAATATCAAGAAGGTTTTCTCCACCCCCTACCACCCGCAAACGAACGGCCAGGTAGAGGCCGTAAATAAGATCCTCAAGCACACTATCAAAGCCAAGCTCGAGGACAAAAAGGGGAAGTGGGCAGCCGAGCTACCCGATGTCCTCTGGTCATACCGAACGACCACAAGGAACTCAACGGGCGAAACACCTTTCGCTCTAGCTTTTGGGACCGAGGCCGTCATTCCTTCAGAGGTCTCCCTACCAAGCCACCGGACAGCCCAGACGATCACCGAAGACAATGACACCGCCCGGATGATCGACTTGGACATGTTGGAGGAGAGAAGGCTCAATTCCGACCTCAGAAACGCGGCCTACAAGAAGAAATCCGAAAATTTTTTCAATTCCAAAGTGAAGGCTAGACAATTCCAGGTCGGGGACCTCGTCCTCAAGAAAGTTCAAGTACCAAAAGGGGTATTCGGCCCGAACTGGGAGGGTCCGTTCAGGATATCCAGATGGCTCTCTAAGGTAGCTTACGGGCTGGAACTCATGGATGGAACTCCGGACCAATACCCCTGGAATGCAATTCACTTGAAGAAATACTACCAATGATTTTGTACTATGTTTATCAATTAATACAAAGCTCTTCGCACAGCTGTATCTCATTTCAAACACCGGGCTCAGTTCAAAAGCGTATGCCGGCCGTATCGAGGCCGGCATATCACACTTAAGCCCGGAAAAGCCGCTTAAGGCCATCCAAAAAACCGAGCCCAGTTCAAAAACGTACGCCGACCGTATCGAGGTCGGCGTATCACACTTGAGCTCGGAAAGGCCACCCCAGCCACTTTAAAAGCCGAGCTCGGTTCAAAAGCATATGTCGACCGTATCGAGGTCGGCATATCACACTTGAGCTCGGCAAGGCAACCAAGGCATTCCTACAAACCGGGCTCAGTTCAAAACATATGTCGACCGTATCGAGGTCGGCATATCACACTCGAGCCCGGGTCAAGTCTCATTTCATACTTGGGAAAATTTACTTCAACAGGTATAAGAAAGCGAGAAAACAATAATAGAGAATAAAACTCAAGGGAAATCTGAATTATATTAAGTCAAAACCGGTCTGGAAGCCGGGAAGTACAACGTTTTGAAACAAAACAAATCCGGTCGGAAGCCGGTTACATTCAGGAAAGCAAAAATAAATCTAAGGAAATTAAAGCTCAAGAGCCGCCTTCCCCGGCAGCCGGGCTTGCCTGAACTCCGATCCCGGCCACATAATCGGCCACTTCATTGACCAAGGCCTCCACCACGGCCCCGTCTCTGACCGGTGCCTGGGGCCCCTCCGCAGGGACTTTCTCCTCCTCGTCTTCTTCTTCCTCATCACCGGCCGGCGGGTTCTCGCCATGTTTGAACAATCTGTGTCGATGGGGGAACCAAGAAAGGTCCACCCCGTAGTCAGTCTCGAGATCGAGGAAGGGGAACCAGAAACCGTCACTGACCGGGTTCTGGGCAGCATACTCCCGGAAGTAGTCTTCCTGGGGTTTGGTATCGAGGCTGGCCTGGCGCCCGGCCCGGATCACATTGGCGGCGGCCACGTAGAAGCAGAACTCAGAAAAGAGTGCCGGGTTCTGGGTCGGATCCGCAGGGTCGAAAGCCGGCCGGCTCAGTGCAGCGGCCAGCTCATCATTCTTCCTTTGGAGCTCCTTCTCCGCCTCGACCTGCCGGGCAGCAGCCTGGTCTGCATCCCCCCGAGCACGGTGCGCCTCCAACCGCAGATCGGCGAGGGAGTCCTCCATCTCAGACACGCGGTGCCGAGCATCCTCCAGGGCTTTGTAGGCCATCTCCGCCCGGCCCAGAGCATCATCCTTCTCCTTCAGGACGGCCTCCATCTGCCCGACCGCGCCATCCCTCTCTTGTTTAAGCTTGGCGACTTCGCTCTCGAGCCCGGACTTCTCTTCCCGGGCACGGGTCAGGGCGGTCTCAGTCCTCCGGAGCGACCGAGAGATCTCGGAGAGCTCGTTCTCCATCGTGTTAACCACGATGGCCGCCTGACTGATCAGCGCGACCCCAGTCCGGCCCGCGTGCCGGGGACGGCGCTCGACAATGTCGGCCAGATCTTTTGTCCACGCCTGGGGGAGGGAATTCGCAGCCCGGCGCATGTAATCCGGCATCTCGGCCGTTGAACTCGGGGCACGAGAGGAGAGGAAATCGAGCACCATTGGAGGGAGATCGGAGTCATTTCGAGTCAACCTGGACAAGTGAAAAGTCAGATCAGGTATAGAAATGAAATGGTATGAGTGAGAATGTCGAAGTAAAAAGACTTACGCTTGGAAGCGGACCGGGTCCCGACCAAAGTAGGTCCAGTCATCCCCCTGTCCAGGAACGGACTCCAGACGAGCCGCAGTCTCTGTTCCGACCAGCCCAGCCCCTGGGGGGGTGTCGTCGGAAACATCTATCGTGGCCGGGCTCGACCCATGCTGGCCGGATCCCTCGATCCCGGCCTCCTCCCAACTCCGTTTCTTCCCCGTAATCGGAGAAGAGGTCGGGATCTCAGCAGCTGCTGCCCCGGCAGCCGGAACAGACTGGAGGGGGAGAGGCTCTTCTATCACAATCCCGGTCCGGACGCCGGTTCCTTTTTTCTTCTTCGCTCCTTTAGCCGTTTTCTTTACCGCACAAGCTCCCATCAAGGCAAACATCTCCGGGCAACGATCGGAAAACTCAGGGGGGCACTGCCTGACGATCGGAAAATCTGGCACTGAACGACCAAGATCCAAGTTAAAAAAATAAAAATAAATAAATAAATAAATAATACATAAATACAGATCGGAACCCGGTCACTTACCCGTCAATTTTATATGACGAGGAAACTGGAAGAACCGACCGGAAATTCTGGCTTCCCGTGTTCGGAGGATGGCCTGGTTTCTTTCCGAGGCAGGCAGGGACAGGATCCGCTCTCTGACGACCGCGAAATCAAAGTTCAATTCTCGATCGGAAGGGCAAGGATAACCTGCAAAAGAAGGCAAAGATTAGATCAGTACTCTTAATCCAAATTTAAGCTAAAAATTCCTTACTGGGATTCTTGAGACGGATGTCGGTCGGAACGTCAATCTCCGTCCCATCCGAATACCCGATCTTCCACGCCCCACCAACAAAGAACCATTTCTTTCGATCGTTCCGACCTTTACTGGGCAGGCCGGTCACCAATTTCTGCCCTTTCGTCTGGATGTAGACCTCTCCGGTCCCACTCCTTTCGCTCTGAATCCGATAGAGATAAGTCATCTCTCCGGGGGTCGGCATCCGGTAGAGTCGATTCCTGCCGAATAAAGTCATGACGCTCACTATAATCATCCAGGCGTTCGGCAGCAGCTGGATGGGCGCCTGATTCCAGTAGTTCAACAGGTACGATACGGCCGGATGGAGGGGGAACCGGAGCCCGACCTCCATCATATCTTGGGTTATGGCCACCATCCCACGTGGAGGCTGGTCCGCCCGTTCATTAGGCTCGGGTGCGTAGAGATTAACGTCAAGAGTTACCTCCCATCCGGCCCGGGCTTCGTCGAGTTGGCGCTGGGACATCTTACTCTGTACTTGGCCAATGGTCCACCTACGGGACTCTTCCAAATCGGTTATCCGAATAGTGGCCGGATCGCGAACGGTCAGCTCGCGCGGGAAATGATCCAGATACTCCTCGTAATCGAAGGAGAGAGACTCGACCTCATCCTTCCTCTCAACGAATTCCGACCACAGACGAAAGGCCTGTCTGACCTGGTCTCGCCGATCTTGGCTAACACTCCGACCAACTGCGGCCGGCCTCTCAACCTCCTCGGAATCGGATCCCGAGGCCTCCCCCGTGCTCCCAAGCCTTTCTTTAATCATCTCGGCCGCGAGATTTTTGAGGAGCTGGTTAGTGGCCCGGTCGTCGCCCTCGCCGCGACCGCTTTCTTCTTCATCTTCCTCCAAGAGGTCGTCCAATGGATCCCTCTCCTCCACCGGTCGGGCCACCTCCTCGTCCCAGGATCTCTCCGTAGCCAAAGGAACTCCCTCCCGGGCACTTTCACCCAATAATGATCGTCCCGGCCGCGGGAATAGGGCATCCAAACCGTCGTCGTCGTGGGCCCAGATTGAGCCCGCTAGACGAGAAGGAGAGGCTCCACTCCCCCCGCGGGAACTTCCCCCCTCTTCGAACAAACGGCGATTAGCTCCGCCACCGCCGCCGCCACTGGAGGAAGCGCCGCCCCTTTGCCCAGGCGGAGGACCAGCCCACCGTCGCACCATTGTATAAATAAAACAAGTTTTGAGATACGGAAAGTTGGAAATTACCTTCGAAACGCCGATCGCCGCCGTGAGAAGCTTGCCGGAAATCGCCTCAGGAACTGTAGCAAAATCGCAAAGAGTGAAAACCTTTGGAAACGAGGCAACACCCCTATTTATAGGAAATGGGCGAGGGCCTATGTCGAAATAAAATCCTAGGCATAGGGACCTAGGTGCAAGAATTTGAAGAGACGGTTTCGGCGTCAGATGCCTCGTACACTGCACGCATTAAATGAACGGGATTCGAGGAGTCGCATCACGTCACGTCGGGCTAGTGCGCGAAACCCGAAGCGTCGCCTGACAACATACGTCACCTCAACCATCTCCTAACCGTTGGCCGATCTCCGATCACCCCGAGCGGATCCAGGCCAGCACCAACAAGAAACGATAAACGACCACCTCGCCCCTCAAATTGAGAAACGAGCTGGGGGGCAATTGTTGTGACCGTTTTGGACCGCGCATTGGATCCGGCCAGAAGAAAGCCTGAAAAAGACAAGGAGATACCCCGAGGTCGGGACCGACCTGTCCGGCCTGAATCCGACCTCAGCGGGCTCCGAACACGAGATTCCGGCCGCGAAAGCGAGGCCGGAAACCTGCCTGGGACGTCCGTCCAAGTCGATCACAGCTACATCAAAGCCCCGCCGTGGCCGGTCCGGCCCGGCCATGTTCAGTGAGGTCCAGCAGAAGGCGCCCGGACGCGACCGACTGGCTGGAGCGTTTTCCGACCTCGGTGTCCGCCAGGAGATCGGCATCCGATCACTTAAGGCCCCCGGCCGGCAAGAGGGATCTCGAGCACGTGACAGAATCAGGCAAGATCCTCTCCCAAGGAAGAAAAAGGCCGCCTCCGTACCCTGCAACAGAGAATATTCCATCCAAATGAGGAAATTCGTCAGAGAATCGTCCTTTTTGGACACGCGTCGACACCCAAGTGGCCGGCCGCCTGCGAGCCCTGACACATCAGAGCCCGCGCGCCCTCAGAGGCAGGAGACATTTAATGCACCTGTCCCCCGAGAGGCCGGAAATGACCAACATACCCCTATAGTGAGAAAACTATAAATACCCCAACACTTGTAATGTAAAAAAAGGTGGAATCACTCTCAGTATAATCAATACACATACTCATTCAAGTCCAGGGATTAACAACCCCTGGCAATTCTTGGTGTTCTTGAGTGTTCATATGCATTTAAAGCCTCTCTTCATCTAAGCATTCATTTTAGCATTTAAGAACCCAATCATTTGGTGTTTTTACCAAAGCATTAACAAATAGCCATTCAATCCCAGCAAAATATATTTGGTAAACAACAAATCTTATCATTTATAGACTCCACATCTCGATGAGTAGGTGCAAGTATTTATCTATCCTCAAAGTATTTATGTGTCCTTAAATTATCAATCAAGGATGGATAAATACTTTCGATTATAGATGCAACCGGATCAGCAACATCATAAATCAAATTATCTTTCGGAATCTCAATCTCAGCGACACCATCTTGCCTATTTCCAATTTTTCCATCACCAACATCCAAAATCCACCTCGAGAAGTTAACAACATCACCACCATTTAAGGACGTATTGGGATCAGGATTTTGTAATCTCATGTTCTTCGTTAATCTTAAAACCTTTAAATTGAAAACAAATGAGATGTATTTAGTTTTCCAATTATTATTTCTTTAAAAAAATATTACTTTTTTTTAATAAAAGATGCACAATTCCTTTATCAACAGTCACTCCCGTATTTCTCCTTTTGTACAGTAGGAAACCTTCATCATCAACAGATGTAAACTCATTATAACTCTTGGGGAAGTTCTTTGAGAAAACATTGTTGACCATGCAAGGAGAATTTCTTTTTGTCAATCCACAGGATTCGTGAATCATGTAGTCACTTACCAAGTCATGCAAAAATGCATTCTCATATTTATCTGGTATTTCTGCAGATATACCTAGGACTCCCTGTGAAGGATGCAGACATTATTCTTTTACTAGTAGAAGATGGATCTACCTCACCTCTATCAACTGCAATTTTCATATCATCCGCTCTGCCATACCTCAGTTTCACTTGATTGAATTTTATAAAAGACAACCTTCCCGACTCAATCATAGTATATGAATCCACCAAAAATTGTTGGAAAAGTCTCCTAGATAAGAATAGAGTATTGGGTTCATTATTACGCTCGTGTATTCTAAAGGAAAAGAATTCTCTCATCGTGAGTCTGATTCTTTTCCTTGTTGTAAAACCAACATCATTATGAACCACATCAATCTTATAAACATCCTCGACATAGGGGAACAATAAAGGATACTGCAATGGAACATAAGATGGATGCAATTCACTTATTCTCAACAATTCACCACTACACGTCTTAAGTATCACATCTCTCTTTTCCATAGCTGCATCGATGTCCCCTGGAATAAGTGCTGCAACTTCAGAAGCTGTAGGAAGGTTATAAACTCTTCCATCTGAACTCCTTCTTTTTAGCAAATTCAATCTCAAATTTGGCTCAGCTCCAGACATAATACTTTCCCTTGCACTGCGAAATTGTATTGCAAATGGATTAAAAGTATCCACCATCCTCTTAAGATCACGAACAATACTATCATTCAGCATTTTGTTTTTATCCTTCGATCACCTCCTGCACAAATAAAATAATTGAATTGATTAAAAAATATTATCTATAACTATTATATTGCAAATTTATTAAAAAAATAATGCAAAATATAAAATATAAAGTAAGATATATATTAGATAATGGAAAATTGAATTAGTAAAATTAATATAACTTAATAATTATAAGAGGATTAATTAACTAACCCGAGAGCATCAATTCGATTCTGATCTTCATTTTCAGTGTCATATATGTATAGTTGCGAAAATTTAGGCTTATTGTTTGGCATTGGCAAAAGACTTCCAATTTTATGGTAATTAGCATCATGCAATCTATAAACATAAGGAGCACTTCCATTATTGATTGAATCATCAACCTTTCCACCCATAGATGTAAAATTAAACATCATGTTGTAAGCTCTAATCCTTTTTATAAAATGCTTGCTCCTTTTATCTTCGCCTGTTAGAAGATTGGTCAATATAGAAGGAGGAGGTTTCAACATTGGAAGTTGTACTTTTCCATTTGAACAACAAGATGGAAATTTTGGTGGATTCTCATTCAATCTTTTATTGCTTCTTTCGTCATACCACATATACGCATTGCAATAGACGCAGACAAACATAGCATCCCCAAAATCAACATACCCTATAAATATAATAAAAATGAATAATTTTTTTTAAATCTAATAAAACAGATATTTTAATAATAAAATATAAGTTTTATACCATTTTTATCATCGGTATTCCTTCCTTTTAACCTTTCATCCATTCCATACTAACATTTCAATTAATTTGTTCCAAATTAATTAATCACATAAAAATATAATTTAAATAAAATAAATTTAGATTGTTGAAAAAATAAAGATACCCACTAACCAAAAATTTAGGATTTAGGAATGTGGGATAATATAAAATTACCAAATAATTTATCTTACTAAATTATCATTCAAAATTAGTCAACTTTTCCTAATATATTCAAATTGAAATTAAAAATTGATTAAATAAAAATTATAACTTCTCATAAAGAATATTATTTATAGAATTGTAAATAATACATTGAATTGTAATTAATATATTACAATGTTAAAAAAAATCTAATTTTTAACATATAATCAATGGTTCTTCATCTTCACAATAAAATTGATATTCCACTTCATCTTCATATGAAAAATTGATCAGCCACTTCATCTTCATTGTTGATGTTCAATCCTAAAATTAAAATAAAATAAAATAAATCAAACAATAATAATTTTCATACGAATAAAATAAAATTAAACAATAATTAATAAAAAAAAATAAAAAAAACAACATAATTAGTAAATAGAGTAAATCCTTTAGACACGTAGAGATTTGTAGTTGTCCAAATAAAAAAAAAGTGAGTTTAAGAAAAAGATCATTGGTAGAAGAGATTAGACAAAATATGAAGATTAAATTCATACACCAAAACTATAAAAAAAATATAAAAAAAAAAAAATATCTTAAGATGAAGATCCTGCAAAAAAGAAACATCATGCAAGAAAAGAAAAATAGGAAGATTTAGACGAAAAGAGAATTAATATAGAACTTCATAGCAAAATTGAAAAAAATAAAAGAAGAAGAATTGGATTATTTCTTTGGAGAGATTATTGTAATTATTTTTGGTTGTTTGAGATACATGGTATATATAGAGGAGATGTGAAAAAATCAACGGTCAATATTAGATTAGATATTAAGATTTAATGGCTGAGAATAGTTTTAAAAGTTAATGAATTAGGTGAATGAGGGAAGAGTATTTTTAAAATAGAGACTTAAGAGCTTGTCACATAGGCTTCCAAAACTTTGTCTTTATAATATATTAAGATATATATATATATATATATATATATATATATATATATATATATATATATCAGTAGCAAAATGTAAAATGATATTAATTGTTTTTATTAAATAATACTAGTTATTTTCACCAAATTATATTAGTTTTTTAATTGAATAATATTGGTGTTAGGTATTAAACTATTATCAATTGTTTTCACTAAACAATATTAATTGTTACTATTGAACAAAATTAATTATGCATAAATTAGTTTGTGTAACTGGTGCATAAAAGTATATCTCATTATATATCATAATTTTCATAATATATCATAAAAAATTAAATTGTAACCCCAGGGGTTGACTTGGTGAGAGCTTGAAATGTAGGAGTGTGATGTTCTATAGGTCTCAAGTTCGAAATTCAATATGTGCGATCAATTATTGAGATGGACCAGTCCATATAGAGCTAAACTCTGGCTTGAAATAAGACATTTCTGCTAGTGGATAGTGGTTATGAGTCTTCTGAATTAGTCGGTCAATAAGTTGGATACCGAGTATCAAAAAATAATACTCCCTCCGTTCCAGATTAGTTTTCACAGTGTACTATTCATCCCTTGCGAAGACCTCTAAATTACATCTCAGTTCACTAATAATTACGCACAAAAATTTGATTGATTTGTTTCATCCACTTATATTCAACAATATTTCATCATCAAAAAAATATTTTATTCATTTAAACACTACAAACCAACTCTAATACTAAAGTCTCAAAAAGTCAACTGTGAAAACAGATCCGGGACAGAGGTAATAATAAATTACATTGTGTAACTGGAACATAATAGTATATGTCACTTTATCATATATTCATAATATACAATTCAAAGCCTTGTCTTGTGTTCCTATAGTAGTAGGTGAATTTCTCGGCGAGGTGGTATAATTTAAAAGTAAAAACTTGTATGAGACCGTCTCATGACATAAGACCATATAAATTAACACCTACCCCTACCAAAGTGTTAATGAGTCAATGTCCTAGTTACACCTATTCCCATTGTCTCATGTCATGAGACGGTCTCATATAAGACCTACTCTAATTTAAATGGTTAGAGCACGACTACATATAATCAACCGATCATGAGTTAATTTATCTCATTCCTAATCTTAATTTTCTTTTGAAAGTGTTTTTTTCTTCCTTTTTCCCCTACAAGTTTAATGATGAAAACTTTTGGATTGAAGTGGGGAAATATGATTAAGTAAGACAATCTTCTAAAGAGAACCATAATGATTATTACCAAATAAGCTCATGGTACACCATCATTTTACACATGAATGGTACATAGTATCCATGTTTCCACTTGAAGAGAGAGAAAGAGAAGAGAGAGAGAGAATAAGGTGAGAGAGACTAATCATTGAGCTTGAAGAATTAGTTTAGCACAAGCAACTGCTTTATCATGTCTGTTAATAAAAGATAAAAGTGAAAACATTACCTTACTTTAAGTAACCACTGCTACCCCACTTCAACTGAGTGAACAATAAGACATATATAAATTAACATTTTTGTTTTTCTGAAAATGAACTTTTTTCAATATTTTTATGCAGGACTGATATATATTATATAGCCTATAAAGGCAATATTATTTAATACATGTGAATGACAATATAAAAATAGACTCTATACAACAATTAGAAGAAAGGATCTTCTTTACTAAATAAAGACACGAGAGTGAGATATGGTACATGTTTAATCTTACTTATTTGTGAAAAAGAGTAGATTTAATATGAAAATGGTTTAAAATAAATTTATCATAAAAATGTTTTAAAGTATTGAATATTAGATTAGGGGTATCAAATTTTTTAACAAGAGTATCATAAATCGTGGTTAGATCATAAGTTGAGGTAAAAAAAATCTACAACAATAATTACAATATAATACCACTGACCCCAATTTTTTATACTCTTGGTGTAATTTTTTATGCTCCTAACCAAATATTTGACACTTTAAAAGAGTTTCATAATAAGTTTACCATTAACTATTTTCATATAAAAAAAATTCTTTATAAAAAAAAATGAAGTTTTAGAAATTGGTTGTATTTGTGTTGAAAAAATTGGTTTGGGGAGATTTGTGGAAATGATTTTAAACTATTAAACATAAAGTGAATTTCATATATACCAACATCATTGAAATGAAAATGTTGAATTCTAAATTCATTGCACATATAATAAATTGAATACAACTAAATTTACTTGCAACCCACTAATAAAAAATAAAAATAAAAGATATGATATACTCCTGCAATTAAAATACACTACAATAAGATTGACTTTTGGTAACAGTAATTATGTCATGTTCTATTATTGTACTTTTTTTTAATTAAAAGTTTTTAATAACAGGAAATAGTGTTTAATGATAGAATTCTATCATTAATTTTTTTTATTAAAGATTTTTAACTAGAGAAATTATAATGTCATAATTCTATTATTAAAATTTAGTTTTTATCATTAAAAAAATTTAATTAGAAATCTTATAATAGATGTTATTAAATATTAATTTTTTATAGTAAAAATTGATGAACCCATAAATTGAAAATTGGTGGAGCAGGTGAGTACAAGTCAGTACTACACTAGGACAAAGTTCAAACCTCATAAAGCATATGCGAAGTCACCCAGAAAAGAAAAGGATTTTAAAAAAGGGAAAATGTACAATTTGGACCCTGAACTAATGTCATGGGTACAAATTGGACCCTAAACTATTTTTTTGTACAAATTGGACCCTAAACTAATGTTTCTGGTACAAATTGGACCCTCAACTAATATATTGGATACAAATTGGACCCTAAACTATTTATGAGTACAAATTGGACCCTGAACTAATGTTTTATGTACGAATTAGACCTCAAACTATTTTTTTTGGTATAAATAAACCATAACTTTTAAAATTAAATAAATAAATCCCAACTAATAAAAAAATTAAATATTAGTATATAATATTTGACTAAAATGATAAATTTCATCAATTAGTATTTCAATTCAACATTATTTGTCGATAGTGGTTATTTTTTAACTCATACTATTAAATTATTTTTAAAAATATTAATTTAAATATATATTGCATTTAAAAAAAAGTTAGTGCTTAAAATTTTTTTAACGTTGTTTTAAAATATATTAATGTAGTTGTTGGATGGGCGAACAACTTCGCATTTAATCAACGAAAGATTATCATTAAACTTGATAACAGGATAGCAAATCAAATGAGCTAGCAACCTCGTGGAGCGAACAGCTTCGTAGCGGAGCTAGCAGATTCGTAAGGCGAACAACTTTGTAGAAAAGCACTAATGCGGCAATCAGAATTGTGGCGAGCAGCCTTGCAAAGAACAGCTGTGTCAGCGGTTCAAGCCAGCCAATATGGGCGAACAAGGACGTAATCGAGCGAGCAGAATCGTAAAATGATCCCAAGCGAGGAGCGAACAGCTCAGAACGCAAAGGACCATGACATCTAACGGAGACGTACAAGCGAGCAGCCGGTCACCGTCGAGAGCATCTCAGAAGTGCCAAAGATCAAGTACAACATGGGGAATCCCAAGAGTCACTAGCTTAGATATGGGCCAAGTGTCCTAACACTTGGCACCCATCCAATGAGTAATAGTGTAGATGTTGTACAAGTGTCCTAACACTTGGCAAAGATCCAATGGCTAAGCCATCAAGATGGTGACACATGGCCACTTTGTATGTCTATAAATACTCCATTCTTGTACATGAAAAAGAGGAGAACAATTCAAAAAATAGCCAAAACTCTTGCAAAATTATTCTTTGAGCTTTACTTAGCCAAATTCTATGATCTTGATTCTTGTTTGGTGATCTTCATTAGATGAAAAACAGCCACTTATCTTCTTAGTTAGAAAAGGTCATCAACAATTGGCGCTAGAAGAAGGGTTCGAACCTCCGATTGTAGAAAAAATCGAAGAAAGGTTGAAGACTGCCACCGGAATCTGCATAATTTCGCCGGAATCCGGGGTGAGGCTACCGGAAAACAAAAGTGCATATTCTTAGGACAAAGATTTACAACACTTTAAGGATTTCAATGCATGTGTGCATGAACTAGGGTTTTCAAACCTTTACAATCACACACAAGGCTAGTAATCCTTGGAAAAGGTGTCTGTAAGTACAAGATTACTTCATCCATTTGCTTATTTACCCACATTTCGATAGCCAAGATGGTTAGATCGCAAGAAGAACGACATTCAAGTATATCTCCAAGTCGTAGACCAAGAACTAGGGTTTCTTCCACCGAAGGACATGCACGGACAGTGAGAGCAACTTCGCAGAGGAATATACAAGTCACTATTGACACGATTCCACCAGAAGTTGAAGCTCTTGCTCAAAATCCCGAAGAGCTAGCAAAAACCATTGCTGTTCTTCAATCCTTGCAAAATCGACATATAGCAGGACCGTCAAGAGCACCTGTGACGACCAGACGAACAGGCGAGCAGGAGCGTACTGGCGAACAAAGGAGTAAAATGAGAGAAGATCCACGTCGGGACGAGGCCGACAGCGAGGAAGTTCGCAGAAATAAAGGAAAAGCTCCACTGAGCGAACGTCTAGGAAGCAGAGGAGAATCATCACCGAGTCGAGCAGATGAATCAAGCAAAAGTACTTCCCGAACAAGTGCTTTGGAGAGATTAGGAACAAGGAATGTGAATAGGAGGGAGCCATCCCGACGGCATGAGGAGCGATCACACCATCCTGCTCGCCCATCAGTGCAGGACCGAATCCGGAGGTCGGCTTTTGGCCGACTAGGGCCAAATGGAGCTAGCAACGCTGCTAGGAAGACAACTCAGGAGAAACGTCCCGTTGGCAAGGGACTGCATCGTGAAGAGGTCACTGAACCCAATCACGATGAACAGCCTTCCATCGGGAGAACTCCCCCAGATGAATTGCAGGAAATGAGAAAGGCAATCGAAGAATTGCAGAAACAGTTGGAATCCCAAAGAGGTGTCGGATCAACCGTTCTCCCATCTTCACCATTATCTCCGTCTATCCTCAGTGCACCGATCCAGAAGAAGATACAGTTCCCAGCCATCAATTTATATGAGGGAACGTCGGACCCCCGCATTCATGCGACAAAATATTCGGATTTTATGATTTCGATGGGGGCAACCGACGCCACACAATGCCGAAATTTTCCACTCACCCTTGGAGATGGCCCGCACAGATGGTTTTCATCATTGGCGCCTGGCTCCATCAATTCCTTTGCCCAACTAAGCAAAGAGTTTCTGTCCCATTTCTCAACTGCCGGGTCTTACTTGACCCACAGACACCGTCTAGCAGATATTAGGCAGGGAGACGAGGAGTCTGACAAGCAATTTCTGGAAAGATTTGATAAAGTGTTACTGGAGGGCGAGATGGTGAGTGAAGACACGAAGATTGTGGCAGTGATGGCTGGTTTAAAGAAAGGAACTGATCTGTGGAAGGAAATGCATCTGACTTGCCCGAAAACATACACAGAGTTCAGACACAAAGCGGGAATTCACGTTTCAATGCAGGAGGCCTTACACCGAGAGATGGGAGACAAGACTGATCTGAAAAAGTCTAACAAGAAGTCGGGAGGAAGTGATTACAAAGCTCCGAAGAACATGAAGTCATTCAATGATGGAGCTGAGTTGAAAGAAAAGTTGAGTCAAGTCCTTACTATGTCCGTGGATGCTGTGTACAACAACGTTAAGGACAGGGAAATGTTGTCAGAGCCGCGGAAGATAAGGCAAGAGAGAGGAAAGCTGAACCCGAACAAATATTGTGCTTATCATCAGAACATCGGCCACTTCACGAGCGAGTGCCGAGATCTATTGAAGCAGTTGTGGAGGTTCTATGAGGAAGGGAAGCTGTCCGAATTCGTGAAGAGGGAACCAGGTAAAAGACCAAGGGCGCCAGTACAATCCAGTTCGGATGACGAAGATAGTGATGACCAACCAAGCAAAGTTGGTAAGAGGGGAAGGAAGGTCCCAGCAGCCCCAGCAAGGCATATCCCGGAAATCCTAATGCTGGAACCCACTGGGCCAGTAGGTGGTTGTTCTGATGGGAGACCACCTATGTCGAAAAGAAAGAGGAAGGCAGAGCTGAGAGCAGTCGATCAAGTAATGGAAGTGGGTGTAAATCCATCGACCAAACGAACAGGGGACCTGACTTTCTCAGAGAAAGACTTAGACGGGATACTTACTCCCCACAACGACTCATTGGTCATTTGCGCCAATATTATGGGGACAAAAGTACATCGTCTACTTGTCGACACTGGTTCCTACACGAATATCCTGTTCAAGAGCACGGTGGACCAGCTAGGAGATTGTGCTGAGTACATCAAAGATTGTAATCACAAGATTGTAGGATTCGGGAATGCTGTGACCACCCCGCTAGGAATAGTTACGTTGGCAGTTGAGCTTGTATCAATCGAGGACCCGGAGAGGAAAATGAATAGAATGGTAGACTTCCTGGTTGTAGACCAACAATCCACCTATAACGGGTTCCTCGGCCGTCCTTTCTTGCATGAATTTAAAGCAGCTGTTTCAACGTACTATTATTGTTTAAAATTTCCAACAAAGAGGGGTGCAGGTACAGTTAAAGGAGATCAAAGGAAAGCTCGTGCGTGTCTGTTGCAAATACAGTTGCAGGATCATCAAGTCAACATGGCGGACAAGTGCTCAGACAAGGACGGAGACGATAGCGAGGCCATGACTTCCGTTGACACTGAAATAATGGAAGTCGACGAGCAGCTTTGCACAGACGAACAACCACGCAGCGACGAGCAACTGTGCGCAGACGAACAGCTGCGCATTGGCGAGCAGATATGCGTAGGCGCACAGTTGGACGAGGACGAGCAGGAACGCGAAGACGAACAGCTCGCCCAAACAGGAGGAACAGAAGCTGCTACTACTAGCAACGAGGAAGAACAAACAAGGGCAATGAACGTTGATGCAGAGGACATAGAGCCACGACTGGGGGCAGAACCGATGGAAATCGAAGATGAGCCAAAGATAGAAGGGCCCATTATTGACCCCAGATGGAAAGGCCAAAAACGAAGGGCTACCCCGGTCGAAGAGTTGGAAACTGTAAAAGTCGACCCGAACCAAGAGGGCTTAGAACTCTTCATAGGGTCCGAGCTACCAGAGCCGTACAGGACCAACATGATTGAGTTTCTTAAAGCAAACCTCGATGTGTTCGCATGGTCGCATGCAGACATGGTGGGCATCAGCCCCGAACATGCCTGTCACAGACTCAACATCGACCCGGGGAAGAGGCCAGTCCATCAGAAAAGGAGAAAATTTGGACCCGACAAATACGAGGCGCTCGACGTGGAAGTCAAAAAGCTGCTGGATAACGACTTAATCAAACAAGCGTTATGCCCGCAATGGGTGGCAAATCCAGTTTTGGTCAGGAAAGCAACTGGAGCATGGAGACTCTGCATCGATTTCACAGATCTTAACGCCGCCTGCCCGAAAGACAACTTCCCATTGCCTCACATTGACCAGCTAGTTGATAGCACCGCCGGATATGAGCTGCTAACGTTCATGGATGCATTCGCAGGATATCATCAAATCGCGATGCATCCCGATGATCAAGAGCACACTGCGTTCTACACCAACAAGAACTTGCTATGCTGGAAGAGAATGCCATTTGGGCTAATCAATGCTGGAGCTACATATCAGAGACTGGTCAACAAGATTTTTGATGATCACATCGGGAAGACGATGGAAGTATATGTGGACGACATTGTTGTCAAGAGCTCAAAAAAGGAAAATCACTTACAGCACCTGGCTCAAACATTTGAGATACTTCGGACCTACAATATGAAGTTGAACCCCAAGAAAAGCAGTTTCGGAGTCCATTCTGGGAAATTCTTGGGACATCTGGTTAGTCAACGAGGAATTGAAGCAAATCCAGTGAAAGTGAAAGCAATCATGGAAATGCAACCACCTAGGTCGGTAAAAGAAGTCCAACGACTAACTGGATGTCTAGCAGCTTTGAACAGGTTCGTCTCAAGATCCGGAGATAAGTGCAGGCCATTCTTCGAGGCCATCAAGAAAGGAAAGTTTCAATGGACAGACGCCTGTCAACAAGCGTTCGAGCAGCTGAAAGATTACCTCAGTGATACAAAAATTCTTGCCAAGCCAATCCCAGGGGAAAAGTTATACTTGTACTTGGCGGCCTCAGAGGTAGCAATCAGTTCAGTGCTCGTTCGAGCAGAAGGAAAGTTCCACCTGCCCATCTACTATGTAAGTCATGCCTTGCACGAAGCAGAGCTCAGATATTCACCAACAGAAAAGCTAGCATATGCGCTGGTAATGAGTGTCAGGAAACTTCGTCCATATTTTTTCGACCACCAGGTGGAAGTGTTGACAACGTTCCCACTCAAGCAAATACTGCACAGACCCGATGCGGCTGGTCGTCTCCTAAAGTGGTCCTTGGAAATCAGTCAGTTCGGGATTTCGTATGTTCCTCGAACAGCGATCAAGGGGCAAGCTTTAGCAGACTTTATAGTCGAACTGACTTTCCCCCAAGATCCAACGAGAGGGCATAGCCATCCCTGGCACATGTATGTTGATGGTTCATCATCAAATACAGCATCGGGAGCAGGTATAGTCTTGATAAGTCCGGACAGGCAAGTTTTTACTTCAGCTGTTCGATTCGAGTTCATGGCGACGAACAACGAAGCAGAGTACGAGGCTGTGATCGTTGGGTTACGCCTAGCATTAGCAGTTGGAGTACGAAGGTTGCAAATCTTTGGAGATTCGCAATTGATCGTCAACCAGGTCCGAGGAGAATATGAAGCAAGAGATGAAGACATGGCTTTGTATCAAAAAATTGTTGCTCACTTGGCCTCCTTGTTCGAACAAATATACATTGAACAAATACCAAGAGACAATAATGCTCAAGCAGATGCATTAGCCAGGCTAGCAACCAGCACCGGACCAGCAGAATTGTCGGAAGTAACGCTAACAAGAATGTCCAAACCATCAACCGAAGATTACAAAATCTATCAGATCGACGAAGATTTCGAAGAAGACGACTGGAGGATGCCGATCGTTGAATATTTGCAAAACGATAAAAAACCGGACAACCCATTTGAAGCTAACAAGTTGGTTAAAAGAGCGGCAAGATACACCATGATGGACGGACAGCTGTACAAGAGAGGAATTTCGCTCCCACTTCTGAAATGTTTGGCTAGGGGGCAAGGACAAGCAGTACTGAAAGAGATCCATGAAGGTGTATGCGGAAATCATGCCGGAGGACGGGCTTTGGCACATAAAACAATAAGGCAAGGATATTACTGGCCAACTCTCCTTCAAGATGCAATCAAGATTGCCCGAACTTGTCATAGATGTCAATTGTTCGCCCCAAACATTCACAAACCCCCACATGAATTGATTTCAGTCAATAGTCCATGGCCGTTCGCGAAATGGGGAATTGACCTTATCGGGCCTTTTCCCCCAGGACAAGGAAATGTTCGATACGCGGTGGTGGCTGTTGACTACTACACGAAATGGGCGGAAGCAGAAGCACTCGGGCGGATCACACAGGAGAAAATGATCAACTTTATATGGAAAAACATTGTTTGTCGTTTTGGGGTCCCTCAGGCGATAGTGACGGACAACGGAAGGCAGTTTGAGGGAAAAGAGATCAGAGATTTTTGCGAAAAATGGGGAATAAAGAAACATTTCTCGACACCATACCACCCCCAATCAAACGGTCAAGTGGAAGCAGTGAATAAAATAATCAAGCATATACTGAAGATTCGTTTGGTTGACAAGCAAGGAAAATGGTCAGAAGAGCTACCAGAGGTGTTGTGGGCATACCGAGTATCCCACAGAACAAGTACAGGTGAAACACCGTTCACAATGGCATTCGGGACAGAAGCAGTAATTCCGATTGAGTTAAAAGTCCCGACAAAACGAACAGCTGCGTTTGACGAAGAAACAAACAACTCTGCAATGGCAGCAGAGTTGGATTTGCTTGAAGAAAAAAGAATAACAGCAGAATTGAAAAATGCAATTTACAAAAGAAGAGCAGCAAAGTACTACAATTCTCAAGTAAAAGCAAGAGAATTCGAAATTGGGGACTTGGTACTCCGAAAAGTTTTAATACCACCAGGAGTATTCGGCCCGACTTGGGAGGGCCCATACAAGGTGACGAATAAGTGGCACAACGGCACATACGACCTTGAAGACATGGAAGGCAAGTCGTCCCAATACTCCTGGAATACAACTTTACTCAAGAAGTACTACCAATGAAGTCCTGTAAGTCTTAGAAAGTTTGTAAATAGATCCTTTGTAAATTTTTGAAATTTTCGCGCAAGTTTATAAGCGAGCAGATTTGCATTTATCTTACTGGTCGAGCAGAATTGTTTTTATCTTTTGTCTTGTTGAATTTTAGTTTTTTAAGCCTTGAGTCCAAATTACTTAGTTGCTCGCCCAAAAATTAGCAAAATACAAGTCTGTTATAAGACGAACAGAAAAGCTTATTCAAAGCAAAAATAAGGCTAAGTCCATAACGGACCAATAGCCCACATTAATGCAAGGCCAAGTCCACGAGTGACCAAAATGGCCCAAACAACTAAAGGTCAAGTTCTATAAGAACCAAATGATCAATTTAAAATTTAAGTGTTTACCTTAAGAAAAAGGAACACTTAACTGTCATGAGCAAAAAAAACAAAGAGGCGAGCAGTTAAGTAAAGACAAATGAAGAAATATAAGCTTGTAGACGAACAAAAAATCTTTATATCATTAGATCAAAAAGTTTTACAATAGGAATGAGAAATACAGAAATGTTGCATATCCTATTGTAAGAAAAGACTAAAGTCTTCAAGGAAGAGGAGGAGGAGCATCTTCAGTTCTGGTCGCCGGCGCGCTCGGCTGCTCGCCCTGGGCACTTGTACCAGCCCCGTCTATAGGGGTCAGGGGAAGCGAAGGCAACCCTTCGAAAACCTCATCAGCGGCTACCGCGTTGGTCGTCGCTGGAGGAGGGTCAGACTGACCGCCATAAGTGGGAGCGGCAATATCGACTTCCTCGCCAAAGACTTCCAGAGGAAAGCCGAGGTCGGCCAAATCGGAGACGAACAAAGTTGAGCCAGGAAGAGGAGGATAATTTTTCACGTATTCAACAAAGTCCGCCTTCACCGCATCACGAATATCTTGATTGTGATCGTGGGCGAAGTGGACAGACCGTAAACATTCCGCAAAGGCACAGATGTACCCAAAGTTGGTCTTGTCCATCACTTCCTGCTCATGGACTTCGTATTCGATCAGATTCTGGCGCTCTTCCTCCAACCTCTTGACATGCTCCTCGGTAGCGAGCAGACGAGCAGATAAGTCTGCTCGCTCTTTCTCAGCTCTCTCAGCTCTCAAATCTGAGGACTTCACCTCCAACAGCATCTTCTCAGCCTTCTCCAAGGCGTTCTTCTCGCCAGTTAACGAGGCCTCCATCTTCCTCTCCATCAAAGCCAGCATCTTAGCATGCTCGGCCTTGCATTCTTTGATGGCAGAGGCTTTTTCCTCGTCCATCCTCTCCACGCGACGGCCCAAATCGCGGTTTGTTCGCTCGAGATCCAGAACTTGATCGAGCAACACTTGAGCCTGGACCACTTGATGGCTAGCATTATACGCCATCAGGCGAACATTGTCGCTCACAGTCTGACCCGTGACAAGGGTGTTCGCCGATTTGGTCCAAGCTCTCGGGACCATCTCGGCTGCTCGACGAACAGGAGCATCGGGAATGTCGCGAAAGTTGGGGGGGCATCCTTCACAACAGCAAAGTGGTGAAGAGCAGTTCCTCGACCGGGATAACGCTCCGGTTTGTACCTAACCAAATGAAGAATTAAGAGTAAGAACAAAAATGACGACTAAGCTCAGACGAACAACAAAACCTGAAAAAGCGAACAACTTACTCTTTAATTCTAGTAGGATCCCAACCTAAGTAGGAGAGATCCTTGGGGTACACCACCATTTTGGTCGCCGCCACGCTAGCGACTACCTGTTGCTCGTCCACCACTTCCAAAGAGGTGGATTTAGAAGCAGGGGATCGGGGAGCAGCACTGCTCGTCTCCGCCGTAGTCTTTGATCGCTTAGAGGCGCGATCATCGCCGCGAGCATCATCGCCTCGCGGCCTTCTTCCTCTCCCTCTCTTTTTCCCTCTCCTTATCCTTCCTTACATCCCGCGGAGAGGGAGTAGATTTGGCCGCAGGTTTGCGGCGACCAGCTCCGGCGGCTGGGCGACCAGAAGGGTTCTCTCCGGCCCGGAGACGCATGATAGCGAGGGGAGGATCCATCTTTCTCCTTGAAGCATCAGCCATCTGTTTAACTCGATTGGCGAGTAGATAATATGACTCGGGCACAGCTGGGATAGCAACAGTGACTTGTTGATCTGACAAGAAAAATACAAGTGTTAGGCGAGCAAGAATGATGAACGAGCAAAAATGATTGGCGAGCAAAAATAAAAAGTTACCTTCTGGAACGACGGCTTGGGCTTCAAGATGGTGGGGACTCGTGACCAAGCCAGCAAGTTTGCGACAATGAGCCTTCGAGAGATGGTGTATGTCGCGGCTAGCAACGTCGCGAAGAGAGATGATGGCTAAGGTAAAGAGGAACTCGTCACTGATGTCGGGGTGCCCCCACTTCAAGTTCCTTGGACCTGCAAAACAACGAAAAGGATTAAAATTAGTCCTACTTATGAACTAGCAAGACAAAGTTAGCCCTACGTTTGATTTTTCCAAAGCCTTCAGGCGACATGATGCGCGCCTGCCCGCCAGCAAATCCCTCAGTTGCTCGCCAATCTCCACCAATGAAGAAGAATTGGCAATGCCAACCCTTAATCTTATTGGGAACTCCCTCAATGAGTTTCAATCCGGTTTTCGCCTTGGCGTAATACCATCCAGCACCATCCTCGGAAATGGTCAAGGCGTAGAGGATCTCCGCGGTTGTTATCTTATTCTTGTAGCCCTCAAGACCAAAGAGAGTCATGAAGGCTAGAAGACTACTCCAACCATTTGGAGTAATTTGGGTGATCGCCAGGTTCATGTCGGATAGGAAGCGGCCGATGAGAGGATGAACGGGGAGCGGGAAACCCGTGTTCAACACATCCAAGTTGATTGTCGTGCAGCCAGGAGGGGGGCGATCAGCAGTCTCTCCTTTCTTCGGCACATACATGAAAATATCGTAAGGAATCTTGTATGTTGCACGAATGCTCGCCAGATCCTCCTCAATGACAACACTGGTAACTTTGCTCGCTGCATAATCCCCGTCCTGAGCTTTCATGATTACCCTCGATGTGGGGGCAAAAGTCTTCGAGTAGCGAGCAGAATAGTCTGCCCACTCGTTGTCGCGAACAACTCCTTCTGGGATCCGGGATTCTGGCGTAGTTTGAGAGATGGGGAAATTGATTTCCCTTAAAAACTCCCATGAAAGCATAGGACCTTCTTGCTCGCCAACTTGCTGCTCGCCAGCAGCATCAGCCTGGTCGCCCTCGAGGTCGATTGAACCCTCTATCTCCGCGGCCACTTCGGTAGAGTCTTCGCCAAGGTCGGAGGACGTCTCAGGTTCGCGAGCAGGGTGGTGAGTCTCTTCTTGATCGCCTGAACGGTCAGCGGCGCACATCTCTACCGAGCGAACAACGGAGCTCGCATCGGAGTCCATATCTTCGTCCACCAACAACGTGCGTGGGTTGTTCGCCAATGCTTGGCGAACAGATCTGCGCGGAGAATCCGGATTTACGGGTCGTTTTTCCGGATTTCGCCCGGGTCCGGATTGGGAGGAACTTGAGGGGGAAAAATCCATTCAAAAAAAAAAAAGTGATATAGAGATTTGGCTAAGTGTGAGGTAGTATACAAGGATAACGCCGGCGATGGAGGAGTTACGATGGTAACGGAATCAACAGCACGGCGGCGCGACGGCGGTTCACGGCCGGAATCACACCCACAGTCGCGAGAAATACGGAAAAAGTGCAGAAATTACGAAATTAAGAGTAGAAAAAAGAAATACAAGATGAATTACCTTCTAAAACTAAGATCTATTTGACACAAGAGAAGATTCAAGCACAAGAATCACGAAGACGGAAAAGCTTTGAAATGTTTGTTAATGGCGGAAACGTGAGAGACGGAAGAAGGAAGAGAGAAATGAAGGGGAAGTCACCTATTTATAAGGATGAGGCTGGGTCGAAAATGTAATTTTCGCAAAATTCTATAGGCCCCTATGGGCAAATTGGGAGACGCGCATGACTGACGCGACGCCTCGCACTCCGTGTCTCGGGAATCCAACCGTCGCGACACGAAAAGGCGTTCGCTACTGGTCGCGCACATAAACTCTCATGCTCGACTGTTCGCCCAACTGCTCAGATGCTCGCCAATGTAAACATCCACGTTCCATTCTTGCTCGCCCCAATTTTCAAAGAAATTATAGCTTGGTCCCAATTGATCAATCCATGCCCAACATGAGACCAAGCTAGGGGGCAATTGTTGGATGGGCGAACAACTTCGCATTTAATCAACGAAAGATTATCATTAAACTTGATAACAAGATAGCAAATCAAATGAGCTAGCAACCTCGTGGAGCGAACAGCTTCGTAGCGGAGCTAGCAGATTCGTAAGGCGAACAGCTTTGTAGAAAAGCACTAATGCGGCAATCAGAATTGTGGCGAGCAGCCTTGCAAAGAACAGCTGTGCCAGCGGTTCAAGCCAGCCAATATGGGCGAACAAGGACGTAATCGAGCGAGCAGAATCGTAAAATGATCCCAAGCGAGGAGCGAACAGCTCAGAACGTAAAGGACCATGACATCTAACGGAGACGTACAAGCGAGCAGCCGGTCACCGTCGAGAGCATCTCAGAAGTGCCAAAGATCAAGTACAACATGGGGAATCCCAAGAGTCACTAGCTTAGATATGGGCCAAGTGTCCTAACACTTGGCACCCATCCAATGAGTAATAGTGTAGATGTTGTACAAGTGTCCTAACACTTGGCAAAGATCCAATGGCTAAGCCATCAAGATGGTGACACATGGCCACTTTGTATGTCTATAAATACTCCATTCTTGTACATGAAAAAGAGGAGAACAATTCAAAAAATAGCCAAAACTCTTGCAAAATTATTCTTTGAGCTTTACTTAGCCAAATTCTATGATCTTGATTCTTGTTTGGTGATCTTCATTAGATGAAAAACAGCCACTTATCTTCTTAGTTAGAAAAGGTCATCAACAGTAGTGCGTATTTTAATCCATTTTTATTATGTTGGTTAAAAAAAGAAAAAAGAAGATCAATGCTTAAAAAAACATGATCGTAGTCGATTAAATAAATGTAAATTATTTTAAAATATATTAATTAAGCAACACTTTTTTTTTTTTATAATTTAACAATTGACTTAAAGTTTTTTTTATTTAATATACATATGTATTTGAATTAATGATTAGAAGAATAACTACTCTAATAGTATGAGTTGTAAATAACAACTATCCATAAATAATAATATATTGAAATAATAATTTATAAATTTTATCATAAAGTTTTTAATTAAATATTATATAACAATGCTTAATTTTTTTATTAGTTGGAGTTTATTTATTTGATTTTGAAAGTTATTGCTTATTTATACCAAAGAAAGAGTTTGAGGTCCAATTTATACCTAAAATATTAGTTTAGGGTCTCATTTGTACTAAAAAATAGTTTAGGGTCCAATCTGTACCCAAACACTAGTTGGAGGTCCAATTTGTACCTGAGACATTAGTTTAGGGTTCAATTTGTACAAAAATATAGTTTAGGGTCCAATTTGTACCCCTGACACTAGTTCAGGGTCCAAATTGTACCTTTTCCCTTTAAAAAAAAATCATCAGGCATGTTTTTTACGTACAAACTTTTTAAAAATTAAAAGTTAATTAATTACAATAGTTCCTTCGACCACCGAGTACATGACAATATATTTTTATCTCGTTGTACAGCGAAACCGCAATCACCATAAGAGGGGGACCACCCGAACCTGCAACTCCGAACCACAACCGTACTGCAGCCGAAACCGCAACTACCACAAGAGAGGAACAACATCCATCACAAGAGGGAAATAAATTTCTTCACCATGTCTCGAACCCAAGACTTTTGGAGTATTAGGTGGTAGGCTCAACCAACTAAACTACTAACTCTTGACTTTTACGTGCACACTTTGAAGCATGATTTCTTCAGATATTATGAATCTTAGAGACAATTTTGATAAATAACCAAAGAATTCTATTTATTTATTTTTATGAAGACACTATCTAGCTAATTCAATTAAAATCATGTCACGTCTCTCTTAATAATAAATTAAATAGGGTCTTTATCCAAAATTAAAGCATAATAAAGGCAAAATTAAGTGGGATTAATGACAATTTGAAAGCTCACCCAACTACTTTTTAATCATATTAAACAGAAATAATATTGTCAACAGTGTTATTTACATCACTTCCTGCAAAGGAAAAAGACAAC
Source organism: Ballota nigra (assembly GCA_947034835.1). Lineage (NCBI taxonomy): Eukaryota > Viridiplantae > Streptophyta > Magnoliopsida > Lamiales > Lamiaceae > Ballota > Ballota nigra. The sequence continues at coordinate 77,842,346 of OX344729.1, read as the reverse complement.
AATTCAACACACAGTTTTTCTTTCCCATTCGGTGGTTCTTTTGTCCTAAACTAAAACTACTGTTTACTGCTATTGATGTTGCGCTTTACCTGTTTGTACCTTTCCTTTAAATTATTGTAAACTCTCTCTCTCCAAATAATACTAATACTAAGTCTCAAGTTGAAGATGAGGGACAGTAGAATGGACACCGCGTGTGATATGTTATAAATGATTTATATAAATTATGTATGTATGCATATTAATTATCATGAATCCATACAAAGCATTATGTAAATGGGTGTGTGTGTGTCAGATTTTGGGGTAGGGGTCTATGAATGGATTCAGGGATGGGACCGAGGATTTTTAGGTAATTTCATTCGAGGTCCATGGACTTTGGATTATATTTAATTAAAGTAGGTGTCACATTAGGGGTGTAAATGAGCCGAGCCTAATAGTGCTGAGTTTGAACTCGACTCGAATGTAATACTCGAAACTCGATTCGAACTCAGTCGAGCCTAATTTTTTTAGCTCGAGCTCGACTCGTCCAAAAACTCGATAAACTCGAGTTCGACTTGACTCGACTCGATAACTTTATTATTTTACATAAATAAAGTGTAAAACATATATTAGCCCTTTTTTTTTGTCTAAATCTTGCATATCAAATACACTTGAAAATTTAAACAACTCAAAGTCCACAAATACAATAATATTCATTAAATCCAAAAAACTGAAAAACATTGTCAAATAGACGAATATTCCCAATTTTTTTTTTATTATTTCGTGGGTCGTGACTCGTGAGACGTGATTTTCATTCAAATTTTGGAAGTTATAAGAACGTAAGTGTACCATTTGTACATATATTTTATTTTATATTTAAAAATATTGCTATGTATAATATAATTAATTAATAAAATTAATGGCAAATAGTAAATATTATGCAAGCGCGATTAGACTCGTGAACCTCGCGAGTTGAGTATTTATAAGCTCGAACTCGAGAGCTACTCGAGTAGCTTGAGCTTGAGCTCGAGCTCGACTCGATTAGATTCGAGTCGATTTCAATCTTTTTATGAGTTGAGCACGAGTAGCTCGCGAGTCGGCTCAACTCACTTACACTCCTATGTCACATTATAAAAATATAATGTTTTTAGTCAAATTTAATATCATGTTGCAGATGTGTCAATTTGTACGTTTTAATTAAAGTTGGTGTCACGTGTTACTCATATGTTCAGTTGTATGGTGCATGTTAATGCACAAAAAAGGACTCTAATTTGAATTGTTTTAGGCCCCTTTTAAATAAAATTTATTGTGATTCAGGTTTGTTAGACGCTATGTTTGATAATGTATGTATTGATTGTGCATCTCACTATTAACTACTCTACCTATCTCGCATCATTTTTCACACTGATTTAAGTACACACTTAAAAAAAAGTGTGATGCGTGGAATTTCAAGGGACAATTTCGTAAAATTTTACTATTAAGGTAAAGGAATTTATTAAATTGAGTGTTGAAATAACTGAATTTTAAATGATTACGTGAATATTGTGAGGATAAAGTTTACGAAGTAATTTTCTTTTATGAGTATGAAAACTAATGCTGGACAAATAAAAAAAAGGTGTGAAAATTATTTTAACAGACCTGGAATAATATTTTTTTTAATCAAAAAATGTAAATTTATTCAAAAAAGTGTCGGGGAGGCATAAGAGATGCCTACATAGATCAATAATAGTATAAAAGAAATCGCAACCAAACTTTAGAAAACCGGCCTAGGACACTCAAACCACAAGCTCAAGGATGAATTACAATGGATCACTTGTTTCACCAACATCCAACTCCATATTTTGCCTCTTACTTCTTCAAAAATATTCAATGAATCAAATACCGTACCTTCGAAAATAGATTTGTTTCTCGTCTTTCATAACACCCAAACTATGCATTCCCACACAACAAATTCCAAAATCTTTTCCTTCTTTTTTTTAAGGAGACCCGAAAAAATAAAAAAATGATCAATAACCTTGTACGGCAATGTTGTTGGGAATCCAAGTCATTCCACACATTTATCCCACACTATTTGGAATATTTACAGAAGAGATTTGTCAAGACAAAAACTTACGTAAACTTGCTTTCGCGTGAAATCGGTTTCTTCAAATATCAATATTACGTATATGTACTATCATTGGTATGCATAAACACAAGCTCATTTTTTAAACTGATAATTATATATATATATATATATATATATAATAGTAATACTTGAAAAGATAATTCACGTGAACTCTTTTCACAAGAATTTCACTCATATATTGATAATAGCATCCCGTTATAATATTGGGTGGTTCTTATGTGCAACCAAGTGCATAGCATAACATGCACTCAAGTACATACAAGAATTTGTGTATAACATTTGGATTGTGTTTTTTTGTATTAATAAATTGACTTATTTGTTTGTTATGGATCATCATTAGACAAAATGCGCAACAATTGAACATTTTGATGGGGAGATTGACTTCAAATCTTGAGTGAGGACAAATTTAAATCATTTTAATAAATTATCCAAAATCTTATCATCTAATCAGCTGATCTAACAACAACAAAATGAAGCAATTGTTTGTCCCAAAATCAAGAAAAGGCCATTTTGTGAGGAAAGGAAAACCAAGTTTTTTTTTTTTTTTTCCAATTGAGAGTTTGTTTTTTTATTATATTGGACACCTATATACCCATGCCCCATTAAAGATTCCCACCAATTTTTTGTGGGTTCCTTTTCACAAATAGATTTGTTGGGTTGTCAATGTACAAGGAACCAAACAAAGATCACGTAGATATTACATCAGTATCATAATATTCACTATAAATATACACAATACTACATAATTACATATTTATTTATTTATTTATTTATTGTAATAAAATTAAGGCAAAGTATAGAGTGAAATTGGTTTATGTATGAATCACTAAAGGGTATTAGTTGTTTTCATTGAAGAGTATTAGTTGTATTTACTGAAGAGTATTACTGATTTACACTAAAGAGTCTTAGTTGTTAAGTAAAAATGAATTAAGACTCTTCAGTGTAAACCAGTAATGCTCTTCAGTAAAAACAACTAATATTCTTCAGTGAAAACAATTAATACCCTTTAGTAATTCATATATAAACCAATTTCATTCTATACCTACTCTAAAATAAATTACAAATATTATTCTGAAAGTACTTGATCAAGTGTAGCATATACAGATACTACACAATCCAAGGATAACAATTGTACCCTCTAAGCCCAGAAGGCCCACTCACACATTTGACAAGTCCTTATATTCACAGCCATTCCCATGTGCAAGGTTTTGTCTTGAGGTATTTGTCTCAAAAAAAAAAATTAAAAAAAATCATACCGTTTTTTACGAGTAGATAAATGGATAGTAATACTTGAAGTCTATCGCCATGTGACTTTAATGTTTTATCGAGATATTATTTGCCCTACTTAAACTGTTGGTCGAATCGGATAGCTCGTGAATCATAATTGACTCGCAATCATGAAACTTCGAACTTGACTTGTTTATGCAAAGTTCCAAGCTGTTGAAATAACTTATTAATCAACAAGCAACTCGCTAGACACGTTATTTAAGTATTTTTTTTTTTTTTTTTTTATCATTCATTTCATTGTAAAATTGTAGCGAATAAATTCAAGCTCTAATTCTTCCTCGTTAAAATCATCAAAAAAACTCAAGTCTAAGCTAAAAATCGGGTTTGGATTTCAAGTGCTCATCCTCAACCCAATCCGAATAACAACACTACTTAATTGCCAAAGAATTAGTACTCCTTAGTGTTAACTCAAATCAAATAAATTTAATTATGTTAAAAACAAAAATCAAAACTCGTGTAACAAGTTAAGGATTTTCTCCCCCTAATCAAGAAACTTTGAGAGATGTCGATAACAATTAAATCAAACCCACCTGTTAAATTCCTAAAAAAAAAGGAAGAAGCCCAACTATTGATCAAGTGGGCCACACTATGGCCCAAAAATCGGCCCATAATTCAGTAACACAAACACATTAAGCCCTCTAGGACCCAATATAGCCCGCAACCCCAGCCCACTTATCTATTGTATACATAGAGTGCATGGTATGCAATTGGATTTTAAAAAATATTTTAAATAGAAATCAGTAATACTCAAGAAATAGTCAATAATACTAAAAAAAAGATAAGTAAGGGGTCCTTGGTTAGCAACTCTTCAATGGTAATGAGAATGAGCTTAAAAATTAGTGTAATTATAAGAGTTCATAGAACAAAATCATCATCTCTCCTCCTAAATAGGATAATCAATACTCCATTTTGATTACCCTTTTTTCCTCCTATAATCATCCTCCTCAACCACCCCCTTATTATTCCTACACCAACAAACATTTGTTGTTTACCTTTATTCCAAAATTAGGCATGTCACTAGCAATGCAACCATCATTCGAACAATCCTTCCCCCAACATATTATTTTTATTATGGGGGCATAGATGGAAAACAAATTTTCATTTCCATTATCATTGAAGTGTTCTTAACCAAAAGCCCCCTAATACTTCAATTGCAAAAACACATAGTTCGGCGCATTTGTGTGTATTTTGAAAAAATCAAAATTGAATTCTAAAATTAAGCTTACAATCAAAGTGCATGCTAGAATTTGTGTTTAAACAAATCCTCGTCAAGAAAAAAAAATCTAATTAACAAATCAAGTACTTCAATTGTCCCACGATTTTTTATACTTGTTTTATTTTGATGTCTCACAATTACTTTTACAAAAAAAATAAAAAAAAAAACATTCTCTCAAAGTTTAAAATTATCATTATTTTATTCAAATTCATAATCAACCACTCTTTTTTTCTTAAAAATAGAATTGATCATATGTCCAGCAGTGAACACAAATTTATATGTTCGCCGTAAATGCATTAATGACACATAGAGCAGATATAAATAATCAATTAAAATAATAGTTAGAATTCTAATTATGTATTATTAACACATTCACATAATCACAATGGACATATAAATTTGTATCCACTGATAGACATATAATCATTTCCGTTCTAAAAAAATGTGTTACTTTCAAGTGTGAAAGAAAAGTTGGTACAAAGAGAGTATCAAACTATTCTTTATTCATAACATGTCATGAGCTATTTTTAATTCATTAATTATATTCTGAAATAATGTATTTACTTTTGTAAGTCCATATACCTTACTAGTTAATCCGAATCCACAATTAAAGAATTGAATAAACATTTCACTACTCAATCAGAGGCTAAAACGTTCTCCCGTTCAAGTTTAAAAAAGAAAAAAAACAAAGCTATTCAAACAAGATGTTTTATTATGTAGAAAGTAAAAAAAACTATTTTACAAGCATAAACAGGACAAAAGGTCCAAGACTAGGCAACATATCTTACAAAACTATAAAATGAAGATAGCAAGCAAGTTTCTTTCACCTTATTAACTCTCACTGATTCTGAGAGAGATTAGGGAAAGCCCGTATAGATTCGAGCACGAGCTTCCGGCTGCTTCTCAGGCCCGGAGGAGACATTCCGGCATTGTGAGGCGGAGAAACCCTCTTCCGGTTAGGCGAAGACACTTTGATGGGATCAACCGGAGATCCACCTTGGAGGAAATCCGGCATTTCACCTTCCTTGATTGTTTCGAACTGTTTGTCGAACTTGGGAGGTGGTGGGAAGAAGCTTGTGTTCCCGAATGCCGTCTTTGCATGGAAACCGGACGAGGAGGCGTTGGAAAGGAGTGAGGAACGAGGCGGTTTTTTCTTGGAGGAAAATGAGGGCTGCGCCGGTTGCCTAACAAAGATAATGCACGTGATTAGCAACGAGCTCATGTTTTACATGCACAAGGAATCAGAGTAGTTCTAGTGTGCACTTGGGTACACATACACTTGGATTTTGAAAAAAAAAATCAAGCAGAAATCAGCAATACCCCAAGAAGTAATCAGTAATACCCCAAGAAGACATCAGTAATACCCCAAGAAGGCATCAATAATACACCAATTGCAAAAAAACATAGTTCGGTGTGATTGTGTGTGTTTCGAAAAAATCAAAATTGTAGTCAAAATTGAGCTTAAAATTCAAGTGCATGCTAGAATTTGTGAAGGAATAAACCGTTAAACGTTGCTTACCTTCCACCACGTAACGGTGTTGCGGGGGGAGCGGAATCCGTGATCTGTTCCAGCTCATTTTCAACCGTAGTTTTCTTGAAACTTCTCTCCGCCTTGACCTTCTCATTCCCGTCTATTTCCTCTTCTTCAACTTCACCTTCCATTCCTACAACACAAAAATCCCAATTCAGAAACGTACACGCTTGAACCAAAGCTTAAAACCGTAGACGTAAACTCACCATCCTTCCTCCCGAACGCGTTCTTACAACCTTCGCATCTGCAGTTAATGGAGCACCCGACTCCACCCTTTAAAGAGGCGAAAGTTTTCTCGTCAGAAAAGGGAATAAGAAAGCACGCACAGAAGAGACAGACGAGAAAGAAAGAAAGAAAGAAAGAAAGAAAGAAAGAAACCTGATAGCATTCGCAGTATTTCTTCAGGCACCCCGATTTTTTGCAGTTGCATCCTCTTTTATGGCGAGCTGAAGCAGGAGTCTTGCTCGAGTCATCCTACAAAAAAATAAAATTGAGAAAATATATAAATGTGGGCAAGCAATCATAAGTAGTAGGTGGCAAAAAAGGTGCTACTTACTCTCGTTTCTGATGGCGAATCGGACCCCCTAATCACCTTGGGAGCAAACGCAAGAGGGTTTCTTGATTCGATTTGCTTGCGTGTTGCAAGGACAGTATCTTCATGGATAGGTTTGTTGAAGCAATCTATACATGCACAAGGCTCCACACAGTACACACCAGCAGCAAAGCATTCACAGTAACTGCATTTAAACGTTAAAAACGAGCATTTAAGAGTCATCGTGTGCATCTAAAACAACATCTCAAGCAACATATAGATATTATATGCCTGTAGGAGTTAAAAGTTAAGCAAATGGCATCTGATTTTTTTGAAGTCTATTTTGTCGATTTACCACATCAAACCAGAGTTTACGACACTTAAAAAAGTCCCGATTATTATCTAGGAAAATCACAACATAAAATGAGAAAATACTTACAGTTTTAGGCATTTTGACCGCTTGCAGTTGCATCGTTTGCAGGATTCACCCTCCCCACCTTGTTCAGCCTTACGCCTGAATATCGAATTTCCAGTAAACAACTAATCGAGAAACGAGAAACGGCAATTAGCTACTCAAAAGTGAAAACAAATATACCTCTTCTTCTTTGGGCTATTCTGGTTGTTCTCTTCATTCCCAGCATATCTCGAACCATCTTCAACGGGCACAATCGCACGTTCCATGTTATCAATCTCTCTCTCGGACGGGGCAAGAGGTATCAGCTCCTGACCAGCAGACGAAGGGCGGAAACTGACAGCTGAGCTAGGGCCGATCAATAATCTTCCGGACATTGAAGAATCATGGTTGATTATTTTGTAGTCCTTAGGAGTCGTTGCGAGCGCGTTCAAATGCAAGCCAATGCCAGGTAAAAGACGACGCGATGGCTCGTTTCCTGTCCTTACCAGGACTGACGTCTGATCATTGGACGATGTACTGCCAATGGGTTGGGCACACACGGAATCGGAGCTCTTTTTCTCATCCAAATGTTTTCTCATCTCAAAATCGAGACAACGCCGTCTCATGCCACGGTAAAAACCAAGATTCTACAGAAATAGTGACAGTGAAATGTAATTATAAACTAATACTCATGACATTTTACAATGTGATATTGGTTTAATGCAATGGTATCAATTTCATAAAAGAAGTAACTTTTTTTTACCTCGAAATCTACCTTATCATCAGCATTGTTCATCGACGAACCAGCGATGGTATCGCACTCGTTTCCTTCTCCGGGCTGAGTGCACGCGTTCTCCGGGTCGTTCCCCTCCATGGCTACCTCGCCGGGCCCCACGTCATTCCCAATGTTAGTATACGAACTCATCTCGAGATGAATTGATTTCTTGAAAGGATCTGAACAATCAGGCGATTCGAAAATTAGCTGCAAATCAGAAGCATCAATCAAGTTGTTCCAATCACAGGACGAACATTCGTCGTTTTGATTGAGCTCGTTTACCCCCTCTACATTCACTTTACTTCTGAACGAACAGCTCTGAGAATCGTCTTGTTGAACGATGAGCGCCGAAGAACTGCAGGCGTAATCTGTTGTGACATTGGCTTTAGGACTAGTGCCATCGTAATCTTCGTGAAAGTCGACGAATTTTGAGCAATCGTAAGACGTCTCAGCAGCCTCGTCGTCATCATCCGGAGCAGCATTTTCCTCCAACTGCTTAACAGCATCTGTGGTTGACGTATTTGTAACAACTTGTGTCGCATCAATGGAGGAAAACTCGGGTTTTGAGGGATCCGAAAGCCTGGAACAGGACAAAATGTGTGAACAGAGTCGAGACGAGCTGAATAAAGGGAATGAGCTTGTGAAACGGATGTGTTTTACCTTTGAAGGAATCGAGATTCCTTGAGAGAAGTGACGTGTGGCGAGGTGAAAACGGACGGGAGCGAGCCGAAGTTGATTGGCTGAGTGATGTATGTGGATTTGATTGGCTGGATTGGGGAGAGACTGTTGAGGAAGTTGAAGACAGGGGAATCCTGCATTTAAGAATCAAGAACTGGATTCAGAACAACTTATTTGATGAAATGTAGTAACATACTATGATTGATTCCACATAAATGGATCCTATAAGTTAAATAACAATTGTAATATTATATGAAATTGGTGTTGAAATCATAACTTATTTGATGAAATGTAGTAACATAGTATGATTGATTCCACATATATGGATACCATAAGTTAAATAACAATTGTAATATTATATGAAATTGGTTTTGAAACCATAATTTATTTGATGAAATGTAACATACTATGATTGATTCAACATATATGGATCCCATAAATCAAATTACAATTGAAATGTTATATGAAATTGATGATGAAATCATAGATCCCATAAATCAAATAACCATTGAGATGTTATATGAGATTGATGTTGACATAAATTATTTGATGAAATGTAATATTGATTCAACATATATGGATCCAATAAGTCAAAGAACAGTTGACATGTTACATGAAATTGATGTTGAAATCATAATTTGTGAAATTTTAAAATGGAAACTGATCCAAGAAAATTTTCCAATTAACCCAAAATTCAGATAAATTAACTCAAGTTTCATCAGATTTCCCAGCTCAATTGCGGAAAAAAAAAGTAATAAACCCAAAAATTATCAAATCTGGAAATAATTCATCAGTAAAAAATCATTAGAGAAACCCAGTTAAAAAAAAAAAAAAAAAACTTCAAGCAGCATGCATCACTTAAAAAATAAATGGGAAAACCCTAAAATCGCATTATTCATCAGAATGGTTAAAGATATCATTTCAATGGTAATTAGTGAAAAAAAATTAAAAATTAAGTCAAAAGCACATTTCAAAATCTGACCTCATTTTGCTAGAAGGAATCTTTTCCAGCAGATCAAAAAACCAAAACAAAAATTAAAGAAAAAACATTAATTAATTTCCACAAAGTACTCAAAAACCCCCCCACTTCCAAAATTGAGTCAAAGACCATAAATCAAGGCACCAATTAAAAAAAATGCAGAACCCCAGAAACCCTCTTAAGAAACACAAATTATAAACAATTAAAGATTGCAAAATCAAACCTCAAATCTGCTAAGAGAAGCTGCGATCTGGTTGTTCTTGCTTCTCTCCGGAGTGTCCATCACTTCTTTTGCAGAACCCTCACCTCCCTCCCCCATATATACGTACAGCTATGGTGTATCTATAGGTGTTTTCTATTTTCTCTCTCTCTATCCCTTCTCTCTGTGGATTTGCACCACAAGAGGAGAACACAACAAACTGGGTCAAATGGAATTCAAGAAGGAGCGGGAAATGGAGTGAGAAGAGAGAGTGGAGTGAGAGTGAAGAGAGAGAGTAAAGATGAAAAAGAAAAGAATGGATTTTTCTCGTGCTGACAGAAGAATGGGGCCCACCACCCCCACCAAAACACACACACTAGCAGCTGTTGCCCATGTGGTGGTGTGTGTGAGAATTTATATACACAAAAGCAAAAAAAAGAGGAAGTGTTTAAAGGGAGTGTTTGGGAGGGAAAACAGAGAAGAGAGAGAGAGAGGGGGATATGATGGTAAAAGAGAGAAATGCACTTTGGGAAGTCCGCTGTAAATAAAACATATTCACATTGGTTTTCCATCATTTCAAGTGGAAATATTGATGATTACCTTTTGTTATTGCAAGTGATTTAATGTAAAAAATTGTTTATTTATATTTGGGGTGATAAAGTGGTAAGTTCCCAGGAATGCTTTTACATTTGGATGAACACATCTCTTAAAATATATATATATATGGATGTGGAGTTAAATAAATAATAATAATTTTATATTTTAATGACTTTTATAAAAAAAGTTATGTCATTTTTTGAAGTGTGAAAGAAATATTGGGACGTCTATTTAATGCAAGTGTAAAAGAAATGTTGGGATAAACGGAGTATTTTTTATCAAGGGTATTACAAACTTTATACTTTATCAATTAAGTAAACGCTTTTTAACGTGTATGTAAAGTAATGACATATAATAATACATGAATAATATAGTAGTAAAAATTAATATTATTTATTGACATTCATGAAAGTAGCAACTAGCAATTGAGTATGAGATAAAAAAAATTGGCAAGATAGTAATCGAGTATTGGAAGAAGGGAGTGTAAAATACCACATATATTTACCTTACTCCAGATGAGATTGTTGACTACCTTTCATTTATGTTTCATTATTATTTATTTAAAATAAGTATTTTGTTTATGAATATTTACGTAGGCTGAATATACATTATTTATACGTGATAAGTACTAAATTACTTCGGTCTCGCATACACTTGGTGATGGTGATGGTGATGAGAGAGAAATATTACATTTTGGAAAGTCCGCTGTAAATACCACATATACACATAGATTTGTTTTTTTTTTTCAGGTGGAATTGTTGATTACCTTTTGTTATGTTACATTATTATTATTATTATTATTATTATTATTTTGTTATGACACGAGGGGTAAATATAATCATATAAAGAGAATATAGTTGTAAAAAAATAATATTATTTTATTATCATTTATAAAAGTAGAAATTAAGTATGAAATAGACTTTTTCTTAAATGTAGCAATGGAGTATAGCACGGAAAAAATATAAAATACAACTTATGTTTGCATTGTTCCAGATGCAATTGTTGATTACCATTTCTCTATGTTTATTACTATTTATTTAAAATAAGTATTTTATTTATGAATATTAACATATTTTGAATTTACATTACTTATGTGTGATAAGTAATAAAAAGAATTAAGTCTCGCATAAATTTGTGATGGTGATGAGAGAGAAATACATACACTTGGGAAAATCCGCTGTAAATACCACATACGCACATAGGTTTATCTCAATTCAGGTGGAATTGTTGATTACCTTTTGTTATGTTTCATTTTTTATTGTTATTTTGTAGACACAAGAGTTAAATATAATAATATGCAAGGAAAATATAATTGTAAAAAAACAATGTTATTTTATTATCATTTATAAAAGTAGCAATTGAGTATGAAACTGACTTTTTTTTTTTTGGGAAATGTAGCAATCGAGTATAGCACGAAAAAATATAAAAGATACCACTTATGTTTGCATTATTCCAAATGAAATTGTTGATTACCTCTTCTTTATGTTTCATTATTATTTATCTAAAATAAGTATTATGTTTATGAATTTACATAGTCTAAATCTACATTATTTATGAGTGGTAAGTACTAAATTTTTTCAAGTTTCAGATACACTTGGTGCACGAATTTTAAATCATGCTTTCGTCACGTTTAAGTTAAAATTAGTTTTGCATTTTAATCAAAGCTATTGTTGCATTTTATTTTATATTTTCAGGTCAAGTTAGTATCACGTTTCATCATGTGCCCAGATATACAATATACCTGATGAACAAAAAAATTGGTTCATTCAATTCTAAAATATCTTGATCTATTAATGCACATTTATTAACATTTTTAATAAGGAAATATATTCTTGAAATTTAAAGTATAACTTGAAACGTGTTCATACATAAACTAGTTTGAAGAGTGTGAATGTTTCATTAAAGTACGAGTTATTCTCGCTGAAGAGTAAGTTTTAGAGGGTAGAAATTATTTCCATTAAAGAGTATGAATTACTTTAACTAAATAGTATAAGTTGTTTTCACTAAACGTATAAATTGTTATATTGAAAAGTACTGCAAATCAATTTCACAAAAAAAAAACAGAAAAAGTTCTAGTGTGCACTTGAGTGCATGGTATGCACTTGGATTTTGAAAAAAAAAAAACCCCAAGAATAAATCAGCAATGACCAAGAAGTAGCCAATAATATCTCAATAAGTAATCAGTAATACCCAAATTGCGAAAAAAAAAATCACCGTGTTAGTGTGTGTTTAAAAAAAAAAAAACAAAATTGAACTTAAAATTCAAGTGCATGCTAAAATTTATGTAAAAAATAAAAAAATAGTTTCACAATATAGATACTTTGGTTGGAAATTAATGATAATTAGAGCAGATGATTATATCCAGCCTGGTTTATTACCATTTATTTTTATCATTCAATTATATCATATCCAGATTGACTGTTAACAAAATCCAATTTCAGTTTCATAAATCTCTATTAAATAATTTTTGCCTTTAATTTTCAGTTATGCTTGCATGGTTTGCGGGATAATTGTTTAAGACCGGGTTTTGTGCAGGTATAATTTATTTTCTGTTTATTGTAGGTAACTTCTCATTAAATTTAATATATTTGGTTAATTAATTATAGATTTAGATACCTTTTCTTGGAATGCAATTATCTGTCATTGTCTGTGTATTTAATTATACAGTTTTTTTTTTTTTTTTTGCCAATATAGTGTGTTATTTGCTGCGCTGCTGATATAGTGATTATAGCCTAGATTTTGAGATTTATTTTCTGTTTTCCATAGATTTTAATTTGGAATCATCTATGGTAATTTGTTTTACAAGGAAACGTTAAGTTATTATTACACTAGGGACTTGTTTTGAATGAAAAAAAATAAAAACGGAAAGCTGTTTTACTGTGATTAAAAATGCGCTCTAGGTAAATTTTATTATCGTGAAGTATTCCAAGTACTAAAGATAGTTATGGTGTGTATATATATATATATATATATATATATTAATTGAATTAATAAAAATTCTCATTCCTTTTCATTTTATTTGCTCTTCTAAGGTTTCGTATAACATTAAGAAATATAAAATTTTGATAGATTTATTCTCCAATAAAAGAGACAGAGGAAGTGTGTGAAAAAAAAAAAGTTTGACAAAACTTTTTGTGTACTTCATTTCTTTAAATGCATTATTATATATGTATGTTTTGTGTGAGCTTCGCATTCACATGAATTTGATTTCATTAAATGTCATTATTATATATTCATACATGCTATCATTGTTTAAAAATTAAGTGTTTTTAAATATTGAAAATAAATATGCATAATAATGATAGTGTGTATATATAATATTGATATTTAAAAAAAAAAACTATTATTTAGATTTTGGTGTCATTGCTGGTGATATAGGGCCTATATATATACACATAGATATATATGAGGGGCACTTGTTTCGAATTCTTCAATGTGATTGGGATTGAAGATTTATTTTTCTTTTCCGTCTTCAGACATATTGGATGGATGATTATCTTCATTGTGGTTACATCACTAGTGTTGTGCTCTAATTTTAAAAAAATGGATAAAAGGCATGGAAAAATGATTAAGGACGATGATTATAAAAAGATAAAAAAATAATCCAATGGGGTAATGATTACCTTATTTAGGAGGAAAATATCGGTGTGTATCATGTTTTGTTCTCATTAACCCCTATTATTTCCATATATTTATCTTTATTTTCATTGTCATTGAAGAATTTTCAAAGCAAGTGACACCTAAGTATATTAGATAAAGACAAAATTGAAATAATGCAAAGATAATAATATTAGCAAATATTCACTCCGTCCATAAAAAGAACGCCTAAATAATTAAACACAGATTTTAAGAAATAATAAATTAAGGTATTGTAGCATTCATTTATAAATAAAATAATTATTTGCGAGTGTAAAATCAATTACATTTATAATTAACTGATGTTGCACGGTAATAATAAAATGATTATTTTCATAGAGAAAATGACATACTTTTAGTGGATGAATAAATAAGACAAGTGAGCATGTTATTTGCACGAATGTTAATAAAAATTATTCTCTCCGTCTCAGGCTTTCTTTCACAGTTACTGTTTTATCGTGTTTTAGCGAACAACTTTCTTATTAGCAATTGAAATGAAAAAATAATTCACCTGACCACCGGGTTCCTCACTCTAGTGAGTGACCCGGGTTCGATGCCCTATGAGAACGAATTATGGGAGATATAAGGTGGCTTGGAGATTTTTTGGAGTATTTGGGGGCTTGGTGAACTAATATAACTATTAACAACTAACATTTACTGATAAAATAAATGATAAAATAATATAAAGTCACTTTATAATAGTGGAGATATAGATCTATCATATCACTTTTTAAAAGTCACTTTGTCATTTCAAATATTAATAAACAACCCGCTCACTAAAATACGAGAAAAAAGGTAGTGTGAAAGTAATCGTGGGATAGAGGGAGTATTTAATAGTAATACTAAAGTAGATAAAGTGATTTTTTTAGGATATTTTTGTCCTTTCAAAGTAAATAAAGTAGATTAGTGTATGAAAAGTAATGACATATAATATTATATAAAAATGTATGAGAGGTACAGTTAAAAACGATCATTTTTTTTGTTTAATATGTTAGGGGACCTACTTTGACGGATGTTCCATGAGTTGAGAAAGAAACAGAGTAATGATAATAATTAAATTAAGTAAACAAAATATCCAAATATATAATAAGTAGAAATTCTCCATAAAATTATAATCTTATATGCATCAGATGCACTATGCAATTTAAGTGTATTTTTATTCCTTGTTAAATTGTAACAAAGGGTGACTTATAAGTATAAACAAGGGTGGGTTTTTTAGTATTTTTGTTAAATTGAACTTGATTTTTTCAAATATCATTGTTACAGTACATACACTATTATTGTTATTCATATTTATTTTATTTAAAAAAATAACTATTGTTAGACAATGATAGTTGATATACACAATAGTAAGGGATTATATATTTGTAAGTCCCGTAACTTTGCACTATTTTGAATTTGGTCCACATGAATTACACGTTTTGATATTGGTCCTATAAGTTTGGAAATTTTTTTATTTTAGTCCTTTTAAAACTTATAGGATCAAAATCAAAATATGTAATCCAATTTCTTTTAGAAAAAATTCAAACTTACATGACCAATATCAAAAAAATCAAGGTAAAAGGACTAAAATCAAAATAATCTCAAACTTACGGGACCAAAATCAAAACGTGTAATTCATGTGGACCAAATTCAAAATAGTGCAAAGTTACGGGACTTACAAATACACAATCCCCAATAGTAATAATGTGTATTACAATAATGATATTAAAAAAAAATTAAGTACACTTAATTTAATTCATAAGAAATCTACTCTTTTAGTAATAATAGGAGCGACTTATTTAAAATACATTTAAATTACTTGATACACCTAATATACAATATACTTACACCTTGACAAATTCTCTTTAAAAGAAAAAGAAAAAAAAAATAAGAGAAAACTCACACCTTGAAAAATATGAGTTCTATACCTTATCAAATATTTCAAAATACATGATCAAAATTGACCATAGAGAAATTATAGAACTTCACAAATAATGAATCTCAACTAATTGTCCTTTTTTTACGTCTAAAGCCTGAAAAGAAAAATTATTGATCTAATCAAACCACAGCATAGGTAATAAGGGCCCGCTTGACTGGGGGTATTGATTATAGGGTAATGGGAATTAAAGTGATTGGGGAGTCATTCAAGTAGTGAGTAATGAATGGGGAGTCATTTGATAGGTAAATTATAACTCATTTTCAATTTTATTACAATATATTGATAATATCAAGCACTACTAATAGATTCATTCCCATTACCTTATACTCATTACCCCCGGGAGGTTTGATTAAAATTGGGTTCCTAATTGGAATCAAATAGATTGAGTTTAATCGGTATAGAACGACGGACACAAATTTCATCCCGTGCAAATTTATACAAAATTGTTTGTCTATAAAATAATTTGACCAGGTTTTCATCCTGAAAATAAAAACCAAGGAAGAAAATAAAAACTATAATCAGTATCGATCCAACAATTTTAGCCTGAGCAAAAAATAAAAGAAAAGAAAAGGTTAGACGCTTTCTAATTTATATAATAAAAGCAATATAATTGTTAATTGTAAATATAATGAGATGCACAATAACAAACTATATGTAATAGTGTAGTATAACTAGAGATGTTAATCCGGGCCGGGCTAAACGGGCTGGCTCGTTTAACCCTAAAAAATGCAGGGTTAGGGCCATGATTTAAGAGGTCCGTTTAAATCCGGGCTTTTTTGGCCCGGCCCTATTAGCCCGTGGACTAATAGGGCTAGCCCGCCGGTTAACCGGGCTAGCCCGCTAGCCCGGTTATATATATATATATATATATATATATATATATATATATATATATATATATATTTTAATTATTTATATTATATAATAAGTGTATTAATTATTACTATTAAAGTATTAATATACTCATATTTTTCCAATTATCAGTTTATAAATTATATAATGATGTTTGAACTATTACGTGTTGGTGTTTTGTACTTTTTAAGTATTGATGTTTGAATTTTTATAATTATGTTGAATTGTTTTTATATAATTTTAATGAATTTATGAACAATGTTTAAATTCATTAACATTTTATTGCCACTATTTTAAGTTTTTTGTTGAATTGTATTTTTTTCGACATAACCCGTTTGTGGCCCGTTTAGCCCGAGGCCCGCTAGGGTTAGGGTTAGGTCTTAATTATTAGAGGTCCGTTAAGAGTGAACCGGATAAGGCCCTAACCCGTTTAGCCCGAAGCCCGTTAGGGCCGGCCCTATAGGGTTAGGGCTAGCCCGTTTAACATCTCTAAGTATAACCGTTTACAAACTTAACAATTGAAAATAATAATAAACAAATTAAAAAGAATTAATAAATAATATGTATGAGAATTATTTTAAGCAATTAAAAATTAAAAGGAGTGAAAACATGCATGAAAGAAGAAGAAAAAATTAGTGCAAATTGAAATTTTTAAATGAGAAAAAACTACAAAATTATGTGTTGAATTAGGGTGGGTCTTAAAACTACAAGAAGCAACCAACTCGACTACCAAATATATATAAAATATTTTGTAAATGTTAAGTATTTATTAACATATTGCAGTACATATGCATATATATACATACATATAAAATCGGAGGCCCTCGCTGAGAAGGGACCCCGTGCAGTGGCACCACCTGCGCTTCCCCAAGGCCGCCACTGACCATAACAAAAATTGCATTGCTAAAAAAATGAATTACACTTTTTTGTAGTGCTGAGAAAATAATATTTTAAGTTGTATGTACATAAGATTTTTCTTTTTAAGATATACATGTCCAATATAATGGGAATACTACTAATTACATTTTAATCTTTATGTTTTTTACTGTCTCTTAGAAGAAGAAATAGATAATCATCTCGAGCCAATCATTATGCTAGATCAATATATAATTAAGAAATATGATGCTAGGTCAAGGATAGATTGACTTTGGCCAAAACCTACGTACTTGCAAGTTGCAACCCACTAGAAATTTATAATTTAAGTTAATTATTTTATGTTTCAAAGTATATTTTAAAAGTAATGTTAATTTTGTGGCATATAATTTTACTACGACTTCTCGTTCTTTTTAAAATTTATATAGTTGGATTTAACCTTCCATCTCTGTAAAAGTCTACTTGATTGTTGTTCTTCTTGCTTACAAGAATTTTTATTTTATTTTTTAGGATTTAACAGTATTATAAAGGGGCAATTACACTATGGGACAAAATTCCCCCCTTAATAGCAATACACAACATTTACTTTATCAATATTACAAATACTACATGTCACATCACTCTATCTTTCCACTTTTTACTATTCAAGTTTTTCAAATTTCTGATGCCCTTTATTTTTATTCCAGAAGGTCAGATTTTTCTTTTTGAGAATTTCAAACATTATGACAGGTGTAGTACCTTGAATTTTATAAATTTTCGTTGCCCTTTGATAGAGTTCAATAGGCTAAACTACAGTACAAACGTTAATGCTATAGTACATAAATAACTGAATAGTACACATAATAATCTTATAGCATGAATAACTGAATAGTGCACATAATAATCTTATAGTACAAACAAATTTCATTAGTACTATAAAAAAAACTGTGGTACAACATCAAATACCAAGGTACAAATTATAAACTAAAAACACTAAAAAAAAGATATAACTCTTAGCTAAAGGTCATTTCCATGGTACAACACTGCATCCTCAAAAGTCAGCATCAACTCATCATAAGTTGAACCAGCAAAATTATTATGCATCATCAAAACAAGAACATTAGTATATCTTATCATCTTGAAAAGTAAACTTCCAACGAGAACATAAAAGGAAGAAGTAGCTGCACAAATGTAGAAAATAATCAGAATCAAATCATATCTCATCAACATCAAATCCAATCAAATTCCATCCAAAATCAATTGAATTCACACACCACACACTCATTAACAATTCTATTATTTCCGTTGCAACAATTCCAGCAGACCAAACAAGAAAGAAGCTGAAATCAAACTGAGAAATCTCAAATTCCACCCGAAATCAATTCAATTCACACATCACACACAAACACACTAAACGTGCGCGCTGGGGAAGCTGTCCCTTTGCTCTCTCTCTCTCTCTCCCTCCCTCCCTTCTGCATTTCTCCCCACCAACAAATGGCGGCAGCCACAGCAACCACCGCCACATTCGCCGTCACAAAGCTCATCGTCTCCTCCACCCCAACCCTCAAACAATCCTTCTCCCTCCTTTCCCCCCTCAGAAAACCCCACTCCCTCTTCCCCTCGTCCCTCCCTCTCTGCCGCCACCAATCCCTCAGATTCTCCACCGTCCCCAAAATCTCCGCCACCATCTCCGTCGGCGACAAGCTCCCCGACTCCGCCCTCCCCTACTTTGACTCCTCCAACGAGCTCCACACCGTCTCCGTCTCCGATCTCACGTCCAATAAGAAAACAATCCTCGTCGCCGTTCCCGGCGCGTTCACCCCCACGTGCTCGCAGAAACACCTCCCCGGATTCATCGAGAAGTCCGCGGAATTGAAGGCGAAGGGCGTCGATACCATTGCCTGTATTTCCGTCAACGATGCGTTCGTGATGAAGAAGTGGAAGGAGGATTTGAAAATTGGAGAGAGAGAGAGATGAAAGAGTGATTTTTTCTTTTGGGTAGCAGAGTAGGAGAGAGTAGTGGGGTTATAGGTTTGGCAGATGATAAGACGTGTAGGTGCCAGCTAATGTATTACAATGTTTTGAGATGTATTCTAGTGTGTTTTGAAGAAATAAGAGTTTGTAGTGTATTTTAAAAGGTTTTAGTGTAGTAGGGAGTAATTATTCCTATTATAAATTGTGAAATACTCACAGCCTAGCACTATAAATAACACACATACTTAATAACTACTCCAAAATATAATATTTAAAAATATATGTTTAGGCATTCTCAATATATTTTACCAAACAAAATATAGAGCGAAATTGATTCATATATAAATTATTAGAGAATATTAATTGTTGAGTGTGTATAAGATGAAATTGGTTCATACAAGAGTCATTGAAAGGTATTAGTTGTTTTCACTAAAGAGTATTTTGTTGTTTCCACTAAAGAGTATTAGTTGTTTTCACTGGAGAGTCTTAGTTTATTTTCATTGAACAACTATGACTCTTCAATAATAACAATTAATATTCTTCAGTGGAAATAACTAATATTCTTTAATGGAAATAACTAATACTCTTTATTGGTTTATGCATAAACAACTTTCACTCTATACTTTGTCTTAATTGTTTTATTGAAAAGTTTTAATTTATTTTTACTAAACAAATAATATTTTTCAATAAAAAAAAATCTTTCAGTGTCCATGAATGAACCATTTTTACTCTTATACTACCTCCGTCCCGGATTTTATTTCATAGGTGGATTTGCACAATATTTAAGAAAATGTGGAGTGTGTGAGTGTAAAATAAAATAATAAAAGGTGATTTATTGACTTTTGTGAGTGTAATTTTTTTTTTTTAAGGGTATGAAAAAGAGTTGGGACGTCCCAAGAAGAAAAATGTGAAAAAAGATGCGGGACGGAGGTAATATATACGTATTTTACAAACTAATAAATGCTATAAATATTAAATCGTGAGGTTCGAGATGCCCGAATAACGTGAAACCCGGAATCCGAAACAGGCCCCGTTTACAGAATTCATGAACCGTGACAATGGCGCGGAAGTGAATTTAAAAGGGTGGGCCATAGACCCGGCTGGCCCACATCGGGTCTAATCCCTAATATCAAATAATGGTCCCCCAATAACTAATCATAATTAAAAACTAATGATAATTTTTTCAATGCATAATGCATCGATTGCTTTCTCGTGAAGTCGAATTTATTGTCACATCCAATGAAAAATTCAATTAAAATTCATAACAACGCTTGCAAAATGACGTCATGCGTTTCGTTTAATCCTAAAGAACATCTATAAATTTGCAAATTTTTATGCGTACAATGATGTAAATTTTAATTAAAGTTTGGCTCATGGACAATTATTTTTGAAATATGTAATAAAATTATCGTTCATAGAAAAGGGTATTAACTCATAAAAAATACTCCTTCTGTTTTTAATAAACTTTCAATTTTTCTTTTTGGATCGTCTTACAAAGTTTTCTTGAAAAATAGCAAAAAACAATATCTTCTTAAATAACTATTCACTATTTTTTACAAAACTAACATGTTGATCCACAAAATATTAATAAACAAATAGTTTCTTAAACAAAACAACAAAAAGAAGATAAAGTATAGAGTGAAACTAGTTTATACATAAATCACTGAAAGGTATAATTGTTTTCATTGAAGAATATTAGTTGTATTTACTGAAGAGTATTACCGATTTACACTAAAGAGATTTAGTTGTTCAATGAAAATGAACTAAGACTCTTCAGTATAAACCAGTAATACTCTTCAATAAAAACAACTAATATCTAATAAAAAATATTTTTTAATATACAACTAATATTTTTTTCATATAAGGTAATACATATTATAATATCAACTGAATTTTCTGACAATTTTTTTCTAATGTGCGGAAAATATATATATAATTTTAGGGTAAATCCTAAAGAACATCTATAAATTTTTTAAATGAACTCCCTCCGATTCAAAATGTTTGATGTTTTAGGGTATTTTTTTGTTTCAAAATATTTGATGTTTTAGGGTATTTTGCACCTTATTTTCCTATTATGCCCCTATTTAAATCCCCCTAAAATATCACTCATAATTTTTCCTTACCTTTTAATAATGTTACACCATAAATAAACTACTTGATCTTCCATAAATCTCTTTTTCAATCAATATATCATAAGGGTATAATAGTCACTATATACCACTTCTTAATTCTCACAACAAATCCTAAAACATCAAACATTTTGAATCGGAGGGAGTATATATAAATATAGTTAGATTGACTTCTTTCTTTTTTAAGTTAAAATTGCAGCAGTACAATTGGTGCACCAAAATGTTACTCTTATTTATTTCTCCCTCTATTACAGAATAAATTTCACGCTTTCTTTTTTTTTTTTGTACATTCTACAATAAACTTTACACCCATAAAATAAAAATAAATAAAAATCATCCCTTATAAACTCACTCTCACAATATTCTAAACTTTACAAAAAATTGTTATTTTTTGGTATACACATACATACACTTCAAACTCATTTATTTATTTTATACACAAAATATTTGCATAATTACCCTAAAATCATTACTATTCTTTTATTTATTTATTTGATCTCCTTCCTATGAAGACTATTTCAAAAGAATGAATTATATAATAGTGGTTGTGTATATAATGTTTTGAGTATGTATAAAGTGAAATTGGTTCACACGTGAAAAATTGAAGGGTATTGGTTGTTTTCACTAAAGAATATTAATTATTTTCACTAATAATATTAATTATTTTAACTGAAGAGTCTTAGTTTGTTTTCAGTGAATAACTTATACTCGTAGTGAAAACAACTAATACACTTCAGTTAAAACAACTAATACTCTTTAGTGAAAACAACTAACACCCTTCAATGATTTATGTATGAACCATTTTCACTGTATACTTTGTCAATTTTTTTAACTACTTTAATTTTTTTAAATTTATCCTGTATAATGTGTCTATCGATAAAGTACATGATAACAGTTTTTTTTTTTTTTTTTTATTATTGATATTTGAATTTAGAATGGATACATGGGGTTGATACTTTAGACTAATATAATTACCAGAACATTATATAATTAGGTCAAATGTGTATAAATTTTCAGTTATGCAAAGCCTGCAATCACAAGATCATTGGCTTTCCAAGTCTAAGTAGAGAGACCCAAATTATTACAAGGATTTTGTATATTGTATAATTATTACTAGGACAACATATTTTAGTTGTTTACACTTGTTCACAATTCCAATTAATTAGGTCAAATGTGTATAAATTTTCAGTTATGCAAAGCCTGTATAACCTAAGATGGTGAAAATTAATTGTACGTAATTGGCTTTCCAAGTCTAAGTAGAGAGACCCAAATTATTACAAGGATTTTGTATATTGTATAATTATTACTAGGACAACATATTTTAGTTGTTTACACTTGTTCACAATTCCAATTAATTATTTATTTATTTAAACACACTATATATATATATATATATATATATATATATATATATATATATATATATATAGTTACGTTTTGTTGGAACTTGGGTTAGCTCAGATTGAACTCCAAATTCCGATCCAAAATGTGGACCCATGTCAATTCGTATCCATCCACGAGTCATCTTGATCAAATATTTATCATGAGGTCATCATAATTTTATTTATTTATTCTTCATTTTTCTTTTTGTTATTTAAGATTTTGTAAGTCTTAATTCATCAAATGGTCTATAAATTTATTTATGCACCAAGTGCACGATACACTCACTCAACAGTTGATGTTGTTTACATTGAAAAAGTGTAGGTTGATTATGCTGAAAAATATGATTAGATTACACTGAAAAGTTTACACTAAAATACGATTTACAATGTAAACATTTCAGTGTAATCTAATCACACTTTTCAGCATAATCAAATCATATTTTTCAATATAAACAATTTCAACTGTTGAGTGGTGCATCATACATTAAGTGCACAAAAGAGTTACTTTTCTGGGAATATCATGACCTTGTTAGAACCTGACACTTGAACTGTTATTCAAATCGAGTAGCTTCAGGATTTGGTCAGATACATTAAAGTTTGAATTTAGATCATTTATTTTGGTGAAATAGTCGAGCTCGAACTCACAAAATACTTAATTTATTAATAAGTCAGCTCGAAATCAATTCGTTAGATTCAATATATGAAAATTCCTTGTATAAATGTAATATATGAGGTGTTGAGGACTTATTGTGCTCAAACTCAATTCGTTAGCGAGTCAAGTCAAACTTTATTTTCTGCTCGACAATGTAATGGAACAAGCTCAAGCTCGATTCGATAAAGATTTAAATCGAATTCAAACTTCAAATACTCGACTCACATAACAACACATCGTAATGCGTCTCTTATCAATTAGACGGTTAATTTTGAGTTATCAAACTCATGAAGTATATTTTTTCATGGTAGGAATGAACATATTGAGATTTAATTAATCTCCCGTCTTATTATTTCTTTCATATGTACAAAGATACAAAAATAAGAAAGTGAGATAATAAATAGAGATTTGAGGAGTAAAGAGTAGAAATTTGAGGAACAATTTAATAAAAGTTATACATATATGTGTGAGTGTGGCCCAGAAAATAGTGCTATTTTGTGTAAAATATTGCACATTGAAGGTGTTATTTATAGGAGATTTTTCATTGTGAAAGTTATTTTTAACGAACTTAAAAAGAAATTGCAAAAGTAGGCGAAATAGGGAGAGTACTTTTTTTTAATATACTAAGATTTATATACAATAAGTAGATCGACAACCACTTTTAATAATAAATTTGGGGTGGAAATACTTCAGTTCAGACCAAATTTTATATCCAAGAATTCAGACTTGTTAACAACAATTATGTTTAAGCCTTTGCATATAAATATATATATTTTTATGATTTGGTATTTGAGCAAATATCGATTAATTTGGAGGATCCAAAACCCACTATATACTAACGAGGAACTCATTTAATTCACATTCAAAATTGATCACATTTTATGAATTTCAAACAAAAAACCTAAATAAATATACTTTTTAGGGGTGGTTACCTATAGGTACACTATAGAGAGTTTTATTGCTTATAACTTGTAATTGTTTTTTCAGTCTTCAAGCAATACATTGTAGTTGGGTGTAAATTCGTGAACAGTTCACTGTCAGGACACTGTTCACTGACATTTTACACTGTTCACTGACATTGATTTGACAACTTCAGCAACTTTATCGTTTTTTTATACTACACCATTTTTTAGTGTACTATAGTGTAACTTTATATACCATTGATATGTTGAGTATACTACACCGTTATTTTTTATACCACACCATTTTTTAGTGTACTATAGTGTAACTTTATATACCATTGATATACTACACCGTTATTTTTAATATACTACACCGTTATTCATTATACTATAGTTATGTCAATATATTATAACAATTATTATGTATACTATAGTTATATTCAATGCACTAAATGTTATTACGTATACTGTAGTTATATTCAGTGCACTATAACTGTTATTCTTTATACTATTTTGAGGGAAAAAATCGAAGCAAATCCAAAGCAATCTGAAGAAAGATTGAAACAAAAACAAAATAAAAAACTGAAACAATCAATAGATCATCACTTTCAACCCTCTCCATGAATAATCAACTCCAAAACCCTACAAGGGACATCACAATATTACAAATCACCACTTTCAACGCATAATACAACTATCACTATCCATCAAAGGAAATGTGCTTCACTGATTAACATTCTAACAGTGCAATGAACATACAAAAACCAACCATTATCATCAATGTTCTTGCCTTTCCTTGCATCTTCTTCACCTACACCGGGGGAAATATAATGAAAACAGTAAATGGTATGAATAACACCCGAAAAGCTTGAATTTTCATCTATGACACAATTTACAAACATTTCTTCAAATAATTCACTGAAGAAAAAAATTAATTCACCGAAAGCTAAAAAAACAAGAATCTGAAAATGGATATGTACTTGAGATTCAGGGATCCTGGTCGTCTCCGTCGAGGAAGCAGTAGATTTCGGTTCGAGCTCTTTGTCGCCATCAATGGCGAATCTGTCGCCAATTAGGGTTAGAGGCGGCGAAGAACAGTTTTCGCTGATGCTTATCTTCTTCGAAGCTTCCAGATCCGCACATGAATCGGTACTATTATCGATTCCATTATCGTCGAGCTCGACCAGGGTATCCATGTATCCATGGCGGCCGAGTCGGAGCAGAGATCCCCATCGACGCGGCGGTTTTCGGCTTCGTGGGGAAGAGAAAAAAGCGGAGGCATGAGGGTTTTGCGGCGGCGCTGCCGTTGGACGCCGCCGCTCCTCCAAAAATAATCGCTCTCGGTGGTCGTGCTTGAGAAAGAGAGATAGAGAGGAGAGAGAATAATCTGGTTTTTTTTTTAATCGTGAGTTATGAGATGAGAGAGGGTGAGTGGTGGAGATAGAGCTGTCAAAACGAGTCCGGCCCGATGGGCCGTCCCGAAAAGCCCGGTTTTAAGGGCGGGCTGGGCCCTAAAAATATAGGCCCGAAAAGAACCGGACTTTTTTGGCCCGGCCCAGTAGGCCCGGCGGGCCTAAGGGCTTGGGCCGGGCTTAGCCCGGTTTTCTGGGCCGGCCCGATTTGGTTTTTTTTTATTTGAATAAAATTGAAAACCTAGAGATAAGAAAAAAAAAGGAGCAGTAGGCGAGATTAGTGATTTGGCCAAGGTCGGTAATAGTTGCCACAGGTCACATCCATCCCTATACTCACTATGGTCTTAATTTCTTCATCCCTATATATATGTACCATATTATTTATGATCATACCCCATTTTTAAAAATAAAATACATTATAATTTATTGGTTGAATTTTCATCTAGGGAAATGAACGAATTCTTATGAACAACCACAAATTGGTGGTACACATAACACACTTGTACAATTAAGGCAAATATGAATTGAGGGATAAGATTTTATTTAAGAGTATCACTACTCAAACCCAAAAATCCTGTAAACTCGCCCCACTTATTAAACAAATCCCAATAAAATTTAAAATTTAACATGCATTACTAAACATACTCCATTTTATTCCTATAATATCTCTATCTTATCAAAATAAAAAAAAAAAATATATTTTCCTATTAAATTGTTGAATTTTTATTATTGAATTATTGTTGAAATAAAAAAAATAACACTTTCCATTCTATTAGGATTTGTTGAATTATTATTCTTAAATTTTATTTAGGAATTTGAGTTTTATTTTAATTATTGAATTGTTGTTGACAAACTAAATAATATTTATAACTATATGAGTATAATTTGTATGCTAAATTATAAATTAATAAGGTAAATATATAAATCAAATATAATAATAATATTTTAAAAAAATAAAAAAATTGGGCCGGTTTGGCCCGGCAGCCCGAGATGGGCCAGGACGGGCTTGGAAATTGGCGGCCCGGCCCAGCCCAGTAAAAACTCAAAGCCTAGTGGGCCTGGGCCGGGCCGGCCCATTTGACAGCTCTAGGTGGAGATAATGGAGGAGAGAGTGTGCAGATTTAAATTAAAGTAGGAGAGAGAAGGTAGAGGAGGAAGAGAGAGAATCAAATGTAGTTGGTGTAAATGAAATGTATCATTTGTAAATTCAATTTGTAATTGATAGTGGAAGGGGAAAAAAGTTGAAATTGTGTAGTAGAGGACAATTATTTCTAATTTTTTTAAGTCTCACACTCTCACCACTAAATTTACCTGAATTTTCATTAAGTCTATATATATATATATATTTACGATTATTATATCAACATTAATTGTGTCCCACAAAGAACTGTGTAGTGAGATATGACTATCTACCAACTTTTGATTTTTTGTATCAACTTTTTCACTTTGTCAAAATCTTGTAAATTAGAGGGTGCCTTTATTCTTGGTCCCTTGATCCTTTGGAATTTGGACAAATCCCTTCTCTCACGTGACCACCCTTAACCATATACCTAAGCTAAGTACATATATTTTTTTCTTGAAAAGAAAGTACCCATATATTTTATCATATATGTCTACACATCACACATTTGTGATTTGTATGAACTTTCCCAAATTCCCACATTCTTTGGAGCAACAAAATCGAGTGTTATCATAATGTCATGCATGCTTGGTCTGGCACGTGACATACCATTCATTAATTATTCGTAATACTATATATACTTTCATAGTGTTTTTTATTTCATTTTTATGAGTTTTTTAATAACACTATTTACTTTTAAAGATGGAACTGTTGGTCAGTAAATATATGATTCTCTATGGAACATGCGCCAAAAACAAAAAGTCGTCTTAATTATCATTTTCTAAAAAGGGTTGATGATGATTTAATTTACTTGTTCATACAATATAGAAAAAAATAAATTATCAAATAGTACAAATAGTCCTTTAATTAATTTTAAGGCATTATTTTGTGGTAAAATATACTCCCTCTAGTGTCCAATTATTTGCACACTTGTCTTATTCGTCAGTTCGATTTTTTTTTTTTATCAGGCAAATAAAATTTTACTACCCAATAAAATCTTATTTGTCTGATAAAAAAAAAGAAAAAAATTCGAACTGACGAATAAGACAAGTTCGAAAATTATTTGCATACTAAAAAAATGAAACGTTGATTTATATATACACTCACATATCCATACGTCCAGTTTAATATGCAGAAAGTTCTTGGACAGAAGGATAAAAAATGTGCGTCAAGTAAATTTTTTAAAACACTGTAAAACAGTAGTTCTTGGAAGGTCAAAATAAATATTAATCACTACAATTTTATTTATTGCCATAAATAGTACAAATTATAAATATGCAAAATATTATATGAAAATAGTTCATAATAAACTTATCATGAAATAATTTTAAAATATCAAATATTTAATCAGGAGTATCAATAACTTCATAAGGAGTATCATTAATTTGAGTCAGTGATATTATATTGTAATTGTTGTAAATTTTCTTAATCCTAAATTAATGATACTCCTGGTCAAATATTCGATACATTAAAACAGTTTCATAATAAACTTATCGTGACATATTTTTACACAGGACCTACTCATATATATATATATATATATATATATATATATATATATTAAAGTTCTTCTGATCAAAATAAAATCTATATCTCTAATCATGATCTGACGTAAAATGTCTTCACTCTCAAAGTCTTTTGGTAGGATCAGAATCCAGTTCAGTACATATAATTAAAAAATCATGAAAGTTGACCATAAATAGTCGTGCATAAAACCTATATTTAGTAAAGATTGTGATATAATTACAAGTTGCAATCGACAAAATATAAGTTGTTAAAAATATGAAAATTACTGTTTTCTTCTGGGTAATAGTGTGGAATTCAATCCAAGGCATAAACATCCATTTTTTGTGCTTAAATTTGAAGTTTTGGCAATGCTAGTAAATTGGGAATTTTGTTCGTAATTGTTTTTTCATGGGAAGTTGAGCTTTTTTATATAATTTTTTATAATTAGTCCAAAGTCCAAATATAAGAAACTAATGTAATCACCAAATTTTGTCCACTGCTACATTTTTTCTACTCGTCCAAACTCATATCAGTACTCAACTTTCAAAATCCTGCAACCTGATTATCCAAAATTGATTTTTTCAGAATATTTGGCAAAACTTAAACTAAATTAAATAAGTATGTAATGTATATATATATATTTTATTTTTTGTAAGAAAAAGGTTTGCAATTCATTTCCAAACATATACTATTTGTATTCTACATTCATTTTGAATATTAGTATTATTTTACTAATAATATTGCTCGAAAATTAATTGCATCATGCACACCAATTGAATGATATTACTTGTATACAATAAAATTGATTCCCGCAAGTATTACACATTACAATTTACAATGATATAAGTTGGTAAAAAAACAAAAGGTACTTGCTCCATCCAATAAAACTGATTTTATTTGTTTTTGTACGAGTTTTAAGAAAATGTGTATATTGCATGTAAAAATAAAATAAATGTAAGTTGATAGTATAAAATATTATTTTTTAAGAAACAAATTCAATTTTATTGGACAATTCAAAATAAAAAGTAAGACCTAATTTATTGAAAGAAACAAGTATTAATTACATTTTGATTTTTTTTTTTTACATTGCATGTATATAGTTGGAACTCCGAGGTGTTTTGGCATGCATATATACCGTAAGTTTTTTTAGATCAATTTTAACTTGCAACTCAAAACGGTATTAATTATTTATGTTATATAGTATTACTATTAAATTAATACATTTTAATAAAACAATTAATATTATTTAAAAAAATAACACAAAATACAAACAAATTTTACTCTGTAACTAATTTACTATATAGGGGTATGTAACTACATATATATTTTATCAAATAATGAATGGACTGTATATTTAGAAGTGAAGATAAATAAGGTGTGGACAATATGTATAATTGAATTGTGGAAGTAATAAAAATTCCAGATTTTGTTCGAGAAATATCCAAATTGACTCGTAGTAAATTACTACATATATAGAAATGAATGAGATGTGGATTGTGGAGTAGTAATTTACATACTCGACAGAAGAAAAAATTAATAGTATAATCCAACCACTATTTAACTTGTTCTCTTGAAGTAAAAAACATCACATGGCTTTTACGTCTCTCGTTACCACAAAATTCCAATTTTTTTTGGAAAACCATTCGTAGATTCTTGAAAGTTGAACTCATATATAGTTTGGACAAATGGAAAAATAGTGGAGTGGGACAAATTTGGTGGTTACTTATAATTTATTATGTTTGGAGAACCATGGATTATATTAATTAAGGTTCATTATACCTTTTTAATGAGCACAATTATTGAGTAAGACAAAAATTCATTAATTGAATAAAAATAATGATTGCAACATAAGTAATATACATATCTATGTCATTTTATTTCGGGTGGTCTAACGTGATCGTCTCACTAATATTTTGTTATGTGACACGAGTTTATATTTATTTATTTTTAAACTATAAAATAAAGTTGATAAAGTATTATATAAAAATAGTTCATGATAAACTTATCATGAAACTATATTAAAGTATCGAATATTTGATCATAATTATCGACGATCTCATCAGAAGTATCATTAATTTGGGTCGGTGGTATTATATTGTAATTGTTGTAAATTTTCTTGAACCCAAATTAATGATATTTCTGGTGATACTTCTGATCGAATATTAATATTTTAAAATAGCTTCATGATAAGCTTATCATGAAACCATTTTCATATGAAAAATTTATTTAATAAAGTTTATTACGAAATCGAGTATAAAGGAAGAATTGCAATATTTAAGAAAAGTCAATAAAATAACACCGGAGCTCCTCAACATAACTTTAAAAATTTACATAGCTTCTTGATTGCTTCAACCACCATGAGTGATGAGACTACCATTCTTCCTGCCACAGGTTTGATATCATTAGACACATGATCATTTATGTTTTTTCAGAGTTTATATTTAAATCTAGTTACTCTTTTCTTTTCTTAATATTAATATTTGGTTAAATGTAATATGTCTCACAAAATAATAATATATTAAAGTATTCTCTCCGTCCAATTTTACTTGTTTTACTTTACATATTGATTTGTCCAATAAAATTGGTCATGTTTTCTAAAAAAAATAAAATATTTTACACTCTCAACTTATAATTCACTTTATTTTTGCACACAATACTAAACTAAAACCTTTAAAAACACAACTATCTAATATATTTAGACAAGGTATAGAGTGAAACTAGTTTATACATAAATCCACGAAGGGTATTAGTTGTTTTCACTGAAGAGTATTAGTTGTTTTCACTGAAGAGTATTACTGATATACACTAAAGAGTCTTAGTTGTTCGGTGAAAATGAACTAAGACTTTTCAGTGTAAACCAGTAATACTCTTCAGTAAAAATAACTAATACTCTTAAATAAAAACAATTAATACTCTTCGTTGATTCATATATAAACCAATTTCACTCTATGCATACTCATATATTTATATTGTCTCCGTTTCGTCTTGAATTATTAATTTTGTCAAAACGAACATTTCAATATAAATTAATTATTTGCATGTTTGACAAAATGTATCCTCGTAATATCTCTCTTTATCTTTTATTTTTATACCTTTTATCTCTCAATCTTTTATGTTTTATCACCAGGGGCAGATGCACAATAGAATAAGGGTATGCACTTGCAAACCTTTTCCTTTAACTAGTTGAGAACGATTGTCTAATCTTTGTTTACGATTTTTTTAATTCTTAAATATTATATACTACATATTTTTACGTTTTTAATTGTCTATATTTTGTTTATATAATATATTTAGTATTAATATAGTTAGTGCATATTTTGTTTCAATATCCTTATATGCCACTGTTTATCACATCTCAATACTCCACTCTACACTTAATACTATGTTATTTAAAATATGGGCAAAATGTAAATCCCCAATTTATGAAGGGACGGAAAAAATAATAGATAATTTCAATTTATGAAGGGACGGAAAAAATAATAGATAATTTTAAGTGATAGAGTGCACGATCAATTGCAAAACTTAGAAGATAAATGCATACGAATAAATTGTAGCTTTACACAATTATACTTTATCGGAATTAATCATATGTTCATTGTTGGGAACAAGCTTTTATGCATACTACTAATGTGGTGACGACAAATAAACAGTTAGTCTACTATTATTTTAATTGATTACTTAAATTTAATTATGTATTATTATCATTTTGTGGTGGACATATAGATTTGTGTGTATCGGTGGACACATGATCGATTCCAAATAATTTATAAATACCCCTAACAACTTTTATACATATATACACACGCTTACGTATGAATTAATGAAGCTTAATTAATGAAATGAGAACACCCAAACTATTGTAGTATTGAATAGTTTCACATGGAAGAGCATCAAAACAAGTCAAAATTCTAACTACTAAAGCTGCAGGGGAGATTATTTGGTAACATCACGTGGCCAAAAAAGTCTATGGTTGTATTTTTCTTTTAAATTAATGAACTAACAATCATAATTTGCTCCTACTTATTAGCAAAATACATCTAATCATTGACTAAGAATTTCATACTTATTTTGAGCAATTTTCAATGAAATTGTACTAATTAAAGTATTTTAATTTCTAACAACTTTGTTGTAAAAAAGTGAATTCACGCATTGTTTAGTTTAACATTAGTAGGGTGAGTTCAATAGAGTGTGCGGATTCGTTAATGTTTGTATAATTTAAATAATATTTTTAATTTATGATTTCTATATTTAAAAATGCTAATAAGATAAACATTAAAAACGAAATAGATAAAAATATGTACGGATGGGCCATTGTATATAAAAAAAATCTTGAAATAGATAAGCCCAATTAAGTATAAATTACATAAAAATTAGGTTTTGCCTGAAATCATTTCATGATAAAATGAAATTGTAAGTAAATTAAATTTGCACTCAATTAAAAGGCGACACGTGAAAATTACGTCTTAAATATCAATTATCATTATTATTTATTTATTGGGATTTATATATATTTAATTTCTAAATAAGTAAATTAATTAATTGATTGGTATAAATTATATTGGGTTTCTGGAGTCAAATCGGGCCTTTAAAGTCCAATAAGTTAAATTGGGCTTTTAAAGTTCAATAAATTAAATTATGTCTATAAAATCCAATAAATTAAATTGAGCCTCTAAAGTTTAATAAGTTAAATGAGTGGACAAGATCAAAATCTTTTCAAACCCATCGTATCTGACATGTAAACCTAAAATCCTGCATCTATAAATAGGGGTCTTCATTCATTCATTTTCCATACAACAGATGTTCTTCACTACTTTGGCGAGAAACGACGTTTGATCCAAGATCAAGGTGCGAAATCTCTTCGATCAACGTTTCTCAAAGGTCTTCATTAATGACATTCTTCATCACTAAACTCAAAGGAGTTCATCTACAAAGTCGCCAAATAATATTTAACCCGTAATAAGGTGTCGAACTCTCGAATTAACGTTATAAGTTTCTAAATCAAAGAACGAATAAGATCAAAATAAGGATTTCATCCGAAAAAATCAACGAAGTCAAAAGTTAAACAAAAGAGAAGAATCGGAGGAGCAAATTTAAAGTTTAGAACCCGCAAAAATTTCTCAGTTCGATCTTAAAGAAATTCGATAGTAAACACTTTCGTGTTTTTTATATTCAATTTCACGAAATCAGATGTTACAAAAACACGTGTTAGGTGCCGCATAACGTATTGATATTTTAAAAGACATGTGTGTTAGTTTATGAACCTTTCACACAAATTTTTACCCGAAATAAATATAATGAGCTCTCATGTAGGCTTGAAAAATATCTAGATATATAAAATTATACTCCTACATACCTCTTGAGGAAGACAACACACTATTCAATTCTCAACTACCAGAATCCATGATGGATAGACATATAGATATTCGACCAAGTATACTTTTAGATTTATTTGTATTTTATGTATATATTTTTAATAGTATTAATTATTTTATTAAATATATTAATTTTACAATAATACTATATAATATAAATAACTAATAAAATTTTGAATGGTACAATAGAACTAGTTCAACAGAATAGTACTCTATATGCTTTGTTGGTAAAATGTTAAGTATATTTAAATTATGGGGATATAATAAATTATGTTTGACATATATATTTTAAGTCAGTCATATAATTATAAACTGAATAGTTAAATACAAATCGAATCATAAATTACTATGGACCACTAACTATATGTCGATATGAGCTGGGCATGACTGGAACATACTGAAGGAAAATTAATTATCACTATTTATCATGCATGCAATATTATTGGAAATACTCCCTCCATCACTTATTATCAAATTTTTCATTTTATCCAAATCAATAATTAATTATCACTATTTATCATGGGTGCAATATTATTGGAAATACTCCCTCCATCACTTATTAACACAAATCAATATGTTTATTTATCAGAGATTAGAAATTTACTAATCTTGTTTGAAAATTTTAATAACAATCATGTGTTGGATTCCACTAGCTAGTGCTTCTGCTTATATTTATACACCCATTAACATTTGAGTGTTGTTACATAAAATAATTTTGTCGTGTAATTATTTCACATTATCACTTTACTAGTAAAATAATTAATGCATTTTAATAATTTTTTTAATAAATTATAAACAAACACGTTTAATTGATACAACTATTATTATTTAAAAATATACAAAATACAAGATAGCATTAGTTTACATATGATTTTGCTAGGATTTCTAACATTTGCATAAATAATAGTTACAATTTCTCTTAGCAATAAAATAACATAAACTATTTTGACATGATTTTAAAAGATGAAATTAATTAAAGTGTTGTTAATAATTAAACGAGTAAACCACAAAATTTGTATTTCTCAATAGATTCAAGAGTATGTATAGAGTGAAATTGGTTCATATATGAATTATTGAAGAATATTACCTGTCTTCACTAAATAATATTAGTTGTTTCCACTGAAGAATATTAGTGGTTATTATTATAGAGCGATAATTCCCAGCTGGACGAGATAGCCAAAAAAGACCCAATGACAAGATCGAGGCCCCAAGCTCGACCTCGTCAGGCTTAGGTCACGTCACCCATTTTCTCCCCTTAAAAAATCCTGATCATGTCGAGGGACTAGGTCCATACCGAGATTCATTGTCAAGAAAGCATTCATGACAAAGTCTCGTCAAGAACGGGACCTCGGCGTCCCATAGAAGGGGCTGACTACAAGTGAACAACGCGACCAACGTCCATCCATCTCGGAAGAGAAGACGACGAGGAGGCCACGCATTCAATCTTATTCGCTAAGACCTGTGTCAGACGTCTCATCATGAATAGTAAATCGACACCAAACTCAGTCAGCAGGCCATACTTAGAATACTAAATCACACGATTTGAGGGAGATGTACACATTATTTTCACTTGTCATCCTTGTACTGATCCGAGTCTACCAACTTAAAGGGACTCGGCCAAGCCTTGAAACTAGGGCCGACCCAAACATTAAATGATTGGGTTGCCCGGGTAGATCCAAGGCAGTCAGAGAGCATACACTTGGACTATAAATAGAGCAATCTTGACATTTAATAAATGATCACCAACTTTAAATCCATGTCTACACTAGAACTTGACAAATCTCTTTGCATTTATTGCTTTGTGTTCTTCATTTATTATTCCATTCCCCATAGCAATAAATGTCTTATTCCTATATAATTTATTAGTTGTTAGTCATTCAAGGCCACATCCAAACGTTAATCTAAATATAAGTTGGGTAACAACAATTATTACTGAAGAGTTTTAATTTATTTTTATTAAACAACTAATACTCTTCAGTGAAAACAACTAATACTTTTAATGAAAACCACTAATACCCTTCGATGTTTTATATATGAATCATTTTCACTCTATACTTTGTCTATACTCAATACCCTTTATAAGGAGAATGACCTAAACATACTAATATGAAATGTGGGAAAATAATGTATGAAATACTTGCTCATGATGCTATCACAATTCATCAATTAATCTATCCAGTAGTATTAAAAAGTGAAAGAATTATATGCATTAAATGTTTGAAATTGTAAAAATATGTTGAATAAATTCATTTATTTTAATTCTCTGTCACTCCTTATTCATGGGGAGGATACTCAAACTCTCGCTTTTCAAGAGGAGACATAATGACTCTGGTACCATAAAATAGTTATATCTTATATAAACGTTCAATCTTATAATAAAAATGTGAACTTAATACATTTATTTTAATTCCCTAATAGAAAGTTCGAAGAGGTACAATACTTAAAAAAATTATGGTGTAGAACTTGCCATTGAAAATTAATTTACTAAACTTGTTTCATTTACATTATTACTCTCATAAATAATAATTTTCAACTTAGTATTTAAATCATACTTTCTTTTCCATGAAAAAATATTATAATTTCCTTTAAAACATGATTGAGCATGTGAGTTGGGTTGAGCCCATAAATTCAAGAATAGGCTTCCTCATTTTTATAAGTATGTATAGAGTGAAATCGGTTCATATATGAATCATTAAATAGTATTAGTCGTTTTCAATAAAAAGTATTAGTTATTTTAATTGAAGAGTATTAATTGTTTTCACTGAAAAATCTTAGTTTATTTTCTAATGAACAACTAATACATTTCAGAGAACACAACTAATATCCTTTAGTGAATACAACTAATATAGTGAAAACAACTAATACTCTTTAAAGATTCATATATGAACCATTTTCACTCTATACTTTGTCTATAAAATAGGGTTGTATTGGAGCTTCATGAATACATGTGTTAGTAATATAATAAAACATCTGTTAATAATATAATAAATTTGTCTCATATTCTACTTTCTCAATTATTAATAAATGTCATTTTGTTTCAAATTATTTTTCTTTTATTTTTTTCCGATTTACTACACCAAAAAATCTAGATGATATTTTTAGTTAAGATTTTTTTTAAATTATTAATCCCTCACATCTTTGTAAATAGATATAAAAATATTTATTAAAGAACATAGGAGAGGGAGTACCATTTGTTTTTGTGGGTTCAAACAATATCTTACATCGAAATAAATAGGAGAATCATAAAATTTATAAGGATGAATTTGTATGAAATCTTTTTGGAGGAAACTCAGAAAATAAATCATACTATTAACTTTGTGTTAACTACATTTTTGATCAACTTTGTGTGATGGGTTCAAGTCATCCCTAACGGTTTTTATTTATGCAACAATTTCATATAAACTTTTGTCATTTTAATGAAGAATAATTGGCATAGTTATCTTTAGATTGTTTATCCAATAAATTGTAGTATTTCCTTTATTTGATTTTGCTAATTTTCGCGACGATTCTTGCACTTGGATTTTAGAATATTCAATTTAGTGGACTTTATTTTGATCTTTAAAAAAAAATGTGAACTTGAATATCACTCCATTAATATTATACGTATTCACTATTATTATTTAAAAAATAAAATAATTTTTTTTTAAAAATATTAGTGCATATTGATATACATAGTAATGAACCGACGATACTGTCAAGTGTTGGTAGCTCAAGTGGTTGAGGCCACCACCTAAGACCCAGAGGTCTTGGGTTCGAGACACGGAGAGGGAATTTATTTCCCTCTTGTGGTGGGGTGGTTGTTCCCCTATTGTGGTGGGGTGGTGTTCCCCTCTTGTGGTGGTTGCGGTTCCGGCTGCAGTGCGGTTGTGGTTCGGAGTTGCGGGTTCGGGTGGTCCCCCTCTTGTGGTGATTGCGGTTCCGGTCTACAGCGAGATGAAAAGATGTTGCCATGTACCCGGTGGTCGAAGGAACTATTGTAATTGATTATGTTAGGAAACTATTGTAATTGATTACCTTTAAAAAAAAAAAAATGAACCGACGATACTTGAAAAAATGGAATTCATTCAATTTTTTGTCATATTTTTTTTAGAGTAACTCTCTTATGCATTTGGTGTATAGTGCCGCCACTCAACAGTTTACTCTATTTACACTGAAAATGTCGTTTCAAATACACTGAAAAGTGTGGTTGGATTACACTGAAAAGTTTTCGGTGTAATCCAACTACACTTTTCAATGTAATTGAAACAAAATTTTCAGTATAAACATGAACAACTGTTGAGTGAGTGCACCGTGCACTTGGTGCATACCAGAGTTTTCGTTTTTTTTAATATAAATCCAATTTGTGATAGTTTAGAGGATTCAGATTGGAACTTGGTTTAATATTATTTATTATTACAAATACAATAATTTAAATTTTCTTACATCCGTCCGGTCAAAACCCCGTCAAAATGAATCCAGCGTATCGCACTAGTTCACCACTTTCAGTTTTTGTTTTCTTTTTCCTTTTTTCCTGGGAAAAAATTGCGAATTTCCAATTTATATTCTTCCTTTTTCACGCCTCTACAGAAAGAAAAGTTACAGTAAATGTTTCTCAGAAACTGTGTACACTGATGCATCCCCATCCACCGCAACGGCTACATTTAATGGTTTCAATTCTTTGATTAGACCATACAATCATTTCCATTTATTTCTCCTATTTTTCGAGTTTATTTTCCCGGATTTATGTTTTCCGACTTTCCAGTTGCCCAAATAAATGAATTACAACAACGACAAGTGAGTGAATCTCAACTCCGTTTCTCGCGTTAGATCAGTATATGGCTTTGTGTTTTGCATTTTTTGTCGATTTTTTTTGTTTGTTTTATTATTTAGATGCTATCCAATGATTTGATCCAACGGTGAGGATCTTTTATTTCTGGGTTCTGATTGTTTGTTAGACTTTGCGTGAATGGTGTTCGATCGATTGTCTCTGAGGATTTGCTGTATTCTTAATTTTGTATATGCATTTCCACATCTTAGTTAATCTGCTGCATTTTTGGCTATTTCACTACATCTTAGTTAATTTTTGTGGGTTTATGTGATTTATGAATTTTTATATACTAAATCAAGTGAAATTTGCTAACAGTGAGATGTGGGATTGGCAACAAGGCCAAGAATGTGATGTTGAAGGTAATGCCAACATAGGTGAGTCAATTTTGCTCTGTTTTTTAATCTATTTATCATAATGTTTCTTTGAGAAACTGTTTGTCTACTATTATTAGATGAAAATGATGCTAATAAGACATTAATGTTTGCTATATTGTGTTACTCTTTTTGGGCAGTAGTATCGGAGTCTCTATTGGGCGAAAATTCCGAACATCTGTCTAGTTCGTTTGATGATACGACTACGCCACTCAAAGCTTGTGGTGATATAGCTTACCATGTAACCAGCAATGGTGGGATGTTGCTTCTCTTACATTTGCTATTGTTCATCCCGTCTTTATAATGACATTACTTTTATTGTGGTAGCAAAAATGTGGAACCAAATTGCCGTTATCGTTTCAATATGGTAGCATAAATTTAGCACTATAATGCTTATTATGTTCTTGAAGAAGTGATTCACAATGCACCTACGAATCACTTTCCGGTAATGCATTGTCCACACATTCTTGGTTTAAGTGTTGATGTTTTGTCTGGACCTAAAATGCTGCATATGTATGGGGGTGGGGATGGGATGGGGTGTAGTTCATGCACTATGTTGCTTAAATGCATTCTAAATGAATTGCAGAAGTTATGGAGAAGGAGTATGAGCAGCAAAGAGAGCATTCTGCTCAAGTAAAAAGGCGTCGAATGCTACAGTTTGAGTCGGAAGACCTCGATTCATCTCTGCTCAGTGATGAGATGTTTCTAAGATCTGAGGTGATTCCTCCTCTTGCTCTTCTTTGCGAATTGGTTTATACTCCACCTTCCAAAATGCTTTATAAGAAATATAAGCCAACCCATATCTAATCATTGTATCATGTTCATTTAGCATGCTTCACTTGTAGCTTTGCACCCCTTTTGGCAAAGATGATATTGAAGTTAATTATGAATCTATGATACTTTAGTTAAACCTCATACAAAAAAAAAAAAACTTCAAGCTTCAACTGTTTGCACTGTTCATTAGCATGCTTCTCTTTTAGCTTTGGGGCATCCTATTTGGTCAAAGATGATATATGAAGTAAATTATGATACTTAAATCGAATGACTGTATGTTATGCTTATTAAGTCAGAGTTAAAGCTTTAGAGCCTGTCTGAGCAGATTTTGATCTATAAAGAGTTATTTGTGTAGCATATTAGCATTTAAAATGTCTCTAGATAGTCACTAATTTTGTCGTTTGATGTATAGGAGACGAAGGATTCACTTGAAGACGTAATTTCTGATATGTCAGAGTGGGTTGCTGGATTTTCAGGTTATTCTCGTTGCAAATTTCTCATCTCAAGATTGATGTACGATATCGAGTAATATTATTTCTAATATTTGCAGAAGGCCCATCGGGATCGAGTAGTGAGTATTTGGACCCATCATCTGAAGGGTGGATTGCAGATTGCTTCAATGATTCTGAAATGCTCAGTACTGAAGATATGTACGTGTACTTCGATTTCGTTGCTTCCATTTCGCCAATATAAATAATATATCTAACTAGCTTTCCCCACAAACAGTAGTGGTGCACCCGGAGCATCCAACGTTCAAGTTGAGATTACAGGTGGCACAGAAAAATGTCTCGTTGATTATAATTGTACTGTTTCCGTGCTTTTTTTCTAAAATGGATTTCGTGGTATTTTGCAGAGCTTTGTAATACCCCTCCTGAATACGATCCCAATGCCGTTCAAAAGCTTCCTGTTCATACTCCTGGAAATATGCGTATTCTAAAAGGTATTCTCTGCTTTCCAATTTAACTGTCGTTTTAGAGAAAATGAATTGTTCCAAAATATCCGTTGCTTCTGGTTTTCTAAGATAAATTAGATGATTTTTCCATCTTTGCCCCTTTCGTAATTTTTGTGATGAATGACCATGAATAATTCATCGATGATCGTTAAAAGGGTATATTAGTCATTTTGCACAAATAATTATAGGTATTAAATAGGTATATTAGTCATGATCGCAAAAGGGGTATATCTGTCACTTGTGGTTTTCCAAGATAAATTAAATAGTTTCCCAACTTTGCCCCTTTTTCGTAATTTTTGTGATGAATGACCATAAAAAAATCATTGATGATATGTAAAATGGTGTATCAGTCATTTTGTACAAATAGTTATAGGTATTAAATGACTTTCTTAATCTAATATATTTTTCTTTACCTCTCTTCTACAAAATCAGGTAGAAAGTCGTTCATGCGTACGCCTCCCAAACTAGCCTCGTCTGTCGTCTATCCATTCACATTCATTAAACCGTGTGGTGTGCACGGAGACGTGACTTTGAAGGACATAAACCAACGGATACACAACCCTCCAAAATCGAAGCAAAACGAGCAGGAGGACCCTTGCGTTCCTTACCCCACGTCAGCATTTTCCGGGAAGCCCGTTGTGGGAAAAACTAAGATTCGCACTGAAGGCGGAGAAGGCAGCATTACGATTCTTCGTACCAAAGGGTAAGATGCTCGTCGTGTTTTCTTTGTTCGAGGTGTGATTTCTTTTAATTAATTCAAGAAAGAAGCTGCATTAGAAGAAGTTAATAACTTTATTAGTACTATTAATATCGTTCTTAGTGTTTGTCAATATGTTGTACTCCTTGATGTCTTTTTATATTTAGCAGTAATTAAGGATCTTATGCTCTAGTTCATCTGATCTTCAAAACTACTCAAACATTTTTTGTCATCTAAGTGATATTTTGTCATTGTAGATTATTATGCCTAGTGATAGGGCCTGCTGTATCTGGACTAATTTATTAAATGCAAAATCTAGGGTGGAATACCATTACGTGTATTAACTGATATCATTACATGCATTCATTGACGATATTAATGAATGCATTTATTACATGCATTCATTGATGATATCAGTGAATGCATGTAATGATATTTGTTTCATCGTATGAATAAGTTTCAAAGAAGACCTTCTCTTTATTAAATTGCACAAAAGTATTACTTTTGCATGTTTTTGTAATACTTGACATTTGAGTATTATTAAAAACTTGCAAAAGTATTATATCTCACGTGATGAAGTGGATTGGTTCAAGTGATTAGAGTTCGACTACATCAAGTGCAGTGGTCCGGGTCGAGTGAGCCACTCACAAACCTCCACGTGTTAGAGTCAGCCACTCACAACCCTCCACGTATTGAGTCAGCCATGTATATATTTATTTGTTTCAAAACTGCAATTTTAAATGAGTTTAATTAGTATGGAGTTTTTTTTTTTTTAACAACTAGTTTAGAGATTCCAAAGTATAGGACGGAGCTAGTATTAAATTACAAAAGAATTTGTATAAGACAATTTCATGATATTTTTGCATGATAAACTACACAGATTTCTACGAGACAGTTTCATAATGTTTTCGCATGTTTATAAGTATTACTAAAACATATAAAGGCTCATGCATGAAACCGTTTCATATAAAACTTGCTCATTAAATTGGACACTACAGTTTTGCGAGTCACGCACTCTCATATGCATTAGGTGCACGGTGCACACACTCAAAAGTTGAAATTGTTTATATTGAAAAGTATGGTTAGATTACATTAATTTTCAGTGTAAATTTTTCAGTGTAATCTAACCATACTTTTCAGTATAATTAAATCACACTTTTTAATGTAAATAGTTTAAACTGGTGAGTGAGTGCACCATGCACCAAGTGCACAAGAGAGTTAGGTGTGTGTCGACTACATTAGGTGCAGTGCACCTGTATCGAGTCGTCCACTCAAAAACATCCACGTGTCGAATCAGCCCCATATACATTTTAAAATGAGTTTAACTAGTTCAAAGATTCCAAATCATGGGCCGGTGTGAAATGTATCTTAATGGGTTAGGTTTGGTGGTGTCGCCTTTTGTCAACTCTCCATTGGACTTACATCGCAAGGCGCCTAGTAATGTAAGTACAAGGCATTGGTTTTTTTGTAGAATTTATTCCACTTTGTATTCTTTTACATTGGAAGTATATGGTTTTCTTTTCTTTTTTGTAAAATGAGTAATTAAATAAGGTTTGAAAATTGAGAGGTGTCGAAAAAAAACACAATATAAGAAAAAAAAAAAAGGATTTTTTTGGGAATTTTGTCAAAGTTTAATTGATAAATATGTGAATCCAAATTGATTGAACCAAGCATGCGCTAAGGGAATGACAACATTTGCAATTTGAAGAGCCTTACCATCACAAATATAAGATGCCTTCTAAATTTAATTTTCTATTGGTATTTGTGTGTATTATTAACAATGTTAATTATTTTATTAAAATATATCAATTTGATAATAATACATAAAATAATTAATACCACGTTGAATTGTAGATAAAACTAGTTTATAAAAACTTACTCTAATATTTGTAATATTAAAGTCTGAGTTTGACAAATCATAACATATACGTCAACAATGCTATCAAAAGAAAATTTTGCATGCTAATTCTATTAATGTTGCAACACTTTTATTTGATTTGAAAGGTGAAAACTGCATTTCGAATTCCAAAATCTAAATATTGTTCTACTTTGAGTTTTAATATTGAGCTTTTGCATTTTTCCTTTTAAATACCTATAAATTTATTACACAATTAACCAATCATTACAACCACCCCTCCCACAATAATATAATAATAATATAGTATCATTTACTTTTGCACCCAAAGTTAAATCTACCTTACTTAAATTTCAAAACAAATACACACTTAATTTTAAAATTCACTAAATTTTAAAATCTATCAAATCCCAAATCAACTATCCCCATAACTAAATTCATATTTACTTGCTACTCTTAGTTTGATCATGGCTAGCTAGATTGTATTTACTTTATTATTAAATGCAAAAATATATCAACTAATATATTTATTCATACTAGTAATATAATATTGGTGTGAATAAGCGTAAAACTTCAAAGCCACTCATACACAAGGGCCTGCAGTCGTCGGGCTTACCTAACATTCATTCATGAATAGAAAAGTGATTTTTTATTTTTTTTAATTGTGGACTTAATACAACTTGCAAGTTGCAACTATGTGCATCATTTCCATTAATGAGATATATATCTCAAAATCTTGACTTGCTATTCAACTATGAGTTGTAGTTTAATTGAATTTTTGGCCTCCCTAGGATTGAATGCTCGTAAGAAAATTTAAAATAATACTCACTTCATACACTTAACTTATTTCTTCTGTTCCAAAATTATTATCACATTAAAAAAATATTAATTTGTTTACACACTCACAATAATATAATACTAATGTCCAAATAATTTTCACAGTTAACTTTTATGAGACTTTAGTATAAAGGTTGATTTGTAGTATTTAAAATTTTAAATGGACAAAATAATTTTTGATGATGATATATTGTTCAATTTAAGTGAACAAAACAAAAGAAATTTATGTATTGTTTTATATAATTTACTAGTAAAATGAGATGCAATTTAGAGACCTTTGTAAGAGGATGAACAATGCACTGTAAAAACTAATTTGAAATAGAAAAAAATATATATATGTTTATCCATATATCATTATTTAAATATATTTTTCTTAAAAAATGTGTTGCAAATAATTCTGAAACGAAGGAAATAAAAATTAATTTATTCTTAGAAGTAAGTAGAACGTTTTCTTTGGATATTGAAAGATACTTACGGCTTTTCTAGAATATAGTGAATCTGTGATGGTAAAACCAAATCAAGTCC
Organism: Ballota nigra; assembly: GCA_947034835.1. Lineage (NCBI taxonomy): Eukaryota > Viridiplantae > Streptophyta > Magnoliopsida > Lamiales > Lamiaceae > Ballota > Ballota nigra. Next base: position 77,797,529 of record OX344729.1, on the reverse strand, counting down.
GTCATTCTTTATTTGTTAGATGGAAATTTACGTTAAATAGTCCACATATACAAGACGGCTTTCATCACATATATAATTAAAAAAATAAAAGTATTATGTGAATAATATTGTTAAAACCATGGTGTATGCATGCATGAAGACACACAATTATCACAGATGAACTCCATATGCGAAAGAAGAAAACGGTTGAATTGAAAATATTGATCTTGTATTATTGTATCAAGAATGGAATGAAGTTGGATACACAGCATATATACTATGCTTTATGATCTAGAACCATCTAATGGTTGTTACAACTACCACAAGCATCCGTAACCGATCTAGCTGCATATTTCTGTGCATGGTGGTGCCGTGTGCATGGTGAGTTAGTTGTAACTAACTCACTTGCATGTGTATGTTCACGTGTGTGTATGTGAACTCAACATCCCCCCCTCAAGATGAAACTATCGATGAAGGGAGTAGTTTCATCTTGGAACGAAAGCTACAGAAGGCAGGTCCATTGAGTGCCTTGGTAAATACATCGGCGAGTTGAAGATGTGAAGGCACGTGATGCAAGCTAATAAGACCATCCTTGTACAGATCTCGGACAATATGACAATCAATGTCAATGTGCTTCGTGCGTTCGTGAAACACCGGATTCTCGACAATATGTGTTGCCGATTTGTTGTCGCACCATAGCTGAAGAGGCAAGGTGAGATGAAGAAGAAAATCACGAGCAACGAAGGAAATCCATTGAAGTTCAAGTGAGGTAGTGGCAAGTGCTCTATATTCGGCTTCAGCGGAAGATCTAGATACAGTGTTTTGTTTCTTTGTTTTCCATGATATCAAGGAGGAACCAAGGTAAATGCAATATCCTGTTAAAGAACGTCTACTGTCCAAGCAAGAACCCCAGTCCGCGTCGCTATAAGCATGAAGAGTGAGTGTTGAGCTAGAGGAATAGAACAATTTGAAGTCTTTAGTACCATGTAGATAACGGATCAAGTGGAGAGCTGCATCCCAATGAGCAGTCCTTGGTGAATTCACAAATTGACTGAGCTGCTGTACCGAGTATGTGATATCTGGCCTGGTAAAGTTTAGGTATAAGAGGCGCCCAACCATTCGCCTATATTTTTCTGGATCCTGGAGGAGTGCCCCTTGTGATGAGGATAAGTGAAGGCCCGGTTGAAAAGGTAGGGGTGATGGTTTGCAACTGTCCATACCAGAATCTGAAACAAGATCTTGAATATACTTGTGCTGGGATAAGAATGTCCCTTCATCACTTCGAGCAATCTCTACACCAAGAAAGTATTTTGCAAAGCCAAGGTCTTTTATTGTGAAAACCGAATGGAGATGCCTCTTCAGTAAGTCAATCTCCTCCATAGATGAACCTGTAAGTAGGACATCATCTACATAAACTAGTAAAGCCAAATAATGAGAGTCAGTATGAAGAGTGAAGAGGCAATGATCATAGACAGATTGTTTGAAACCGTAGGCAACAAGGGTCCTGGAGAATTCAGTATTCCATTCCCTAGATGCTTGTTTCAGTCCATACAAACTTTTCTTGAGTTTGCAAACCTGACCAGGGAGAGCTTTTCTGTAACCAGGTGGTGGCTCCATGTATACCTCGTCATTCAAAAAACCATGTAAAAAGGCATTATTTATGTCCAATTGGCAGAGAGGCCACCTCTTTGCAGTAGCAAAGGCAATCAAGAATCTGATTGTAACTGTTTTGGCAACAGGTGAGAAGCTGTCCTCATAATCAATACCATGAACTTGGTGATATCCCTTAGCCACTAACCTGGCTTTATGCCTATCAATAGTTCCATCAGGCTTTAACTTCAGCTTGTAAACCCATTTACAACCAATGGGGGTTTTGTGAGATGGACATTCCATTAGATCCCAAGTATCATTTGTGTCAAGGGCTCTCAATTCATCATCCATTGCCCTTTCCCAGTCAGGATTTCCCAGGGCCTGATGATAGGTATTAGGCTCTTTGAATTGGTGCACATTAGCTAGAAAACACAGATACTCAGAGGATAAAGGTAGATCAATAGGGCAAAGAAAATCAGGAGACAAATGAGGTAGAGGAGTAGGATTACCTGGAGTGAGCACCTTGGAACCTGGATTCTGCTGGGAGTCTGTACAAGATGAAGCAAAATCTTTCAACCATGTGGGAGGTGAAATGGTTCTTGTCTTAGTGGTTTTGTTTGGAATATCAGTAGAAACAGAAGATGGATCAACAGGAATAGGTAAGTGCAAAGGAGAGGTGTCTGGAATGGGAGATAGAGTACTGAGTTGATCAAAAGGTGTATTGGTTTGATCATGAAATGGAAAAATGTGTTCAAAGAAGCACACATCTCTGGATGTGAAGATGGAATGATCAGAAAGACTGTATAACTTGTAACCTTTCTGGCCAGGTTCATAGCCAAGAAAGATAGATTTGATTGTTCTTGATGCAAACTTGGACTTAGAAGGAAATGTATCAGCAGCAAGAGCAAGGCAACCAAAAGTCCTTAGGGTATCATAGACTGGAGGCTTGTTATAAAGGATGGAGAATGGTGTTGACCAGTTAAGTAGAGGTGTAGGTAGTTTGTTTATGATGTGAGCAGCATGTAGTATAGAATATGGCCAGAAATTCAGTGGCATTTTTGATTCAAACATAAGGGCTCGGGCAACATTTAGTATCTGTCTGTGTTTTCTCTCTACTACCCCATTTTGCTGGGGAGTATATACACAGGATCTTTGATGAATCATGCCCAGGTCTTGAAAGATAGCCTGACATTCATTGCTTAGAAATTCTGACCCATTGTCAGTTTGGATGGCTTTTGGTTTCACACCAAATTGAGTCTGTATCATTGACAGAAATTGTTTAATCACTGGTATGGATTTTGATTTATGTGTTAGGAGGAAAAGCCAAGTGGCTCTTGAGTAATCATCCACTATGGTTAGAAAATAAGGTGTGTTGGTTAGACAAGGGTGATTATAAGGGCCCCATAAGTCTGCATGGATGAGATCAAAGATATGTTTTGTATGAGTTGTATGGGTTGGAAAGGAACTTCTGGTTTGCTTTGCCTCTTGACACACAATACATGGTAAAAAAATATCAAACGAATTAGCTTTATTTGAAGAAGATATTGCATCAATATGTTTCAATACATCTATAGAAGCATGTCCTAACCTTCTATGCCACAAATCAATTGAGACAGAAACAGAAGCAGCAATAGAATGAGGAGTACATGATTGAAAATTAGAAGGATGGGATTGAAAGATGTACAGCCTTCCAAGCAATTTCCCAGTAGCCAAAGCAACATCACTCCTGGGGTCCTGAAGTGTACAAGATGTGCCAGTGAAAACACAATTAAGGTTAGTATTTGCAAGAAGATATGGTACAGAAAGTAAATTGTATTTGAAGCTTGGTATGTAAAGCACATCTTTAATGGTTAATGTCTGGGTTAGGGTAATGTTTCCAGATTGGAAAACAAGTTGTTTGCTTCCATCTGGAAGCAGGACTGATACTGGTATGTTAAGGTTGTACAAAGGTTGATTGAAAAGGTTTTTATCAAAGCTCATATGTCTGCTAGCTCCTGTGTCAAAGATCCAGGAGCCCTTTACCATATCATCAGAAGCAGTGAGACCAGAAATAGGAGTAGTAATGGATGTACCTGCATACTCCACAAAGTGTGCATAACCTGCCTCATTTCCTTGGGTTTTACTGAGATATCTTGCCACCTCCTGTTGTATGATTGCAGCTATATCAGGTGACTGATCTTGAGAAGAAATTTGAGAGGAAACTTGTGCTTCAACACTGCAGTGTGCTATGGCCTTTCTGCCACCATCCTTAGCCTTTCCACTATCATCCTTTCTTTGAAACCAGTCAGGGTACCCATGTAACTTGAAACAAGTAGTCACATCATGCCTTTTCCTTCCACAATGAGAGCAAACCAGAGAGTCCTTTTCTTCCTTTGTCATATAGTCTGTCCTTCTTCTGTCAAATCTGTAGGATTCTTGTGACTTTGCCTTGGAATACATAGCAGATTCTGGCATCTTAGCCTTGGAGCACATAGCAGATTGTACAACAGGTTTTTCTCCTTCAAAACCATGGTGAACTTCTCTCTGTTGTTCCACCCTTGAGATGATTGAATATGCCTTGTTCAATGATGGCAAAGGGTCCATCATCATAACCTGATTAACTGTGTGTTCAAAACTTTCATTCAACCCCATGAGAAACTGAGTAAGTCTCAGCCTAGTGTTCTTTGTATGCAGCTGTTCATCAACATCACATGTGCATTGTCCACATGTGCATCCAATTATCTGATCAAAATCATCCATCTCATCCCAAATTTCCTTCAATCGGCCATAAAACATTGAAACTGATTCATGTCCTTGCTTTAATGTGTTAATTCTCCTTTGCAATTGAAAAAATTTTGTGCCATTGGCAGAGCTAAACCGCTCACATATGTCTTCCCATAGAGTTCGTGCAGATTTAGCAGAAACAAAAGTGTTATACAGCTCTTTACTAATTGAACTCAGCAACCAACCAACTACAAGATAATCTACCTTCTTCCATAGTGCATACTCAGGTGAGCTACGATTTGGTGCTACTATTGTACCATCAATGAAACCTAATTTCGACTTAGCTCCCAAGGCAATAAGCATAGATTTCTGCCATGATACAAAGTTCAGGCCAGTTAAAGGTTGTGAAACAAGAACCAAACCTGGATGTTCAGATCCATGGACCACAAATGCAGGAGGTATCTGCCTATTTGCTTCGAGTTCCTCATTTCTCTCGTCGTTATCGGCGAGATTTTGCCAAACATTAGGCGGAGCCGTTGCCGGATTATTCCGCCCTCTTGCCATGGTTAATCAGAGCTCTGATACCATGTTAAAACCATGGTGTATGCATGCATGAAGACACACAATTATCACAGATGAACTCCATATGCGAAAGAAGAAAACGGTTGAATTGAAAATATTGATCTTGTATTATTGTATCAAGAATGGAATGAAGTTGGATACACAGCATATATACTATGCTTTATGATCTAGAACCATCTAATGGTTGTTACAACTACCACAAGCATCCGTAACCGATCTAGCTGCATATTTCTGTGCATGGTGGTGCCGTGTGCATGGTGAGTTAGTTGTAACTAACTCACTTGCATGTGTATGTTCACGTGTGTGTATGTGAACTCAACAAATATTCATAGTGAAATTTGATTAGAGGGTAATAGTGAATAGTACTAAAAGTATCAGTGAATTTCACTAAAATATATCTGTTCTGTAAAGGTATTAATCATTTTTACTAAAAGTATTAGTCGTTTCAATATAAAGTATTAAATTATTGTCTACGATAATAGTTATTGTGCATATCATTCACATAATACTCGGTCATAATTTATATAGTCTATGATTCTTATAACTTACTCAAGTTATATTTTCTAATAATATAAAATGTACATATTAATGTGGGAGTAGGTATAGAGTGAAATTGATTCATATATAAATCATTGAAGGGTATTAGTTGCTTTCACTAAACAATATTAGTTATTTTTACTGAAAAGTATTAGTTATTTTCACTTAAGAGTCTTAGTTTATTTTTACTGAACAACTAATACTTTTCAGTGTAATTAAGTAATATTCTTCAGTGAAAGCAACTAATATTTTTTAGTAAAAACAACTAATACTTTTTAATAATACATATATGAACCAGTTTCATTCTATACTTTGTCTCAATGTGGAGCAACAAATCATATATGAGATCTTCCCCTATGATACTCTCTCTATTTGTTATTATCAAAAGTCAAAAGCCAATTTATAAAATTATATTAGTTGACACTGGAATTAAATAACACTACCTGCAGCTATAAAATCATGTTAGGTGATTAGCCTAACATAGTTAAATTTGGCAGAAATTGATTTTAAAGTCTTAAATTGAGACGAATATTGAATATACCAATTTAGTAAAAAAAAAAAAAAAAAAGAGTGATGACTTTTAGATAATTTATTTAATCAATCATGATTTGAGTAATAAATACCTACAAATTTGACTAGAATTAGCTATCACGTGTATAATGTATTGTCATGGAAAGCACCGACTTGATTTTGACAATTTTTTTTTATTATGAAAACCAAAATTGCAGAAACAATTTGATTTTGACTATCTTAAGAATATTTAATAAAAAAAAATAACAAACTATGATAAAATTATTAATTTCGTTATAGTGAAGGTCTCCATCCTTTTTACTTTTCAGAAGCAATGAAATTATGAAGTTATAATTAGAATTTTAAGATGTATAACTCCATAACCATACTCCAAAGGAGTAGTTCTTTTTTTTTTTTTTTAATGTTTCCAACTTAAGAAAATTGCAACTAATTAAATATTCCAAAGTTGTTTCTATATTGCAAAATTCAATTGCTACATTCATTTATTTTTAGGAAAACAACAATATTTTTTAATATTATATCATTCGTATACTTCTAATCAAAATTATTTATTTTATCAATTTATTACTTTAAATATTAATAAATAATTTTTTTCTTAAAATTCGTACAAATAATAATGTAGAAAATAATTATACGACGAAGGGAGTAATCCGTGAATTACACCCTAAAAACGCCATGTATGGCATGTGACATGATATCTAGGAAGCAAGGAATTACATGTGATGAATTAAAAAAAAAAAAGGGATTTTTTTATTTTAATCATGAAAGTTATACTTATTTCTATTTTACAAGTTCTATCGATTTTCATAAATTAAAAATAGTTCTTTAATTTTTAATATCTTGATTTAGCAATTAGTTGTATAAGGTGAATTTGATGCTAACGTGACAAAATTTGATTTGTTCATGTGATAGAGTCCTATTGATTAGGGGTGGAAATAGGCTTATCGTTGGATGGTCTGGACCTACTATTTAATCTTTGGGCCTAAGCCTGACTTGTTAACTGTCATAGATTTTTTTCAGAGCCTTGGTCTGACCTTTTTAATAAATAGGCCTAGCCTGAAAGTCTTTTAGGGGTCTTTTTAATCATGTTTAAAAAATTATATTCAATAATTATATTATTATTAAATCATAACAATTAACTCTTTAAATATTAAAATGAAGAATAAAAGTAATTTACCAAAGGATTATCAAATAATAGCATAATAACAAATTTAAATAATATTTAATTTATATTTAGCAATATTCTTACACATATATATATTAAATATTTATTATATTATATATATATATATATATTATATAGTTAAATAGGCCGTCCTGTTGGATTTAAAAGACTTACATAAAAACTCGGCCTATTTAAATAAATAGGCTTTTAAAAAAGCCTAAACCTGACTTGTTTATTAAACGAGCCGAATTGAGCTGAACTTTAGGTAGATCGAGCCGTAGGACCCTGTCGGGTAGCCTGGCCTATTCCCACCCCTACTATTGATCAACATAATGTTTTACATACTATAACCAGTTACCAAACAAAAGTTTCAAATTCTAAAAGTTACATGACTATTTTCAATTCGTGAAAATTAATAAGGTTCAAAATAAATGGAATAAGTGAGTGGGAGTTAGTTTAAATGTGAACCATGTTGGCATTTTGTATATACTTTTTTAAAAGTATTAATTATTTTATTAAAATATATTAATTTGACAGTAATAATGTGTAATGCAAACTATTAATACCAATTTGACTTTTACAGTAAAATTGATATATAAAAGAATTACTCAAACAAAAGAGAAATACCTTATGATATTTAAAAAAAAAAAAGACAAAGTATAGAGTGAAACTGATTTATACATGAATCATTGAAGTTTATTAATTGTTTTCATTGAAGAGTATAGTTGTATTTACTGGAAAATATTACTGATCTACACTAAAGAGTCTTAGTTGTTCAGTGAAAATGAACTAAGACTCTTCAGTGTAAACCAGTAATACTCTTCAGTAAAAACAACTAATACTCTTCAGTGAAAATAATTAATATTTTTCAGTGATTCATATATAAACCAATTTCACTCTATACATACTCTAAAAAAAATTGATAATATAAATGCAGAGATACATAATATACGTTCATCTTAAAAAAAATAAAATTTTAATCAATAGTATTTTTTTTCTACCCCTCATAATCTAGATTTGACTTATCCCAATTATGTTATTATTCATTAGTTAACACTGATCTCGAAAGATGCCAATTTTCATTATTTATCTCTTCCGTAAATATAAACACATCCAAAAAATAAATTTTCCTTTTTACTAGTATCTACCATAATATTTAACAAAAATCTATAAATTCAATACCAATCCTTATCAAAACTCCAATCCCTGTCACAAAAGGCAAAACACAATTCACCTCTATAAAAACTCCATAACCACAAAATTCACTAAAAAAAAAGAATTGCGAGCAAGAGAGAGGGGGGCAATTTGGTCCAAAAAAGCGAGAGAAGATTACAGGTAATTTAGTTGGAATAAGATGCACGGAAGAGTACATTTGTTTTTGTTCTTTTGGTACTAGTATCTTTGTACGCATTTATTCTCTCTCTGAATCTTCTATTTTCCGCCATTAATATAAACCAAATATGGGAAAACCTTAATTTTAGGCAGCCCCGCGCTTTTCTCTCTCTTCCCCTCTTTCTCTCTCTCTAAACCTCCCTTTTTCCTCTTCATTTCTTCTTTCTCGAATATTAATTTTGACCAGAAATTTCTTTCCCTCAATTCCCCTCTGGGCTTGCGAAAAGGTACTCGGTCAAATTTTGCGCCTAATTTATGTTTTTTTTGATGAATTTCTTTTTCATGATTGTCGATTTCGTAATTAATTCCCTTATTGAATAGGTCTCTGTTTTTCTTTTGGTTAGTACCCTTTCCCCCTTTTGTGGGTCGTTTTCTTGGGGTTTACTTGTGAATTATTTTTGGGGATTATTTATTTATATAGCCAAGAGTTGTTGGTGATGATGCGATTGTATTCAAATTTGTGAAAGTCAATCCAATTTTTTTTCCCCTTGAATTATTGTTCCTCCAATTTTAGATCCTCAAAAGATTTCTTCAAAGTCGGAGAAATCTAGGTTTCATCTCAAGAAAGCTTTTTTTGAGTCTTTTTATTGATGAAAATTTGAGGGTTATAGTTATATCTTGTTTTTTTTGCTTTTTTATTGATTGAATATTGATGATGATGTAAAGTTTCATTTCTTGAAGAAAACATCTGATCTCCATCAAAAAATATATAAATTTAGTTGACTCGTATTAGATTGCTAATAATCATCAATTTTTCAATTTTTTGATTAATTTTGTGTATACTGGAGAAGAAAATTCAGGGTAAATCCCTGTAGAAGTACTTTTATATATATATATATATATATATCATAATTGTGTTGAATTCATTGATATTCATCAAGTTGTGGATTAATTTTATTTAGTTGGGAGAAGAAATTTCTGAGACTATCCAAATATGGATGCCAAAGCTACTGAGGAAGGTGGGGAGGTGCCCCAAACTGCGAAATCGTGCGAACAGATTCGGGGTTTAGAGGGCTCCGTTCTCAAGGGATCAGGAAGCGAGGGGAACCTCGGGAGCATTAGCAGCAAAGATATGATCTTTCGAGCTGATAAAATCGATCTAAAAAACTTGGATGTTCAGCTCGAAAAGCATTTGAGCAGAGTTTGGTCAAGAAATGTGGAAGGGCAAACTAATCAGAGGCCTAAGGAGGTGTGGGAGATCGATCCCATGAAACTGGAAATTCGGTATCTCGTGGCTCAGGGCACGTACGGGACCGTTTATCGGGGAACTTATAATTCTCAGGATGTTGCAGGTAAATCCATATCTTATTGTAGCAAATAGCTATGTTTATATGCTTAATTTATGGATATTATTGATGGTTGGGTTAAAAGATTATTGGTTAATATTGATGGAAGTAGGTGGGAATGATGTTTGAATGTTATACAGCCTGTACTAATGTGTGTCAAGATCGTTACTATATTGATAACATGTTTATACTTATATTAATAATGAAAGATATTTTGACTTGAATTTGAGTTACATTATTCAACTTGTTTTTTTGCTTTTTCCGTTTCTGCTTTCATAGGTTTTTGTATGTATAGAAAATTATCCTTGTCGTCCATGAGATGGTTTATTGTAGTCATTTTGCTACACGAATTCGATGAATTACTAAAATAGACAAGTTTAAATGCATTCTTTTTCACACGTAATGGATATTAAATGTACTTCTCTTTAATGAGTTATATCATTTGTTGTCGTGATATTAACTTTTTTGATGTTATGCTCTTATATACGATCTGCTGCCGTATAAAACTCATTTTAACACATTCATAATGATGAATAAATTCACTATCATTCTTGAATTGTTGGAACTTCTTCTTTTCTGTTTTAATCTCTTATCTTAGAGACATGATGAATTTTGTAAACTTTTTCTTTTCCTATTATATATTTCGACACGTGTTTTAGTTTCAAGCGGTTATAGGATTTTGCACGTGCATTTCTATCCACATTGTCATATTGCCTCATTTACTTTAATGTTCACAAAAAGCATTTCACTTTCGGTTACATGATCGCCAATTTCTATTCTTTAAATGCTGGAAACTTGTTTATTTTTTTCGCTATTTCATTTCCGATTTTTTCCTCGTATTACAGTGAAGCTATTGGATTGGGGAGAGGATGGGATGGCCTCCGCTGCTGAAACAGCCGCACTTAGGGCGTCGTTTAAACAGGAAGTTTCTGTTTGGCAAAAGCTCGATCATCCAAATGTTACTAGGGTAAATCATTAATTTTTTTATTCGATCTTTTTTTTTACATTGTTTAATAATTGAGTTTTATATAGTTTGTGGGTGCTTCAATGGGGACTTCTCAACTAAAAATTCCTTCCAAAAATCCTACCGAAGGTTACACCAACTACCCATCGAGAGCTTGTTGTGTACTCGTTGAATTTCTTTCTGGAGGGACATTGAAGAATCACTTATTCAAGAACAGGAAGAAGAAGCTCCCCTTTAAAATTGTGATCCAACTTGCTTTGGACCTAGCTAGAGGGTAAATAAATATCCTCTTTCAATTTTTTTTTTCATGGAAATTCATTCACTCACCCGTCACATGCAATTTGCAGATTAAGCTATCTTCATTCGAAAAAGATTGTTCATCGTGATGTGAAAGCGGAAAACATGCTCTTAGATTCACATAGAACATTGAAAATCGCAGATTTTGGTGTTGCTCGGGTTGAAGCTCAGAACCCGAGGGACATGACTGGTGAAACCGGCACCCTCGGCTATATGGCTCCAGAGGTATTCCTCTCAATTTTTAAATGTATATTCGTTTCAACTCCTCGTATCTAATATGAATAAACTATTTTTGGTCAATTAAGGTACTTGATGGTAAACCGTACAATAGAAAGTGCGATGTTTACAGTTTTGGAGTATGTTTGTGGGAAACATATTGTTGTGATCTTCCTTATCCGGACCTGAGTTTCGCTGAAGTCTCGTCTGCTGTCGTTCGACAGGTAATTCAAACACTTTTTATACCTTTACTAATAAATAATATTATATTTCAATGCATATAATATCATATGCTCGAGTACTAATCATGATTCATATTACAGAATCTACGGCCAGAAATTCCTCGATGCTGTCCAAGTTCTCTAGCAAGTATAATGAAAAAGTGTTGGGACGCAAACCCAGAAAAACGGCCCGAAATGGATGAAGTCGTGAGGCTTTTGGAAGCCATCGACACGAGCAAAGGGGGAGGAATGATACCCGAAGACCAGGCCTCAGGGTGCTTCTGCTTCGCTCCCTCGCGCGGACCATGAACATGAAGTACGAGCGAACAATATTTTCATAATTATAATCGTACTATTGTTTTCTTGCACATTGATTGAGGGGAATAGATGAAGTTTGTTTTTGATCAATTGCTCATGAGTTCATCATCTTTTTTTATGATGGAAATAATTGCTATTTTTATTATATATGTACACACAATTCTTTTAGCAGATGTGAGCTACATTGAATATATACCTATTATATACATTTTTTTGTCTGGTTGAACTTGTCTGTATTCAACAGGACACAATATTTACCGTTTATTTGCATATTTTAAAATGTCAAATGGATGATGGACACTGAGCTTATGTAGTTCTTTATAATGTTGTAGAATATTTTACTCCTTTTTTTGTTCCTAGATCAAACTAATGAGGTGGATGTTACATTTTGTGAATTGGATTTGGAATGTATAGGTTAATTGCAGATTAGGTGATTTAAGTGAATTTTTAAATAATATTTATTGTTTTTTCTGAAAATGCCCGTTTTTACTATAAGCGTCGTTCTTTTCATTTGCACTTTTCTGTGAAAATAACATCACCTTTTATAAAAAAAACAACAACTAATAATATAAAAAGTATACTTAATGCATACAAAATTTTATCATTGAAATATTTTAAATACAATAAAATCTTCTTAAATAATACTCCCCGTCCCACTTTTATTTTCCCATATGCCAAAAAGGTTTGTTCTAATTTTATTTTTCTATTTTCTAAAATAAAACTAAAGTGCATTCACCTTTTTAAACTTCACCTCACAAAAAAATTACTTTATTAATTTAAATATTACAATTCAACTCTCGCATGAAACTCCGTGTAAAATTAAACGGGAAAATAAAATTGGGACGGAGGGAGTACCAGGTCCAATAATATCATAAATTAAGTAATTATCTAAAATTTCCAATAACTCTTACTTAAAGTTTGTCGGATTTTCTTAAATAGGAGATCTCCCATTCGTTTTTCTGCGTAAAATTAATTTTAAAGAATGATGACTATATTTACTTCCTAATTTTCTTAGTTTCAATTGGTTAATTGGCTTAACATATACTCTGCAATGCACTCTATAAACTTTATAATTTATCAATTGATTAAAATTTCCTTTGATTATTAAAAGTTTCGCATTTTATTAGAACTTTTTTTTCTTTTTTACTCAACACCACATATTAGCATAGTGAATTTCCAACCTGGCCCAATATTAATATTGCAACTTGCTATATGAAATTGAAAGCTGAGTACTCCCCCATTTTAATGAGCTTTTTCAGTTTTCTTGATAAGCCCACCCCACACCATCTAGCATAATTACAAGATAAACTTTCTATATATACCCCGGTATTATTTTTTTATACTTAAAATGTCACACTTTTAATTTTTTTTAATAGGTAAATATGTGTATATTATTGTAAGTGTGTACATAAATTAATGTTTCTTTTTTAGAGTGAACAAATAATTTTGAGACGGATGAAGTGTAAATATTCATGGGATGGGATGGAGGTAATATTTGTAGGATAATTGATCAAAATAAATTTGAGGAATAAAATTCAAAGAAGCTTCCTGATAGCATTGATGCAGGCAACAAGAATATATAATAATATAAATGAATACGAAGATTATACATAGGGATGGAAATAGGTCGAGTTGATCTAAGCTTTTTCTATTTAATTTTTAGGCCTAATTAAGTCTCATTTGTTATTTGTTATAGATTTTTTTTTTCAGAGTTTTAACTTGATCTTTTTAATAAATAGGACTAGCACGAAAGTCTTTTAAATATCTTTTTAATAATAAAATAAAATTATATTTAATAATTATATTATCATTAAATCATAACAATTAATTTTTTAAATTTTAACATAAAAAATAAAAATAATTTACAAAAGAATTATCAAATTAATAATAGCACCATATATAACAAATCCATTAAATAATATTTTAATTCATATTCAATAATATTTTTATGTAAATATATATTTATTATATTGTACGTATTGTATCACTATGCATTGTATATTATATAATTTATTAATATAGTTAAATATGTCGATCTGTTGGACTTAAAAGACTTATAAAAAACCTCAAATTTGACCTATTTAAATATATGGACTTTAAAAAAAAAATTATAAGCCTAACTCATTTATCAAACAAGTCACATCGAATTGAACTTTAGTAGGTCGAGTCATAGGCTCCTGTTGGATAGTATTACCTATTCCCAATTCATACATAAACGCACAATGATTTTGTTGGTTTTAAAAATATGCAAAAAAAATGATAAATTCAAATACTGTAAAAGAGTTGGTAGCTCAATTGGTTGATCCCACCACCTAAGACCTTACCATAAGAGGGGAACACCATCCCATCACTAGGGGGAATGAATTCCCTCTCCATGTCTCGAACCCAAGACCTTTGGAGTCTTAGGTGATGGATTCGACCAACTGAGCTACCAACTCTTGACAATTTCAACTCCCTTCACGACAATATAGAACCTATCTATTTATAAATGAAATAAACTTGGAATTTGGAAAATAAGAAACATATTATAATAATACTAAATATAAGGAAATCAAAATATTGATATTGATTTTCATCAAACTCTCCATCAATATATTGTTGAAAATTGTCCATTCTTAATATTAACATACTATTATCTTTTACTCAACCGCGGGAATATATTCTGTATTCGGTTGATGATCTTTTGAGTTATTAAATTTTTTTTTTAACGGAGATCGTAAGGTACTTTGATAATTGATATACATTTATTAAGTAAGCATCCGTACGTAACATGTAACGTATTTGATTGCAAGAAATGGGTAGGGAATCAGGTGAAATTTGTCTATTGATTCAAAATAATATTATTATATATATTTGCTAATATCATTACATACATTTACTGATACTATAATATTTTATATTGTGCTTGTAGTTCATAAATCTAATAATATTAATGAATGTAAGTAATAATATCAATAAATACATATAATGGTATAATTTTCAATTATAAAAATTGTTCGGGAGATTTTGTGAAAGAAAAAAGACGGTGACCAAGTGGAGTGGCTTGCTATAATGTACGATAAGTTTTAAAATTATGAAATGATGAAATTTAATTTAATTAATTAAAGTGCGTTCTGATTTTCTACTGTTAAGCATATATCGTGCCTCATATCAGGGGTGCATACAGCGTGGGACATTAAACTATACTCCTAATTAATATATATATATATATATATATATATATATTTTTTTTTTTTTACTCAATCTTTTTAAATTAAAATTGCAACTCTATCATTGATTAAATATTCAAAAATCAAGTGTTCGTTCTTATTAGTTTCACTTTGCAATTAAGATTTGAGAATTAAACAATGTTTATCCGCAACTTTTTTCTTCCTATTATCTATTAATCGTAATCTTCTAAAGAACAAATCTTATATGAGATGGTAATTCATTTTCATATTTTAGTTATACTATAATTTATAATATAATTGAGTTGTGGTCCATCAACCCATAAATTAGTATAAATATTAAGAAATGAGATCCATGACGTACAAAATTTTAATTTTTCTAAATTTTTAATCCGCCATGCCTCAAATCCATTTCTTTTTTATAGTATTTTACTATATTTATTGACCATGAAATTTATATACATGTATTTTAGAAAGTTGAATTAAATTTAAATCGATTTGTTTCAATATTTGAAATGTATAAAATCGATCTAATTTATCCAACTCGTTGATACTTGATCTCTAAATTCATAGGATAGAGATCAACAAGCAAAGTTTTTTTAAAAAAAAAAATCCTTTAAAATTAGAGGATTTATATAAAGATTGATTTTAAGAGATAAGAGCGTTGTTTGATTGGTTGATGACATGATTTAAATTGGATTTGTTACAGTTGATACGTGGCATTGAAGATATATAAAGGTCACTATTTTTATTCTTTGTTTGAGGAAATATTAAAGAATTCATTTTTTTTTTTTAAAGGAAACACGACAGAATTCGTACATCTATATATGTTTCTCAATTGATGATTAATCTTTTAAAAAATTAATATAATAGTATTATATTTTTTCTGTGGCAGACCAGATTTGAAGTCGTTTTGACACTTTGAATATTCAGTTCACAAATTCATATCTTTCCATTGTGATAACGCTTATGCCACTTAGACAAATTATGTACTCCCTCCGTCCCCTCTTAACTTTCATAGGGGTGGTGGCACAAATTTTAAGAAAAACTGCTTTATTGACTTTTTCAACTAATGAATAAAGAGTATTTTGAATTAAAGTAGGTATTGTGAAAGTGTTTTATTTCCATATTTGGGGTGTGAAAGTTATTGTGGGACGTCCCAAAAAAGAAAGTATGAAAGTTATTAGGGGACGGAGGGAGTATTATTTTTGAATATATAAAAGCGTTATATACATTTCCAATTCACTTTTTGAGAGAATATTATATCATCTCATGATATATATCTTGTTTTAATTAATCAAGATGAACTATACATGTCTCATACAATTGTAACAAAGTATTTGGAAATTATTGGTGTTTATCAATATTAATATGTGAGTGAAAATTAAAAGGGAATTTAATTGAGATTGAGATAAAGACATTGGATCTTGGACCTTGGTTATTGGTCCTTGACAATTGATCTTTGGGTTGTATTTGAGTCTTAGAAGAGTTTTCTAAGTTTGTTGAGCACAAAGTTTGGACTTACACTACAAGAAAAAAGAGGTTTTACAACGGTTCAAAACCATTGTCTCTCGAAAAAAATAGCCGATGTAGAAGATCACGTTGTAGTAGGTGGGTATAAATAGACGACGGTTAACAGACCGTCGTGTTTCGTCAATTACTACAACGGTCAAGAACAATTGTGTATAACTATTCAAATATGTTGTAGCATAATAATTTCATAAATATTGGTATAGACAACAGTGGTAAACCGTTGTTGTTCTTTAACACATACAACGTCTTATAACCGTTGTCTTTCTTTAAAAAAGAAGTTATCGTACCATATATTTTTCTTAAATTTCAAGGAAAGACAATGTTTATTAACCGTTGTCTGTTCATGTTAACTACATCGTATTTGGACCGTTGTCTTTCCATTAAAATACACATAGATATTTCATAAATTTCTTGGATAGACAACAGTTATAAACAATTGTCTATTTATATTTACTACATCAGTTTTGAACCTTTGTTTTCCTAAATATGAGTTATATTGTATTTTTTATATTTCAATTACGTAAATATATAATAAAACCTGTAATATATTTTATATACAAAATTTAAGCAAAAATAACCATAATACCATCAACATTCATTCCAAATACTACACAATTATTGTATAATAGAAGTTCACAAAAGTGTTCCACACCATCAACAAAATACCATAAATATTAGTTTATAAAAGTTTAAACTACTAATTAAATGAATGCCTTAACATTCATTTACGAAAATTTCAAACAACTTGTGCATTTTCCTTCTGTTCCCCAGCAACATTCATGCACCCTTTTCATAGCTCTCGTCACTACATTGAGAAAATGAATAATATTTTAGCAAACATACAAATCAAATTAATCTTCATATTGAAATAAATTATTTCCACAAAACAAATGTCTATATTTCACTTAACTAGAAACCAAACCAATCATGTCTTTTTAAGAATGTAAAAATTCTTTATACATATAAAGTCAGCGAAATAAGAACCAAGTTAACAATTTTCAGTCTTTTTATTTGAGCACATCATGTATTGAAAATTAGTGTCAGACTGATAAAAAGACCGATTCAAAAGTGAAGCTTATAAGTATCTTGTTGATAAACCAACCAGTTCTAACCAAATCACCCGCTTCATACTGCAGTAAACATAATTTAATAAAGAAAATAACAAAGTAAATCTTTAGTTATTCCATTTCTTGCACAAAAAACAACAGGGATTGAATAACTAGTTGTAAGCCTGATTCAACTCCTAATTCCTAAATTCTGTTACAGCTAACTATATATACTAGTCAAATTAACTCATCTTTGGAATGCTTAATGTACCGATGAGAATTCTACTTCTAATGTATATTCACCAGTTTTTAATCGGAGTACATCTTATATGTAGTTAAAATACTCATCTCAATTACTTCTCAAGTAAATTTACAAAATTAGGCTCTATATCATATGAGAATTAGTCATCGTATCAGCTGGCGGCACCAATGAGACATGAATTTTGGATACAAATAGTGAATGGATTTCCAAATCTTCTTCTACATTGGTACCCACTGCATACCCCAAAAATTTGAAGCTATATTTTTTGATTTAACACTTTGAACATAGTTACATAAACAACTTAAATGCATACCCATACCCGCATTCAGACCGAAACGATTATTATTCATCGGAAAAGCAACAAACGATCACACTAAAGTTAATACCAAAAACCAAGCTAGACATAAACACAATGGGGAAAAACAAGGAAATACTCATGGCCTTCTCGCGAGCGCCGAGCTCAACATGAAATCCACGCTTAGATAGCATTGAAGAATCTCCAATCCTCTACAGAAAAATATATGTCATACAGAACCTATCTATCATTTACAACCCAAATTAACAATAGACTCAATATACAGTCTTTTTATGGAAGAAGAGAAATAGAAGGCCACAAATTTTCAGCCTTAAGTTGGTGAGTAAATGTACTGAAATAAATGAAAAACTCACATTAGGACCACGGATACGGGAATTGATGTTCACAACAGGGTCTACCTCGAATCCCAAAAAGACACATGTACTTAATAAATGATCAACCTGGGGCATGGCAGTTATTGAGTTTGTCACAGAATTCTCAATCATGCAGTTTACAACATCTTTAAGGTTTAAAAATACCTTAACTCCACTGTTTAATTTCGCCTATTTCAGCATTTCTTCCCCCATAGCGGCAGCAAGATCAACTGCTTTAATTCGTTCTGCTATCGTTTCAAACTGAAGCCACAACATAAAATATCCTCATAAAAATACAACCAAAGGAAGGAAAAAGAAATCCAGCATTGAAAAGAAGACACAAACATTGTGCGAGTAACACACTCATAACATGTTACCAGTTACCCAATTGTAAAAGATGATCAGGGTGTGATACTTGTAAGTACAATAACCATACTTGACAGCATATATAGCTGTAAGAAAATAAAAATCTGATCTTGCTCCTTCAGTTGTAAAGATGTTGAGAGGAAAGGCAATGAGGATGTTGTGGCTCAATGATACTTCTAGTTAACAAATTAATCAACTGAAAAAAAATCCCAATACTTCAAGAACAGCTGCGGGATGAGTGACAAGACTTGCTGTCATAAACATAAGAAATTAATTAGTGAACCATTAATTTATTTAAGGAGGATGTAAGAATCACTTATTTTTAAAAGCTACTTCTCACACTTAATTTGCAAATTACACACGCTTAGGCATTTAAAGTAGATAGGCTTTTTTATTTTCTCCTTGAAAAGTTTTCATGGTCGAAAGAGTATTATCTCATGTTTTTACGGAAGAGTATTAATTGTTTTCACTGAAAAATATTAATTTATTTTCGTCATACAAGTAATACCCTTTATTTAAAATAACTAATGCCCTTTAATGGTTCACTAATATTGAAGTTACGTACAAACATAACATATTTTTATTAATTATTGGTCGTCGCATAAACAGGTACATAGAATAGATACACACAGTCGACACAATATTGATTAATATTGGGGATGCAATTACAAGAATTCAAACAAACTGATCATCATATAAATGAGTATAATGAGACACACATTAAAATACCAGTATTACTTTGAGGCATTTTCCTTATGAGCGGAGAGGCGTTTGGGAGTAGTTCTCTCATCAGCACCGGCTACGCGTTTGGAGTTTCTGATCCTACTACTTTTGGGTTCGGCGATTTTCGGTGGGGTTTTTATTTTCAAATCACGAGTAGTTGAGACTTGATAACCCATAAGTGCAATCGCTCTAGGTTTGTTGTTTCTGGCTGCAGGAGGAATTTCACGAGTCGGAACCGGATGATAAGCTGTTAAAAATCATCTTTTTCTAGGAGCTTATTAAACCTGTGTTTTAAGGAGTTTATTGGACATCTGATATGACCCCGAAAGAAACAAGAGGCTGCTTTGCTGGTGCACTAACAATCCCATTTCCATAACCTATAGAGGAGCAACAATTAATCCTAGTAACATAAGTAAAAAAATTATATATAACTAATGTTCAATTCTGCATTCTTATGAATGAAATAATCACCCCAATGAGGATGAGGTAAAATGCCCTATATTAAACCTCTGTAACTATTCCCACCAAAAAAATTAAACCCCTTTATCAATTAGTTGATAATGCAAATTCAACCAAATTAAGAACTCCCAGTAAATTAGAATTCTTCAGTCACAAAAACATTTAATTATTTTCTGATATTCCATAAACCACAAAATGGAAAAAAAATAAACAATAAAAACAAAGTTCCTGGAGAAAAAACAACAGAAATGAAGTTCATAGTACAACAAGAAAAAAACCTAATTACAGTCAACGAAAGACAATGTAAACATCCATGGACGAAAATGGGAAGATTTAAGGAGAATTGAGTACGTTTTGGGGAATCTAACGTCGGAGTGGTGTATATCGGAAAGAAATTGCATATTCCAACACTCTAAATCCCTCTCAGGCATTCTCTCAAACACCTTATACGCATACAAAATCATCACACCAGTTGGGGCAACAACTACCCATTTAATATCAACTGCGCGTGAATCTCCCTAACCCTCCTAACATTAATTGAATTTTCAAACCCATTTAGACAACAGGAAATACACAAGCAGTCAGAGAGAGAGAAAGAGTGAGAAACAAAATTACTTACCCATTCTTTCATGAGCACTTCAATACCCAACTCAACCCATCCTTTCTGCATATAGGGCTTGTAGGCGGGAGTAGCTAGGTTTCAGGCAGACGTAATAGCGCGGAGGATTCAAAGTCAGTGACAAGGAGACGATTGTTGAGGCAGCAATGAAGGCAACAGAGGCAGCGATGGAGGCAATGGGAGGCAGCGATAAAGGCAGAGATGTAATAGCTGTGAAATTTTGGAATAGAGAGCTAGGGCACAATGGGAAGCAGTAGCGGGAAAAGAGAGTGAAGGGTGAAAAATGGGAGGCAAACGTGAAATTCTAAGTATATGAAAAGTGCAATTTTTTTTAATGAACATTATTAAAAGTGTTAGTTAAAAAACTTAAAAGTGTTATTTCAAAAAGATATAAAAGTGTTATTCTTAAAGCTGTTCAAACAACACTTTACTACAACGGTTATAAACCGATGTATTCACTATTTTCTATGATGCCGCATAACAAAGATATACAACGGTTCGAGGACTGATGTCTTTCAGGGGTTTTCTCTTGAAAAATGTGGATTCACAGCATAGAAATACAACGGTTATAGAGCAAAGAAATTGCTTACCTATATTTTCACGACCGCATCAACCAATATTCAGGGAGGATTGATGACGGTGGCGGATGGTTGCAAACGAAGGGGACGTGGACGGTGGAGGATTGAGACAGTGGTGGACGGCGGAGGATGGTGGTGCACGGTTGAGGAGCGCGCGCGGGAGACTGCTGGGACGAACTAGGGCACGGTGGAGATAGCTGAAATTTTTTCTAAGTTTTTTCCATAAGTGCGCGCTAGAAGATGTAATTGTTAATAAAGTGTCAATACAAAAAAATAGAAGTGTTATTTCAAAGATATAATTGTAAAAGTGTCATTGCATATGCATGTATTTGTAAAAGTGTTAATTGAATAATTTTAAAAGTGTCATTTCCAATAATAAATTGCTATTCTTATTTTTTTAGGTGTATTTGTAAAAGTGTTACTTCAATTTACTAAAAGTGTCATTCCAAATAAATAAAGTGTTATTCCTACCAATTAAAAGTGTTTATTTTTAGAAGATAATAGTTTTTGTTTTAAAATTGTGGAAAGACAATACTTAAAAAACGTTGTTGTAAGAATTCATTGAAAAAAGATGTGCACATCTTTTTTCATTTTACGAATTGGAAATACAACGGTGTATAACCGTAGTATATGCCCAGTTTTTCGGGCATTTAACAATGCGGAACTAACGATTAACTACAACGGTGTATAACCGTTGTATATTCCCTGTTTTTCGGGCATTTAACAATGCGGAACTAACGATTAACTACAACGGTGTATAACCGTTGTATATTCCCGGTTTTTCGGGCATTAACAATGCGGAACTAACGACTAACTACAACTGTGTATAACCGTTGTATATGCCCTATTTTTCGGGCATTAACAATGCGGAACTACAACGGCTGACCATACCCGTCGTATATCATCAAATGTCTGATATGAAAGACAACGGTTATACTTTATGCAACACGTTTTTGTCTTTATACAACGTTTTTTTCTGGAACCGTTGTCTATCCACTGTCGTAAAAGCTCATTTTTCTTGTAGTGTTAGCCCGAAAATCTGGAGTGTCCAAATTCATTGAAGAGGACATGAAAGTGCATGATAAACGTGCAAAACATGTGATGAATTACAATTGCTGGCAAATTCCCTGATTTTTGTTTAATTGGGAGTGACTTACGCCTCCCTTATTTTGGTTGAGACGAACCGGAATGCAGAAAGGTCCAGGTTCGTAGTTTGACTAACAATCCTTCCATGCATGTGTGGGTCTTGGAGGCCTATAAATAGGCGTCTTCATGCATAGTTTCTGGCGCCACACATAAAATTTCTCTCACTCTCTCCCTAAGTATTATAGCATATAGAGTCTTTAAGAAAGCAGTCCAGTTCTTACGTTCTTCCTGTTCGCCGGAGCTTCAAGACCTGCGGTGCTGCACTCTTGAAGACGAAAGTGTCGTTTTACCTTTGGGGACGTATTTCCAGAACCGAAGAGCACTACCGGGGAAATTTCGTCTTGCGGGAAGAGGCCTTCTTCGACTCGACACACTGTTTTCTTCTCTTTTCTATTTCTGTGTAAATTTCGGTTTCGAGTTGTAACCTTATTTTTATTTTTGTAATAGAATTATTATTTCCTCAGTCACTAATTTCAACAATCGCAAGACGAAACATTTGACTGACGGAAATAATAATTTTGAGTTTTCGAACCAGGAAAACACTATTGTTCCTTCTGGTACTCCCATTCCCCTCTGTAACTGTTCAAGTTGGGCAGACGTCGAATCCCAATGTGGTGAACCCTTTCCCATATGATGGCGCTAGACCTTTCATGGTCCATAGCGAGAGACCCGAGAAGTTCTCGGTTAAGAATTATAAAAAAAATGGCAGAAGAGAATGCTATTTTTATCTTACCACTCTGGTTGGCAAGGTTTGTCACTGAGGATCCGCTTGCATTCGTTGAGAACGATACACAAAATGAGGATGTCAGTAACAAATGGTGGTGATGGGAATAAAGTCCCATAATTGAATTAAGTCGGCTGTTGATGAGAATCGTAAACTCGATCGCAATGAGACTTTTTCCAAATGAAGCACCAATTTGAAATAAGAATTGGTGGCTTTTCGGGAAAAGATTGAATCAAAATGCCCGTGGTGGCGTTCGAGTCTGTCACGATTTGAGTAAATCAGTGATTGACGTTATTGTTTCGAGAGAAAGTGACATGAATGGTCGTGTCTTTCTCCGTCGCTTGAAATGTTAAATGGCAAATAAGTTGAGCCATGCGTTTTAATTTATTCTGGGTTGAAGATCATACTTACATGATTGACCCAAAATTAAATTAATGAGGATATTGACTAGTTTAGCCGAGTGCATAAGCCTGTTGTTGGTTTCAATTGATCAAATTGATGAATTTAGGCTAAAACTCAAATTTCAGTTGAATTGTTGAGAGAAACATGAGACAAAATTAATTGAATTTTGGACCGGATAATATTATGGAAATAGTAATAATACTTGAGGTATTAAATACTTTTCCATGGATTTGGATTCCTTGATATCAAAATAATAATTTGATATGGGATCAAATATTTTTGTGCTAGAGGCATAAATTATTATTTGGATTTAGTCCAAATGATTTGAGACGTCGTATAATTCGCTTGAGATTTACTCGCGAATAAATGGTGGCATTAAGACCACATTTGAAACTGTGCTTTGAGAGTATGAGTGATGTGAATTTAATTCACAAGATTTGACTCGTATCAATAACGATTTATTTGAGAGTCAAAGGTGGCAATTACGGCTATAATGAAAATTGAATTTAATTTGGTATTTGACCAAGATTAAATTTCGGACTTGAAGTGTAACTTCAAATGTCGGTTTTCCAATGTATTTCAAGATTGTGTCCAAATTAATATTTGATGAAATATTAAATGGACGAACAATCTCGAATGTGGGGGATGGGTTCTCACCATGGATAAATTCGAATGTGGGGGAGAAAAGGTATCTCCATTGATATGTTCGAATTTAATATATGATTAGCAAAGACGTGGCTTTAAAGCTAAATGGAAAATCAAAAGTAGTTGATGCTTTGTGGAATATTTGTTTCCACAAGTTAAATGGAAGTACTTTGTCAAGGAAGCCGAAGCTAAAAAGTTCATGATGACAAAATTTAGTGTTCCAATTTTATAACTTTTGAGGTTTAAGTGTATAAATCTAAAGTTATAAAGTGGTTAATAAAATTGTTTATTAACATTCCTAATATCGATAACCTTAAAAGGGTATGATATATGTGGAAGTGGAAATGACAACATTTGTCGTTAGTTTGGAACACTTTACCTCTAATATTAGATCACACAGACGTGTGTGATTTGAAGTTGGTGAGACTTAGAGGTGTATATCCTAAAATATGAGGGGTGTGATGAAAATTTGATCTCTAGTAATAGTGGATCCACTCACGAAAAGAGCTAGCTGAGATCAAATAAAGTGCTAGAAAGAATGGGTCTAAAATCCACAAAGTAAACACTGAAGCAGTGGTAACCCAACCATGATGACTGGAGATCCCAAGAACTTGGTTCAATGGAAAAACTAAGTTGTGGATGTTTGCAGTTAAGAACACTTGGTAATTTGACCATTCTTTAGAAGAGCACAACACCAAGTGTTGTAATCCATGAGGTGTGGTATAGGTTAAGTCTTTGACTTTTAATGATTCCTAGAGTATAACGGGATACTCAAGATATGAGATCAGCTATATAAGTGTGAGGTGAGAGGCCGCCTCAAATATCACTGGATATTAAACACTTATGAATCCAAAGGGTGTCCATGGCCGAAACGGACAAAAACGTGAGAACAAGAGAAGAGCGTAGATATTTTATTGTGTCAATATTACTGTCTCAGTGCACACCAAGGTGGAATGGTTCAAGATATTGTGTCCACTAGGCCGCCGGTGTACTCGGTAATGTTTGACTATGGAAGGTTCAAAGCTCCAAACTACCTATCCAGATGCAATAACATCTCGTTTAAACTGGACCGTGAGTCTGCATATTATAGGCTCTAATTTCCACTCATGTGGGGGATTGTTGGAAATTATTGGTGTTTACCTATATTAATATATGAGTGAAAATTAAAAGGGAATTTAATTGAGATTGGGATAAAGACATTGGATCTTGGACCTTGGTTATTGGTCCTTGACAATTGATCTTTGTGTTGTATTTGGGTCTTAAAAGAGTTTTCTAAATTTGTTGAGCCCAAAGTTTGGACTTAGCCCGGAAATCTGGAGTGTCCAGATTCATTGAAGAGGACATGAAAGTGCATGATAAACATGCAAAACATGTGATGAATTTCAATTGTTGGTAAATTTCCTGATTTTCATTTAATTGGGAGTGACTTACGCCTTCCTTATTTTGGTTGAGACGAACCGGAATGCAAAAAGGTCCAGGTTCGTAGTTTGGCTAATAATCCTTCCATGCATGTGTGGGTCTTGGAGGCCTATAAATAGGTGTCTTCATGCATAGTTTCTAGCACCACACATAAAATTTCTCTCACTCTCTCCCTAAGTATTCTAGCATATAGAGCCTTTAAGAAAGCAGTCCAGTTCATACGTTCTTCCTGTTCGCCGGAGCTTCAAGACCTGCGGTGCTGCACTCTTGAAGACGGAAGTGTCGTTTTACCTTTGGGGACGTATGACTTAGACCGAACTTTACTAGCTTTTACTAGTAGTTACCCCACAAGAGTATGAGATCTCTGTAGTATTGACAAGTATAGGGACCAAGTATTATCGAACCCAAGAGAAGGTAAATATGCGAATAGATCCCAGAAGATCTATGCTTCGTAGTTAATATGAGTGTATGTTTTTGGATTTTTAAAGAATTATTATAAACTAAAATTATACTAATTATGCTAAAGAATTGAATTAAACTAATTAACTGAGGGTTGTATGCAAATATGAATAATGATGCTTATAATAGAAATCCCTACGTATACTAACGGAGTTGGTACAATAACTAAAATAATCGTGATGTGTAAGTAATAATTCTAAGCATACTAAAACTAGGCAATCAACTACTCTAATCTAACACAAGATTGAAAGAATAAAAGTTCAAGAATTAATCCTAATACTTAGTTCTATCAATCTACTTCACTAATTCACTAATCAAATTATTTGGATAGTGCTTAATTAATGAGACCCTAATTTAACTAAGGTGATGCGGTCGTCCTCCCTAGATAAACCGGTAGATGATAAACCCCTTCTAAAACCCTTTCCTTAAGCCTATTCGTTATTAAAGAGTGATACGGTCGTCTTCTCTCTAATAATTTTCATACTCAATTCCAAGATTATTCTAGGATTTATTTTAAGCATTCAATTAATTAAGAGAACTAAAACTATACATCACGAATTATCCTAATTACGTACCAACGTCCTACTTCTACGAGTTCATCCTATCCTAAGCATGCAAGGGTTCTAGCCTAACATGGTGATTGGAAGAACGAAAGCAATAACGATAATATGAAACATAAACATACTTGAATTATCAATTAAATCTAAGAATATAAACAAAGAATAAATTAAAGTCTAAAAAATAATCTTCTATAATCTGAAAAGCTAGGGTTTTTAATCTCCAAGAACAAAGAAAAAAAGAACTAATCTAAGATGTTCGAAAGAAATAATTAAACTAATAAATTCGTAAGCTAAAACCTCGATTACAACTTGTAAAACTCTTCCAATCTCCTTCCCAATCTTTCTCCTTGCTCAAAATATGTAAAAATATCAAAATTGATCAAAGGGTCCCTCAAAATGAGCTTGTGATGGTGTATTTATAGGCAACAGACCGATTTGAGGTGATTTGGGCCGAAATTGTACGCTAGGACTCGAGTTAGGGTCATTCGAGTGCCCCTCTTCATTCCAGCGCCCTTATAGGACTCGAGCTCCACTTGGTCGAGTCCTAGACCATTTCTTGATCGAGTGCGCACTCGACCGGGTCGAGTCCTAGGACCACTCGAGTGCTTTTCGGCTGCTGTACACACGTTCGTAAAATCTTCATATCTTCTCAACCGGGAGTCCGTTTTGGTCGATTCAAAGTCCTAAAAACTCCTATTTTCACCCTCTATCCAACTATGAATACCTAAAAGATAAATTCATCAGATTAAAAAAATGATACTCAAATGACTCCAAACACTCATAAAAAACACTCAAAACATGGGAAAATCAGACACCAAATCATAACAATTTCATGCCTAATCAACGTATTTCCAAAACCGAAGAGCACTACCGGGAAAATTTCATCTTGAGGAAAGAGGTCTTCTTCGACTCGACACACTGTTTTCTTCTCTTTTCTATTTCTGTGTAAATTTCTGTTTCGAGTTGTAACCTTATTTTTATTTTTGTAATAGAATTATTATTTCCTCAGTCACTAATTCCAACACAAACATATTCTTCTAACAGTATCGATTGGTTTATTGAGAAGTGTAGTTATTTCTATTGAAAAAAAATACAAGAGAAAATAATTTACTGTATTTTTTAGTGAAAATAACTACACTTTTCAATAAAAAGTTGATATTGGTAAATAAATTGTACGTTACACCTGATGCACAAAATACTACCCATTATCAACTAATATGGTCTAATTAACTAAACTATGGATAACAAATTTGTATATTATACTTCTGTTGATTATTTCTTAATTTTATTTATGGAACGATATAAGGGGTGCTTGTTTCAAATTTTTCAATGAAAATGAGAATAAAATTGGAATAATTGTCCCCTAGTACACAATTTCAACCTTTATTTCCTTACACTATCAATTACAATTTGAGTTTAAAATATGTACATTAGTCTTTAAAGACACTACATAATTTTGGTCAGCTTTCCAAAATTACCCCTGTATCTTTAATTATTATTATAAGACGTCATATTTCACTTATCTCTTCCTTCTCTCCTACTTTAATTCAAATGTGTTCTCTCTCCTCCATTATCTCCAACCCTCACACTCTCATAATTCACAATCCAAAGATACAATTCAGATTATTCTCTCTCTCCTCTCTCCCTCCCTCTCTCAGCCGAGAACAATTAATAATGGCACGACGAATTCTGGAACGACGCCGCCATGGATCGCCGCCGGAGAATTTCTGAAGAGGTGTCGTTTTGATTTCCCGGTGAAAAAGTTGTCGTCGGAGATGGCGGAGAGGCTGGGGAAACTGGCAGAGTCGGTTAACCGGTAATTTCACTCTCATTTGAAACTGGCGTAGGGGCTAGGGAAACTGGAAGTTTTGGAAGGGTAATTTCACTCTCATGGAATTTTTCTTCGCTAGATTTCAGTTTTAGGTCAATTCATTTCATATATTTGGGATTTTAATTTTGTTTGATTTTTGGAATTCTAATTTGCAGTACGATTTAAGGTGTGGAGTTTGATCTGTTGAAGGAGGTGGATGCGCTCCGACGGGCCAAAAGTTTGATCCGAAAAGCAGATGATGCTAGATCTGCGTATTATGCAGAAGAGAAATTGATTCATAGTGGAATTCTTCTAATGTTAATTTGCACCATCCTTCTCCGATCGCGTCTCACGGTTTTGGAGCTGGAAGCTTTATGCCCATGTGGCCGGATATGCCTTTGCATATGCTGGATTCTACGGTATATATGAATGGGGTCATTTTCAACATGGGACCAAAATCTTGCGAATAATGCAAATGGTGCATCTCCAATGGGGGCTCCTTTTCCACCGAAGGCAGGGCCGATAAATTTGGATGAAATTCTGCTCAGGAAAAGGGTATTCTTGGAATGCCCCTATTTTTTTTCCTTTTTAGCCATTTTATTACCTTCCTTTTTTTTCTGTATTATTTAAGATGGATACTGACATAAGGGAATAGACCATGTAACAGAAATGCAAATTATTTATCAAACGGGGTATGATGCACACTCAGAAAATTATTGATATTATAGTATAATGAAAAATAGTTATAGTATATTGAATACAACTATAGTATAATGAATAGTATATTAAATATAATTATAGTATAAAGAATAACGGTGTAGTATATTAAAAATAACGGTGTAGTATAAAGAATAATGGCGTAGTATATTAAAAATAACGTTGTAGTATACTCAACATATCAGTGGTATATAAAGTTACATTATAGTACACTAAAAAATATTGTAGTATAAAAAATCGAAAAAGTTGCTGCAGTAAATAGTGTACTGTCAGTGAATAGTACACTATAGTCACATCAATGTCAGTGAACAGTGTACCGTCAGTGTACTGTTCACGAAATTACACTACACTACAATGTAGTGCTTGAAAAATAAAAATGCAATTACAAGTTCTAGGTAATAAAGTTGTCTATAGTGTACCTCTAGGTAACTACCCCAATAAAATTTTAGTTTCCATCTCCGCTCTCGAGTATATTGGATAAATGATTATATCTATGGTGATTACATCACTAGTATTGTGCTCTAGTTTTGAAAAAAATGGATAAAAGAAGAGGTTGTTGGTTCTGACATGGAGAGATGATTGTAGAGGATGATTATAAGAAGATACAAACATAATCAAATGAGGTAATGCTCATCTTATTTAGAAAAAAAAAATTGTTGTGTATCATCTTTTGCCCTCATTAACTATTATAACTATCCTATATTAATCCTCATTCTTATTACCATTGAAGAATTTCCAAATCAAGCGCTACTAAAATATACTAGTATATATTACCCGTGCGATGCACGATCGGTATATGTATAATGTGTATTACAATTTTTTTTAAAATTAAATAAATGATATATATTTAAGAGAGTTTTAAGTCTTGACGAAAGACAATTTCATTATATGAGATGAGTTTTTATTTCCGCATTTACGTTATACTTACCTTTAAAACATGACAAAAATTTCATCTCATTCACATCGTTTCATATAAATTTTTTCTAAATTTTTTTTTGTACTTCCTAAATGTTTTAAAACTTATGTAGTATAGGAATTTGTAATATTTTTATTAAAGATGACATTATTCGTGCAAATTTAAATAACATGTAATAAAGAATGTGTAATTTAAAGATAATTTAAGTTTGTGCAAATTGGTACTTATGATATTTTTTTTTATATATACATCTAAGATGACTCTACACTTTATATATAGTATTACATCTAACTTATAAAACAAAATTAAAATCCTCAATATATTTTATAAATATATAGTAATAATTATAATTGAATATTTAAAACATCCCTATATTATATTTAAAGCAAGGGTGCAGATGGCGTTTGACGCTCGACAGTCGGTATATTGCCAAGTGCCAAGGCCGCTTAGACGGCCGCCGAGGCTTTTTTTTTTTAATATAATTTGTTTACCTGTTTAATATTTATCAAAGTAATAATGTTCCACATTTTCAACTTAGTTTGTTTATTATCTAACTTCGGCCGCCTAGATTTGTTAATCCAACTTAATAATTAAAGTAACTGATTAATATAAAAATATTAATAAAATATTTAATACATCTCCAACAAAATGTCCAAATTAATAAACTACCACAATCCACAAATAACAAAATGTCCAACTTAATAAACTATCACAATCCATAAGTAACAAAAATGTGCAACTTAATAAACTACCACAATCCACAAAAAAATAAAAATAAAATAAAATGTCCAATTTAATAAACTACCACAATTCACAATCCATAAGTAACAAAATGGATAGTATTAAAAATCAACAATCCATAAACTACCACAATCCACAATCCTTCAGCCCGCTTATATATTTTTATTTTTTTAATTATATAACATTTTAAAGTTATTAAAATTAAAAAAAAAAAAAAAAAACCCTAGGCACCGCCGAGGCCGCCTAGGCGCCGCCAAATGAGGTTACCGCCAAATACAACCGATTTGCCCTAATAGTTGGCGGTAGGGGCTGCTAAGCCGCCTAGACGACCTAGGTGACTGCCATTTACATCACTGATTTAAAGTACACTTATAAATATTATTTTAATAAGTGTTCCATAAACATATGTGTTGCTCATATATATTATGATCTTATTTTCTCTTTATAAGTTGCTTGCTAGGGCATCCTATTTAAAATAGCTTCAAATTTATTACCCTACAAAATGAGTTTTTATAAGCTCAAATCAACAATAAATTGTCTTGGCTTCCTACCCCTACAGATTTAATATGGAAAAAAAAAAAAAAAACTTCCTACAATTTGTTGAGCAGTGTAACATACATAATCACTACTAAATTTGTATCCCCTACTATTATCCCGCCTCAAATAAAAAGATCTACCAAGTGGAGCGTCCGTGTTTCAATATTTTCATGAAATTTTTTACTTTTCGTGTCTCAAATTAATATTTTATTATAATAGTTATGATTCATCTTATACATGAAACAAATCTCATTTACTATTTGCTTATGAGTTTATGGAGATTCAATAGTTAGTTTAAAGGAGAATACGACACAAATATTTAAGTGGAGTATCATTTCTTTTGTATGAGATAAACCGTCTCACACTAAATTTTTTAAATTTTATGTAACACGGAAAATTTTATTAACAATGAAAACAAATCTCATTTACTATACTACGTGACCCATAAGTTTAAAGGAGACAATGACCCAAGCTTTTTTAGTGAAACATAGTATCATATATGAACTCATCTCACACAAAAGTCCCTCATAAACAAAATATTTTGTTAGAAATTTTTTATTGCTAAAATCAATATTAGAATATAAGTTACAATAATTAGAGGGAAAAGGATATAAAAGAAAATAACCAAACAAAATTTAATAGTACATTTTTCTATATTTTTTTAAAAATACAATGAAAAAATACTTTATTGATTAATTGCTCATTAATTATTTTAAAATATTAAATATCATATTTATCAAAATTAGAAAAAAATTGTGGTATGATTTTATAATTAGTTTCTATTTTTAGACTATTTTGTTATTATATTAGTATAGATTTTGTTTTGCTAATTGTCAATTACATAATACAAATTTTAAAAAAGATTAAGTGACACGCCAATCTAAGAAAAAATCTTTGGCCGACGGCCAATTCCATGATCTAGCTAGCTCTAAACTCATCTATTATCCTATTCACACCTAAACTCATCCACAATCCTATTCACACCCTATTCTATTATCATTTTTAAAAAATATCACACAAGCCTAATTTAAGGTGGTTTATGAAAATGACCAATATATCCTTATTTGCATTCAATTTGTAAATTATAAATTTTGCTAACAAGAAATGCAAATTTTTCCCTATAATATTAATCACAACCATTTTTCAATTTCATTGATCGTTCTAGATACGGAAAATTTTAAAAGGTAAAAGGTAGTAAATGAATTTCTAAAACGATGGATACCAATTAGCCAATTAGGTACAAAAGTTTTGTTGTCCTCATCTGCACAAAAAACCAATGCAACTAGCCTTAATCCTTCGCCAGATACATTATGATATGCAGTTCCACCCTAATTTGCATATCAAATTAAAAAAGAGAAGAGGATGGATATATAAAACGACACTATTACACCCCAAAATATTTTTATTGTGTTTATTTTCATAATTAATAAACGCTATATTTTATTACAGTATATATATATATATATATATATATATATATATATATATATATATATATATGGTTTAAATGACTCTTAAAAATTGATTTTTGAAAATTTGAGGTTTTTTAATTTTAAAATTTAAGTTCATTTTAGGGTTTAAGTAGGGTAAATTTTAATTTTATGATGTAAAAGTAAATGATATTGTTTAAATTATTTATGGGGCTGTAGAATTAGAATTTCAAAAATCTAATTTTAAAATTAAAATTAGATTTAAAATGCAAAATCTAAATTCGGAATTAAAAAAAAACATACCTTTAGTGTCATGTTTTAATGACAAAAAAAATGTGCGAAAACTGAGTTCATGTGCGCTCGATTTCATTAAATTTACGTCACTGTTATGCTACACAATATCATCGTTTAATTTTAAATAGTGATAATTATTATGCATAACAATTAATAATAGTGTGTATACATAACCGAGATATTTGAAAAAGATAATTCATATGAACTTGG
This sequence comes from Ballota nigra, assembly GCA_947034835.1. Taxonomy (NCBI): domain Eukaryota; kingdom Viridiplantae; phylum Streptophyta; class Magnoliopsida; order Lamiales; family Lamiaceae; genus Ballota; species Ballota nigra. Next base: position 77,764,316 of record OX344729.1, on the reverse strand, counting down.
GTTCACAAGAGACCTGTTCTATTTCAATTACTCCCTCCGTTCCTTGATAAATTTTATAGAGAAAGCACACATTTAAAAAAAAAAAACCTATTTTATTGACATTTTTGTCCAATAAATGAAGATTTATTTTGAAATAAAATTGGTACTATAAAAATATTTTTATTTTATTTTAAGAGTATGAAAAATATGTGGAATGTTAAAAAAAAAAGAGTGTAAAATATATTAAAAGATGGAAGAAATGTACTCCCTCCGTCCCACTGTAAGTTTCCTATTTTCCTTTTTTGGATGTCCCACTGTAAGTTTCTTTTTCTATAAAACAAAAAAACAACACTCTATATATTAATAAACAAATATTTTTTTAAACAATCCCTCTCTACTTTTTCACAACTTCTCATAACTTTACATAAAAATTAACATATGACCCATCATATATTAATAAACAATACACTTTTTTAAATAAATCAACAAAAAGAAACAAGAAAATTATAGTGGCACGGAGGGAGTATATTAATATGTACTGTTGAATTAAAATTAATTTCACATCTCAGTTAACATTAGAATTACGTTTGATAGTTGTGCTACTAAAAAAAATAAGAATGTGTAAGAATATTTCGGACACGTGTCATAAGTTGCATACCTATGGCACCTATTGTGTCCAAAATCCGTCTACTTAATTTTTTTTTTAAAGGTAATCAATTACAATAGTTTCCTAACACGCAATCACCACAAGAGGGACGGAACCGCAACCACCACAAGAGGGAAATAAATTCCCTCTCCATGTCTCGAACCCAAGACCTTTGGGTCTTAGGTGGTGGCCTCAACCAATTGAGCTATCAACACTTGACCGTCTACTTAAATTTTAAATTTATATTTTCCAAACCAAAATTTTACTTGAGCGAATTTGGAAAGAGGAATTTGATTTATAAATTTGAAATCACGATTTAGATTAATTCACATAACTTATTTGAATAAGATAATTTAAATGGATAAATTTTAAATACTTAACTTTAATTTTAAGTGCAAAATGGAAATTTTTTAAATACAAATCCATAAATTCTGATGTCCATTTATTTTAAATACCTTAAATTTCAATTGACCCTGCCCAAACACAACCTTATATAAATCTGCCTTATTAATATTTCCATTTCCATTTTCATTGTCTACACATATCAGCCACCTTTGCTTCTTCTTCCGGCAAACATGGTCCTAGAGAAAGTTGATCATCCTTCCTCTTTCATGACAAGTTTCCTCCGCCGGTGCGGTGGCTCCGCCGTCATCGACGGCGGCCTTGCGACGGAGCTGGAACGGCATGGCGCCGACCTCAACGATCCTCTTTGGAGTGCTAAGTGCCTCATAAGCTCACCGCATCTCATTAGAAGGGTACCCTCGTTTTGATATTTATTTATTTATTTATATACTTATAAAAAATGAGTCCTTCAATTATCTTGTTAATAATTAATATTCTTTTACTAAAATAATTTATATATATATTCCTTGAAAATTTAATTTCTGGAGTTTCTGTAAAACTATATGTTTTCTTAGCAATTCATGCTGTTAATTTGAAACGTGTCGCAATATGGGGCATACTCAAAATTGGGTGGCAATATTGCAAACTTAATTATGTAATACTTTATTTATCCACCAATTGTATTTATATTTTTCTTTTTTCTTTTTAATTGTCCACCAATCATATTCTCACCCCCTATTTAAAATAAACACTTACGAACAAATAAGTAAACCCTACAATATTTTTACAATCCCGTTATTTAATCCATTTTTAATACAATATTAATTTTTATTAAAATTTGTATTTAACAGTATAAATAAATAAAATTGGTGACAAGGGAGTATATATTATGTTTTACTGTTTATATAGTAATTTAATTAGGTTTCTTGAAATTAGTTTTCAGACCCCGATTTTCAGCAACTATATAGTGATTAAAGCATGAATTAATATCACCAAATTCAGGTTAGATCTAATTTTTTTATCACTAAATTTCACTCATGTAATTATTTTAAAATTATTTTGGTTCGAAATTATTTTTAAATCTTAATATATAAGATTAATCTGAAATTGAAGCAAAAAGTAACATAAATTCTGTTTTATTAACACAGGTTCACCTGGATTACCTCGAAGCTGGTGCAAATATCATTATATCTGCATCTTATCAGGTAATTTATTTAGTCGAATACATAATTTGTTCAACTTATTTAAAATGATATCATTTCATTAATTTTAGCCGTGTTGGGTACACCGTTGTTCAAACTTGTCTAAAATATCGTTTTTATTAGGTAGCATAGCCTGGTTGATAATTAATTGCGTCAGAGCTAAGCTCCAGTACTTTGATATTTCTCAAATGAATTTTAATTTAACGTGTTTTAACTATTTTATTCAAGATTGATTAATTAATGTTGAATAATTTGGCTTCATTTTCAGTCCTAGATTAAACCATTAAATTGAGTCGAGTTAAATACACGATGATCATGCCTGTTAAGTCTAATTGATAATTAATCGAAACGGACTTTAATCGTGCTGAATACGAGTAGTTTTGTCTATAATGAAAGGATATTAATATTTGATACTCGATTCAAGATCGTCGAGTTAAAGTTTGACTAGATTGGTATTTCTCAGACGAAGTTTAATCTAGTATGAAATAGCATTAATTTTGTCAAATTAAAATATTTGTTTGCATATGATTCAGGCCACCCTTCAGGGGTTTGAAGCAAAAGGAATTTCCAGAACAGAAGGTGAATTCTTGCTAGACAAAAGCGTAAAAATCACGTGCGAGGCTCGTGATATTTTCCGCGAAGGCGCTACGAAGGGCTCGTGGGACACTCGAATTACGCACCAAAAACGTCCTGTTTTGGTGGCTGCATCTGTAGGAAGTTTTGGAGCTTTTCTTGCTGATGGTTCTGAGTATAGGTCTGTTAATCTATTCGTACTGGTTAATTTTGTGGGACGGTCTTATATAAATTTTTGTGTTGTGTAGTGGGATTTACGGAGACGGAATCGGTTTAGAAACTCTGAAAGATTTTCATCGTCGGAGGGTTCGGGTTTTGGCTGCCGCGGGTGCTGACCTTATTGCGTTTGAGACGATACCGAATAAACTCGAAGCTAAGGTAACTTTGTTACCAATTTATCATGAGTATGTATAGATTGAAATTGGTTGGTTTGTACATAAATTTATTTTCACTAAAGAGTATCAGTATTTTCAATGAAGAATATTAGTTGTTTTAAATGGAGAGTCAACCTTTCATGGAGTAATAATCTTTAGTGAAAAAAAGTAATGTGTTTCAATGATTTATGTATGAACCATTTTCACTCTATACTTTCACATTTATCATATATGTGACATTTGAAATGTGCATATGTCCAATCTTAGGTCTAATTGATTTCTTTCATTATGTTTAATTGATACCCCTGATGACAATTTTTAAAATTCAAGAATTAAGAGGGCTGAAATTACTTTATATGTGTGATGGTGTATTTTTCCATGTGATAGGCTTATGCAGAGCTTCTTGAAGAAGAGGCTATAAACATTCCTGCTTGGTTTTCCTTCACTTGCAAAGATGATACCAATGTGGCTAGTGGCGATTCGATTGAAGAGTGCGCGTTAATAGCCGATTCTTGTAGCCATGTCGTCGGAGTTGGGATCAATTGTACTGCGCCGCGATACATTCATGGACTGATACGATCAATTAAAAAGGTACGGGTTTTCCATGCTCGTTGGTGATCGTGTTATGTTTCGAGAAACATAGAGGGGCAGCGGCGATTTGTTGCTCCCAATTGTCTTGCTTTTATTTAGTTAGGTGGTGTTTGCAAACTATCAAAATATAGGCAGAATCGCTTTTTTTCAAAAGCTACACCTCATGGCTTTTGAAAAAAAGTGATTCAAGAAGTTGGTATCATTTGAACAATCATTGGAGTGTTCTACAATTGTTTGTTTCTTCATAAAATCTCTCGTTTGCAGGTGACAAGAAAACCGATTCTTATATATCCCAACAGCGGTGAAACTTATGATGGTCAAAGAAAGGAATGGGTGGTGAGTCGGACTATTTTTTTTTTCCTTGTGTGATGCTAAATTTCTAATTTTAGAAGTTGTAATTTGAGTTCGATCGAAGAAACAGAAGATAAGGGTTGGATTGGACGTTCCTATTTGCCAACCCGAATAGTTATTGTTTGCCCTAGAGGATCCCACAATATAAGACGGATGTCGAGATTGTGAGATCTTCTTTTGAGTCGAAAAAATGATATGTTAGGCTTAAAAACACCTAACATTAGGAGTCCCAAAGCGACCCTCAAGGCTAAGGGGCTCGTTAGTTTCAATATCGTAAAGATTTATATAAACACTAACTGCAACGAGCTATCGTTTTTGAATTTTTTTTTCTTGATCCTTTCCGTGGGTTGTAGCAATCAACGGGCGCTGCGGATGCTGATTTCGTGTCGTACGTTGGGAAATGGCGCGAGGCTGGAGCGTCTCTAATCGGAGGGTGTTGTAGAACCACGCCGAATACAATTAGAGCTATTTCTAAGACACTCTCAAACAGCTGATCTAACTTATATGGTGTGTTCCTTGGGGCACATTAAGCCAATTAGTTTATGTTATCATGTATGAAGCTACGAAGTTAAGTGTTTGTGTGCGTATATGTTGTAAGCTGAATAAGTGGTGTAGTTGCTACAATAGATGGGGCTTATTTCTCAAATTATTTGAATTTTGTCCAACTTTATTTATTTTTCACATGTTAAAATTCAAATAATTGAATGCACGGTGAGAAGTGAAAATGGAAAAGATAATTTTTCCGGTTGTCTAAGAACAAATTTTCTTTAGGAAGAATTATGTTGTTATAGGGCATTACAAAAGTCATCAAAGTCAAGGTAGTACGATAATAAAAATAGTTACCAAGAGTTGAAATTGATGTAGTTTTGATCCATTTTATTGGGTTATAGAAACCACAAAAGACGAAACAAGGAGTATAACTCATAAATAAAAAGATTAATACCTTTAATGAAAAAAAAAAAAACACCCCACACACAAATTTGGTTTAGATAATTAAATTTTATGCACAAAATATTATTGTTCTGCAAATCGAGGTGCTCGAGAGCTCGGCTTACTCGTTAAGACTCAAGCAAAATGAGTCGAGCTTGTTAGATAACGAGCTGACTTTGAGCTCGACTTCTTAGGTTCTATAACTGAGATTTTTCTCGGGAGGTCCAACTTGATGGTCTCTTTAGACTCGTACGAATTGAATTGAGTTGAGTTTGCTTTCTCACTCATTAATATTATCGAGCCGAATTCAGTCGAGCTAGACCTTCAACTACTCAGTCGGCTAGAACAACAGCTATAATCATTCTACAAACACTCTCTGAGGACATTCAACAAACACTTTGAATGCAATGGCTTTCACCACCGTGATCGCCTCTCCTCCCCTAACCACCGCCATTAACCCACCATCTTCCAACACAACCCAGAAACATTCCTTTCTACCCAAACTCAAATCCTGCAAAAATCTTCAACAAATCAAACAACTCCATGCCCTATACACAAAACACGGCCTAATCGACGACCCCACTTTACTAACAAAACTCATTGCCAAATACTCAGAAACGGCCTCTTCCGAAAGCTTAGAATACGCAAAAAAGGCGTTCACAATATTCAAGAACATGAGCGAGGATTCGAGTAGCAGCATAATTTACCTATACAATTCTCTTATAAGAGCAAATTCTTTAGCCGGGAATTTCCACGACGCGATTTTGCTGTACGTAGATATGTTGGTTGATGGAATTGGGCCTGATAATTATACATTTCCCTTTGTATTGAACGCTTGTACAAAAAACTTGAGTCTTTCCGAAGGAAAGCAACTCCATTGCTCCGCCGTGAAAATGGGTTTTCACGGCGACGTTTTCGTCTCGAATTCTCTGGTGCACTTTTACGGCGAGTGTGGGGAAACCGATGGTGCGCGGAAGGTGTTCGACGAAATGCCTGAACGAAACGTTGTGTCTTGGACTAGTTTGATTTGTGGGTATGCGAGAAGAGAATTGTTCCAGGAGGCAGTTTCTCTGTTTTTTGAGATGATTGATGAGAAAATCGAGCCTAGTGAAGTCACCATGGCGAGTGTGATTTCGGCTTGTGCAAAGATGGGGGATTTGAATTTGGGAGAGAGGGTTCTGGATTGTTCTAGAAGGTTTGGACTATCGTACAATGCTGTAATGATGAATGCACTTGTTGATATGTATATGAAATGTGGCGAAACAGAGAAGGCGAGGCAGCTTTTCGACGAATGTGGGGATAAAAACTTGGTTTTTTATAATACATTCGTGTCGAATTATGCGAAGTTGGGGAAGACGAAAGAGGCAATCGATGTATTTCGTGAAATGGTCAATCTCGGGCCGAAACCTGATAGAGTTACAATGTTGGCAGTGATCACAAGTTCAGCTGAAATCGGGGATTTTGGGGTCGGGATGCAATCCCACGCCTACGTCTTGAGGAATGGGATCGGGATTGGGATTGGGGGATGGGAATCATGGGATAGTATAGGGAATTCACTCATTGATATGTATACCAAATGTGGCAAGCAAGAATTGGCTTGCAGAGTGTTTGATTTGATGCCCAACAAGACGATTGTTTCGTGGAATTCTCTGCTCGCGGGCTTTGCTCGAAATGGCGATCTTGAAACGGCGAGGAGAGTGTTCGACGAAATGCCCGAGAGGGATGTCGTTTCGTGGAACACGTTGATTGGTGCTTTGGTTCAAGAAAGCTTCTTTACGGACGCGATTGAGCTGTTCCATTCGATGCAGAAAGATGGGACGGTCCTCCCGGACGAGGTTACGATGGTGAGTGTCGTATCGGCCTGTGGGTATTTGGGATCGCTCGGTCTGGCGAAATGGACGTACAAATACATTGAGAAATACGGCATTAAGTGCAACTTACATCTTTCCACGGCGCTCGTTGATATGTTTGCGAGGTGTGGGGACCCACGAAGCGCGATGAAGGTGTTCGCCACTATAAAGGAGAAAGACGTCTCTGCTTGGACGGCAGCGGTTGGTGCAATGGCTATGGAAGGAAACGGGGAAGGGGCGGTTGAGCTCTTTCGTGAGATGCTCGGGCAAGGGATCAAACCTGATGAAGTAGTCTTCACGGGAGTGCTTACAGCGTGCAGCCACGGAGGATTAGTCGAGCAAGGGATGCGTATATTCGACACCATGGAGGAGCACGGGATTACTCCCCATATCGTGCACTATGGATGTGTCGTGGATTTACTAGGGCGAGCTGGTTTACTAGACGAAGCTCTCGATTTTATACTTAGGATGCCCGTAGAGGCAAATGCCGAGATTTGGAGCGCGTTTTTAAGCGCTTGTAGAATGCACAAGAACGAGAAGTTGGCGAGTAGAGCATACGAGATGATCACGAAATTGGGCAGGGACAAAATCGGAATGCATGTTCTTTTGTCGAATATATACGCTTGTGCTGGAAAATGGAGCGAGGTTGCTAGGGTTAGAATGGATATGAAAGAACGCGGGATGAAGAAAATGCCGGGTTCAAGCTCAATTGAGGTAAATGGGGTCGTTCACGAGTTCACCTCGGGTGACGAATCTCATGCCTCAATGCTTGAGGAGATGAGATCTAGGCTTAGAGACGAAGGGTATGTGCCCGATTTATCAAATGTTTTGATCGATACGAATGAAGAAGAGAAAGAGTTGTTGCTTAGTCGACATAGTGAGAAGGTAGCCATTGCGTTTGGGCTCGTTTCTTTGGGTCGAGGGATGCCCGTACGAGTTGTCAAGAATCTACGGATGTGCTCGGATTGCCATTCGTTTGCGAAGATGGTTTCGAAAGTGTATGATCGGGAGATAGTTGTTAGAGATAACAACAGGTTTCACTTTTTCCGGCAAGGTTTGTGTAGTTGCTGTGATTATTGGTGATAGAGGATTTTTTTCGGTAAGAATTCTTTGTAATTATAGAAAATATTGATGGTCAATTTAATTTGCCCTAAAGGTAGCATCTTTTTCTTCCCTCTTGCATGAAAAATATTAGTGAAAGAGGTCCCTTAGTGTTCATTTTTCTTGTTTTTTCAAACTTTGGTTTGGACTTATAAGGGAAATTACTATTTTAGCTCTTTAACTTTCGTGTTTTGTTCTACGGAGCCCTCGTACTTTTATGGTGTTGTGTTGAGCCATCAAATTGTTATTTTTTGTTTGTGATGAACCCCATCCTTGACACTCTTATATTGAGTTCTTGAACATTTACATTTGCTAACATTGAGCCCTTAAAATGTCCTCAACATGACCAAAAGTTAAGTTTAATGGAGCAATAGAACACATAAAAGAGTATATGAAGGTTTAATAAAACAAAATGTGAAGTTCTAGGAATTATGAGATTCATTACCTATGTATCAACAACTAGAGATTATAATAGTGTCACCCTTATGTTTGTATTAGTTGGTATTTATGAATTCAATTATAGATTGCTAGTCAAATCATCGAGTATGACAGTTAATGAAATACAAAAAATTACTTCACCAAGTAAAGTATAATCAAATTTAACACAATTTTAGCGCGCTTGATTTATATCCACGAATCAGATGGAAAAACGTCGAAGCATTAGGTTGCTTCTTCGTCTTCTGCATTTTCCTGTATGTTAGTGTTGCATCTTCCATCATTCTGGCCTTTGTGAAGAAGTATGTCGACGAATTATACTCATGAACTAAAAACAAAACTTCTTTAACACCGTCTCTCACATTCTGCACAATTGAATTGACTAAATCTGAATTGCCCATTGAGCTTTCTTTCAAATCCAAATCAGAAATATTCACTCAGAACATGGACTTTTATCTTCTGATGAACTCAACATATTTTCAATGCTAACAAGAAGTTTAGAAAGCTCGTTGGTTCTCTCAAATTTCTTGTATCCCACAACGAGCTTAGCTAACCCTGCTTGATGTCCACTTTATACACAACATCCTTATGTAATTGCTGAGGTTGAACATATTGTCTGATCCAATCGAAACAAAGCAGGATTTCGGGATCTCCCTCTGACCAATTTGTGAGTGATTTGATCCACTCCACACAAATCTAGTGAACAATCATAAAATTGCTAATAGTGGTGAGCAAAAGTAGTGGGAACCATATCAAGACACACTTTGAATTTTTTCAACTCGTCTCTCATACCATTTGTTTCATGTAAACGAGAAATGATCACAGTAGTGTGGGCATCTGCTACAACTCCCATTACCGGCATTTAGCTCCATATACTAACATAGCTTAAAATGTTCAAAAAGCTAGCCCAATACTGAATGGGCTGTTATTTGGACCGATAAGATTGGAAAAATAGAAATTTGTTTACTCTATACATTACCCTAAAATAATTTTAGAGGTTTTTCTAGAGATAGATAGAGAATTGCCTAGAGTTTCTTGAGAATTTATCTTAACAGTTTGATAAAAAAATATTCACACCATCTATTGAGAAAGTGGATTGGTATATATAATTATGCAAAATGATGCTGGTAAGAAATCTCGAAATAGAACACTTCAATGAAAACATAAATTAATAAAATTAATATTGTTTATTAAAAATATGAGTAGTTCTAGGGTGCATCTAAGTACATACTATGCACTTGAATTTTGCACCCTAATTTAAAATCTATTTTGACCAATTTAAAAAATTTGCGGGTCGACCGACCCGATTAAAACTCGCGGGTTCTCTTCTTCCTCTCAGAAATGGGTCATCTCTTCTTCCTTTCAGCGATTTGACGGTCTTCTGCTTCTTCCGCCATTAATGGTGACGCGGTGGTCGCCACAATAATTCATACTTGTGTTTTTCCCTCTGGTGCACTTTCCCTTTCCGGTGCGACTACCTGTTTTCCGGCGATGCAATTGAGTTTTTCTCCTTAGATCTAAATCCCAATTCATCTCTTATTGCACCAAATTGACCTCCGTCTCGTTCCTCTACACAAACCACTGCAACAATTGAATCATGTGATGATCATGGATTTGTTTCTCCTCCACCAATATTTGGTATTGACTCGATTCTATTTTAATTGATTTCGTTATGAAGCAGCAGAATCAAGCAATTGCTTCCTCTACCACCTTAACCGATATGCCATATCTTTCACAAGCTCTACAACTACTGCATTTTAGAATCAGGATATGGGGTTGTGCGGGAAGGTGTTTGATGAAATATCTGTGAGAGATGTGGTAATTCCTATCTTTATTATTTGTACAATTGGAAATTAGGTGGTTGCAGTAGCTGTTGAAGTTGAGTAGTTCTCCCGTGCACTGTACAACTGATGTGGGGCAGCTTACCGGTGCTCGTCGGTAGAAATCAAAACATACGTAACTTTTGGAGTCGGGCTCAGAATTGCTATTGTGATACCTTTTTGGAAGCGGATCAACGATTCGAGTTGAAAGGTGATGTACGCAAGCCTGGGCCCAAATTCCAACTTTTGACAGCATTGAGCCTACTTTTTCTATTTTAGACTTATTACAACTTGGGGTATTTGTTACTATATCTTGGGGTATTGGTGATTATAACTTCGGATATTGGTGATCAAATCTTTGGGTATTGGTGATTACAACTTGGGGTATTGGTGATTATATCTTGGGGTATTGGTTATTATATCTTGGTGTATTGGTTATTACAACTTGGGGTATTGGTGATTATAATTTCGGATATTGGTGATCAAATCTTGGGGTATTGGTGATTACAACTTAGGGTATTGGTGATTATATCTTGGGGTATTGGTTATTATATCTTGGGGTATTGGTGATTATAACTTCGGGTATTGGTGATCAAATCTTGGGGTATTGGTGATTATAACTTGGGGTAGTGGTGATTAAGTCTTGGGGTAATACTGAATAATTATTTGAGATATTGTTATTGAGTAATTCTTAGGGTATTGGAGATTATAACTTAGGGTATTGGAGAATATAACTTAGGGTATTTGTGATTATAACTTGAGGGATTGGTGATTAAGTCTCGGATTATTGGTAAATAATTTTTAGGGATATAACTTGAGGTATTAGTGATTATAACTTGGGGTATTGGTAATTATAACTTAGGGTATTGGTAATTATAACTCGTGGTATCGGTGATTATAACTTGAGGTATTGGTGATTATAACTTCGGGTATTAGTGATATAACTTCGGGTATTGGTGATTATAACTTCGGGTATTGGTGATATAACTTCGGGTATTGGTACGAAGCGCGCGCGACACATTTGCGACTCGATTTGTTGCCAGACCCGTGAATTTTGGTCGGGTTGCGCCTGACCCGCGAGTTTTTTATTGGATCCCGCAACCGACCCGCAACCAACCAGCGAATTTAGTCAAAATTGATTTTAAAATCAATTTCAAATTGGGTACAAAATCCAAGTGCATACTATGCACTTGGATGCACCCTAGAATTTGCCTAAAAATATTTGTAAAAGATATATCTTTAATATTATTAGATTAAATTTGATCTCCAAAAATTCTTTTTTAATATCAATCAAGTAGCGTTCAAATCTTCTTTTACCAAAGTGAGATATTAAAAATGTAATTTAACCCAACTAAAATGTAATATAATTATAAAATTATTTTTCTTGTCTAGTTTGCAACAACGTGAAGAAGAAATATTAAAAAAAAAAAAATTAAAAACAACACTCCATTTGGTTTTGCTATTTAATAGCATCAATAATTCTTTTGCGCATAAATTTCCAAAACGACATATTCAACCTTTTCTAGGTATGCTTATAACTCTTTAAAAGAATTTTCAAAGGATAACATAGTCTTTTCAAGACAATCTTTTGTAAGCAGTTGGTAAAGTTGTATATCTGGTTTTAATTCGTCATTCCCATGACTACCCAAGGCCAACAATTGTAGTTAGGAATACATAGAATTGCATAAACAACAAAGTGTTTAGAGCATATTAATATGTTTGAGCTAAGCAAAATTAATTTATCAACAACAAAAAAACAAAATAAATTTTAAGGAACATATCACGATACCAGAAAAAAAAGCAGCATAAACTAATACTCAAAAAGAAAAATAAGCAGAATAAAATAAATCTCAGTGTTAAAAATGGATTAATTTTTTTTTTTACCTCAACACAAACCTAATCCCTAAAAATAGATAATTATTTTCTCATTCATTCTAAAATATCTATGATTTCAGGTGTGATGATTTTAATTTACATAGTTACTCTGAGAACAGATAATGAAAATAAAATAAATAATTATTTTCTCATTCATTCCAATTATTAACTATTATGCACCAATCATAATATGAAGGAATTATAATTACATTGAGATCTGATGGATTTTCTGTACAGATGGCTTCACTAGAATTGCAGCTATCACCACCACAACTGCCGGTAGAGAAGAGGAAGCGATAAGAGAACAATCTCATTCTTGAAGAATCTCCAATTTAAAGAAAAAGATTGTGTGTTTTGATTTTCCAAATACGTTGTAGAATTAGGGATTCTTGTTTTTCGTATTCATAATTGCCAAATACTCTGTATTCATATTTCATTCGATTATCTGACGTGAATTTGAGGCATTAGAACATACTCTAATAGGGAATTAGATTCTGTTTTAGTGAAAATACACAAAAGTGCCCAAAATTTAAGGGGGCACTTGATTTTTACCCCCTTTTTTTTACAAAAGATGTATATTGCCCAAAAAATGTTGGCAAAAGGTTGGCGAATGGTTGACACACAGGTTGGCATGAGTGCCAACCCTTTGCCAACCGTTTTGCCAACATTTTTTGGGCAAAAGACATCTTTTTTAAAAAGTAGGGCAAAAATCAAGTGCCCCCTTAAATTTTGGGCAATTTTGCTTTTCTCCCTTCTGTTTTATAGGGCAGCTCTAATAGTGTAATTGTTTATTTTGTGATCGTGTGTATTCATAGGGTTTGAAATGGGGGTTAGGCAGCGCATTGACAACGCTTGACTTAGTTCGTCGCCACTACCCATCCACTCAGCCTCCTACGCAGCCTTTCCCACCGCTGCCACAATCAATGGTTGAGACTATTTTCCCTTCGCCGCATGCTGGGAAAAAGAGAGAGATCGATCCGAACAACCCTGTTATCAACAATCTGCGCCTTATGCTACGATCCTGACATCAATTCAGGTTCCAAAAAGTAAGGGGGCGCTTGGTTAACAACTCTTCAATGGTAATGGGAATGCGATTGAAAATTAGTGTAATTATCATGGTTCATGAGAACAAAATCACTACCTCTCCTCCTAAATAAGGTAATCACTACTCCATTTTGATTACCCTATTATCTTCCTACAATCCTCCTCCTCAATCATTCCCCCATTCCTCCACCAACAACCATTTGTTGTCAACTTCTATTCCAAAATTGGGGCATGTCACTAGCAATGGTGTCACCATTGGAACACTTCTTCCCCTAACATATCATTTTTCTTATGAGGGCATAAATGGAAATAAATTTTCATTCCCATTGCCATTGAAGAATTGCTAACCAAGCGCCCCCTAAGAGTTGATGTAGCTCTTCCAGTGTTTTGCTTATAGTGATTGGACCGGTAAATCTAATGTGCACTATTAATAAGTTTTAGCATTTAGATTCGATCAAGCGAGGAATTAATTTTGACCATGTAAAATTATCATGCACATGCATGCAACATGCATATGCAAACATCATCCATGCACACGCATACGGGAAGTTACACACCATGCTCTATGCTTGCTTAGCACGTCAGTTAGCCGGAGTTTGTTAAATGAAAGTTAGTTAGAGGATGAGTTTATTAGGCGGTTACATGGCTCATTTTAGCATAACTCCATAAAGAAAGTTATGTATAAATAAGTGTAATCACCACTCCCCATTTTAAATAATATGAATACACATTTCTCTTGTTATTTTCTCTATGATTGATTCGCCATTTCTACAGACCACTGACGATGCATTCGACGATCTGTGTCACCAATAAATCTAAATTCATAATAAACTGGAAATAATTCTTCAGTTCTAACACTTTCATGATTATAAAAGTCGATTCTTCTCCAAAAGAGTCTACACGCCGACACTATTAAGGGCTAAAAGGAAAAGATGAAAAAATATTAAATTTATAGTTTCAATAAAAAAATGCATTTAAAGAAATACAAATCTCACTAAACAATATTTAAATTCAACATTTTTGTACTGTAAAAAAATTCAACAGTTTTGCATTTCATAGAAAATTTAATGATTTCGCTAACATTCACTGGTTCTAATTTTTTGTCAACATCATCTAAAACATTATCAATTTGACTTTCGACCGAAATATTTTCAGGAAAACATAAATTGTCCAAGGTACAATATCATTATTCGTCATTGTTCAAGCACAAAGTAATAAAAATATAATATCAACAAATTACCTTATTTTGTTGATTTTTTTAACACTCAATTCTCAACCCTTCTACCTAATAAACGATTTTGTGCAAATATGCTAATTGTGATTTTCGACGCTTGATTAGAGAGGTGGAGGAGTGCGAATGTTTGTTAGTTAAATTGATATTGAATAAGATTGGTAGGTGGGTATTTTATAGTGGATATATTTAATAAAAATTATTTTCTTTATCCCCTAATAATCTTCACACTTTTTTTTTGGACGTCTCACAATATTTTCACACCCCAAACATGGAAATAAAACACTCTCACAATACCTAGTTTATTTCAAAATACTCTTCATAAAGTCAATAAAATAGTTTTTTCTTAAAAAAATATGTCACTCTATTTATGAAATTAATAGTGGATAGACGGAGTATAAATTGAGATGAATGAACTTAGTGAAAAGGTGTGCTAGATGCCTCTAATTCACGCCAATTTTATCTAGCAAATTATCAACATATAAAATTATTTCAAAAACTAATTTTTTTTAAATAGGGATAATATATTAATTATTAAAATTTTAAATAACATAATTTAATTGATACCCAATTCCCACTTCCCCTCGTCTTCATCCTCAACATCCCCCCCTCCCGCCTTGTTACTTATCTTCTTCCTCAACACCCTCATATGTTGTCCTGCTACTCATTTCCACCCCAATCGAAACATCCCACACCCCACAAATCCCGCTTCCGACCAATGCCGCTTTGTGTTGGAGCATAAGCATATCCTGTACGAATCTGATTCCACTGCAGTTCTATTATGAGATTCATTACCTATGTGTCAACAACTAGAGATTATAATAGTACTAATGTTGGCATTTATGAATTTTATTATATATTGCTAGTCAAGTCATCGAGTATGGCAGTTAATGAAACACAAAAAATTACTTCACCACGTAAAATAATCAAGTAAACTATAATTAAATTTAACACAATTTTAGCGCACTCAATATATATCCACGAATCAGATGGAAAAACGTCGAAGCATTAAGCTGCTTCTTCGTCTTCTGCATTTTCCTGTATGTTAGTCTTGCCTCTTCCATCATTCTGGCCTTTGTGAAGAAGTAGATCAACGAATTATACTCATGAACTAAAAATGAAACTTCTTTAACATCGTATCTCATATTCTGCACAATTGAATTGGCTAAATCTAAATTGCACATTGAGCTTTCTTGCAAATCCAAATCAGAAATATTCACTCTCTTCATTTATCTCAAGAGACCTTCCGCTTCCCTCTCCATCTTCTCATCGTAGTACGCTTTCAAAAGGGACGTATACGAGCTTTCTCTGACAACATAAATGGATACAAGCATCAATTACATCAGAACATGGACTCTTATCTTCCGATGAACTCAGCATATTCTCTATGCTAACAAGAAGTTTAGAAAACTCGTTGATTCTCTCAAATTTCTTGTATCCCACAACGAGCTTAGCTAGCCCTTTGTTGCTCAGAACAAAATTCCCTTTCTTATGCAACACAACATCCTTCTGTAATTGCTGAGGTTGAAACTGCAGTTTCAACCCCATCTTCATATTGTCTGATCCAATCGAAACAAAGCAGGATTTCGGGATCTCCCTCTGACCGATTTGTGATTGATTTGATCCACACAAATCTAGTAAGAGCAAAGATGCACCATCTATATCGTTGAACTTAAAATGCAAGCCCAGTAAACAATCATAGTGGGAACCACCATATCAAGACACACTTTGAATTTCTTCAGCTCGTCTCTCGTACCATTTGTTTCATGTAAACAAGCAATGATCACAGCAGTGTAAGCATCTGCTACAACTCCCATTACCGGCATTTAGCTCCATAATCGGCTGACCTTTCAACGGAGTTCCAAACCTCACACAAGCATCAAGAACTAAGTTAAATATCATCACATCCAGCTTTGCCAACTTCTGAAAACAATCACAAAATTTCTTCCAATACATTTGACGCTAAATACGTCCTCGTTTCTGTCTTAACCAAATGTAGAAACACCATTCTCAATACATCCAAAGAAGGCAGACTCTTCTTCTCCAACATCAGTCTAAGAACACAGGATGTTGGGCCCTGACCAAAGAAAGGACGAGCTTTATCATCATATCACGCCTGAGTAAAACGGGCTTCTCTGTTGAAATAGTGAGAAGTAAGTCAGAGGCCATACAGAGATATTTGGAGCTAGACGAATATGATGACTTCCGTTATCAGATTAGCTATAAGAAGCTGATCAGGGAAACCGTAGAGGCTCTTGAAATTCTTGTAACTTTCCCATGCCTCATCCACTTTGTGTTCCTTCAAGCTTTGCCAGCAAACTCCATTGAGACGATCCTCTCGAGCATAGATTCTCCATAGTTGCTCCAATGGAGGAAGTTCCTCCACCATTACCAGCTTACATTGGGACCTGAGGCAAATCTTCCAGCAAATATGAAACTTAAAAAAACCCTCTTTGATTTTCTCTTACTAATGATCGCATCATGGAAATTAGAATGAAATGTATGATCTAGTTAAGAACGGTTTCCACTTTCCACAGTCAATCAAATAAAATTCACTATTAACATTCTTACTGAGACCATGTTTATCCATGCCTGGCCACAACCAGGTCATCAAATATAAAATTCATTTCTCACTCATCCACCTATATATTTTACACCACAACCCAAACTCATTTTTTTCACACTTTATCCATAACCACCATAACCACCACCAACATTTAATAAATTATTTCTTTTATAGTTTAATAATTATATTTATTATTAATTTTTATAATATTTACACAATATTAAAAAATTCATAACTATAATAAAAAATTACCATACACTTAAAAAATTACAACATTCAATAATAAAATTAAAATTACAAATATTAAAATACAACTGAAAATAAATAAACCGAATTACATATAAATTACAACAAAGCAAAATATGCAAATTACATATTTAATTATCAGCGCCGAATTTTTGCCATATTGCTCAAGCAAGTCGTTCTTAAGAGCGGCATGAGCTTATCTATTACGAAGTTGTTCCCCACTAGTCATATAGGAGGATAAACTTGCAATGCGTTCAGTAGAGTACTGAAATGATTGGTCATTATTTACGGGGCCATCCACTAAAAAATTCAGTGGGATTATAATAATTTTGGTATGTGTCTCATTCATCCTCCACTATCATATTGTGCATGATGATACAAGCCATCATTATTTTTCCCATCAAAATTTTATCCCATACAAGACATGGACGTTTAAGAAATGTGAAACGAGCTTGTAGAACTCCAAATGCTCGCTCAACATCTTTTCGTATAGCCTCTTGGTGTTGAGCGTGTTCTTGATTTACCGGAGATGTAATTGACTTAACAAATACAGCCCATGAAGGATATATGCCATTAGTTAGATAATAAGCTCTATTATTTTCCCGACCATTAACGACATAACTAACCTTTGAAGCTTGATCTTGCAAGACATCTATAAAAACTGGAGATCGTTGGAGCATATTGATATCATTGCATGTGCCTGGAGTTCAAAATATTCATCAACGACATCGGTAGATGTCCCATACGCCAACACCTTCATAACACCAGTACATTTCTGTAATGGTGAAAGACTTAGTTGACACGTTGCATCAGGTCTTTGTTGAAAATATTCGTCATTGGCAGTAACGACCTCCACTATACGAAGGAATACAGATTTTCTCATGCGAAATCTGCATCGAAAGATCTCGGGAGTATACGTCGGCCTATCGACGAAATAGTCATTCATCAAGCGTTCATCACCAAGCTCGCATTCCCTCTCATAATGCCTTATTCTTGATCTAGGAGTGAAATCTCTTCTGGTCATATTTAGATTGCTTAAGACTTAAGACTATATCCTCGATCATGCG
The DNA here is from genome assembly GCA_947034835.1 of Ballota nigra. Taxonomy (NCBI): domain Eukaryota; kingdom Viridiplantae; phylum Streptophyta; class Magnoliopsida; order Lamiales; family Lamiaceae; genus Ballota; species Ballota nigra. The sequence goes on along the minus strand of OX344729.1, from coordinate 77,746,093 downwards.
ATTATACTCAGCATTCCATTCTTGCCGTTCACCAAGATCATTCAAATTTGAATAATCAGAACTTGAATTTGAATTTGAATCTAACGAGGAATTTTCGTTGAGAGACATTTGAAAAATTGGAATAGGTAAGAAATAGATAGTAATTTTATTTGAGAGGAATCTAAAGAGTAAAGATAAGGATTTTGGTGTAGGTATGATGTTGTTTGAAGTGTGATTTATAGGAGCCTCAAGAGTGGTAAGATAAGTAGTGGTGTGAGTTGTTATGATGATTGACAGTCCACTTGGTCTTGCATGTGAACGAATTTTACTTTAATCATGTAGTTTCCCAACCATGCACATGGTAATATAAGTAGTGGTGTTGAGTTATCATGTTGATTGCTTCCCCACTTGGTCTTGCATGTAAACGAATTTTACTTTAATTATGGAGTTTCCCAACCATTCACATGGTAAGATAAGTAGTGTGAATTGTCATGATGATTGATTCCTCACTTGGTCTTGCATGTGAACAAATTTAGCTTAAACTTGAAAACTTACAACAAATTGAATTCATAATTACGATAATTAATTGAGATTACATGAAATTAAATAACATCACACAAATTTAAAAAACAACAACAAAAGCATAAGGTAAGTGAAAATCAGAAATTATCTAAATAAAATATGACCGACGAATAAAAGCTGGACATGTGGCATGCTTAGATTTTTTGGGGATAAAAAATACCCCACCAAGCTTTGGGTTGTTCTCGGTTGTCAGCCCACCATGGTCTTGAGTTATTATCCAATTTTTCGCCTGCGATAAAGATGGTCTGATACTGTAGGTTTTGGCTCATACGACACCGTTTTTGCAGGAATTGCTTCACTCCAAGAGTTCCCGAGCTTAGAACATACCTAGAACAGTTGAATTGGAAAATTTTAGCTAAACAAATTTTTCATAGATAAATCCACATATCAATTAAAAAGGTTGTTGACTTCTTCTCTTTCTTTATGAGCTCCCTTATTTTAAATCTTCTCTTCTTCCTCTAATGCCAACAAATTTGTTGACAATTATGTTGCACTCATCATTTTGCAAATAGAAACGATGATGCCCTAAATTTAACTTCATAATGCTCACATAGTTTCTATTTTCACTACTTCTCAAACAATATTGCTCCACCACTACCTTCCGAGTCCTTGGATGAGTGTAATTGACGCCTAATATAGCAGATTCAAAACCAACTACATCCAAATCGAAAAAGCATCCAATCGCAATATCTAAAAGTGTAGTTATATAAAGGCGCATTTCTTTGAGGCATTTAATCGAACAGGAGATGTGTAGCAGAGCAGCGTTTCAGCTTAACAAAATCACTTACGAATTTAGTGAAATCAACAGCAGAAAGGCGCGGCCCCATGCTCATCATCTCGTGAAACAATAAAAAAACATCACAAACAGAGCCGAAATCCAATCTGGAAGATGATGAGAAATTATGCAGGACAGAGAAATCGGATCGTGTTCCTGAAAAACAATGGCGACATAAGTTGATATATACGAAGATTTAGATAAAAATCTCTCTGCAAATAGTTTCTTGGTTGACATTTTGTGAGTTGAATGGAAACCAATATAGTTATAATCAGATTTTCTGTTTCAAATCCCTATCTGTTCTTGTACAATTATGGCCACGGTTATTTGCACTAACCTTTTTGTTAAATACACTACCCTCGACATTTTCTTTCCAAAAATTTGTAATTTTTTTTTTTTTAAAATCCAACTTTTTTTTTCAATTACACTATATTTGAAAAATAATTCAAAAAAAGTGAGAAAAATTATAAAAAAAAAATCCGAACACCGAATAATGTATTCATCTTGGTAGTGTATTTGACTGAGTGTTGTGCCTAATGTTATATTATGCTTACATAGCTTAAAATGTTCAAAAGCTAGCCCAAGCCCAATGCTGAATGGGTTGTTATTTGGACCGATAAGATTGGAAAAATAGAAATTTATTTACTCTATACTTTGCCCTAAAACAATTTTAGAGTTTTTTAGAGATAGGTAGAGAATTGCCAAGAGTTTCTTGAGAATTTCTCTTGACCGTTAGATCATAAATATTACCACCATCTATTGAGAAAGTGTATTGGTATATATAATTGTGCAAGATGAATCTGGTAAGAAATCTCAAAATAGAACACTTCAATAAAAACATTAATTAATAAAATTAATATTGTCTCTAAAAAATATTTGTAAAACATATATATTTTAATATTATTAGATTAAAGTCGATCTCCAAAAATTCTTTTTTTAATCTCAATCATGTAGCGTGCAAATCTTCTTTTACTAAAGTGAGATATTAAAAAAGTAATTTAACCCAACTAAAATGTAATATGATTATTAATTTATTTTTCTTTTCTGGTTTGCAACAACGTGAAGAAGAACTATTAAAACTTTTTTTAAAAACAACACTCCATTTGGTTTTGCTATTTAATAGCATCAATAATTCTTTTGCGCATAAATTTCCAATGCGACAGATTCAACCTTTTCTAGGTATGCTTATGATTCTTTAAAAGAATTTCCAAAGGATAACATAGTCTCTTCAAGACAATCTTTTGTAAGCAGTTGGTGAAGTTGTATATCTGGTTTTAATTCGCCATGACTGCTCAAGGCCAACAACTGTACTTAGAAATACATATAATTTCATAAACAACAAAGTTTCCAGAGCATATTAATATGTTCGAGCTAAGCAAAATTAATTTATCAACAATAACAAAACAACATAAATTTTAAGGAACACATCACGATACCAGAAAAAAAAAAAGCAGCATAAACTAAAACTCTAAAAGAAAAATAAGCAGAATAAAATAAATCTCAGTGTTAAAAATGGATTAAATTTTATTTTTACCTCAACCCAAACCTAACCCCTATAAAATAGATAATTATTTTCTCATTCATTCTAAAATATCTATGATTTCAGGTGTGATGATTATAATTGATGATTTTAATTTACATAGTTACTCTGAGAACAGATCATGAAAATAAAATAAATAATTATTTTCTCATTCATTCCAATTAATAACTTTTATGCACCAATCATAATGGGAAGGAATTATAATGACAATGAGATTTGATGGATTTTCTGTACAGATGGTTCACTAGAATTGCAGTTATCACCACCACTGCCGGTAGAGAAGAGGAAGCAATAAGAGAACAATCTAATTCCTGAAGAATCTCCAGCAAAAAGAAAAAGTGATGGAGACGAGATCGTGATAACGATATGGGATTATTATATAAAGATTTGGAGAATCAAGAAGATTGTTATTTATTTATTTAATTAGATTAGATTTGATTTATTTATATTTAGTTATTATATTTCTTGTCCTCTAAGTTATTTAGTATTATAAATAAGAGTCTCGAGATTATTGTAATGCAGTTGTTGAATGAATTAAAATATTGGGTTTATTCTCTTTTCATGTTTTATCGTTGTTATTATAGTATTCATACGTGAATAAATGAATTAACACATTAATCGCGTATACGTATATTCCGGGTATTCTCAGAATCAACGGATATTACGTTGTATTGATTAGGCGTGAAATTGTCATAATTCGTCACTCGAAATGCCCTAGTTTTGGTTGATTTTGTTGAGTATTTAGAGTCATTTGCGTATCATTTTCATAAACTAATGAATTTGTCTCTTTGATGCTCATAGATGAATAGAGGGCGAAAAGAGGAGTTCGTGGGACTTTGAATCGACTCAAACGGCTGCCCGGATGAGAAGATATCGAAGAAATACGAAAAGTACTAGTTCGAGGGAGCAAAAGTATCATTGGAGTGCACAAGCAAGGGTGCACGAGCGGCCGTGCAAGGCGCACGAGAGGATGCAAGTCGTGCACTAGTGCACGAGCACTCGTACATAGTGCACGAGCACACGCGGGTCGTGCACTAGTGCACGAGCTCATGTGGTCGTGCAGTTTTTCGGTTCTGGACAATTTGAGGTGCTCAAGTGGGATGTGCTCGTGCACTAGTGCACGAGCAGTGCACGAGCAGTGCACGAGCAAGCGCATTTTTTGGCCCATACGTTCCCGATTCGGCCCGAAGCTTATATATACCCCTTCCGAGCATGTTTTTACACACAACTTGGAGGATCCACAAACTATCACATACCAAATCACTTTGAGACTTAGTTTTTAGAGAGAGAAAGAGGAGAAGGAACGAGCAAGCTTTACTTTTACATTTTGAGGTTTTTCTTTACGAATTCATAGTCTGATTTTACCTTTTTAATTTCGTTTCTTAAGACCTTTGTTCGTTATTTCTTCTAGACTTCATTGTATTAATCTTAATTTCAGTTCTTAGAATTATTTTCTTTCAAAACCCTAGTTTATGCTTTTTAGTTTTTCACTTCAATTAATCATGTTTATGTTCGTTACTTTGTCAATTGCTTTTGTTATTGTTATAACCATGTCCGGCTAAAACCCTTGCATGCTTGGGGTAGGATGAACTCGTAGAAGTAGGTTGTGGGTGCGTAATTAGGGTAATTCGTGACGTTAGGTTTTAATTCTCTTAATTAATGAATTCTTAAAATTAATCTTAACTTTACTTTTGAATTTTGTTCGAAAAGTGTTAGAGAGAGGACGACCGTATCACTCTTTAACAACGAGTAGACTTAACTAGAGGGTTTAGAAGGGGTTGATTAATCTGCCGGTTTAGCTATGGAGGACGGTCGCATCATCATTAGTTAAATTAGGGCCTCTTTAATTAAGCACAATCTATTAACTCGTTAGTGGATTAGTGAAGTCGATTGATAGGATAAAATATTAGGGTATTAAGTCTTGAGCTTTCATCTTACAATCTTTAACTTAGGTTATTTCTTGCGCGTCACAATTATCTTGATTATGTACCTGCTCCGTTAGTATACGTAGGGATTCCTATCCTGAGCATCACCATCTCTTATTTGAAAACAAATCTTAAATTCTTAGTTTAATTTTCCAATTGCATTCATAGAGTAATTTAGTTTAGATTATTTTATTCTTCTCAAAAATCCAAAAACATTTCACTCATATTAACTACGACGCGTAGATCTTCAGGGATCTATTCGCATACACACTTTTCTTTGGGTTCAATAATACTTGGTCTCTATACTTGCCCATACTACAGTGAACCCGTACTCTTGCAGGGAAGCTACTAGTAGAAAACTGGTATATTCGAGTCAAGTCAATGGAGTTCCTAAGTGGAAGAAGGCAAATGAAGCAAGGGAGAAAGTGAAAGAGACCGAACGAGATGAATGGGGGGTACCCAAATCGGTGATACCCGTCCCATATCCACAGCGCTTCATAAAAAAAAAAGCTTGATGAGAAGTTTGCTAAATTCCTTGATGTTTTTAAAAAGATGCATATTAACATTCCTTTTTATGATGCTCTGGAACAGATGCCCAACTATGCAAAATTTCTGAAGGACTTGATCGCGAAAAGATGACGAGTGGATGAGCCGAAGTTAGTGTAGTTGAACCATGAGGTGAGCGCATTAGTGCACAAGGCGCTTCCCCCGAAGTTGAAGGATCCCGAGAGCTTTACCATCTTATGTGACATTGGGAACGGGATCAAGAAAGGAGCGCTATGTGATTTAGGGGCGAGCATAAATCTTATGCCCTTGTCGCTTTTCAAGAAGTTGGAAGGTGGTGAACTTCAGCCGACAATGATGATGCTTCAACTAGCCGACTGGTCTATTACTCGACCTCAAGGTGTGGTTGAAGACGTCCTCGTGAGAGTTGGAGATCACATTTTTCCAGCCAATTTTATGGTCCTAGAGATGGAGGAAGACGAGCACGTGCCTTTGATCTTGGGAAGACCTTTCTTAGCTACAGCCGAGATGGTGTTAGACGTGGCAAATGGGAAGATCACGTTGAAAGTTGATGATCAAGAAGTGAAGATTTCACTATATGAAGCCATGAAGTACTCGAAGGAGGATGAGAGTTTGTATTGCATGGATGTCATTGATCCTAGTGTTGAAGACACACCTCATATCCCTAATCCTTCTTTTATTTATGAGTTTGATAATCCTTCACCTGTTGATTTAACCCAAGAGCATTATGATCTGACATATTTTGATAGGGATAAAGAGAAGAAATTGAAGGATGAAGAAGTGAAAAAGGTGGACGTGGTCCAGTTGGAGGGGAGAGGAGGAGTTAAGAAGAAAAAGTCCAAGCGCAAGAAATTGCTTAGTAAGACTCCTCCAGATAAAGGTGAGAAGGAGTTGAGACCTATACCACTTGAGGTGGAGAAGGAAGCAAAGGAGCTCATGATGAAGGGGAATCAAGGAAAGACATGCAAACACCACTCTTATGAGAGTAAGGGAGGTAAATTTGAGTATGATGTCCCATAAGCTCCTTTGAGCTTGGTCCGACATGAGGACCTTAAAAATAGCGCTGAATGGGAGGCGATCCATTTTTATTTGCTTTTGAGTGTTATGAGTTATTTGAGTTTTATGATATTAGAGTGTTGTTGAATCGTAAGTTGTAACCTCGTACTTGAGAGTTTTATTTTGTAGGCTTGTCTCGAGAGAATAGAGGTATCATGGAGTACTCAAAAGGGAGGAACTCAAGAAGGGAGTGTGAAACGTTGTTGAGAGAAACTAAATTGTTTGGTTGAGGTAATCCACAACCCCAAACTTAGACCTCTTCGCAAGGTCGAAGTTTGAGGGGGTGGAGATTTTTATGTTTCTTGTTACATTGCACCGGAGCACCCCTTATCTTTGAGTGTGTTTGGTTATTTGGTGCCTTGAGATGCTCCTTGGGTTGATTTTGATATGATTCGCTATTGCATATTTCATGCCTATCAATCATCTTATGCTTGTTGATTGCTATCTTTGAGCATGATTTGACGAGTAAGGTGATTTGTGGATTTGAGTTAGGGACTCTTTTGTGTGAGTGTTTGAGTTTGAGTTGATTTGAGAGAGAACTAGTATGCTTGCAAATTTTTCTTTTGAGTGCTTGTGTGATGAGAGTGAGAATTCACTAGGACTAGCATGGATGTGAAAGCCGTGAGATTTGAGCCTTATGAGATTTTGATGCATAAATTAATCTCTTCGTTTGTGAGTGGATCGTCACCTTAGAGGATGCTAGAACTTGTGTGTGCTCTTGCTTCTTAATTGTGTCTAGTTTGATATGCCGAATATGATCTTAGGCCATCTTTGTTTTGAATGAGTCACTTAGCCAAAAAATTTCCTTACCATTGACATTTGTCCCTTGTTAGCCCCTTTGAGCTTTAAGCCTATTTCATTTGCTAGCACATTTGAACACTATTCTAATTCCTAAGCCTTTTTGTCCCAATTTGAGTGGAGAATAGGAAAAGTGTGAATGTGAAGGGATTGATTTGAGTTGAGAAAAGGAATTATGATGGTTGAGAAGTGATAAAAGAAGGGTGTGATCAAGTTTTGAGTTGTGGGAAAGAGAAAAAATTGAGAATGAGCAAAAGAAAAAAAAAGAGCTCATGTGTTAGTGCGAAAAAGAAAAAAAAATGAAGTGATTGAAAAAAAAAGTGAAAGGAGTTAGAAAAAAAAGAAAAAAATTGAAGTGTTGAGAGAATTGGAATTGAAAGTGTGTTGATTGAAAATGTTTGAAGTAGTCTGTTCCTAATCTCGAAGTGCGAAAGTTTGAATTTCTATTCTCCATTCACTTGAGTCACTTACCCACATTGTTATCCCACCCGTCCAAAGAGCCTACATTACAACCTTGAGAAAAGTCCTTTTTGATTCGGCATTGATTTCTAGAGTATGGTCGGAGTTAAGAGTGCTTACAAGCCTATGACTGCCAATATGTGTGATTGATTGTTTGAGTGAGTCCCTTTATCATGGATATACACTTGTGAGGGAATGAAATACATCGTAGAGTGCACATCCATGTTTGATTTTGGTGATTCTTGTTGTTGTTGCATGAGTATGATGAGGGAAGGTGAGTGAGTATACTTGTGATTGATCTTTGAAGCTCGAATTCATTTACTTGCATGATTTGATTCGTTGACTCATTCCTAACAATTTCACTTGACTTATTATTTCGTTGCTTGAGGACAAGCAACATGGTAAGTTTGGGGGGGTTGATTAGGCGTGAAATTGTCATAATTCGTCACTCGAAATGCCCTAGTTTTGGTTGATTTTGTTGAGTATTTAGAGTCATTTGCGTATCATTTTCATAAACTAACGAATTTGTCTCTTTGATGCTCATAGATGAATAGAGGACGAAAAGAGGAGTTTGTAGGACTTTGAATCGACTCAAACGGATGCCCGGATGAGAAGATATCGAAGAAATACGAAAAGTACTAGTTCGAGGGAGCAAAAGTATCATTGAAGTGCACAAGCAAGGAGTACTCGTGCAAGGGTGCACGAGCGGCCGTGCAAGGCGCACGAGAGGATGCAAGTCGTGCACTAGTGCACGAGCACACGCGGGTCATGCACTAGTGCACGAGCTCGTGTGGTCGTGCAGTTTTTTGGTTCTGGACAATTTGAGGTGCTCGAGTGGGATGTGCTCGTGCACTAGTGCACGAGCAGTGCACGAGCAAGCGCGTTTTTTGGCCCATACGTTCCCGATTCGGCCCGAAGCTTATATATACCCCTTCCGAGCACGTTTTTACACACAACTTGGAGGATCCACGAACTATCACATACAAAATCACTTTGAGACTTAGTTTTTAGAGAGAGAAAGAGGAGAAGGAACGATCAAGCTTTACTTTTACGTTTTGAGGTTTTTCTTTACGAATTCATAGTCCGATTTTACCTTTTTAATTTCGTTTCTTAAGACCTTTGTTCGTTATTTCTTCTAGACTTCGTTGTATTAATCTAATTTCAGTTCTTAGAATTATTTTCTTTCAAAACCCTAGTTTATGCTTTTTAGTTTTTCATTTCAATTAATCATGTTTATGTTCGTTACTTCGTCAATTGCTTTTGTTATCGTTATAACCATGTCCGGCTAAAACCCTTGCATGCTTGGGGTAGGATGAACTCGTAGAAGTAGGTTGTGGGTACGTAATTTGGGTAACTCGTGACGTTAGGTTTTAATTCTCTTAATTAATAAATTCTTAAAATTAATCTTAACTTTACTTTTGAATTTTGTTAGAAAAGTGTTAAAGAGAGGACGACCGTATCACTCTTTAACAACGAGTAGACTTAACTAGAGGGTTTAGAAGGGGTTGATTAATCTGCCGGTTTAGCTATGGAGGACGGCCACATCACCATTAGTTAAATTAGGGCCTCTTTAATTAAGCACAATCTATTAACTCGTTAGTGGATTAGTGAAGTCGATTGATAGGATAAAATATTAGGGTATTAAGTCTTGAGCTTTCATCTTACAATCTTTAACTTAGGTTATTTCTTGCGCGTCATAATTATCTTGATTATGTACCTGCTCCGTTAGTATACGTAGGGATTCCTATCCTGAGCATCACCATCTCTTATTTGAAAACACATCTTAAATTCTTAGTTTAATTTTCCAATTGCATTCATAGAGTAATTTAGTTTAGATTATTTTATTCTTCTAAAAAATCCAAAAACATTTCACTCATATTAACTACGATGCGTAGATCTTCAGGGATCTATTAACATACACACTTTCCCTTGGGTTCGATAATACTTGGTCCCTATACTTGCCCATACTATAGTGAACCCGTACTTTAGTAGAAAGCTAGTATATTCGAGTCAAGTCATGTATCGTGCTTTCGCTGCATCAGTTGGTAATCAGAGTCATAACGATTCTGTGGATTTATCAATGATGACAAACTAGTATGATACGGAGGAGGAATTTGATTTCCTCTGGTCTCACTTGACAAACGCTATTGATGAAATTTTCTACAGTTACGGTCAACGAGACGAACTTCCATTGACATTGCCGCCACCATCTCCAGTTTTGGCAGCCCTGGTTGCCGTCTCACACAGCAATAGGCCACCAGCCACCGCTTCCCAGCCACCAGTGACTGCAGCAGCTGTTGGTATCTCCGCTCAGCGCCAGGCCATCAGCCCCACTCCCACCACCACACCACCAATTACGTTGTCCACCACCACCAAAGTACAACCCTCATTTTCTCAGCAGATTGCTGCCACCTCGACGTCTGTTACAACCACCACCACAATGCTGCTCATGTCCTCCGCCGTTGCGCTTCACCATGCTGCCGACATTGCACCAAGATCACCGCTGCCCGCACCCGATCCCTCACCGCGTGCCTCTGCGCAGTCGGGTCAACGAGCCCCTGCGGCTTTCCAAATTTTCCTTAATGGAAGTGTTGGCCGCCGATTGTTGCCATGCAATACGGCTGCACAATGGAATGACTGCCATGGAAACACTCTTGATTCTGGCGTGACTTGCGTGGAAGACGACATCTATGTTGCCCTATTTCATGAATTTGGACTTAATGATATTAAGTTTGGGTCTGTTGAATTTTATGACACATTTGGGCCAATATATTATGCTGACCGCAATACTGAGGTTGACCGAGTTGGATTCCCATTTAATGATGACAGATTTGGTCCTAGAATTAATAATTATTATTATTTTATTAATAATGATAGTTATTTTGATAATTCTATTAAACCACCATTTGCATACCGTCTTAAAATTTTGGGTCACAAACGTACGGCAGATATTTTTGAGCTCAAATATTTTGGGTTGTTACTTTATTCCCTTGGAGACGAGATCAGTTTTGATTCGAGGACGAATCGTTTCGAAGAGGGAGAGAATGATGGAGACGAGGTCGTGATAACGATCTGGGATTATTATATGAAGATTTGGAGAATCAAGAAGATTGTTATTTATTTAATTAGATTTGATTTGATTTATTTATATTTAGTTATTATATTTCTTGTCCTCTAAGTTATTTAGTATTATAAATAAGAGTCTCGAGATTATTGTAATGCAGTTGTTGAATGAATTAAAATATTGGGTTTATTCCCTTTTCGTGTTTTATCGTTGTTATTCTAGTATTCATGCGTGAATAAATGAATTAACACGTTAATCGCGTATACGTATATTCCGGGTATTCTCAGAATCAATGGATATTACGTTGTATCGTGCTTTCGCTGCATAAAAAAGAGAGTGAGTTTTGATTTTTCAAATACTTTGTAGAATTAGGGATTCTTGTTTTTCGTATTCATAGTTTCCAAATACTTCGTATTCATATTTCATTTGATTATTTGATGTGAATTTGAGGCATTAGAACATGCTCTAATAGTGAATTAGATTATGTTTTATAGGGCAGCTCTAATAGTGTAATTGTTTATTTTGTGATCGTGTGTATTCATAGGGTTGAAAATGGGTATTAGGCAGCACATTGACAGCGGTTGACTTAGTTCGTCGCCACTACCGACGGTGGTTTCCCATCCACTCAGCCACCTACGCAGGCTTTCCCACCGCTGCCACAATCAATGGTTGAGGCTATTTTCCCTCCGTCGCATGTTGGGAAAATGAGGGAGAAAGATCGATCAGAACAACCCTGATATCAACAATCAGCGCCTGAGGCTACGATCCTGGCATCAATCCAGGTTCTAAAAGGCAAGAGTTGATGTAGCTCTTCCCGTGTTTTGCTTATAGTGATTGGACCAGTAAATCTAATGTACATGAATCATAAGTGTTAGCATTTAGGTTCGACCAAGTGAGGAAATTGGACCTGATATAAAAACAAACTTACCAATTCACAAAACTAATGGAAAAAAATTGTGATAGTTTGAAGAACAGAGAATGTCCTAATGGCTAATACTCGCTTATTAAAGGGAAATAACTCAAGACTACAAACAGTCAAGATTTTGAAATCTAATTGTCCTCCTCTCTGGAACTATTTACAAATTTGCGACACCAATTTTTCCACTATCATTATCATTGTTAAATCTTCTACCAGCTACTGACTTTCCAAACCATGTCAAGATTCTAACGACGTTATCCTCCTAATCAACTCCCTCCTGCAAATCATAAAAAAAAAGTATATATTTCATATGTATTTAAATCAAAAGAATTAATAATAAGTAGAGTAGGTACCTCATGAGTTTTACATCGTGGGAGGAAGCACCTAACATGACTTTATTCTCTTCAGCCCTCCTTAAGAGATAAGGCATAATCTGTTCCACGGGCCCTAAATGGCATATACTTGCTAACATTATAACCCTCGTGTACCAATCCAAACGACATCACTTCCGTCATTCCATACAGCTGTGCGAAATGGAGGCAATGACACCCCCGAGCAATCCCCAAATCCTCAGCTTTCGTAACTGCCATTTGACCTAAACACCACAACCATAAAACTAATTTCAATTTTGAAAATATTAGTTGTTTCGTTGTGTAGATGAAGTTCTACAAATGGGCGCACCCAATATGTGAAGGAGACTAGAAATGCCCCTAGCTGAGCGGTTCTTTCCTAAACCAATTGGTAATATTAGTTGTTACTCATCAAACTAATCGCACGTCTCACTTTTTTTTATTGATATTTGGATGCCAGACAACTCACATATGTATTTTTATATTCTCACCATATTATATTAATTGAGATAATGATCACCAATGCTTTGCCATTTCCTATGAATTGAGTGCACTCATTATGATGTAATACCCTTACCGAGGCTTCATTCTAAAATTAAATGGTTATCGGAGGAGTTAGTATTCATAAACACATAGAAAGGTATTATATCACTCTCTTCATTTGTCTCAAGAGACCTTCTGCTTCCCTCTCCATCTTCTCTTCGTAGTAAGCTTTCAAAAGGGACGCATACGAGCTTTCGCTGACAACATAAATGGATACAAGCATCAATTACATCAGAACATGGACTCTTATCTTGTGATGAACTTAGCATATTCTCAATGCTAACAAGAAGTTTAGAAAGCTCGTTGATACTCACCATATCAAGACACACTTTGAATTTCTTCAACTCGTCTCTCATACCATTTGTTCAATGTAAACGAGCAATGATCACATCAGTTTGGGCATCTACTACAACTCCCATTACCGGCATTTAGCTCCATATACTTACATAGCTTAAAATGTTCAAAAGCTAGCCGAATACTGAATGGGCTGTTATTTGGACCGATAAGATTGGAAAAATAGAAATTTGTTTACTCTATACTTTGCCCTAAAATAATTTTAGAGGGTTTTCTCGAGATAGATAGAGAATTACCTAGAGTTTCTTGAGAATTTATCTTAACCGTTAGATAAAAAATATTCCCACCGTCTATTGAGAAAGTGAATTGGTATATATAACAGTGATGTAAATGGCGGCCGCCTAGGCGCTTAACACCTCCTACCGCCAACGATTAATGCAAAGCGGTCGTATTTGACAGAAATCTCGTTTGGCGGCGCCTAGGCGGTCTCGGCGGCCTAGGCGCCAGTGGTTTTTATATATTTTTTTAATTTTTAATACCTTTAAAATGTTATATATTTAAAAAAAATTAAATTATATAATATAACTATAAGCGCCGCGAGCTTCAGCCCTAGATCCTAAATTCCTAATTCTGCCCATAAGCGCCGCAGAGCTTCAGCCTGAAACAGATCCACCGTCCGGCCTCCGCATCGTCACGGCACTCCGTCGCCCGTCGCCGCGGCACGCCGTCGCCGAAGGTGAGTTGTAAATTTTTTTTCTTAGATAGGATTTTAGTTTTTTTTTTCCTTTGGGTTTAATGTTAATCTGGATATTGCAACATTGTGGGATGACAAATATAATTGTGAATTGATTATTAATTGTGATAACCTAAAATGATTGTGTGCTTACTTTGGAAATTATGATTATACCATTCATGGATTTGCTATATTACTTTGGAAATTATGATTATACCATTCATGGATTTGTGGTAGCCTAGTTGAATTGCAAGATTGTGTAAAAAAAAAAAAAAAAAAATCTTGGCGGCCGTCTAGGCGGCCTCGGCACTTGGCAGCCATATACCGCCTGCCGAATGCCAAACGCCATCTGCACATATATAATTATGTTCTGGTAAGAAATCTTGAAATAGAACACTTCAATAAAAACATAAATAAATAAAATTAATATTGTCTATTAAAAATATTTGTAGAAGATGTATCTTTAATATTATTAGATTAAATTTGATCTCCAAAAATTCTTTTCTAATCTCAATCATGTAGCGTTCAAATCTTCTTTTACCAAAGTGAGATATTAAAAATGTAATTTAACCCAACTAAAATGTAATATAATTATGTGAAGAAGAAATATTAAAAAAAAAAAGTTAAAAACAACACTCCATTTGGTTTTGCTATTTAATAGCATCAATAATTCTTTTGCGCATAAATTTCCAAAGCGACAGATTCAACCTTTTCTAGGTATGCTTATGACTCTTTAAAAGATTTTCAAAGGATAACATAATCTCTTCAAGACAATCTTTTGTAAGCAGTTGGTGAAGTTGTATATCTGGTTTTAATTTGTCATTCCCATGACTGCCCAAGGCCAACAATTGTAGTTAGGAATACATAGAATTGCATAAATGACTAGTGTGATTATTGCTCGAAATTCATGCTTTTTATTTGCCTAGCATTAATTTGATATTCTGTGCTTAATTGTCGAGAAAGATATTTGTAATTTATTTTGCAAGAAATTGGCGAATATTTAGAGCAAATACGTGCTTAACGGAGTCGAGAATAAATCGAGTGGAAAAGAATGATTTGGGCCCAATGAAATTCAAAAGATGGTCGGCCCAAGTTGAGGAATTAAATTCAAAGGCCCAGGAAGTGAATTCATTTGCTACAAAGAATGAGGCCCATTTTGAAGAGGCCCATTTGCATGAATCTCACGTGATGAGAGCTATGAAAATAAGAAAGAAGCAGCTGCCATTTCAAGAGCATGCGGGCCCCACCTTTCCTTAAAGAAGAAGGGTCAAAGCTGCATTTTCAAAATTGGAAACCCATCTCCATTGTTGCTACTTCGAAGAGAGAGAAAGAGATAACTTTGCCAAGAAAGCCACACCGCACACCATTTTGCTGCTTTACGTCGCCGGAAAGCTTGGAAGCTTCACGCCTAAAACCTCCATGTTCGCCGGAGTAGCAGCAGCTCACGCCCGAAGCTTGCACGACGCCGGAAATTGTACAGCCGCCACCGCCTCTCTGAAGCAACTCACGCCGGGAACCCATTCGAAGCCGACGCCAGAATATAGCAAGCTTCACCACTGCCACATTTCAATTCGCCGGAGTATTCATCCTTGCCGGAAAATGGAGCTCGATGCCGGAAAATTGAGGAAAAGCAGAGGTAAATGCCACCAGCTTCACGCCTTATGCCTCGCCAGAATTCTCGCACCGCCGCCGGGGAGAAAACTCGTACACTTGCGAGTGAGTTCAAATTTGTGCTTTAACGAATTTGGCAATCAAGTTTTTGGCGCCGTTGCCGGGGAAGTAAAGTGTTGTTTTAGCGAAGTCTTGATTCTTGTTGAGTGTTTTTTTTTCTTGTTTTTATTTATTTTTGTTAAATTTGATACTTGCTTTCTTTTGTAGGTGTGCACTACACTTTCGAAGGAGGTTTTGAGCCTCGATTTTAGCCACCAAAAGAGGCAAGGTTTGAGAAGAGCTCAAGTGCAAGATGAATGGATATGATCCATATGCATGGAATCCATACTATAATCAATATGGCATGGCTTATCCTCCACATTCTCCATCATATCCATATCCCGATCTATATGAATATCCACTACCTCTCCCACAATATCTCCATCCTTATCCATACCCATATTCGTATCCTTATGCCTCTCAACCTCAAAAACCACAAATTCCCCTACCACAATTCAATCCTCGATAAGCCTATGAGCCTTTCATGTCTTCTTTACCTAAAGAAATACAAAGGAGATTTGTCATTGCATTGAAAAATCTAACCGAAGAGGAAATATGTGAAGGGGTAGACTATGACCTTCTTTTGTTGGGGATATTTGAAATGGTAGCAGAAGAGAAAAGAGAAAAGGAAGACAATGAAGAGGAGGAAAAGGATGAACAAGAAGAGGATGATGAGAGAGAAGAAGAAAAAGAGGACCCAAGCGATGAGATAAGTGAAAGTGACGATTCAATGGTCAAGGTAGATGAAGGAGAATGTCCCTTGGTGGACAAGAGCGACAACGAGCAAGAGAATCAAGAAGCATTGAAGGACGAATTGAAGGCCAAAATGAGCATTTCTAAACCCTTAAGCTCTTCAATTTGTGCTTTCAATGATATTGTTTCTATTGATTTCATTTTACCTCTTGTTAAATTTGACCATAAGAAGGAAGTGATGAAAGGCTTGGGCATCTTTGAACAAAAAGGAAAGAAGTGGATATGGAGGATAGTGAGTGAGGAAGAGAGACGTCCATACGTGAAAAGTTGGATGAGGAAGATGGATGATCGGTCATTATTTCACAAGAGCCTCCTTGAGTTAGAAGCTCAAAGAATGAAGTACAATGGCAAGGAGGACCGATATCCTTGGCCATTCCGATGAGGGGAAGTTTAAATTTCATTAATAAGTCCGGCAAAGGACATTAAACCTAGCGCTTAATGGGAGGCAACCCATTTTTTCTTGCTTTATTTTATTTTTGCCTTGTTCTTTTAATTTTGTTTAGTGCTTTGTTTTGTCTAGGTGTGGGGTCGTGTGTTGAGGCTCGGTGAAGATTTCGAGCTTTATAGAAAGATACGTGCTTGAGGGAAACTTTAGGTACAAACACCTCTTCCTAAACTTAGACTTTGGTCTAAGTTTGGGGGGGTGTTCGTCTTTTCATGCATAATTTTTGAATTGCACCGATGCACCCCCGTTGTTTAGAGCTTATTGATTATCAATTTTGTTGAAAATTTTGGGTTTAATTTCTAATACATACTTGTACATGAGTTTTGTCTAATGTTTGTTGATGGTTTGAGAGCTAGATGCTTTTTAGGAGATGGAGTTGAAAGGTCGGAAACGTGAGCAAACTCAAGGAGCTTAACGTGAGGTGATAGTGTCTTGTAGAAGAAGAAGAACGTGTTTGGTGCTAATTGGAGGTAGTATACCCCAAACTTAGAATTGCTTAGCAATGTCTAAGTTTGGGGGAGTTATTTATCTTGGTTTTCATATTTTACATTGCACCGGCGCACTAGAGGCTTCACTTGTACATTGCACAGGCGCACGCCTCATTTTTTTTAGAGTTTTGCTTATTCGAGTACTTGACATGTTTTGTGTGCTTAATTGTGGACTTATTGTATATCTTTGAGTATATTCTTTGGAGTTGTTATTGTGTGGCTTGGTGTCGAAAAAAATTATTAGATGGTGATTGTTTGGTTTTTGAGATCTAGTTGAGCTTGATGGTATTGATTGAGACATGCTTGCTTACTTGTTCATGTGACGATTATGCTTGATTTTGTGCTCGATCCATGATTAGACAAGCCCGTGAACTTTAGAGCCTTTAGACTTGCATATTTTGGGTCTAAGTTATTTCTTGTGAGTATCGTTCATGCTTGTGTGCTCTAGAACTTGCCAATTGTCTTGTTTGAGGCTACATTGAGTGTGAAATCTTTGAAAATGATATGAGGCCATCTTTGATTTGAATAGTCACTTAGCCAAATCTTCCATACCAAATGAAATTTTTCCGTAGTTAGCCCTTTTGAGCCTAATGACCTATTTTTCTTGGCAACCTACAAATTTAACCTAATTATCCATTTTGTGAGCCTAATTTTTCCTATTAGCTAGTGGAGCTTGAATATGGATAGTGAGGTTGAGTTGTGCGTTAATGTGAATTTGGTTGATGAGTTGGTGTGAAAGTGAAAAAAAAAAAAAAAAAAAAAAACACACACACAAGCACACATTCCACACACCCATTTGGGGGGCACACACCCCACACACCAATTTAGTTAAATTTCACCTTCATTCTTAGATTGTAATTTTCTTTCAATTATTAGAGTAATTTAGCTTAGTATTTGAAGATTTAAGTTCTATTTCAAGCTTGTAATCACAAGAGGTGACTTCTTTCCTTATTAATGCAATTTCATTTTTATTTAATTATGTGTTTAATGTTTTGTTCTTGTTTAGCTATGGTTTTTGTTTGTAAAACCATGAGCTAATTGTTTCGATGCTTGGGATGTTAGATACCATGTGAAATCTTGAGTTGGGATTGCTCTTTGCCTATTCTATGTGATATTTGGATTTTGCTTCTATTGATGGATTTGTATTGAGCTTTAATTGTTGATCTCTTGTAGCTTGTTTTTCGAGGCATGTTTAGCGTAGACGAGAGTTACATGAGCATGATTAGATGAATGAGTGTGAGATTTATGATTGAATGCGTCTATTTTGCGTTTAATTCGTCGAGAGAGAGTTAATCGCAAAGAACCCCATCATTAGACATCAATTGCTTGGATGGTTGTTTAGGTAATTGGTGAGGTCTCCTAGTAAATCCAAATTGATGCATAGAATTGGCTTGACAATCCTACTTGAGTTTCACTAGGTTGAAGATATCCTAAGCATTCTTATCCCCCTTGCACTTCGTCTCTCGAAGTTAGTTAGATTTCTTTTATTGCTCGTTTTTAATTTCCTTGTTTAGTAGTATAGTCATCCCGATCTTGTCTTTTATTTTTCTTGCATTTCAACATGAATCGACTTAATTAACCACTTGCTTCCCTAGGGTTCGATATTTTTATAACTTGGTCAATTGCCTTACTATAACAACGATCTCGTACACTTGCGAGTGAGTTCAAATTTGTGCTTTAACGAATTTGGCAATCAAGTTTTTGGCGCCGTTGCCGGGGAGAAAACTCGTACACTTGCGAGTGAGTTCAAATTTGTGCTTTAACGAATTTGGCAATCAATAAACAACAAAGTTTTCAGAGCATATTAATATGTTTGAGCTAAGCAAAATTAATTTATCAACAATAACAAAACAAAATAAATTTTAAGGAACACATCACGATACCAGAAAAAAAAAGCAGCATAAACTAATACTCAAAAAGAAAAATAAGCAGAATAAAATAAATTTCAGTGTTAAAAATGGATTAATTTTTTTTTTTACCTCAACACAAACTTAATCCCTAAAAATAGATAATTATTTTCTCATTCATTCTAAAATATCTATGATTTCAGGTGTGATGATTTTAATTTACATAGTTACTCTGAGAACAGATCATGAAAATAAAATAAATAATTATTTTCTCATTCATTCCAATTAATAACTATTATGCACCAATCATAATCTGAAGGAATTATAATTACAGTGAGATCTGATGGATTTTCTGTACAGATGGATTCACTAGAATTACAGTTATCACCACCACAACTGCCGGTAGAGAAGAGGAAGCGATAAGAGAACAATCTCATTCTTGAAGAATTTCCAGTAAAAAGAAAAAGAGAGTGAGTTTTGATTTTCCAAATACTTTGTAGAATTAGGGATTTTTTTTCGTATTCATAGTTGCCAAATACTCCGTATTCATATTTCATTCGATTATCTGACGTAAATTTGAGGTATTAGAACATGCTCTAATAGGGAATTAGATTCTGTTTTTATAGAGCAGCTCTAATAGTGTAATTGTTTATTTTGTGATCGTGTGTATTCATAGGATTTTGTGATCGTGTGTAATTGTTAGGCAGCGCATTGACAACGCTTGATTTAGTTCGTCACCACTACTTATCCACTCATCCGCCTACGTAGGCTTTCCCACCGCTGCCACAATCAATGGTTGAGACTATTTTCCCTCCGCCGCATGCTGGGAAAAAGAGATAGAGATTGATCCGAACAACCCTGTTATCAACAATCAGCGCCTGAGGCTACGATCCTGACATCAATCCAGGTTCCAAAAAGCAAGAGTTGATGTAGCTCTTCCCGTGTTTTGCTTATAGCGATTGGACCGGTAAATCTAATGTGCACTATTAATAAGTTTTAGTATTTCGATTCGATTAAGCGAGGAATTAATTTTGACCATGTAAAATTATCATGCACATGCATGCAACATGCATACATGCATATGCAAACAGCATCCATGCACACGCATACGGAAAGTTACACACCATGCTCTATGCTTGCTTAGCACGTCAGTTAGCTGAAGTTTGTTAAATGAAAGTTAGTTAGAGGATGAGTTTATTAGGCTTGTTATATGGCTCATTTTAGCATAACTCCATAAAGAAAGTTCTGTATAAATAAGTGTAATCACCACTCCACATTTTAAATAATACGAATACACATTTCTCTTATTATTTTCTCTATGATTGATTCGCCATTTCTACAGACCACTGACGATGCATTCGATGATCTGTGTCACCAATAAACAGAAAATAATTCTTCAGTTCTAACACTTTCATGATTATAAAAGTCGATACTTCTCCAAAAGAGTCTACACGCCGATGCTATCGAGGGCTAAAAAGAAAAAATGAAAAAAATATTAAATTTATAGTTTCAATAAAAAATGCATTTAAAGAAATATAAATCTCACTAAACAATATTTAAATTCAACATTTTTGTACTGTAAAAAAAATTCAACAGTTTTGCATTTCATAGAAAATTTAATGATTTTGCTAACATTCACTGGTTCTAATTTTTCGTCAACATCATCTAAAATATTATCAATTTGACTTTCGACCGAAATATTTTTAGGAAAACATAAATTGTCCAAGGTACAATATCATTATTCGTCATTGTTCAAGCACAAAGTAATAAAAATATAATATCAACAAATTACCTTATTTTGTTGATTTTTTTAACACTCAATTCTCAACCCTTCTACCTAATAGACGATTTTGTGCAAATACGCTAATTATGATTTTCGACGCTTGATTAGAGAGGTGGAGGAGTGCGAATGTTTGCTAGTTAAATTGATATTGAATAAGATTGGTAGGTGGATATTTTATAATGGATATATTTAATAAAAATTATTTCCTTTATCCCCTAATAATCTTCACACTTTTTTTTTACGTTCCACAATAATTTTCACACCCCAAACATGGAAATGAAACCCTCTCATAATACCTAGTTTATTTCAAAATACTCTTCATAAAGTCAATAAACTAGTTTTTTTTTTAAGTATGTCACTCTATTTATAAAATTAATAGTGGATAGACGGAGTATAAAATGAGATGAATGAACTTAGTGAAATTGTGTGCTTAGATGCCTCTAATTCACACCAATTTTTTCTAGCAAATTATTAACATATAAAATTATTTCAAAAACTAATTTTTTTTTAAAATAGGGATAATATATTAATTATTAAAATTTTAAATAACATAATTTAATTGATACCCAATTCCCACTTCCCCTCGTCTTCATCCTCAACATTCCCCCCCCCCCCCCCCCCCGCCCTGCCCTGTTACTTATCTTCTTCCTCAACACCCTCATTTGTTGTCCTGCTACTCATTTCCACCCCAACCGAAACATCCTACACCCCACAAATCCTGCTTCCGACCAATGCCGATTTGTGTTGGAGCATAAACATATCCTGTACGAATCTGGTTCCACTGCAGTTCTAT
This sequence comes from Ballota nigra, assembly GCA_947034835.1. Classification (NCBI taxonomy): domain Eukaryota; kingdom Viridiplantae; phylum Streptophyta; class Magnoliopsida; order Lamiales; family Lamiaceae; genus Ballota; species Ballota nigra. The sequence continues at coordinate 77,724,732 of OX344729.1, read as the reverse complement.
TATGAGATTCATTACCTATGTGTCAACAACTAGAGATTATAATAGTGTCACCCTTATGTTTGTACTAATGTTGGCATTTATGAATTCTATTATATATTGCTAGTCAAGTCATCGAGTATGGCTGTTAATGAAACACAAAAAATTACTTCACTAAGTAAAATAATCAAGTAAACTATAATCAAATTTAACACAATTTTAGCGCACTCAACTTATATCCACGAATCAGATGGAAAAATATCGTCGAAGCATTAGGTTGCTTCTTCGTCTTGTGCATTTTCCTGTATGTTAGTCTTGCCTCTTCCATCATTCTGGCCTTTGTGAAGAAGTAGATCGACGAATTATACTCATGAACTAAAAATGAAACTTCTTTAACATCGTCTCTCATATTCTGCACAATTGAATTGGCTAAATCTGAATTGCACATTGAGCTTTCTTGCAAATCCAAATAAAAAATATTCACTCTCTTCATTTGTCTCAAGAGACCTTCCGCTTCCCTCTCCATCTTCTCATCATATTACACTTTCAAAAGGGACATATACGAGCTTTCTCTGACAACATAAATGGATACAAGCATCAATTACATCAGAACATGGACTCTTATCTTCTGATGAACTCAGCATATGCTCAATGCTAACAAGAAGTTTAGAAAGCTCGTTAATTCTCTCAGATTTCTTTGTTGCTCCGAACAAAATTCCCATTCTTATGCAACACAAGATCCAACTTGACGTTCACTTTATACACAACATCTTTCTTTAATTGCTGAGGTTGAAACCGCAGTTTCAATCCCATCTTCATATTGTCTGATCCAATCGAGACAAAGCAGGATTTTGGGATCTCCCTCTGGCCAATTTGTGAGTGATTTGATCCACACAAATCTAGTAAGAGCGAGGATGCACCATCTATATCGTTGAACTTAAACTGCAAGCTCAATAAACAATTGTAAAACTGCTGATAGTGATGACCAAAAGTAGTGGGAACCATATCAGACACACTTTAAATTTCTTCAACTCGTCTCTCATACCATTTATTTCATGTAAATGAGCAATTATCACAGCAGTGTGGGCATCTGCTACAACTTCCATTACCGACATTTAGCTCCATAATCTGCTGACCTTTCAACGGAGGTCCAAACCTCACACAGGCATCAAGAACTAAGTTAAATATCATCACATCGGGCTTTGTCGACTCTGTATGAGCCGATTTAATTGCGTCCAACTTCTGAAAACAATCACAAATTTCTTCCAATACATTTGACGCTAAATACATCCCCATTTCTGTCTTAACCAAATGTATAAACACCATTCTCAATACATCCAAAGGAGGCAAACTCTTCTTCCCAACATCAGTCTAAGAACACAGGATGTTGGGACGGGGATTCGGGCCCTGGCCAAAGAAAGGAAGAGCTTTATCATCATATCATTGTTGGTCCCAAAAAGGTTATCCATCGGAAAGCATTTTGAGTTTATATATTTTTTAAGAAAACCCTTTTAAACGAAGTGCTAAAAGAAATGCAGAAAATTTAAAGTGTAGTAAAGTAAATAACACAAGAATTTATAGTGGTTTGGACAACAAGTCCTACGTCCACTCTCCTTTTCTCCAAATGGGACTTTCTCTCCAACCAACTTACTAACACTAGAATTGAGAAGTACCAGATCCTTCGTACAACAACTTACAACAACCTTTCTAAGTGGTGAATAGGTTGAGTAAATCTCCAACTAAAAACTCCTGAAGAGTGTATATACGTGAATGAACAAAGTTGAGTGATGGGAGAGTTTGTGTGTCTTTGTGCTCTTGCCCGACTCTTGTCTAATGAACTCATCCAAAACACTCCTATTTATAGTTGTGAGAATTAACTAGCCGTTAGAAAGCTAGCAATTCAAACAACCATAATTGGAGGGATATAATCAATCAAAGATTGATTATATGATTGATTGATCTCCTCCATTGATTGAATATTCCAAGATTGATACCAATCAATCAATCAATCCTCCTATCAGTTGACTCTCCAAATTGCTTTCTTCTCTATCATCGAACTTCAAAATCTCCTTGTCTTCAGATTACACGCAACCTCCATATGGGTGAACTTATCCATCTCCCTCATTTGGTCAGGACTCGTCTGGTCTGGGGTCTTCTGGTCTGGTCTGGTCTGTTGACATTTCTGCACAGAACCTCATCTGGGAGAGGTCTTCTGGCAGACTCCTCTGGTCAGACTCATTTGGCAGACTCCTCTAGTCAAACTCCTCTGGCAGACTCCTCTGGTCAGACTCTTCTGGTCAGACTCCTCTGGCAGACTCCTCTAGTCAGACTCCTCTGGCAGACTCCTTTGGTCAGACTCTTCTGGCAGACTCCTCTGGTCAGAGCTCATCTGCTCTGGTGATTAGTCTGCTCTGGTCTAGTCACCTCATCTGGTCACCTCTAGTCTGGTCACCTCAAGTCTTCCCCCTTAACCAAAGACCTATACTAGACCTAGACTAATCTGTAGCTGACTAACAGGCTCAGCTAGTCATACTACAAGTTCTTGTTTTAACATCTTTAAAACATCTAATTTATATCCCAACAATTTTCCCCTTTTTGATGATGTTAAAACTAAAAGAACTGAAATAAAATAAGACAAGACAAGAAAAGTTTGAAATAACAAGATAAAGAATCTAGCAGGCTGGGTCAACTGATCTTCCCCCTCAAAGTATGCTCAACTGATATTGGGGCAAAATATCAGCTGGTCTTCTTGTGTATCTGCAGGCAATCAAGTTTTTGGTACCCTTCTGGGTCCAGGGGGGTTAGCACAATATTTAGGAAGCCACAAGAATAGATCATCCCTTTTTGGATCAGGTGATCTTATCTTTCTTCCAGACATGTCCACAAAAACACACTCAACAAAAGAACCTTTGACATGGTTATTTCTTCTGGAGGCTCTTCTTCTCTTATGAGCTTGTCCAGTAGAAGAAGTAACTTGTCTTAAAGCAACAGACTTGAAATTCTTTTGATAAGGATAAGTCTTACTAGAACCATCAAAGGTTCCAGCTGGTCTGGCAGATGACTTGAAAGTCTTCTGCAGGTGAGTAGGAGTCATCTGGTTCTGCCTCTTTTGAGAAGATCCAGACTGTCTTCTACTCTGCTGGCCTGGCTGAGGTATTTTATTCTGGGTATAACCCTTCTTAAAATTCCTCTTCTGCCTTTTGGGTTTTTGAGTTTCAGTACTCATCTGCCCATTAGGCTGAGTTGCCTGGTCAGCTGACCTCTTGCCCCTATCAATAAAATTTCTAGGCTGTTCTTCTTTCTGAACATGTGAGGATTCATGTTTGGAATAACCAAGTCCTATTTTATCATGCTCTCTTTGAGATGAGACAGCTATATTTGACACAACATTATTTGTTGTAGTCAGCTGCTCCACTCTCATCTTGAACTTGTCCTCACCTTCTCTTACAATTTTGTTTTGGTGGAAGAGTTCATCAAACTTAGCTTTGAGCAGATTATATTCATTGTCTTTCTCAACATTTTCAACAACCAACCTTTCTATCAGCTTAACTTGTTCAGTACACCTGGTTGTCAAGTCAGAAGACTCTTCGACCAGTGTATGATTTTGTTCAGCTGGTAGATCAGCTGAGTTACCTAGACATTGTGAAAGCTTCTGATTTTCTGCTTTCAGCTTTGAGTTCTCATCTTCCAACTTTTGACAAAGTTGTATAGAAGTTTGGAGATCTAATAGCATCTTCTACATATCAGACTGCTCTGATTGTCCAGAAAAAGAAGAAGATGAAAAAGAAGAGGAAGTTCGATTACATACCTCGTTTGTCACTAGACATATCTCTTCGTCTGGTCCAAAATTAGATGATGAACCAGAAGTGGATACCTCTTCTTCCTCATCTGCTAAGCTTCTTTTGGAGTAACTTCTAGTGTATCTTCTACTGCTTTTCTTCGAACCCATTACTGCAAGAAATTGTTAGCACAACAAATATTTGGGTTTTCAAAAAAATGGATCTGCCCTGTAGACCACCAAAATAATTTCAAAACAGTGGTCTGTAGGACACACTGCTCTGATACCACTTGTTGGTCCCAAAAAGGTTATACAGCGGAAAGCGTTTTGATTTTTTTTTTAAGAAAACCCTTTTAAAGGAAGTGCTAAAAGAAATGCAGAAAACTAAAAGTGCAGTAAAGTAAATAACACAAGGATTTATAGTGGTTCGGATAATAGGTCCTACGTCTACTCTCCCTTTCTCCAAAGGGGATTTTCTCTCCAACCAACTTACTAACACTGGAATTGGGAATACCAGATCCTTCGTACAACAACTTACAACAACCTTTCTAAGTGGTGAATAGGTTGAGTAAATCTCCAACTAAAAACTCCTAAAGAATGTATATATGTGAATGAACAAAGTTGAGTGATGGGAGAGTTTGTGTGTCTTTTTGCTCTTGCCCGACTCTTGTCTAATGAACTCATCCAAAATACTCTTATTTATAGTTGTGAGAATTAACTAGCCGTTGGAAAGCTAGCAATTCAAACAACCATAATTGGAGGGATATAATCAATCAAAGATTGATTATATGATTGATTTATCTCATCCGTTGATTGGATATTCCAAGATTGATATCAATCAATCAATCAATCCTCCTATTAGTTGACTATCCAAATTGCTTTCTTCTCTATCATCGAACTTCAAGATCTCCTTGTCTCCAGATTACACGCAGTCTCAATGTGGGTGAACTAATCCATCTTCCTCATCTAGTTAGGACTCGTCTAGTCTGGGGTCTTCTGGTCTGGTCTGGTCTGGTGATATTTCTGCACTGAACCTCATCTGGGAGAGGTCTTCTGGCAGACTCTTCTGGTCAGACTCATCTGGCAGACTCCTCTGGTCAGACTCTTCTGGCCAGGCCCCTCTGGTCAGACTCCTCTGGCAGACTCCTCTGGTCAGACTCTTCTGACAGACTCCTCTGGCAGACTCCTCTGGTCAGAGCTCATCTGCTCTGGTTACTAGTCTGCTCTGGTCTAGTCACCTCATCTGGTCACCTCTAGTCTGGTCACCTCAAGTCTTCCCCCTTAACCAAAGACCTATTCTAGACCTAGACTAATCTGTAGCTGACTAACAGACTCAGCTAGTCCTACTAAAAGTTCTTATTTTAACATCTTCAAAACATCTAATTTATATCCCTACAATCGCGCCTGAGTAAAATGGGCTTCTCTTACAGAGACATTTGGAGCTAGACAAATATGATGACTCGGTTATCAGATTAGCTAAAAGAAGATGGTCAGGGAAACCATAGAGGCTCTTGAAATTCTTTTAATTTTCCCATGCCTCATCCACTTTGTGATCCTCTCGAGCATAGATTCTCTAGAGTTGCTCCAGTGGAGGAAGTTCCTTCACCATTACCAGCTTTGGTTTCATAACTATTCACTCCGTGAAAGCTTACATTGTGACCTGGGGCAAATTTTCCAGCAAATATGAATCTTAAAAACCCTCTTTGATTTTCTCGAACCGTTTCCACTTTCCACAGTCAATCAAATAAAATTCACTACTAACATCCTTACTGATACGGTAGGTTTTGGCTCAAACGATGCTGTTTTTGCAGGAATTGCTTCACTCGAAGAGTACCCTGAGCTTGCATTTACAGTTCAGGGAACGATTCTAGAACAAACCTAGAACAGTTGAATTGGAAAATTTTAGCTAAACAAAATTTTCATTAATAAATCCACATATCAATTAAAAAGGTAGTTGACTACTTCTCTTTCTTTATACATAAATCCACATATCAATTAAAAAGGTAGTTGACTACTTCTCTTTCTTTATGAGCTCCCTAATTTTAAATATTCTATTCTTTCTCTAATGCCAACAGATTTGTTGACAATCATGTTGTACTCATCATTTTGCAAATATAAATGATGATGCCCCAAATATAACTTCATTATGCTCACATAGTTTCTATTTTCACTACTTCTCAAATAATATTGCTCCACCACTACTCCTAAAAAAGACGTCTCATATAGCAGATTCAAAACCAACTACATACCAATTGAAAAAGCATCCAATCCCAACATCTAAAGTGCAATGACTTAAAAGATACATTTTGAGGCATTTAATCGAACAGGAGATGTGCAGCAGAGCAGCGTTTCAACTTAAAAAAATCACTTACAAATTTAGTGAAATCAACAGCAGAAAGACGCAGCCCCATGCTCATCATCTCATGAAATAAAACAAAAATATCACAAACAGAGCCGAAATACAATCTGGAAGATAATGAAAAATTATGCAGGACGGAGAAATCGGATCGTGTTCTTGAAAAATAAGTTGATATATACGAAGATTTAGATAAAATCCCTCTGCAAATCGTTTCTTGGGTGAGAATTTGTAAGTTGAATGGAAACCAACATCGTTATAATCAGATTTTCTGTTTCAAATCCTTCTCTCTGTTCTTATACTGTAATACTTACATAGCTTAAAATGTTGAAAAGCTAGCCGAATACTGAATGGGCTGTTATTTGGACCGATAAGATTGGAAAAGCCCAGGCTAAATACCCCTCACCTCTATTAATATTTTAATATTTTATTAAAATTATAAAATTATATATATAGCCTTAATATTTAAACAAAAAGAAAATTTAAGACTACATGCACCCCCATCTCATTCTTACGCAAAAGACGTTCAACCATATGTTTGAAGAAAAAAAAGAAAAAAATTGATCTTGTTTCTATCATAATATGATCAGACGACACAACAACGATTAACTCATGTTTTGAACTAGATTCTGGTGAAAATGGGAGCATTTCAACCATCCTATATATGTTTTTTTGTCCCTTATTTCATAGGTTTTCTCTTTAATGTATAAACCCTAGTTTAATATATTCAATGTTGTTAGTTGTTTATATTGTACATATTTGTGTACAAAATATTGATATTTTAGGCATTAAACGACATTGAAAGTTGAATGATTCTCATTTGCACATTTTTTCTTTTCATATTTCCGCCAAGCCAATTTTCAGACCTGGTTAGTCGAAAGCTTTACATATTTTCGAACACCAATTGCCAAAAATTTGAATGCTTTACGAGTTTCCGGAATCTGGTTAATTTTTTGAAAATATTTTGCTGAACATTGTGTTAATTTTGGGAACGGTTTGTCGAATACAACTTATCATAATTTTTTTTCTTTTATTAATAAGGATATAAATAGTAGTATAAGGGTTGTGTATCTACTATTACCAATTAAAATGAGTAGGTGAATTTAGACGGATGTATTTCTCAATTAATTGGAGAGATATTTAACCTGGGCCATTGGAGAAACAGAAATTTGTTTACACTATACTTTGCCCTAAAATAATCTTAGAGTTTTTCTAGAAAGAGAGAGAGAATTGCATAGAGTTTCTTGAGAATTTCTCTTAACCGTTAGATAAAAAATATTCCCACCGTCTATTGAGAAAGTAAATTGGCATATATATAAATATGCATAGATGATTCTGGTAAGAAATATCGAAATAGAACACTTCAATGAAAACATAAATTAATAAAATTAAAATTGTCTCAAAATATTATTTGTAAAAAATTATATCTTTAATATTATTAGATTAAATTTGATCTCCGAAAATTCCTTTTTAAACTGAATCATGTAGCGTGCAAATCTTCTTTTACCAAAGAGAAATATTAAAAAAGTAATTTAATCCAACTAAAAAAGTAATATGATTATTAATATATTTTTCAAGTTTGCAACAACGTCAAGAAATATTAAAAGAAAACGTTAAAAAAAAATACTCCTAATATTACTATTAATTTATTTTTCTAGTTTGCAACAACGTGAAGAAGAAATATTAAAAAAAAAATTAAAAACAACACTCCATTTTGTTTTGCTATTTAGGAGCTTAAGTAATTCTTTGGGAATTTTTTTCCAAAGTGACAGGATTTAACCTTTCCTAAGTATGCTTTTCACTCTTTAAAAGAATTTTCAAAGGATGATATAATGTCTTCGAGGCAATCTTTTGTAAGCAGTTGGTGAAGTTGTATATCTTGTTTTAGTTCATCATTCCCATGACTGTTCAAGGCCAACAATTGTAGATAGGATTAGGAATACATAAAATTGCATAAACAACAAAGTTTTCAGAGCATATTAATATGTTCGAGCTAAGCAAAATTAATTTATCAACAATAACAAAACAAAACAAACTTTAAGGAACACATCACCATACCAGCAAAAAAAAATAAGCAGCATAAACTAAAACTAAAAAAAAAAAAGAATAAAATAAATCTCAGTGTTAAAGATGGATTAAAAAAATTTCTTAACTCAACACAAACCTAATCCCTAAAAATAGATAATTATTTTCTCATTCATTCTAAAATATCTATGATTTTAGGTGTGATGATTATGATTGATGATTTTAATTTACATTGTTACTCTGAGAACAGATCATGAAAAGAAAATAAATAATTATTTTCTCATTCATTTCAATTAATAACTTTTATGCACCAATCATAATTTGAAGGAATTATAATGACAGTGAGATCTGATGGATTTCCTGTACAGATGACTTCATTAGAATTGCAGTTATCACCAATGAGATCTCATGGATTTCCTGTACAGATGGCTTCACTAGAATTGCAGTTATCACCACCACAAGAGAGGAGGAAGTGATGAGAGAACGATCTCATTCTTGAATAATCTCCAGTAAAAAGAAAAAGAGAGTGAGTTTTGATTTTCCAAATACTTTGTAGAATTAGGGATTCTTGTTTTTCGTATTCATACTTGCCAAATACTTCGTATTCATATTTCATTCGATTATCTGACATGAATTTGAGGCATTAGAACATGCTCTAATAGGGAATTAGATTCTATTTTATAGGGCAGCTCTAATAGTGTAATTGTTTATTTTGTGATCGTGTGTATTCATAGGTTCGAAAATGGGTGTTAGGCAGCGCATTGACAGCGCTTGACTTGGGTCGTCGTTACTACCGCTGGTGGTTTCCTATCCATTCTTCCACCTAAGCAGGCTTCCCCACCGCCGCCACAGTCAATGGTTGAGGTTATTTTCCCTCCGCCGCCTGATGGGGAAAAGAAAGACAGAGATCATGACGATTCGAACAATCTGATATCAGCAATCAGCGCCTGAGGCTACGATCCTAACTTCAAGTATTTTGCTTATAATGATAGGACCACTAAATCTAATGCACATGATTCATAAGTGTTAGCATTTAGATTCGATCAAGTGAGGAATTAAGCTTGACCACTGACGATGCATGCGACGATACGTGTTACCAATAAACCTAATTTTATAATAAACTAGAAATAATTCTTCATTTCTTATAAAAGTCGATTCTTCTCCAAAAGAATCTACATACCGAACGCTATTAAGGTCTAAAATGAAAAGATGAAAAAATATTAAATTTATAGTTTCAATAAAAAAGAAATGCATTTAAAGATATATATAAATATCACTAAACAATATTTAAATTCAGTAGTTTTGTACTGTAAAAAAAGAATTCAACAATTTGCATTTCATATAAAATTCAATGATTTCGCTAACGTTCACTGGTTCTAAATTTCTCGTCAACATCATCTTAAACATTATCAATTTGACTTTTGCCCGAAATATTTTCAGAAAAACGTAAATTGTCCAAGGTACAATATCATTATTCGTCATTGTTCAAGAACAAAGTAATAAAAATATAATATCAACAAACTACCTTATTTTGTTGATTCTTTTAACACTCAATTCTAAGCCCTTCTACCTAATATACGATTTTGTGCAAATATGCTAATTATGATTTTCGACGCTTGATTATAGAGTTGGAGGAGTGCGAATGTTTGTTAGTTAAATTGATATTGAATAAGATTGGTAGGTGGGTATTTTTAGAAATGTGGAATGTAAATATTATATGTTGGATAAAATGATAATTTTATAGTGGGTATATTTAATAAAAATTATTTCCTTTGTCCTAATAATCTTCACATTTTTTTTATGTCCCACAATAATTTTTCCACCCCAAACATGAAAATAAAACACTCTCACAGTACCTACTTTATTTTAAAATATTCTTCATTCATTGTCCATAAAGTCAATAAAATAGTTTTTTCTTAAAAACCATGTCACTCCATTTATGAAATTAATAGTCGATGGAGGGAGTATAAAATGTGATGAGTGAACTTAGTAAAATGGTGAGCTAGATGTCTCTTATTCATGCCAATTTTGTCTAGCAAATTATCAACATGTTAAAAACTTTTTTTTTTTAATAAAATAGGGATAATATATTAATTATTAAAATTTTAAATAATTTAATTGGTACCCAATTCCCATTGCCCCTCGTCTTCTTCCTCAGTATTTTTCCCCTACCCTGTTACTTATCTTCTTCCTCAACACCCCCACCCGTTGTCATGCTACTCATCTCCACCCCAACCTAAACATCCCACACCTCACAAATCTTGCTTCCGACCACTGCCGCTTTATATTGGAGCATAAGCATATCCTGTACAATCTGGTTCTACCGCAGCTATGTATAAAGATAATTACATACACATATACATAATTGCAGATTTGATAAACTGGAGATTTCTATAAATATCCAACTCAAACCTTTTTCCTTGGGGATGTGGTGGAGTAGGGAATAAAGGAAAAAAAGTTAGTAAAGGTGGGGTAGACATACATATTTGTCGGTGGTGTGGTGTAGGTTTGCCAGTGATGTGAGAGAACAAATTTGGTGCATTGGTGGCGCGAATAGAGGAATAGATGGTACTGACACAGAGTTGAGGTGGTATTGAGATTGAGGAATCATCAGTATTGAGCTTTATTTTGGCAAACATGTGAGATTTGGCTCGTATTTGGTCAAATTGGTCTAACTTTGTCAAATTAAAAAGACAATGTCCTAATTCTGCAAGCCCGTAATGATAGTGTTCTATTTTTGCAAACTTCAATAAGATGTCCTAAAAAATAATTTGCCTCCATATAAAATACTCAATTCGTCCAAATTTAGAATGTCTATATTCCTATTTCAATTGTCCAAAATACTAATAATGGAAAAGTAATACCCCATAACACTTTATTTTCATTTTCAAACATCTCAACAATTACTTAAATTGACATGGACTTTAATCATAAACAATATTTTTTTTATTTATAATTGGACCCCACTTTTCAATAATATCTTCACTTTTTACTCCACTCATTTATTTTATACATAAACAATCAATATTCCTTAAAACCTGAATAAAATGAATCATCATTCTAAAATTGGACGGAGGGAGTAATAAATATTTGGTACAATAAAAAAATATTATATTTGTTTTACAAAATAGACTCTTTTGTGCAAAGATGATAATCATACTTTTCACCACTGAATTTCCTTCTCTTTTATCTAAAACAAAAATATGAAAATACATATTATTATTTTCTAATGTACTCAAATGTAATGTATTAAAATTCTTTTAAGCACCGACGAGTGCCCCCAAGTTGCCGCCAAAATTTTATTTTCGAAATTCCTCACTTTTCTTGAATTATTATATGACGACTCATTGATGTTTCGACAGTGATAACTCGAGTGTTTTTAAAAGGATTTTAATAAATTGTATTTGGTTAAATTAGAACACTTTTTTTTTGCATTTTCATATCTTTATTTTAAAAGGATAAAAGAGAGAAGTGTATTTAGAAAACATAAAACTGTATAAATCATGTGCCTAAAATAATTTAAACCCCAGCCCAACACTGAATTGACTGTCAGTTGACCTTATTAATAGTTAACCATTCATCAAGAATTTCATATGGATATGGCCAAAGGTTAAATAAAGTCTCTTTCTTTAGTAAAAATAACCAACACCTTCATTGCAATTTACTAAAATCTTTAGTGAAAACAACTAATACTCTTCAAATAAATTTCATTGTGAATATCATTCACATAATACCTAGTCTACTATACCTGCTTAGAACCATGGCTTCCATCTCTAATATATTCACTGTTCCAACTTAGGAAAAATGTCATCAATGAAAGCATGATACTTGGGATTAGCTTTCCAGACTTGAAGCAGATGGTGCGGAGATGAGGTGCGTCGATAAACCTCGTCCATGAGCCAAATGGTAGTCTCAGCATTCGTAGAATGAATAATCGTGTCCAATGGAACATTCTCATCCGCTGCTCCATGCCTCGCTTGGTCCATTCTTTTTAGTTCAACATTAGGCAAGTAGGTATGCGAATCAGCTTCATGTATTCTTGGTAGCTTTTTGCTCTTCTGAACAGCCATGCTGTATTCAGTGGCACAAGTTATGCATCAGTGAGAAAGTTATGAAAATTCCACACTAGAAACTCGAAAAGGATTTAGTTCTAGCATCAAGGGTGTATCTAATTACATTATAATAATTTCACAAAAGGGGCGAAGTAAAATGGGGTAATGTAGATTCTACATTGCACAAGATAAATAAATAATGAAGAGAAGAGGTAAATAATACTTGGGACTGGGAATTAACATTTTATTCTGAGGGTTCTTTGTTATTAACCAGAATTGACACATTCTGAAACCAAAATACCAAAGTTCAATCATTTTACATTCACAAAAGGATCTGCAACTATGTCAACAAAATATAGTACATTGTATCTCAATTGTTCAAAGCTGCAGAATTTGTGCCATTTTAACATTTTGAGACCAAAACGAGTCTGAGTCGATGCATTGGCATAACAAAAAATATTTTGCTCAAATAAATCGAATAAGAGAAAGTAATATGATATCTCAACTTAAAATGAATGAGATGCAGAGTAAACCACAATCTGCTCTAAGATACCAATCCTGAATGAATTATTGCACATCAAATTCATTAATCTTGTTGCACACCAAATATATACTAGAATCGGGACATACTGTTGTTATATGCACATAGAATCAAAACTATATCACATTTTCAGCAATGGTTAATTTACTTACCTTCATCAGATAAAATAATTTGTGGTTCATCGTTTAGCTGATCCGCCATTGAAACATCATTATCAGATGAAGAAGAATCGCCTGATAAAAAATCTACTTGCTTCTTAGATGCCATTGACCTCTGCTTGGATGAAAGTTTTACTTGCTTATGTTCCAACTTAGGATATATGGGATCAATGATGGGATCATAATTGGGATTGATGATGGGATCATAATTGGAATCAACTTTCCATAGTTGAAGCAGATGGTTTGGGGACGAGGTGCGTTGATAAACATCTTTGATATGCCAAATGATATCCTCATCTTTCGCTTGATGTATGATCATATCCAATTGTACGTTCTTGTCCTCTGAGCCAAGCCTCTCTCGGTCCATTCGTTTCAATTGAACATTAGTGAGGTAGAGCAAAGGCAGTTTGTATATCTCCTTAATCGAGCTACCCAATCCGACCCACGATGTGTAGGGGATTACAGAGCCACGATTAATAGGAACGGGAATCAGCTTCATGTATTCTTGGTAGCATTTTGCTCTTATGAACAGCCATTCTGCATTCCATGGCACAATTTATGCATCAATGTAAAACTTGTGTAATGAAATTTGTACAATATAGGAACTCAAAAGGATTTAGTTCTAGCATCAAAGGTATATCCAACTTCATTTGTCAATAAATCTTAGCTATCTCTACTTACTTTTTAGATCACAATAGAAATACTTGCTGCTGAAACTGATGTTTGCTGAAATGTCACAAAAATTTGAAAAAGTTCAAACAGTGATGTGGAAAAGAAGGAATATTACTTAAAATATTTTTCATTGCAAGACCAAACTACACGTACTAGAGTCAGGTATAGCCATATCGGTGGTGTTTGTTTTGGGTTTTAAAAACCAGGTTTTGGGTTTACAAATCTAAGTTTAGTTCTACTTCAGGATTTTAAATCACTACAAAACCTATAAACTTACACAACACATTTCAATTCAATCAATTCTCTATGTACACTTTAATATATTTGATTTATAGCTGATAAAAAAAATTGAATTATAACACACATCATCCAAATATTATAATCACACTCAACAACAATATAATAATACAATATCATTCACTTAAATACATTAATTTAACGTAAAGATAAATTTCGCTCTACTCAAAATCTTAAAACAAGCACATCATTACTATTTATCAGAATATTTAAATCCCCTAAATTTCAAAAGCAGATCTTTAAAAACCACTTGAAGCACAAAACATACATCACTGTTGTGTTTAGATTGAGGGATTTGAAAAATCAATGGAATTTAAATCCACCCAAATTAGAGTGGATTCCAAATCCTTCACAAATTAGTGCAAAATAAAAGTAATGGATTAAAAATCCATATCAATCCATGAATTTAATACCATGGATCATTCATCCTGAAATTGTTCGACCAAAAACAACCTCGAGGAGTTAAGAGAGTTTACCTCGTGAATGTGGAGATGCCTCATTTTTCATGATTAATTGACAACGGAAGCAAAGACTGAGGATGAGCATTATAAAGTTCAATACATGACGGCGGAAGAAACTATATGAATTTAGGGTTAGCCACTCAAGTTTACTATTTATAACATTATCACAAATACAATTAAAAACAACTTCCACCTGGCAGAGCGCAGGAGATGTGGGGGCCCATCATGACGAGCCCAAAGTTGAGGTGGGCTTTACCAAAACAAGTATAGCCCATTAAGCTATCCAACAACAGGAAAGACAAACAAATCAGGCTGCTCTTAGGAATACACTTCGACACCATAATTGTTTTCTTTAATCGAATAAACATCATGTACCCACCACTAAATGGTAGTCCAAGGTCATAGCTAATTGCCATTGAGGAGGTCCGAGATTTGGGAGTATACTGCTACTCTCTCCGTCCCAAACTCGTTTGCTACATAGCCAAAAAGGTTCGTCCCATACTCGTTTGCTACATCTAATTTTGGCAAAAAAAGTAACAATACTTTTTTATATTTATATTCTCCATACACTAATAACAAAAAACATCTATTTTATCACTTTATCACTTTAAATACTATAAACAACTCTTTTCTTAAACCCGCGACAGTAACCGGAAAAATGAGTTTGGGACGGAGGGAGTACTATATTAGAATATTCAGAAGTTAATATTGGAGATCAGAAGATATGGTAATTTAATAATATGAGTGATTTGGACAGTAGAGCAAACTTGTACCATGTTATCAATACATCGCTTACCTCAATGTTTACCATAAGAGGGAGTACCTCTCTCAAGAGAGAGAGAGAGAACAAGCAACACCTGTGAGCCTGTAGGTAGTTTTTTAGTTCTCTTGACAAAATTGAATTGAGAAAAAATATGAATTTTTAGAACCAAAATTTGCAGTGGCCTCAGATACAATATCACAATTATGGGTAGGGTGGTCAAGAGTCGAGTAGTTTGTGCCGGAAACCAAATCAGTAAGGTAACACATTTTACTACTTGATGTCAACCTGATATAGACAGCACACATTCCACCCAACCGAATATGCGTAGGTATGAATGACAGGTGTAGAAGTGTTTTAATAGATGGTAGAGGCTTTGTCTACACCCAACATAAATGATCAAATTAAATAAATTTGGAGCAACCGACAATTGATGAACTTATATTTTTTATAATTAAGCACATTAAAATAAGATTAAATTACAACACATGGCACATGATAAATATCAATAAAGGAAATTGCATTCATACAATGATATTTCCCAAATGGAAAGCCAAAGTTAACTAATGATTTGATAAGCTCTTAGCAAAATGACCATCACCTAAATGGTTTCACTTAATTTTGTAGAACAATTGGTTCAACCAGATACATATATGGAAACAAAAGGAATCTAACATAAGTAGCTTTCAATACATGAGTATGGTACAGAGCAGTTTAAGAGATATTTAAATCAAACGAAGCAACTACATGAGTATGTCAACTGCTACTATTAATGTTTTAAGAAAAATGAACTAGAATATGACCCGTATTTTAAATTTTCAATCATTTGCATATACCCGAAAATTATAACCTTACTACTCACAACAGACATAATCAACTAGCATTATATTGGAAACACAAGTAACTCACCCAATATTGCAACTAGAAGAAATTGTCGTGATCAAATGTGAATCGACCAGACAGATTAGGATTTATGATTCATTTAGTTCTTGTATACCTAAACCGAGTTACAAATACTTCCTAGAGCTCCCTTCACAAAAAACATCTAAAATCTATTTTCGAGGGCACTTACATTATCACTTAATATATGTAAGTATAATCAATTCTCAAGCTTTATTTTCTTTTCAAGACATTTTTTTATAGTGAGAAATCATAAATGGTTTAGAGATTTCAAATAAGTTTCACTAGCTTCCTTTATTTTTCAGTCGTATTACAAGTTTCCATTGAAGCAGAATGCTAGCCCTTGGGGAATACATTTTTCTCTTCCTAATATCTTTGCTCAAGGAATCTTAAATTTCTCTTGAAATCTGTTATTGATATCATTGCTCTTCAACTTGACTTCACATGATTCACAAGCTCGTCTACAAATTCGATGAAAATAAGACCAGGATTCCACATTTAACCTTTCTATAAGATATAATAATCTATAGTTCATTATTTTTCGAGTTTAGCCACATGTTATTATTACTCTAATTTCCGGTTTTTCCTATCCATAAGTACTGATTTCATTCGACAATTTTACAAATTACTCTAACTAAAGATTGCCTAATTCATCACAAGGAAACTTACTCAATTTGACTCGTTTAAACTTTTGTTGGAAAATACCTTCTCTTTAACTAGTATTTCATAATTGAATCACAT
The DNA here is from genome assembly GCA_947034835.1 of Ballota nigra. Classification (NCBI taxonomy): domain Eukaryota; kingdom Viridiplantae; phylum Streptophyta; class Magnoliopsida; order Lamiales; family Lamiaceae; genus Ballota; species Ballota nigra. The sequence goes on along the minus strand of OX344729.1, from coordinate 77,708,015 downwards.
GTCACATTTAAGTTATTTAAGTGTTCAATTCATGCTCTAAAAAACCACTAGTCTCTGTGTCGAAGAAGTCACGCATTAAAAGTACCTGGAGAGCAGCCCGATCACGGCGGCTCCGGGCGGCTGACTTAATCGACTGGTGGTGGAGGCGCGACCGGAGGTCTGAATCGAGTGTATTCAGGGGAAGAAGCGCTAATTTTTTTTCTTTCTTTTTTCAAGTTTCAAATCAAAACCCTTTGTCAAAATTCGGAAGTAGTTTCTCATTTATATTTGGGTTAGTTTTTCTCAATTATAATATAACTAGCGTGTATCCCCGCGAATTTCGCGAACTGGAAAAAAAAATGTTATTTTTATTTTTATTTTTAAATTATAAATATAAATATTTTTATTTTAAATATCTTATAATTTCGATATAATATTAAATGTCAATTTAAATTATTAAAAAAATTCAATTATCTCTTAAACATTTTATGTATACATGTATTTAAAAAAAATTAAAAAAATCGAAAATAAAAAAAATTGCTAACTTTCAGTATCATAGTATTATACGTGGTAAAATATTGTATATAATGGCAATATTTTTTTGGAAATAATGTGTTATTTTAGTGACAACACCTTTTGGGTAGCAAAATTTTGTCAAAAAAAAAAAATGCTATAATCTACTATCCATGGTAAGATATGGTATTGGATGACAAGATTATTTGAGAATATTGTCATCTTTTACTTGACAATATCTTTTTCAAAATATTTCAATATCCTCTTAGAAAATTAGCATATATAAATATTTTGCAAAAATATTTATTCCAAAAATATCTACTATTGTATTATACATGGTAAGATATTGCATTTCATGGCAAGATTTTTGGGAATAATATACTATTTCAGTGACAATATCTTTTGGATAGTAAAATTTTGTCCAAGAAAAAATAATGTTACAATCTATTATCCATGGTGAGATATGATATTGAATGCCAAGATTCTTTGGAAATCTTGCCATTTTTTACGTGACAGTATCTTTTGCAAAATATTTCAATATTCTCCTACAAAAATTAGTATATATGAATATTTTGCAAAAATAAAATTCAAATATATCTAAGTAAGAAAATCGTTGAACTGTGGAAAAAATATTTGTTTTACATCTTAGAGGACATGGTGGCGGCGCTGAAACTGTTCAGTGGAGGATGACAAAAACTAAAAAATGAGGCGAGAAGAAAAAAATCTAAGACCAAGAAAAATACTATAAAAAATCAGTATCATACCTTCGGTTCAAGACGGCGGTATCCGATACAGTTTGAGGCGGCGGGAGTAGAGCAGCGAGGCGGCGCCAGTTTGTAAATAATCTGACAGGAAAGGGATGACGGAATGAGAAAGAATAGATGAGAGGCGGTGGCGGTTCGGGATCTACATACCTTAGATTTATCTTTATTTTGCATATCCACTTTCAATGCGCTCGCCGGAGTCCACGATAGATGCCGTCACTTGAATCACTGGGCTAGACGGAGAAGTCGCCTGAGATGGGTTCGGAGTAGGCCCAATGATCGATCAAGTCGTAGCAACGACGATGTAAGCAATATTGGTGACGACGATGCCAACTGTAATAGTGGAGGTGGCACCGATGATGGCTGCAACGGGAGAGAGAAACAGACGGAGTATTTGAGAGAAAGGGAACGATGAGTGTGATACTCTTAATAAGAGACTAATAAAACCTAAATATAAAATGAATGGTTTAAATTTAATTTGGTGAGATAAATGGTCGAGATCAAAACTTAAAGCAACTTTCAATGAGAGCGCATCATTTCGAAATGAAGAGATTTGAGACATGCCACATCAGCCTAAGAATAAGGTGGTGTTGACACATCATCTTGGAGAGGTTTGAAAATATATTATAATAAGATTTTTTTTTTAAATTTGTTATTCAATATACGAACTAATTTACTGTTATAATTTGATATACAATGTAAATCTCCAACAATAATTATGCCTACATGACAACATTAGGTGCCTCCAAAGATACATCACACGTCATATTAGATGTCCTCTTTATTAAATGTATGTCAAAACAATTTGTTAGTTAAATAAGTTAATCTTGTGAATCCATTCTACTTTGAAATTGGTTAACAAATTATGCTTTATAATAAAATAACTAATATTTTTAATAAAACAATTTATAACTTTCATTCAATGCCATTTAATAAATGAATTAATATCATTTGTGGTATGAATTTGGAGTAGGGTTGTAAACGAATAGAATCGAATTGAATGCCACTTGTTTTGAATTCGTATTTGTGAAATTATTTCTAGTATCAAATTCGAATCAAATAATTTTCAAATAATAAATGCGATTTATATTTGATTTGAAACTTATATTGAATTATTAGAAAATATATGAATATTCGAAGCGAATATTCGAATCTAATTTTTCTCAGATATGTTAAAAAAAATACTTTAAACTTAAAAAATTCATAACATAATCATAAGCATTAAGCAAGTGCCTAAATAAAAAAACACTAACTACTAAATTAATGAAAAGAAAACTTTAATTAACAAATGACAAGCATTAAATCTTCCATCGAGTTTGCAAATCAAGCCCATTTTTTTAATAAAGCCATAAGAGTTAATATCTTAGATATATTTATAATGAACTTAAATTATAAATAAATATATTTATTATTACTATTATTATATAATTATTATATTTAATCGAATATATACAATTATCGAATCGATTATCAAAAGTTTTGAATTTGTATTTGATAACTACTCGAATAAAAAAAATCATTGTACTCGAATTCGAATTATAAAATTTTGAATATGAATACAAATATCAGATTGAACCAGGTTGAGTGACACAGGTTCGATTCCATTTGGGAACAAATTAAAGGAGTTATAAAGAGCTTGGAGAATTCTTGGAGTACTTGGGGCCTTGGTGAACTAACTTCTAAGTGCTAACAAGTAACATTTACTGATAAAAAAAATTAAATCGAACCTGAAGGGTATGCGTGAGTGTTTTTCCAGAATGTTGTCAAAGATGTTGAAATATAAGTGACAACATACACAGCGGAAGACTTTGAAAAACAGAATATAAAATTTACAAACGAGATATCAAAACTTTATCATAGATTATTATTGAATAATCTATGATGTCTCATGGCGAAACTTCACTATAACAAGTAGTGATACAAAGACAAAGTAAAAACCAACTATAGGAATTTACACCAAGATCATATACCCTAGGTATATAATCAAAAGCCTATAATTATAAAAGTGTAAACCAAAGAACCTACTCAAATGTCGAAATAAAACACTTCTAAAATTACAAAGGAGAGAATCGAAATAACTACACTTGTTATATGTAAAATAGATATCTCGGACTCTTCAGTTGAAAATGTCTCATGCGTGCAGTATTTATAGAATTTGTATCTTGCATGTGAACACATAAAATCATGGTTTCCCATGATGTAGAATCGCCCATTACTAAGTCTCCATGATCTTGATAACCGCTCATGTTGTAGCTTCAATTACTCACTCTAAACTGCAACCGCCAGACTTGGTAACTGTCACGTCTTCATTCTGCATGTTTAGACATTAAAGACAACATTGCAACATTCGAAGTTAGTGTTAGGAGAAAGGATGAATTCTGAAGTTGCGGAAAATGTTGTAACAATCTTGACAACATTGACCTAACATCAACAGAACCAAAATAGTTTGATTCGTTTACAACCCTACTTTGGAGGCATCTCCGCCTGTCACATAAGCGTACATGTTGCCTGTCATATAAGCGTACATGTCGCCGGAAATGTACACATATTAAATTATAATAGTAAATTAGTTTGTTTATAAATTTGCAAATTTTAAAAACTCATATTGGAATTGATATATATTAAAAAATTCGTGATTTGTTTTTCCATTAACCTATTATATGTATTCACTCTCTCACATTTTATGATAGATAATTTTGTATTAGGGGGATTCAAAAAGTTTCCCTAATGTAATGATAATGAGTATAAATATGAGATGATTATATGGGTTAATTAGAATAAAAAAAATCATTACATTTCATAGCATATCTTTCGAACAACTTAAAAAAATATTATTATTGTATATAGTAGGGCTGTTCACTGTACCGAAATCCGCACCCAAAAAAAAATTGAACTGAAAAAATTGTGGATTTTTTTATTTTAATCCTATCGAAATTGAACCGAATATTTTTTTGGTACGGTTATGGACATTACCAAATTAACCGTACCGAAAAACTGAATGTGACCGTACCGAACTGTACCGTACTGAACCGAACTGAATAACCGAATTAAATATTTATTAAATTTAATTATTTTTTTATTTTTCATTTATCAAACATTATTAAAATGTTATTGAATTCAAGTACAACTATATGATAGCATAAGTTCTCCTCCTTTCCAGAATACAAACACTATATTATATATCTTATTAAGTTCTTAAAATGTTAACTTATATTTAGATGTATATCAAAATGATTTAAATTAATTTTTTATTCTTTTAATTTCTTTGTTCATGTATATTCATTTCTTAGAAAAACTTGAATATGGTGTACCCTATGTCAAGAATTAAAATCAACGTGATTTTAGTATTGCATTTTCATTCACAAGATATTTCAAAAGGATTTTTTTAAATATATATTTTATATGGCAAAAACTTGTATGAGACCGTCTCATGACATTAGACAACACTAATTAACATTCATCCCTACCACAGTGTTAATGAACTAATGCCCTAGTTATACCTATTCAAATTGTCTCATGCCATGAGACAGTCTCATACAAGACGTACTCATTTTATATTTTGTATTTTAAATACTTTATTGGTGGGGATTTGTGTTAATATTTTAATCATCTATTATCATATGATATATTATATTTGAGCTTGTAATGATATATGCTTGATTGTAGTTGAAATTGTATTGTATTCATGTGAGTGTGCATGCATCAATATGTTTTTTTTTAATTGATTAATAAAAGAAGAGAATGATAAAAAAATTGGATAAACAATCCATTTCTCCACTGCATACTGTACCGATCCGGTCCGTTTATAACCGAAAATCTGGTCTGATCCGTACCGAAAAATAAAATATCCATACCGTACCGTACCGAAATTTCGGTACAGACACGGACACGCAAATTTTAAAATAACCGAACTTTGGTATGGACACAAATATTTTCAAATATCCGTTTTGGTCCGTACAGTAAACAGCCCTAGTACATAGTACACAATATGTAGATAATACCTTTGCCATATTTAATTTGACATACAAACAATCTAACCCATTAAAATCTCAAAACAAACATATATTTTAACAATTCATCAGACTTTCAAATAATAAACTTTCAACGTAAAATTTTCCTCATCCCACTGTACTCCCAAAACAAACATCCACCATTGTAGTCCCAAACAGAATGTGCAATTATTTATTTTAAAAGTAATAACTACAATTGTTTACAAACTAAAACTAGCCAGAAAAAATTCAAAATTCATGGCTTCCATCTCTAAAATATTCACTGTTCCAACTTAGGAAAAATGTCATCAATGAAAGCATGATACTTTGGATTAGCTTTCCAGAGTTGAAGCAGATGGTGCGGAGATGAGGTGCATGAGCCAAATGGTTGTCTCAGCATTCGTAGGATGAACAATCGTGTCCAACGGAACATTCTCATCCGCTGCTCCATGCCTCGCTTGGTCCATTCTTTTTAGTTCAACATTAGTCAAGTAATGCAATGGTTGGTTGTACAGCTTCTTGATCGAGCTTCCCAACCCGACCCATGAAGAGAAGGGGATAACAGAGCCACGATTAGTAGGTACGGGGATCAGCTTCATATATTCTTGATAGCTTTTTGCTTTTCTGAACAGCCATGCTGTATTCCATGGCACAAGTTATGCATCAGTGGAAAGTTGTAATGAAATTTGTACACTATAGGAAGTCAGAAAGGTGTCGGTATAACACATTATAATAATTTGTCACAGAAATAATGGGGTAATGTAGATTCTATACTGTACAAGAGATGTGTATACAGAAGAGAAGTAAAGTATACTTTGAGTAAAGCAGAGAAAATTACAAGGAACGAGCACAATGATTGCTTCCTAGTGACACTCGTCTGGCTAATGAATCAGAACAAGGGTGACAGTATATGAGTACATTAACAACAAAAACAAAAAAACAAAGCCTTTATCCGTACAACATGCTAATCATACTTGGGGCAGGGAATTAACATTTTCTTCTGATGATTCTTTGTTATTTACCAGAATTGGCACATTAGGACATCAAAATCGGCAACTATGTCATCAAAATATTGGAAAGCTCTTCGTTATTTACCAAAATTGACACATTCTGACACCAAAATACCAAAGTTCAATCATTTTTTACATTAACCAAAGTTTGCAACCATATCAATTAAATATAGCACAGTGTGTCTCATTTGTTTAAAGTTGCAGAATATGTATTCTGAACGTTTTTCATAATTTAATAAAAAGTTATCCATTTTGCAACAAAAAGGAGACTGAATCGACGCCTTGGCATAACCAAAAAAATTTTAGCTCATATTAATCAAACAAGAGAAAGAATTATGATATCTCAACTAAAAAGAATGAGATGCAAACTAAACCACAATCTGTTCTAAGTTAAACAATGCTAAACGAATTATTGCACATCAAATTCATCGATCTTTGCTCACACCCAATATATATTAGACTCAGAGACTTACTGTTTAATATGTAGAGCAAAATTTCATGTCTATTACCAATAGAAAATTTCAAAATATAACTAGGAGCTCTAGCTTTGAATATTAGCTGCGAATTTCATGCTCTCAGTTTTTCTGTAACTAAAGCACACAGAAACAAAACTATATCACATTTTCAGCAGCGATTAATATACTTACCTTCATCAGACAAAACACTTTGTGGTTCATCGTTTAGCTGATCCGACATTGACACATCATTATCAGATGAAGAATCGTCTGATAAAATATCCACTTGATCCCTAGATGCCATGGACCTCTGCTTTGATGAAATTGTGCTCGCTTATGCCGATAACTGGTGTTTGCTGAAATGTAAATAAAATTTGATCAAATTCCAACAGAGCTACGGGGGATAACACAGTTATAATGAATAAAAGTCTCATTTACCAGGAAAGCTACATAAACACATTTCATTGCTACGAGAAAAAAAATACAATTTAAGGGATGGAAGGAGATGAGAAAGCATCAGCAATTTCACATGAATAATATCACAATTTGCTAATGGATAGTGGCTCATGGAGCAAATAAAAGGAAATTTAGGCAGATTTGCAATCCAAATCCATACAATCTCTAAGCTTGGGTGATGGGATAGATAGGGAAGAACCGGAACAACCTAATAAAGTCAGGTATTGTTTGGATTGAGGGATTTGAAAAATCAATGGAATTTTAATCCACGCAACTCAAAGTGGATCTCAAGTCCTTTACAAATTAGTTCATTGCAAGTAATGGATTTGAAATCCTTATCAATCCAAGGATCATTCATATTGAAATTCGTTCGATCCAAACGCAACCTCGAGAGTTGAGAGGGTTTACCTCGTATTAAATCCATGGATTGATATGGATTTCAAATCCATTACTTTCATTTTGAACTAATTTGTGAAGGCTTTAGAGTCCACTCTAATTTGGGTGGATTAAATTCCGTTGATTTTTCAAATCCCCCAATCCTAACGCTACCTGATTTATTAGATCGTTCCGGTTCTTCCCCACCTACTCTCCTATCGCTAAAGCTTAGAGATCTTATGGAATTGGATTGCAAATCTGCCTTTATTTCCTTTTATTGCTCCGTGAGCCAGTATCCATTAGGAAATTGTTAATTATGCATGTGAAATTGCTGATGCTTTTTCATCTCCTTTGTGTAGAAGTGATATAATTTCTAAGCATTTATTGATATATCAAGAGAAGGTATTTATACAAATTACAAGAGATAATTCATATACACAAACAATGTGGGACAAACTATATACAAATATATAAATCTCCTAACATCCTCCCTCAAGATGGGGCACGTTGAGTGACACCAATCTTGGACATAAGTAGAGATAACCGAGTACGCGAAAGAGGCTTGGTGAGAGCGTCAGCAAGTTGATCAGTGGAGGAGACATGAGAAACACGAAGCAAGGAGCGTTGAACAAGATCCCGAACAAAGTGGTAATCAATAGCAATGTGTTTCATACGGGAGTGAAACACCGGGTTCGAGCAGAGATAGGTAGCCCCAATGTTGTCACTGTAAATAACGGGCGAAGAGGGTAGGACAACCCTGAGTTCACTGAGAATGGAGCGCATCCACTGAACCTCAGCAGCAGCAGATGCAATGGATCGGTACTCAGCCTCGGTAGAAGAACGAGCGACCGATCGTTGTTTCTTGGAGCTCCAAGAAATAGGATTAGCACCAAGGAAAACAATGTAAGCCCCAGTCGAGGTTCGGTCATCACAATCACCAGCCCAGTCGGCATCTGTGAAACAATGAAGGGAGATGGGCGAGTCCCTGCGAAGTGTGAGACCTAAGTGTCGAGTGCCATTGAGATAGCGAAGTAGTCGCTTGACAGCTCCCCAGTGTGTGGCGGTGGGAGCATGCATGAATTGAGAGAGCTTATTGACAGCAAAGGCAATATCCGGACGAGTAAGGAGCAGATATTGTAGACAACTAAGAACTTGTCTGTACAAAGCTGCATTGGCGGGTGCAGTGCCATCATGTAGCGAGAGAGTCACACCAGAAGCAAGTGGTGTTTGAACCGGCTTAGAGTCAAGCATGTTGTGTTTGGCAAGCAGATCAGTGATGTACTTCCGTTGAAGAAGAACACATGCTGATGAAGAACGAAGTACCTCTACCCCAAGGAAGTACGAGAGATCACCAAGGTCTTTAACAGAGAAGGTGGATGCCAAAGCTGAGATAACATGATTGAGGAAGGTGGAGTCATTGCCGGTGAGAATCAGGTCATCAATATAGACCAAAAAATATGCTAGTGTACTGCCGTGGGAGTACACAAAGAGAGACTCATCAGAACGAGCATGAGTAAAGCCAACCGAAGCCAGAAACTGCCGAAGGGCATTGTACCAAGTGCGAGGGGCCTGTTTGAGACCGTATATGGATTTGTGAAGCTTGCAGACATATGAGGGATAATTTTTGTCAGAGAAGCCTGGAGGTTGAGCCATGTATACTTCATCGGGGAGAGAGCCATGAAGAAAAGCATTATTCACATCAAACTGACGAAGGGGTCAATCCTGAAAGACTGCAAGACTGAGAACAAGACGGACAGTGGCCGGCTTGACTACAGGACTGAAGGTCTCAGAGTAATCAACACCGGGGCGTTGATGAAAGCCTTTAGCAACAAGGCGGGCTTTGAATTTATCAATCGAACCATCAGGATTGCGTTTGATCCGAAAAACCCATTTGCACCCAACAACATTCTGGGAAGGATCAGGAGGGACAAGATCCCAAGTACCATTCCTGAGCAAGGCATTAAATTCAGTAGACATAGCATCCCTCCACCTAGGGTCTGCAAGGGCCTGTGATACAGTGGTAGGCTCAATATCAGTAGAATGAGAAGCGAGAATACAGTACCTCGGATTGGGAATGAGAAACTAAAATTGTCACTCTATGCTCTGATACCATGTAGAAGTGATATAATTTCTAAGCATTTATTGATATATCAAGAGAAGGTATTTATACAAATTACAAGAGATAATTCATATACACAAACAATGTGGGACAAACTATATACAAATATATAAATCTCCTAACACTTTGTTCCCTGAAATCGTATTATTTTTCTTCTAGCAATGTAATATGTTTATGTCATATTCCTGGTAAATGAGGCTTTTATTCATTCTAACTGTGTTATTCCCCATAGCTCTGTTGGAATTTGATCAATTTTTAGTGACATTTCAGCACACACCAGTTATCAGCAGCATAATGATGTTTCAATGGCGGATCAGCTGAATTATGAACCACAAATAGTTTTATCTGATGAAGGTAAGTAAATTAACCATTGCTAAAAATGTGATATAGTTTGGATTCACTGTTACAGAAAAACCAAAAGTATGAGATCTGCAGCTAATATTCTGAAGCAAGAGCTCCTAGTTTGATTTTCTGTTGGTAATAGACATTTAGTTTAGGGTCATTGATAGATTCTCAAACTGGAAGTTCTGGAGAGAATCCTAGAAACATAAGTACAATACTTGGGTTATCCTAGTAATCAGCTTTAGTGGGCTGTGAAGATACACTCAAAAGTATCAAATTTCTACATACCCTTAATATGCATGTACTTCTACATCTATGGAAATGAGCAAAGACCAAGAAATCAGCAGAAATTAGAAAATTATCCTGTGATTGGCTCTATCATTTATTCAACAATAAATGGCTTAGCAGTGAATGGCACCATTATTTTCCTTGATTCAAGATGCCCAGCCTTCTTCCTTCCAGTGTAAACAATTATTGGGGAAGAAGAATTTTCATCAGTCATCTTTTCGCTATACATATGAAAGTGTGTCTTGATTTTATTATATATTTGGTGTGAAACAAGATTGATGTGCAATAATTCGTTCAGCATTGGTATCTTAAAACAGATTGTGGTTTAATTTGCATCTCAATACTTTCTCTTGTTTGATTAATTTGAGCAAAATGTTTTTTCTTATGCCAAGTATCAACCCAGTCTCTTTTTAATGTCAAAATGGATCAGTTCTTACTAAATTAAACAAGAGGTTCCTTGTAAATTTCTGAGGTTGTTTACTCAAGTATACTTTACATCTTCTCTAGAATCTACATTACACCATTCTTTCTGTGACAAATTATTATAATGTGGTATAAAGTCAAATGAAGTTAGATAAACCCTTTCCCACTTCCAATAGTTTACAACTTTCTCACTGATGCATAACTTGTGCCATGGAATACAGCATGGCTCTTCAGAAGAGCAAAAAGTTATCAAGAGTACATGAATCTGATCCCCATTCCTACTACTCGTGGCTCTGTTATCCCCTTCACTTCATGGGTCGGGTTGGGAAGCTCGATCAAGAAGCTGTACAACCAGCCCTTGCATTACTTGACTAATATTCAACTGAAAAGAATGGACCAAGCAAGGCATGGAGCAGAGAATGAGAATGTTTCATTAGACACAATCATTCATCCTGTGAAAGCTGAAGCCACCATTTGGCTTATTGAAGACATTCACCGATGCACCACGTTTCCGCATCATCTGCTTCGACTCTGGGGAGCTGATCACAAGTACCATGCTTTCATTGGTGCCATTTTTCCTAAGCTAGACCGTGAATAGTGTGGAGATGAAAGCTATTTTCTTTGAGTTCACTCTTAATAAACAAGTTTGAATTTATTCTGGCTACTTTTGATGAAAGTTTCTACATTGTTGTAGTAGACTAGATTATTTTACTTTAAAATAAATAAGTGCACTTTCTGTTTGGGGTCTAAGTCTCGTTAGGGATATGTTTGTTTTGAGATTACATTGTGGAGAGGAGGAAATTCCAAAACTTTGGTATTTGAAAATTTTGATGTTTAGTTAAGAATATGTTTTGTTCTGAGATTTTAATAAGGTAAAATGGTTGTTTTATGTCTAATCAAATATGCAATATGATGCCTTTCAAAAAAAAAAAAAGAAAAGGAATTGCAATATGATGTGAGATGGAAGAGGGAATAGTAGGTGATAAAAATATTTTTATAGGTTGTGTTAGGATTTTTTTTTTTTTTTTTTTTAAAGGAGGGGTGTGGTTGGATTGAATTTATTAGGATTTTAGCAAATTTATTTTGAGTCGCCATATAAGCAAGGATGAAAATATCGCGATATATCGCGGATATATCGCAAATTTTGAGATTGGGATACGGATATTAGGGTGCAATGTATTTTTTACAGCGTATCGCGGATATATCGCGATATATCGCAAGTTATCGATGTCGATATCGATATCGATTCACTTGTAGTACAAAAATGAATGAGTATCGGGAAATATCGCAGATATATCGCAAAATATCGCGGATATATAAAAATATCGCGATTTTTTGTGTTTATTGTTTTTATGTTTATTTTTTTATGTGTTTATATGTTTATTATTTTTCTAAGTTGACTTAGTATAAAGTGAGTATGTATAGAGTGAAATTGGTTCATATATGAATCACTTTACAATATTTTTTAGTGTAATCAATTAATACTTTATAGTGTAACCAACTGATACGCTTTAGTTAAATAAATATTGTTCTTCATACCCTTCAGTGACTACAACTAATACCTTCCAAAACTAATATCATTTAGTAAAAACAACTAATAGGTCATCAACTAATACCCTTTATCTAGGATTACTCCAATATAATGAGTTTGTCTCAATATTATTTTAACAAAGATGACATTACATACTCTGTACTTGAACCTCATAGGTCATCATTTTGGTACTAAGTGTATTGTATCATGTAATATTCATAATCTTATATTGTATTATATTATGTATTTATATCTTGTATTGTTTTGTATAGTATTAAATATTATATTTTTAATTTTTTTTTACGTTGAACAGTGTTTATATAGTCTATTATCTATTTGCCTACTTTAAACATGTAATTTTATAGTGATTTTAAATGAAATATATGCATAATATCATATTATAATACTCCCTAAAATTTTATGTTAAATTTCCAAAATTTTAATAAAATTTCCGTCTTTTTTTCAAAAAATTTGCGATATCGATATGCGATATCGATATATCTATATCCGTAAATTTGAAGTTGCGATATTACTTGCGATAGCGATATTTTCATCCTTGCATATAAGTGAGAATTTGAGATTTGCATAGTCAAAAGTCCCGCAAGGCTTTGTCACAAAACATGCCCTTCTCAAATTATCCATGAGAACTGAGAAAATGAATTGTTTTAAATATGGCAAAGTCTCATATGCACCAAGTGTACGGTGCACTCACTCAACAGTTGATACTGTATACACTGAAAAGTTAGTTACAATCACACTGAAAAGTTAGTCTCAATTACACTGAAAAGTTTACACTGAAAATCACTTTTCAGTGTAATTGAGACTAACTTTTCAGTGTGATTGTGACTAACTTTTCAGTGTATACAGTATCAACTGTTGAGTGAGTGTATCATACAACAAATGCACAAGAGACTTACTCTTTAAATATATGATAAAAATGATTTATTATCTTTTATTTAGATTATATACCACAATTAACTTATATTTCTATTGGAAAATTGATGCTTCAAACCCTCCGAATGCAAATTTGCTTTTATTACGAGAATGTGTGAAGAGAGTTAAAACTTCTTTTGACTAAAATATAAATAAAAAAGTAGTGCAAAAATATATAGATTGTATTTGGGGGAGTAATTTGAAATACAAAAAATTTGAAAATTAATTTCAAAGATTTTTTAAGTATTTGAAATTTCTCCATTTTGAACTAGAATTATAACTAAAAATTTTAAATCTATCCATTTGAATATTTTTCTCATACAAAAGGTAGTGAATTGTAGTTGTGAATTTAAAATTTACAGTTTAAATCCCTCCATCCAAACAAAACCTAAATAAAAAGAATAAGTTTCATGTTCACCTAGTGTATATTGCACCTATTAAAAACTTTTGTATAATCAACCACTTTTTTCAATATAATCGTCCCGAGTAATGCATTGTGCACTTAGTGTATGGTGCATTCATCCAACAATTAATACTCCCTCCGTCCCGGAGGAACTTGCCCACTTTCCTTTTTAGTCCGTCCCAAAGGAACTTGCACACCCTTTAAAAGGAAACATTGATTTGCGTGCACACTCACACAAATATATACATATTTACCCATATGCCACTACTTTATTCAAAAAATATATTTTTCTTAAAAAGTGTGCCTCCGGAGGTGTGCAAGTTCCCCGGGACGGAGGTAGTACTGTTTACGCTGAAATTTATCTTAGTTATACTGAAAAATATGGTTGGATTACACTGAAATAAGTTTTGAATGTAAAATTTTTAGTGTAATACAACCACACTAGTGTAAACTGTTGAGTAGGTGAACCGTACACTTTATATATTAAAGTTTGTCAATCGGTCCACTCCTCAATATAAACAAACTCAACCCTGTCGAGTAAAGCTAAGAAAACAGTGCAGAATTTTGGCAAAGGGTTGTGATTTGTAAAAAAAAAAATAAAAAAAAAAAATGCTTCTTCTTCCGAATCTACTTTATCGGACCTCCGCCCCCGCCTCCACCGTTCAATTATGACAACCGCCATCGTTTGTCCGGCGACACCCGTGATCGCGCTGCTCTCCAGGTATTTTTTAATGTTTAGTTTTAGAGAGTAGGAATTAAATACTTAAAATAACGTCTACGTGATGCGCGATTCAGTAACACATGCAAAGTAATTGTATGAATACTAAGTTAAAGAGGATATATTTACCAACAAAAGTTTGGACGAGTCAAATTGAGTAGGCTTCCTCATGATGAATTAGGCAATCATGAAGTGAATTGAACCAAAAATGTTTTGGTTTTAGGAATGATAATGCCTATTGCGGACTAATTCTTCGATAAATTTGTAATTCATAAGAAAACTGCCAAATGAAATCAGTACTTATGGATCGGAAAAACAAAAAATTAGAGTAATTATAATAGGTGGCGTAGCATGAACTCTAGCGGACTTGATTATTAAATCGTACAGAAATGTTAAAATGTAGAATCCTGGTCTCATTTTCGTTGAACTTATAGACGAGCTCCTCAGTCATGTCAAATGAAGTTGAAGGCCAATGATATCAATAGTAGTTTTCAAGAGAAAGTTTAGGTTCCTTGAGAAAAGATGCTAGGAAGCAAGAATGTATCTTATAAGCGGTAGCATTCTGCTTCTATGGCCCGAGACTTGTAATATGAACAAAAAGTAAATAAAGGGAGGAAGTTATTGAAACTTATTTGAACTCTCTAGCCATCTATTATTTTCTCACTATAAAATTATGTCTTGAAAGAAAATAGAACTTGAGAATTGATGATTAGAATTGATCATTCTTATATATTTTAAGATATAATATAAGTGCATTGAAAATAAATTTTAGATGATTTTTGTAAAAGGAACACTAAGAAGTATTTGAAACTCAGTATAGGTATACAAAAATTGAACGAATTATATATCATGATTCATTTGGTTGGTTCCTATGTCTATGTGATAACGACAGTTTCTGTTAGTTGCAAATTTGCAATATAGGATGATTTACTTATGTTTCCATTATAATAGTTGGTCATGTCTATCGTGAGTAGTGAGATATTGATTTTCGGGTACATGCCAAGTTATTGGAAATTTAAAATATAGGTCATACTAAAAAAAAATCAACAAAAAAGTATTCACATAATTAGTTTGGTGGCTACATAAAGGAAAAAGATAATTATATTGCTGCTTCTTTTGATAAAAAATTCTCTTAAAGTAAGCTAATGAGGCTATATATAAGTTGTTATGAACCCTCCTATTGTATTGAAAGCTCGTATGTTAGACCTTTTGTTTCCATATCTATATCTGGTTTAACCAATTGTTTTACGGAAGTAAGTGAAATCATTTAGGTGATAGTCATTTGGCTAAATGCGTATCAAATCATTAGTTACCTTGGGCTTTCCATTTGGGAAAATATCATTGTATGAATGTAATTTCCTTTATTGGTATTCATCATGAGCTCTTTGTTGTAATTTAATCTTATTTTAATGTGCTTCATTATACAGATATAAGTTCATCTCTTGTTGGTTGCTCAGAATTAATTTAATTTGGTCATTTATCTATGGTGTAGACGAAGCCTCTACCATCCATTAAAATACTTCCACACCTGTCATTCACTCATACACATCTTCGGTTGGGTCAAATGTGTGCTTCCCTACTCACAATTATGATATTGTCTCTGACGCCATCCATTAAAACACTTCCACACTTGCCATACCATCCATTAAAAACACTTCCACACTTGTCATTCACGCCTACACATCTTCAGTTGGGCCAAAATTTATATAGTTATATACTGAATCTGTCGGTTGCTGCCTATATTAAGTTGACATCAAGTAGTAAAATTTACTACCTTACTGATTTGGTATCCGACACAAAGTATTTAATCACTCTACCCATAACGGTGATGTTGTCTTTGAGGCCTCTGAAACTTTTGATTCTGTAAAATTAATTATATTTTTCATTTTTTCCCTTAGATTTGTAGAGACTTAAAAAAATACCCATGGGTTCACATGTGGTATTTCCCTCTCTTGAGAGGTCTTCCCGCTTATGGTATACTCTGTCCTAGTCATACTCACCCCAACAGGTGCTCTCATGTAGCCATATTATCAATATCACCAGTAACTCTAAACATTGAGGTAACTGGTACATTGATAACATGATACAATATTAACTTTTCGAATATCCTAATATATTTACAGTTAACTCGTCTTTAGAAAGCTAAGAGAAGGTATCAACCTCCTCAATGACAATTTAATGCGACCTTGGACTGAACATATAGTGGTGGGTACATGATGTATATTAGATTAAAGACAACAATTATGGTATCAAAATGTATTCCTAAGAGCAGACTGGTTTCTTTCCTGCTGTTGGATAGCTTAATGGGCTATATGTTTTGATAAATCCACCTCACCCTTAGGCTCAACGTGGCGGGATCCATCTCCCGTGTTCTGCCAGGTGGAAGTTATTTTAATTGTATTTGCGATAGTGTTGTCTTTTTGCTATAAAGTAAAATTGCCCCTGCCAACCCCACTGTATTAACCAAGTCATTTTGAGAGAGTAAATCTTGAGTGGTTAAACCCTAAATTCATATAGATTCTTCCGCCGTCATATATTGAACTTTGTAACCTTCATCCCCAATTTTTTCTTCCATTGTCAAGTAATCATGAAAATTGAGGCATCTTCACAAGGTAGACTTTTTTACTCCTCGAGGTTGTGTTTGGATCAAACAATTTCAGACTGAATGAGAATGACCCATGGTATTAAATCCATTGATTGATATAGATTTCAAATCCATTACTTTCCATTTGAACTTATTTGTGAAGCATTTGGAATCCACTATAATTTGGGTGGATTTAAATTCTATTGATTTTTCAAATTCCTCAATCTAAACACAAGGATGATGTTTGTTTTGCATTTTAAGAGGTTTTAAAAAACCGCTTTTGAAATTTAGGGGATTTTGAAATCCCGATGAATAGTAATATGTGTGTTTGTTTTGAGATTTTGAGTAGGATGAAATTTAACTTTACTTCAAATTTAAGTGTTATTGAATAATGCATTATTATGTTGTTGAGTGTGAGTGTAATGATTGGATGTTGTTGGTTATGATTTAAATATTTTAAAGGGTAAGTAGAACTGATCGTATCGAAACGTGTTGTGTATGTTTATAGGTTTTATAGTGGTGATTTTATAAAACCAGACTTCAAAATCCTGAAGTAGAACTAGACTGGTTTTTAGTACTCAAAACAAACATCACCTATACTTGACTCTAGTATGCGTGGTTCGGTCCGCCCACATATTCTCCCATCAACATATGGGCATAGTTTAGATATCTTGTGGATTTGTATTGCAAATCTGCATATATTTCATTTTATTTATTCCGTGAGCCACTATCCATTAGCAAATTGTGAAATTTCTAATGCTTTCTCATCTCATCCCGTCCTTGAAATTGCATTTTGTTTTTCTCGCAGCAATGAAATAAGTTTTAAGTAATATTTCTTCTGTCCCCACATTTGTGTTTAAATTTTATCATTTTTCTGTGACATTTCAGCAAACACAAGTTTCAGCAGCCATGTAATAAGCAAGTAGATATAGCTAAGATTAGATTATCCCGGACAAATGATTTCTATAGCGTACCAATTTCATTACACATCTTTCTCACTAATGCATAACTTGTGTTATGGAATGCAGTAGAGTTGTGGGGAAAAGCACAAACCTACCAGGATTGCATGAAGCTGGTCCCCATTCCTACTAATCGTGCCTCAGTTATACCTTACTCATCGTGGGTCGGATTAGGAAGATCAATTAAGGAGTTATATAGACAGCCTTTGCACTACCTCACTCATCTTGTATTGAAACGAATGGACCAAGGGAGGCATGGCGCAGAGAACGAACATGTTCCGTTGGATATGATCATCCCTCCTGTGCAAGCTGAGAATACCATTTGGTTTATCGAAGAGGTTCATCGACTCACCACGTCTCCGCACCACCTGTTTCAACTGTGGGAAGCTGATCCCAATCATCAAGCTCTTATGGATCCCTTTTATCCTAGGTTGGGAGTTTGAGGAGCCTTGTTCTTATAACTAATACATGTTGATGAATAAGTTTGTGACTGTTAGTTTATATAAATAATTACACTTTCTGATTGAGTTTTTAAGTCTCCTATCTTATTGAGGGTGTTTCTTTTCCCTTCTTTAATTTTCTAGCTATATTTAATCCAAAATCCCTCATACAATTATGACTATTTGGAATAAATATCTACCATATAATGTTTGTGATAGTTAAATCGATTATAGGAATCATTAAAAGAAGCATATTATAGTTAAATCGGTTATATATTATGTGTTCTCCTACATTTAATAAATACACACACTTAATATTTTTGATATTTCAATATTGTTGTAAAAATACTAGTTTACCTTTTACCAGCTCAAACCTAATTTGGACCCTAACTTATACATCCATTGCTAATGCACTGTCCCTTTTCCTTCTCTTCCATTTTCGGCTCTCCCCGTGCATCTGTTACATTGGCAATACCTCTGCGCAACGAATAGATTGGTTAGAGGGTGTATTAACTAGTAGGATGAGTGTGTTTTCATATTGTAATAGTGTTGCTATTTGTACTTAAAGTCGCGTAGCGACTTTCCTATTTTCAGCTGGCCGGGTTATAAATACCTAAATTGGCCCAGAACCAAAGCATAAAGTACATATTTTGAAGTAATAAATAAAATTCTTGTTTTCTCTTCCCCTCTTCTCTCACCGACGGTTATTGACGGTTTTCGCCACTAACAGAGCTCGACACCACTGTTTCAGTGGTATCAGAGTCGTTTGATCTTCAAAACTAAGCTGCGCATCACATCGAAATCATGGTGAATAATACATATAGGATTAACTCACTTGAGAACTATTATTTTGCGTTGGAAACGCGTGTTGACGAAAGGAAGAACGAACAAAAACTGATGAAGGATGAATTACTTCAACAATTCGAACAACAATCAAAGAAAGTCGAAGCTTTTCTTTAACAGATGCTGGAGTGGTGAAGCAATTAAGCGCGAGCAAAATAGATAAAGGAAAGGCTCCATCTCAAGGTTCCGATAATGAGAACCTTCGCTCGACCATTGACATTGGTGATGATGTATCTAGAGGAGCTACATGCAATTCTAGTGGTTGTAACAGAGCTGGACTCCTACCCACACCTACGTGAGATCTTGGAATGCCTCTTAAACCACCATTTGGTACTCGATACATAGGGACGAATGGTTCTAAATTTAGCAGAGCCGTCATTGGAGTAACACCAAGAAGAAACCAACATCCACACATGTCCAGAGGAGGTTTCTATCCTCCTAAAGGTTCGAGGCATCACTCAAATGGAAGATTAGAACCAGACCTATATTCGAAACCGTATATAGATGAAGATATGGACATGTATCCACCATATAGGTACTATGACTATCCAAACAATGGAAGGTATGGTGAGAAATATCAACCATATAAGAAACCTAGTGTTGATTTCCTAACTTTTAAAGGAGATAGACCGAGAGCTTGGCTTAAAAAGTGTTATAAGTATTTTAAGTTTAATCCTCTACCTGATGAGGATAAGATCAATTTGACAGCTATGAATATGGAGGATGAGGTTGACAATTAGTGTTTGGACTACGTAGATGGTATGGAGGATATACCCTGGGAAAAAATTGCTGAGATGGTACTTGAAAGATTCACTAATGCAGATGATGACAACCTAATTGCCAAATTCAATAAGTTGAATCAAGTCAACTCAGTGAAGGAATCTGTGAAGGAGTTTGATTAATTGAAGACATTTATGCTCGCCAATAATCCACATCTTACTGATTATTACTTCATCAAGAATTTTATAAGTGGCTTGAAGAGATAAGTGATACTTTGCAAATCATGGCTCCAGCTAAGCTATCTAAGGCCATACAATTGGCCATTAGACAAGACACTTAATACAGGGCAGAGATAAGGAGAAGAAGTCAGGATTAAAAGGAAAGTGGAATCCTGAGAAAAATTTCTGGAATGCTGATAACAAAAACAAGGAAAAAACTATTATCAAGCTACAACCATCAAAGGGGTTAACACCAGCAGAAATGGAAGTGAGAAAGAGTAAAAAACCTATGTTTCAATTGTGATGAAGCATATCATTCTGGCCACAAGTGCAAGAGATCCTTTGTTATATGCATGGAGGATGATTCTGAGAAGGAAACTGAACTCATGTTGGAGGAAGAGCAAGGAGAAGTGATGAAGCTTAACTCTCTTTCTGGTATTCAGAATCCTGATACCATTAAGGTTACTGGAAAGGTGAAAAAACAGTTGATTTCCATTCTTATTGATTCAGGCAATACACGTAGCTTCTTAGATTCAAATACTGCAAAGAGGCTGGGGTGTATCATTGAGGAAACTAATCATTTGCTAGTTACTGTGGCAAATGGTAGTAAAGAGGAATGTAATTCCAGGTGTCCAAAACTTGAGTAGGAAATGGGGAAATATAAGTTTTGGAGCACCTATCAGAATTATCTAGCTAGGTGGATGTGATATGGTACTTGGGGTGGACTTAATGTGCCAGTTGGGCTCTGTAACTTTGGATTTCAAAAAACGTACAGCTTCATTCCAAAGAAAAGGAAAGACAGTTACTTTACAAGGAAGTGGAGATGATGGAAAAATCAGTATGATATTCGGAAAAAAATTGAATAGGATGATTAGAAAAAGCCATTGTGAGGGGCAAGGATACTTATGTATCCTAAAAGGGAGCTCTGAGCTAGATAAATGTGATGCTGTGCCAGAGCTTAAACATTTACTCATAGAGTTTGACTCTATATTCCAAGTACCAACTGAGCTACCACCTTACAGAGCCTTGGACCACAAGATCCCAATCAAAGAATGAGCAAAACTAGTGAAACAACAACCCTGTAGATACCCTTATATACAAAGGCAGGAGATTGCAAAACTAGTGAAAGAGATGTTGGAAATTGGAGTGATCCAACCTAGTAACAACCCTTATTCTTCTCCAGTATTGCTTGTTAAAAAGAAAGATGGAACTTGGAGATTTTGTGTGGATTATAGGAAAAAGATAACTATCCTAGCCCTTTAATTGATGATCTCCTATATGAATTGGGAAAGACAAATGTGTTTTCTAAGATTGATCTTAGAGCTGGATACCACCAGATATGGGTTTGTCGCAAACCCAAAACAACTTTTGTGACTGTGTTTGGGCTATATGAATTTGTTGTGATACTCTTTGGTCTTACAAATGCACCAACAACTTTCCAATCCATAATGAACAGAGTGCTTGCACCATTTTTAAGAGAGTTTGTGTTGGTGTTTTTTTTTATGATATTCTAGGCTATATTGCTACTATGGAAGAACATAGACACCACCTAAAAATAGTGTTTCAGACTTTGGTGGATCATCTGCTTGAGGCTAAAGCCTCAAAGTGTGTATTTGAAAAAGATCAAGTAGAGTGTCTGGGGCATATTATATCTATAAAAGAGGTTAGTGTAGATCCAAAAAAAGATTAAAATGATGAAGGATTGGCCTACACCAATATCAGTCAAGGCATTGAGGGGTTTCCTATGACTGAATGGTTACTATAGGAAGTTTATTAGGCATTATGGGATTATTGCTAAGCCTTTAACTTTCTTGACCAAGAAGGGTCAGTTTATTTGGAATGACATGACCAATGAAGCTTTTGATGGAACGCACCGGTGAAGGCGGTCCGTCCCCAAGATCGTTGTTGGGATACCAAACATGTATAAACAATTAAAGACCTAAACATGCATCTAAAGACAAGTTTGGATCTGTTACCCTTGAAGACCGAGGCGTTGATTCCACTACTGATCTTCTAGTCTGTCTCCCAACCTCGTTCGTACACCGGGTGGACAGCGAACTAGCGAACGTGGAGAAAAGTGCCTCACAATTTCGTCTCCCTCTCAACCCCACTCACGAATTTCGGCTACTGCACGTTTTATCTTAGAGTGCTAGGGTTTTAAACACGAAATTGAAGCCTTTATATAGACTCCTTAAGTTTCATGGGCCAAACTAGGGATCTGTTAGAAGGTATAGGGTTTGGGCTCCTCACGGACCCAAATACTCTTATGTTCAGCCCAAAACATTTATTTGGCCCGTGAACATTAATTCATTCCACTAGAGAATTAATATTGCACTCCCATCCTATCCCGAACCGAATCAGGGCTTCTATTAGACACTATAATTCCCCGTGTTAAAGATATCGCACGTCCATTAATTATTAAAGCTTCTGACCGCTTTAATTAATTAACATATATTATTCCTTGAGTAGTACCACTCAACCTTGTTGTCGTACGAATATAATCCACCTGCAGGGTTTAATACGACAATCCTTTATGAGTTTCCTCAAGGGGACGTCATCAACCTGGATCACCAGGACACGGTGCCTTAATGTCAATAAATAGACATCGTGCAAACGATGTCACTACCCAAAATACATAGTGCGTTGAATCTAACAAGATTCTCACCCATAGTAAATCAAAGTAGTGAACAAGCGCTCCACATATCTAGATATCACAATTAGGGTTAAGAATTACAAGAGTCACCAAGACCTTTAGTTCTTCATAACAGTCATAATAGAAGAACATGTCTTAACTGTGATCCATTCAATACGACATAGCGTACTAGTATGAACTAATGGCCAAGACAAGCCACTAACAAGTTCATACTACAACTTATACCAATAGTTATGTCCAGAACTATCTCAGTTGTGAATACTGTTTATATCTTATAAGGAACTGACAATGTGATCTTCCGTGTGACTACAAACTCACCACATTATCTATAATATAAGATAAATAGACATACAAGTAATACAAGCAATTAATAAGATTGCAATAATGTGAAAAACCATTTATTTCAGATAATAAGGAAATCGAATATATCCATAAAAGCCCAACAAAAGTTTGCTTTACAGTATACACCAATAATCTCCCACTTATACTAAAGCTAAACTTTTATTATACACATAAAGACATATCAATTCTCCCATTTATACTTAAAGTCTAGCTGGTATACATCGTAAACCAAGACCTTCCACATGCTGCTAAAAAACTTTCATCCCCAGAGTCTTTGTGAAAGGATCAGCCAGGTTGTTCAACGATGCAATTTTAGCTACAGCCACGTCTCCTCGATTTACGATGTCTCGTATAATGTGGTACTTCCGCTCTATGTGTTTACTCGCTTTATGGGTTCTAGGTTCCTTTGAGTTTGCCACTGCACCCGCGTTATCACAGTAAACAGTGATACACCTTGGCATACTCTTGGACACCTCCAAGTCCAAAAGGAAATTACGTAGCCAAACAGCCTCTTTGGCAGCTACGTACTCGGCCTCCATAGTGGAGTCCGCGATGCATTTCTGCTTCACACTTCTCCAAGATATGGCTCCGCCTCCCAACACAAACATATAACCCGAGGTAGACTTCCGTTCATCTAGATCAGCTTGGAAATCCGAATCAGTATAACCCAAAGGAACAATACTATCTGACTGGTATACCAGCATATAATCTCGAGTCCTTTTCAAGTACTTGAGAATATGCTTGACAGCAGTCCAATGTCCTTGACCAGGGTTAGACTGATATCTTGCTACCATCCCGACTGCATAGCAAATATCAGGCCTCGTACACAACATCGCATACATAAGGCTTCCTACAGCCGAAGCATGAGGAACCTTAGCCATCTCCTCTATCTCCTTCTGTGTCTTAGGACACATATCCTTAGATAAGGGAACTCCATGTCTAAAAGGTAGTAAACCCTTCTTTGAGTTTTGCATGCTGAAACGAGCAATCACAATATCGATGTAAGATGCTTGAGATAAACACAATATTCTCTTTTTCCGATCACGAATGACCTTTATACCAAGAATGTACGATGCATCTCCCAAATCCTTCATTTGAAACTGCTCTGAAAGTCACACCTTTACGTCTGATAATACTTTCACATTGTTGCCAATGAGAAGAATATCATCTACGTACAGTACTAAGAATACCACGACGTCTCCATTACTCTTCTTATACACACAACTTTCATTTTGACATTGTTCAAATCCAAAAGATTTGATCACCTCATCAAAACGAATGTTCCAAGACCTGGAAGCTTGCTTTAGCCCATAAAGGGACTTTTTCAGCTTCCAGACCAGATGCTCTTGGCCTTTCTTCACATAACCCTCAGGTTGCCGCATGTAGATGTCCTTATTCAGATTTCCATTAAGGAAAGCTGTCTTGACATCCATTTGCCAAACCTCATAGTTCATGTGATTAGCTATGGATAAAAGAATCCGGATCGATTTTAGCATGGCTACTGGTGAGAAGGTCTCGTCATAGTCGATTCCTTCTTTCTGGGTAAAACCCTTGGCCACCAACCTTGCTTTAAAGGCAATAACCTTCCCATCAGATCCTCTCTTACGTCTGTAGACCCACTTACACCCGATGACTTCCTTGCCATGGGGAAGTTTGCTTAGGTCATACACTTCCATAGCATCCATAGATTCAATTTCTGAATCCATAGACTTGTGCCAAGACTCTGCATCTTTGTCTTGAATTGCCTCTTTGTAAGTCCAGGGATCGTTATCATCATGTTCATCGCTTGGAATCAAGTCCACAGACTCTCCCACAAACATGAAACGATCAGGTTGACGTACAACCCTCCCACTACGACGAGGCAATGCATGCAAAGGTTCATCAGAGTAATCACGTTGTGCAGTCTCTTGTGGTATTTCCTCTTGCACACTCGGTGTGTCATTGTCTCTCCTTAACTCATTGAGAATGATCTCACTATTGGACTTATGCTCATTCATATAGTCTTCCTCTAAAAATCGGGCATTAGTACTGACTATCACCCTCTGATCTTTAGGACTATAAAAATAACCACCTTTTGTTCCCTTAGGATATCCTACAAACAACCGTACTTCAGTTCTAGGTGCCAACTTATCAGCTTCCTTATCCAGCACATGTGCTGGACAACCCTAAATCCGAATGTGGTTGAGACTAGGCTTTCGCCCAGACCACAGTTCAATCGGAGTTTTTGGAACCGCTTTAGAAGGTACGTAATTTAGAAGGTACGCCGCTGTTTCCAAGGCATATCCCCAAAACGAGGTAGGTAATGAAGCATAACTCATCATTGATCTCACCATTTCTAATAGAGTCATATTCCTTCTTTCAGTCACGCCATTCTGTTGGGGAGTACCAGGCGCAGTAAGCTGGGATGTAACCCCATTCTCTAATAAGTATTGCCTAAATTCATTACTAAGGTATTCGCCACCACGATCAGATCGTAGTGACTTGATACTCTTACCATGACGTTTCTCCACTTCTGCCTTAAATTCTTTGAACTTGCCAAAGCATTCAGACTTGTGGCGCATCAGATAGATGTACCCATATCTTGAGTAATCATCAATGAAAGTGACGAAATACTCAAAACCACCTCTAGCTTGAACAGACATAGGCCCACACAAATCAGAGTGAATCAATTCTAACACATCACTGGCCCTATTCCCCTTGGCCTTAAAAGGCCTTGAAGTCATCTTGCCTTCCAAGCAGGATTCGCAGACTGAGAATGGTTCCACTTGGAGAGACTCCAAAGAACCACTACTTACAAGTCTTTGAATTCTCCTCAGATTGACATGACCTAGTCTTAGGTGCCAAAGATATGTTTGATTCATCTTTGAAGGTTCTTTTCTCTTATTTGATGATGATGAATGAGTTTCAGTCATAGTACGATATGCACAAGTAATAGTGTAAAGACTATTTTCTAACGTGCCAGAACAGATTAAAAAGTTATTTCTCATAATAACAACTTTGTCATTAAAAACAACTGAGCATCCATCCAAAAACAACTTCGATACAGAAATTAAATTCTTCCGAAAACTCGGCACGTACAAAACGTTCTTTAATACTAAAACAGAATTAGAAAAACATAAGTGCACATCTCCCACTACGACCACTGCTACAGTCGTAGTATTGCCCAAACTGATAGTAATCTCACCCTCACTCAGTTGTCTTGTTTGCAGAAACCCCTGCAAGGTATAACAAACATGATCAGTGGCTCTTGTATCTACTACCCAAGAAAGGGCAGAACAAGCCGCAAAGCATGTTTCAACAACTAGAGCAAGAGACGTACCAGAGTTATCCTTTTTCAGGAGAGGACAATCAGGCTTCCAATGTCCTGCCTTGTTGCACTTGAAGCAATTTGCCTTTCGGCTTTTTCACGCCACCAGAAGGCGCCAAAACCTTGCTCCCACTGCTTCCACCACTACTTCCACCAGCCTTTTTCTGAGAAGGCTTTTTCTTCTTCCCGCCCTTGGACGAAGAAGATCCAGCCTGAACAGAAACATGGGCTTGTGGACCCTTACCCATGAGACCTTCCGCCGCAACCAACTCCGCAAGAAGCTCAGCTACAGTATAGCCCTTCTTACTCATGATTATGTTCAAACGGAAGTTTTCAAAGGATTTTGGGAGCGAGTTGAGGATCATATCGACCTTGGCATCACCGTCGATTTCTCCCCCGAGTACCTCTATCTCATTCAGATATTCCATCATCTTGAGACAGTGGTCCCTCACCGACGCTCCCTCTAGCATAGAGGTAGTCATAATTTTCCTCATAGCCTCAAAACGGGCAGCCCTATCTTTCTCACCAAAAAGCTCTTTTAGGCTCATCATCATATGTGCGGCAGTAGGCATGTTTTGATGCTGCTGTTGTAAAACATTTGACATAGAGGCCAAAATGTAACAACGAGCCATCTCATCAGCCTTGTGCCACTTCTTATGAGCCTCCTTTTGCTCTTCAGTGGAATCGGGTGCCAGATCGGCAGGAGCAGGAGTATTGAGCACAAACTTGTACTCATCTGCAACTAGGACAATGTCCAGATTTCTCTTCCAATCCAAATAATTCAGACCAGTAAGCTTATTTTCTTTTAAAATAACCATAAGCGGGTTGAACGTCATCTTATTAAATCTGAAATAAATTAAATGCAAGCAAGCATTAAAATCACATAAATTGAAGCATAAAATATTGGAAACCTTCAAAACCAACATTTAACACAACCTCCAACAGCCCAACAAACACACATGCAAGCCACGTTAGGATGGTCGTTTACTCATGTGTTCATTAGCCAGACACCAAGTCTTTAATTTCAATATCACGTCAACTTATCCTTATGACGAATGAAATTAATAGTCGGACCTTAACTGGCCATGTGAATTAGAACAGGGACCCCGTTGGGGGGTTATATCAAAATTCACATCTAAGTGATGACCACAATTTAACTGTAAGCAAAATTATTCACTATTGACGGGCTCATTCCAAGAACACATCGCCAGTAAATAATTCACTACAGTTATCTTGCACTAATCTTAACTGATGAACTCATGAATAATACATCCGTTGGGGATGATCACACACTTCATCTAAAGATTAAAACATTTTGATTAGAAGTCTTAACTAGTAAGCTTGTGAATGTTGCATCCGTTAGGGGGGACTCCCAAGGTCCCACGAGCAACAATCACTTTACTTAAAGACCAATTGTGGAGGCCAATGAATTAATTAAATTAAATTCTACTCACTTAGTCATTTAAAATTGAAGATTATTCGCAGGCATAGCAGATTATAATAAAAAAAAAATTATAAAATACAAACATGCCAAAAACGATAAATAAAAGCATAAATAAATGCATATCTATCGCAACCCCTTCTAAAACTTATCAAAAACAGCCTATGAAAGCTATTACAATGATAAATCAAGGGCGCAGACGGATGCCTCGCATCGGCCTCTCACGCAAAGCAAGAAACGTTCTCGAACGGCTCGAATTCACGTCACTTTAACTAAACTGGCAAAAAACTTCATCAAGACGATTGAATTAGCTCTCGCCACAGGGGGTCATAGCATAGCTGTGAGTTCTGTAGATAACGTCACGAGGTTTCCGAAATGGGCTTACTTGCAGAAAACGGACTCCCGAGTCAAAAGTTATGGCCAAAACAGTGAACGTCACCGCCTAGGGCCAAAAAACCTTTAACACGAGAAACCTGAAATCCGTTTCCACATCCTCCATCCGACATCGCCCGCTCTTGTGATCATATAATACAACCAATACAAGCGAACGAAACCCTAATACAGTGATCTATTGCAAAAGAAACCTATACTACCCACACTTATTATCTGGTGGGAAAAACGATTACAAAATCACACAAGGGTTGCGATAGAGAAATGATCTAAAACCACAATAACAGCAATCTAGAAAATAAATACACGTTTTAGGCAGAGCCAACAATCCACGAATCCTTGGCTCTGATACCATTTGATGGAACGCGCCGGTGAAGGCGGTCCGTCCCCAAGATCGTTGTTGGGATACCAAACATGTATAAACAATTAAAGACCTAAACATGCATCTAAAGACAAGTTTGGATCTGTTACCCTTGAAGACCGAGGCGTTGATTCCACTACTGATCTTCTAGTCTGTCTCCCAACCTCGTTCGTACACCGGGTGGACGGCGAACTAGCGAACGTGGAGAAAAGTGCCTCACAATTTTGTCTCCCTTTCAACCCCACTCACGAATTTCGGCTGCTGCACGTTTTATCTTAGATTGCTAGGGTTTTAAACACGAAATTGAAGCCTTTATATAGACTCCTTAAGTTTCATGGGCCAGACTAGGGATCTGTTAGAAGGTATAGGGTTTGGGCTCCTCACGGACCCAAATACTCTTATGTTCAGCCCAGAACATTTATTTGGCCCGTGAACATTAATTCATTCCACTAGAGAATTAATATTGCACTTCCATCCTATCCCGAACCGAATCAGGGCTTCTATTAGACACTATAATTCCCCGTGTTAAAGATATCACACGTCCATTAATTATTAAAGCTCCTGACCGCTTTAATTAATTAACATCTATTATTCCTTGAGTAGTACCACTCAACCTTGTTGTCGTACGAATATAATCCACCTGCAGGGTTTAATACGACAATCCTTTATGAGTTTCCTCAAGGGGACATCATCAACCTGGATCACCAGGACACGGTGCCTTAATGTCAATAAATAGACATCGTGCAAACGATGTCACTACCCAAAATACATAGTGCGTTGAATCTAACAAGATTCTCACCCATAGTAAATCAAAGTAGTGAACAAGCGCTCCACATATCTAGATATCACAATTAGGGTTAAGAATTACAAGAGTCACCAAGACCTTTAGTTCTTCATAACAGTCATAATAGAAGAACATGTCTTAACTGTGATCCATTCAATACGACATAGCGTACTAGTATGAACTAATGGCCAAGACAAGCCACTAACAAGTTCATACTACAACTTATACCAATAGTTATGTCCAGAACTATCTCAGTTGTGAATACTGTTTATATCTTATAAGGAACTGACAATGTGATCTTCTGTGTGACTACAAACTCACCACATTATCTACAATATAAGATAAATAGACATACAAGTAATACAAGCAATTAATAAGATTGCAATAATGTGAAAAACCATTTATTTCAGATAATAAGGAAATCGAATATATCCATAAAAGCCCAACAAAAGTTTGCTTTACAGTATACACCAACAGCTTTCCTGAAACTTAAAAAGGTAATGGTTGCTTCACCAATACTCAGTTTGCCTGATTTCTCTAAAAGGTTTATCGTAGAAACGGATGCCTGATTATAACGATGTTTGCAGAGGGATTTTATCTAAATCTTCGTATACATCAAACCCGGCCGCCATTGTTTTTCAGGAAGATGATTCGGTTTCTCTATCCATAATTTTTCATCATCTTGATGTTTTTCCACCGCACCAAGATTGGATTTCGGCGCTGTTCGTGATGCTTTTATTTTGTTTCACGAGATGATGAGCATGGGGCCGCGCTTTCTACTGTTGATTTCACTAAATTTGTAAGTGATTTTATTAAGTTGAAACGTTGCTCTGCTGCACATCTCCTGTTAGATTAAATGCCTCAAAGAAATACGCCTTTAAATCACTGCACTTTAGATATTGGGATTGGATGCTTTTTTTATTGTGATGTAATTGGTTTTGGATCTGCTATATTAGGCGTCTATTTTTTGCGTGGCTTATACACTCCATCACCCTCATCCAAGGACTCTGTAAGGTAGTGGTGGAGCAATATTGTTTGAGAAGTAGTGAAAATAGGAACTGTGTGAGCATACTGAAGTTAATTTTGGGGCATCATCATTTATATTTGCAAAATGATGAGTGCAACATAATTGTCAACAAATTTGTTGGCATTAGAGAAGGAAGAGCAGATTTAAATTTAGGGAGCCCATAAAGGGAAGTCAACAAGACTCCCAATGGATGAGATGATGCACAGTATGGGCCTCTGTTTTCCTTATTCTAGTTCATTTTTCTTGAAAATCAGAAGTCATAGCTGACGGTTAAAACTTTTTAAACTAGAAGTTTTTTCATAAATAATTTGGTGGTTAGACAAAGGAAAATGGAAAATTTCGATGGTGCTTCTTTTGAATTAAACAATCACTTAAAGTAGGCTAATGAGGCAATGCTATAAATTGCATTTTACCATATTACTGTATCAAAAGCTATGTATGTTAGGTTCCTCTTGTTTCCATATTTATGTCTGGTTGAACCAATTGTGCTTTGGGTTACTCGTGTTGTTCTTTTATTGTTTGATTTCTCGTATCTGCAGTAAGAACTAGTGTTTAGGTGCTATTCATTTGGCTAAGATCCTATGGAATCATTACTTACCTCTGGAATATCCATTTGGGAAACATCATAGTATGCATGCGATTTCCATTCTTGATATTCATCATGTTCTATTTGCTGTAATTTAATATAATATCGACGTGCTTCGCTATAGAGAGATAAGTTCATCATTTTCTGCTTGCGCTGTATTTATTGATTTGTATTGGGTGTAGAGGAAGCCTCTACCATCCAAGAAAATTCTTTGACACCTGTCATTCATACCTACTCATCTCCAATTGGTTAGAAAGCTATATAGTTGTCCATTGAAAGAATTGGTGAAATAGCCAACCCTACTAGCATCTAGTATGAAATTTCTGATACCTAATCCTCCGAGTGCCTGCGTAAATTTGCTACCTTACTGATTTGGTACCCAAAACAAACAACTCCTATTGTGCTAAATAGCACCTATTATAGTCTGTCCTAGTCAACCCAACAGGTGCTCTCGTGTCTCCATGTTATCAAGCGCAAGTATCTCTTAACATTTAAGGAAGTGATGCATTGATAACATGGTAGATTTACTCTGATGGCCAAATTACTCTGATTATCAAATCACCATATATTCTGATCTCCAATATTAACTTTTCGAAAATCAAATATAGTAGCAGTATACTTCCAAGTCTCAGAACACTATTGAGAAAGTGGCAAACCTCCACAATTGCAATTAGCTTCGACCATGGACTGAATATATAGTGGTCGGTCCATAATGTTTATTACATTAAGGAAAACAGGAATGATGTCTAATTGTATTCCTAAGAGCCATCTGATTTAGTCTTTTTTCCTGATGTTAGATAGCTTGACGCACTATACCTGCTTTTGATAATGTCCACGTCACCCGTCATTACCCCACATCCCCCCGTGTTCTGCCAGGTGGAAAATTTTATTGTATTTGAAATAGTGTCATATTACTAAAAAATTAAAATTACACCTACCAAATCTGCATTATTGACAAGTCATTTTGAGAAAGCAAATCCCTATAAAGCAACTCTAGAGTGGCCAACCCTAATTCCAAATAGTGTCTTCTGCCGTCATCTATTGAACTCTGTAACGCTCGTCCTCAGTCGTTGCTTCCGCTGTCAAGTAATCATGAAAAATGTGGCACCTCCGCATTTACGAGGTAAACTCTAACCGAGGTTGTGTTTGGATCTAACAAATTTCAGTATGAATGACCATGTATTAAATGATTGAAAGGCAAAACAAACATCACTATTGTGTTTAGATTGAGGGACTTGAAAAATCAATGGAGTTTAAATCAACCAAAATTTGGATTCCAAATCCTTCACAAATTAGTTCAAAATAAAAGTAATAGATTCAAAATCCATATCAATCCATAAATTTACTACAATGGATCATTCATCCTGAAATTGTTCGATCTAAAAACACCCTCGCAGAGTTAGGAGATTTACCTCGTGAATGTGGAGATGCCTCATTGTTCATGATTAATTGACAGCGGAAGCAAAAAATGAGGATGGGCATTATATAGTTCAATACATGACGGCGGAAGAAACCATATGAATTTAGGGTTAGCCACTCAAGTTTACTTTTTATAACACTATCACAAATACAATTAAAAACAACTTCCACCTGGCAGAGCGCAGTAGATGTGGGGGCCCGTCATGACGAGCCCAAAGTTGAGGTGGGCTTTGCCAAAATAGGTATAGCCCATTAAGCTATCCAACAACAGGAAAGACGAACAAATCAAACTGCTCTTAGGAATACACTTTGACACCATAATTGTTTTCTTTAATCGAATAAACATCACCACTATATGGTAGTCCAAGGTCGTAACGAATTGCCATTAAGGAGGTCCGAGATTTGGGAGTATACTGCTACTCTATTAGAATATTCAGAAGTTAATATTGGAGATCAGAAGATATGGTAATTTAATAATCTGAGTGATTTGAGCAGTAGAGTAAACTTGAACCATGTTATCAATGCATCAGTTACCTCGATTTTTACCATAAGAGGGAGGACCTCCCAATAGAGAGAGAGAGAGAGAGAGAGAGAACAAGCAACACCTGTGAGCCTGTAGGTAGTTTTATAGTTCTCTTGACAAAACTGAATTGAGAAAAAATATAAATTTTACAGATCCAAAATTTCAGTGGCCTCAGAGACAATATCACAATTGCAGGTAGGGTGGTCAAGGGTCGAGTAGTTTGTGTCGGAAACCAAATCAATAAGGTAGCAAATTTTACTACTTGATGTTAACCTGATATAGACAACACACAATTAACCCAACCGAAGATGCGTAGGTATGAATGACAGGTGTGGAAGTGGTGGAAATGTTTTAATGGATGGTAGAGGCTTTGTCTACACCCAACATAAATGACAAAATTAAATAGAGTTGAAGCAACCAACAATTGATGAACTTAATTTTTTATAATTAAGCACATTAAAATAAGATTAAATTACAACACATGGCACATGATAAATATCAATAAAGAAAATTGCATTCATACAATGATATTTCCTGAATGAAAAGCCCAAAGGTAACTAATGATTTGATAGGCTCTAAGCAAAATGGACTATCACCTAAATGATTTCACTTGACTTCGTACAACAATTGGTTCAACCAGATACAAATATGGAAACCAAAGGAATCTAACATAAGTAACTTTCAATACAGGAGTATGGTCCAAAGCAGTTTAAGAGATATTTATATCAAAAGAAGCAACTACATATTTATCTTTTTCCTTTGTCCAGTCACCAAACTATTTATGAGAACACTTCTTGGTTGAATTTTTTTGCTACTACAAATGTTTAAGAAAAATGAACGAGAATATGACCCGCATTTTAAATTTCCAATCATTTGTGACCGAAAATCATAATCTTACTACTCACACCAGATATAACCAACTAGTATTATATTGGAAACACAAGTAAATTACCCAAGATTGCAACTGGAAGAAATTGTCGTGATCAAGAGGGAAATTAGGATTTATGATTAATTTAGTTCTTGTATGCCTAAACCGAGTTTCAAATACTTCCTAGAGCTCACTTAAAATCTATAAGTATAATCAAATTTCAAGCTTCATTTTCTTTTCAAGACATTTTTTTATAGTGAGAAGTGGTTTAGAGATTTCAAATAAGTTTCATTAACTTCCTTTATTTTTCAGTCGAATAACAAGTTTCCATTGAAGCAGAATGCTAGCCCTTAGGAAATAATGTTTCTCTTCCTAATTAATATATTTGCTCAAGGGAATCTTAACTTCCTATTGAAAACTATTATTGATATCATTGCTCTTCAACTTGACTTCACATGATTCACAAGCTCATCTACAAATTCGACGAAAATGAGATCAGGATTCCACATTCAACCTTTCTATAAGATATAATAATCTAATTCATTATTATTCGAGATTAGCCCCATGTTATTATTACTCTAATTTCTGGTTTTTCCTATCCATAAGTACTGATTTCATTCGGCAACTTTCTTACGAATTGCAAATCACTCTAACTAAAGATTGCCTAATTCATCACAAGGAAACTTACTCAACCTGACTCGTCCAAACTTTTGTTGGCAAATAACTTCTCTTTAACTAGTATTTCATAAATGAATCACGTATCACATTTAAGTTATTTAAGTGTTCGATTCATGCTCTAAAAAACTACTAGTCTCTGTGTCGAAGAAGTAACGCATTAAAAGTACCTGGAGAGTAGCCCGATCACGGCGGCGCCGGGCGGCTGACTTAACCGACTAGTGGTGGAGGCGCGGCCGGAGGTCTGAATCGAGTGTATTCGGAGGAAGAAGTGCTTATTTTTTTCTTTTTTTATCAAAGTTTCAAATCAAAACCCTCGGAACTCGTTTCTCATTTACATTTGGGCTATGATGCACGGATTCTTCTAAAAATATAACAATGCAGTATCGGATTCGCACCCGCCCCCTAAAAGGGGTGCGATTCTTGAATCCGCGAATCGGATTCTCCACGTGGCGAATCCGGCTGCCACGTGGCGAATCCACTAATGGATACTTGAATCCTCCTCGTGAATCCTACTTATCAAGCATTAAATATGTTATTTCAATTGAAATTTATTATATAATATAATTTAAATTGACAATGTGACACTTATTTTATATTGAAATCACTATTATGACGTATATATTAGGCTAATGGAACTTAAATTAATTTTTGGTTACTTAATTATATTAAATTATTGAATATGTTTAAGTTTTTTGTCAGAGAACATGTGAATTATATACATTCGATTTACAAAATTTTAAAATATATTTATTTTTTTAAGTATTATATATAATAAAATATAAATAAATAGACATATCCTTTGTTAGGATAAAAGTTGTTAGTTTTGATGAGTTAAAACAAACCAGAAGATGTAATAGGACCATCTGGACCTGTTAGCCAGATGATGATCTAGATTAGGACTTAGTCTAGGGGGAACTGTCAGACCAGAAGTATTCACCAGAAGAGTCACCAGAAGACCCCATCAGAGGACTTCACCAGAGGACTCCACCAGAAGACTTCACCAGATGAGATCTGACCAGAGGCAGAGGACCTTCCCCAGACCAGATGAGTCCGGACCAGACGAGTCTAGTGGAACAAAAGATGCTCAGTTTGATCCTCTGTTTCTACTGAGTATTCTGGGTGTTCACCAGATGAGGACCAGAAGACACCGAGGTTGCCTGGTGTCTGGTCTTGCCTTCTCTGGAAAGAATCAGAGTTTGGCAGAGGAAGCATTTAACCGTTGGTGATTCAATTCAAGTCAACAAAATCGGATTGGAAAGTATATGAAGATAATCAATCCAAGGATCCCACCAACCCAATCAATCAATTAGGGAATTGATTGATTGAGGCTTACTTAAATAGAGGATCTGATTGGATTAGCCCTCCAACGGCTATTTCATAATCCCCTCTATAAATACAAGAGTGCAGTTCAAGAAAAAGCTCTAGATAGACACCATACGCGCATAAGTCCATCCAAGCTTTAGATATTCACTCTTAGCACTCTTATTGTTCATAATATATATCTACTCTTAAGGAGTTGTTGAAACCTCAACCTGTTCATCTACCAGATAAGGTTGAAGGCGGTTGATCTTTAGATCGAAGTTAGATCTAAAGAGTTGTAAGAAGGAACTGGTACTTCCCAATTCCAGTGAGTAAGTAAGTGAGTTGGTTGATAGTGAGACCCCTTGGATAAAAGGGAGAGTGGACGTAGGATATTCAAATCCGAACCACTATATATCTTGTGTTCTTTATTGCTTTCATTTACTTATTCTCTGTTTGGTTTTTAATTCTCTTGTAAAAGAATTTGTTAAGACATTTAACTTAAGCTTCCGCAATTAATCTAACTAGTGGGACCAACAAGTGGTATCAGAGCAGTGTGTCCAACGACCACTGCTTTGAAAAGCTTTTGGTGGTCACCGGGCAGATCCATTGCTCTTTAGTACTTTTGTTCAAGTTCTTGTTATTTCCCTAATTTTATAAAAAATGTCTGCAAAATCTTCTTACAAGAGCCGTAAGCTTCCAGAATTCTCTTTCGAGGATTACAGCCACTGGAGCTTCATGATGAGCAATCATCTTGGAGCTATTCACCACCGCATGTTAGATGTGGTAGAAAGTGGACTCATTCAATTTTACTGGACTCCTATTGATAGTGGCAGGTCAGAGTCCAGGGAAGAAACTAGTGAAGCTGCCCAGAAAGCTGCAGAGGATAGAGTCCCCAGGCAAAGAATCCTCAAGAAGAAAGATGAGCTTGACAACGATGAAAGAAAGCTCTACAACTTGGACCAGGTGGCAAGAACAGAGATCATCAACACATTTACTAAAGAGGTGATTGAAAAGGTCAGAACGTGTGCAACTGCCAAGGAGATGTGGGACAAACTTGCACTTCTCTGTGAGGGAACATAGAAGATTAAAGACAACAAGCTCCAAGCTGTTCAACATTCGTTTGACACTTTCAAGATGAAACCAGACGAGACCATTGACCAGCTGGATATGCGTCTCACAAACCTCCGAACAAGGCTAGTGCCTTAAGTAAGACCTATTCTGAAAAGGAAATTAATAGTAAAATATTGTGTTCACTAACCAGCAGGTGGAGAATTAAAGTCACTGTGATCAAGGACAACAAGGATCTAATACTCTGGATCATCATCTTCTGTTGTCTGATCTTAAAGCCTATGAGTATGATCTTCAAGAGGAGGATCAAACAGAAGAGGTTTCCTCTTCTGGTCAGAAAGGAGTTGCATTCTCCTCAACCATCAAGCCTGATGTCAAGCCAAAGGAGTCTACTGCAGATGACTTGAGCCTCAAGGAGCAGGTAGCACTTCTAACTCGTAAATTAAATAAAATGAGTTCAAAATATGGCAGGTACAAAAAGCATTGGAAGGAATCTACCAGAGACAGGAAGAGCTCCTTCAAGCCTGCAGAAAAGGAGAAGACATCTGGAGACTCAAGGGTGACCAGATTCAGAACTCCAGAAAGGAGGAGAGATGACAACCCTGGCAGCTCTGGGAGATCAGATTATCAGAGGAGAGATTGTAGCTCTGGCAGACCTAACTACCAGAGGAGAGAGAGTAGTCCAGCCAGATCAGACTACAACCAGAGAAGGAGAGAGCCAAGTCCTAGTCCCAGAGGAGACAATGCCTGCTACACATGCAACAAGACTGGTCACTACAGTTATGATTGTCCTCAACTTACTCCTAGGGAAAGAGAAGAGAAAAGGATCAAGAGAGATAGGAGATATGCAGATAAGAGAGCATTACTGGCAGAAGCAGAGGAGGAGGATACTAGTTCCAGTTCTTCTTCTTCTGACTTTGGATCAGATGATGATGTGTGTCTTATGGCAGACATCACTGAGGTAAATGAAACTACCCTATGCTTATCTAATTCCAAATATACTGAATCCTCTAATTCATCTGGTAACTCTAGAGAGTCTGATATGCAACAAATGCTATCAGATCTCCAAAATTGTGTCCAACTCTGTCAAAAACTTGAGAAAGAGAATGGTAGGCTCAGAGCTGAAGTTCAATCTCTCTCTCATGAGCATAAATCCACCAGAGAACTCATGAAAAATCATTCCAAAGAAGTCTCTGAACTTCAGGATAAGATCACAGAAAGAGATACTCTGGTAGATCAACTCATGAAAGAAAAGAACTCTCAAGAAGATGAGTTCAATGAACTCAGAGCCAAATACCAGACTCTTATCAAGGGGAAACAAGTTGCTCACAACATAGAGGAGATACCCATGCCCAGAGAAGCTCCTAAGATACCATCTGTTGTATCTATCATATCAGAGTCTTCTCAGCGCATTAGTGATAAGAGTGGTTTAGGATATCCTGGAATTACCACTAAAACTTATAAATACCTTTATAATAAAGACAAGTCTGTAAGAGCTGGTAAATTGGTAGAAATCTGGGATGATAAAGACTTAACTGGTAATGGTTACAAGGTGGTTCACAATCCTGATTGGAAAAGGAATCACTCTGTTAATCACATAACATATGGTCCAGAAGAGTTGACTGTCCTGGAAGAGAAGATCCTAGAGAATAAGAGTCAACAAGGGGAACCATTGAAGATTGATGGTCCTGTGAACAATGAGTCCCAAAGAGTAGAACTTACTCAAATTGGAGGACCCCAGAGAAATCCTCAAAGGGGACCTAACCAGATTAGGGGACCTCAAGGGAAACACTCAAGGAAGGGGAATACCAATCAGAGTAAGAACTAACAGAGAAGGAACAATGTTGAACAGCACCAGGTACCCCAGAGACGATTTTCTCAGATGAATCAATTCCAGAATAGGTATACTCAAAGGAACTATAACCACCAGAACAAGTCTACTTTTCAGAACCAGAGGTGGTCTTCCAGACCCATCTCTAAAAAACCAACTGATCTGGGAAGTTATGACACTAGAGATGGTTCTTCTAGGATGTACCCTTACAACCAGACCTTTAAGACCATGTCTTTGAGGCAGGCCATTCCAAATGCCAGATTTGAGAAAAGGTACACCAGACCTGTATATAGGAAAGGTGTCTTTATCAGACCAGTAGCTCAATACGTCATTGTCAGAGGACATGTGCTGGTAGATAGATTTGGAAGGAAGATAAGATCTCCTCATCCAACAAGGGATGATCTTTATCTATGGATTCCTACAAAACCTGCAACTAACCAATCAGGACCCAGCACTAGTAGGGGACCTAATTGATTTCTCTGCAGGTAGATAAGAGCCCATTGGAGAAAGGACTTTCAAGCAACCATGTCTGGTACATTGATAGTGGATGTTCCAAGCACATGACCTTCCAGAAGGATAATCTCCAAGATTTCAAGCCACTAAATGGGCCAAGAGTGATGTTTGGTGACAATAACTATGGAGTAACCAGAGGAGTTGGAAAATTGACCTTC
This sequence comes from Ballota nigra, assembly GCA_947034835.1. Lineage (NCBI taxonomy): Eukaryota > Viridiplantae > Streptophyta > Magnoliopsida > Lamiales > Lamiaceae > Ballota > Ballota nigra. The sequence continues at coordinate 77,668,702 of OX344729.1, read as the reverse complement.
AATAGAGTATCTGTTGATGAAGTCTACTATGTAGAAGGACTCAAGCATAATCTACTTTCAGTATCCTAATTCTATGACAGGGGATACTCAGTGAAGTTCTCTAGTGATTCATGCACTGTCTTTTCTTCTGATTATAATGATATCTTGCTAATAGGCTTGAGGAAGGGTAACATTTATCTTGCAGATTTTAGCAGTTGCCCAAGAAATGCTTGCCTGGTTGCAAAGGGATCTGCAGAGAACAGTTGGATTTGGCACAAGAGATTGTGTCATCTTAACTTCAAAACACTGAACAAGATTGCCAGAAAAGGTCTCATTCGAGGTCTTCCTAATGAAGTGTTTAAGAAGAATCAGGTTTGTGGTTCCTGCCAGAAGGGTAAACAACCCAAGACTTCCTTTAAGGATGTCCAGAGCACAACCACAACCAGAGTACTTCAACTACTTCACATGGACCTGTTTGGACCTGTCTTTCCTCTTAGTTTCAGTGGAAGAAAGTACACCTTGGTGATAGTAGATGACTTTCAAGATACACTTGGGTAGTGTTCTTGTTTAAGAAAAATGAAACTATCACTAAGCTGCCAGAATTCTTCAAGCAGATTCAGAATGAGCAGAACCAGAGCATAGTCAGAATTAGAAGTGATAAAGGGACAAAGTTTTTGAATTCACACATTGCAGATTACTGCAAGGACCATGGGATTTTTCATGAGATATCTGCTGCCAGAACACCTCAACAAAATGGAGTAGCAGAAAGGAGGAATAGAACTCTCAAGGAAGCTGCAAGAACACTTCTGGCAGAGTACAACACTCCTCAAAGGTTTTGGGTAGAGGCCATTAATACAGCTTGTTACACTCAGAACAAATGCCTAATTGCCCAGAGACATAATAAGACTCCATATGAGGTATGGAAAGGTAAAACCCCATCTGTTTCTTATTTTCATGTTTTTGGATGTAAGTGTTTCATCCATGACAATGGGAAATCTAAATTAAGAACCTTTGACGCTAAAGTGGCTGATGGAATATTTTTAGGATATTCCAGCACCAGTAAAACTTTTAGAGTTTTTAATAAGAATTCACTTTGTGTGGAGGAAACACCTCATGTTGTTTTTTATGAATCTGCTTTTGAGTGCAAGGTGGACTCTAAGTCTTCTGATGAGACCCAGTATCAGACTACACCCAGAGTAATTAAAGTCAATCCACCTATTCTTGATTCAGATTCAGATTCAGATGATGACCCATCTCCTGGTTTTTTAAAGCAGAAGCCTTCACAAGGAGCAGAACCAGAAGAGGTTGGAACTCCTGTAGGGGGAAGCTCTTCTGCAGGTGGTGATAATCACCAAGGTACTGCAGAAGATGATCAACCAGGCAAGACCACGGGAAGGAGGACCCTGGTTGATCACCCCAATGACCTGATCCTTGGAGATCCAAATAAGGGTGTCCAGACTAGGAGAAGTCTTAACTTAGTTGCCTTATTCAGTTGCTATGTGTCCTTGATTGAGCCCAAGAACATCAAGGAGGCACTGAAAGATTCAAATTGGATTGTTGCTATGCAGGAGGAGTTGAATCAATTCACCAGACAGGATGTTTGGGAGCTGGTAGACAGACCAAGACATCAAAAGGTGATAGGCACTAAGTGGGTTTTCAAGAATAAGAAAGATGAGAATGATGTCATTACTAGGAACAAGGCAAGGCTAGTGGCCCAGGGCTATTCTCAGTCTGAAGGAATAGACTATGATGAGACATTTGCTCCTGTTGCCAGACTAGAAGCCATCAGATTGTTCTTAGCATATGCTGCTCACATGAAGTTCAAAGTATACCAGATGGATGTGAAATCTGTCTTTCTTAATGGGATTCTCATTGAGGAAGTGTATGTGGAACAACCTCCTGGTTTTGAACAATGTGACAAGGTGTTTAAGCTTAAGAAAGCTCTTTATGGGCTGAAGCAGGCACCCAGAGCATGGTATGACACTCTATCTCAGTTTCTTCTGGACAATGGTTTTTCTAAGGGTACGATTGATAGGACCTTGTTTAGGAAAGAGGAAGGAAAGGACATCCTTCTGGTCCAAATATATGTTGATGACATTATATTTGGATCCCCTAACAAGAAGCTATGTGAGAAGTTTGGTGAGCTCATGCAGAGTCAGTTTGAGATGTCCATGATAGGAGAAATGAATTACTTTTTAGGTTTGCAGGTAAAACAATCAGAGAAGGGAATCTTCATAAATCAGGCAAAGTACATCAGAAACATGTTAGAGAAATTTGGAGTAGGATCTAGCAAAGCAGCCAAGATTCCTATGATGACAAATTTCAACATGGACCCAGATGAGTCTGGAGAGAGTGTGGACCAGACTCAGTACAGAGCACTTATTGGTTCTATTCTGTACCTGACTGCAAGCAGACTAGATATTACTTTTGTTGTAGGAGTGTGTGCCAGATTTCAAGCAAATCCCAAGAAAAGTCATTTGGAAGCAGCTAGGAAAATATTGAAATATCTTAAGGGAACAGTGAATTTAGGATTATGGTATCCTGCAGATGACAACTTAGAATTGAGTGGTTATTCAGATTCAGACTATGGTGGATGCAGAATAGATAGAAAGTCTACAAGTGGAACATGCCAATTTTTAGGGAATAAATTGGTATCCTGGTTTTCTAAGAAGCATACTTCAGTTGCCACATCAACAACAGAAGCAGCGTACATGGCTGCAGGGAGCTGTTGTTCACAGCTACTCTGGATTAGTCAACAACTTAGAGACTACCAGATTAGAGCTAAGGATATTCCTATATTCTGTGATAGTAATAGTGCAATTGCAATCACCCAGAATCCAGTTCTTCATACCAGGTGTAAACATGTTGATATAAGGCATCATTTTATCAGAGATCATGTTGAGAAGGGAGATATAAGGATGGAAAAGATTGCAACAGAGAAGCAGAGAACGGATATCCTAACTAAGCCTTTGGCTGAGACCAGATTCAGAGAGTTAGCTTTTGAGTTAGGATTGTTGGATCCAGAGACAGATTTGTTTTAGGGGGAACATCAGAGAAGTATCCTTTATTTATATCTTACTGCATATTCTTTAATTTCTTTTAAAACTAACATACCTGCAGATTAGACATTTCAGAGAAGTTATGTCTCCAGATGAGGTATGCACCAGGTGACACTTGTCCCAGATGAGGTGCTGAGTCAGATTCAAGGAATGTCCAAAGTCATCTCTGACCAGGACCAGATGAGTTTCATCAGAGGAGATGTAACACCAGACTAATTGTGGTATCATCTGGTTACAATATCAGGTGACAGGTATGTCTTTACTTCTCTGGCCTCTGATCATTGGGATACACTTTTCAAATTAGTAAATACACTCAAAACGTTTCAACTTCGGGGTGTATTTAAGACTAGGGTATAGGGCCTAGGCAATCATTACGCTTTTTCTCTTGACTGCCACAAAACCCCTTTATGCCCAGTCCCAATGACCACCCCTACGCATCAGATTAAATCTGTATCTCGCCTTTCATCGTGGCCATCAGATTTAATCGATGTGCAATATGTCAATCAATGCATAAATTGATTTTTTCCCTAAATTAAATTTGCTATTACACGCGTTCACACTTCATTTATTAATCAAGCCACGCGTATTGCCCTATTTAAATCAAATTTCTTTTCAATTTGTCTTTTCACGTTTCCATATTTTTACAAACCCTAACTTCTCTCTGCAAAGTATTGCCCTCTCTCTCTCTTTCACAGAAATGGCCCCTCCGTGCAACTTTGACCATGAATTGATGATGAAGAAACTTAAAACAGAGATGGTGGTTGACTTTTACACCACCAAGAATCCTTCTGCACTGGCCATTTTGGAGTTGTTAAGAAGGTCAGGCGTCGAGAAGTTGATCTCCACAGTTCCCAGAGATCTTCGCACCCTAGATGGTTATGCGGCCCAGTTTCTGGTCCGTATGAAGATTAATGAAGACCACATCTCTTCAAAGATTGACAAGGAAGATTTGGTGTTTTCCAAGCATGACTTCTGTGCGTTGTTTGGGAACATTTCGACTAAAGGGGTGGATCCTTTAACCTACAAGGAAGACGATATTATGGGTTCCTTCAAGTTGTTTGCTCGTTCTTCTTGCTAGAATATAACGAAGGGATTTCTGGATAAGCATCTGAGGCAAAAGTACAAGGTACTTTTTGATATTGTGGTGAAGGTGCTGATGTGTGAGAATCACAGCACGGATGTGATTTTTAACGGCAGGATATGTGTGATGAGGGCTCTGTATGACGGCGTTCAGTGCAATTGGGCAGAGTTCTTTTGGAGAGTTTTGAGAAAGAATAAGGTGAAAGTAAACAAGGAGGCTTGTCCTTCCAAGCCAGGGGAGATGCAGTTCTACTTTACTGCAAATGTCTAGTTGGGAACGAAACTTACTCTGATCTTGGACTCATTGCTTCCAGAGAAGAGATGGAAGGAATCCTGGTGCAGAGGATTCCATAAGTCCAAGATACTTTTCTCCAAGGATGGCCCTCTTCATGGTCATCCTGATTCTGATGGTGAGCAAGCCATCCCTGCCCCTCCTCTACAGGCATTACCCTCACCTTCAAAGGGGCAGAAGCAGCAGCCCAAGCAGAAGACCCAAAAGAAAACTGCTGCACCAACTGGCTCCTCTACGGTTGTCTTCTCTGGTTCCTCGGAGGAGGACCAGATTCTCCTTCTGAATATTCTGAAGAAGAAGGGTGAAGTAGCTGAGGCTACCAAGAAGGCTGGAGCAGCCAAAAGGAAGAGGCCAGAGGAGGCCAAGAAAGGCTCTGCTAAGAAGTCAAGGACTAGCAGGAAGGCCAAGAAAACCCTTCTGGTGGATGAGCCATCAGAGGAAGAGGAGGAAGATGAGGTTGAGCCTCTTAAGAAGAAATCCAAGGCCAAGAGAGCCATATTTCAAGATTCAGACTCTGGCTCTGATCTTGGAGAGGCCTTGGAGAAGGCCATTGATGAAGCTTCTCTGATGATAGAGGATGTCTCTGCTCCAGAGCATGTTGTACCTGCTGATGTTGACTCAGCAGAGGTAAACCCTTCCATTCCTTCTTCTACCCCTATTAATCTTGTTTCTCCCTCTACCTCTCCCCCAGATAACCTTTCCCAAACTCCATCTGCTTCTGGTAACCCTATTATTCCACCAGAGCAGACTTTACCAGATACCCCATATATACTCCCTTAACCGTTCCTACCCAAACACCTTCTCCCCCATACTCCCAAACACATCTTCCCACAAACCCCTCCCCCCCAGCTTCTATACCAGAGGTGCCATCAACCTCTTCTGGTGCAGAAATTCCCCTTCCAAACACTTCCACTTCACAAACTCCCATCCCATCTTCTGTACCAGAGATCCCATCCTCTTCTGGTGCAGAGCAACCCATCCCCACCACTTCTACCTCACAAAATCCTACCCCTCCCCTAACTCATACAGACCAGGACCCAACCATTTTTATGGCTCTGGGATTCGTTGGCCCTCCCCCTTCTCCCACCTGTTTGACAAGCGATGATAGTGAAGATGAGGAAGCTTCACTTGAGCCTGCTACCTTAGCACCTTCCTCCTCTGCCTCTGGGCCCAAACCCTTCACTTTCTCATCTGCAGAAATGGGTCCCATTAGGCAGAGTATGAGTGTAAGTGCTCAGCTCTGGCTAAGAGAGCATTTCCCAGTTCTTCTGGAGCACTTACCACTTTTGGCAGAATTAACTGATGCCAAAGTCTGGAGCAAGGCCAGACTGGAGGATGTGGAGGACCTTATGATGCTGTTGGAAGAGATGTCCCCCTCCACATTCACTGCCTGGGAGATTGAGCTCAAGCAGAAGCTTAACATTCAGAACCCAGCAGAGCTGGAAACCCCTGGTGCAGCTAAAGTCTTGATTCGCACCCTGCTCATTCAGAGAGGGGTAATGCTCACTCCAGAGGGCCCCACTTACAAGTTTGGACCTCACTTTGTCTTCCCTCCGAAGCTCTACTCTGATGAGGAAGATTTTGACTTGACTCCTGCTGTGCTCCAGAAGATGAAGACTTTCTTCAACGAGCAGATCATGCAGATTGGGCGCTTCTCCAAAGCTATTCAACACATGGCCCCTGCTATGATAGAGCATCAGATCAGGCAGGAGAGGAGGATCTTCCTGAAGCAGATCAAGTCTACTCTGGCTGAGGTTAAAGCTTCTTTCAAGGCCAATGGCCTCTTTGTCAAGCTGGATGTGATGCACAGCCAGAAGCAGCTCCAGGAGCACGTGATGGAGCAGATGAGGCCAGTCTCTGTGCTGAAAGTTGAGATGGCCAGCCAGATGATTCAGACTGCCAAGCTGAAGGACTCCCTCCAGGAGATGTTGGAGAAGCAGGAAAGGCTTGTTGCAGAATCTAAAGCCTACCTGGAGGAGGCAAAGCAGCTGCGTGATCTTCACTCTTCCTCCAACACTGCCTTGCTTGATCTCATTAGGCAGGTAGTGGAGCCCTTTCTTGATGCAGTTAAAAAGGGGGGAGAGCAGGCCAGAACTGATCTGGCGAAGACCACCAATGAAACACTTTTTAGCCATGGAGCGCGCCTGGATCTGCTAGAGAACACATTGGCTCAAGCAGAGTTGCAGAAGAAGAAGAAAGAAGAGCTCAAATCTCTTACTATGGCTAAGCAGCTTGCTGCAGAAGAAGAGTCAGAAGCAGAACAGGACCCTATCTCTATCTCTGGACCTTCTAAGAAGAAGATCAGAAAAGTTAAGAAAAGCTTCTTAGAGGAAGTAGTAGAAGAGGCAGAGAAGAGATTTAGAGAAGAAACGCCTGAAGAAAGGCAAGCAAGGATCAGGAAGAACATAGATGAAGAGCAGAGGCTCCGATATGTTAGAAGGCAAAATAAGAAGAGCAGAGAAGCTGGTATCACTCCTGGTGCCAGTGGATCCAACCAGAAGAGGAAAGTGCCTGTTGAAGTCATGAACATCCTCCCTCTCAGGACAGAAGGGTCCTTTGACTCAACTGTTCCTGTGCCTTTGATAGAAAAGTGGAGAGAAGCCAAGACTCTCTGGTTCATTCAACATTACATCCAGAGACCTCCACCAGAGGATGATGCTCTCATCAACAGAACCTTTCACTCCTGGATGAAAGCTTATGATGCAGATTTGTACAAGCAGCTGATGGATTCAACTATTGAGTTCAACCTGGAAGTCACTGCTCCTGAATTCCATTTTCTCAACACTCCAATGGCAGGAGACCAGGTTGATTGGGCTGAATTGAAGAAACTGTACAAGACAAATGTGTTGGTGAATTTCACCCCAGCATCTTCTGCAGAGTTGAAGGCCATTCAAGACAGGTTTCTTGACTGGTTTCTGGTGCCTAAAGATAACAGAAGATATGCCTAGATTAGGACCAAGCTTGCCTTGTAATCTGTAATCATTCTATCTTTATTATGAATGAAAGTATCATATCTTCTCTGATCAAAAGACAACCTCGTGTTGTCTTAATTGTTTTCCTGATAAGATCTATTCTAAGGTCTTATCCTTTACTGTTTTCTTGCTTAAGTTTTACTTTTTGATCAGTTCTGGTAGTGTTTTAACTCCATCAAAAAGGGGGAAATTGTTAGGATAAAAGTTGTTAGTTTTGATGAGTTAAAACAAACCAGAAGATGTAATAGGACCATCTGGACCTGTTAGCCAGATGATGATCTAGATTAGGACTTAGTCTAGGGGGAACTGCCAGACCAGAAGTATTCACCAGAAGAGTCACCAGAAGACCCCATCAGAGGACTTCACCAGAGGACTCCACCAGAAGACTTCACCAGATGAGATCTGACCAGAGGCAGAGGACCTTCCCCAGACCAAATGAGTCCGGACCAGACGAGTCTGGTGGAACAAAAGATGCTCAGTTTGATCCTCTGTTTCTACTGAGTATTCTGGTTGTTCACCAGATGAGGACCAAAAGACACCGAGGTTGCCTGGTGTCTGGTCTTGCCTTCTCTGGAAAGAATCAGAGTTTGGCAGATGAAGCATTTGACCGTTGGTGATTCAATTCAAGTCAACAAGATCGGATTGGAAAGTATATGAAGATAATCAATCCAAGGATCCCACCAACTCAATCAATCAATTAGGGAATTGATTGATTGAGGCTTACTTAAATAGAGGATCTGATTGGATTAGCCCTCCAACGGCTATTTCCTAATCCCCTCTATAAATACAAGAGTGCAGTTCAAGAAAAAGCTCTAGAGAGACACCATACGCGCATAAGTCCATCCAAGCTTTAGATATTCACTCTTAGCACTCTTATTGTTCATAATATATATCTACTCTTAAGGAGTTGTTGAAACCTCAACCTGTTCATCTACCAGATAAGGTTGAAGGCGGTTGATCTTTAGATCGAAGTTAGATCTAAAGAGTTGCAAGAAGGAACTGGTACTTCCCAATTCCAGTGAGTAAGTAAGTGAGTTGGTTGATAGTGAGACCCCTTGGATAAAAGGGAGAGTGGACGTAGGATATTCAAATCCAAACCACTATATATCTTGTGTTCTTTATTGCTTTCATTTACTTATTCTCTGTTTGGTTTTTAATTTTCTTGTAAAAGAATTTGTTAAGACATTTAACTTAAGCTTCCGCAATTAATCTAACTAGTGGGACCAACATCCTTAACGAATCGCACCCTAAGTTTTTAAAAATTCCTATCCCCGTACCCGTATCGTATCGCCCCCGCACTCCCGCACCCGCACCTGTACAACATAGCATTTGGGTGGGTTAGTTTTTCTCAATTATAGTATAATTTTTTAATGTTTGCAATTCGAACTAATTTATACATAATGTAAAACTCCAACAATAACTATGTTTGCATGACAACATTAGTCATCTCTGACCTTAGATGTCCTCTTATTAAATGACAATCAAAACAATTTGTTTAAAATAAAAAAAAGAGTTAACCTTTTGTGAATCTGTTCTACTTTGAAATTGATTAACAAATAATACTTTAAATAAAACAACTAATATTTTTAATAAAATAATTTATAACTTTCATTCAATACTCTTTAATAAATTAACTAATATCATTTGTGGTATGTGACATGACTTTGGAGGCATCTCCGTCTGTCACATAAGCGTACATGTTGCCTGTCACATAAGCGTACATGTTGCCTGTCATATAAGCGTACATGTCGCCGAAAATGTACACCGTGTATTGAATTACAACAGTAAATTAGTTAGTTTATCAATTTGCAAATTTTAAAAATTCATGTCGAACTTAATAAACACTACAAAATTCATGATTTATTTTGCAATTAACTCATTAAATGCATTCACTTAGTGGAAGGAAATTTAACTCTCTCACATGTTGTCATAAATAATTTTGTATTAGGGGGCTTCAAAAAGTTTCCCCATTCGAATGATAATAAAAATAAATCTAAGATGATTCTATGGTTAATTAGAATATAAAAATAATCATTACTGTTGTAATTGAGTGCGTAAAATAAAAGGCGCGATATTTGTTCACCCAATTCGTCGGGAACGACTACGTTTGGGGGCGAGTCAAGCCAAGAGTTTCACTAATATTCTTGTGTATGAGTGTTTACAATTCTGAGTACAATGGTATATTTATAAGAGTAAAACTCTAATCTAAAATATGAAGTCCATGGGGTTATTGGTCCATTAGTAATGTCCACATCAAATCTTCTAGATTTGGAATAATAAATCTTCTAGATTTACAACACTCCCCCTTGGACATTACGACATAACATAAATGTCTTGTCATAAAAACTCCACGTGCTAGGTATCGGCCAAATAATAAGTTAGGGAGGAATGTAATCGATCTTCCAGATCAAATCTTCTAGATTTATTTCGGGGTTACCGCACCCCCTGAAGACAACAACACTTTGAGTGTTTGCATCCCAATACCACGAAAGTACTTTCAAAAGTAGACGTAGGTAAGGTCTTAGTGAACAGATCTGCTAGATTGTCACTAGATTGCACATTTTGAATGGTAATCACGTCACTCTTCTGGAGTTCGTATGAGTAGAAAAACTTAGGTGATGTTTAGTCAGGTTTCCCTTGACGTACCCATTACTCATTTGTGCGATGCAAACTGCGTTGTCTTCAAATATAACGGTGGGAGGTGTATCGCCTTTAGCGATACCACACGAGTCACTAATGTGTTTTACCAAGGACCTTAACCAAACACATTCTCGTGCGGCTTCAAATAAAGTTATTATCTCTGAGTGGTTTGAAGACGTGGTAACCATGGTTTGTTTAACCGATCTCCATGAGATCGCGGTACCACCACAGAGAAAAACATAACCAGTCTGGGATACAGCATTGTGGGGATCAGACAAATAGCCAGCATCTTCATAACCTACTAAGGTTTTGTCTTGGCTCTTACGGTAAAACAATCCAAGATCTTGAGACCGTTGGAGGTACCGTAGAACATGCTTAACACTATTTCAATGTCTCCTTGTAGGAGAAGCGCTATATCTCGCAAGGAAATTGACTGCAAATGCAATATCCGGCCTAGTGCAATTTGCGAGATAGAGCAATGCTCCGACAGCGCTAAGATAAGGAACTTCTGGCCCCAAAATTTCTTCTGAATCTTCTCTTGGCCTAAATGGGTCCTTATCCACTTCGAGGGATCGAACAACCATAGGGGTGCTAAGTGGGTGAGATTTATCCATGTGAAATCTCTCCAATACCTTCTTCACGTAGGTTGACTGGTGTATAAGAATTCCTTCTGGGAGATGCCCGATCTGCAGGCCGAGGCAGTACTTGGTTTTACCCAAGACTTTCCTTTCGAATTCAGCTCTCAAGATTGAACTGACTTCTTCAATCTCTTTGCATGTTCCGATTATGTTTAGGTCATCAACATAAACAGATATAATGCAAAAACCATTTTGTGATTTCTTCGTGAATACGCATGGGAAAGCTTTATCGAATGTGTATTCCTTCTTCTGAAGGAATTCACTAAGTCGGTTGTACCACATGAGGCCCAATTGCTTTAGGTCATACAACTTCTGCAGTTTTATGCTATACATACTGCGGTTTTCACCATCCCTCATCTGAGGAAAGTCAAATCCATCGGGAATTTTCATATAAATGTCGGCATCTAGTGATCCGTATAAGTATGCGGTTACTACGTCCATCAATCTCATCTGGAGATTTAGTTTAACTGCCAAAGATATCAAGTAGCGGAACGTTATTGAGTCCATTACGGGAGAATAGGTTTGATCGAAATCAATACCGGGTCTCTACGAAAACCCTTGAGCTACAAGTCTCGCTTTATACCTCTCCATAGTATTGTTCTCATTTCAGTTTCGTACAAATACCCATTTATATCATATAGGGATAGTGTGCGGGTGTACGAACGATAGAGCCAATGCGAGCTCTGCTTCAATTGCCTCTTTCCATTTAACCCAATCGGAGCGCTTCCGGCACTCAGCGATGGTTTCGGGTTTTGGATCTAGATCATTATTTATAATGGAAAGAGCAATTGTCGCTGCAAATGTGTCATCGACGACAGTAATATTTCTATAATATGTTTCTCCCGTATCTATGAAATTCATAGAGACTTCGACATTTACGTCAACCAGACCTTCCTCATTTCCCAATGTATCTGGGTCTGGACGTTCCGCAGTCCTGGTGCATTGAATATTTTGTGCACGTGTTTCATCACTAGGACGCTCGTCTACTAGAGACTTTGAGTTATCTAGACGAATCTCTTCTAGAAATTTACATTCGACTGACCAGTTTTGCTAGCTTTTCGTTTAGGTGTACTAGTATCTCTTGAGGGTCCTTTACTCTTCTGGCGTGTGGGGGCATGAGTACTTATTTTGCTTGAGACCTCAACCCTTTGGGGAGCATTTACTGCAGGTATATGCGATTTAGTTACACCTCTATGGTCAGTGAACGCATCTGGCAGATTGTTTGCTAAATTTTACAAGTTAATGATCTTCTGAACTTCTAGTTCAGATTGACTAGTGTGTGGATCTAGATACTGAAGATTACTGACATTCCACGTAAGCTCCCGGCATTCATTCAATTTTGAATTCGGATCTCCCCCTAATGTCGGGAAGTAATCTTCATTGAATGTGCAATCAGCGAACCGGCCCGTTAATTGATCCTCGGACAAAGGCTCGAGGTATGTCACGATGGATGGAGAGTCAAATCCGATGTAAATACTGAGTTTTCTTTGTGGGCCCATAGAGGTCCGCTTTGGTAATGTTATAGGAACATATACCGCACATCTGAAAATACATAGATGGGAAATGCTAGGTTCTTTCCCATACACTAGTTGTAGGGGGGAATGATCATTATATGCAGTTGGACAGATTTGTATCAAGTGCGATGCATGTAGGACTGCATGCCCCCAGCATGAAGTGGGTAGTTTAGAGTTCATAAGCAATGGTCTCGCGATAAGATTGATACGTTTTATTAGTGCCTCAACAAGACCATTTTGGGTATGGACGTAGGGGACCAAATGCTTTAATTACCAGGGTCATACAGTAATCTGTAAAGGCCTTTGAGATGAACTCAGCAGCATTATCCATGCGAATCGACTTAATTGGATAATCCGGGAATTGAGCTCTAAGCTCGATAGTTTTCGCTATAAGCTTCGCAAAAGCTTGATTGTGAGTGGACAGCAAACAGGCATATGTCCACCTAGTGGAGGCATCAATAAGGACCATGAAATATCGAAATGGTCCTGATGCTGGGTGAATCGGTCCGCAAATGTCTCCTTGAATTCGTTCAAGGAAAACTGGAGACTCTAGTCCAACCTTAGTGCGCGACGGGTGCACTATTAACTTACCCTTATAACATGCATCACAAATAAATTCATCAATAGGAGGGATTCTATTATCCGAAATATTATGACCAATTGAATTAGATAGAATCTTACGTATCATAGTTTGTCCTGGATGACCTAACCGCTGATGCCACAATTTAAAAGAATTTGGGTCATGAAATTTCATACTCATAGCTAGATGGAGATTAGACGGACGGATGTAGGAATAGTACAATCCGGAGGAGAAAGAAGGAAATTTTTCTATAACTTGTTTACGGCTACCTTGAGTAAAAGTCATCAAAAGGTATTCATTATTATTCTCAGTTTCGGTTTCAATGTGATAGCCATTAGTTCTAAAATCTCTAAAACTGAGCAGGGTACGCTTAAATTGTGGAAATAAAGCATTATCGATTATGATTTTGGTACCCATGGGGAGGACAATAGAAGCTCTTCCGGAGCACACTATCAATATACTATCATTAGCTATTGTAGTTATATGATTAGGCGTGAAATTGTCATGATTCGTAGCTAAAAATGTCCAAGTTTTGGTCGAATTTGTTGAGAATTTAGAGTCAATTGAGTACTATTTCTATACATTGATAAATTTGTCTCTTTGGTGCTCATAGGTGAATCGAGGGCGAAAAACGGAGTTCGTAGAATTTTGAATCGACTCAAACGGATGCCCGGATGAAAAGATATTGAAGAAATACGAATGGTATTAGTGCGCAAGAAGAAAAGTATCAGTTGAAGAAGAAGGAGAGCCACTCGAGTGGAGTCACTCGAGCACCACCACTCGAGCATGTTGCTCGAGTGCTGAAATTGTCCAGAGAACTTTTGCAATTCGAGCTACTCGAGCACCAACGCTCGAGCATGTTGCTCGAGCGTCCAAAACCAACAGAGAAATTCGAGCACTCGAGCAACTCGAGCGCCACCGCTCGAGCAGCCGAGAAACTTACAGAGTAATTTGCCCACTCGACCAGCTCGAGCAAGAGCGCTTGAGCCCCTGCTTCATTCGACCTACACAGCTCGAGCGCCCCCGCTCGAGCGGGTGGTGCTCGAGCACTTTCATGTTTTTGCCTCCGGAGTCATTTTTCGGCCCATGAGTTCCCGATTCGGCCCATTGCTTATATATACTCATCCCAAACACATTTTTAGGGATTATCACACACCACTTGATACCACATCACTTTTAGAGTTAGTTTTTGGAGAGAGAAAGAAGTGAAGACACGAGCAAGCTTAATTTTCACGTGTAATTGAGGTTTACTTATGAATTGATAGTTCGGTTTTAATTTTTAGTTTCTTTCTTTTAGTTCTTTATTCTTGAATACTTGAGACTTCGTTTTATTAATCTAATTTCAGTTCTTAGCATTTATTTCTTTAAATCCTAGTTTATGTTTGATAATTTCTTAGTTAAAATCATTATGTTCATGTTCGTTACTTCTTCGATTGTTTTTGTTTCCGTAAAAATCATGTTTAGCTAAAACCCTTGCATTCTTGGGGTAGGATGAACTCGTAGAAGTAGGATGTGGGTACGTAATTAGGGTAATTCGTGACGTTTAGTTTTAATTCTCTTAATTAATGAATTCTTAAAATCAATCTTAACTTTACCTTTGAATTTTGTTTGAAAAGTGTTCGAGAGAGGACAACCTTGTCACTCTTTAACAACTAGTAGATTTAATGAGAGAGTTTAGAAAGGGTTAATTAATCTACCGATTTATCTAGGGAGGACGACCGCATCACCTTAGTTAAATTAGGGTCTCGTTAATTAAGCACAATCTATTAACTTGTTGGTGTATTAGTGAAGTCGATTGTTAGTATAAAGTATTAGGGTTTGAATTCTTGAGCTATCATCTTACAATCTTATACTTAGGTTATTTCTTGCATGTCACGATTATCTTGATTATGTACCTGCTCCGTTAGTATACGTAGGAATTCCTATCCTGAGCATCTCCATCTCATATTCGAAAACACACTTTTACATTCTTAGTTCCAGTTACCTTTTTACATTCGTAGAGTAATTTAGTTTAGATTTTTTTTTAAAACCCAAAAATATACACTCATATTAGTTACGACGCATAGATCTTCAGGGATCTATTCGCATACATTCCTTCCCTTGGGTTCGATAATACTTGGTTCCTATACTTGCCTATACTACAGTGAACCCATACTCTTGTGGGGAAACTACTAGTAGAAAGCTTGTATTTTCGGTTCAAGTCAATGGCACCGTTGTCGGGGATGGCGTTGTATGTCTTTTGAATAGGACTTGTAGATAGTTTAGTAGTTAGTAGTGAGTGCTTTATTTTTTTATTTTATTCTTACGTGTTCGGCAGTTGCATTTTTATTCTTTTATAAGTATTTTAGGTTTATGAAAACACGCTCGTAAGGTGATACGAGCGAAGAGAGATTACAGCTAGATCCTGAGACAATAGCAAGAAGAAACCGAGCCTTTTTAAGAAGGATGAATGCTGCTGGAGGAGAGAACGAAAACATGGACATCAGTAATGAGTTGGATGATGCTGCAAATAAGTTCAATCAGGCAGTGGAACGGGTTGAGGGCACTGGAGGGAATGGTAGTCAGAATCAAATTCCGTTAGGGGAGAGCCAGAGCCAAAACCCGGGTACACAGAACGTAAACAATCCAGCTCATAACCTTATCCAACATCCTCAGAATAACCCTGCATATCCACAGAACAACTTCCCACAAAACAACTTACCTTACCCTTACCCATACCCACCATATCCATATCCACCATACCCGTACCCTCCACCTCCTGTTTACAACCAACCACCAGTCTATCAACCACCACCAGGCCAACAAGTACCAGTACCACCTACTATTCCTCAGCACGTTCCTCAGAACGCTGATCAGAACATGGCTATTCGAGGAAGGCGGTTCCTCGACTGAGGAGATGTTGAGAGCGATCCTCCAAAAGGTGGAGGAAGGAAGCAAAGGTTATCTTCATTGGAGTACGATGTGAAAGAGTTACATAAGAAAGACTATCAGCGTGATCAAGAACTCCAGAAAAGAGATGTGGAGCTGAATAGAATTCAGCAAGAGAACAACCGACGGTTCACTTCCATAGAATTTCAGATGAGCCAGATTGCAAAATCATTGGGAAGAGAGCCGGGTAAATATCTTTTTATGCCGGAGGGGAACCCGAAAGAGCATTGCAAGGCTATCCAGTTAAGAAGTGGAACCAACTATGATGGTCCCCTGATGCCTGCTGATTCTGAGACGCCCCAAGGAGACATTGAGATAGAGGGTGAAGGCACTCAAGAGAGCAAAGAGCCTGAAGAGGAAGGCATTGAGAAGATTAAGAGAGTTCCTAAGTGGAAGAAGGCAAAGGAAGCAAGGGAGAAAGTGAAAGAGACCGAGCGTGATGAATGAGGGGTACCCAAATCGGTGATACCCGTCCCGTATCCACAGCGCTTCATGAAGAAAAAGCTTGATGAGAAATTCGCTAAATTCCTTGATGTTTTTAAGAAATTGCATATTAACATTCTTTTTTATGATGGTTTGGTACAGATGCCGAATTATGCCAAATTCATGAAAGATTTGATAGCGAAGACACGGCGTGTAGATGAGCCCAAGTTGGTGCAGCTGAACCATGAGGTGAGTGCATTAGTGCACAAAGCGCTTCCACCGAAGTTGAAGGATCCCGGGAGTTTCACTATCTTATGTGATATCGGGAATGGAGTTAAGAAGGGAGCATTGTGCGATCTTGGAGCAAGCATTAATATGATGCCATTGTCACTATTCAAAAAGTTGGAAGGTGGAGAACTTCAGCTGACAATGATGACGCTTCAACTTGCTGATCGGTCTATTACTCGACCTCAAGGTGTAGTTGAAGACGTTGAAAGTTGGGGATCACATTTTTCCAGCCGATTTTGTAGTGCTCGACATGGAGGAAGATGAGCATGTTCCGTTGATCTTGGGAAGACCGTTCTTAGCAACGGCCGGGATGGTGCTAGATGTGGCAAATGGAAAGATCACATTGAAAGTTGACGATCAAGAGATAAATATTTCCCTATATGAGGCCATGAAGTACCCGAAGGAGGATGAAAACTGTTATTGCATGGATGTCATTGATCCTTGTGTTGAAGACACACCTCCTATCCCTAATCTTTCTATTAGGCATGATTTTAATGATCCTTCACTTGATGATTTAACCCATGAGCATTATGATCTTGATTATTTTGATAGGGATAAAGGAAAGAAGTTGAAGGATGAAGAAGTGAAAAATGTGGACGTGGTCCAGTTGGAGAGTAAAGGGGGAGTTAAGAAGAAATTCAAGAAATTGATTAGTAAGACTCCTCCAGATAGAGGTGAGAAGAAGCTAAGACGCCCACCACTTGAGGATGGGAAGGAAGGAAAGGAACTCATGATGAATGGGAATGAAGGAAAGAAAGTCAACCATTACTCTTATGAGAATAAGGGAGGTAAATTTGAGTATCATGTCCCATAAGCTCCTTTGAACTTGGCCCGGCATGAGGACCTTAAAAATAACGCTGAATGGAAGGCAGCCCATTTTTATTTGTTTTGAAAGTTTTATGTTATTAGGGTGTTGTTAAGTCGTAAGTTCTAACCTCGTACTTGAGAGTTTTTATTTTGTAGGCTTGCCTTGATGGTGAAGGAGTGTCAAAGAAGTGGAGATTGAAGGGACCAACTCGAGATAAGGGAGTGTGACACGTTGTTGAGAAACTTGAACTATTTGGATGAGGTAACCCACAACCCCAAACTTAGACCTCTTCACAAGGTCGAAGTTTGGGGGGTGGAGTTTTTATATGTTCATGGTTACATTGCATAGGCGCACACCCACTCTTTGAGTGAGTTAGGTTATATATTGAGTTTAGAGATGCTCCTTAAGTGTTGGGAAAAACTCCAACATTAAGCTGATTGTTTTGATGTGCTACTACATATTTCATGTCTATCAATTTTCTTATGCTTGTTGATTGCTATCTTGAGTGTGAGTATGAGTTGGTGAGTTGTGAGGTTGAGTTAGGAATTTTATTGTGTGAGTATGGGAGTGAAAGTTGATTTGAGAGAGAACTAGTGTACTTACGAATTTTCTTTTTGAGTACTTGTGTGATGAGAGTGAGAATTCACTAGACTAGCATGGATGTGAAAACCGTGAGATTTGAGCCTTTTGAGATTAGAATGCATAAATTGATCTCTTCGTTTGTGAGTGAGTCGTCACCTTAGAGGATGCTAGAACTTGTTTGCGCTCTCACTCCTTGATTGTGTCTAGTTTGATATGCCGAATGTGATCTTAGGTCATCTTTGTTTTGATTGAGTCACTTAGCCAAAAAAATTCTTTACCATTGATATTTGTCCCTTGTTAGCCAGTTTGAGTCTTAAGCTTGTTTTATTTGCTAGCACATTTAAACACTATTCCAAGTACCTAAGCCTTTTTGTCCCAATTTGAGTGGAGAATATGAAAAGTGTGAATGAGAAGAGATCGATTTGAGTTGAAAAATGAGAGTTGTGATTGTTTGAGTGATTATGAGAAGAAGGTGTGATGAAGAATATGAGTTGTGGGAAAGAACAAAAGAATTTGAGAATGAGCAAAATAAAAAAATGAGCTCATATGTTTGAGATAAAAAGAAAAAAAAAAGTGAAGTGATTGAAAAAAAAAGTGAAATTAGTTAGAAAAAAAATTGAATTGAAGTGTTGAGAGTATTAGAATTGAAAGTGTGTAGATTGAAAATGTTTGAAGTATTATGTTCCTAATCTCGAAGTATTCAAGTTTGAGTTTCTATTCTCCATTCACTTAAGTCACTTATCCATATTGTTATCCCACCTGTCCAAAGAGCCTACATTACAACCTTGAGAAAAGACCTTTTTTATTCGGCATTGATTTCTAGAGTATGGTTGGAGTTGAGAGTGCTTACAAGCCTATGGCTGCCGATATGCGTGATTGATTGTTTGAATGAGTCCCTTATTATTGATATACAATTGTGAGGGAGTGAAACACATCGTTGAGTGCACATCCATGTTTAATCTTGGTGTTTCTTGTTGTTATTGCATGAGTATGATGAAGGGAGGTGAGTTAGTATACGTGTGATCGATCTTTGAAGCTCGAGTTCATTCACTTGCATGATTTGATTCTTTGACTCATTCCTAATAATTTCACTTGACTTATTATTTCATTGCTTGAGGACAAGCAATATGGTAAGTTTGGGGGGATTGATTAGGCGTGAAATTATCATGATTCGTAGCTAAAAATGTCTAAGTTTTGGTCGAATTTGTTGAGAATTTAGAGTCAATTGAGTACTATTTCTATACATTGATGAATTTGTCTCTTTGATGCTCATAGGTGAATCGAGGGTGAAAAATGGAGTTCGTAGGACTTTGAATCGACTCAAACGGATGCCCGGATGAGAAGATATCGAAAAAATACGAATGGTATTAGCGCGCAAGAAGAAAAGTATCAGTTGAAGAAGAAGGAGAGCCACTTGAGTGGAGTCGCTCGAGCACCACCGCTCGAGCGCTGCAATTGTCCAGAGAACTTTTGTCATTCGAGCTACTCGAACACCAAAGCTCGAGCATGTTGCTCGAGCGTCCAAAACCAACAGAGAAATTCGAGCACTCGAGCGCCACCGCTCGAGGATGTTGCTCGAGCGCCGAGAAACTTACAGAGTAATTTGCCCACTCGACCAGCTCGAGCACGAGCGCTCGAGCCCCTGCTTCATTCGACCTACACAGCTCGAGCGCCCCCGCTCGAGCGGGTGGTGCTCGAGCACTTTCATGTTTTTGCCTCGGGAGTCATTTTTCGGCTCATGAGTTCCCGATTCGGCCTGTTGCTTATATATACTCGTCTTGAACACGTTTTTAGGGATTATCACACACCACTTGATACCACATCACTTTTAGAGTTAATTTTAGGAGAGAGAGAAAAGAGAAGAGACGAGCAAGCTTAATTTTCACGTGTAATTGAGGTTTACTTACGAATTCATAGTTCGGTTTTAATTTTTAGTTTCTTTCTTTTAGTTCTTTGTTCTTGAATACTTGAGACTTCGTTTTATTAATCTAATTTCAGTTCTTAGCATTTATCTCTTTAAACCCTAGATTATGTTTGATAATTTCTTAGTTAAAATCATTATGTTCATGTTCGTTACTTCTTCAATTGTTTTTGTTTCCGTAAAAATCATGTCTAGCTAAAACCCTTGCATGCTTGGGGTAGGATGAACTCGTAGAAGTAGGATGTGGGTACGTAATTAGGGTAATTCGTGATGTTTAGTTTTAATTCTCTTAATTAATGAATTCTTAAAATCAATCTTAACTTTACCTTTGAATTTCGTTTGAAAGTGTTCGAGAGAGGACGACCTTATCACTCTTTAACAACTAGTAGACTTAATGAGAGGGTTTAGAAAGGGTTAATTAATCTACCGATTTATTTAGGGAGGACGACCGCATCACCTTAGTTAAATTAGGGTCTCGTTAATTAAGCACAATCTATTAACTTGTTAGTGGATTAGTGAAATCAATTGTTAGGATAAAGTATTAGGGTTTGAATTCTTGAGCTTTCATCTTACAATCTTATACTTAGGTTATTTCTTGCATGTCACGGTTATCTTGATTATGTACCTTCTCCGTTAGTATACGTAGGAATTCCTATCCTGAGCGTCTCCATCTCATATTCGAAAACACACTTTTACGTTCTTAGTTTCAGTTACCTTTTTACATTCGTAGAGTAATTTAGTTTAGATTATATTTTTTTTAAAAACTAAAAAACATACACTCATATTAGTTACGATGCGTAGATCTTCAGGGATCTATTCGCATACATTCCTTCCCTTGGGTTCGATAATACTTGGTTCCTATACTTGCCTATACTACAGTGAACCCATACTCTTGTGGGGAAACTACTAGTAGAAAGCTAGTATTTTCGGTTCAAGACATTATTCTCCCCTTACGTTCTACCAAGTTATGAAAATATTTCCTATCTCTTAAGATTGTATGTGTGGTGGCGCTATCTAGCACACATAAATCACTATTTGCATCCATCATGCTAGAGAAAATAGCCCAAACCTAATAGTTGATATGTTTACAAGCCATGAATAAGAACAGCAATATCCAAATAAATGTAATGGACAGCGATTTAAGGTAAACACATCAAAGCTAAAATAATAGTATCATCCATAAAATAAAATAAAATATCCGAAAGAAAGGATCCAAGAAGACATAAATTGTTCTATCCAAAACAAGGTACTAAGATAATCAAATACGCAAATCACTCATTTTCTCATAAATTTCGAGCTACGGGCACAAGAGATCATCGTTGTCTTGGTCAAATTATGCTTCAGGCAGACTGTCATCGTGAGGTTCAACCATGGGAGCCTTCCCCTTGTCGTCCTTTTGCATTATTAGATAAGGCTCAACCAAGTGCTATGGAGTACGATACGTGCAAGACCAATGGCCTTTGCATCCGCATCTGTAGCAGGACTGCTCAATCATGTCTTGAGAGCTAGGTTTTCGTGGAACGAAATTCCATGTTCTATGACCACCGGATGAACTACGACCTCGGCCTTTAGTCCAGAACTTCTTACTCTCTCTCCCCCTTCCACGGTTGCGACCAATCGCATGTTTGGCCATATACTGTTGCTGGAGTACGGGATTGCTAGCGTGGAATGTTGATACAGAGTTCTGGATCAAGCTGGTTACAATACGCTGCAAAGCAGAGTTTTACTCCGTTATAGACTTAAGATCTTGGTAACGGATGTTCAACCACTAGTATTGTGCTGGAGGGAGGAGTATGTCACTTTGTTGTTGGAAACGGTCCTTCAGGGACTTCCACAACATTCCGGGGTCCTTTTGAGTGAGGTATTCATTTTTCAGAACCTCATTCATGTGGTTCATAAGGAAAATCAACGCTTTCGTCTTCTGGGCGTTAGTGGATTTTGAACCTTCGACAATGGTTTCGCTCAACCTATTCGAGGCAAGATGGATCTCGACATCTAGCGTCCATGTCAGGTAGTTGCTACCATCTAGGGCGAGCTCATCGAATTCTTTCATAGTGATGTCAGGCATAATTCACTACATTAATAAAGTGACATGGTAAGGGGCGTGACCAAATTTATTGACAATGGAGAAATAAGGATTTATTTGATTATTTTAGAGCACATAGAAGCAAGAATTGGGCGCCGTCTACCCAAAACATAAATTACGGTCCGACAAGTACCGGCCGCCGCCTACCCGGGCATGATATGCGGACTATAAATAATAAACTATGTGTGAGAGTAATAATACATGCAAGATAATTAAATCATAAAGGCATGCGCATGTACCAAATAAGCATATGAGACAATTTCATGAGAATTAATATTTGAAATTAATTCCAAAAATTTCAGTTTTAATAAACATGCATATTTTATTACTCTAAGGATTTATAGTAACGAAATTTAATAAAATATATTTAGGTGTAAATATAATATTTTATAATTATGCGAGGCCCAAAACGAGTCCCAAAAAGGGGCTAGGGCTCACAAGATTCCTGAGGCACGTCGCCGTATGCTACGACGGACGCACGGAAGGGGTGCGGGGTGCACGCGGCAGACGGCAAGGGCATCGCTCAATAAACGGAAAAATCGCTTACCAGTCGCGTCCTGCAGGCGCGACAGCCGTGGGCGATCGCGCTATGTGGACGCGATGCCCACCCGTGATCGCGACCTGCAGGCGCGATCGATGGTGATTTTTCTGGGCGACGGCCATGGGGCATCGCGGCGTGCGCGAAGGCGGTGCTCGGCCTCGACGCTGCGCGCGGTGGCGCGCGGAGGCGGCGCCGGCCTTCGCACCTTGCGACGACGGCTCATGGCAGGGCGGCGGCAGCACAGGGCCGCGCACGGGGGTGTGCGCTGCTGCGCGCTCAACGGCCTTGAGCCGGAGCTGTGCGGCGGCGCGATGATGAGCGGCGACCAGCGGCGGCAAGACGGCGGGTGTCCGCGGCCGGCGGCTGCTAGAGCTCGACGGGCGGCGGTCGTGCTTCTTCGGGTGGCGGCCGTACGCTCGTCAATTAATAATTTTTTTTTTCAATTCAATTCGAAAAATAATTTGATCCATTCATTCCAAATACGAAACAAAATCGAAGCAATAATTTAAGTGCATACAAAACATGTAACGCATGGATCAAACAATTCGATACGACAATTAATTCACATGATTTGGAGAAAATTAATTTTAGGGCGTACCGATTTAGTCTCGGGCAGAGTCTCGTGTTGATAACGTGTTGTAATTGAGTGCGTAAAATAAAAGGCGCGAGATTTGTTCACCCAGTTCATCGGGAACAACTACGTCTGGGGGCGAGCCAAGCCAGAAGTTTCACTAATATTCTTGTGTATGAGTGTTTACAATTCTGAGTACAATGGTATATTTATAAGAGTGAAACACTAATCTAAAATATGAAGCCCATTAAATTATTGGTCTATTAGTAATGTCCACATCAAATCTTCTAGATTTAGAATAATAAATCTTCTAAATTTACAACAATTACAACTCCTTAAAAATTCTAAAATCCTTGCCTGTGAAAAATTAATATTATTGTACAGAGTACACAAAATGTGTATAATACCTTCTTCTATATATTTAATTTGACATACAAACAATCTCACCCATTAAAATCTCAAAACAAATATATTTTTTGACAATTCATCAGGTTTTCAAATAATAAAGTTTCAACGTAAAAATTTCCTCATCCCACTGTACTCCCAAAACAAACAACCACCCTTTTAACCCCAAAACATACGGGAGACTTAAAACCCAAACAGAAAGTGCAATTACTTATTTTAAAAGTAATAACTACAATTGTTTACAAACTCAAACTAACTTTGAATACATTCAAAATTCATGGTTTCCATCTCTAAAATATTCATTGTTCCAACTTAGGAAAAATGTCATCAATGAAAGCATGATATTTCGGATTAGCTTTCCAGAGTTGAAGCAGATGGTTCGGAGATGAGGTGAGTCGATAAGCCTCTTCCATCAGCCAAATGGTAGTCTCAGCATTCGTAGGATGAATAACCGTGTCCAAGGGAACATTCTCATCCGCTGCTCCATGTCTCGCTTGGTCCATTCGTTTTAGTTCAACATTAGTCAAGTAATGCAATGGCTGGTTGTACAACTTCTTGATCGAGCTTCCCAACCCGACCCATGAAGTGAAGGGGATAACAGAGCCACGATTAGTAGGTACAGGGATCAGCTTCATATATTCTTGATAGCTTTTTGCTTTTCTGAACAGCCATTCTGTATTCCATGGCACAAGTTATGCAACAGTGAGAAAGTTGTAATGAAATTTGTACACTATATCTAACTTCATTTGTCGGTATACCACATTATAATAATTTGTCACAGAAAGAATGGGGTATACTTTGAGTAAAGCAGAGAAAATTACAAGGAACGAGCACAATGATTGCTTCCTAATAACACTCGTCTAACTAATGAATCAGAACAAGGGTGACAGTATATGAGTACAGTAACAACAACAAAAACAAATCCTTTATCCGTACATGGTAACCATACATGGGGCGGGGAATTAACATATTCTTCTGATGGTTCTTTGTTATTTACCAGAATTGGCACATTCCGACATCAAAATCGGCAACTATGACAACAAAATATTGGAAAGCTCTTTGTTATTTACCAAAATTGACACATTCTGACACCAAAATACCAAAGTTCAATCATTTTTTACATTAACCAAAATTTGCAACCATGTCAATTAAATATAGCACAGTGTGTCTCATTTGTTTAAAGTTGCAGAATCTGTATTTTGAATGTTTTTTATAATTTAATAAAAAGGTATCCATTTTGCAACAAAAAGAAGACTAAATCAACGCCTTGGCATAACAAAAAAAAACATTTTGCTCATATTAATCAAAAAAGAGAGAGAATTATGATATCTCAACTTAAAAAGAATGAGATGCAAATTAAACCAAAATCTGTTCTAAGATAACAATGCTAAACGAATTATTGCACATCAAATTCATCAATCTTTTTTCATACCAAATATATATTAGAATCGAGACTTACGATTTAATATGTATAGCAAAAAGATGAACCTCAGCTAAAAGTCTAACCAACAGAAAATACAACTAGAGCTCTTGCTTCGGATATTAGCTGCGAAACTTATGCTCTCAGTTTTTCTGTAACTAAAGCACACAGAAACAAAACTATATCACATTTTCAGCAGCGATTAATTTACTTACCTTCATCAGACAAAACAGTTTGTGGTTCATCCTTCAGCTGATCCGACATTGACACATCATTATCAGATGAAGAATCGTCTGATAAAATCTCCACTTGATCCCTAGATGCCATTGACCTCTGCTTGGATGAAATTGTACTCGCTTATGCAGATAACAGGTGTTTGCTGAAATGTCAATAAAATTTGATCAAATTCCAACAGAGCTACGGGAGATAACACAGTTATAATGAATAAACGTCTCATTTGCCAGGAACACTACATAAACATATTTCATTGCTACGAGAAAAAAATACAACTTCAGGGACGGAAGGAGATGAGAAAGCATCCACAATTTCACATGAATAATTTCACAATTTGCTAATGGATAGTGGCTCATGGAGCAAATAAAGGAAATATCAAATATAGGCAGATTTGCAATCCAAATCCATAAGATCTCTAAGCTTGGGTGATGGGAGAGTAGGTGGGGAAGAACCGGAACGACCTAATAAAGTCAGGTATTGTTTGGATTGAGGGATTTGAAAAATCAATGGAATTTTAATCCACGCAACTCAAAGTGGATCCCAAATCCTTTACAAATTAGTTCATTGTAAATAATGGATTTGAAATCCATATCAATCCAAGGATTAATACCATGGATCATTCATATTGAAATTTGTTAGATCCAAGCGTAACCTCGGGAGTAGAGAGAGTTTACCACGTAAATGTGGAGTCTCCATTTTTTGTGCCATTTTTTTCATGATTACATGACAGTTGAAGCAATCACTGAAGATGAGCATTGCAAAGTTCAATAGATGGCGGCAAAAGAAACTGGGAAATTAGGGTTAGCAATTCTAGAGTTGCTTTATAGGGGTATACTTTCTCAAAATGACATGGTCAATATCGCGGATTTGCTAGGTGTAGATTTAATTTTCGAAGACAACACGACACCGTTCCAAATACAACAAAAAACTTCCACCTGTGAAAACGCGGGGAGAAGTGGGGCCCCCCAATGTCAAGGCCCGAGGATGAGGTGGACATTAACAAAAGCGACATGAAAGAAGAATATATTAGGTGGCTTTTAGGAATACATTTAGACACCATTCCTGTTTTCCTTAATCTAATAAACATCATCGAACGACCACAAATATGTATTCAGATAAGAGAAACCAAACAACCCAAAAAACAACACACGTAATGAGAGAGCAATTGGTTCAACCAGTCATAAATATGGAAACAAAAGGAACCTCGAGCAATTTATATCGAAAGAAGCTGCAACATAATTTTTCTTTTTCATTGTCTAGCTAGCCACTGAACTATTTATGCAACCACTTCTTGTTTGAAATTTTTTTTTTTTTTTTTTCTCAGCCTGCTTCTGATGTTCTAGAAAATGAACTAGAGCATTCCTATGTGATCAGGACAGTTTCTTCTATCCATAAGTAGTGACTTCATTTGGCAGTTTCTCTATGAATTACAAATTTGTCATTGATTTCAGATTATCTAGTCCACAATACACATATGCCTTGTCGACTAACAAGAGATTCTTAAAAGCTAAAACAGAAACTTTTTTTTTTTTTTAGTTCAAAGCACTTGATGTGGGAAATAACTTCCCTAGTATTCATAGAATGATTTTGCATGTATGATTTAATCACGTTATTTAAGTGTTGGATTCTTGCTCTCAAAAACCACTAGAAGTCACGCATGAAAAAGTACCTGAAGAAACCCCGATCACCGATGCGCCGGAGAAAGGATGGCGGCCGACTTATCGACTGGTAGAGCGCGGGCGGAGGTCTGAATGGAGTGGATCGGAGGAAGAATCGCGATTTCTTCTTTTTTTTTTTTTTTTTTTCACCAAGTTTCCAAACCCTTCGATCAAAAAAAATTCAGCGGTAGTCTGTTATATTTAACTGGATTTGGGCATGAAATAAAATCCTCCAATTCTTAATCTGGAATGGGGGTGAATAGGGTTTTGGGTTTGTGCAGGTAGACAGATGAGATGAAAAATGGGAAGGGGTGTGTGGAGTTGCTTTTAAATTTTAACGAAGGGAAGAATGGAATCGGATGAGGACAGAGTATTGGGAGAAATGGTTAATACATGAATTTTTTATATTTATTTTATTAAAATTATTCTTTAAATTTTCAAATAAATTAATTTCACTTTATATTAACTCTTGGATAATTTAGTACCCTACTATGCACGGGTTCTTCCAAAAAGGATAAAATAAAAAACTAGTATTGTAATTTTGTTTCAATCCAAATTTAATTTTTTATATTCTTAATTTTTAAGTATAGTCATTTTGTAATTAAAAGAGGTTCTTTTTTATGAATTTATTTTAAGAAGGCCTAAAATTTACCTGTGCTTTGGCGGCATGCTCTCGTGACGCTCCATGTCAATAAATAAAATTCACGTCGCACTCTATTTGAATTAAATAGGCAGGAAATGAGATTTCTCCCCATTGATGTAGATCTTATTTAATCCAAAAAGAGTGCAACGTGGACCTAATTTATTTACTTAAAACATCACGTGAAACACTACCATCGGAGCACATGTTAATTCCAACTTTTAAACTTCTCATAAAAAAAAAAATAACAAAATGACCAAAATTGAGAGATTAAGAAGATAAAGGATCAAACCTGGACTCGGACAAAGTTACATGACCATTTGTGATATTTTCTCTCAAAAAAAACATGTTGCATCCTATCGAATTCGGTATTTAGGTGTGTCGGAGAAATTGTAATTTTAAAACTATAAAATCCAAATGAATAATAAAGTATGTGTTTGTTTTGAAATTTTTAAAACCATTTGGTATAAAATTCTAGATGAATAGTAAAACTATATGTTTGTTTTAGAATTCTGGATTGAGAACAAAAAAAGAGTAATTCTCTTGTGCACTAGTGTATGGTGCACTCACTCAACAGTTAATCATGTTTACAGTTTACATTAAAATATTTGTTCCAATTATATTGAAAAGTGTGTTTGGATCACTGAAAATCAATTTTTAGTGTAAACTTTTCAGTGTAATCCAACCACATTTTTTAATGTAATTGAAACAAACTTTTCAGCATAAAAATGGGCAACTGTTGAGTGAGTGCACCGTGCACTTGGTGCATATGAGAATTTGCCAAAAAAAATCAATACTCCTACTTTTAAAATTATATAAATTGAATTGTATTAGAATATTAATAATAAGTTTATAAGTATTTTAGGTATTGATGAATTGGGTTTGAGATTTAAAAACTGAATTTTAAATCTCTAACCCAAAAGGTGAAGGAGTTGAAAAGTCGTAATCTTATCTAGGTGAATCTCGAAACAAATGTAGTCATGTTGTATTGTATCAAATTCACGTCCGTGCTCTAATATGACTATATGAGCGCAATTTGAACTTGCAAATTTTGGCGTGTGATTACTTATTTTAGATAAAATTCACTATGTTTCTATAGTAGCATGAATGTGTCGTCTTAGGCACTATTTCATGTCCAATTTCTACTCTAGTGACAAGCTCATCCACTCAAAGATCAATCATTCACATCATGCAACCACAAATTACTTATCAAATCATAAAACTCCGTCCATAAAACCAGGAATTAAACATCCACCAACCAACCTAGTTAACTCAAAGAGATAAATCTAATTAAGTACATACCTCAAATTTACTAATTCAAGCAAGGAAATGACAATCTAAATAAAATGAGTAGCATGAGATACAGACGGAGTGTATCCCTCTTCAGCTTTCAATCTTCATCATCAAAGTCTCATCATAGTCAGATTCTCTTCTCTCTCCCTATTCGAAGAGCTAAAAAAACCAAGTATTCAATTTGACCTCAATTGGTTTTTACCTCTTCAGATAGTCGCCCTCCCGTTGCCATCGTTCCGGTAATTCCTTCAAAAAAAAATATTTCAAAAATCAAAACCCAATCGGAAACTGCAATTATTTATTTAAACTAACAGTCATAAACTTGTTCATCAAGAGTGGCCTGGATTAATTATAAGAACAAGGCTCCTCAAAATCTCACCTAGGATAAAAGGGATCCATAAGAGCTTGATGATTGGGATCAGCCTGCCACAGTTGAAACAGGTGGTGCGGAGACGTGGTGAGTCGATGAACCTCTTCGATAAACCAAATGGTATTCTCAGCTTGCACAGGAGGAATGATCATATCCAACGGAACATTTTCGTTCTCTGCGCCATGCCTCTCTTGGTCCATTCGTTTCAATACAAGATGAGTGAGGTAGTGCAAAGGCTGTCTATATAACTCCTTAATCGATCTTCCCAATCCGACCCACGATGAGTAAGGTATAACTGAGGCACGATTGGTAGGAATTGGGACCAGCTTCATGCATTCCTGGTAGGTTTGTGCTTTTCCCCACAGCTCTACTGCATTCCACAGCACAAGTTATGCATCAGTGAGAAAGTTACGTAATGAAATTGGTACGCTATAGGAATTTCATTTGTTCGGGATAATCTAATCTTAGCTATCTCTACTTGCGTATTACACTGAAACTGGTGTTTGCTGAAATGTCACTTAAAATTGATAAAATTCAAACACAAATGTGGGGGACAGAAGGAATATTACTTAAAACATATTTCATTGCTGCGAGGAAAACAAAATGCAATTTCAAGGACCGAAGGAGATGAGAAACCAAGAAATTTCACAATTTGCTAATGGATAGTGGCACATGGAGTAAATAAAATGAAATAAAAGCAGATTTGCAATACAAATCCATAAGATCTATAAACTATGCCCATATGCTGATGGGAGAATTAGGTGGGTAAGAATCAGACCGAACTACACATACTATTGTCAGGTATAGGTGATGTTTGTTTTGATTTTTAAAACCCAGTCTAGTTCTACTTCAGGATTTTGAAGTCTGGTTTTATAAAATCACCACCACAAAACCTATAAACTTACATAGCACATTCCAATTCAATCAATTCTCAGCTTACACTCTATTACATTTAAATCATAACCCACATCATCCAATCATTACAATCACACTCAACAACACTTAAATTTGACGTAAAGTTAAAGCTCAACCTACTCAAAATATCAAAACAAACATACATATTTCTATTGATCAGGATTACAAAATCCCCTAAATTTCAAAAGTGGTTTTTTAAAAACCACTTAAAACGCATAACAAAAATCACCATTGTGTTTAGATTGAGGGATTTGAAAAATCAATGGAATTTAAATCCACCCAAATTAGAGACAATTCCAAATCCTTCACAAATTAGTTCAAAATAAAAATAATGAATTTGAAATCCATATCAATCCAAGGATCATTAATCCTGAAATTGTTCCATCCAAACACAACCTCAGGGAGTTAATAGAGTTTACCTTCCTCCTTTTTCATGATTACTTGACAGCGGAAGCAAAGACTGAGGACGAGCGTTACAGAGTCCTATAGACGACGGCGGAAGAAACTATGTGAATTTAGGGTTAGCCACTCAAGATTTACTTTCTCAAAATGACTTGGTCAATATTGCGGGGTTTGTAGATGTAATTTTACTTCTTGAAGGCAAGACGGCACTATCATAAATACGATTAAAAACAACATACACCTGGCAGAGCACAAAAGATGTGGGGTCCCCTCATGTCGAGCCCAAGGGCAAAGTGGGCTTTGCCAAAACAGGTATAACCCATTAAACTATCCAACAACAGGAAAGAAGAATAAATCAGGCTGCCCTTAAAATTACACTTTGACACCATAACTGTTTTAACATCATGTACCCACCACTATATAATCAGTCCAAGGTCGTAGCCTGCCATTGTGGAGGTTGACGCCTTCTCTTAGCATTCTAAAACTTGAGAGTATACTGCTACTATATTAGATATTCAGAAGTTAATATTGGAGATCAAAAGATATGGTAATTTAATAATCAGAGTGATTTGGGCAGTAGTGTAAACTTGTACCATGTCATCAATCCATTGCTTACCTCAGTGTTTAGAGTTACTTGTGATTAATAACTACAGGAGAGCACCTGTTGGGGAGACTAGGACAGACTATAATAGGTTTCATCTACACCATAAGAGGGAGGACCCCTCAAGAGAGAGAGAGAGAGAGAGAGAGAGAGAGAACAAGTAACACCCGTGAGCTCATAGGATTTTTTTTTAGTTCTTTTGACAACCGAATTGAAAAAAAAAAAGAAAAAATTGAATTTTGGAGAACCAAATTTTCAATGGCTTCAGAGACAATATCACCATTGTGGGTAGGTTGATCAAGGGTCTGAGTACTTTGTGTCGGATACCAAATCAGTAAGATAGCAAATTTTACTACTTGATGTCAACCTAATATAGGCAGCACCCGACAGGTTCAATATCCGACTATATATCTTTTGACCCAACTGAAGGTGTGTAGGCCTGAATGACAGGTGTGGAAGTGTTTAGTTGGATGTAGAGGCTTAGTCTACATCCATGATAAATGACTAAATTAAATAAATTATGAGCAACCAAGTCATGAACTTATATCTGTATAGTGAAGCACAGTAAAATAAGATTAAATTACAACAAAGAGCACATGTAGAATATCAATAAAGGTAACTAATGATTTGATACGCTCAAAGCCAAATGACTGTCACTTAACTGATTTCACTTACTTCCGTAGAAGTTCAACCAGATATAAATATGGAAACCAAAGGAATCCAACATACATGCTTTCAATACAGTAGTAGGTCCAAAGAAACTTACATAATAGCCTCATTAGCCTACTTTAAGAGATACATCAAAAGAAGCATCTACATAATTTTCCTTTACTTTTTCTAGCCACCAAACTATTTATGAGAACCCTTCTTGGTTGAAAATTTTCAATGTCGGCTACTTCTAATGTTCAAGAAAAATGAGCTAGAATATGACCCATCTTTTAAATTTCCAATCAGTGTACCCGAAAATCAATATCTTACTACTCACAACAGACATGACAACTATTATAATAGAAATGTAAGTAAATCACCCAAATTAGAACTAGAAGAAACTGACGTGATCACATAGGAATCAACAAAACAAATTAAGATTTATGATTCATTCAATTCTTGTATACCTAAACCGAGTGTCAAATCCTTCTTAGAGTTTCCTTAAGAAAAATCATCTAAAATCTGTTTTCTAGGCACTTATATTATCACTTAAAATATACTACCTCCATCCACAAAATATGGTCCAACTTTTTTACACGTGGTTTAATGCGATTTGTCAGAGGGTATTATGGGGTATTCTGAGGTCCCTTTTTTAATAAAATGATCGTTTATGGAAAGTATGCAAAATATACTTTTCATAAACGATCATTTTATTCAAAAATGGACCTCAAAATACCACGTAATACCCTACGGTATATCGCATTAAACCACGTGAAAAAATTAGAACTATCTTATGTGGACGGAGGGAGTATAAGAATGATCAATTCTCAAATTTTATTTTCTTTCAAGACATAATTTTATAGTGAGAAAATAATCAATGGTTAGAGAGTTCAAATAAGTTTCACTTACTTCCTTTATTTATCCATAGAGGCGGAATGCTACCACTTGAAAGATACATTTTCTCTTCCTAATATCTTTTCTCAAGGAATCTAAACTTTCACTTGAAAACTACTATTAATATCATTGGCAACGAAAATGAGACGAGGATTCTACATTTTAACCTTTCTGTAAGATTTAATAATCAAGTCCACTAAAGTTCATGCTATGCCACCTGATAAAATTGCTCTAATTTTTTGTTTTTCCGAACCATAAGTGCTGATTTCATTTGGCAGTTTTCTCATGAACTACAAATTTATCGGTGAATTCAGATAACCTAGTCGACAATAGGCGTTATCATTCCTAAAACCGGAACAATTTTGGTTCAAAGCACTTCATGATTGCCTAATTTATCATGAGGAAACCTTCTCAATTTAACTCGTCCAATTTTTTGTTGGTAAATAACTCCTCTTTAACTAGAATTCATAGAATTACTTTGCATGTGTTACTGAATCACGTATCACATAGACGTTATTTAAGTATTTGATTTTTATTCTAAACAAACAGTAGACTCTGTGTCGAAGAAGTCAGGCATTAAAAAGTACCTGGAAAGTATCGCGATCACGGGTGGTGCCGGAGAATGATGGCGACTGTCGCAATCGACGGTGGGCACGGGCGGAGGTCCGAATCTAGTGGATTCGAAGGAAGAACCTCTGTTTCATCTTTTTTCTCTAGTTTCAAATCAAAACCCTTTGCACTAGTTCTTTACTGGGATAATTGCACGAAAGTCCCTAATGATTTCGATATGGTGCGTAAAATTATATTGTGGTTTAAAAATTGGAAGAAATTCTCAAGTGGTTTACTGAATACTAGTGTGTACCCACGCAAATTTCGCGTACTAAAAAAAATATTATTTTTATTTTCTGTAGATATTTAATATAAGAGTATTTTTGTCTAAAAAGTTTCGGGGTATATACAATAAATTATGGGGTTTGTTTAGTTCTGGCCCATGCCCTTCACTAAACCCTATTGGTATATCCTACAAACTAAATAATTAAAAAAGACATCAAAATTCACATAAATTAATAATAATTATTGAATAACATTACTTAAACTAATAATTTAATAATAATCAATTTTCATTTCAATATTGAATAATTTATAAATTAATCAACATTATTAGTTATTGGGAGTATACGGTAAGAAATTAATTTATATAAGAAACAATACAAAATTTAAAATAAACTTTAACGTTACAATACATGTTCATCGATCAAAATGAGTTCCAAGTAGAACTTGTCTCTATTAAAATCATTAAAAAACATTGTCCAATTTTTTCAATCCTAACTTTAACGGTCAATTTTTTGCTCTTATCCCTGATATTAGAAATCGGAGAAAATTGAGGTGTCATACTCTTGGAATCTAAAATGAGATTTAAATTACAACTATTAAATCATCATAATTATTCAGATAAAAATATATGGTATAGTTAAATATATTATTTTTGCACATGAAGAATATTTAAACTGAACGATGTAGAGCATAAATTAACAATCATTATTACATTTATATTGATATTTAAATCTAATCAAATTGTGAGCACTTAAAATGACGAATTTAATTATAAAATAAATATACTAATAACAATAGATATATAACTAACCAACAATTGATGGGAGAAATCTCAGCAAAAGAATGGAACAAATGAAATTTTGATGTGAAAAAATGAAATACAATATGTTCTTATTTATAATTAAAAAATGCAGTATTATATCTTATCCATAATAAGAATATATCACATAAGAATATTCTTTGGAATATATAACCATATACCTTTTATTTTAGGAAAAAAATAATCGAACATTATATTATACTATATATACTAACTCAAACTTAGAAGTGATAAATTTGGATTCATTCAATAAGTAGATCATATTTAATTACATTAAGATTTGAAAAAAATATGATTTATAATAAATTCAAAAAATGACTAAATAAGAAAATTGAAAAAATATCGATTTGTATTAATTATGCAGATATAAATTAATGGTTTAGATTTAATAGTATAGAACGAAGGGTCGAGATTAAAAGTTTAACTAACTTTTAATGAGAACGCAGTATTTCAAAATGGAGAGATTTGAGACATGCCACATCAGTCTAAGAATAAGGTGGTGTTGACACATCATCTTGGAGAGGTTTGAAAATATATTATTATAAGATAGGGATTTTTATATTTAAAAAAATGAGATCACCATTTTATTTAATTTTTTGTATTTTTTTTTTTCTAAATATTAAAATTTTAAAACAAATAATATGAAGGATATAATAAAAATTTGAAAAAAATCATTAGTTCATTTTTTTAAAAAGAAGGAAAATTCTTTGTATTTAATAAACTACATGAGAATTTCATGCAACTTTCAAACTATAAAAAAATTTCACGCACCATTTTGAAACCACGAAAGAGGTTCGTGACCCATTTTTAATGAAAGGGTATTGTGTGGTATTATGTGTGTGATACACACGGTAACAAGTTCCGTGTGTATCAATCCAGATGCACGAGGAAACTAATATATAAGATATCGCATTGCTTCATGAAGAGGTTTGTAGTTTAGTGGTCAAATGTATTATTGTCACCTGTAAAGTCGCAGGTTCTAATCCTTTTAATCCCCATTTTTCCTTTTTAAAAAGGACCTAAATTTTTCAGGTTCTAATCCTTTTAATCCTCATTTTTCCTTTTTAAAAAGGACCTAAATTTTTCAATAGGATATATAAATAAAAAAAAATTAAAAAAATTATGTGTTAGTCAGCTAATACCATAATATTTATCAGCTAATACCATATCGTTCATTCACCGATACCACATCTTTATGCCAATATTAAAATGTGTTTTTTTTTTCCAATTTTATTTTACTCCACATACTTTTAAGCCAACATTTAAATGGGTCTGTCTTTGGACTAAAAATGAATTTAAATAGGATACATACATAAATAAAAAATTGAAAAAATTATGTGTTAGTCAGTTAATACCATAATGTTTATCAGTTAATACCATAACATTTATAAGCTAATACCATATCTTTCATTCACCAATACCACATCTTTACGCTAACATTAAGATGTGTCTTCTTTTCCACTTTTATTTTACTCCACATACTTTTAAGCCAACATTTAAATGGGTCTGTTTTTGGACTAAAAATGAATTTAAATAGGATACATAAATAAAAAAAATCGAAAAAATTATGCGTTAGTCAGCTAATACCATAATGTTTATCAGCAAATACCATAACGTTTATCAGCTAATACCATATCGTTCATTCACCGATACCACACCTAATTCATCAATTAAAATCATTGCATTTATCCACTGATACTATAACACATATAAGCTAATACTATAATGTTTATTAGGTAATACCATATCATTCATTCACTGATACCGCGTCTACCTCATTAATTAAAATAGTTGCATATATCCACTAATGCCATAATGTTTATCAGCTAATACCATATTGTTCATCCACCGATACCATATCTAATTCATCAATTAGAAAGTTTCGTCTTCCTTTTATTTGGGCCCATAGTCTTCAAACACAGTTGTTTCTTCTTAGGAGGACCCATATTTTTGGTACTTTTCGTTCCTCTGTTGAATTGAATGACACTAAATCTGCATAGATGATAAATATGTTAGACAAAGCACATAATACTAGCATATTTGTATATAATTTGTAGTTACAACCACTAAAGAAAAGGTAAAATTGCTTAATCGTTGTCACTACAAAAAATATAAGTACAAACTTCAAAATATGGGTACCTACGATCTATACAACCACCAAGAGTACACAACCTGGAAAATCACATAATTTATATACCTAGATGAAATATATTGCAATATAACAGCATTCAAATTCCAACCCTCTAACCAGGGTAACAACTAAAACACACAAAAAAGGATTCCCATTAACAAAAAAGAATTGATACGAAAGTGAGGACAAGAGATGGAACTACTGGTTCTTTCCTTTTTTTTTTTTTTGCCCTTGAAATGAAATGAGAAATCAGAGAATGGGATAAACACACAAAACCACAGTGACTTTGACCAGAAAAAATACAATTCTAAAGACTGGATAAACTAGTGGCGCTCGTTAGGAACAGAGAAGTTCTTTAACGGATCATCCTCAAGTTCTCAACAATAACATCAAAACATACAACATGTGAGAGGAACTTTTATAGAAAGCAGAAGATTAGTTAAGGCTGAGGTTGATGATATCATCAATTGGCAAGTTAGCAACTATGATAAAATAAGTTGAAGAATATGAGTATTCTACAAATGTAAAAATTTCAGAGAAGCAACCACAAATGAACATCACTGTTATTCACAATTCAGAGTGTTCTTTTCATCTAAAAAAGTAAAATCTAACTTGGCCATTAATTGCTTCTTTGCAGATTTAAGCACTATGTGCTTCTTTTAAAATTAAGTTGGCCATTATTTACTTCAGATATACGGGAGGCTCATGATTCATTATAAGAAGCACATGAACCTTGTTGTAATGGCCAATCTGCTCATTTCTTTGCAAAAACATTAACAGAAATAATTGCAATCATCTAATTTTCATGTGTACCAGGTGTAACATAATCAACAATGATATGAAAATATTGGTATTGACATTAAACAAACTTTCTTATCTAAATTAACATACTCAAATCTTATTTTTGGTCGCAGCCCCTGCAGCTTTAAATTTCCAAACCAAATCTACCATGTAAAACATACTAGTTCAAAGAGCAGTAATTATGTTCCAACGAATAACTAAACAACAAAATTGTGAGAAAAAAAAAAACCACAAGCACAAGTAAAAAATGGCGCAATTGGATTTGAATAATTTACATAAAGAAGAGATGAACAAATTATGAGTAATACCGAAACAGCGCCAAAAATAGAGGTAATCGAAGCAACGCCGGAAATAGAGCAGACCGAAGCAGCGCCGGCGCCGGAAACCATGGAGACCGTAGCAGCGCCGGCGAAATCGTTTCCAAATGACAGTGATCGCACCAATTTCTCAAAAAGTTGCTTACGAAAACATCTTAAAGGTCGCTACACTTCCAGATTCTCAACACGCAGGGTGGTTGCGAACGGGAATTGAACGGAAAAAACAGAGAGAAAAAAGAGTGGCGGGCGAGAGAGGCGGTAAGACCGTAAGAGAGAGGAATTAGAACTTGTGAAATGAAAAAAAGGAAAGTAAACCCTAGTCTATTGACCTGTTTTGATGACTCGAACTCGACCCGAATTGCTACACATCAAAAGTTATTGGTGTATGCTACACACACAATACTTTGCCATTTTTAATTTATATTGTCGCACTAGTTTCTTATTTATATTTTCGTATAAAGGAATTTGACCCTCTCAAACATTCTATAATAGAGTTTTTTTTTTTTATCACAATAAGCTTTTATTGCAAGGGGAAATTTGAATCTAGAGGATTGGAAGAGTCCAATTTTTCAATGGAAATGAAAATAATATAAAATAATTATAATAATTAATTTATATAAAAGATAATAAATACATTTTAATTACATATTTAAAATAATTCCTCTTTATCACAGAAACTTAACTCAATCCTCAAATTCCCATTTGTAACGTGATGCAAAATTAAATCCTATTAAATTCAATCATACCACACCCTATAAAAAAAATTAATACCTACTATTCCCCCTCTCTTTTGTCTTTTATTCCCTCTCACATCTCACATTAAATTGCACATTTGATTATACCTTATGAAATCCCAAAACAAAAATACCACTAAGGAGACTTGGATCAAACAAAAATGCAATTATTCATATTAAAGTAATATTCTAGTCTACTACAACAGATTAGAAACTCAATTTTAATCAAGAGTAGCCTGAATATTTTCAGAGAAAATAGCTTTCATCT
The DNA here is from genome assembly GCA_947034835.1 of Ballota nigra. Taxonomy (NCBI): domain Eukaryota; kingdom Viridiplantae; phylum Streptophyta; class Magnoliopsida; order Lamiales; family Lamiaceae; genus Ballota; species Ballota nigra. The sequence goes on along the minus strand of OX344729.1, from coordinate 77,630,415 downwards.
CCACACTATTCACTGTCCCAGCTTAGGAAAAATGGCATCAATGAAAGCATGATACTTGGGATCAGCTTCCCAGAGTTGAAGCAGATGATGCGGAGATGTGGTGCATCGGTGAATGTCTTCGATAAGCCAAATGGTGGCTTCAGCTTTCACAGGATGAACGATTGTGTCTAATGGAACATTCTCATTCTCTGCTCCATGCCTCGCTCGGTCCATTCTTTTCAGTTGGATATTAGTCAAGTAATGCAAGGGCTGGTTGTACAACTTCTTGATCGAGCTTCCCAACCCGACCCATGAAGTGAAGGGGATAACAGAGCCACGAGTAGTAGGTATGGGGATCAGCTTCATGTACTCTTGATAGCTTTTTGCTCTTCTGAAGAGCCATGCTGTATTCCATGGCACAAGTTATGCATCAGTGAGAAATTTGTAATGAAATTTGTACACTAACTTCATTTGACGTTATACCACATTAAAATTCACAGAAAGAATGGTGCAATGTAGATTCTAGAGAAGATGTATACTTGAGTATACATCATCAGAAATTTACAAGGAACCCCTAGTTTCTAGAAATTAAGAACGAGCACATCTCTTACTTCCGAGCACATCTCTTACTTCCGAGCACATCTCTTACTTCCTAATGACACTCGTCTAACTAATTAATTGGTTGACAGTATATGAGTAAGGTAGCAACAACAAAAACAAAAAATGAAGCCTTTATCCTTACTACATGGTGGGAATTAACACTTTTCTTTTCTTTTTTCTTTTCTTTTTTGACAAGTTTTCTGATGATTCTTTGTTATTTACCAGAATTGGCACATTCCCTGACATAAAAAATGCCAACTTCATCTTTTATATTCACAAAATCGGCATCTATGTCAACAACAGATAGGAAGGGTCTTTGTTATACACCAAAATTGACACATTCTGACACAAAAATACCAAAGTCCCCTTTTACATTAACAAAATCTGCAACTACGTCAATTAGATATAGCACGGTGTATCTCATTTGTTCAAAGTTACAGAATTAGTGAACTGAATGTTCTTCATAAGTTAGTAAGAACTGGTCCATTTTGACATTAAGAAGAGACTGGTTTCATGCTTGGCATAAGAAAAAACATTTTGCTCAAATTAATCAAAAAAAGAGAAAGTATTGTGATATCTCAACTTAAAGTGAATGAGATGCAAATTAAACCACAATCTGTTTTAAGATAACAATGCTGAACGAATTATTGCACATCAAATTCATCAATCTTGTTTCACACCAAATATATAACAAAATCGAGACACCCTTTTATATGTGTAGCAAAAAGATGACTGATGAGGATTCTTCTTCCTCAATAATTGTTTACACTAAAGGAAGAAGACGAGAAATCAGGCATCTTGAATCAAGGAACATAATGGAGACATTCACTGCTGAATAATTGATAGAGCTATTTACTGTTGAATAAATGATAGAGCCAATCACTGGATAATTTTCTAATCTTTGCTGATTTCTTGGTATTTGCTCATTTCCATAAATGTAGAAGGCCAGAACTCTATATATACAGGCATATTAAGGGCTAGAAGGGCATGTAGAAATTAGATACTTTTGAGTGTATCTTCACAGCCCATTAAAGCTGATTACTAGGATAACACAAGTATTGTACTTAGGTTTCTAGGATATTTCCAGAACTTTCAGTTTGAGAATTTAATTTATCTCAATAACCCTAAGCTAAATGCCTATTACCAACAGAAAATAAAACTAGGAGCTCTTGCTTCCAAATATTAGCTGCAGATCTCATGCTCTCAGTTTTTCTGTAACTAAAGCACAGTGAATCAAAATTTTATCACATTATTAGCGATGGTTAATTTACTTACCTTCATCGGATAAAACTATTTGTGGTTCATCATTCAGATGATCCGCCATTGAAACATCATTATCTGATGAAGAATCGTCTGATGAAATCTCCACTTGCTCCTTAGAAGCCATGGACCTCTGCTTGGATGAAATTTTTCCTCGCTTATGCTGCTGATAATTGATTTGTGCTGAAATGTCACTAAAAATTTATCAAATTCCAACAGAGCTATGGGGAAATAACACAGTCAGAATTAATAAAATCCTCATTTACCAGGAATATTACATAGACATGTTTCATTGCCACAAGAAAAAAATACAATTTCAGGGAAGGAAGGAGATGAGAAAGCACCAGCAATTTCACATGCATAATTTAACAATTTGCTAATGTATACTAGCTCACGAAGCAATAAAGGAAATATAGTCAGATTTGCAATCCAATTCAATAAGATCCCTAAGCTTGAGCGATGGGAGAGTTGGTGGAGAAGAACCGGAATGATCTACTAAAGTCAGGTGGCGTTAGGATTGAAGGATTTGAAAAACCAATGGAATTTAATCCACCCAAACTAGAGTGGATTCCAAATCCTTCACGAATTAGTTCAAAATGAAAGTAATTGATTTGAAATCCATATCAATCCATGGATTTAATACCATGGTCGAATAATACTGAAATTTGTTAGATCCAAACACAACATCGGTTAGAGTTTACCTCGTAAATGCGGAGGTGCCACATTTTTCATGATTACATGAGAGCGGAGGCAACGACTGAGGACGAATGTTACAGAGTTCAATAGATGACGGCGGAAGACACTATTTGGAATTAGGGTTGGCCACTCTAGTGTTGCTTTATAGGGGTTAACTTTCTCAAAATGACTTGTCAATATTGCAAATTTGGTAGGTGTAATTTAAATTTTTAGGTAACATGAAACTATTTCAAATACATTAAAAATTTCCACCTGGCAGAACACGGGGGATGTGGGGTCCCCCAATGCCGGGTGAGGTGGACATTATCAAAAGCAGGTATAGTGCATCAAGCTATCTAACATCAGGAAAAAAAGCTAAATCAGATGGCTCTTAGGAATACAATTAGACAGCATTTCCGTTTTCCTTAATGTAATAAACATCATCGACCGACCACTATATATTCAGTCCATGGTCAAAGTTAATTGCAATTGTGGAGGTTTGCCACTTTCTCAATAGTGTTCTGAGACTTGGAAGTATACTGCTACCGTATTTGATTTTCGAAAGTTAATATTGGAGATCATAGTATATGGTGATTTGATAATCAGAGTAATTTGACCATGTTATCAAAGTTTAGAGTAACTTGGGGTTGATAACATGGCGACACGAGAGCACCTGTTGGGTTGCCTAGGACAGACTATAATAGGTGCTATTTAGCACAATAGGAGTTTGTTTTGGGTACCAAATCAGTAAGGTAGCAAATTTACGCAGGCACTCGGAGGATTATGTATCAGAAATTTCAGACTAGATGCTAGTAAGGTTGGCTATTTCACCAATACTTTCAAAGGACAACTATATAGCTTTCTACCCAATGGGAGATGAGTAGGTATGAGTGGCAGGTGACGAAGAGTTATCTTGGATGGTAGAGGCTTTTTACACCCAATAGTTCAATACAAATGAACAAATCAATAAATACAGAGCAACCAGCAAGTGATGAACTTATCTCTCTATAGCGAAGCACGTCGATATAATATTACATTACAGCAAATAGATCATGATGGATATCAAGAAAGGAAATTGCATGCAGACTATGATATTTCCAAATGGAAATTCCAAAGGTAGTAATGATTCCATAGGGTCTTAGCCAAATGAATAGCACCTAAACACTAGTTCTTACTGCAGATACGAGAAATCAAACAACCATAAAACAGCACGAGTACAATTGATTCAACCACACATAAATATGGAAACAAGAAGAACCTAACATACATAGCTTCCGATATAGTAATATGGTAAAAAACAATTTATAGCATTGCCTCATTAGCCTACTTTAAGTGATTGTTTATTTCAAAAGAAGCACCAACAGAACTTTCCATTTTCCTTTGTCTAACCACCAAACTATTTATGAGAAAACTTCTAGTTTAAAAGTTTTAACCCTCAGCTATTACTTCTGATTCTCAAGAAAAATGAACTAGAATATTACCCCTAGTTTAAATTTCCAATCACTTAGCATGTAACCGAAAATCAATATCACATTTCTATCAGAACTCCGAAAAGTCCTGACTCCTGAGGAAATCAATACAAGGGCTTTTTGTGATTTTAATCTTCTTCTTAGCAAACATGGTTCCATTACCAAAATCTTAACAATGTATAAGCTTGAGAACCCTAAGGACTCCAAATAGTGTGCCTAGTAAGTTTGCCATTGCTATTCACACCGCCAAAAACCTGAATTTCAAAGAAGGGGAGCTGCTTCAAAATCACCCAAAAAGCAAATTGTTGCCATTTTTAGTTCAAAGAACTTCATGATTGCCTAATTCATCATGAGGAAAAATCTTTGCTGGTAAATAACTGCTCTTTCACTTAGTATTCATAGAATTACTTTGCATGTGTTACTGAATCACGCACCACATAGACGTTATTTAAGTGTTTGATTCTTACTCTCAAAAACCACTAGACTCTGTGTCGAATAAGTCACGCCTTAAAAAGTACCTGGAGAGCAGCGGGATCACGGCGGCGCCGGAGAAAGGATGGCGGCTGTCGTAATCGAGTGGTGGAGGAGCGGGCGGAGGTCCGATTGAGTAGATTCGGAGGAAGAAGTGCTGTTTCTTCTTTTTTACAGGAATGTGATAAAAAAAAAAAAGTAAAAATAAGATATTAAATAGGTTCAAAAAATTCGTTATACTCGAGAATAACTTTATTTTAATATAATTTTCTTGTGCACTCGGTGTATAGTGCACTCAATCAACAACAGTTAGTTTTGTTTATATTAAAAAGTTTGTTTCAATTATACTGAAAAAGTGTGGTTGGATTATACTGAAAAGTTTGAAGTGTAAACTTTTCAGTATAATCTAACCACACTTTTAATGTAATTGAAACCAACTTTTCAGTATAAATATGGGCAAATGTTACGTGAGTGCACCGTGCACTTGATGCATATAAGAGTTTGCCCTTTTTTATGTTATAAAATAATTTGTTGTACTATTCAAAATAGACTAATATGTAACATATTTTATCTTTTAGATTAATGTTTTTTAGGCTTAAAAGCATGGACTAAAGAATATATTTTTTCTCTAATTTGTAACATCACTAAATACAGTACCCCATTTGTTGTACGATAAAGTATCATATGAAAATAGTTCATGATAAGTTTATCGTGTAACAAATTTAAAGTATTAATAATCTCCTCAAGGATATCATTAATCTCATTATGAATATCATTAATCGGGGTCATTGGTATTATATTGTAATCGTTGCAAATTTTCTTGAACCCAAATTAATGATACTCGTGATGAGATTAATTGATACCTCTGATGATATTATTGACACTTTAAAAGTGTTTCATAATAAACTTATCATAAAATATTTTCATGTAAAACCTACTCTTGCTGCACATACCTCAGTTGTTGGTTCGAAAATTGAAATCCCGATACTAAGGCATAATTGAACTAAATTTATCAAACTATTACCGATTTTGTATCTAAACAACAAATTATGTTTCTTTTCATACATATATATAAACTGTTAAATTTCGACATATAAACCGGTATCACTTTCTACCTGGAAAAGACATACCTCGTGCTTAATAAAAGGACATTATTTAAAATATTTTCATCATTTCATTCCAATTGGAATGAAAAATACACTAAATTCTTCAACACTTCAAACTTGTGTTTTTATCTTAATTGAATTGAGAAATATGATCACTTCGGATGGCGTTATCATCACGGAGAGATGTCAAAATAGGTCGGTAGGATAGGGAGGGTCAAAACTTGCAAAAGTCCACCTCTTAACTGGCGATGCGGGGCGGACCGAAAATTTGGCGGGCTATAAAATCTTCAACTCAACCCACTTATTGGTGGGCCATGAATTTAGGCGAACCAGTCCACCTTTAATTTAAAAAAATATATATATATATATAATTTAAAAGTTATAACAAATAAAATTCATCAAAATAATCAAACACATTAAAAAAAAATTATCTTACAAATAAAGTTCATCATTCATCAATAAAAAAATCTACTTCCTTCAAGTTAAAGTTCACATTATATTAACAATTATAATTTATGGAGTTATAGCTCATTGATGAAATGAAAGGAAGAATATGGAGTTGGTTTTTAGTGAAAAACAAGATGGTATGTAATTCTTCTATTGACATTTGGTTTGAGAATCCTAGTGTTATCCTAGAGTTCTAAGAAAGTTCTTAGGAACAATGTTTTGTATGAAGTAGCTTCTAGGCACCATTTAATGCCAGGAAATGTTTATCTTAATTTCAATAAAATTTATTTTTCAATAAAAAAAAACAATAATAATTTATAAAAATGGTCTTCTATAGTTTGAATTTAACATTTATGAACATAAACTTCACGAAATAATCCTAAAAATTATATTATGATGGTTAACAATGTAACAAAAAAAAACTTTATTGAAGGTCATCCGGCCCACCAAAGCCTGCTCCCAACCCACAAAAACCCACAACCCAAATGGATTAGCTCATGTAGGCCCGCCTCCAGACGGACTAAGAAATGTTTGACACAACTCTCATTTTATGTATGATGGAGCGACCCGGCTCAACGGTTTCAATCCACTTTGACGACTCTCTATATATTGCCTCGTGCATTAGCCAAAGGAAAAAAAGTGGCGAAAATTAATAATTTATGTGATAAAATATGATAGTTTGTATATAATGGTGAAAAATATATACTTTAAAGCCTAAGTTTAAATTAAAAAATAAAAGGGAACAAAAAGAGTACTAATATCCCATGCTAATTTGGACAATTGGACCATCCTAGTTGATGAATCATATGTCGACTCTCGAAAGGCCCATTATATATCTCTTCTCTGCAGGGAGCAAATAGGCCCATTATACTTCTGAGTAAAGCATAATATAGTCTCTATTTTACAATGCCACACTACATTTTTTTAACCAGTAAAGAAAATAATGTTGTAAAAATTGGAACACAAAGTGTAATCCAATCCTTACTAGATTGATTGTAACAAAAATAATATTTTTACCACAAAAATATGAATATATATAAATATTTACAATAATTTCATACACTCATATAAATATTTACGATTATGTGTGTGTATATATATACACACGACATAGTTTAATGGCAAAGTATTATATGAAAATAGTTCATGATAAACTTATCATGAAAATATTTTAAAGTATCATTAATCTCATCGGGAGTATCATTAATCTCACCAGGGGTATCATTAGTCTGAGTTCAATAAAATTGTTTTAAATTTTTTGAACTCAGACTAATGATACCCCTGTCAGGTTTAATGATACTTCTGATGAGATTAATGATACTCTAAAACTATTTCATGTTAAGCTTATTATGAAGTGTTTTCATATAATACCTACTCATTGGTTATTTTTACTAAAGAGTATTAATTATTTTCACAAAAAATTAATATTGGTTGTTTATTGAAAACAAACTAAGATTCTTTAGTGAAAACAATTAATATTTTTCAATAAAAAATAAGTAATACTTTTTAATAAAAATAACAAATACTCTTCAATGATTTATGTATAAACTATTTCCACTCTATACATGCTCTTTCAATATATATATATATATATATATATATATATATATGTGAGATGTTTTTGGTGCTAGCAAACCACAATTATCCAATTAGAATTTTGGTTGAGTAAAGACAAGGTTAAGGAATATGCAACCCCAATTCTTTCGGTGACTATTAAAAAAAATTGAGGAATATTAAATGAATCTGCCGCAGCCTTATTCGTTTAAGATCGAGATTTTCTTCACTTTTTGGTCTTTAGGGTAATTAACTTATCTTAAAGGATTAGTTATAGGTTTAAAGGAATATATACTTTGATTTGTTATCTTTAACGAATCGAGATAGAGTGGTCTTTGTTGCGGAATTGTACCGTACAACTTAAATGTATTTACTGAACGGTATCAGTTGGACATCTGTAACTATTAAGTGGAAACCACTGTAACTGATCTACTGTTAGAAAATGTATTTGAGTTGCATGGTGCACATGTTGCATATATGATTTGTTATTGAGATAATAGAGGAGGATTGGAATTTTCTGAATTAGTTAAAGAAAAACTTCAAATTATATCTAATATTTAAATGGAATGAAATATGGATTATGAAGCTAACAATGCAATCAGAATAATGTTCACTATAAGCTTTCAACATTACCGGCAGAATTTTTGTTTGAGAAATTTATGAGAGAATAAATGTTGAATTAATACCGATGGATACGTTATCCCTGATTTGAACTTGACAGGGCAATAAGGATGGAGTTGAATGCATGTGGAAATGAGAACCACAAATATGAATTTAATCAGTTCGCATTTATTTTGAAAATTTAATGGGCCAAACTATATATGTTCAATAACAATTATAGCAGGTGAAAAAGAAAGGAATTACTCCATTAGGGTTCGTTTTCATTCAATGTTTATTATTTATATCTGGTTAAAAGCCGGAAAATATACTTGCGAACACTCGTATTAGTCAAGATCTCATATGCACCTAGTGTAGGATGTATAGTGCATTTACTCAATAATAGGAGTTGTTTACACTGAAAAGTATGGACTGATTACACTGAAAAATGTAGGTTGATTATATTAAAAGATTTACACTAAAAACCAATAACAATATAAACTTTTCTGTGCAATTAATACACATATTTCAGCATAAATAACCTTAATTGTTGAGTGAGTGCACCATGCACCAAATGCGTATGCGAGTGTGCCTTTACTTATAGAAATGTTTAGTTTTTCATAAAATGATTCAATTCAATTCGATTAATAAAATTCAATTTTTCATAATAATTATTGTTCTCTAAAAGAATTAAATTTGTGAACCTAATCAAATTTTAAATTTGTAACTCTTAATTAAATTTGTAATTGCAATTTAAAAAATTATACTAGTAATTAGAAAATGTGATTGAGATTAAGATTGTATTTAATTATTTATATATTTAAATTCTTAGGACTTTATTTTATATTTTAAATAATTATTAGTGAGTCGGGTTTTATGGTGTATACGCTTAAAACTCTAGTAATAAGTTATAAATAGAATCTTTTTAATTGTTGTTATTCAGATGGTTGATGAATTAAAAATATTGGGTTCCTTTCCGTGTTTTAATTGTTGTTATTTTAGTATTCATGTGTGAATTAATGGATTAACACTTTTAATCATGTTTGCGTATATTTCGAATATTCTTAAAATCAACAAACATTATTTTTATATCATGCTCCCACTACATCGAAATACATTTAGAGTGGACAGTCAAGATAATTTCTTAAAAAAAAATAATAGTCGAGATTACTTGATTAACCAACAGTTAGTAGTTTCCTTAACTTTATATTTAATTGTATTTTAAAATGCATAATTTTCAGAAAATTAAAAAGTTGAATAGAAGAATTTTGTGCTCGAATAAATTTTGTTAGCACCTGGTGTTGCATGTAGGCTGGAGAGATTCATCAATACATGTAAATGAGATTTAAATTATTTTTAATACATATCATTCAGCAAAATTATTTTTAATACATATCATTCTATTAATCACATGTCACTGTATAATTAAACTTAATTCTAAACTTAATTCCTACAATTTTAAATTAATACTCTCTCGTCCCAAAATTACTTGCACACTTAAATAAAAAAATATAGATACAATTTTATTTGGGACGAAAAATAGAGGTGTACAAATAATCCTGGGATGGAGGGAGTAATATAATTTTATTTTTTTTGTATACAATATTATCGCTATCATATATTTAGTATATGAAACAGTGCCATTAATTTAATTTATACATATGTTCCACCAAATCAAAATATTTGAACGTTGAAGGGACCAAGCGTAAAATGCTGCAGAAAAAAATAACGTTGTTCAATTGGGTCGTAAAGTTGAAAATCCTTAAAAAGCATATACGATCAATTCTGGCTCTTCTTTGACTGTCTCCTAGGGCTTTGATTTTCTGTCTTGCATTGCATTCCTCAAAGATATGGACACCAAATATTAAATAATTAAACAATTAAAGTATCGATCAATTTTTTTATGTGTTACAACTAGCCAAAATAGTCACTTTTAGCCCATTTTTTCGAAATTCATCAATTTTAAGTCTATATTTTATTTTTTCATTAATTCTAGCTTATACTTTCAGTTATTACTTAGGAACATCTTCAACCATATTTTCAAACAAAATTCATTTGATGTGGATGTCTGTATCCACATGTACTGTTAATTTGTATCAATTATTTAAAAAATAAATAAATAAAATTCATCACGTAAAATTGTTACACATCAACAATACATGTGGATTCCGGCATTCACATCAGACGTGTGTTGCCAAAAAATGTGATCAGAGATTTTTTTTTTTAAAGTAGTAAATGAAAGTTTAGGCTAAAATTGATGAAAAAATAAAGTATAGATTATAATTGAAGAATGTTTAAAAGTATGAGAAAAAAAAGATTGTTTGACCTTACAATTATAAATTGAGTTTAAAATAGAGTTGTAAATTAATGAAATATCATGGTGTAGCATTTAAGAAATTAAACAAATGTTTATATTTAAAGTAATTTTGTGTGAGACGATTTTATTGTAAAACATAGTCCAGGCTGAAAATCTATATACTCATGACAATATTTAAACAAGTAAATTTTAATATCACAATATTCATTAATTTCTTTTAAAATTGATATTTAAGGTTAAATGAGCTTACAAGATTTTAAATGAACTTTCAGAATTGTCTTGTTTATTGAAAATATTAGACTTAGGGTGTGTTTTGAAACTCTATTAATTTTGAAAAAGTGATATTATTTGATTTTTATAGTAAGATTAAAAGTGTTGAATATTTAGAAATAAAGTGATTTTAAATTAAATTTAGGAAGTATTGTGTTCGCAAAACAAAAAAAAAAAAAAATTATTAATAGTGAGGTAGTTATGTTAGACTGGATTTTAGAGAATTCAAAAACAGGTAAAACCTGCTTCGACAAAATCAATTTTAAATACTTAAAGTAGTGATTGCAACTATTGTAAAATTGATTTAAAAAAAAAAATTACTTAGACTATCCACATCCATAACTCTCTCTCAAGCCTCAACCCAACCTAAAATAAAATATTAATTTATCTCTCATCCACCTACACAACTCAACACTTAATTTAACTTTATCTTTGTTATACTCACATCCACAACCCAACCCAACCCAACCTAAAATAATAATTATTATTTTATTATTTATTAATTACATATATTTTATACTCAATTTTTATTATATTTAAAATATATAAAAAATACATAAATTAATTTAATATTCTAAATTTATATTTATATTAAGAAAATTAATTTAAAACATATTTAAAATAAGATGCAATAAAGAATAGAGGAGAAAATAGAGGATATGAGATTATGTTTTAAAATATATTAATATTGATGTCTATTTGTAGAGAATTGAAAAATACGAATTTTGATATATTTATTTATTCTTTTAAATTATTTATTATTTATAATATTTACAATATTTATTTTATCAATATAAAATTTAATTATCCAATTATATAATTTCATGTGTCATGATTTAAGTGGACAACTTTAAGATGGGTAGGGTTGCAATTGCAACCCAGTCAACGGCAATTGGCAGGTTGTAATTTCCATTAATTTTTTTTTTTTTTTTTTTTTTTTTTTTGTGTTTTACTGGGTTGGAGGTTGCGAAGTTCACCGATGTGGGTAGTCTTATAAAGTAGAGTTTGTAAACAATCACTTAAACCTACCAAAAAAATCTATTACAAATAACAATCTTTGAACTTGTAAAGAATATATCAGGTTTAGACTTTTCAATGAGAAATCCAACTCCATTCCACCATTCCCCACCTCCAATCTAATCAAGACCCCTTTTGAAGTGACAAGAACCTATCTTACAAATTGGGGTGGGAAGAAAAAATTGGAACCACCAAAGTCTGTGAAGTTTAAAGAATTATATGTGATTTGTCATTTCTGTTAATCTAAAATCAAATGTACATGATTTCTTCTACGAATTGAAAACGTTCATGTCTCAAGAGGAAAGAGAGATTTGTCACGTCATATATTTATAGTAAGATTCTTTTGATTTTAGGACTAGGAATAATTCTATATATTAAGATTCTTTATTCGATTTCAATATAGGATGGGACTCGGTTGGCATCTAAGTTTACGTGTTATGTTTATAATTAATCCCACAATGTTCATGTCATAAAGGATGAAAAATATTCCATCAATAATATCAGTACACTATTACTGAGATAAATCGATGCTAAATCGTTTGATATTGCAAAAGTTTGTTTGAGATTTATTTTGATAAAACTTGAAAATTATATTTAACGGTGTGTCGTTTCATGAATAAGCCTATAAATAAATCATGATGTTCATAATAATAAAACTTCTATTTAATTTTAAATTCAATTTTCACATTAATTTATATATTCTAAGGCGTGGGTGGATTATCACAAATCACAATATGTGAAGGAGTTTCATGGTACGTAAGAATTTCAATAAATCAAATGAACTATAATTATACTAAATTGGAGTAGTTTTAGTGTGCACATAAATACATGATATGCATTTGAATTTTAAAAAAATAACTCCAAATAGAAATCAGTTATACTTTAAGAAGTAACTAGTGATACTCCAAGAAGTAATCAATAATACTCCAAAGAGGATGTATAAAGTGAAATTGGTTCATACATGAATCATTGAGGGTATTAGTTCTTTTTACTAAAGAATATTAGTTGTTTTCACTGAAGAGTACTCCCTCCATCCCGGAACACATTGCGGGGTTTACTTTATTTTCATGTTTTAGCGAGCGAGTTGCTAATTAATATTTGAAATGATAAAATAATTTTTAAGGTGGGGTATGATCTACCTCTTCTCTATTATAAAATAATTATAAAATTACTTTATTATTTCAAATACTAATAAAAAACTCGCTCGCGAAAATACGAGAGGAATAGTAACTGTGTAAAGTGTTGTGGGACGGAAGTAGTATTAGTTTTCTAAACTAAAGAGTCTTAGTTTATTTTTAGTAAACAACTAAGACTCTTCAGTATAAACAACTAATACCCTTCAATGAAAACAATTGATACTTTTAGTGAAAACAACTAATACCCTTCAATGATTCATGTACGAACCATTTTCACTCTATACTTTGTCTACCCCAAAAAGTATCAGTAATACTTCAATTCCAAAAGAATACACAGTTCGATGTCTTTTGAAAAAGTCAAAATTGAGTTTAAAATTCAAGTATATGCTAGGCACTTGAGTATAGACTACCATTTGTGTTTAAATTAAAATGCTAATGTCTCTATACTTAATCCAAAATAAATCTACAATAAAATCTCATTAAAGACCTTCCCAATAACAATAGTAATAAAAAATATAAGATTTTTTTTATAGGGATGGATCTACAATTTTTTATTTTTATTAAGAGGGAAAAGTTTTTATAATAATAATATCATATGTACTTTAAATTCAAAGGTCTAGTTTTTTTTTTTTTTACATATTTAACGATAAATAAATAAATTCAAAAAGGCAATCGCCCCAAACATGACCTTCTAAATCTATCCCTATCCTTTTGCCTTCGGTAATAAAATGTCGAAGAAAAAGTAAAACAAAAAATTATATGAATTCGAACTCACATGCACTCGTTCTATTTAAATATTACTGTTATGAGTATATACTATTACCGTTATGCATATTTATTATCACTACTATTTAAATGCAGTTTAAAAAATCCTTAATTTTAAATTTTTTTTTTTAATAGTAATAATTGATATGTATAATAACGATAGTAGGTAGTGTATATCAACTAGAAACTCGCTCATTGAAAAAAAATTCATGTAATTATTGAGTGTAAACCCAAAATTATATTAATGAGATATATCTCTTCATGGAAATCTACATCACTAAATTTTGTCAAAGATAAAGTAGGACCATATATTCATTCTTGCATGCTCTTTAGATATTCACTCCCCAGTTATATGGCCCATCTCCATCTTAATTTACAGACAATCCTCTACTTTTATAACTTTCTTTATATTATATCTTCACTTTTTCTATTTTCAAATGATTCCTAACCAACACCCTTAGATATGAAGAATTAAAAACACATTAGTCTTACTAGGGAATTGAAATTATCTATAATGTAACATAATACATAATCCACATGATATATAAGAATAAGAATATGTATAGAGTGAAATTAGTTTATACATGAATCATTGAAAAATATTAGTTGTTTACACTGAAAAATATTAGTTATTTACACTGAAGAGTTTTAGTTTGTTTTCAATAAACAATTAATACTCTTCAGTGAAAACAACTAATACCCTTTAGTGAAAATAACTAATATTTTTTAGTAAAAACAATTAATATCCTTTATTGGTTTATGTATAAACCATTTTCATTCTATACTTTGTCAATATATATAACATACATTCATATCCCATAAACCTCAATTACCTAAATACTAAAATAACTTTATTTTTCAATTTTTAGATTAGATTTAGATCTATATTTTAATTTCTTTATGTTCTTAAATTCTTGAAAATAATAAATAATAAATACATACATTAGACTCGATAAAAGCACTATATAATTAACTAACTACATACTACATATGTTCATGAGGTGAGACGGTATATATGTGATATATAACTATATAGGTTATAATATTAAGAGACAGTAAAAATTCAATCAAATGTATTTATTTTACTTTTTAAACAAAATCCATTCAAATCTTAAGAGTAAAACTTGTGTGCATCAATTGTACCGGTGCACCATGCAACTAGCTAATGCACAAATAATGTTGTTTAATACAAATAATTAATTTTATTAAGTATAAATGGCTAATATTGACCGAATAATATTGTTTAAAAAAACAATTAAAACAATTTATATTATTCAATGAATATTGTTTAATGAAAAAATAATTAATATATATATATAACGCTAACCGGCCTACATTTAAAAACCATTAAATTTTCCCATCAAAATTATTGCTAAATTGAGTAATATTCATTTTGAATCTTTTTAAATCTTTGGTACTACCTATGTCCCATGATTATTTGCACACTTTCTTTTTTCGTCCGTCCCAAAATTATTTGCACACTCTAAAAAAGGAAATATTGATTTGCGTGCACATTCACAATAATATACACATATTTACCCATATGCCACTATTTTACTCAAAAAATAATTTTTTCTTAAAATGTGTGCCCTTTTAGTATGCAAATAATGCCAGGACGGAGGGAGTATATATTTTTTAAATATATTTTATTTTAAATATTGACAGATAATTTCTGTTTATATATTGGATATATTTTTTAAATATATTTTATAATAAATATTGAGAAATAATATAAAATTATGTTGAATATATTTTTGAGATATAAATCTCTCTATTTTGTAGTATAAAATATATTTCAATTATTTTATAATAATAATTATTAAATATTATTGTGAATGATCAATGTATACAAATAATATGACAGGAAACAATCTGTAACGACAGGATCCTGTCACTAATGATTGTTTCCTGTCATTAAAGATTTTTAATTAGAGAGACAACAATGACATGATTACTCTCACTAAAGATCATTTTTCTTGTAGTGCTACTATTACCAAGAAAAAAATATGTTCTACAATTTCAAATATATTAGTGTAAGGTTTTAATGGTGGTGCAAACCAATCAAATACAATTTACGTGCTAAGATTAAATTTAGCCCAGAAAAGTGGAATGAAGTGATCTAAAGATTTGACCTGACCCGATTTTTTTTTTTTTTTTTTTTCACACTTTTATTATAAGAACCATAATTGAGGATGAGTTATATCTATCAGATTAGACTCAATATTGAGGATGATAATACTAAACTAAACTAAACTTGTGAAATTTAGATGGAATACGCGACGTACGTAGTTCTGTAAAGAGTCAATCAATGATGAGTAATTTTTCATTTTGGCGCCCTAAAAAGAAAAAAGTTATTGAGATCAATTAGTTAAAAATATAACATAAATTCAATATGTTTTTATTTTTTGAAAAGGTTTGTATTTGGATTACACTAACTGGGCTAAAACATTATGGCTTATGTGAGGTGATCACAGTTCACACAAACCTATTATACAATTACAATTTAAATATATTCACCTAGAAATATTTCTCTAAAATTGGTATTGGTATTGTAAATAGGGATAATAACGGAGTCGATTTGACCTTTCTCAGGACTCGTCCCACTAGAAAAATTAGAGAATTTGAGCCCCACCCTACCTCATATACCGTATGGGTCCAACCCCCCGCCCTTTTTATTTTTATTTTTTATATTTGATTTAAAATACAAATAATCTATATATTTTCCATCGAGATAGTGTTTATAATCTATATGAAAAAAAAAAAAGTTGAAGGGGTTTCTAATGCAGTCAGAGTGTGCTTTTCTTAGAGAGGATATATTTAGTAAGCCCGCATGGGCGTAGCTCAGCTGGTTTCTGGGTGACAGATTGCTACAAGGACGTAGGATCGAGCCCTGACAGCCGCAGTGTGGGAGTTTTATCCCTCCAATGTGGAGGATAGCTCCTTGTGGGCACTAGACACTGGTCCTCCCACCTAATGGGCCGCTGAGTCACCATGATTTACCTCCTCCATTCAATCCTGTCGGGCCAGGGGGTGGGGGCGAGGGCTTCGCCTTTTGCTACAAGGATATATTTAATAAGTAATAGTGAAAAGCAAGTGAATTACCTCACCCAATTGCAGATGAACGTAAATGGTGTAAAAACAATTTCAAATGTGGCCAAATACAAGAAAACTCTAGCCACGTAACCAGTAGACCGATTTGATACACCAAATATTTTTAATTATTTTTTGGTAGATAGTATACTTTCTACGTGACACAAACATCAATTTTGTGCATCGGTATAAAAACTACGTATAGAGTGAAATTTATTTATACATAAATTACTAAAAGGTACTACTTCCGTCCCAATTTTGTTTACCTATTTGACTTTTGTTGACTTTAATGTGAGACTTGATTTTTATTATTTAAATTAATAAAATAATTTTTTTTATGACTGTGTATTATTCAATTTAAGTGCATGAGACAAAATGAAGATATTTTTCTACGTAATTACTAGTAGAATGATGTGTAATTTAGAAGTGTTTGAAAGGGGTAAATAATGAAATAGGTAAATAAAATTGGGACGGAGGGAGTATCAGTTATTTTTACTGAAAAATATTAAGTGTTTACATTAAAAAGTAATTAGTTTGTTTTCAGTAAATAACTTATATTTTTCCAGTGAAAACAACTAATACACTTCAGTTAAAATAACTAATACTATTTAATAAAAATAACTAATACCCTTCAATTATTCATATATAAACAATTTACATCCTAAAATTTGTCCAGTATAAACTCAAAATGATATTATCAGTTATTAATATGTAATTATTTAGATTTGTGGGTACGTCTGTTGATCCTTAATTTTTATTTAGTCTTATAACTTGTTTTATTATATTCTGTTAAGGGAAATAATTAAATGGATTAATTATAAACCTCTCTACAAGTTCGGACTTTTAGATGAGGCGAAATTCTTTCATGGTATCAGAGCCAATAGGCTCACGCCCGGACAAAAATCCTGGGTTCGATTCCCGTTGAAAGCAACTCCACCCATATTAAATTGTCCACTCATTGGGCCTCCCCAAAGAGGGAAAATTAAGTCTGGCCCATGAGTGAGGGGGAGTGTTAAGGGAAATAATTAAATGGATTAATTATAAACCTCTCTACAAGTTCGGACTTTTAGATGAGGCGGAATTCTTTCACACCTCTTTAAAAACAACTCTAGATCCACTACTGATCATATTATTATCATCACTACCCCTGCAAAATATAATTAAGTTGAAGGACTACTTTGTCAAAATAAATAAAACTCATGTCGCTTATTATCATGGGGCACAAGGGCTTTAAATTTGACAGCCAAGTCACCCACCCAAGAAAAAGAAATTTGAATATGAGGACATATATATGAATACATGCACATTATGGCTTTATACAAAACCCTAATCATCACGAATTTTTGGGACCCAAAACGAGCTCTAAATTACGAGTGGATGCTTCACTTATTATAGCTAGTGGATGATTAGTATTAATTATTTCATATTTTTTTGATTCTGGGCTAATGTTTTTATCATGATTTATATGGGTCCAAAATTTAGCACTAACGCCGTCAACTTAATATTCTACTAATTTCTATATAATCACACTTAATCCTTTTAAATCAATTTGACTTGCTCATGGCCTAAACAATCATGATTTTGATTGATGGCAACCCAAAGGACCATGGACAATTTAGGAAAATTATACAAATAAATTAATTTAACATCTCTCTATAAATTACTACTTTTAGATGAAATTCAATTTTTTTAAATGATGAAATCCTTTCCGATGGGGTTATGAATTTTTGTTCAAAATATTCATTCATATGTACAACTTTTTTATATTTTTTTATTTTAATATGATGTACCATTATCTCAGTTGTGAAATAAGTGTATCATGTAAATACTTGAGTTTCAATACCCAAGCCATTTTCTAATTCAAAAAAATTATTTTTATTTTATAAACAAATCATATCAATTCGCTATTTGAAGATACACATAGATTAATTTGTATCACCATTTATTAATTTAAAAAAAAACACTAGGTGCGCCATGAAAAATATTAGTAAAGTCGAATAATTCTTTGAGACATAAAGCTAATCTCTTTCTATTGCATGTTAGTAACGATTTTCAATACTAGTCAACATATATTAATTAGTAGTATAATTTAAGAATTAATGATACAATGCCCTTTTCTTTTAAATTTTTATTTTATATTTTGGTGGGCTTTAATTTTGATGCATTTTCATGTTGAGCATGATTTTAAAATACTGGCCGCGGGATTGTGTGTACTCCGAGAAGGACGGTGGCGGCCGGCCAGACACGCCACAATAACCAACTTCGACTTTTCCATTTTAATTGAGGGCAAAAGTTTAATAATAAAATAAAATACTCATCATGGGATTCGACTCTGAAGAAAGAAACCCTATAAAATTATAAATTGTAAGAGATATATATATGTTATATGAAAATATTTCATGATATTGTTAATCTCATTGTGGATATCATTAATCTCATCAGGGGTATCATTAGTTTGAGTTCAAGAAAATTTAAAAAATTCTTGAACTCAGACTAATGATACCCCTGACAGGTTTAATGATATACTCCTGATAAGATTAATGATACTCTAAAATTATTTCATGCTAAGCTTATTATGAAGCGTTTTCTTATAAAACCTACTCATATATGTATATGGGGTATTTATTTTTGCAAATTGTAACTATTTAGTTTATAATGTTATACAAATTAATTAATTAATAAAAATATCATGGATATCGTCCCATATTGTTATTATTCGCCGTAAAGGATTCTTCTGTTTCAGTTTTTGTATTTTACTATGTGTTTCCACCTGCTGGATTTTTAACGCATGGACCAATATTATGGTGGTTCATTGGATTCTTTTTTTAAATTCAACGTGTCAAACATCTAAATTATGAAATACAAAGTGAAACATAAAAAGTGTAATAGATGATTTCATTTGCCGCAAATGGTGAAAGTCTTAGCAGTTAATTTATTCGTTAGTTTATCTAGTTTATTTCAATCCCTTTTTTTTTAAGGGTAAAAATTAACAAACTTGAATTTCCTTTATTCGAAAGCTCTAGTTAGACTCGATATTTAAGAAAGCTCTTGAAATTCCATTAGACTCATTTTCGAACCGAGTCGAAATTTATTTTCAATTTGTTAATATAATCATCAAATTCATACTCGGTCGACAACTTTCTTGAAACGATTTCGAACATTAAATAATCGACTTAGCTCGAATAACAACTCAACGTGTTGTCATGCAAGTTTTGGATCCTTAAGGTGGGTGGGGGGTTATGGGTAAAGAAGACCACAAAAATAGGCAGCTAGAGATAGTAACTTATGCATTGAAAGAGAAGGACCACGTCTCCCTTAATTGAGACACCTGCCCCTGTCTATATGGTACACCCCCTTTTTTTAGCCTCAAATTCTTCAACAACATTCCCCACATTCTTAGGTTTAACCCCATTGTCCCTCTTAATAACTCTTTTATTATTAGTATTAATTTTTAAAAAACACTTTATTATTATTAATATTCCTGGTGCACATTCAGTCAAATAGAATTCAATGAGTTGAGATTACGACTTCAACAATGATTTTTTTTACTTATGGTTTTATTCAATGAAGTACTTCCGTTTGGTTACTTGTTTTATTGATGTTTAAATAAATACTGAGCTTCAGAGATTGGACATGCAATCATGAAAAAAATATAGAAATGATAAATAACACACGATTTCTTGATCAAATTCGTCAAGACTACGTCGAGATTACTAAATTTGTGATAATTCAATTAAAATAAATTATATTTACATTCAAAATTGGACTGTAATTGAGTATACACTTAAAATTGGACCGTAATTGAGGACGTGAATTAGTCACTCAAACTCTATAATCTAACATAAACCATCATCAGTAACTAATAAACATAAGGTTAGTTGAAAAAAAAAACCTTTTTTCATGAACATTTTTCACTTGACAAAGTATAGAGTGAAAATTGTTCATCCATAAACCATTGAAGAGTATTAATTATTTTCACTAAATAGTATCAATCATTTTCAATGAAGAGTATTAGTTATTTACTAAAAATAAATTAAGACTTTTTAGTGAGAACAACTAATACTCTTCGATTATTTATATATAAATTAATTTCATTCTATATAATCTTTTCACTTTGTAAGTATTGATTTGACCGAAGTTACCGAATCATGCGGGAGTAAATTCTATCTTTGAATAACTCTGATATGTTCGAGAATATGATGCCTGACCAATTATAACTTTTTTTGCAAGGACAAATACAAATTCACAAAAATATTTTTGGGTAGGATTATCTCGTGGAATTTCGTGAGATATAATTTTACTTGACTAATATTATAGGGGTATATATGAGTTGTGTCGGTTGGTTCTCATGTGATAGAATTTTATTCCATCTAAAATTTGAAAATTTAGGATCTATTTGGCTAAGTTTATTTAATACATTTTATAAGCTTTAGTATTTTAAAAATTTATAAAATATAATTTTTAAATAACTTATATTGCTAAAGTGTTTCACTACCATTTATAAGATTTTTGAGAAATTTTAATAAATAATTTTTTAATTTTAATTTTAATATAAAAAAATTATATATATATTTTATATTGAGATAGAGGTGGGTGGGGACGAGGGAGAAATGGAGTGGTTCCATTCCAGGGGTGATGTTCCAATTTATTTTTTTACGGTTTATAAGTTGTTAGGAGCTCATTTTATTATCTTATAAGCCGTTAAATATCTTATTTTGTCAAACACATTGATAATGCTTAAAAGTTTTTAGATAACTTATAAGTTGTTTTAAAGAGTTTAAAAACTTAGTCAAACACCCTCTTATACAACAATATGAAGTTAATTAATTTATTTAAATACAGTCTATCATTCGTAGGGTGGTTTGTCAATTTTTTTTTATTTTATTTTTTTATTAAGGAGATGTTATAAGTTGACAGTATAATATGGATAGAACTACTTTTAGCGGAATTTGAAACCATAACATTAAGCGTGGTGAGCAAAAAATTCTTAAACCATGAAAGAATGCAATTTCATTTAAATATTCAATTTTATAAAAAAATGTAATCAATTCATTTATTTAATTTTTTAGCATATTTTGGATCAAATATAGACATTTCTCACGAAATAAGATTCGTGAAACGATTTCAAACAATACGAACTCTTATAAATTTTACTGTCTATATATTACCATTATTTCACGTTTTAAATTCAAGGACTTTTAGGCTCTTGCTATCTTACATAAACCTTCATTGAATTAATTTTACTGTCTATATATTTACCATTCTTGTACGTTTTAAATTTAAGGACTATCTTGCTCTCTTAAATAAACCTTAATTAAATTGATTTCATTTTCGATAAATCCACGTGTACTTTGTTTATGCTATCAATTTATTTATTTTAATAAGAAAATCCCTGCTCAAGTGCCCAGTTTACAAGAATCAAGTAATCAAATAATCTCCATCGTATACAATAATATCTCACAATGCCTAACATCATTCTCACAGTCCAAATAATTATTGTAACAGGGTAATTATATGATCACATTTGCACATTGGATAAATTATGACACTGTTAAAAGATTATTAAAAAATACTACTCCCTTCAATTCATTTTAGATTATCTGTATTGCCATAAAAGGAAGATTTTTTTTTGTTTCCACTTTTTCAACCCCTTTCCCAAAATGACAAAAAAAATACACATATTATTTTAACTTTACCCCTTAAAAAGTTGAAAGGACTATTTTACCCTTAATTTATATCCAAAAAAATAATTTTATACTTGCAAATACTAATAAACAACTTCTTTATTAAAACTCTGCCACTTTGAAAGTGGAAAACAAAAATAAATCGGATGGAGTACTTCCTAAAATTGGTCTTTTTTTTACGTAGTTTAATGCGATATGACAGCGAGTATTACGGGGTTTTCTGAAGTTTATTTTTTTAATAAAATAATCGTGAATGGAAAGTTCGTTTTGCAAACTTTCAATAAACGATCATTTTATTAAAAAAAACGAATTTTGGAAAACTTTATAATACCCTCCGATATATCGTATTAAATTACGTGTAAAAAATAACTATTTTAAGAAACAGAGGGAGTAATAAATAAATAAAAAACACAAACCTCCATAAGAATTAAGAAGAAGCCTTAATGAACAAACAATTGACAATACCTCTTCTCCAAACAACAAAATCCACAGCCCAAGAAAAAAAAAAAGGAAACATTGTGTATAAAGCAACACAAACAAAACAAAATTAAATAAATAAAAAATCCCTCAAAAGAATAAACATGAAAATCAAAATATGGAAGGAAATGCAGGTGCTACTATTGCTGCTACTATGGACTAAACTTTCTCTTTATTTTCTCTTCTTTATTACTTGCTTTAACTTTGTTGCTATGACCAAATGACAAAGCCCAAAACACACAATTTTGTATTTACTCTTTTTCTTCAGTCCCAAATCTCCCTACCACTTTGCTGACCGGTGTGGGGCAGGTCTTCGGGCAGCTACCCATGTCGTTTCACGCTTTGAGCCCCTGCAAAACGGCCTGCCCGCTGCCCCATCCATCATGCCTGGCCGGCATTGGGGTCTGGGGTTAAAAAGAAAGAAGGAAAGCTACACGCACACACCCCTACGTGTGTGTGCGTGTGATTGCACTTTATTCTGTTCAAATTCGATACTTTGCTGTTACTATTTTGCTGCTGAGAACGAGGCTTTGTTTCAAGAAAAAGTAAAAAAAGAAAATCCTGTCTCTCTCTCTCTTACTCTCTCTCTCTCTCTCTCTCTCATAATTGCATTGTCTTGTTCTTAAGTTGGTCTTGTCTCATATTAGAGCCATTCGCATTTGGGGTTCTAAGCTCTCTTTTCTCTCTCTTCTTCACAAATTGTCACATTCTCAGTGAATATTGTGTTCTCTGTTTTTTTTTTTACAAATTCAAGAAA
This sequence comes from Ballota nigra, assembly GCA_947034835.1. Taxonomy (NCBI): domain Eukaryota; kingdom Viridiplantae; phylum Streptophyta; class Magnoliopsida; order Lamiales; family Lamiaceae; genus Ballota; species Ballota nigra. Next base: position 77,606,744 of record OX344729.1, on the reverse strand, counting down.
ATAGCCAAAAATAGATTCTTGATGAGATAGAATGCTGGGAAATTGAAAATTAGGGAGGCCCATTTGCAAATTGGGATTAATTTGTGCAAAGATCGGATTTTTATTTGGTGGGGGGTGGAATTTAGAGATATTGCCGCATGAGGGAATAGGTGTGCTAAGATGAAAGATGAAAATTCCAAGAAAAGCAAGGTTTGATATTTATTTTCTTGAATAGAATTTCAAATTTGATCTGCTGTTTTTTATTACTTTGTGCTGAATTGTGTTTGATTTTGGGATCATGTGAAGTTCTCTTGGTCTAAGAAACTGGTTAGAAAGTGGTTCAATTTCAAGAGCAAAAGTGAGGAATCTCAAGCTGATGAAGCTGTTTACAGAGGTGAGTTAAATAATTTGAGTTCTTGATTTAATTTTTGGGACATTTTCACTAATTTCTTGGTGTGTTGTTTTCATTTGTTTTGTTCTTCTTCTGGTTCTGGTTATTTGTCTACATCTGTCTTAATAGCCTCAATCATTTACTTTACTATATAAGATTGGATGGTCAGAAATCAAAAAAGACAATTGATTTTTAATTCTTTTGTCTTGTCTTTCATTGGCTTGTCTTTTAATGAATTAGTCCCATACATAAATTCTACATTTTCAATAAAAAATTTTTTGAGGATTTTAGTATGACTAATTGAAGTATGATTACTCTGTCTTTAGGTGGTGATGTGGAATGGAGAAACAGCTTTTCTGAAAGGGAACAATCTGCAGTTAAGAAAGTTAAAACTGGTTAGTTATTAATTTCCATAAGTTAGAAAGCTGTGGTTAAATTTCAAATGCTAGAGACTTGTTTGTTCATAAGTTTGTGTGAAATCTTGCTAGCTTTTTTCTTTTAATTGAAGAAATATTCACTTCAATTTTGCAGAAAAATCGTCGAGGAACATCGAGCGTTCCTTGTCTCGTTCCAGGTCCCGTTCGAGGCGTCTGGGACGGGGCTATCTCGACCACCCTCAGATTATAAACATACAGAACTACAGGTTTGTTTGTTTCTTGATTGATTTTATTCATTTCTAAGATCAATATGCAACCCTTTTGTAGCCTAGTATTGATAAAAAAACAATCTTTATGATGAGCAGTTTATTTGTATCAACTTGGAATGTGGGAGGAAAATCACCAACAAGTAATTTGAATCTTGATGATTGGTTACATTCTGCTCCTCCTGCTGATATCTACGTGCTCGGGTTCGTTTCTGATCCGTTTTCTTGCATCTTCACGTTTTCGATTATGCCCTTTGTAACTAGCATTGTTTGTGTTCTTTAGGTTTCAAGAAATAGTTCCTTTGAATGCTGGTAACATTCTTGGTGCTGAGGACAATGGCCCTGCTAAAAAGTGGCTTACTCTGATTAAACGAACGTTAAACAACGCCCCGGGCAGTAGTTCGGGCAGCGGGCGGTACACACCCTCGCCCGTCCCTGAGCCCGTGGCCGAGTGGAACGCGGACTTCGAGGGCTCAACGAGGAACAAAGCCTCGACGTTCTTCCCCCGCCGCTCATTCCAGACACCGCAATGCTGGAGAATGGAAAATGACATGTCTACCCCTCAGCCTCGCCTTGATCGGCGATATAGCGTGTGTGATCGGGCTATATTCGGTCATAGGCCTAGTGACTATGACCCGAGGGGTTATAGGCCGAGTGATTGCTCGTCTAGTCAAAGACCGAGCGATTACTCGTCTGGGCGGCGCCCGAGTGACTATTCCCGAGCGAGCGACTATTCGTCTAGTCGTAGAGCGAGCGACTATTCGTGGGGTCAGAGGCCTAGTGATTTTTCTCGATGGGGTTCGGATGAGGATTACTTGCCCGGGGATTCGCCCAGCACGGTTTTGTATTCGCCGATGTCGTATAGCGCGTACGCACCCGCCGAAGATGCGTGCGCCAATTCGCGGTACTCGTTGGTTGCGAGTAAGCAAATGGTCGGGCTTTATCTCACCGTTTGGGTTCGGAGCGAGCTTACGGAACATGTTCGGAACGTTAAGGTTTCGTGCATCGGGAGAGGATTGATGGGGTACCTCGGAAATAAGGTACAGTCTTTCGCATTAATCGTCGAATGGTATCAACATTCGGCATTCCACTTTGTGTTCGTACTGAGGGTGGAACACAAAGTGAAATACGAAAAGTGGTACAGAGGAATCGAACTGATTAATCCGAGCATTGCAGGGATCAATATCAATTAGCATGCTGTTGCATCAGACGAGCCTTTGCTTCGTGTGCAGTCACTTGACGTCGGGCCAGAAGGAGGGCGACGAAGTGCGTAGAAACGCCGATTTTATGGAGATCTTGAGGAAAACGAGGTTTCCACAAGTCAACGGCTCCAACGAAGAGAAATCCCCCGAAACAATCCTCGAACACGAGTAAATATTTCATTCACATTGTTCTTTAACCAGCTCTTGATTTGTTGTTTCACTAATCTAAAGCAATTTGAATGAATGTAGTCGAATTCTATGGCTCGGAGATCTCAACTACCGAATAGCGCTGCCATACCGGTCAGCCAAAGCGCTTATCGAAATGCAAAACTGGAGAGCATTATTGGAGAAAGATCAAGTATGATAATCTACGCCCTTGGTATCATTATAATAAATCAGTTCTCTTCTTTATTTGGCTTAAATTTTTTAACTAAACGACGGTTGACAGCTACGGTTAGAGCAGAGGCGAGGCCGTGTGTTTGACGGGTGGAAAGAAGGGAAGATATACTTCCCGCCTACGTATAAATACTCCCACAATTCGGACAGATACGCTGGCGATGACATGCACCCGAAAGAGAAACGACGAACGCCTGCATGGTAAGAACTATTACTTTATAGTCTAACAACTAATACTTTTGAATGAACACAATACTCGTGTTTATGAGATAAATGCTGATCTAAATTTCGTCATCCGAAGGTGTGACCGAATCTTGTGGTACGGAGGGGGGCTTCAGCAGTTATCATACGTGCGAGGGGAGTCGAGGTTTTCGGACCATAGACCAGTTTCGAGTGTGTTCTGGGCAGAAATTGAATCGGCCCCTAACCGGTTGAGGAAAAGCATGAGCCTTTCGAGCTCAAGAATCGAGGTCGAGGAGCTCTTGCCTTACTCACATAGTTATACAGAACTCTGCTTCTTCTAACAAGCAGAATGACTAATCGGTACGCTTTTCTTGCATATATATTAAGAGTATGTATAGAGCGAAATTAGTTCATCCATAAATTATTGAAGAGTATCACTTGTTTTTACTAAATAGTATTAGTTGCTTTCACTGAAGAGTCTTACTTTGTTTTCAGTAAACAACTAATATTTTTTAGTGAAAACAACTAATACCCTTCAATGAAGATAACTAATACTCTTTAGTGAAAACAACTAATACCCTTTAATAGTTCATGTATAAACCATTTTTCACGCTATACTTTGTCATAAATATTAATGCTTAATCTTACAAATTGTTAGTTTCTGCATCAATGTAGTTCTAAAATGTGTCACATTCTCTTTCATTTTAGTGTTTTTTGGAAGGAATTTAACATGAGGAATGATGGGGACATCACTTAGCTCATTAACCTAGAAAGGTGAGTGCCATTTCATTACTTTTAACATACTACATTGCATGCTTCTCAACTTTTTGTCTAATTTTCTTCCACCATATCTTCACCAGATGTAGCATCTACGAACGATGTTCGTTCGACCCCTTCTCTTCGTTCACGTTTCAACGATTTTAGGTATCGTGCTCGTTTTCGTAGACAGCTTCTTGTGTTGCAAAATGCATATGGTTATGAGTGCTAATGAATGAATTTTGTGGTGCAGGAATGTAACTAAACTTACTAAACAGTTGAAGATAGGAAGTGGGATTACAAGATTTTTAGTTTGACAGATTCTTTATATGTTGTTCAAGACTGGGATTCTTGGGAAGAAAAAAAATGGTCAAAATAAAGATTCCATTTTTTTTTCCAGCTTTTTGTTTTTAATGTGAATGTGATGTAACATAAACACAAACACTCATTGCTAACGTGGTAGGAAGAGATAAAATATAGTGTACTGAATTTGGTGCTGTAATGTAAGAGGCAATTGCCACTCTCTTTGTAGCCCAATCATTTTTTTTACTGAAAAGTTGTTTCCTTAGTTGCCTCCCATCATTCTCTCTGTCTGCTTCTCTCTCTCCTCCCATCTCTCTCTCCATTCTTGGACCATTTTTATATACATTATTTGTTCCGTGTACTCATTTTAAATGATATTTACTTATTTTATTGAATGTTATTATTCGAAAATTAATCACATTGTGCATATCAATTGAATAATAATACTCATTTTAATGAATAATACTCCCTCCGTCCCCTAATAATATTCACACTACCTTTATTCTCGTGTTTTAGCGAGCGAATTGTTTATTAATATTTGAAATGATAAAGTGATTTCAAGAAAGGGGTACGATAGATCCATCTCTACTCTATTATAAAACACTTTAAAAATTATTTTATCATTTCAAATACTAATAAAAAACTCGCTCGTTAAAACACGAGAAAACAGTAAATGTGAATATTATTAGGGGACGGAGGGAGTATTATTTATCACTAAATGATATTATTTGAAAATGAGTTGTCCGTTGCAACTAGTTCACACAAATATTACTCCCCAAATCGGTTCACACAAGTGTTACTCCCAAAGTATTTGAAAACGGGTTGTCCGTGGCAATTGGTTCACACAAGTATTACTCAAAAACCAGTTAAACAATGCATACTAGTTGAATGGTAATATTTATTTAACTAAATAATACTACAAACCGGTTCACACAAGTGTTACTCCCAAAGTATTTGAAAACGGATTGTACGTGGCAATTGGTTCACACAAGTATTACTCGAAAACCGGTTAAACAATGCATACTAGTTGAATGGCAATATTTATTTAACTAACTAATACTACTTGTTTCACTTAATGATATTATTTAAAAACAGATTGTCCATTGTTTACACAAGTATTACTCAGAAACCAATTAAACTATGCACACTAGTTGAATGGTAATATTCATTTAACTGAATAATATTATTTATTCAACTTAATACTGGTTCACACAAGTGTTAGCTACTCGAGTCGGAACCTACCAATAAAAATTGGGATTCGACTGATTTCTAAAACTGTAATCTCAACCCTCAATTTTATTTTATTTGAAAGAATAAAAGAAAATCAGACTGACCGTTAGCTTAACCGGATAAAATAAGGTTTCAAATACGATTTTTAATCGAAACTCACCGAGTAGATTCTGATTATAATTCGAACCAGGATATCATTGATTGTTTTGATTTTTTTGTCAACACAAACTACAAAAGTTGAATGCAGATATTTGCAGGTGAATTTGGTATCTTTTTCTTTGCAGAAATGGCATTTTGCATTAGACTTTTTTACCATGTATAAAGGTAGTTTTGTCAACATTTTTACAGTGGAAATGAAATGATTTCCAAGCAGAGAATATAATCATAGAGTTTTGCTTACCATTAGTAATTGTAATAATTGCAAACATGCACTGCAAGTTTATTTTACATTTTCTGAAGATTTTTGAACTTGGAACGTGATTAGATTTGATCTTTTTTTCTTTTCTTTTGTGAATAATTATTTGTAATTGTATGATATTATGAAATCTTTACATTATTGTAATATCATGCTTGTGTTGATTGAAATTATTGGAAGCTATATCGATGATTGTGTGCTATTTTTATTTTAAATACAAGGAAAATTAGTATTCTTCACGTAATATTTATTCAACACAATGGAGATTGTTTAATCACAGAATTCATTATGTGCACGTTAATGAGCACAAACTTATCTATCCACCGTAAATATAATAACGATTTATAAATAAAGGGTTCATTGTTATTCTAATAATTACTTAAGCTGTCAAGTGTCCACTTGAAAGTGTGAAGGGATAATTTAATTTAGTTATAAAATTTACAGTTTAAGATAATTGAAACGTATAAATTGAATTTAATTGAAAACGTGAAGTGGAACTGGAATGTAGAGATTAATGGTAAATATTTGATTTTAAGATGTGTGCACAAAGGTAGCAATGAAAGTTGTTAATAATTTATTACATGCTTACAATGATAACTTTGTTATTAATATATGTTTTGATTTAAGAAAATATAAATAAGAAATTATTTAAAAAATAACACACTTTTTTAGCCTGTGTTGTATGTGGGGTGGGGGGGAGTGGGTGGGGTTGCTTCTGCTTTTGACATGTAATGCTCTGCGAAATGACAAGAGCCTGCATGTACTTAGGACAAAAACCAATCTACTCTTTCTGCAACTATTCCAATAAAAGTAGGCGCATGGTCAACTAGTGGCAATCGTAATAATTCTATGAAATAAAATTATATAATTAATGATATCATCCTTTAATTTATACATATATTAATATTCACAAATTCTAGCATTAATTCAATCGCTTAGTATGCAGTTGAAACTAAATTTTAATTTTTATTTTTATTTTTTTCAAAATACATATATTCAGTATATTCATTTGCAATTGAGATAAATAAAAAATTAAATGCATATCATGCACGCTTAAAAACCACTCATTAATATTTTTATTTGCTGCTCTTTTACCCCCACGAGACCTTTATATTTTTATTTGCTGCTCTTTTACCCACACGAGACCTTTTGTATTCGTGTTATGTTCTCAATTTCTATAAGGTAACATTGCTAGTATTATACTCCAATTTTAAATAGAAGTAAATAATAAATTATTATTGATAGAAGATTATCTTATTTAAAATGATTGAGGAACATGATAGTAATTATCTTATTTAAAATGAGATGTAATAATTTTACTATCATGAACCATTATAATTACACTAGTTTATTTAAAAACTCTAACCAAGCACCCTATCAGTTGAATCGGACACAATTTGCTAACCTTGCGTGAAATATGTGTACGGGTTGAGAACAAAATATATTGGAACCAAGTTCACAATAAAATTTATTTGCTTTTTATATGAATTTTGTAATAAAATAATAGTACTAATTGTTTCATAAAGAATATTAATTTAATAGCAATATTTTATAATTAAAACAAAACAATTAATACAAGTTCAGAAGAAAAGATATGGCTCTCACGTACAGAAATCTATAAAAACGCAAGAAAGTCTACCAAAATGATTGATCCAAACTAGCAATAGTAAGGCCCAGAAGAAGACCAATCCAGCCCACTTAGTCCGGTCTGGGCCAGCCCATATAGTAGAGCCTTCTCACTTTTCTGTTAAAACCAGCAAAATATTTCATAAATACCACATGATATATACAAATGGAAATAGGAAAAATAATGTAGAATTCCTAACATATAGACAAAATAGTGTAAAATGGAAAATTGAACATTATCTAGCAATTGTAGAAAAAAAAAATAGAAAAAAAGCATAATCAAATAAGACATCATTTGATACAGAGAAACGTCAACAAGACATTAGTTTGGCATGAAATAGGACTTGTGGATTCAGAATTTGGTTTCATAGGCTATATTTATTTCGGAATTTAAGTATGCATGTAAAGTCATGACTTTACATCCACATGACGTAAAATCCTTGATAAATAATAAAATTATGTGTTTATTTTAGGATTTTAGTAGAGTATAATTTTATTTTATGTCAAATTATGTGTAACAGTAAAGTGGGAAAGAGAAAGTATGAGTGAGAGAAAAATAATAGTAATAAAGTGAATTGAATTGGGAAGAATGATATTTTTTTAAAATTGTATAAAGTAAAATATATTGGGAAAAATATTTATAGGTGTGGATGAAGAATGAAATGTGAAAACTGGATTTTAAATCTCTAACTCAAATAGAACAGGGGCCGGAAAATTCTAATCTTATCCGGGTGAATCCCAAAACAAGCATCACCTAACTGATGTAACTCAAAACACCATCATCATCATCATCAATGGACCTATTAACCTAAAAAATCATTAAGCTTTACTCCAATAAAACATATAAACCCACAGGATCAGAAATGAAGAAATATGTATCCACCTAGCTGTTGAAGCTTCTAACAATACATTCAATATCCATTACATATTTTGAAGAGGTTATTCTCAACAAGAGGGCTATCAGGCAACCAATATCTGGCAAAATATCTCATCAATACACGAGAAAATGTCGTCAAAAGCATGCATTTCCATCTACTAATGGCATCTTCTAAGCATACTAATCCTAGAACTTAATACCACTAAAGCACTGTCATTAGATGATATAATTGGTTATGCACCTACTTAAGGTAACTCCCATGGCAGGAATTCGACTTTTGCTTTTTGTTCAGTCAAACTCAACACAAAAGGAACGAAAATAGTGCAATATTATTAAGGTTTAACCAGAAATAAGATTTTTGATGCAGTTCTCTAGTTACCAGATATCATCCATGATCCGTTACCGAATCCGTGATCTGACTTAGGAGTTGCGACGATCCCATCACGTGTCTTGTCCTTTATCTCAGACTCATAAACCCATTGAGAACTTTGTCTACGCAAAAGCTCATTCTTCTCTTTCTTTTTCTCTTCGAACTTCTTCTCTCTCATCCTCCAATATTCAAGCTTCTCTGCTCTTTCTTTCATCTGCACCAAAAGAAAATAATTTGAACCCTTGTAAGTAATTAAATTTAGATAAAGAAAATATAGGAAATCAAAGTCTCATACTGAAATTCTGCTTTCTAACAGGCATATATAACCAAAGTATTCGATTTTAACATCCTAAGGAAAAAATGAAATGGAGAAACAAGAGACAAGGGAATATATACATGTACATATGCACAGCAATGATATAATGGTTTATGGAGCTCGACTTTTACACGAATCACCCGTATTTGCAATAAGAAACCCACATTGGGCACCATATCAATACTGTGTATATATACTTTTCAAAAGATTAACAGCTAAGGATTCCATTTAACTATATACTGAATCGAACACCAATAAGAGTAAAAATGGCGACCATATGCAAATATTACATTTATAAACTATGGTCGATGAACACAAAGCACACCATAATTTATGATTTAAAACAGAATAGCACAATACAAATGCGCATTCGTAAGATGTGGCTAGAACCATATACTACTTTGCCACACAAATGGAAGCCCAATTATAGTATTAGCTAACCAACTAATAAGTATAGTTTCAGCTGCAATTATGAATTATGGAAACTTTACTAGTTAATAACTATATGATCTTTGAAACTATCACAATGAAACACCTAGCAAAATCTGCAGAATCCTAATCTCCAGCAAAATTCATGTTTCCAATCACAATTCACAGTAAAATTTCTGTTCCAAATTTGTTCACAAGAAAGAAAGCTCCCAACATAACCAAATATAACCCCAATTACAGATACATAAAACATAGAATTAAACCGAAACCAAAATAAAAGGTAACGAAACTGTTCCAAGGGCAGAAACGCAATTTCACGTACCAACATTTGCCGGAATTCTTCTTCGGCGGCTTGTCTCTCAATGGCCTCAGCCTTCTTCTTAGCGGCTTTCGCCGCTCTTCTCTCCTCATTCGCAATCCTCAGCGCCTCCTTTCTGGCCTCATCCTTCCTCAATTTTTCGATTCTCTGCAGCTCCACTTCTTTGATGTAAACTTTCCGGATCTCCTTCACTTTACGGGCGTAGTCGCGGCGGAGAAATGCCAGCTGCTGGTTGGCTTCCTTAGGGTTTCGAGGGGGCTTCCAGGAGTTTATGTAGGAAGTCGGCGGGAGGAAATCGTGGTGGCGGTGGTGGCGGTTGGAGGATTCAGATTCGGATGTGGTTGTTATGGCGGATGTGGAGAAACGGCGGAATGCGGTGGATCCGTTGAGAGGTCGCCGGAGTAGATGACGGGAGAGCGACATTTTGGTGCACCGGTGAGAGTGGGGTTGAGGATGACTGACAACATTTAATATATATATATTGGGCCTATATTATACTTGGGCCGCATTACTGATGATGATTGAGCCCATCATGTAGCCCAACAGAAAATAATTAATATGTACTTATACTAGTTAGTGTTGTTATTGTAAAATTCAGTTCTATTACCTAAATTTTCAGTTCACACTCCATAAAATGTCTAAAATTGAATAATGTTTAAAATATTTTTTTTAAATAAATGACAAATCTATATATATATAAAAGTAGAAGTGAGGAGAGAGAAAAATTTGTTATTATTGGAGCAAGTGAAGTCCACTTGCTTTGTAATGCAATGGTGAGTCTCACTCTCCATTAAAGAGAGTGGATTAACTTTAGCATTTTTTTTCTATTTTATTTTGCATTAATAATTTCAAAATTCTTTAAGCTATTAATTTTACATCTATTTTCAACACACTATATATCAAATAAATTATCTTTTGAATATTTCTAATTTAACATATACACTGCACATATAAAAGTAAAATTCATATTTAAAATATTTATTTTATTATTTTTAAAGTGTTTTTTTATTGTCTTTAACTATATATGTTGTTTAGACTATATAAGTTTATTAAATATTAAACTCATTTATGAATGTTAGTATTTGTTGTGAATTTAATATATAATTGAAAACTGTTTGATTAAATAAACAATTGTAATACACACATATAATATACAATATAATTTTTACATATTAATTGGTTTATGGATTAAATAAATATAATTCATTATTTTTATATAATTTATTATGTAATTTTGCATTATAATATTCAAACCGTGCATCGCACGGGAGAAATACTAGTATTCGAAAAAGAACTACTAAAAAGAGTTAGGAGGGGGTGAATTGGTGAATTGGGGGGGGGGGGGGGGGGGTTACCATTTGACAAAGAAAACAATAAATAAATTTAAACTCGAGTTTACGTGACTATTTTTGAAAATATCGTTATTTTGTATACAAATTATTTAATAATCCAACTTTAAATGACAATTTATATATACAACAGTGATCCAAAAAAAGAACGAATTCATGTGTATCCCAATTAGAGTAAACTTATTCATAATAAGATTTAAAATGTTCAAAATGGAAAATGCTCCCATTCATTTTCTTATTTTACTGGGAATCTTATTAAACACTATTGAATTTTAAGTGTTATTTTACACAATAATCCTCTATTTCTTATAATTAATTAATTAAAATATTATGATGTGTATAAATATGCGGTCCTATACATAATATTACAAATCCATATTACTATATAGAGGAAACATTTTTAGCCCAGATGACACATTTGTTTTGCCTCTCTTTTGTATTTTCTACATCCTCCTTTGTCCATGGTTTTAGTTTTGATCCTAATCTTTAATCTATTTTTCTTTTGATCTCATCCCTTGGTTTTTTTTTTCATTAAATTCCTATAAATTCAATTATTAAAATCACTTGTCATGTTTGTTTATAGATTTTGGAATTATAATTTATTTTTTGGTAGATGCTTTTTTTATTTCATTACAATAATGTTTCATTAAATTTAATTTGACATTACAATAATGTTTCATTAAATTTAATATGACATTCTATAAACACATTTGTATTATATGCATGTGCATGTTTATATGCATATTTGTGTATATAAATTACCTCAGATTTTTATTTTTCATCTTGACCGTACATTCTCTTCATCAATCTTAGCCGTCCACTTTATTTTTTCCCTTATAAATTGCATTATCCTCCTACACATTTTTCATCATCTTTCTCAATTTCTCTACTACAGATTAACAAGATGTGTGAATCTCTCATGTTTCGGATCATGTAAGTCATCGTGCATTTTTTTAAATTTTTGTGAATATCTCAGATTTAATATTCCCTCTCCATTCATCTTAGTTGTCCATTTTGCTGTTTTGCCCTGTGTAAGTTTGCTAAATTTTTACCTCATCTTTCTCAAATTTTCTCTTTTGTTCTAATATATTCTTTATGTTTTGATGCATATTAACTAGATTTATGAAATTCGTAGGCTCCGGATCGTGCAACTCTACGTGCAGATCATCAAGTGTACTAAATTTCATAGACTTCATATTCTTCTTGTGCTTATACTTTTTCTGATGCAGATATTTTTAGAGTTTTTTGGTCTCCATTGTCAAGATTTTTAAATCTCAGAGACTTCGTTCTTGATTGCCATGAATTTTTTACGAATATTGTACCTTAATCATGTCGACCTCAAGTTATCATCTTCTCCCTCATGTATGGTCCGTGACTTTGACTCTAGGTTGCAATAATATTAATGGTCGGAAAATAGTCAAATTCCGGATATGAAATTGTAATCTCATTGTTATATTGTCTATCGTGTAATTTTATATTTAATGGTGTTAATCTTAATCGATTATTTATTATTCTTTAATATAAAATTTCAATTAATATGAAGATGTTTCAATGTATTCTATTACTAATTAATCTTTGTAGCAAAAGGCGAAGCCCTCGCCCCCAGGGCCCCCACCCCCTGGCCCGACAGGATTGGGTGGAGGAAGTAAATCATGGTGACTCAGCGACCCATTAGGTGGGAGGACCAGTGCCTGGTGCCCACAAGGAGCTATCCCCCACATTGGAGGGATAAAACTCCCACACTGCGGCTGCCAGGGCTCGATCCTGCGTCCTTGTAGCAATCTGCCACCCAGGAACCAGCTGAGCTACGCCCATACCTTACACTATTCTTTCATGATCTTAAGCAATTACTAATTTAGTTTAAAGAAATGACATCTCATTACTATCTTTGAAATGATTTTTTTATGGAATTTTACATTGTCTTAGATGCAAAAAGTTATCCCTAAATTAGTTGCAAAATTTGTGTCATTAAAGAAAATATCATAAATGCAGTAAATGTATTATATGTTATGGTTGAAATATATTTTAATTTCCCACATTTTTTATCTAGACTATGATAAAAAAAATATCAAGGGACCAATATCAAACGTTGGGGATATATTAGTTAGTTTTACTTTATTGAAGGGAGTTTAGTTCAAAGATTGCTAAACTATATATTGAAAAAATTAGTTTAGTGAGGGATAAATAAGTGATGTTTGGAAATTTTATGAGAGTAAAACTATTTTTCCATAGTTTTGAATAATCTAAATTGTAATGGAAGGAGTATCAAATAATATTTTAATTTTATCATGTATTATATATTTTTTTTCGTAATTTTTTTTTAAAATACAAAAATATATTTAAATCATCAGTTTTTATACATGCAATTTTTTTTCAGCTCGCGGAATTCGCGAGGTCTTATCTAGATAAAATAATTATAAATCAAAGAGAATAGAAAATTCAAAATTCCTAAATTAAATTTTCCAAGAGTCATCTATACTAGTAGTTCTAAACTTCTAAATAAATGTATGATATGAACTTAAATTAAAAAGTCAGTTATACCCAAGAAATAATCGGTAATATCCCATGAAGCAATTAGTGATACCTCAATTTAAAAAAAAATTACATATTTCAATGTGTTAGCATGTGCCCATACTAGAGCTGGCAAAACGGGCGGGCCGGGCTGGCCCGGCCCAGCCCGTCGGGTCAATCACTATTTGCGGGCCTGGCCGGACCGGCCCATTTGCACGTCGGGCCCGTTTCAACTTTTTTTTTAATTTTTTTTCCTAATTTCAAAATAATGTTTGATAGAGTTTTTTTATTCCACGGTACTGAAAATTGAGGGGCTTCATTTACAAAATTCCTTATTATGGCATCAACTATCAAGTCAAGTATGTTTAAAAAAAAAACTAAATATACAACACTAAATATCACTAAATATCATTTAAAAACTAAATATATAACACTAAATTCCTTATTATGGCAGTATCAAGTCAAATATGTTCATATATTTGTAATTACAACACTGAATATCATTTAAAGAAATAACACTAATTATAATCTTTTAAAAATAAAATAGATAAATAAATAAGAAAAATAAATCAACCGGGCCAAGTCCGAGCCAAAAACGACCCGGTTTTTTCGGACCTCTATTTTTTGGGCCCAGCCCATATGTCGGGCCGGGCCCAAATTGCCGGCTCTAGCCCATACTAAATTAACCCTGAAAAGCTCATGTAAAAAAAAAAAAAAAAAAAATCCTATTAGGGCATGTTTGCTTTGATGGATAGGATTGATAAATAATTATCCTTTGTTCATGGGACAATTAGTCCAACTCCTTTCATGTGTTAATTATGCCTATGACGTTTATTCCAAGCCGATATCACATAAACCAAACACATGATTGAATGAGATTAAAGTATCAATCCCTTCTAATCACGCAAAGCAAACATACCCTAGAATTAGAAAAGTAATAGCGATTTATTAAATTTACGAACGACTTTAGTTGTAGGAGCCTTCTTGCTCGCCAAGACGCCTTTTTCTCAACTCAAGCAAAGAAGCCTAAATACCCAAAATCACAAAAAACCCCTAAACTCAAGAAACAACTTCAATCAGCGAATCGAAAACAGATCCGAGCAAAGAAATATTCGATCGCAGTTGCGTAGACAGTAGATTGAAGAACAAAAATGGAGTCGGTTTTCGGATTGGTCGGAAAGGATTTCGCGATAGTGGTTGCGGACACTTCGGCGGTTCACAGCATTCTCGTACACAAGACCAACGAGGATAAAATCATGGTCCTAGACTCTCACAAACTTATGGGCGCTTCCGGCGAAACCGGCGACCGGTGAAATTTCTCTTTCTCGTACTGTTTGTGACTGTGTTTGTTTACGTATTTTACTTTGTTTGCAGGAGAAACGGACTTTTTTTAAGAGTTATTGGTCGTGAGAGTCTTTTAGGTTAAATTTTTAGGGATTATTTGTGTGCTGATGTTAGGGTTAAATTGCTGGTATATAATGTATGTTTGATTTGAGCGATTTACATTTAGGGAAGAACTGTTGGTTTTTTTCCTATATTTTGTTCTATGATGTCTAAGGTTGTGGTTGGATGTTGACACGGTTATGATTTATGTAGTTGGGTGATACAAAAATATAAACCTTTTTTGTGATTTTTTGTTTTCGAACTCATGATACCCAATAAGTTGAATATCGTTGGTAGAAGACCACTTTTTTTTTTTTTTTTTAAATGTGAGCAACTAAAATTGATATAGAGAATTGATATAAACGAGGTCAATTTTGTATAGTAGAAATTAGCTCATCATTGTGTACTGTCATGGTGAATTATGATTTGTGGAATGCTAATTCTTTCAGCCTGAGATTATTGTGACCTTGATTTAAGAGAGTTGGTATTGTGACGTCTTTTTGTTGGGGAAAATTGATTTTGTATTACTTGCTTTTTGTTGTAACAAATTACTTCGAAAGACATTTGTGGAGTTCATTGACGAAATAATATCATTTGATTCCACATATTTCTTGATGCAATTATCTAGATACAACTTCCTTATAGTAATGTAGAATTTTATGTCTAGTTCACTATTTGCTTGCTCTTTCTATTAGATGAAGTTATACCTCTTATGCCAATTTTGAACTATAAAAGTGAAAGTGATTAACTTCTTATGTATAATGTATTAGGGCTCAGTTTACAGAGTACGTACAGAAAAATGTAGCCCTGTACCAATTTCGTAATGGCATTCCTTTGACGACTGCAGCTGCTGCAAACTTCACTAGAGGCGAGCTTGCCACAGCTTTGCGTAAGGTAATAAGTTTTACAGGACTTTTTGAATGATAGTTTGGTTTAAGTTGAGTTGAACTTTAAGGACCTTTTGAGTTCCTCTATTAATTACTTATTGTGATTTGTGATGATCCTTTTCTACGTTGTGCAGAATATGACATATTAGACTTTAATATAAAACTAATGCAGGGTGTCCTTTCTAAATGCTTTTCACTAGAATATTCATTTTTTAATTCAATAAATTTGTAAGGAAATAATACTTTCAGGTATATGACCGGCATGTTTGTTTGTGATGATAACTTTTCTTATTCTTCTGAGTTTCAACAATCTCAACCATAACCCGTGCATGAGCTTGTTTGGATATTGTTCTTCAAAGCATACAAGTGATGTTTGAGGGAATTTTTTGGCTTATTTTTTAGAACTGTATTCTTCTTCTCATGGTGGTATTTCGTGCTTATCTGTTGAAGCTACGAACACCATAAAATACCCGTCCTCTGACTTGTTGGATTGCTTGTTCTGCACTTGGTCCTGCAATTCTGTTTAAATAGGAGTCCCATTGTTCTTTAACATAATATTATGTACTAGTTTATAACTTTTCTCCCCCTGTTTTCATAAAGAAAATACAAACTAGAGAACCGATGACATCTTATTTGACATTTAACTAGCTACTTTGGTAATTCCAGAATCCATACCAAGTGAACATCATTCTGGCCGGATATGACAAGGACATTGGCCCGTCTCTCTACTTTATCGATTACATCGCTTCCCTTCACAAGCTCAATACAGCAGCATTTGGCTACGGGTCCTACTTTGCACTCTCCATGATGGATAGACACTACCGTAGGGACATGACAGTTGAAGAGGCAATCGAGCTGGTTGATAAGATTATAATGGAAATTAGGAGTAGGCTTGTTATCGCCCCTCCTAATTTTGTGATCAAAATTGTGGACAAGGATGGGGCAAGGGAACACGCTTGGCGCGAGTCTATCAAGGACAAGGATGCCCCTGCTCCTATCGCCTGATTGGTGAAATCTACGTCGTTTTTAATCTGTAATGTGACAGAAATTGAGGAAATTCATGTGCTCTTTTTTATGAACTCTGGTCGGTCTTTGCTATGATCTTGCATTGTTATTGAGGACATGGATGGGATATGTTTTTTTATCAGTTTTCTGCTTGGTTTACTTTCGTTGATTATAGTCTCGTTTGATAATGACATAATGTGGGGTTCCATGAGCTCGATTTCAGCATAAATTGTTTGTACCCAATGACAGAGTACAAGTGATTAATGCTTAGTTTGGTTTCTTGAAAAATGCAATACTGAGTCTAATGTCAAGACCTAATCCTCTATCTATCTAACAGTATATGCAAGTACCTTTGCTCTATTTTCTCCTAACATTGAAATGAAGGATTGGTAGGATTATTGATTCATGAATTTATTTCGACTTCGGATGATGTGTGATGAATTCTTGAAATATTTTTGAAATCTAAGTGATGTTTCAGTATTAAATATTTTATGAAAATTACTTGTTCCGACTTTCGGATGAAGTGATGTTAATAATTTTTTGCACTTACAATTATTATATATAAGGATGTATGAAGCAATTCAATGAATCACTGATCTCTAATTGTTCTCATGCGGTTTGTTTCGATAAATCCCTGATCTCTAATTGTTCCACAACCACAATAATGTTTGTTTTGGTGTTGTGGAGAAGTGGATCTGCATGTGATTATGTTTGTGGATGAAAACAACATAAATCCATCTAATAGTCTCGTTGAAAGAATTAGAGGTAAACTCATTAAATTAGGTATTGAAATTGAAAGAGATGAACGACATATCTAGGTTTCAAAAAAGGAAATTTCTCATCCAAATCTCCTTTGACTCTATTGCCCATTCAAGCAATTATGGGTGTTTTCGCTGATAAAGTGAAGAACGATAATTGTAGTTAAATCTATTGTTAGCTTCATTGTAGAAACTATCAATGGAGTTGGGACTTGTAGGCTGTGGTGTGGTTTTGTGTTGCTTGTGCACGACTAAAAGTTGAGGCTAATGTAACATTGTAACTAAAAGTTGAGACTAATTCAACTGAAAAGTTAATTAAGATTACTTTAACTGAAAAGTTACGGTCAATTTAACTGAAAAATATAATGTTGATTTAATTGAAAAGTTAAAGTTTATTTAAGTGAAATGAGAAGGTCAACTTACTGAAAAGTTGCGGCCAATTTAACTGAAAATGTAAGACTAAATTAATTGAAATGTGAAGAATAATTTAACTGAGAAGTTAATGCCAATTTAATTGAAAAGTAAGAGTAGTTTAACTAAAAAATTACAGCCAATTTAACCAAAAAGTGAAGATCAATTTAACTAAAAAGTTGAGACCAATGTATCTGAAAAGTGAAGATTAATTATATTAGAAAGTGAACGCGGAAAACTGACAAAAATAAATTAACAAAAATTAAAAACAAAATAATTGCATATAGTTAACAGGGATAGATTCTAAGACCATTCCCCTTTCAAGGGAAGCTTAATCATTCAGTTAACAGTGAAACTTTTTTTTGTTAAAGTTTGTGTAACGTTTCAATTATCTAATGTAACTTTTCAGTTAAACTTAGTGATTGTTTCACTTAAAACCAGTGTAACTTTTCAATTAAAACTTATCTAACTTTTCAGTTATTTCTAGTGTAACTTTTCAATTAAAGCTAGTGTAATGTTTCACTTAAAGATATTGAAACTTTTCAGTTAAAACTTGTGTAACTTTTCAGTTACATCTAGTGTAATTTTTCAATTAAAGCTAGTGTAATGTTTTATTCAAAGCGAATGCAATTTTTCTGTTAAAACTTGTGTAACGTTTTAGTAGTGTAACTCTTCAGTTAAAACCAGTGAAACTTTTTAGTTAAAGTATGTTATGCAAGAATCACAAAAAAAAAAAAAAAAAAAAAAAGGTTACTTATAGTGTAACTTTTCAATTAAAGTGATGTAATGTTTCATTCAAAGCTAATGTAACTTTTCTGTTAAAACTTGTGTAATTCTTTAATTAAAACTAATGAAACTTCTTAGTTCGGTAAATGAGGAGTAGTTGTTAAGTCTAGTGGTATTAATAAATACATATAATTGTATAAATTTTATATTATAAAACTTGTTCATTGAAGATTTTGTGTTTAATTTAAAGTTCATTTCATCAATAAACATGAATTACTAAGGCTTTGCAGTTACATTAGTTCACCAAATCCCCAAATACTCCAAGCCACCTTAACTCCCATAATTCGTTCCTAGAGGGAATCGAACCCGAGTCACTCACTAGAGTGAGAAACTCGGTGGCCAGGTGGGCTAAGCCACCTGGTTGAAACTTCTTAGTTAAAGTTTGTTATGCAAGAATTTAAAAAAAAAAAAAAACTCAAAATGTTGTTATTAGGGGCCAAACACACGACCAAGTAAAACACATGATACTAATATAAGATGCATGCTGCAACGCCACAAAGTAATGTTTGATACATGACCCAAAATTCTGCTATACATATGGATTATATGGGCGCGATTCATATGAAAAATGAGTCATCCTTGTACCTAATTGTACCATACACTTGATGCACAAGAGATCCACTTTAATTCATAATATACAAAAATTATATGTAAAAAAAAAATATCTTGATAATTATCAATATAAAATTATCTTTCAAATAAAGTTCACCATTTATTAATTAGAAAAATAATTTTCTATAAATTGAAAAATTCAAAATATATCAACCATAATAATTAATAATAGACAAAGTATTATATGAAAACAGTTTATGATAAGTATATCATTAAACAGTTGTAAAGTACTCCCTCCGTCCCGCTATTATGTTCCCGTTTTTCCATTTTGGTCTGTCCCACTATAAATTTTTCATACCTTATTTGGAAATCAACTAATAATATTATTCATCAACTTTATTCACATCCACTCATTAACTGCATTACACTTTATTCTCTTCTCTCCCCATCACATCACTTGTATTATATCTATATTTAATTATCTTTCTTAAATGGTGTGCCCAAAAGTAATGAAAACATAATACCGGGACGGAGGGAGTATCAAATATTTAATCGGGAGTATCAATCATCTCATCAGGAGTATCATTAATCTGGTCAGTGATATTATATTGTAATTGTTGTAAATTTTCTTGAACCTAAATTAATGATACTCTTGATGAACTTTTTGATACTCCTGGTCAAATATTCGATATTTTAAAACAATTTCAAGATAAGTTTATCATGAACTATTTTCATATAAAACTTACTATTCATAAAAACAGTCTCATACAATTTAAATTCATCATCTATAGACATAAACTTTTCAAAATAATCTTAAAAATAATATTATACTTGGTTAACAATATAAAAAAAATGCAAATTTTTTTTTTAGGCGGGCAAACCCACCAAAGCCCGCGGCCCAAATGGACCAACCCATTTAGGCTCACTTTAAAACGGGCTAAGACATACTTAACCAACCCTTACTTTATGTATGACGAGGTGGACCGGCTCAACGAGTTCAACCCACTTTGACGGCTCTAAACAACAATACATATTAGCCAATTTTAAATTACGAGCAGATGATTAAAGAAGGTTGTAGTTAGATTAAGTTATTTGAAAATGGATGTAACTGAGAATACATGAATTTCAAAAATATTGTTTTTCTAGGTATTTGAGTTTCCTCCAATTTAAATTAGGATCAAAGTTAGAAATTTCAAATCTATAAATATAAATATCTTAGCCAAGAAGTGGTGTGAATTTAAGGTGTTGATTAAAAATCTATAAACATTTTTTTTAACCAATAGCCCAAATTGTTTGTATTACCAGTTTCGGTACAATATTCTGTTATAGCCATTTAGGCTTTCTTAATGAGAATCTGCAATTTTCCTTTTAAAAAAGCCCATTAGTTCAATTTAATTTCACTTTCACTCTTAAAGAAAATAATAATAATAATAATAATAGCAGTTATATATGTATATATCTAATGTGTAAATTAGAGTTTTGGTTGGATGTAATGATGAAGAAAATTAAAATAAGAAATTTAGGTGAGTGTATTTATTAATATTCTAAACCAGCGCAAATTTTGTGTGTGGATTTTTCTGTTAAAATTTGAATTTTAAACTATGATATAGTAGGAAATCAAACCTCAATAAATCAAATTTCAATAAATCTTGTTAGTTTGGGAAGAGTATTAATTGTGATTTTTTTTTTTTTTTTTTTATAAATTCAACAGATTTAGGAGATTAGACCAATGTAAATGCGTTTTAACAATAGTCTTATTCAAATTTTCCATTTATATTGAAAATTTAATATAAGTTTGACCTATACACAAAAAATTAAAATATATCAATAAAAAGGATGACACATCAACAATCTCAACTCCATAGTAGTATAATATAAATAATGGTTGGTGTACTAATCTAAGAGTAGGTTTTAAATGAAAATGATTCATGATAAACCTATCATCGAAATATGACCAGAAATATTGATAATTTCACCAGAAATATCATTAATTTGGGTTCAAGAAAATTTACAACAATTACAATATAATACCACTGACCAAGATTAATGATACTCCTGATGAAATTATTTATATTCCTAATCAATTATTCGATACTCTAAAACAGTTTCATAATAAACTTATTATAAACTATTTTCATATATAAACTCACCACTGGTTTCATGATAAACTCTCCCTCACCACTAGTGTAATTAAATCCATCACTATACGTAAATGTTAATAAAAATAAAAATCATTTATAAAAATAAATGAAAGAACGTCCTTTTGAAATTTATCCACAAATTGCACAACACTATATTTAATTATACATAAACTCTTAATCACACAAGAAGGCAGAAGACCTAAATTGTTTTCCTCGATCTCCAGAATGCAAGCCTCAATTGAGAATCAAGTAGATAAGACAGGAGAATGCGGTTCATGAAATAAAATGGAGATAATTTTTCATGACATCCACATGGAAATTTACGTGACATTTCTAGTAGACACATTATTTAGTTATTGTCGTAAAATGATCAGATACTTCAAATTGTAAAACTTAAAAAGACGGTGAATCGAATTGCAAAGAGAAAAAAAAAATCTTGTAATTGATAAAGAACACAATATTATAACATTACATTAAGTCTTGCAAAATATTTAAAGTATCAAATTTTTAACCAAAACTTGAGCATAAAAACAATTTAAACAGGTTCAAAAATTTAACAAAAGATAAGTATATTTAATAACTTCGTGTGCGTAAAAAATTCGCCGTTGAGAAAAGGATAAATTCGTTCAGATTTTAATACGGTGCCACCTCATAAATGCAAATAAGTTGGCGCCGCTTATGTTTCTATCACGTAAACACTACATGCAACATTACATAACATTAACCGAGGAACACTTTGGCACACCGATTGAACCATATAACTGATGTAATTTCGACTGGAATTCTCAACCGAACTATCTTTTTCATAATACTCCATAAATCATAAAATATCAGTCCAAAAGTATTAACTCATGTTATGAAAAACACAAGATCACATAATGTAAAATATTAATTATAAGTTGAAAAAAAAATACTAATATTTTCATTTTTTTGGGGAGTGTATGAGTCAAATTTGATCGCATCTATTGGCGGTGGACAAAAGTTTTCACTCGCCATCTAATGGACTACTAAGTCATTATAATTTATCATCCCGCCATTCCTATCGGGCCAGGAGGTGGAGACTTTGGGGCGAGGGTTTCGCCTTTTAGTTTTGCACTCTCATTATTTTTTACCCACGATGAACCAAAATTTCCAAAACCTGAAATTAACCGTTTCCCTGTTTTATTAAAAAAAAAAATCAAAATTAATCTGGCATTATTGAAATACCTATTTGATATTTCAGATTTCCCCTATATAAATTGAGAGAGATAGAAGGGAACGAGCGTTGTCTGTGTCTCTATTTCATGACAGTGTGACTCACGCATAACAAAGAGACACATTTTTTCCACTGATTTTTCCTTTCTACCAGTAGAAATCTGCCGCTTTTTACCAGAAATTAAAGGCTTTTTGCAATCGGTATGGCTTCTCAACCTTTTCCACCAGCTGCATTGGTTATTTTTTGGAATTTTGTGCTGTTTTTATGGTTTTAGTTGAGGAAGGGTGGCACACATTTGTTTATTCTGATTTCTATATAATTTTTGATTGTTTTTCGCCTTTTCTGCAAAATCGAGTACTTCAATCTATTGCATCAGTGTTCATGATTGTTCTCTGAGAAGCTAAATTGAGGATTGCTTTTTCGATTTTGAGGTGGAATTCTTCCGATCATTTGTTGTTTTTGATTAATCATGTGTTTTGCTTTTACCTTCATTCTTCAACACTCATTTTTGTTTTGTTTTTTTTTATTGTTTTGTTTTTTTTTTTTTTTCGGGAAAAAGGGAATTTTGTTCTTTATTTTGAAGTACATTGTAGGGGCACTTTATCCACTAATTAGTAATTAAAGCGTTATTTTTTTTTTTTCAATGAGTTTTGAGTTTAGGGTTTATGAATTTGAGTTACTTTTTCTTTTTCTTTTTGAGATGGGAATTTTTACGATTTATTTCTGGAAAAAAGTAAAATTAGAACTTTTGATACTGATCTTTTGAAGTACATTATTAGCTACATTTTATCTGCCATTTATGTTTCTTTTACCAATTGAAGCATGTTTCGATGAGTTTGTGTGTTGGATTGATGAATTGAATTACTTGGTTGCTTGTTCATTGATCTGGGAATTCTAGGATTCATTTATGGAGAAAGCAAACAGTACATTTGTAACTACGTTACTTACCAATTAAAGCATGTTTTTCGACGAGTTTGTGTGTTGGATTGATGAATTGAATTACTTGGTTGCTTGTTCATTGATCTGGGAATTCTAGGATTCATTTATGGAGAAAGCAAACAGTACATTTGTTACTACGTTTTACCTACCAATTAAAGCATGTTTTTCGACGAGTTTGTGTGTTGGACTGATGAATTGAATTACTTGGTTGCTTGTTCATTGATCTGGGAATTCTAGGGTTCATTTATGGAGAAAGCAAACAGTACATTTGTAACTAAGTTTTACCTACCAATTAAAGCATGTTTTTCGATGAGTTTGTGTGTTGGATTGATGAATTGAGTTACTTGGTTGCTTGTTCTTGTGATTTCATATGGGAATTCTAGGATTCTTTTCTGGAGAAAAGCAAACAGTACATTTGTAGCTATGTTTTATCCACCAATTAAAGCATGTATTCTTTGAGTTTGTGTGTTGGATTCATGAATTGAATTACTTGGTTTCTTCTTGTGATTTGATATGGGAATTCTGAGATTCGTTATACTACAATGTCGTTTTCTGCATGTACATATTTGTGTTTATGATTCCGATGTGGATTTTGTCGCATGCATAAATTTGAAGTTAGGTATTCGAAGGATGCATGGTACGTCCATTGAATTCTTTTGTACGTAGCAGAGTCTCTATAGGCAGTCAACATTTGCATTATTATGATACATATGGTACATTTGGTGTATTACTTTGATGGTCAGATTTTTATTATTGATTATTTAATGTAGTTTGAAGCACGTGTGGCTTGTCTCGTTTTATAAACAAGAAAGGAGAAGGAATGTGTGCTTTAAAGTATTTTTTTCTGATATACAGTCAATATAGAGCTTATTTGAAACATATAATTAGATTATGTTTATGTAATGTGGTATGCAGTGACTAATGATGTCTAGTACACTGTTTTTTCTCATACTTTATTATATAATATAATCGAAACCTTAGCAAATAGGGTTGACTGTTTATTTCCCAATCATTGTGGACGAAAATGAATTAAGAAGCTGATGAAACCATCTGAGAAATGATCTCGTCATTAGATTAAAAGATTAAATGCTGTGCTATTAGCTCATGTTCCTTATTTTTAGTATATTTTTTTCCTCATTTGGAATGATGACGTGGCTTTAACTTGTTTTCAGGAAAGAAACAAATCTGCATCATTGATGGATTCTGGTCGCGGTTTGTCAGATGAGGAATACTCGTACATTGGAGATAAAGGTGACATTGGATTCATAGATTTTGAAGATTGTAGATCTCTTTGTAGCTACAACCCTGTAGGGGAAAGTAAAATAGTCAACATATCCGTTCCATTCCCTTTATCCAATGGAAAACCTCGATCTGGGGTTGTTGGAGAAACTATGTTCGATTCGATCACATTGAAGAACACCACTGACGAACCGTTGGATCTCTGGTCGGTCAGTATCTACGATGCTAAGCCGGAGAACTCATTCACACTTTCTATAATGAAGCCCCCGGCTTCCGATGATGACGTGGACTACATCCGAGCGTTTATGGAAGCAGCCACCTTGGAAGATCGAGTGTTGAGTGCAGATCAAGATCTGACGATCTGGTTATCTTGCAAGCCTAAGGAAATAGGTCTGCACACGGCTGCTGTGCACTTCAGTGTTGGAGATGAGACGATAGAAAGGCTTGTTGTTCTGCTGGCTGAAGATAAGATCTCTCAGTCTTTATCTTCTCAAAAACCATACCGAAGATCATCTAGAAGGAAACAGAATGTAGTCGATCTGCATGCGGAGAAACCTAATTATGTTGCCGGAAAACGCCCTTCCAGGGCATCGAAACGTCCGTATAACCATCCTCTGCCTCTGTATCCTATTCCAGCAAATATACGTACAATGTTGAACAACCGAGAGATTCCTAATACGGTGAACGAGGGCTTGACTATGAACAACTACTGTTCATTCTTTAAGAATTTACTTGCTATGGAAGAGATTAAGTTGGAGGTAAGCCCCTATTCATTAATACTGACCAACTATTAGCATTTAAAAAATGCAATTAAGTTAACATTGGTTTTTCTTATTCTATTCAGGAAGATATGCGAGCGTATGACATGGAGTGTGTCTCAATGAAGAGGTGCAAACGAAACAATCTGCTGTCTCTTGAGGTCCCTGGATTGGCCGAGAAACGGCCTTCGCTTGTTGTCGGTGACTCTATATTTGTCAAGCTTGCTTCCGAGGATGAAAGTACCCCCCATCAGGTTCATCCCAAAATGCACAAATTTATTACGAATTCCTTTCTGTGATGTGCATGCAATGTTTTTTCTTTTCTTTATATTAGTTTAGTAATGCTCTTATAGAAGTGATGTAACTTTAGCTATGCTGTTTTCGATCTGCTCTTATATGTCAAAATTCTAGAATCATGACTAATGTAACTTTCCTAATTGGTTTTTTGAAACCAAAGTATTACTGTATAAAGTACCTTACGACTTATGTTATGAATTATGAAATAAATGATAAACGAGTGCGGTTAATTAGCTTTAACTGAAATTACTTGTAGGGCAAATAATAACATTGCTCTACCAAGAGAATGAAATGGTCTGGGAACTTGTTGGCAGCTAATCGTAATTCACATTTCTTTTACTTTCGTATCACTTTTATCAGTCGAGGCCACTAATTTTGTTAGGTCATGATTGAATCAAGCGCTACCCGATTTCCAGTCTTTTGCAATGGGCCGAAACTCATTCATTGATGCCATTTACATTTTTTAAAAGAGTCCTAATTAGGAAATCATTCTTTCTGTAGCTGAATATTTGGTTGTTTATTATTGTGCAGGGCTACATTCATCGTGTAGAGGCCGAAGAAGTACACTTGATGTTTGAGCCCAAATTTCACTATAACCACAGAGACGAAAATCTTTACAATGTACAGTTCACCTATAGCCGTATTGGTATGCGATGGTTGTATCAGGCTGTCGAAGCTGCTGAACGCTTGGACATTAACTTCCTGTTTCCACATAACCCATCCAGAACAAGCCGAGTCCAACCCAGGAATCTGGTCCCCATATCTTGCAACTTGAATGAGAAGCAAAAAACTGCTGTAGAGATGATATTTGCAAGCACGGGTGGGCCCCCGTACTTAATTCACGGCCCCCCAGGTACGGGCAAAACAATGACTCTCATCGAAGCTATTCTTCAGATATATCGTGGAAAAAGAAATGCACCTATGCTCGTCTGCGCACCTTCGAATAGTGCAGCTGACCATATATTGGACAGACTCCTAAGCCAAGAGTCAGTTCCGATGAACAACAGTGAAATCTTTCGTTTGAATGCGTATACGCGTCCTTTCGAGGACGTCAACCCCAAACACCTTGAGTTTTGCTGTTATGAAGACTATTTCTTCAGTTGTCCTCCACTGAATGAACTTGCACGGTATCGGGTAGTTATATCAACGTATTCAAGCGCCTCTCGTCTGTATTCTGAAGGCCTTAAGAAAGGCCATTTCATGTACATTTTCTTGGACGAAGCAGGGCAAGCTTCGGAGCCCGAGACGATGGTCCCATTATCCCACCTTTATGGGAGGAACACTGTTGTTGTTCTTGCAGGGGATCCTATGCAGCTGGGTCCCGTTGTATTTTCTAGAGATGCTGAAAGTTTTGGACTGGGAACCTCCTTTTTGGAGAGGCTCTTTGACTGTGAGTTGTATCGTGATGGTAATGAGAATTTCATGACGAAGTTGGTTCATAACTACAGGACTCACGAGGCGATTTTGCGTCTCCCTTCGGAATTGTTTTACCAAGGGGAATTGATTGCTTGCAAAGAGAAAAGTACGAGGTTCTCAAGTTCGTGGGAGGATGTTATTCCAAACAAGGAGTTTCCATTACTGTTTATAGGAATTCAAGGCTGTGACGAAAGAGAAGGAAGCAATCCATCGTGGTTTAACAGAATTGAAGCTAGCAAAACTGTTGAGATGATTAAAATTTTACTTGAAGATAAAGGGCTGAAAGAGGAAGACATTGGGGTCATTACACCATATAGGCAGCAGGTGAATAAAATAAGGGATGCACTCGGGCATCTTGATCGGCCAAACATAAAAGTTGGAAGTGTCGAACAGTTTCAAGGGCAAGAGAGGGAAGTTATCATCATATCCACTGTCCGTTCCACAGTTAAACACAACGAATTTGACAAGGCTCATTATTTGGGATTCTTGAGCAACCCAAGGAGGTTTAATGTTGCTGCTACACGAGCCAAATCATTGCTTATAGTTATTGGAAATCCACACATTATCTGCAAGGTACATTTAGAACTTGTTACATTTGAGTTGATGTCCAACTTCTGCTAATACTATTTTGATGACACCAATTCATATCTGTTTTTTATTTCATTTCATAGGCATTAATACTGTGGAATGATTTTTTATTTAATATGCTAATATTCCTAATTGTATGAATATGGTAGGACATAAATTGGAGTGAGTTATTGTGGTATTGCGAGGAGAATGGCTCGTACAAGGGCTGCTTCCTCCCTGACAAGACTGAGAACATGGATGCACCGAACTTGGACTACGAGGCTGAAAATAATTTTCAACCAGGTGGGAATTGGGACGGGCAGGGAGATGGATGGAAACCGTCTGAAGAACAATGGGGAGGAGGGAATTGGGAGGAGGGAGGAGACGCGTGGAAGCCTTCAGAAGACAAGTGGGATGAGGGAGGAGACGCGTGGAAGCCTTCGGAAGATAAGAGGGACGTGAATTGGTCTGAAGATCAAAGTGGAGGCGACTTGAACAAAGAAGGAGACGCGTGGAAGCCTTCGGAAGATAAGAGGGACGTGAATTGGTCTGAAGATCAAAGTGGAGGCGACTTGAACAAAGAAGGAGAAGCATGCCAGCCATCTGAAGAGCAGTGTGGCGTGGAGGGAAATGGGATTCAGGAGGCGTCTAGTGTTCCTCAGAGCGACCAAGATGACCATTTTCAGCCATCGGATGTTCCATGGGAGTAAGGTTGCTGATGATATATGATTGGAGTGATGTTTCTTTTTAAGCATATTCTTTAGAGTTGGCAAAACTACAGAAATTTTAAGGTTATTTTTGCTTTTTTATTTTTCTTTTGGAGGACTCTGGGCACATAAATGCCATGAATGCCAACAAATGTCTGAAGCAGACATGATTTAGATTTTTTACTTACTGTGTGCTTAATAGCTGTGAAAGTAACCAGAATCTAAACTTTTGTGGCACATAATGAATTTGAATGAATTTAGTATATTGATGAAGCTATCAACTGTGTTAAAGTTTGAACAACTTGCACATTCTCACAGGTCTTAATATGCAACAGTAAGATATCCTAATTGAGCTATTTCCGTGCTATTATTTCTAGTATCCTCAGCCATCAACGTATACGAATCATTGCTGAATCACAGCTAGTGACTTATGTAGAACTGGAATTACAAACTTCCGAAACTTTGCAAAGTCTGCACATTTGCTAGATCACAGCTAGTGATTTGTACAGAACTGGAAACACGAAACATAGAAACTTAGCAAAATCCAGCAGACGAACCCTGCTGCAGATGGAATTGTTGTCGTAATGGTTGACGAGCTTGGTTGAGGTGGTGGCAATACAATAGTTGGACCTTTCGTTGGCGGACCTTTTTCAGCTGAACTCATCACTGAGGGTGGATGGCTTTCTGCACCTACCGGAACAAATGTAAGAAATTCAAGATTTCAGGCTATTGTTTCATCATCTAGTAGAATGAAATGGGATAATGAGCCTTCATTTAACGATAAGAAATTTGTGAGACCGTTTCACCCAGGCTTTTGTGAATATGATCATAATAGAATAATGTGACATGAAGATACTCCTTATCAGATTCTTACTTGAGTTGCTAGGCATTGAGATGTTGGGACCTGTTGAATAAAATAAAGCATAACATTAGCTTATGAAAAGAAGGGGGAACAAAGATTAGGACTGTGAGAAGATCTTCATTACTTGTTATGTTTCGAAGAGGAGGCAACACAGATGATTCTGATCAATCCGTCACCATAAAGAAAGTCAGTAAATAAGAACCATGTATTCATCAATAAATGAAGAGCAAAATATCCAAAATATGGAACTTTAAATTATGATAAGCATGTCTACTTCTACATAATTACAGTCCAGAACAATATAATCAACTTTACTAATGGATTATAACTTGATAATAATTCTTAAAAGATTATCATAGATCGATATAGGATGATATTTAAACGTACTTAACTTGTTCATGACGATATTTACATGTTGCCTAAGTACTTACTAAAATGGAATTAGAAAAAATTCTTAAAAAATCCCTCTAGGAAATTACTTAGCAAATAATTAAAGTCTCACTACATTTCCCCTTTCTCAATCAAATCTTTTAACTTAACAGAAGTATCTATTATAATTGAAGGATTTATCAATTTATCCAATTTCTGAACAAAAACTAGCTTAAGATACAATCTAAATCACAGTTATCACCAGTATGTTTTTTATTTTTCTCAATCAAAACTCTAACTTATCTGAAGTTACCATTACTATTACAGGCACAAATTATTCGAATTTTAGCAGAAAAATTATCTTAACCAAATGCTTTAAGACGATATAATAGAATCCGCGCGATATTATATATCCAATCTCCGCTATTCAGATGCAGAACACGATAAATTCGCATCTCCAATCAAGAGTTCAAATCAAACCTGAACAGAGATTTTCGAGAGAGGAATTAGCGCTCGAATTCGGATCCTTCTGCGGACAAACGGACGTGAGAGATAAGAGCTTCGTCGAATTGAGCGGAAATCCGAGAATTTTCGGTTGGAGAACGAAATAGCAGAGACAGATGGCGGATCCGTTCAAAAAGGCGGTGGAAACGTCCTCGCAACACTGCGGCGGAGGGAAATCGGTGAGATTGTTGGGGGAGACCGAAATGAAGGGGAGACACGACGAGAATGTGACGAGCTCGTCGGAGCAGGCAGCTGATGGGAGCATCATCGGCGAATCTGCCACGGCGGAGGTGAGGGAGCCACGGTGAAGGAGGAGAGAGAGGAGGAGGAGGATCTGAAGGGTGAGATCCATGGCGGTTACTGTAAGCTGTTTTTCAGTGTTGAGTACTACTGAGAATCTGTTAAATGAGAATCAGAGTGAAGATGATGGCGGGAATGTGAACTTATAATACTTTTCCCGAAATGCCCCCACTTTCGTTTCTAATACTACTAAAGAAAAATAATTCCTTGCTATTCATATCAAAATCATTTCCTTTCCCTGTTTTCCTATAGATCAGTTTTATGTTAAATAATTTTACATAAGAGTTTATCATAGTAATTAATTAAATAATTGCTTTAGAAAATCAAATAATTAATGCTAACAAATTAATGAAGTATGTTTCAATGAAAATAATAATACTATTTTAAAATACATATGAAATGCAAGCTAGTTTGCATGGTAAAATAAATTTACATAAAATTTTATCTTCTACATGGTTTTAGAATTGGTTTTCGTAGATTTCTATATCTAGAAACGATAGAAATCATGATAGGGGTTTAATCTTTTTAGATTTTTTATTGTCCTTTATAATGTAGGGTTAAATATACTGCATTTTCAGTTTCATATGAATTTTTTCGCGAGGAAATGATCATATTTTTGTATAATTTTGGGCTTATAGAAGTTTTCTGTTCAAACAAACATATGCGGAATATTGATGCGTGAGATACACATACAATTAGAAATTTTACGAAATTGGTTTTTTTTTTTTTTTCAATCAATTTTTGTTCCGCATGAATTCGGTGGATATGAATTCTTCAAATAATAACATTTTGGTAACAGTTTGTATCAAAATTGCAAAAATGATCATTTTTAAATATAGATACCAAATATTCATGTAATACTAGTATTACAATATACCGTGATAATATAACACAGATGTGCAAGTAATTAGTCTCATGAGTTCTCTCGCACGAATTCTAGCTATATTCCCCAACAATACTATTTCATTCTACCCCCTTTTTTTTTTATTTTTTAATATGCCTAATTATTTCATAATCTACTATTCTACCGGCAACATTACTTAATAGATTATGAATAACTTTGAAAGGAAATAAGTTAATTGAAATTTAGAAGGATCAGTCAGTATAGAATGACAAGCAAACCAATCTAGGAGAACTGTCTATTTCTAGTTCATCTAATTATAGGCTCAGTTCACAATATACATCCCTATATAAGTGTGTGAGAAAAATCTTCTTCAGAATTAAGAGAAAACATGTACAATTACGAACAAGATATCTTGTACTATATATCATTCAGTCGTCAGTGATCAATTCATCACAATATTGTATTATGAAACAATTATACACCAATCAAAAGAAGCATGAATAGAGACTTAGCAAAGCCAGTGAGTAATGAGAGGGAGGTAGTAGGTTTGTGGTTTGAGAACAATTACATGATGGTCCTGGGGCTCGATTAGGGACGTGGACGTAGATGGGAGGGATCGGGGGTTTGGGGGGGCTTGGCGGACTGGTTTGGCCTGGTGGTTTGGGAGGATTAGGTGGTTTGGGGGATTTGGGGGTACGTTTGCGTAAGTCTGGGAAAGTGGAAAGATCACCTTCGGAAGGAGTTGTAGCTGAGGAGTTCGTCTCTGGTGGATAATCGGACGATGGTTGTTGCATCAGGGGCACGTTGTCCTTCATGTTTCCGGTTGCAGATGAGATCTTTGATGATAAGATTTGAGAAGGTAATTCACTGCCACTTGATTCTTCACCTGTGCCCATTAGACCTGCCAAAAATGTTGCTTAGATTTTCAGTTTGTCAAATTGGTGGTATCTTTATCCACTACTGGAAAATAAGCTATGCATAGTATTGTATCAGTTTTTTGTACAAGAAAAATTGATCCAAGGAAAAGCATGAATTCCATCAACATAAAGTCATCAGGGTATAAGCATGAATTAAGAACAAATGCAGTTACATTTTATGAAAAGCTAGCATGCTTAATTATGTTATGATATTTCAAAAAGACTAAAAAATAATTTGTTTTCAGAATCATTTAAATGTAATCACTACATTTGATAATTTAATTTCCCAATTATTACCTTATATGATATATGACTATACTTGCATGTGCTTGATCTATATAAATTTTTTTAATCAAAATTTTAATTAAAAAAAAAGAAAAGAAAAGAAAAGAAAAGAGAAAAGACTAAATCAATTATCAGAAATTCAGATATAATCCATATCAATATCTTAAACAGATTAATAAACACAAGCGACAACTTGAATCACATACAGCATAAATTGCATAATTTTATTTTTCTCCATCAGTAACTTAAACTTAATCGCAGTAACTATCAGCACTAAAAACAGTTGGATCAGTTTACCAAATAAAATCAGAAAATTTATGTTCTATTAAATTAAATCAGTCTCTTAAATTTTATCAGAAATTCCTTTAGCCAAACAATCATACCATAAGAGTCATTTTAAATCACAGATAGTAATCATTCAGTATAATTTTGTTTTTCAATTAAGAAACTTAAACTAACCTCAATAACTACCACTAAAAACAGATTAAAATCAAGATTTAATCAGTGGGAAACATATTCGAACCAAATCTGTGCGCAATTCCATCAAATTATACAGACGCAATCAAAAATTTCAAATCCGCGAGGAAAATACGATAACAGAAAAAAGTTAATTCGCTTATGCAAGTTTAAATCCGAACCTGAACAGAGTATTTCCAGAGATATTTCAGCCTCCGAATTTTGATTCTTCAGCGGACAAACAGAGGCGAGAGAGAAGAGCTTGGTAGAATTGATCGGGAATTCAACAATCTTCGGTTGGAGAGCGAAGTAGCAGAGACAAACGGCGGTGCCGTTTCCGAACGCGGCGGAGACGTCGGAACAACATTGAGGCGGAGGGAAATCGGTGCGATTGTTTGGGAAGACCGCGATGAAGGGGAGACACGCCGAGAATCTGATCAGCTCGTCTGAACAGGCGGCTGACGGGAGAATCGCCGGTGAATTTGCGGCGGCGGAGGTGAGGGTGGGGCGACGGAGAAGGAATAGAAAGAGGAGGTAGATCGGAAGTTTGTGATCCATGGCGGTTACTGAAACTCTGTTTTCTCTCTGTTAGCTGAAAATCTGTTGAAAAAGGCTGTGTTATATAGTGAAGATTAGGCGGGAATATGAACTTTTGAACTCCCGAAAATACCCCTACCTTGTTTAGTTATTTAACTACGGAAAAGAAATGCATTATTATTCCTCGCGTTTCCTAATTAGTTTCCCTCTGTTAATATATTACTGGGAGTAAGTTTTATATAAAAATGGTCCATGAAAAGTTTATCATGAAACTGTTTTAAAATATAAAATATTTGATCAGAGTATCAATAATTTCACCAGAAGTATTATTAATTTGGGTTCAAGAAAATTTATAACAACTACAGTATAATACCACCGACCCAGATTAATGATACTTCTGGTGAGATTATCGATACTCCTGGTCAAATATTCGATACTTTAATATAATTTCATGATAAGTTTATTATGAAACATTTTCATATAATACTTTGTCTATTACCGAGTTCTAACTTTTTTTGGGTTTAAGGTTAATTTTTACCTTTTTTTTAAGAGAGAACTAGCATACATATTTTTTTTTGAACAGCAAAACAAGAATTTATTGCCTTAAAAAAAGACAGATAGGGTATAAGTAATATCCATCAGTACAACTATGCATGCCTTAATTTAACATACAAATTTTTCCTTAACAAAAGATCAGCTACTCCCAAATACTATTTAAACTTCTATCCCAATTGCTATAATCAACACTGTTGAGTCTCGCCACATCTGCCCTTAACCAGCTCCAAGTACGTGATTTAAGCTCCTCCACTACCTCCTCTACCGATGGTTGACTATCATGGAAGATAGCTTTGTTCCTTGTTTTCCATATAAGCCAAACCACACATTCCCAAATGCAACTAAGGATCGTATTTTCTTTACTCCCTCCAATAAGTCTACTGAAATGTGTAAGATTCGTGGAAGGTAAGGATGTCAAGACAGTCCGTACCCCCACTCACTCACAGCATTTCATCCACACATTATAGGAGAAAGAGCACTAAAAAAGGGAATGTCTCACCGTTTCCTCCTTTTCCTTGCAAAAAACACAGTTCAAATTTGAATCATCTTGGATGATGTTCCTTTTCTTGAGCTCCGATATGGTTGGAAGTCTTTCCTGCACTACCCTCCACGCGTGAATCTTCACTTTGGAAGGAGCCGCTTTGTTCCATGAAATCTTGAATTCCTCCCGTTTTACCTTCTCTTAGAATAATTTTGGGAAAAAATAAATATATGACTTTAAACTATTGTCCAAGGTACATATAAGCCCCTAAATTTATTTTTGGTTCAGATAAACTCTTTAACTTCTCAAACTCAAACAAATGAACACTTCTGTCAGAAAAAAAAAGAAACGCTCATTTGTTTTCCAATTAATTAACCAGTTTTGATTTTCATTTTTTTTTTGAAGATAAATTAACTATTTTAATATCCTACAAATTTATTATCCCACCATTATTCCGAAGGTTTACGAGTGTGAGTTTGTAATTTACCGATCTCAAGTCTCAACCACAAAAGAAAAGGTGCTCCAGAGTACACTGGTTTCCAAAACCAATTCCTTTTCTTCCTCCCCATTCAAACCAGAATCTCCTCTAGAATGGGTCATGTCATGTGTTTATTCGAGTTTGAGGGGTCAAATTTTACCCGAATGCAAGCAATTTTAATTTTTTTTTTTTTGCAACAATCATTTTAACTATCTCATTGGAATTGCCAACTCTACAAATCCCAAGTGAAGATTCAAGTATATATTGGAGAGTACAAGTTCCGGGTCAGATTTTTATTTGCACCAGACATATTTAAGTGAAGGGATTTTTTTATATTGGTTGCTCTTCAACGATCTCTTCTTATTCACTGTTTTTCAATATTGTTTCAAGGAAATCATTAATTCTGCAAGGGCAAGTGGAATATTGGGCGTGAGTGGTGTAAATAAGTGGTCCCCCTCTTGTGGTGATTGCGGTTCCGGTCTACAGCGAGATGAAAAAGATATTGCCATGTACCCGGTGGTCGAAGGAACTATTGTAATTGATTATGTTAGGAAACTATTTGTAATTGATTACCTTTAAAAAAAAAAAAAAAAAAAACTTTTAGTTAATGTATCTTTTAGTGAAAGTTTTTTTTTGGAAAGAAACAACCGTTAATTTGGGTTTGAGTTAAAAGGGTTCATATGTTTGAGTTTGAGAAGTTAAAGGGCTTATTTGAACCCAAAATAACTTTAGGGGTTTATATGTACCTTGAACAATAGTTCAAGGTCCAAAGTGTGCGTTTTCCCAATAATTTTCATATCAAGATGGACTAAAAAAGAAAGAAAGCAATGAATAAGAATTCGAAGGGTAATGTGAACATTTATGAATGAGGTCAAAAGTAATAGTAACATATTATGAAAAATAGTGAATATTGTAAAGGTGGAATATTTTTTTTTTCTATTTTTGATGCGTGAAAGTCATCTTGACACATTCAGAAAGACAAATGTGAATAAACTGTGGGGTAAAAGACAGTTACTATATGAAATTGAGTGCTCCGTTCAATACTACTTTTTAATGTGAATAGTTATAGTTAATGACAAATAAGAAAAAAAAAAAAAAATCCATTCATTTCATCATATTTCATACATATAATAAGACTCAAAATACATTTTGATTAACAATCTCATCTCCTGTAATAATTTCTCTTTAATTATTCTATTATTCCTCAACAAACAGTTATTTTATCCTAGTTTATTTCAAAATTAGAACATAATACTTACACAATCTTTCCATTATTCTCATTGTAACTAGTGCTGTTATTCGAGCCAAGCGAGCTCTTATCGAGTTGAGCCGAGCTTGGCTCGTTAACATTAACGAGTAATAATACGAGTTCGGCTCGACTCGTTAACGAGTCTAACAAGCCTATAGAACCTATCGAGTCGAGCCGAGTCTATCGAGACTAGTGGAATTATAAAAAAATCTTAGTTATCGAGCCTATCGAGCCGAGCTCGGCTTGACTTGTTAAACAATCGAGTATTTTTCGAGCTCGAGCTTGAGCTCGTTTAATCTAACGAGTCGAGCCGAGCTCACGAGCAACTCATTTCGTGTAACAGCTCTAATTGTAACTTACTGTTCAATGATAAGAAATCGTATTTATCTTTTGAGTTGCTCAATTGATTTGACTCATTTTTATAAATATGACTTACTCGAGATTTATTTTGGCTAATATTGGCTCTTAAGAGAGAGGTGGGAATGTTAGATACATAATTCTGATTATAGAGGAAGAGAGAGAACGTGGGGCTGAAGTGGATTTTGAGGCTCAACAACCTAAACTAACTTTGGTAATGTTGATGTTATTATAGACTTATTATTAGGTGAACACTCTAGTTATATCTATCTTAATCATAAGAATTAAGAACTCCATATCAAAGATTTATGATGAGGATTTATTTCTTTGGAGATTTCTCAAATTCATTACTTAAATTGAAATCATGAACCATGTGATCAACCGTCATAAAATGAAGAAACAAACCAACAATCCTATTATTTCACAACAATAATAAATATTACAAATGCCAAACAATTCAAAAGTAAAAATAAAATAAAATCATCTCCTCTCACAAATAACAAATGTAAACAACCCAAAGAATGTTCCTCTATCACAAGGACAAGAAAGTAAATTCATCTAGAAGTAGCTCAAAGCAACAGCTCCAAGCACAGCCAAGATATGCAGAGGTGAAATACTCTGTGCAGCTGATGGTGTCACTCCTGCCCTGCTGCCCGATGGAGCTCCACCGGTGGTGGTGGTGGTTGGTGGCGGCGGAGTCGTAGCGTCTCCGTCTCCCGGAGCCGATCTTGGGGACAGTGGTTCCGCTCCTACATCAAATAAATTATATAAATCAGATTTTTTTTTTAAATATGGAATTTATCAAATTTGGACTAATGTAAATACGTGGAACTGTCTCGTATAAGTTTTTGTCTTTATACCTGTAGTGGTGGGAGAGGGTGCGGAGTTGGGAGAGAGTGACGGCGCGTTTGCCCCGGGCAGTGGAGACGGGGCAGGAACGGGTACACCGGTAGCTGCAGCATCATTGAAATAAAAATTAATATTTATGATTGATCAAATTTTATATACATAGTGATTTTATGATTGTCACACCTTTGCATTGGAGGGGTACGCCGGGCATGTTGCACGCGCGGGGCAGGGAAATGGCGAGGGTTCGATTAATGGGGATTCTGAAAGGCACGCTGCCCGTTGCGATTAGGCAAAGGCAGTCCTTTCCGCTGGCCATGAGGGAGCTGAGTGAATTGCAGCAATCGGAAGTAGGGGACGTCCCGTTGCTGCTGCTGTTGGTGACGAAGCTTATGCACGGGGAGAACGTCGTGATCATGGAAGGCGTGCAGGGGGTTGTGATCTGCCCCGAAGCAGGGGAGATTGCGATAGTCGTTGCGTAGATTGCAACGACTGGGATCAGGAATCGTAGATCCATGGAGGTGTGTGGTGTTTGTGTGAGTGTGAAATTGAGGGGGTTTTGAGAAAATGAGAGTGTTTAGTGATTGGAATGGGGATGTTGATGATGGAATGAGAGGGAGAAGAGTGGATTTATAGATGTTGAAATTTGGAGGCAAAAGCTTGGAGGGAAATAAAGTTGGGGGGAGGGGGGTTGGCTCAACTACTTTTAACTAATTTTTTGGATTGTGATTGGGTGTTCATCTTTGATTTGGGCTATGATTTTCTTGCAATTTTGTAAGGTTTATCAACAATTTAATGATTGGATTACAAGATTCTTCACTCATGATTCAACCAGTAATATACTCACACATTCGACCAACTCATGTTTGATTCAGGAATTAGGATTAATGGTTCAAAATCCCAAGTAATTCGTGATTTATGACTTAAAATTATGAATTTAACTTATAATTCTAGGTGACTTGATTGTAAAATATAATTCACCATCTTTTCATATTTTTTCAATCCTATCATGTTCACGAACTTTATATTTTCTAAATTGTTGCAATCTATTCAACAATTATTTTACGGCATATTTTACTAGTGTAACTGTAATGAGATTGAAAAAAGATTAAAATAGTGTGGTTATATGGAGGTAATAATAACAGGTCATTAATTTATTTGTGATTTTCTAAAGAGTTCCGACTACCAAATCAACAAGGGGTCGAAAAAAGTAAAACTTGGGTGCACCAGTTGCATCGTTTAATTAGTGTACAATTAATATTATTCAATAAATATAATTAATATTAATTAATTAATACATTTTAGTAAAATAACTAATACTATTTAAAAAAAATTCCTCTATATACTAATAGGGAGTTTATTTTGCTAATGTGTCGATTTCTGGTGCGTTTTGCTTATATGTCAAGTCTCACGTGATATGATTTTGAACCAAGGACCTCATGAGTATTTTATATTATGTTTACCAATTAAACTAACTATGAATCGTTGTGAAATTTAAAAATTTATTATATACAACTTGAGTTAAATATATATATATATACACACACATATATATCTTCTGAAAGACTATTAATTATTTGCAATTTTATTATTCAAAACTCTATATTTTTTCTTATTCCTTCTTTGTCTTTTTCTTTTCACAATATTTTAGTTGTTCCTCGATTATTTGTCCACACATAAATATCTAATTGCAAATATTTGACGATTACTTTATTTTTAAAGATATATATATTTTTTTCATATAAACTCTACTTTCTTTCTCTCTTCTTCTATCTCGACAATATTATATTTATTTTCTATGTATTGTAAATTGACGGGTGAAAGTTTTCAAGAAAATTTTTAATGTTATCTATTGTGTTTTTTTTTTTTCAATTTCGACTGAATCATATTTTTTAAAATAGATTGTATTATATAATGTTATAATATTGAATAATGCGATGTGTTAATAAAATATAAAATTTTAAATTAATTTTACGAACAACCCGCATAATATGCGGGGTACTCATCTAGTACACTTAAATTACATGTGGTAATTTGTAAGTAAACTAAAAAAAAAAAAAATGAACAAGTTCCCTAATAAACGTTACACTTTTCGAATCAAAATTCGTCTTTCAAACTCACTTATGGCCGTTTCTATGAGACCATTGGACGTTGACAATAATAATTTGTTACATAAACCGATAAGTCCGGTTTGCACATGATATACATTATTTTGTAAGTTTTCAAATTTCATAAAAAAAAATTGTATTGATTGTAAAATATAGTTCACCATCTTTTCAATTCTATTACGTTCACAAACTTTTATTTTTAAAAAAATTGATATGGAACTTTTAAATTGTTGTTATCCATCACACAATTATTTTACGGCATGTTTTACTAGTGTAACTGTAATGAAATTGAAAAAAGATTAAAGTGATGGGGTTAAATGGAGACAATAGCAAAAAGGTAATTAATTTATTTGTGATTTTCTCAAGAGTTCCGGCTACCAAGTTCAACAATAAGTTGTCGAAAAGAGTAACGCTTGGGTGCACTAGTTGTATTGTATAATTAGTGTATAATTAATACTATTTCATAAAAATAATTAATACTGATTAATTAATACTCCCTCCATCTCAATTTTGTTTACTCAAAAGCCCAAAAAAAGTTTTTTTTTTTGCCCATTTTTTAAGATGACAAAAAATCAATGCCAATTTTTCAAATTCAACTCTAAAAAGTTACTTTATACTTAAAAATATTAATAAATAATTCTTAAAAAACTACTTTATACTAAAAAATTGTGACATTTTGAGATGAGTAATTAAAATTGAGACTGAGGGAGTACATTTTAATAAAATAACTAATAATATTTAAAAAAAATGAACAAGTCCCCTGATAAATGTTACTTACACTTTTCCAATAAAAAAGCGACTTACAAACTCACTTATGGTTGTTTCTATGAGACCATCGGACGTTGAAAATAATAATTGGATGATCTTTAGATAAGACAGGTTCATAAATTAGAACAATTTAACATTCATCTAATATAAATTAATATTCATTCATTTCAAAGTGTTAATATGTCATTTATTTCAGTAGGCGTTGGAGGCAGTGGGTTTTGGAATGTGTATCATCAGCAACAACTTCTGTTTTAGTTAACGGAAGTCCCTCAGGCGAATTCAAACTCGAGCGTGGTTTAAGACAAGGCGATCCTCTTTCACCTTTTCTCTTCCTAATTGTAGCTGAAGGATTGAGCATTATGATGACAAAGGCAACAGAGCTGGGGTTGTTCACTGGAGCATTAATAGGCCGAAACAATATCAAAATCTTTCACTTACAGTTTGCAGACGATACTATCCTTATGGGGGAAGCATCACTTGAAAATACTTGGACAATGAAAAGAGTCTTGAGATGCATGGAATTAATTTCGGGGCTGAAGTTAAATTATGAGAAGAGCTGTCTATATGGAGTGAATGTTGATAGCGGCAGACTTGGTGAAATGGCTAACATCCTTGATTGTACATTAGGCTCATTACCTTTCACATATCTTGGGATCAAGGTTGGCATGAACCACAAAAATAGCATGGAGTGGTCGCCCGTGGTGCAAAAAATCAAAAATCGCTTGAGGCGATGGGAGGAGACCAAAATCTCTCTAGGCGGTAGAATCACCCTTCTTAATGCGGTTTTATCTTCTTTGCCTCTTTACTACCTATCTCTCTATCAAATTCCTAAAAAAACCTTGCGTGAAATTGTGAGCTTACAACGCAACTTTCTTTGGGGGGGGGGTGGGGGGGGGGGGGTGGGGAGTGTAATAGAAAAATATCGTGGGTTGAGTGGAGAGTAATTTGTACTTCAAAACAACTTGGGGGCCTTGGGGTTAAGGACTTAGAACTTTTCAACAAGGCGCTTTTGGGAAAATGAGCGTGGAGGTTCTTGAGGGAAAAAATAGATTGTGGGTAAAGGTCGTGGAGTCTAAGTATAGGCTTGGGGGAGATGGAGGGTGTTCTCTTTTCTTGGGGGAGGGAGGTAGCTTGTGGTCGGGGTGGTGGAGGGATGTGGTGAAGCTTTCTTTTGGGGCGGAGGGTGTGTGGTTTAGGAGTAGATTAGATAGAGTGTTGGGGGACGGTAAGAGTACTGTTTTTTGGGAAGATGATTGGACTGGAGAGGGTCCTTTAAAGCTGAGATTTTCGAGGCTTTATCATCTTAGTATTGATAAGGGTCGTCGGATTGGGGATTTGGGGGCTTGGGAGGGGGGAGAATGGAAATGATGTTGGAGGTGGAGAAGGGCCTTATTTGATTGGGAATCTGATTCTTTTGACAATCTTTTATTAACAGGTTTCCCTTAAGGCATGGAGTGGCTGATTCATGGATATGGCGAGGCGCGTCAAGCAATTTATACAACACGAAGGATGCATATTCGACGCTCACGGACCAAGGGAGTAGCCCCAATGTTGATGAAGAGAAACAACTTGCTTTAGACTTATTTGGAAGACCTTTGCACCCTAAAGGTGATGACCCATGCTTGGAGGGTACTTTGGGACAGGTTGCCAACAAGAGAAAATTTGCTTCGAAGGAATATCTTAAATTCAAATGCTGAGCTGAGGTGCGCCTTGTGCGATTCAAATATAGAGAGTGGAAAGCACGTTTTGTTTGAATGCACAATATCTTATGAGGTATGGATGTCCTGCTTTAAATGGTTGGGTATTACTAATGTTTTGCATTCTCGAATTCTATCAAACCTCATTGCTCATAGTCGAACTATGAGAGGCAAACTTGGAAAAAAGGTGGTTGTGACATTATGGGTTTGTGTGGTGTGGAGGATTTGGAAGGGAATGAATGACTTAGTTTTCAATGGAGTGGCGTTTTCTGTTAACAGAATTGTGGAGAATATTAAATCTAGACTTTGGAGTTGGTTTTACTTAAATAAGATAGGATGTTCTAATTTCTCTTTTAGCGATTGGCTTGTAAAACCGAGATTTGTGTTAAATTGCTAGCTGTTGTACTCTTGTAGTTGTTGGGTATTTCTTATACCTATATATTAATTGAAATTTTGTTTACCGATAAAAAAAAATGTCATAATCAACTTATACTATTTTTCTATTGTGTGAGGATCTGATACAAAATTTATTTTTAGATCAATTTTACGATTACAAAGTAGATCCGGCATACAACAATAAAAATTTGAGGATGTGAATCCAAAAGACAAGTGTGGTATCAAAGTCAAACGGTGACTAGTGTTAGGTAATCAGCCATAATGAGGATTAGTCTAAACTATTACGCATTAACAGAGGGACCCTTTGAGAAATGACTAGGTGAATATGTATCCATATACAACCTAGTCACATCTAAATCGCCTTCTGATTAGTAACACACACCATCTACTAGACGAAAACTTACGCGGGCAATTTTATACCTCATTTTAATCGGTCATGGGGCAATTTTTTTTTGATTGAAGAATATTAATTCATATAAATAAAGTTGTTAATTTGTATATTAAATAATATCAGTAATTTTCTTTCGTATTTAATTACTTACACGAAAAAGCAAAAAAAAAAAAAAAAAATTGTTTGGTTGAAAATTTGTGGGTCAAATTTACACTAGTTATGCGTCTAACCGTTACTTCACGTATTAATTATTTGGCAAAAAATTGTATAAAATCGTTTCATGGCATGAAACCATACAAATTAACACCTACCCCTACCAAGGTGTTAATGAGTCAATGCTCTAGTTACACTCATTCTCATTGTCTCATGCTATGAGATTGTTTCATACCAGACCCACTTTAATTATTTATTGTTATATTATTTATAACACCAGACACCATGGTATTTATTTTGGAATACAATATAAAACAAAGTCTTTTTACTATTAATTAATAGACCAACTATATCATGGAACTAGTTTACTTTATTTTGTGTAATATTAAAAAATATTAATCATTTTATTAAAATTTTTAGTTTGATAATATTAATTGTTTCATTAAGGAGGTATTTGGTTGGATTTTTTTGAACGAGAATGAAAATGAATATACAACATTTATGGTGGTTAGTGAAAATAAAAGATAATTAATGTCACTAATTTTCCTCCATAATAAGGTAATCCTTACTTTGATTAAATTTCCCTACTTTTACAATAGTTTCTTGTAACAAAAAAAAGCGAAACCCTCGTCCCCAGGGCCCCCACCTCCTAGTCCGACAGATCTACAATAATTTCTCCTCAATTAATAACCTTTTTATCAATTTTTTTTTTTAAAATTAGAGCAAGCAATCACCATATAGTCAGTCTTTCCTTCAACATATTCGAGGCATAGAGGAAAAAATAATTGAAGAACTTACGTCAAACGCCGCCTTATTAATTATTTTATAATAAAATAATAGTTGTAAATTAATTACACGATAAATTATAATTTTACTTGAGATCATGTCCAAGATAAAATATGAACGGGAGGAAAAATTAATTTCATTAAAGAATTTGTATCAAATGTCACATTAAAATATTACTCCCTATATTCCAACTCTATCCTCATATTTGTATGGACACAAATATTAAAAAAAAAAACTATTTTTTTGAGTATTAAACCAATAAAAGTGGGTGTTTTTTTTATTTTTTAGTGTATAAAGTGGTCAAATATGAATATTTATATCGAATTTTGTTTTTTTTTTAAGGGTGGGAGATAGGGTTGGGACGGAGTGAGTAGTTATTTTTATACCCACTCCATCCCAGAGTAAGTTTTTCATAACTTTTTTGTTATTTTGTTTAAGAAAGTATATTTGTTTATTAATTTATGGTTGATCACATATAGACTTTTGAGATAAAGTAAAGAATAATGTGGAAAAGTGAATAAAATGAGTGTAATTTTTGGTAACACTACGTAAATTTGGAGGTTAAAATTTATGTGTAATGGAGTGTTGTTCTTGATATTTGTTAAATGAAAAATTTAATGTGGAATGATTAAAAAAAGAAAATGAAAAATTTACATCAAAATGAAAAATGTAATAAAGTATTAGTTGCGAATGAGTTACATTACACGATAATTGTAATTTTACTATGAGACCATCTCCCAAGATAAAACATGAACCGAAAATGAATCTGTGGTGACTCATACAACATAACACGTTCGATAAAGTAAATTGCGGCCGTTACCTCATAAGAGCCTTTCTAGTTTACCAAAGTACAAACTATAGCAATTAAAAAAAAGAAAACAACACAATTGACAAACTACAACCCACTAAAATAACACGCATATTACTCCTATATATAAACCACTCCCTCATATGAATCCCAATAACACCAAAAAAAAAAAACCCCTCCTATAATCAATATCTAATTTGAATCAACCATCAACCAATGGCGCCAAAAGGGATTGTAGTTGTGGCATCAATTGTTCTAGCAATTGCATTTGTTTCAAATGTAGCCATGGCTCAACAAGGCTGCATGAGCCAGCTCATAAGC
Source organism: Ballota nigra (assembly GCA_947034835.1). Classification (NCBI taxonomy): domain Eukaryota; kingdom Viridiplantae; phylum Streptophyta; class Magnoliopsida; order Lamiales; family Lamiaceae; genus Ballota; species Ballota nigra. The sequence continues at coordinate 77,561,940 of OX344729.1, read as the reverse complement.
ATGTCCTCATGCCTCAATTACGTCTCCGGCAGCGCCTCCACCCCGCCCGCTTCGTGCTGCACCGCCCTGGCTAGCGTCGTCAAGACTCAGCCGCGGTGCCTATGCACTATAGTCAATGGTGATGGAAGCTCGTTGGGCGTCACTATCAACCAGACGCTCGCGCTCGGCTTGCCTAGCGCGTGTAATGTGGAAACTCCGCCGTCCAGCAGGTGTAATGGTAAGGCTGGCTTGCTCATTTATGAAATGTTTATATATTAAAGTTTTTTTTTTTTTTTTTTTTTTTTTTTTTTTTTTTTTTTATGATCAGTGACTAAACCAATATTTTTTTTATAAAGATTTAAATTCGAACTTTGGTCACTAGTTAATAATTTTTTAAACTTAAATAATAAGGTTAATTGCAAAATTAATCAAGATTTTCTCCCGTTTTAAAATTTTAAAATTCAATACACGATCTTTCAAATTGTTACAATCCTATGACATCACTATATATTTCTGTAAACCCTGCAATTGCCAATTTTTTTTAAAAGGTTGTAATTAACTTGATACTAGAACAAAAAATTGTGAATGTATTTGCAATTTCTGCCACATCCGCACTTATATTGCCGAAAAATAGACATATGATATAATTACAAAATTTAGAGAATTTATGTATCATATATGTAATTGAAATGACGTTAAAATATCATGATTTTTTTTCAGCAATTAACCCTTAATAGTATTGTAACATCGATAGGTTAGTTAAACCAATAGGGTTTTTATTAGATTTCATTGATCCAAATTAATTTATATTACCTCAACAAAAAAATAATTTATATTTGAATTTGATGGTAAAACATTATAGTTGCTAATGGGCCTGCAATGTCTCCTGTGGGTTCTCCAGAGGGTGCACCACCAGAATCTAGCGATGGAGGACCTGCTTCTTCAACTACGCCTTCATCAGTTACAGGTAATTAATATTCAAATTTAGTGGGAAAATATTATGTTATGAATTATTGCAGAAATTTTCTAAGAATTACAAAAAATAAAATAAAAATGTTATAATTTTAAGAAAAGTTTCTCTTTAGGTTGTTCAAGTAATTGAGTTGTATAAGGGATGGTTTTGTTTTGATAAAGTTCCTAAGTTTGGACGAATGCGTTTTCGTATAAGTATTTTTTTTCAATACATTTTTAAGATACAGAAAATATAGTGGTAGAGATATTTTTTAAATTAATAAGCAGAAAAAAAAAACCCCGAAGTTCTCAACTTAAAGTTAAAAGTATATATATTTGAAAATTCAGTTCTAAATTAATTAAAAGTTGGTCTCATTTAAATTCAAATTCACGTAAACTATCTTTCAAATATTATTATTTAATGGTATATGAACTGTCACCCTTTAAAATATAAAGTATCACTATTTAGAAAAAAATGATTTTATGTGTTGTTTTTTTTTTCCAAAATCACTAAACAATAAGTTAGTGACACTTCATATACTAAACAATGATACTTTAAAGAAGAAAGTTCACGTGAATTTGTGAATCTAGAGCTCACAAAAGCTTTTTTGATTAATTAATACAATAAATTAAGACTTCTTGATGTATTAACTTCAAGGGTTATGTTTTCCTAAAATTTTGATAAAATTTAATGGTTGGATTACTTGAATTGAAAATCAATTAAAATGGAAAGAACTCTCTGCACTGAATTAACTACAAGGTTTGTCTTGGACAAATTTTTTCTTCTTCTTAAGGTAATAATAAATGAAGAAAAATAAAATTTATGTGGACTAGCCAATTTCCACTTCCGTTTAAAATTCAAATATATTTACTCGACTCGTTTCCTTTACACCAATATATAGGATCGAAGACAACTCCATCAAGTGGCACAACCTCGAAGGGAAGCACAACCAACATCAACCTTGCTGCAAATATCCTCATCTTCATCACAGCTTCATATGCCTCAGCAAATATATTCTAAATTAATTAAAGTTATAAAATAATAATGTGTGGGTGTGGATTTTATTTTGTCATAATTAGTTGCTATTTTTATTTCCTTGTTTTGGACAATTAATAGTTCGTATGTGAACTATTATAATGAGCCAGGTTTAATAATATTGTATGTGTGTTTTGTCGAAGAAGTACTACTGCTACCAAGTGCCAAGGCTTGTCAGTTTGGTTCAGTCCAATAGTGTGTGAGCTATGCTTTTTTAATTTCTGAATATTGTTTGTAATAATTGGATATGAATGATTACGTACGTGTGATGTTTCTATTTTATGAAACCTTATGATATGTTCTATGAAATATAATTTTATTTTTATGCTAATTATTGGAGCATAATATATGCAGTTTTTGACCCAAACGTCCAACTTACCGACTTCATTTTTGCGTTAAAAGGAATATTAAGTGTAAACTACCACTCAATTACCACAAAATATCCTTATATCATCAAAGATGTTAATACCGAAATACTCCCTCCCACCAATTTTAGTATTTTTCCTTGTCTGAACAGAGATTTTAAACGATGTTGATAGTTTAATGTATAAAGTAAATTTGTAGAGTAGAAATTAAAGAGTATTGTAAGAATGAAGATAAAGCAGTGTAGTTGACATATTTAAAAAAAAAAAGATCGATTATTAAAATTGGACAAAGGGAGTATCAAATTAAGAAACACTCTTTTGTGAGACCGTTTCACGTACAGGGAAAAATTCCAGAGTAAGACTTTAGTCCCCGTCTAATTAATATGACAATCTAAATTAATATTAGATTCTTTAACAAAATAAAGACAAACACATTCATTTACACAAAAAGGTGTTTTGGATACTAGTTTTTGGGAAGATGAGTGGATGGCGGAGAGCTCTTTAAAGCTGAAATTCCCACGTATGTTCCAGCTTTGTATAGTTAAGGGAAGTTGGGTTGGGAGGGAGAGAGGTGGAGAAGAGTTTTATTTGATTGGGATTGTGATGCTCTTAACTCGCTGTTATCTTTGCTTTATAGGTTCACTTTGAGTCGGTGTAGCGGATTCTTGGAAGTGGCTGGGAAACTCAATCGATGGTTATAGCAGGAAGAATGCATATTCGATCCTTGTAGAGATTAGAGAAACTGCAGTTGTTGATGAAGAAAGGTACATGTCTTCAAGAAGACATTTGCACCGTTGAAGATTATGACCTGCGGATGGAGAGTTTTTTGAGATAGGTTGCCGACAAGAGCCAGAAAAAATATAGTGTTTTCAATTGAGGATTCAAGGTGCGGTCTTTGCAAATTGTATATTGAGACTAAGAAGCATTTTTTTTTTCAAGTGCTCATTCTCTCATGAGGTATGGATGACTTGCTCTAATTGACTGAGAATTTCTACTGTTATGCATTCACACACACTCTCAAATCTCATTGCTCATAGTCGAATATTGAGAGGCAAAATCGGGAAGAAAGTAGTTGCCACGATATGGCTATGTGTAACTTGGAGATTGTGGAAATGTAGAAACGATTGGATTTTAAATGGTATCGAGTTCTCTGTTGATAGATTTGTAGCGGATATCAAGTCTAGACTTTGCTGTTGGTTTTTTGTAAATATATAAGATAGATTGTTCTAATTTTTTGTTTAACTGTTGACTTGTAAATCCGAGAATGACGCTACGATGTTAATTGTGGTAGACTTGTAATCTTGTAGAATTTTCTTTTATCGATTAAAGAAAAATGCAAAGTATTTTAAACCCGTCCACAGATTGCGTTCAAAAAGGACTTTGGAAATAAAAGACATTACTTTGTTGTGTGTTCATTCATTTTATGAGACGTTTTTAAGCCAGACTTGATAAGAGCCTTTGAACATTATCAAAATAAGTTGTGCAATTAATACTTCCGTTCCATAAAGTAAAAAAGACAACATCGGCTTGTTTGGAGTTTGGACTCTCATTTAAACGGGGTCATAGCATACCTAAGAAGTTATATATTTAATTCCTTCCAAATTCCATCAAATCCTCATAAGTTGGTTGGTTTTCAAGAAATATATCAAATCCTCATAAGTTTGTTGGTTTTCAAGAAATATATCAAATTGCACATGTAGTCGGACTTGAATTCCGTGCTGTACAGGACCATTTTATGCAGCACAAATACATAGTTAGACCAATTGGTCTGATCTTATAATATTAAATACATGGTCAGATCAATTGGTCTGACTACGTATTTGTCTTGCACAAGGCCCTTCTGTACAGCACCGGATCCAAAAATCATGTAGTCTAGGTTCATATTTCAATTGGAGTGAAATTTTAAGTTGATTCCTCTTACCTGTAACTGTGACCTAGGGGGAAAAACCCACTAATGGACACAACTATGCGAGGTCCATTGAGATTAGTAGATATTAAATCTGACACATCCATGGATATTAGTAATCTATATAGACAATTTTTTTTTGTGTGGGATGAGTCGTGATGTGAATGTAAATTAAATGTATTTTTTTTTTATAACTTCATTTTTTCTAATTCAATGATTTTTTATTGTCTCATGTGAAATGGTTCCACGAGAGAGTACCTCTATTATTTATACTGTATGATATATGATGGTGTACAATAATATGAGATAAAACTATGGTGTAATTTTTTTGCAATAAATTATCCCTGCTGATTAATTAATTATGTGCAATCCAACCTTAAATTTTTATTTTAACTCACCTTACAACAAAGGATTTGTAGCTTTGCCTCCTTTTTAACATTTCTAGTCAAAAGGAAAGGTTGCTCACCTACATAACTAACAATTTCCAAATGTCCACATATTAAATTTCCCTCAAATTCGAATATCAAACTAGTATTCAAATACTCCAAAAGTTGGATAAAGTTGGTTAACAACACCCCCCCTCCTCACCCCAACCCACCCTCATCTTCATTTGACATTTCACCCTTATGCCTCTATATAAACTCAAGTCATGCTCAAACCTTCCATCATCAAAAACCAAACTTCCTTTTTCCACAAACACCTTAATAATAACTTCATCACCAAATGGCACACCAACAAGTCTCAATGGGCTTAGCCCTCATTCTTGCCACCATTCTCTTTGCTGGCACCGCCACGGCCCAGTCGAGCGACTGCACGAACGTCCTCATCAGCATGTCGCCCTGCCTCAACTACATCTCCGGCAACTCCTCCACCCCTTCCTCCGGCTGTTGCACCCAATTGCGCTCGGTGGTTGGCTCTCAACCCCAATGCTTGTGCCAGGTTCTCAACGGCGGTGGCTCCAACCTCGGCCTCAACATCAACCAAACTCAAGCCCTAGCCCTGCCTGGGGCGTGCAACGTCCAAACTCCACCTCTCAGCCGATGCAACGGTAACACCTCATCCCAACTTCCAAAAGCAAATGAGATTGCAAATCCATGATTTTTTTTTTCTTTTGAAAAAACTAAGTCTATCAACTTTGTAAAAAAAAAAGTGATTCTACACTATTTTATTGTGTTTGACAACAAAAACTTTACACAAGTATACCTAAGATGTTATCTTTTTGTGCCATTGCAGCTGCTTCTCCATCCGACGCTCCCGGTTCAGCCCCCGATTCTCCCAACACCGGTTCAGGGGATGGTGGATCAAAGACTATCCCGACTGAGGATGGTTCGTCCGACGCACCTTCGAACAAAATGGGCGTCTCTGTGCTTGTCTCCCTTCTTTTTGTGGCATCCTATGTTATAGCCTGATTCTTCAATTCTTGTGTGACTACAACCCATACATACAAACATTACATCGCATTTTTGCTTCTGTTTTCTGGGTAAGTTTTTAGAGGAGATTAGTTGGGTGATATTTTGTATTGTTGATTCAATTTCTACCTCGGGGCCTAGTCAGCTTTTGTACCATTATTGATGAGATTATTGTTAATCTCTCCTTTTATAATAAAGATTATTTCCTTTGTGTAATCCCATATTTATTATAAAATCGGACTAGATGATTAGCAAATTCCCATGTTCCATTTCTTAATATATTATCACTGACATGAAATATAATGTCCAGAAGAGATGAATTTAAATGCTTAATTATATTGCAAACAACAAACCATTGTAGAGATATGCCAAAAAGTTAGCCTCTAACACAGTAAACTGCAAATTGAAATCCATGTGTTACAGGCAAAGTATTTGTAGTATGCTAATTTTTATACAAGCTAGGCCTATGAAACTAAGAAGCATTTTATGTTAAAAAAAAATACAAAATAAATCATTGAATATTATCTCCTAACAAATTAATCATACAATAGCACAGACATTTTGTGCTATTTTTGGATCTCTAGATGCATAGTCCTCGACGATAAAAACTGTAAGGTGAACGAGAAACATCTGCAACAACATGAATGTACAAACTGCAACTGCATTTTAAGTATGCTAGCAATCATCTCCACTGATTTCTCGTTCCATCTTCCCCATCTGCAACCCAATATGTTGTTCGTATAAATTTTCTAGAAAAGCAAAAGAAAGATGAACTTCCATTAAAAAAAGAAAAGGTTAATTCTCAAAGTATAGAATACTTTGCTTCCACCATAGGTCAAAGTATTTTGTTTGGTAGATTACAAACTAGGCAATAGATATTATATTAGATACTTCTGCAACTTTTCTCAATGAAGATGGTGTGAGTACGGTGTAAGAAACCTAGGTCCTTCAGCTTCAAATATAATGCTACAAATTCTGCAGCCTATATATCTACTTCACATTCGAAATTAAAACAGAGAATCATTACATCAACAGGCTGACCCACCTCGAATTAGGTCCTCCAGAGTCGAACAAATCCCCAGTGATAATTATAAGAAACCTAGAAATGAAACTTCATCATATTAGCAATCACAATAACAAGTTAGTTCACAATTTAATACAGTCTTAAGCAATTATCATGCGCTGTTGTTCATATGAAACATATAGTATTTGGTAGCATTAAGTCCAAATTAAATTAATCAAAAGAATGAGACATGAAACAAAAAATTGTTAAGATAATGACTCACCTAACGAGATCGAGAACGCATAAATTCTTCAAGCTTGTCCCACACCTCAAGAGCTGCAGCTCTGTCCTGATGACGTTTATTTTTGCTAATCTGGACAGAAATTCTACTTGTATTAAAAACAGAGATATGACTGAATGACAACCACAAAATAGCCGCACCAATATCTACAGATTACACGTAGAATTAACAATACTGACCGATATTATCTTGACATTCCACTGCTTCACAGTTTTTGCTGATTCCACACTGTCATCCTCAAAACGCATGTAAAACCCAAGAACTGCCATACAAATAGCAAGCCCAAAACTTAATTGTGCTTCTCATTTCATGTATTCAATGTGGTATAATGACAGTAAAAGTGTGAAACAAATCATGCATCATATATCATAATTAAAGTTAAACATCATATAGACGTTGATCCCAAATAAACCACATTGCTTAGGTACAATTTGTACACAAGATGCTATACTTGATCCCCTTTCTACTTTACAATCCCAACTACGCACCTTCTCAATAGCAAAGAAACTATTTTTCGAATTCCCTAGCTAAATATAGTTGTAAACGGAAAGAAATTCGACAAACAGCCTAGGATTGGGATAAGGCGACAAATGTGCTCTAATATACATAAACAAATCAAGGAATGGCTCACTCAACGTTACGAGTCAATATACACCATCAAATTTGTTCGATTAAAGCAATTACGGACATACTCAAATAGATGCTCATAATCAACCAGTGCAAACTATCATATACCAAAATCATTGAACAATTAAGGGGGCGCTTGATTAGCAATTCTTCAATGGTAATGAGAATGATTAAAATTTAGTGTAAACCTTCCCTCTTAAATAAGGTAATCACTACCCCATTTTGATTACCCATTTCCCCTCCTACAATCATCTTCCTCGATTACTTCCCTATTCCCCCACCAACAACCACTTGTTGTCCCCTTCTATTCCAAAAGTGGGGCATGACACTAGCAATACAACCATTGTTAGAACAATTCATCCCCCAACATATCATTTTTATTAAAGGGATATAGCTAACCTGAGAGCCCCTTAATTCAAAACATCACATTAACATAAGTAGGAAACCAAATTCAAAGGACAAGATTAGTCCTTACTCTTGTTAAAGATCTCAACATGGTCCTTAAATGGCCAGTCCTTAAACTGCCACTCCTTCCCAAGCACAAACACCGCAACCACGCGATCCCAGTCGTCGCTTTTCAGCGCAGACGGCTTATCCCTCACCTCATAAGCCGTCACCACGCGATCCCTACTGAACTTCTTCTGCACAGTCACACAGTCAGGCTTTACCCCCTTCATCTGCTTCAATTTCACATCTGTAGGAATAAACACCCCATCCTCCAAAAACTCCTTCACATTATATATGGTGATCAGCGTCGAAAATGCACTTGGCACCAAAATGATCGGCACTCCTTCCCCCATCTTTCTCATCTTTGTTGCTTCTTCTCCTACGCCGAATCCCCTGCTCTCGATTCGATTTTTTGCCACTATGTTGTCTTTCCTCTGCAATGCGTCCATTCTCTGCCTCTCCTCGTCCCTCTTCATTGCGGAAGTGAGAACGCTGTAGAAATCGCGCTTTTTGAACAGCAACATTGCCTCTCTATCCTTAATTGGCTTCTCCTTCGCGTTTATGAGCTCAATTAGGTTAGTTCCGGTCTCTAAACCTAAAACATCGCCCGCATCGTACTGTAGGCTGCGATCTATGTTGGTAATTTGGGGGTTTATGTTTGAGAAGTCTAGGGGAATGATTGAATCGGAGGATTGGACTTTCCCGGTGAGGTAATCGAGGAGCGGTTTCCGATCGGGGAGAGTGACGGCGGGGATGCGGAGAGCGCGGGCGTTTTGGATGTAGTCGGTGTGCTTAAGGTGGTGGTTGGTGATGAAATGGACTAGGGTTTCGAGAGTGTAGCGGCGCGTTTGCTGCACGTGCTTCGCGCGGTAGCCGGTTTCGATGGTGGCCGGGAAGGAGTAGTCGGATCCGAAGCGGAATTCGTCGTTGACTCGGACGATTTTGTCGAGGGAGTTGCGAATGGTGTACTCCCGGAGGAGGGTTAAAGGGTCCATCGGAATCGGAGGCCGCGCGGCGGAGGAGTGGTGGCCGAAGGTGGGGATGAGGGTTCTGCGAGTCGCAGCTCCGAAGGTTTTATTTCGAGGGTTTATTTGGTGCTAAAAAGAGAAGTAGTAATTTTTATAAGCTGTAAAATTAGTAAATTACCGACGATGCTAAGAACCCGTTTGGGTGGGCTTATAAGCTTTTAAAATAGTTCAAAAACTATCTTAAATTTAATAAAACAAATCGATTTATAAAATCTTAAAAAAAAAAAATTAGAGTTTATAATCTCAACTTATTTTTTAACCACGCCCCCACCCCAACGTAAAAAAAAAAAAATTACATTAATTAAAATTTAAAATATATATAAATTATCAAAAGACAAAATATAGAGTTAAAATGGTTTATACATGAATCATTTCAAGAGTATTAATTATTTTTATTAAACTGTATTAGTTTTGGAGGGTATTAATTGTTTTCACCCGGTGAATAGTATGCGAAGGATTAGTTGTTTAATTAAGAGTATTAGTTGGTTATACTAAAAATATTTTAAAGTGGTTTATGTATGAACCAGTTTCACTCTATACATACTTTTATAAAAAAGTTTATAAGTTGCATTAGCCAATTACTTTTACAACTTAAAAGCAGTTTAAAAATTATATTTTATAAATTTTTAAAACAACTTATACAATATTTAAAATAAGTTTAGTTAAATGGTCTTTTGAGTGTTGAGTAGGCTGTTTGGTAAAGTAAGGGCGCGTTTGGTTTCTTATAAGGTAGGATGAATTGATAGATACCGAGGAATGAATGCACAATTATATTAAGAATTGAGAGATGAAAAATAATTATATTTTTTTTTTGGAAAGTAATGAAAGTCATTCCTCCCAAAGTGGAATAAAATGGTTCATTAGTTTTAGGATATGAAGACATTATTCAAGGAATGATACTTTCTTACCAAATATAATTTGTTGATTCCATTTTCACTCCTCACATCTATACTCCTGATCCTGAACCAAGCATACCAAGTTTTTACGTTTCAGATTCGAAGTAATTTAGGCTACTACTTGTCAGCGAGCAGTGGACTCACTATTTCATAGAAATTTGCAATAAAATTTTAAACTCTGGTTAATGTTCTCAAAGGAGATTGAGGAGTTTCCTTTTGATTTGGGTGCTTCACACGATAGTACTTCACCGTCTCAGATGGTGGATCTGAGTAACATTGGATTTATGGGGGCCTTTAGTCAATGATATACTTGTGATTGATATCCGGAAAGAATTCCACCTCATCTAAAGTTTTCAATTTGTAGAGATGTCTAAAATCAATTCATTTACTTAATTTCACTCAATATGAATGAAGTTGCTTTTAACGGGATCGAATCCAGGACATGTGGGTGTGAAGCTTTTGACTCTGGTACCATGATTTTTTTTGTCTCGTTTAAAAATCTAGACTTGAAGAGAGATATTGAATCAATTTATTTATTTAATTCTCAAACAAATTAGTTTTAATATGGATAGATTAGATGAGGTTGATATCGTGGATACTGGATACAGATGTACAAGAGTTTTAATACATGATTATTCGTATGATCCTTCTACAATTGCTACTTTTTCTGTGGCAGTTGCCTATGCTGTAGACTAGAGCTGTTATACGAAACGAGCTGCTCGTGAGCTCGGCTCGGCTCGACTCGTTAAGGCTCAACTCGACTCGACTCATTAGGTTAAACGAACTCGAGCTCGAGCTCGAAAAATACTCGATTTCTTAACGAGCCCAACCGAGCTCGGCTCATTAGGCTCGATAACTAAGGTTTTTCTTAAAATTCCATTAGGCTCGATAGGTTCGGCTCGACTCGATGGGCTTGATAGGCTCATTACACTCGTTAACGAGCCGAGCCGAGCTTGAATTATTACTCGTTAATGTTACCGAGCCGAGCTCGAGTATCAAGTACTCGAGCTCGCTCGGCTCGAATAACAACACTACTGTAGACGTGATGTACAATTCAAGCTCCGCTGACCAAAAAAATACAAAGACCCTACAAGTGTGGCTCTCAAGAAAAGCTAAGAAGAAAGTTATAGGTAGGAGTATAACACGAGGAGTAAGGCGTCAATTTCTAACCTTTCGCATTCTGAGGGTTGGAGTACTATATGAATTGATTTATGAATGAATCTATGGCTTATACAATGCTAGAGCTAGATGAGTTATTTGTTATGTATATGTTTTTTGCTCATCTAGTAGATGTTTACTTTCAAGTTTCAACCCCTTGGTCTTGCTTGTTTTCCTTTCGTCACTTGGTCACTTTTGGACTATAATTTTGATTTTGAAACACTTTTTGGTATGTCTTTTATTTCTATTTTTTACTTTGATAATATATTTTTATTCGTTTCAAACACTTTCTAACTTGCTATACGTGTATTTCCCGTATATGTGAACAGTTCACTGTATTTAGTATACTTTTCCTAAATAGAATGTAATCAAATAACTTGAAGTCAACAAATTCAAAATAGAGAAGCCTATGCAAAAGACCAAACTAGTGTCAAAATTTGAGAAACAGTATGTATTAAATTATCTACAATCCTATATTTTGTTAATACATTTTATCTAAAAAATTATCAGAATTTTGTTTTTCAAAAAAACCTTGATAATTTTTTAATTTTTCTTAAAAAATTGTCAAGTCTTTCGGAAATTTTTTCGAACATTTTTATAGTGGAGTGTATTAACAAAAGAAGCGACTATATTTAACCTGGGCCAAACAATACAAGACTAAAAAGGCCTACGGAAGCCCAAAATGCAAGCTGAAAGACCCATAATTCTGATCTGACAAATGAGAATCTAATCAACCACCATCTAACTTGAATCGAATTCAAATATATACAAGTTTGAGAATCTAAGAGGGTGTATTCAATTGGGATTGAAAGAATTTCCTATTAAAATCTAAATTTTAGGTTATGTCTCAATTTAAGTATTCATTTTAAAAGTGTCTTAAATTAAGTCATAATTTTTTTTTTCTCAATTTAAGGTTTGTTTTGAATTCTTGTGTCTCAATTCAAGACCCAACAAACAATTATTTTTTAAATTAAATTCATTCAATATGAACAAAAATAAAATAAAATTAGAGACATCGTTATAAATTAAAAAAAAAACTTAATTAATTTAAAAAAATATTAACCTTTTATTAATATAATGAATATTTCTAATTTTTTAATATCATCGTGTTAATTTAATTTAAAATTTTAATTTATTGTTTAAAAAAATTGATAACTGGCATTTTGAAATTAAAAAATAAAACTAATATTTTTCATATACGATGGGAAAAGATTATACGGGGAAAATGTTAGTTGTCATATTTTTTAAAATACTAAATTAATATTTGGTGATAATAAATAAAAATTAGAATTATATATTATATTAATAAAAAGGTTATTTTTTTATAATTTAAGACGAATGTCACTAATTTTTTTTGAATGTCTCTAATATAAATTTTGTATTGAATGATTTAATTGTTTGTTGGGTCTTGAATTGAGACATAAGAATTCAAAACAAGCCTTAAATTGAGAAAAATAAAATAAAAATTGAGACTTGATTTGAGACACTTTTAAAATGAGTACTTAAATTGAGACATAACCTAAAATTTGAGCCTTGATATGAAATTCTTCGGATTTTTTTTCGGATTGTTTTGGACTTTAAAAAGTCCGTGAATTTAGAAAATCTACAGACTCCATGCAAAGTTTGACTGACTTTTTTTTATTGATTTACTTGGATTTGCATAGACTTTACATGATTTTGAAATACATTTATTTTTATTAATTTACATGGATTTCCAGACTTCGGCGCTGAAACCATTGATGCAAATGTATATGGAACACACTTGTATATAAAAAAAAAACAAAATATGTTAGTTAAAAAATACATTATTTTTCATCATTGTTATTCTCATTTTCATTTACATCACCGTTATACCTCACCCCCATTAGAAGTCTCTGGTTGTTAGAAGAGATTTTGGAGGGTGAAATCTATTTATATTTTTTGAAGAGTAGACTTGGCAGCGGGACGAGAAATTCTGATCCCCGTGGGGATCCGCCACGAACGGGGCGGGGAATCCCCGAAGGAAACGGGGACGGGGAATTTTTTTGCCCTGTAGGCGTGGACTGAGATATTATTCCCAGCCCCGGGGATCCCGCCTCGTTGCCCGCGGGGACCCGCATTATTTTTTATATAATTAATATATATATATATATATATATATTAAATTTAAAAGTAAAGTACAAATAAATATTTTATAATTTCCTACTCAATTAACTATTTATTCAAAATTACATCTATATTTTATTTAATATTAAGTTATTAGTTCCAAATTATATAATTTTTCACTTTAGTATATATGCTAATTTAAAATAATAGAATTAGAGGTTCTTCAAATTGTTTAAATTAATTTTTTTTAACACCAACTTAAAGTAATTGTTGTGTATAATTAATTTTTTTAATTTAAATGTTATTTTATATTTTAAAAATGAGATAAAAATAATAATTAGGTGGGGAACGGGGAATCCCCACGGGACGGGGATCCCCGACAGGAGGGGGGGGGGATGGAGGGAAATTTCCCCATTTATTTCGCGGGTATAGATATAGGAGTATATATGTGCGTGAGAAAGCAAGCAATTGGCTGAGGGAATTAAGCCACCCTCGTGAAGTACATTTTGGCTGCAGTTTGTTTGACGAGGGATTCTCCCTCGTGAATTGCCCAGTGGGACACAATCCTTGTCTAATTCGTCGGCAGTTTTTGTGGGGTTCATTTTTGCTTGTTAAATCCCTTTTTATAGAAGAGGGTTCATTTTCCCTAGCTAATTCCCTCGCGAATAATTGACCCTTGTTAAATCCCTCTTTAATGTCAAGGGCTTAAATTCCCTCTTTAATTTCCCTCTTTAAAAGAGACATTTTTTGTAGTGTTTTCATGGGTGATTCACGGCGATTTTGGATGGAGAGATGTAGTTTTAGGAAAAATAATTTGAGAGAGAGAGAGAGTAGAGTAGAGAGAAGGGAGAAACGTGGAGAGAGAGGAAGAAGAAAGAAAAAGAGACGCATACAATGACTTCTGGCATTCTTAAGTGTTTTATGCGTTTAGTTTAGTATATTTATAATTTTTTTTCTATTATTGATATTTCTTATCTAGTATTTTGATAATTAAATCTATTAATTTACAATGAAAATATATAAATACACATACGCATGTATATATATATATATATATATTTGTGATCAAGATATGGAAACAGTCTAAATAAATCTTCACGAATATAGGTATTTCCATGACTAATTAATCTATAAAAATCTTTCTTGATATGATACTTATTTTCTTAATAAATATTGAAATCTTATTATTACTAAATTTAATTATGACTAATATCATAAACATATTTAAAGTTTTATTTATAAACATATAGTATTAATTTATACCTATTTAATACATGTTCAATTTTTTTTTTTTCTTACTTGCTTGTGTCGAGTGAGCCACAATCGAGCTTGATCTTCTCAGTAGACTATCCTGCAAAACTTCTTAAACTTCATTGAAAATATTAGATCTTCAATTTTATAAATCATAAGCTTTTGAAAAATTAGAAAATAATTCACAATTTTAATGTTTAAAGATATAATTAAATTTCTTAAAATATGAAATGCAATTTTCTGAAAATGGGGTGTTACAGCTCTCCCCGCTGATTAGGCGTAAAATTGTCATGATTCGTCACTCGAAATGCCCTAGTTTTTGTTGATTTTGTTGAGTATTTAGAGTCATTTGCGTATCATTTTCATAAACAAATTTGTCTCTTTGATGCTCATAGATGAATAGAGGGCGAAAAGAGGAGTTCGTAGGACTTTGAATCGACTCAAACGGATGCCCGGATGAGAAGATATCGAAGAAATACAAAAAGTGCTAGTTCGAGGGAGCAAAAGTATTATTGGAGCGCACAAGCTAGAAGAGCTCGAGCACAAGTGCTCGAGTTGGTCGTGCATAGCGCACGAGAGGACGCAAGTCGTGCACTAGTGCACGAGCAAACGCGGGTCGTGCACTAGTGCACGAGCATAGGGAGGTCGTGCATTTTTTGAGTTCTGTATGTTTTGAAGTGCTCGAGTGGATGAGCTCGTGCACTAGTGCACGAGCTCGCGTGATTTTTCGGCCCATACGTTCCCGACTCGACCCGTTCCTTATATATACCCCTTCCGAGCATGTTTTTACAGACAACTTGAACCACCACACACCACTTGATAGACTTTGACTTTTAGAATTCGTTTTTGGAGAGGAAGGAGAAGAGCAAGCTTTAATTTTACGTTTCGAGGTTTTCTTTACGAATTCACATCACAGTTTTATTTTTTAGTTTCGTTTCTTCAGATCTTTGTTATTAAACACTTTAGACTTTATTTTATTAATCTAATATCAGTTCTTAGAATTATTTTCGTTCAAAACCCTAGTTCATGCTTTTTAGTTTTTCACTTCAATTCATCATGTTTATGTTCGTTACTTCGTCAATTGCTTTTGTTATCGTTATAACCATGTCCGGCTAAAACCCTTGCATGCTTGGGGTAGGATGAACTCATAGAAGTAGGTTGTGGGTACGTAATTAGGGTAATTCGTGATGTTAGGTTTTAATTCTCTTAATTAATGAATTCTTAAAATTAGTCTTAACTTTGCCTTTGAATTTCGATCGAAAAGTGTTAGAGAGAGGACGACCTTATCACTCTTTAACAACGAGTAGACTTAACGAGAGGGTTTAGAAAGGGTTAATTCATCTACCAGTTTAGCGAAGGAGGACGACCGCATCACCTTAGTTAAATTAGGGTCTCATTAATTAAGCACAATCTATTAACTTGTTAGTGGATTAGTGAAGTTGATTGTTAGGATAAAGTATTAGGGAAAAATCTTGAGCTTTCATCTTGCATTTTTTTACTTAGGTTATTTCTTGCGCGTCACGGTTATTTTGATTATGTACCTGCTCCGTTAGTATACGTAGGGATTCCTATCCTGAGCATCACCATCACATCTTTGAATACAAACCTTAGTTAATTCGTTTCTTTCGTTCTTTAGTTTAATTAGTTTTCTTTAGTTAGTTATAATTAATTCTTCTAAAAAAATCCAAAAATATTTCACTCATATTAACTACGACGCGTAGATCTTCAGGGATCTATTTGCATACACTTCATCCCTTGGGTTCGATATACTTGGTCATTATATTTGCTCATACTACAGTGAACTCGTACGCTTGCGAGGAAGCTACTAGTAAAAGTTGGTATTTTCGAGTCAAGTCACCTGCCTTTTAAAAATTTCGTCCCCAAAATTTGCACTTATTTTTCGAAAACTTTGGGATATTTTCTTGACATTTCTCTCTGTCACATCTACATTGCCTATCATTCTTTATGTCTATACTACTGCACTAGGACTATGGATAAGTCCCTATTCCTCAAAGTCTTAATCTTCTTGCCAATAATACTTATGTGTCACTCTTCATATGTAAGATTCTTGTTAACTTCTAAACTTTCAAGTATTATATACGTACTAGGGCCAGGGATATTTATATCTGAAGCATGGGTATGTCACGTCCCCAACTTGTTTCTTGATTTCCTACGCATCTTGGTCATAACATCTATTTTTTTTTTTAAATTGGATTTATTCCTTTAGTTGGTGAAATATTTAGGAACATTTTTTTTTTTTGCTTCTTTTTAATTTATAAGTCCATTCTTCTTCTACCTGCATAAAACTGTCGTAATCCTGAGAGGGAGGGTTTTTTTTTTTTTATTTTCTCCCAAATCTTATGAATTGTGTTTTTACAAATTTCTCTACTATCTCTAAGCCAAATATTTTTCTCCCGCCAACCTCATCCCTTAGATTGATGCTCTGTATTTCCATCCATTAAACGCTTCATACGGGGTGATCCCAATGGTAGACTAATAGTTATACTATAAGTGAATTCTACTAAGGACAAGTAATCTCCCAACTTCCTCCAAAGTCCAAAAGACATATCCTAAGTAATTCTTCTAAAATTTAATTCAAATTTAAGTCCAAAAGATATATATATAAGAAATGCCTAGTCATGTTGTTCAGAACTTCCAGGTAAACCTGTCACAAAAACCATTGTCACATGTTCTCATTCTCATTGCGAAATTTCCAACAGTTTCAACGATTCGACTGGCCCTTGATGTTCGAACTTGGTCATTATGAACTGTGCGATTAACCAGTTCATGCTCCTCCACCAGAAGCTAATCTTGAGGTCTTTGTATATTTTCATTTGCCAGGACGTGGTATACGACATGGTATTTATTTCTTTCATTATATCATTTGTCAACTCGTCTTTCTATAGTACACATACTATACCTCCAAATACTAAAGCTCCATCTAAGGCTATAGAAAGTCTGTGGTCAAGTCCTCTTCGACCCCTGTTGCTCATCAGGTAGAGAATTTATCCCCCTTCTGAGCTTGAATGATGTGTTATCTCAACGTCAGTTGAACTAACATTGTGACTAGTATTGAGGTTAAATAATTTGAGTTAATAATTGTTAACTCCAACTTGTTAAATTCTTCAATCAGCCTATTCTTTTGGGTGGGTAGTTATGATAATTGACTTTTTCATTCCTACTAAGTGTGTTTGGTGTTATATGCCTTGCCTAGGTAATAATGGATGGTACAATCACAATTTTTAATTAATTCTAACCACCTCCTCTAATGTATGTTCAACTCCAATTTCACACTTTCCACTATGCAAATAATGACTCCAATTTTTAATGCGTGCACAACTGCGGCTAACTCTAAGTCAATACGTCGTATATTTTCTTATGTACTTTTATTTGTCATGATGTATAAGTTATGACTTTCCCGTTTTACATAAAAATACGACTTAAGAGACATTGGTATAGATTATGTACCCTTCTGATCCTTCTTACACTATAAAGATTGATGTGGTCGTTAACTCCTTTAATTCCTAAAAAAATTTGTCTTAACAACTTGGATGTCCACTTGAGTCTTACGCTCTTCTTCATAAGGAACATGAGTGGTTTTGCGAAACGAGAAAACATAATATTGTATAAACCTTAGACAGTACCATACTACGAACCTCATTTTCATTAGTAGTTGTTTTCTAATTAAAAAACAGTCTCAACTTATGCAGAATCAACTTAAATCCCTAGTGCTCAAATCATATTGCCCCTACTAAAGCCACTGTATTGAGCCTAAGTTCACACTTGCTAAACTTAACTTACAACACTTCTTAACACAATATTTCTAAAATTGTTTTGAGGTGTTCCTTAGGTTGTCTAACATCTTTGAGTAAACCAAAATGCCATAAGAAACACTGTGATAAATTTATCAGAATTCATAGAACGCATGGTTCATCAAATCTATGAATATTATGGGTGCATTTATAAATCTGAATGACATCACGCTAAACTCATAATGATAATTTTTTGTCGTATATTCAGTTTTAGGAATATCACTTTTCCTAACCTTGAGTTTGTGATACTTGGACCTAAGTTATATCATGGAAAGTAGTATCGAGTTCTTCAAATGACTGTAACGATACCCCATTCTAGGGAATATTTATGCTTAGTGGTCAACTAATTAAATTCTTGGTATTCAACATCCTAATTGATCTTCTTCTTCATGAATAAAACATGTTCTCCTCTTGGCGAAACAATAGGTTAAATAAAGTTCTTATATAATAGCTCTTCTAAATGGTACTTTCAATTCTAGAAGTACTTTTCGTTCTGGCCAATATGAAGCTTTCGATACTGGGTAGCCCCCTAGACTAGGTCGATAGTGAATTTTTGTGGCTCGGTCGAGTGGAATTTTGGAAAGATCTTCTAGAAAGACATTAGGCTAGTCCTTCACTATTGATACATCTCCTGATGTAAACTCCACTTTGTCCACGTTCACAGTATTCACTAGGTAAGCTTGACATCATTATTTCTTCAATGGTTTAACTTTCCTCATTGCATATATAACAAGTATGTGCCTTAGCATATTTGCTCTATTAAAAGTAAAGACATTAGTCTTTTAATATTTCTAAGTCTACTTTATATTTTTACAAATTGATACTACCTTTGTATTTGCTCAACTAGTCTGTTCCCGGGATGACATCAAGGTCCTTCATCACATGCAAATCGGTAGTTAGGTCATTTACATCGACATATAACTTAACATGTCTGGTTCTATTTTTTTCTTCTTCTAATGTTTCCTCCTGAAGATGCTTTAACTTCTAAATTCAGATTTTTAACACAACTTAGCATAAATTACTTCTTAATGGTATCAAATATGAAGAGTGTGACACTCCATTATAAGATAAGATATAGATAGACATATTTGAGTTAAGTATCCCATAATTTCATTTATCCCATCATCTTGGTCTAGTTGTTCCACTTTTCACCCCCATTTTTTTCATTCATCTTGACATATTACATTTTCTGGTTTACCTTCTTTTGCGATCGTGGCCCAATATTCCTACCACTCTCACCTTGGGTACCCATTGGTCATGTGACTTGGTTTTCAACAAGATAGTAGGTGTGAATTCCTAAGAGACACTCCCCTTAATAATTTTTATTGCAAGTTTGGCAAGGTGGGGTCGTTCTTGGAGGTTAAGATTATAGAAGGTCGAACATTTCTGGCCAAAGTATTTCTTCTTGGTCCAGGTTGTAGTACATCCTTTTTCTTTTTATTTGGTATTGATCGTTGTTCATTCTCCAAGCCTAAACTCATTGACACAATTCTCCCCTTAAAAAAATATCCATAAAGTGGAGCATCCTAAACCCAAACATTGTGTCGGGGTATACACATGTGATGCAACTAAGATAGATAATCTGATGACTAGTCTCCTACGCCCTAATGTTATGTACCTCATTAGTTACATGCTTCTAGGCTAGACGCATCACCAAATTTTGGAGATGAATCATCAAATCTATCACACGTTTAACACACTGCGTGATGGTTGGAACAAAATCTATCTTCCATGAGCTTCACCACCCCATAGTTTATGTCGGGCATACCAAGAGTCAGAGTTCACCTACGTGTCTCATCTATCCAAAATACAAGATTTTCCATGGTCCTGAGTGGCCAATTTGGGTAGCCAAGATGGTAAGCTTTGAGCTTATTATCCTAATGGTCTTGAGTTCGAAACCAAGGATTTACATTTACAGATAAAAAAATAAGTTTTTCCATGGTCTCATATGCTAGGTAAATACTTCTAAGTCAAACTTTATTCGCACAATTTCAGGGGTTACATTTAAAACAATGCGTAGATTTCACATAAAAAAAATATAAAATTTTTAAACCAAAATAGTTAACAATTAACAGTCAAAATACTTGCAATAACTCTTTCATTCTTATCCTTTTCCTTGGCACATTTCATAGACATTTCTATTGTCATATAACTCATTCTTATCATCATTTGATATGATTATAAGTCTCTTTCTTTCATAAACATGAATCATTTCAATAAAACTCTTTGCAATGTCTTTAAAACAAATTTCATGTGGTTACCTGGAGGCGATTTGGATGTGTTCTGACTCTGGACTCCCTTTTATAATAACTTTCACTGTTAATCAATAAATAAAACTTTCGTATGTACATATATTTGTCATGCATAATCATCTCATTTCCAAAAGTTTAACTTAGATTCTGAGGAGGAAAAATCCAACCTCGGCTCTGGTACCACGCTGTAGCGTCCCGAAATGGGCGTCGTCACACTTGGGGAAAAGTAGACAATATTTACCATGAAGAATTTTTTTTTTTGAAAAGTAATTATCAATTGCGGTTGAAAATATATATTTATTTCTCAAGCGGAAGACTATATAGAAAAACACGAGTTTTTTTTCCTTAATAAATGTCTAACCATGCTTGTGCCTAACTCATGTTAAACCCACATTTTTAAGTCAAACACATACTTAATTTAGACAATTTCAAGTAATAAATCAACATGCACGTGATAAAATATTATAACTAATTTAACACATAAGAAATGAAACATATGCATAACCAGTAGAATTTGAAAACTAGACATTTCAAGTGATCGGCATAACGTTTTAGTAATTATAAAAAGACTTGATAACTTAACCACGTAATTTATATATATATTTTGGAAATTATTTTTAAAATAATAACATAAGAAAATCATTATTCATTCCTTATAGAAAACTTAAAATATAGTGAATAAATGAAGGCGGAGTTTGTCCAGTCAGTCACACGTCCGCCTCGTCGCCAACGATACCTGAAAAGTTAAAGTAGCATCATGAGTCTTCCCCCGGAGGAGAAGCCCAGTGGGATAACGTTTAATGTACACATGCATTAAAAAGACTAATTAGTATGTCAATCGAGTACATGTCGAACCCGTAGGCCTGACTTATTTCACACAGATATGGTCCGTAGACCCGTCATGATTCACATAGAGCATAGCCCGTCGACTAGCCAAAATTCACACAGAGCATAGTCCGTAGACTTGCTATAATTCACACAGAGCATAATCCGAAGATCTGCCTGCTCGTACACACTCATATTATTCTAAATAATGCATAAGCAATTAAAATTTACCCACTTTTTTGGTGTGACTGTGTGGTGGGATAGCTTCCTGGAAGTCCAGCTGCTCGCACTGCACTCGACACATTCGTCGGTCTCTTAGTCTTTTAATCATTAAATTATATAAATTTACATATAGCTCTTTCACCATCTTTATTATTTAACTATGTGTATATATCATATACTTATAGTTTCATTCATAATAGGATCTAAATATTCCTACCAACTTAATCATTCTTCAAGGGAATTCTAGATGCGAAAATTAGTCAAATTCACATGGAAATACATGTTAATCATAACATTTAAGTAAATTTCCACACACTGCTAAAGTGGACCATAAAAATATTCTAATATGCTCAAAGTAAGTTTGATTTGTTCATTCTAAAATATTTATACTTTTAGTTAACTAGGTGATTAAATAAAACAATTTACCAACTAACATTCTATGTGTCAAGCCTCTAAAAAGACAGCCTATAGTAAATTATTTATCATCAATTATAGACATGTTAGAAAATTATGAAATTTATACAGTAAGTTCATATCTTGTATAGATACATAAAATAAAAATTTCAATTCAAAATAGCCTGTATATATTTTCTTATGATTTTCACAAATAGACTGAAAAACAAGTCACGAACTGGTCATACGTCAAATCATTTTCTAATATCTGGTAAAATTCGTGTATTTCTTATAAAAATATAAGACTAAATCCTACATGACCTTAAGTATCAGTAGTAACATATTTAAAAATTTCGTATTTTAATTTTATATCCTAAACTCTATATAGTCAAACCTCTCATTGCCTATTTGGCATAGCTAGGAGAGCCATCTCTCAAGATTCCCCTCCCCTCATTTAATCATTTATTGCAAAATGATCTCGACCGTCCTTTTATTTTATTTTGATCGTGTCTGTCAGTTTTTTGTAATTTTTATCTATAAATTTCCACCCCACCTCTCATCCTTTCATTCATTCATTCATTGTTCTCTTCTTCGGTTCGTCCCATTTTTTCCGTCCGATTTTGTAGGTACCGTGGATCCTCGAGTGTTTTTGATCTTTTGTCGTGCGTCTAAGACTGTTTGACTTCGTGGATAGTATTTGATTTTACCGATGAGTTTTAGATTATAATGAAGAATCACCCTCTGTAATATTAATGTAATAGGCTGTTCCGATTTTGTACTTCTTTTTTCGGTACATTTGTGCTTTGATCAATTTATCCATACATGGATAATTGTTGTATTTTCATATGGAGACAATTGTTTTCCTCGATTCATGATTATAAAAATTCATTTTTTTGATTTGTGTATTAGATTCGTCTTTTGATTATAATATTTTTTTTATCGTGACACGCCTTGATGAAGGCCATAAAAAACTGCAGATGAAATGGTTTTCTTTTTTAGGATTATTGAATGTATAATTTTGAATAAGAATGTGTTTAGTGGGGCTGTATTCATCACGGTTAGCGGAAAATGTGTTTAGAGCTAATTATAATGAAACCCTATCGGTTACTTTTGATAGCTAATATTAAATTTTGTTAATGAGGGAGTTTGGAGCTAATTATAATTAAGCCGTATCGGTTACTTTTGATAACTATAATATTAAATTTTGTTAATGAGAGAGTTGATTGGTTAGTGATTTTATTTGACTTTATCTTCACTTATTTTGTTGGTATTTACGTTGAAATTCAATCCATTAATTTTAAATATGTGTAAACGACTTAAATTACTGAAACCATATTAATTCATATTGATTGGACAATTCCTTTTAAATGTGCATGCAGTGTTAGGCATGATTGATGCATATATATTTAGTCAAAGACATAATTTATGCATATATATATTTAATTAATTAGTTCCATAATTCCGATGTATAATCTTCCAGTAATTAAATTAACTAAATTGGCGAGCCTACAAGAATGTACTATTTCATATGGTGTGGCGTGATCATATTATTAGATTATATATTGCTTATACTAATAAAATTTTAAGTTGGAAGTTATCTATGTATTCAATTGTTAATACTAATTGAATAAAAGTTTTTATTTTATGTGCGTGAGCAATTAAGAATGACTATGAGATACCTATTAATTAGCTTGTGTAATATATTTTAAGAAATTTTAGCGAAAGTTTGACATGTATATTTTTAGGAGGACATGAGACAACACAAATTAATGCCCACTCCTACTAAAATATTAATGTGTCATGCGTTATTTATACCATATCCCACCTTTCATGGCATGAAATAATCTCATATAAAATGATATCATTATGTCAAGTCAATAAAATAAAATGATGTACTTTATACTTCTACTTAATTGATATGTTATTTGACAAATAATAAAATGATTTCATTATGCCATTCAAAACTTTTATTTTATGTACAATATTTACAATTTAAGTATCATGTCAATTTATACTACACCTACTGTCATTTTAGTATGATAAACACTTTTGTGAGGATTTAGGGTTAAATTCGTATTTGATAAACATTTTAATTTACAGTTAAAATTTTAATTTTTTGTCGGTATAAGAGAGAATGTGTGAGTGAGAAAAAAATAATGTGACAATAGGTGTACAACTATATTACAGGGGTGGATGAGTATTTAAACGGATATTTGAATGTTAATATTATTTACTTGACATTGTCAAATTGATTAGCATTACAATTTGTGGATTGGTTCATATTTTAAATTATTTTATTTATATACGATAAAATTAATTAATTATAAAAATAGATATTACATATAAACTGTTAAAGATTTTATTAGTTGAAGGGTACGAATGGTATTAATTTTTTACTAAAGGGTATTAGTCGGTCTACTAAAAAGTACTGCAAAGTGTTTTGTATATTAAAGGGTATAAGTTGGTCTATAAAAATTACTGCAAAGTGCTTTGTATGTTAACAAGTTTCACACTATACATACCCAATCTTAATATTTATTTAAAGATTAATTTTATAGGAATAAGTATTATATATAATCTTACAAAAAACATTAAATGATGTTAATTGGAAATTGAAAAATAACATATTGAAAGCATCTGTATAAATATAATAATTATTTTAAATTGGGACGATCTCACTTCATATTTAATATTATCAAGTACTTCAACAATAAGGACAAAATCAATAAATTGTATGAACATTAACATAGCGTAGAAGTATGAACATAGAAATTATTTTAATTAGTATGAACATAGAAAATCTGATAAATATTATTTTTATGCATTAATTAATTAGTAATCCATAAATAATTAATATTAATTACTTAATAGTCCATAAATAATAAAAAAATATTATCATTAAAATATTACCCCTTAATAATATGAAGTTTCACATTTCATATGACTTTTCACTAGAGAAAGGCTGAGCCCAGCTCATTCAATTTTAAATTCACCACCTTATTTTATACTCCTTCCGATTCATTTTTGTTTTCCACTTTCCAAGTGGCACGAGTTTTAATAAAAAGAGTTGTTTATTAGTATTTGTGGATATAAAATAGATTTTTAAAAGGTGTAAGAGTTGTTTATTAGTATTTGTGGGTATAAAGTTGATAAAGTAGTGACATAAGTGTAAATAAATGATATTTTTAAGGGGTAAGTTAAAAGGGGTAGTGTTTGCTTTTTGCTATTTTAGGTAAGTGGAAAAAAAAATCTTCCTTTTATGGTAATACGGATAATAAAAAAATGAATCGGAGGGAGTATTTCTTTTTATTAAATATTAACCAACTATAAATCTATATTTTAATTTAACATACAATACTTACACCCACATCTCCATAAATACTGATAACTAATTTCATTCAATTTTAGTATAATAATACGTATATATTGAATTATATGTATAAATGTTTAGTTTAAATTAATATTTTAATAATAAAATAAATTATTACATACATTTTAGTATAAAAATAATAATTTTCTTTTTATTTGTATTGCTTAAAAATCTTTCGAAGATTTAATTTAAACCCGCGAAACTCGCGGGGCTATAACTAGTATTTCACATTGTGGAATCATTATAATAGAACACAAAAACAGTTCAATTTCACTGGAAAAACGCTGTTTGGAAAGAAAATAACTAAAAATAGAATATACCTTCAAAAGAGGCCAGATAAAATTCCTAAGACACATAAGAGGTGCTAGAACAACACAGTGTAAATTCACTCATAAATTCAAAGTGAGCTGACTATAGGGAGTTTTACAAACACGACCTTAAAACGAGACGTTTTTATCTCTGTACAACACTTTCTTAGAAAAATCATATAAAATCGAAACAATCTCATAAAAATCTGAAATTTTTACCACATATCTAGGACTTCCTGTACTTTAATCGGTTAAAAGGATTTAAACAAATAAAATCTAAAAATAGTCCGAAGCTATTCATTAAAATTGAGTAGCCCCAATAGAAATTTTCAACAATACTTTTTTCTTTATATAAGACATAGTTGAGACCCTCAACATATTTTAAACACAAAAACACCATTAAAACGATCCCCATTAACATGCCAACATCTCAAGGTAGGTAAAAATAATCATCTAAAGTCACATGCATTGATATTTTCAACATGCAATCCACTAATTAACACTGATTAATCACATAGTTATCAAATCCATCAAGATAATTAAAAATCTAATTATAATCAAATTCCAAACCCTGATTTCAGAAGAGTACCCAATTACTTTCTATTAATCATGTAATTTAAATCTTACCTTGAGAGGGGAATTCAACGAAGGCAACTCTAGTTCATTCAATTGTACTTTTTTTTCTCCCAGAAAGTAAATCAAAACATTGCAGATTCTCCCTATTTCTCATTCATATACTTTTTACGTTGCCAGACCCTTGTTTTCATGTGTGATTCACGTCGACTTTGTGTGAGACAGATGATAATTTCACCGTGTAAAATGGTGATTGATATTCTCACTATTTATATTAAGGGATTACAACAGATTTACAAGTAAGGAAACGAGATATACATGAAAAATAAAATCAGCTACATATTTACAGAGATACGATTTGATATGATTTGACCGTATCATATATTTTTCGTATTTTCCGTATCTCCTCTATTACCCCCCTCAAGCGAAGCGATGGATTTGACGCAACGCGAAGCTTGGACCGCAGTAAATCAAACATGGGACGGGGTAAACTCTTAGTAAAGATATCCGCTAATTGAAGCTCGGAAGGGACAAACCGAGTTTCGAGAGTACCATTGGCAACAAGCTCTCGAACAAAATGGTAGTCGATATCAATATGCTTGGTTCGCTTGTGAGCAATGGGATTTTGGCTCAAGAAAAGAGCACTCTTGCTATCACTCAATAAAAGCGGCGTGGAGGACGGAAGTGCACGAAGCTCCAGGAGTAAGTGGGACAACCAGACCATCTCCTGAGCAGTATTAGCAAGTGCACGATACTCATATTCACAATTGGAATGAGCAACTGTAGGCTGTTTCTTTGCACTCCAAGAAACTAAGTTACCCGCAAGAAAGATAGAATATCCATAGGTGGATCGACGAGTTTCTTCGCAACGAGCCCAGTCTGCATCTGAGTAGCCAAGGACCGAATAGTCCGAAGAAGGCGAGAAAGTAAGTCCAAGATGGACAGTTCCCTTAACATAGCGCAGGATCCTTTTGACAGCCGAAAAATGATCAACGGTAGGAGCCTGAAGAAATTGGCTGACGTGATTGACAGCAAAAGAAAGGTCTGGACGTGTGATAGTGAGATATTGCAGAGCGCCCACCAGAGACCTATAGAGAGTAGGATCCTGGAATGGGTCTCCAGTGGAGACGAGTGATTCCCATGTGGCCAAAGGCGTGGAAACAGGTTTAGAATCGAGTAATTCTGCCCGAGTGAGAATATCGTGAGCATACTTGGCTTGACCAAGAAAAAGACCGAAGTCAGTATGAGTGATTTCAAGTCCAAGAAAGTAACTCAGCTTGCCAAGATCTTTGACCGCAAATTCTTTGTGGACACGAGCAATGAATCTACGCAAGAAGTCGGTACTGCTAATGTCATCACCATAAAGTAGAAGAAAGATAGTACAGTCAAAGCTATGTAAGAAAAACAGGGAAGTATCAGAACGACTATGAATGAAGCCCAAAGAAATGAGAAAAGCACTAAAACGATCAAACCAGGCTCGAGGGGCTTGACGAAGACCATAAAGTGCTTTCTTCAACCTGCAGACATGGTTAGGATAACGGGGATCAATAAAGCCCGGAGGCTGAGACATGTAAACAGGTTTGTTAAGATGGCCATGTAGAAAGACATTTTTGACATCGAGCTGGTGAAGAGGCCACTGACGTAGAACTGCAAGGGCTAAAATGACACGAACTGTGGCAGCCCGGACAACAAGACTAAAAGTGTGGGAAAAGTCGAAACCAGGGATTTGCGTGAAGCCCTGAGCCACCAAGCGGGCTTTGTAGCGATCAATGGAACCATCTGATTTGAACTTCGTACGGAATACCCATTTGGACCCAACAATGTTTTCACCGGGCGGTCGAGGAACCAAATCCCAAGTGTTGTTGGTATCCAAGGCATCCATCTCCTCTCGCATAGCAGTTAACCAATGTGGAACTTTTAGGGCGGATTTAAAACCCTTAGGTTCTGCAGAAGCTGTTAGTGAATGAAGAAGACTAGTAGTAGCAATATCAACAAAATAACGAGGTTTAAAGATACCAATTTTGGATCTAGTTTGCATAGAGTGCGAGGGAGGAGCTGGTGCAGGAGCAACAGTGGTATCAGGAGCAGGGACGACATCCACAACATCGGGAGGAGGCAAGATAGGTGGAGAAGCAGCGACCGGAGGATCCACAGAAACCTGGACATCTTCAACAACGACAAGCGAAATAACGTCTGCATGCAAATGTGGTACGTCCACATCCGTCTGGGTGGATGGTGCACAGAGAGGGCATGGCCAAAAATCAGTATTAGATTTGGGACTGTGCATGCATGGGTTTACCGAAGTAGTTTGGGCAGGGCAAGGCAAACTGGAATTTGGAGATGAACTAGGAAAATCCTGCAAATCAAAAAATTTTGAAAATTCCAAATCCTTGTTAGTGCTCGTAGTAACAACAGTAGAAAAAGGAAAATGTGACTCATCAAACTGAGCATGACGTGTAACATAAGTACGGGAAGCGACAGGATCGTAGCACCGAAAAACCTTATGAACACTACTATAACCAAGAAAAATACAGAAAATACATGATACAGTCAAATCAAGAAAGAAAAACCTTATGAACACTACTATAACCAAGAAAAATACGGAAAATACATGATACATGATGGAGAGATGTAGTTTTAGGAAAAATAATTTGAGAGAGAGAGAGAGAGGGAGAGAGAGAGAGATAGAGAGAGAGAGAGAGAGAGAGTAGAGTAGAGTAGAGAGAAGGGAGAAACATGGAGAGAGAGGAAGAAGAAAGAAAAAAAGACGCATACAATGACTTCTGGCATTCTTTTAAGTGTTTTATGCGTTTAGTTTAGTATATTTATAATTTTTTTCTATTATTAATATTTCTTATCTCGTATTTTGATAGTTAAATCTATTAATTTACAATGAAAATATATAAATACACATAAGCATGTATATATATATATATATATATATATATATATATATATATATATATATATTTGTGATCAAGATATGGAAACAGTCTAAATAAATCTTCACGAATATAGGTATTTTCATGACTAATTAATCTATAAAAATCTTTCTTGATATGATACTTATTTTCTTAATAAATATTGAAATCTTATTATTACTAAATTTAATTATGGCCAATATCATAAACATGTTTAAAGTTTTATTTATAAACATATAGTATTAATTTATACCTATTTAATAAATGTTCAGTTATTTTTATTTTTTTCTTACTTGCTTGTGTCGAGTGAGTCACAATCGAGCTTGACCTTCTCAGTAGACTATCCTGCAAAACTTCTTAAACTTCATTGAAAATATTAGATCTTCAATTTTATAAATCACAAGCTTTTGAAAAATTAGAAAATAATTCACAATTTTAATGTTTAAAGAAATAATTAAATTTCTTAAAATATGAAATGCAATTTTCTGAAAATGGGGTGTTACATATATATATAAATGATATGCATATAATAAATAATATCTAAGAATATTAATAATACCGTATTTCAATAAGTGAGATATGTATAATGATATGAGACAATTATAAATAATATTTAGATATATTATTTAATAACATAGTAAAAAGATAATAAATAATATCCCCGACCCACTATAAACTTTTGACCAAGTATAGAGCAAAACTAGTTCATACATGAACAATTGAAGAGTATTAGTTGTTTTCAATAAAAAATATTAATTTTTACTGAAGGGTATTAATTGTTTTCACTAAAAATGTAATAGTTGTATAGTGAAAACAAACTAAGACACTTTAGTGAAAACAACTAATATTTTTTAGTGAAAATAACTAATATTCTTCAATAATTAATATATAAATCAATTTCACTTTATACATACACTAAACTTTGATTTTTCTATTTTGGTTTGTCTCAGTCTATGAAGCATAGATTCTTCTAAAAATATTATAGTGCAGTATTGATTCACACATGCCCCTTAAAAAGGAAGCAATTCTTAAACCAGCGATTCCTATTCTCCACGTAGCGAATCTGCTGCCACTTGACGAATCTAATTAACGAATACTCGAAATCACCTTGCAAATTCTATTTGTTAAACATTAAATATGTTATTTTATAAAATAACACATATCCCTATCAAAATATTAATGCATAATGTTCAATTTACACCCTATTTTATATTCTTATCGCGAAATAGTTTCACACAAGAACTTATCAATTAGAAAATATTAATGATATTGTATGTTAAATTATAATGAGACAGATGTATATTAATGTTAAAATAAGATCCAAGAAAGACATAAGCAAAAAAAGTTAAAATCATAAGTTTTATATAGTTCATTAAAATATAGAATGAAACTGGTTTATACATAAATCATTGAAGAGTATTAGTTGTTTTCACTGAAAAATATTAGTTATTTTCACTGAAAAATATTAGTTATTTTCACTGAAGAGTATCACTGATTACACTGAAGAGTCTTAGTTGTTCAGTGAAAACAAACGAAAACTCTTCAGTGGAAACAACTAATTCCCTACTTCAAAATAACTAATACTATTCAGTAAAAACAACTAATACTCTTCATTGATTCATGTATGAACCAATTTCACTCCATACATACTCTATCATAAGAGATGATTTCATATTATTATCATGATCAGAATAATTACAAATACGAAACAACCTAATCAAATAATATAACTATTTATAAATACCTAGTCTCAAAATTGTAAACTTACACCATAAAAATTATCAACTATAACGTACATTGTAAACTTAATTACACCATAAAAATTAAATATTTCACCGCCAAAATTGCCCAGAATAACTAACTTGAGATAGTGAGATTAGTACAATATGGATTGATTTGTGAATGAATCTATGACTTATACGATGATTAGAGGAGTTATTTGTTATGTATATGTTTTTGGCTCATTTAGTAGATGTTTTCTTTCAATCCCTGGGTCTTGCTTGTTTTGCTTTCGTCACATTGTCACTTTTGGACCATAATTTTTGTTTTTGGAACACCACTGGTCTGTTTTTCTTTTACTTTTATAATATATCCTTAGTCGCCCCACACATACTTTCCGACTCGCCATACGTGTTAAACTATCATTCATTGTATTTAAGTATACTTTTTCTAAATAGAATGTAATCGAATAACTTGAAGTCAACAAATTAAAAAAAATCAAGTAGCCCAAATAGAGAAGCCTATTACAAAAGACCAAATCAGGGTACAAATTAGAAAAACAACACAGCTTAAGTGAGAAAAAAGTTATTTGGTTCCATAACTTGTAAAGTGTCCGATTTTGGTACAAAAAATTTGACTCTTCAATTTTGGTCCTGCAACTCCTAGGGATTGTCCAATTTTGATCCCATTTTTGCCAAAAATTAAAAAACGATGCCCTTTTATGTCACATGCAACTCACATTCTGGCCGAATTAAGGGTTTTCCGGTACCCTCCCAAATGTGGCTGCAAAACGGCTTTTTTTAATAATTTTTTTCCATATCATTAATATATACGTGGTTGGAAACATAAGGGAGAAGAACTTACAAATTGGGGGGTGGGCGGAGGTGAAGGGGAGTAGGGCATAGTTTGGGGAAAATGAACTGTTGTTACCCAAAATACGTATCTAATTACGGATTGATGTGGCTTTTGGATGGGTAACCGCTATGTGATTTGTGAATGTAATCGAGTATAATAGGCTTGTGGCCTTTAGTAATAAATGATGAACAGAAGCAATAAATGCAAGAAGAATTGCCAAGTCAGTTTTTGACTTGGGCTTTAATGTTGTTCGTGTCATTTATTGTGGTTTGAACCCATATTTATAGTCCAAAGACAACCCTTTGGACTGACCTTTTGATGGACAGGTATAACCCATCATTTAATGCTGGGCCAGGCCCATACTGGGTTAGTGAGGAATATCTTCCGTATTGTGGATCTTAGTCCAATTACAATTTGCCACGTGGAAAGGGAATCGTATCTTCCCTTAGGTCGTGGGATATCCTTACACAAGTATGGCCTCCCCTGTCGAGTCGGTCGCGATTTCTGGTCCTGGTATTGGGAATTGGAAAGATCTTCTGATAGCGTCCAAATCTCCCCAACGCCGGTCAAGACTTGATGCCTAACCGTCTCGTCCTTCACGACGATGCGTGACTCATTATACTGGATCTCTTCCTTGCCTTAGGTTGTAGTCTTTATCGAGCATGGTCGTCTGTGTGCCGAGGCTGGGTATCTTCGGTGCGGAACGTGACCCCGACGTTATTCATGCCGGGACGAGACCGGACAGACGATCATGAATGTCGAGATGAGGGCTATGCTTATCCCCTTCTCTTGGCGACTTCGCATGAAGCACCTCTACTCGTCCTCGTCTTGAAGGATTTATCCGTCACACAACAATTGCCCCTCGACTTGTCTCGATATGCTCGTCGAGGCGAGGCGACTCCGGTGTGACGAAGGAAATCCAAAAGGTTGGTCTTAAGCATATGTGCTCCTCGGGAAGGCGCGATAAGTCTTCTCCCGAGGGGATGCCTATGCGTAGGTAATGATGGCTACTTCATAGGGAAACGGCGTGAGCGAAACTTACGCGCTCACCCAAACGTCGCGACTGCTTAGGACGCGCGTTCGTGGGTGCGACGCGTTTGCGGAGTGGCCCTCGTATTATCTTTTAATTCGCCCGGGCCCCGTGAATTTGAAAAGTCTTTTGCTTTCAGGTCCCTCCGTCTCCTCTATAAATAGGAGGGACCCCTCTTTTTTCAAAGGATCTCTTTTTCGCGCTCATGTAATTGGCTACCTCTTGTTGTCCACTTGGTTGGTCTACTCTCTCATTCTCTACTGCATGCTCTCCAACCAAACGCTTCCCCAACTCGAGGTTGTTGATCTTTTCCATCATGGCCATCAACAGCCTTCTCGTTCCTTCTCCCTCTTCAACCTGATGCACTCTCTGAAAATCTGCATCCACACCCTAAGCACCGGCATTCGTGACAATGTTGTCCACGATCTCCCTACACCTTTCTATGCCTTGATTCAGGAATGCTCCGCCCGCACAGGCGTCTAAATGGTCTTGCCCCGCCTTGTTGGCACCACTATAGAAGAATGCCATAATGTCTCCCTCGTTGTACCCGTGCTGCGGGCACTCAATCAGCATGTTTGAGTATCTCTCCCACGCTTGGCGTAAATCCTCTCCAGACTTCTGGCGAAAGGACGAGATCTCAATTCTAGCCTTGATCGTCCTAGATGGAGGGTAGAATCGCTCGAGGAACAGATGCTCGAGCTCGGCCCAAGTGGTAATACCTCCCCGCGGAAGCGTATTATCGTACCACTCTTTGGCTATTCCCGTCAATGAGAATGGGAACAGCCTAAGCCTCTTGGCATCTTCAGACATGCCATTGTAATTGAAAGTAGATGCTATCATGAGAAAACTCCTCAGGTGAGTGTGAGGATTCTCCTTCCCGATCACCCCTTTGAACTGATTCTCGGTAAGCAGCTTTAAAATCCCCGGGGATATCGAGAAGTTGTTCGCCTCAACAGGAGGCAACGCCACTCCATCATAGTACCGCTGTGGCTGCGCTGCAAACCTCCCTCGAATGGCCATATGTTGATCTACGTTCTGAGGAACGTGTTGAGGATTAGCAGCAGGTACTGGTACTTGTTGGGGTGGTGGTGGGTAAACAGGTGGTTGATTATAGACTGGGGGTGGAGGATACGGGTATGGTGGGTAAGGATAAGGTGGGTATGGGTAATGTTGGTATACTGGGTTGTTGAAAGGGTTATTTGGGTTTTGTGGGTAAGCAGGGTTTTGGTTCTGGCTTTGGGGTTGTGTTTGTGCAGAGTTGATTGTGTCTTGTGGGTTCGGGTGTGGGCTCTCAGTTCCCCCTATGGGTATCTGCTGATTACTGCTGTTTCCATTGGCACCCTCTGCCCGTTCCACAAGAGCAGTATACTCTGCAGCTATTTTGTCTAACTCCCCAAGTTCATCAGAAATCTTGTCTTTGTTTCCCGCGGCAGTAGTCATTCTTCTCAAGAAGGCTCGGTTTCTTCTAGCTATTGTCTCAGGATCTGCAGGTAACCTCTCTTCGCTCGTATTGCCTTGTGAGCGTGTTTTCATAAACCTGAAACACTAGCAGAAGGATCAAAACGCAACTGCCGAATAAATAAAAATAAAAATAAAACAGAAAAGAAATCACTTACTACTAACTACTAAGCTATCGACAAGTCCTATTCAAAAAGCATATAACGCCATCCCCGGCAACGACGCCATTTACTTGAAGCGATTTTACTAACTTCTACTAGTCGCTCACCCGCAAGCGGACGGGTTCACTGTAGTATAAGTATGTATAATGACCAAGTAGTATCGAACCCAAGGGATGGTGTATATGCGAATAGATCCCTGAAGATCTACGCATCGTAGTTAATATGAGTTTGTTGTTTTTGGATTTTTGGAAAGATTAATTAAACTAAACTGAAATTAAACTAAGTAAACTAAAATACTAAAGAAATCAAATTAACTAAGGGTTGTGTTCTAATGAGAGATGGTGATGCTTAGGATTGGAATCCCTACGTATACTAACGGAGTTGGTACGATAATTAAAATAACTGTGACACACAAGAATTAACCTAAGTCTAAGAATGCAAGGTGAAAGCTCAAGATTCTAAACCCTAATACTTTACCCTAACACTCGACTTCACGAATCTACTAACGAGTTACTAGATTGTGCTTAATTAATGAGACCCTAATTTAACTAAGGTGATGCGGTCGTCCTCCTTCGCTAAACCGGTAGATGAATTAACCTTTCCTAAACCCTCTCGTTAAGTCTACTCGTTGTTAAAGAGTGATACGGTCGTCCTCTCTCTAACACCTTTCGAACGAAATTCAAGAGCGAAGTCTAGATTAATTTTAAGAATTCATTAACCAAGAGAATTAAAACCTAACGTCACAAGTTACTCTAATTACATACCCACAACCTACTTCTACGAGTTCATCCTACCCTAAGCATGCAAGGGTTTTAGCCGGACATGGCTTTAACAAACATAAAAACAATAGAAGAAACAACGAACATAAACATAATGAATTGAACGAAGAAATTAAGAAACATGCACTAGGGTTTTTAAAAGAAAATAAATCTGAGAACTGAAATTTAATTAACTCAAACGAAGTTTCAAAGTGTTTAAAGAAATCAAACTAACGAAAAGAAACTAATAAACGAAAAGAAACTAAGAATTCGTACGAAAAACCTCAACAAAACGTAAACGTAAACTTGCTTCTCTCATTCCTCTCCAAAAACTAAGTCTAAAAGTTATTTCTAAAGTTCAGGGATCCTTCAAAACGTGTTTGGAAGAGGTATATATAGGCAACGGGCCGATTCGTGAACTCGTGGGCCGAAAAACGTAAGTTGGAGAAAAGGCCTTGGAAGCGCTCGAGCAGACCCGCTCGAGCGGGTCGCTCGAGCTGTTGTGGTCGAGCGGATCAGGAGCTCGAGCGGGGCGCTCGAGCTCTCTTGGTCGTGCGATTCTGGTGCTCGAGCGGGGCGCTCGAGCTATCTCCCTCGAGCGGCCCAAACGTTCTGTATGTTTTTAGGCGCTCGATCCCTTCACTCGAGCGGGGCGCTCGAGTGACGATGCTCGAATAGGTCTTCCTTCCTTTGCAACTAACACTTTTCTTCACACGTACTAATACCAATCGTATTTCTTCGATATCTTCTCATCCGGGAGTCCGTTTGAGTCGATTCAAAGTCCTACGAACTCCTCTTTTCACCCTCTATTCACCTATGAGTATCAAAGAGACAAATTCATCAATGTATAGAAATAGTACTCATTTGGCTCTAAAAACTCAATAAATTCGACCAAAACTAGGGCGTTTCTAGCTACGAATCATGATAATTTCACGCCTAATCACGAAGCAGGCCGAGGAATTGGCCTTTTGGCGGAAAAGGGCCGAAGAAATTGAACGCGGCCATCAGCTGTGGGCGGCCTTTGTAGATAGGAGGTTGGGACCGGGGCCCGATTTCATTTATGACTACTATCGGGCCTCCCATAATTATGTGCGGCCTGATCGTCAGCCATTCGAGTTCTTGACCCCGTCCACGTCGAGATTCCATTGGAATGGTATAGCCAGCAAGGTAACTGAGAGAAATCTCAAGGATTGGCGGCGTACCTTCCAGGTCCCCATTGATGTTCACTTTCATGTCCCGGCACCTGACGAGAGGGCCGATCAGCCACCGCCAGGGATGGTTGCTGTGTCTGATTAGGCGTGAAATTGTCATGATTCGTAGCCTGAAATACCCCAATCTTGGTCGAGTTTATAGAGTATTTAGAGTCAATTGAGCATTATTTCTACACGTTGATGAATTTGTCTCTTTGATGCTCATAGGCGAATAGAGGACGAAAAACGGAGTTCGTAGAACTTTGAATCGACTCAAACAGATGCCCGAAT
This sequence comes from Ballota nigra, assembly GCA_947034835.1. Lineage (NCBI taxonomy): Eukaryota > Viridiplantae > Streptophyta > Magnoliopsida > Lamiales > Lamiaceae > Ballota > Ballota nigra. The sequence continues at coordinate 77,525,360 of OX344729.1, read as the reverse complement.
GAGAAGATATTGGAGAAATACGATTGGTATTAGTGCGGACGAGGAAAAGTATCAGTTGGGAGGAGTTGTAAGTCACTCGAGTGACTAGGTCGAGCGCCCCCGCTCGAGCGCATTGCTCGAGCGCTTAAACTTACAGAACTATTCTTGCGCTCGAGCAGCTCGAGCGCCACCGCTCGAGCGAATTGCTCGAGCGCCCAAAACATACAATGCATTTTCACCGCTCGACCAGCTCGAGCGGAACCGCTCGAGCGATTGTGTCATTCGAGCTACACTGCTCGAGCGGGACTGCTCGAGCGTTTTGCTCGAGCACCCTTGGATTTTTGCCTCCGGATGCGTATTTTCGGCCCATTAACTCCCGTTTCGACCCGTGCCTATATATACCTCTTCCAAACACGTTTTGAAGGATCCCCGACTTTTAGAAATAATTTTAGACTTAGTTTTTGAAGAGGAGAAGAACGAGCAAGCTTTATTTACGTTTTGTTGAGGTTTTTCATACGAATTCTAGTTTCTTTTCAATTCTTAGTTTCTTTTCATTAGTTCGTTACTTTGAACACGTTTAAATTTTGTTTTTATTAATTCAATTTCAGTTCTTAGTATTTATTTTCTTTTAAAACCCTAGTTCATGTTTCTTATTTTCTTCGTTCAATTCATTATGTTTATGTTCGTAGTTTCTTCTATTGCTTTTATTTTTGTTAAAACCATGTCCGGCTAAAACCCTTGCATGCTTAGGGTAGGATGAACTCGTAGAAGTAGGATGTGGGTACGTAATTAGGGTAGGTGGTGACGTTAGTTTTAATTCTCTTAATTAATGAATTCTTATAATTAATCTTAACTCTACCTTTGAATTTCGTACGAAAGTGTTAGAGAGAGGACGACCGCATCACTCAATAACAATTAGTAGTCTTAACGAGAAGGTTTAGGAAAGGTTAATTCATCTACCGGTTTAGCGAAGGAGGACGACCGCATCACCTTAGTTAAATTAGGGTCTCATTAATTAAGCACAATCTATTAACTTGTTAGTGGATTAGTGAAGTCGAGTGTTAGGGTAAAGTATTAGGGTTTAGAATCTTGAGCTTTCACCTTGCATTCTTAGACTTAGGTTAATTCTTGTGTGTCACAGTTATTTTGATTATGTACCTGCTCCGTTAGTATACGCAGGGATTCCTATCTTAAGCATCACAATCTCTCATTAGAAAACAACCTTAGTTAATTCGTTTCTTTCGTTCTTTAGTTTAATTAGTTTACTTTAGTTGCTCTTAATTAATTCTTTCAAAAAACCCAAAAACATCACACTCATATTAATTACGACGCGTAGATCTTCAGGGATCTATTCGCATATACACCATCCCTTGGGTTCGATAATACTTGGTCATTATACTTACTCTTACTACTGTGAACCCGTTCTCTTGCGGGGTAGCTACTAGTAGAAGCTAGTGTAGTTCACTTCAAGTCAATGGCGCCGTTGCCGGGGATGGCGTTGTATGCTTTTTGAATAGGACTTGTCGATAGCTTAGTAGTTAGTAGTGGGTGATTTATTTTTATTTGTATTCAATCGGCAGTTGCATTTTGACCCTTCTGCTAGTGTGTCATGTTTATGAAAACACGCTCACAAGGCAATACGAGCGAAGAGAGAATACCGTTGGACCCTGAGACAATAGCCAGAAGGAACCGAGTCTTCTTGAGAAGGATGAACGCTGCCGACTTAGGAAAGGAACCAATGGATATCAATAATGAGTTGGACGATGCTGCCAACGATTTCAATCAGGCAGTAGACCGAGTTGAAGGCACTGGAGTTAGTGGTAGCCAGAATCAAATTCCATTAGGGGATAGCCAAAGCCTAAACCCGGATACACAAAACGTAGGGAATCCAGCTCAGAACCTTGTCCATAATCCTCATAACAACCCTGCTTACCCACAAAACCCAAATAACCCTTTTAACAACCCAGTATACCAACATTACCATACCCACCTTATCCTTACCCACCATATCCATATCATCCACCCCCAGTCTACAACCAACCACCTGTTTACCAACCACCACCCCAACAAGTACCCGTACCAGCTGCTAATCCTCAACACGTTCCTCAGAACGTAGATCACAATATGGCTATTCGAGGGAGGTTTGCAGCGCAGCCACAGCGGTACTATGATGGAGTGGCTTTGCCTCCTGTTGAGGCGAACAACTTCTCGATATCCCCGGGGATTTTAAAGCTGCTTACCGAGAATCAGTTCAAGGGGGTGATCGGGAAGGAGAATCCTCATACACATCTGAGGAGCTTTCTCATGATAGCCTCAACATTCAATTACAATGGCATGTCTGAAGATGCCAAGAGGCTTAGGCTGTTCCCATTCTCATTGACGGGAATAGCCAAGGAGTGGTACGATAATACGCTCCCGCGGGGAGGTATTACCACTTGGGCTGAGCTCGAGCGTCTATTCCTCGAGCGATTCTACCCTCCATCGAGGACGATCAAGGCTAGGATTGAGATCTCGTCCTTTCGCCAGAAGTCTGGAGAAGATTTACGCCAAGCGTGGGAGAGATACTTAAACATGCTGATTGAGTGCCCGCAGCACGGGTACAATGAGAGAGACATTATGGCGTTCTTCTACAGTGGTGCCAACAAGGCGGGGCAAGACCATTTAGACGCTTGTGCGGGTGGAGCATTTTTGAACCAAGGCATAGAGAGGTGTAGAGAGATCGTTGACAACATTGTCACGAATGCCGGTGCTTGGAGTGGAGATGCAGATTTTCAGAGAGTGCATCAGGTTGAAGAGGGAGAAGGAACGAGAAGGCTATTGATGGCCATGATGGAGAAGATAAACAACCTCGAGTTGGGGAAGAATTTGGTTGGAGAGCATGCAGTAGAGAATGAGAGAGTAGACCAACCAAGTGGACAGCAAGAGGTAGCCAATTACATGGGAGGTCCGTATTACAATCAGAATGGCTACCAAGGTGGTAATCAGTATGGAAGGCCTTCTTATGGCCAACCATTTGTACTTCCAGGCCCTCAGCCACCTCAAAATCAATGGAGGAACACACAAGGAGTTCAAGGAGGCCAGCAACCTCCTCAAAACACATGGAGGAAGAATGATAATTTTTCTTATGCTAACCCAAAAGCTGGTGTTACTGTTCCTGCAGGTGTTGATCCGGGGTCTAAACCTCCTGGTGGAGAAGGCGGTGCATCAACCGAGGAGATGTTGACAGCGATCCTTCAGAAGGTGGAGGAAGGGAGCAAGCGGTTGTCATCCTTGGAGTACGATGTGAAGGAGCTGCACAAGAAGGGTGATCAACGTGATCAAGAGCTCCAGAAGATGAACGTTGAGTGGACTAGAACTCAACAAGAGAACAATCGAAGGTTCACTTCTTTAGAGTTCCAGATGAGTCAGATTGCAAAGTCAGTGAATAGAATGCCGGAGGGGAACCCGAAGGAGCATTGCAAGGCTATCCAGTTAAGAAGTGGAACCAACTATGAAGGGCCTCAGATGCCTGCTGATTCTGAGACGCCCCAAGTTGAGAAGGGGATTGAAAGTGAAGGGATTGAGAGGCATGAAGATATGGATGAGTCCCAGAAGGGAAAGGAAAGTGAAGAGGTAGAGAGAGTTCCTAAGTGGAAGAAGGCAAAGGAAGCAAGGGATAAAGTGAAAGAAACAGAAAGAGATGAATGGGGGGTACCCAAATCTGTGATACCCGTCCCGTATCCACAGCGCTTCATGAAAAAGAAGCTTGATGAAAAATTTGCAAAATTTCTTGATGTTTTTAAACAACTTCACATTAACATTCCTTTTTATGATGCTTTGGAACAGATGCCGCACTATGCGAAGTTTTTGAAGGACTTGATTGCGAAAAGACGGCGAGTGGATGAGCCAAAGTTGGTGCAGCTGAACCACGAGGTGAGTGCATTAGTGCACAAGGCGCTTCCACCGAAGCTGAAGGATCCCGGGAGCTTCACCATTCTTTGTGACATTGGGAACGGGATCAAGAAGGGAGCGTTGTGCGACCTCGAAGCGAGCATCAATCTCATGCCGTTGTCGCTTTTCAAGAAGTTGGAAGGTGGAGAACTTCAACCCACAATGATGACGCTTCAACTTGCCGATCGGTCTATTACTCGACCTCAAGGTGTTGTTGAAGACGTTCTAGTGAGAGTTGGAGAACATATTTTTCCAGCCGACTTTGTAGTGCTAGAGATGGGAGGAAGATGAGCACGTGCCCCTGATCTTGGGAAGACCGTTCTTAGCTACGGCGGGGATGGTGCTAGACGTGGCAAATGGGAAGATTACATTGAAGGTTGATGATCAAGAAGTGAAGATCTCCCTATATGAAGCCATGAAGCACCCGAAGGAGGATGAGAGCTTGTATTGCATGGATGCAATTGATCCTCGTGTTGAAGACACACCTTCTATCCCTAATCTTTCTCATACTCATGATTTTGTTAGTCCTTCACTTGATTATTTAACCCATGAGCGTTATGATCTTGATTCTTTTGATAGGGATAAAGTGAAGAAGTTGAAGGATGAAAAGGTGAAGAAAGTGGACGTGGTCCAGTTAGAAGGGAAAGGAGGAGTTAAGAAGAAAAAGTCCAAACTCAAGAAATTGTTTAGTAAGACTCCTCCAGATAAAGGTGAGAAGGAGTTGAGACCTATACCACTTGAGGTGGGGAAGGAAGCAAAAGGGCTCATGATGGTGGGGCATCAAGGAAAGGAGTTCAAACACCACTCTTATGAGAGTGGGGGAGGTAAATTTGAGTATGATGTCCCATAAGCTCCTTTGAGCTAGGTCCGGCATGAGGACCTTAAAAATAGTGCTGAATGGGAGGCAACCCATTTTTTATTTGCTTTTGAGTGTTTTTAGTTATTTTCCTTTTATGTTACTAGGATGTTGTTGAGTCGTATGTTTAACCTCGTATTTGAGTAAGTTGTTTGTAGGCTTGTCTCTAAAGGAGTAAAGGTATCGAAGAAGTGGAGATTGAAGGAACCAACTTGAGACAAGGGAATGTGCAAAGCTATTGAGAGAAATTGAATTATTTGGTTGAGGTAACCCACAACCCCAAACTTAGACCTCTAGCAAGGTCGAAGTTTGGGGGGGGGGGGTGGAGTTTTTTATTTGTTTTATGTTACAGTGCACATGCATGCACGCCCTTATCTTTGAGTTGAGTTTGATTGATTATTGATTTGTTGAGATACTCCTTGGGGTGATTTTGAGTTGACTCGCTATTGCATATTTTATGCCTATCAATCATCTTATGCTTGTTGATTGCTATCTTTGAGTATGATTTGATGAGTAGGTTGAGTTGTAAGGGTGAGTTAGAAATTCTTTTGTGTGAGTTTTTGAGTTTGAGCTGATTTGAGAAAGAACTTGTATGCTTGTGAATTTTTCTTTTGAGTACTTGTGTGATGAGAGTGAGAATTCACTAGGACTAGCATGGATGTGAAAGCCGTGAGCTTTTGAGCCTTATGAGATTTTAATGCATGATTTAATCTCTTCGTTTGTGAGTGAATCATCACCTTAGAGGATGCTAGAACTTGTGTGTGCTCTTGCTCCTTGATTGTGTCTAGTTAGATATGCCGAATGTGATCTTAGGCCATCATTGTTTTTATTGAGTCACTTAGCCAAAAATTTCCTTACCAATGACATTGAATCCCTTGTTAGCCCCTTTGAGCCTAAAGCCTATTTTATTAGCTAGCACATATGAACACTATTCCAATTCCTAAGCCTTTTTGTCCAAATTTGAGTGGAGAATAGGAAAGTGTGAATGTGAAGGGAGTGAATTGAGTTGAAAAAGGAAAAGGTTGTTTGTTGAGTGAATATGAGAAGAAGGTGTGATGAAGTTATGAGATGTGGGAAAAAGAGAAAAAAAATTAAGAATGAGCAAAAGAAAAAAATGAGCTCATGTGTTTGCGCGAAAAAGAAAAAAATGAAGTGTTGAGAGAAGTGGAATTGAAAGAGTGTTGATTGAATATGTTTGAAGTAGTCTGTTCCTAATCTCGAAGTGCCAAAGTTTGACTTTCTATTCTCCATTCACTTAAGTCACTTACCCTATATTGTTATCCCACCTGTCCAAAGAGCCTACATTACAACCTTGAGAAAAGTCCTTTTTGATTCGGCATTGATTTCTAGAGTATGGTCGGAGTTGAGAGTGCTTACAAGCCTATGTCTGCCAATATGTGTGATTGATTGATTGAGTGAGTCCCTTAAACACTAATATACACTTGTGAGGGAGTGAAACACATCGTTGAGTGCACATCCATGCTTGATCTTGGTGTTTCTTATTATTGTTGCATGAGTACGATAAAAGAAAGTGAGTGAGTATACGGGTGATTGACTTTAGAAGCTTGAGTTCATTTGCTTGCATGATTTGATTCTTTGACTCATTCCTAATAATTTCACTTGACTTATTATTTCATTGCTTGAGGACAAGCAATATGGTAAGTTTGGGGGGGTTGATTAGGCGTGAAATTGTCATGATTCGTAGCTTGAAATACCCCAATCTTGGTCGAGTTTATAGAGTATTTAGAGTCAATTGAGCATTATTTCTACATGTTGATGAATTTGTCTCTTTGATGCTCATAGGCGAATAGAGTACGAAAAACGGAGTTCGTAGAACTTTGAATCGACTCAAACGGATGCCCGGATGAGAAGATATTGAAGAAATGCGATTGGTATTAGTGCGGACGAGGAAAAGTATCAGTTGGGAGGAGTTGTAAGTCACTCGAGTGACTAGGTCGAGCGCCCCCGCTCGAGCGCATTGCTCGAGCGCTTAAACTTACAGAACTATTCTTGCGCTCGAGCAGCTCGAGCGCCACCGCTCGAGCGAATTGCTCGAGCGCCCAAAACATACAGTGCATTTTCACCGCTTGACCGGCTCGAGCGGAACCGCTCGAGCGATTGTGTCATTCGAGCTACACTGCTCGAGCGGGACCGCTCGAGCATTTTGCTCGAGCACCCTTGGATTTTTGCCTCCGGATGCGTATTTTCGGCCCATTAACTCCCATTTCGACCCGTGCCTATATATACCTCTTCCAAACACGTTTTGAAGGATCCCCGACTTTTAGAAATAATTTTAGACTTAGTTTTTGAAGAGGAGAAGAACGAGCAAGCTTTATTTACGTTTTGTTGAGGTTTTTCATACGAATTCTAGTTTCTTTTCAATTCTTAGTTTCTTTTCATTAGTTCGTTACTTTGAACACGTTTAAATTTTGTTTTTATTAATTCAATTTCAGTTCTTAGTATTTATTTTCTTTTAAAACCCTAGTTCATGTTTCTTATTTTCTTCGTTCAATTCATTATGTTTATGTTCGTAGTTTCTTCTATTGCTTTTATTTTTGTTAAAACCATGTCCGGCTAAAACCCTTGCATGCTTAGGGTAGGATGAACTCGTAGAAGTAGGACGTGGGTACGTAATTAGGGTAGGTGGTGACGTTAGTTTTAATTCTCTTAATTAATGAATTCTTATAATTAATCTTAACTCTACCTTTGAATTTCGTACAAAAGTGTTAGAGAGAGGACGACCGCATCACTCAATAACAATTAGTAGTCTTAACGAGAAGGTTTAGGAAAGGTTAATTCATCTACCGGTTTAGCGAAGGAGGACGACCGCATCACCTTAGTTAAATTAGGGTCTCATTAATTAAGCACAATCTATTAACTTGTTAGTGGATTAGTGAAGTCGAGTGTTAGGGTAAAGTATTAGGGTTTAGAATCTTGAGCTTTCACCTTGCATTCTTAGACTTAGGTTAATTCTTGTGTGTCACAGTTATTTTGATTATGTACCTGCTCTGTTAGTATACGCAGGGATTCCTATCTTAAGCATCACCATCTCTCATTAGAAAACAACCTTAGTTAATTCGTTTCTTTCGTTCTTTAGTTTAATTAGTTTACTTTAGTTGCTCTTAATTAATTCTTTCAAAAAACCCAAAAACATCACACTCATATTAATTACGACGCGTAGATCTTCAGGGATCTATTCGCATATACACCATCCCTTGGGTTCGATAATACTTGGTCATTATACTTACTCTTACTACTGTGAACCCGTTCTCTTGCGGGGTAGCTACTAGTAGAAGCTAGTGTAGTTCGCTTCAAGTCAGTGTCCTACGACATTATGGATGTGGGACTCCGTTTTCCCCTGCACCCGGCACTGACCAATCTTCTGAATGCTTGGGAGGTGGCCCCGCTCCAGCTCAGTGTGAATTCGTGGCGTGCTGTGGTCGGGACGTACATTTTGTTTGGCCTTTATCGCCTGTATCGCATGCCTACCGCTGGGGAGATGAAGTACTTGTACGGCCTAGCGAAAGAGTCCAGCAAGAATGGCCTCATCCACGTCAAGCATCGGCATGAGAAACTTGTCTATGACTTGCCGTCCAAGGTCCATGTCAAGGACGAGCATTGGTTCTGGGTGTCGGGGAGGTGGAAGTCTGGCCGAGGCAACGTGGATGTCGATATTCCCACCCGATTTGCGCACAAGAAAGCGAGTAAGCCACTGTGTATTCCTTTGATCATTCTTTACTGATCTAATGCGTTTCCTTGTTGCAGGTTACTTGGTGCCGAGAAGGGAAGAGCTTCCGTTCGACTTCCGCCTCGTTCTTGCAAAAGTTGATTTGGTGGACTACCGGGACCGCCACTATCGGACGCTCCTTACTGAGAGGAAGAGATTGGAGTCTCGCTTCTTCAGTCCGCCCCGTCATCTTCAAATTCCTCCTCGTAAGTTTATTTTAATATTGTCTTCATGACCTGTTTTGATTATGTGGATTTTAATCTTCCTTGTTGGGTGGTAGGCGATTATCCCGTCTACCCCGCCTGTCCCCCTGAGTTGATCATGGAGATGCCCGATCCCCTTGCCCGGATGAAAGCTCTGGTCGGCAAGAAAAAGAAGGGGACGAAAAGGTCGCTGCCGATGCCTGCTCCGCAGGCCCCTCCTGCGGTGATTCCGACTGCTGTCGCCCTCTCGACTGTGTCCGTTGCTCCGACGGACGAGGATAGGACCCCCTCCCCACCGGCCAAAAAGGGGCGACACTCTGACGAAGCCGGGGGAGTCGGGGTGGCTCATTCGCCCCCCGCGAAGAAGTCTGGCCTCGGCGAAAGGGCCTCTGTGGTTGGCACTGGGAGTCCGCCATGGTGCTCTGGTGTGATGCCGTCTCGATCCTTCTTAGGTCGAGATCCTCACAGGGTGGCCTGGTAAGACTCTTTGCTTGTTTCTCATGGGTCGAGTCGTCGTTCTTATGGGGACTTATGACGCGTTGTTTTTTCTTTCAGTAGCATGGAAGACGATCCCGCGCCCTCTGCCCAAGTTCTCGATTTCGTCGGCTTGAAGTTCGCCGAGAGCTTTGACGACCTTCCCGTTTGTCTTCGCCGGACGATGCGCGATGTTCCTCGTGCTTGGGATATTGAGTTGGATGATGCCGTCAAGCAGAATACGGGCAACTCCAATCTCTATCTTGCCCAGGCCCTTCAGCTGAAAGCGGCTGCGGTGATGAGTCAAGCTCTGTGCCAGAAAGAGGGTGAAGCCGATCGTGACCTCCGGGAGGCCGAGAACAAAAAGAAAATCTTCGAAGAACTTAAGGCTCGGGTGGCCTTCTTGGAGGGAGAGGTGGAGGCCAGCAAGAAGGCGACAGCCGAGGTGGCTGTCATGTCCGCCAGACTTAGGTCGCTAGACGAGAAGACTTCGACTCTTGAGGAGAAGTTGCGCCGGGAGGCTGCGTCTCCGGCTAAACTGGCGGACGAGAAAGCCGAGGCCGAGAGGAAGAAAGGAGAAGCCGAAGAGAGGGCTCTTGTTGCTGAGGCTGAGGCCAAAAAGATTAGCCAGGAAGCGACTCAGATCCGAAATGAGCTTGCCACGGCGAAAGAGATGGTGGAGGAGTTCAAGAAGAAAATGGCTCTCTCCCCGGAGGAATACGATGCCCTGACCGATCCGGCACAGACCACCAATTATTCATATTACTTGGCGATGTCGGATACGATCCGAGTGTTGTACAAGGCTGGGCGTCCCTTCGACGAGCTGGTCCAGTTCTTCCGCGAGTACGTCCTTTCCCATCCGCTCCACGGCGATATTTACGTTGGATGCCTGGACCTGGAGAAAGAGATGGGAATTGACCTGGGCTGGTGGCCAGATCGCTCCCGGCTGTTGATGCCCGGGGAGAGCCCTCCTGATCCCTCCGACGATGGGGACGAAGACAAAGATCAATCCGTCCCCCCTCGTGAAGAAGCTCTGGTCGGCCCTTCTTCCTCTGCCGCTGCCGGTCTGGAGGCGTCTGATGAACCCGCTGCCGCTGAAGTGCCAAATCCAGAGTAGATTAGGTCATTTACTCTTTGTAATATCATTCTGTAATTGCCCGTGGGGGCCTTATGTGAAATTTTCCTTTTTAATGAAAGCTCTTTTCTTCCCGTCTCTTGTCGTAACCTTATACTTTTCGTACTTTCTAAGTATGGCTTCTTTATCATGGTTGCGGAAGTGTATCGTCTGTCTGCCCCCGAGTTTCGAACTTCGTCATGCATCCTTGGGCCTTAATGGCGTGTTTTAACCTTGATGTAATTCCCGCCGTTCTTGCTGTAGTCTTTTTCTGCTAACTTCGAGGGTTTGAGTTCGTCGAGAGACTTAGCTGTACTCGTACTTTGAGTTGAGTCTCTTTGTACGAGACTTTCCTGTGCTCGTCGAGAGCTTGAGCTTGTCGAGAGACTTGGCTGTGCTCGTACTTTGGGTTGAGGCTCTTAGTACGAGACTTTCTTGTGCTCGCCGAGAGCTTGAGCTCGTTGAGAGTCCTGTGCTCGTACTTTGGGTCGAGGCTCTTAGTACGAGACTTTCTTATGCTCATCGAGAGCTTGAGCTCGTCGAGAGTCTTGGCTGTGCTCGTACTTTGGGTCGAGGCTCTTAGTACGAGACTTTCTTGTGCTCATCGAGAGCTTGAGCTCGTCGAGAGTCTTGGCTGTGCTCGTACTTTGGGTCGAGGCTCTTAGTACGAGACTTTCTTGTGCTCATCGAGAGACTTGACTGTGCTCGTACTTTGGGTCGAGGCTCTTAGTACGAGACTTTCTTGTGCTCGTCGAGAGACTTTTGCCCCTTTGAAATCGTGTCTCGTCCGGGGACTTTTGTGCCATCCCGACATAGTTGGAGAGATTGGTGTTAATGCTCTTGGGAGGCTTGGCCTCTCAGAGAGTTTTTTGGCGCTTGGCCTGAGGCCTTTGGAATGGAAACGAATCTTGGTTCTTTATTGCTGAAATGAAGGAAATGATTACATTTTGTTTTATTGGTAGTACTTTCTAAGGTTGGCGGCGTTCCACGTGTAGCGATCGGGGACGCCATTTAGGTGTTCCAGCTCGTATGCCCCGTTTGCCACAAATTTAGCTATTCGGAAAGGTCCTTCCCATCTTAGCCCGAGGGGGGCCTTTGCATTAGGTTGAATTTTCTTGAGGACGAGGTCCCCCACGGAGAAACGCCTGACTTTGACCTTTGAGTTGAAGAACCTCTCCGATCTTCTTTTGTAGATCACATTTCTCGAGGCCGATGTGAGTCTTCGTTCTTCCAAGACGTCCAACTCGGCTCTCCTGACCTCGTTGCTCTCCTCTGAGACAGCGTGTGATGCCCTTTGAGTTGGGACTAATATCTCGGCAGGGATAACGGCCTCTGTTCCGAAGGCCAAAGCGAACTCGGTTTCACCTGTCGCGTTCCTAGACGTTATTCTGTAGGACCACAAAACTTCGGGGAGGGTCGAGGCCCAATTTCCCTTGGCCTCGTCCAACTTGGCTCTTAGGGTATGTTTGAGAATCTTGTTGACTGCCTCCACTTGTCCATTCGATTGAGGGTGGTATGGGGTGGAGAAACTTCTCTTGATGTTCCATCTTTCGCAGAACTCCATAATTTCGGCCCCGTCAAATTGTTTTCCATTGTCCGAAATTAGGGTTTGAGGGAGGCCGAAACGGCATATGATGTTCCGCCAGATGAACTTGGTGATCTGTGCCTGGTCGATCTTGTTTAAAGCCTCCGCCTCGGCCCACTTGGTGAAGTAGTCTACTGCGACGACCGCGTATCTCATCCCCCCCGGGCGCAGTGGGCATAGGGCCGATGAGGTCTATCCCCCATTGCGCGAAAGGCCAGGGGCTGATCATTGAGGTCAAGGTCTCCGGGGCTATTCTAATGTTCGGGACCGTCGTCTGGCATTGGTGGCATATTTTGGCGTATGTAATCGCGTCTCGTCGTAGGCTAATCCAGAAGTATCCCTGCCTCAAAGTCTTTTGATATAGTGACTGCCCCCCGACGTGATTTCCGCAGACCCCTGCGTGAATCGCGTCGAAAACAAGCCTTCCCTGCTCCGGGGTGATGCATTTGAGGAGGGGGAGGGTGAAACTCCTTTTGTATAATTGGCCATCGACGATTGTATCTTGTGGCTCTGAGCTGTAGTTGCCGAGACTGGATTCTATCTTCCGGGAGGATGCCGTCCTTCAGGTATGCGTAGATCGGGGTCATCCAGCTTGGGGGTTCGTCTTCGATCATGCCTATCAAGTTTTGATAGATTGACGGGGTTTCGAGCCTCGTTAGATTGACGTTTGACAGGTCTGCTGCCCCCTCCGAGGTGGCCAGCTTGGATAGAGCATCGGCCTGCGAATTTTGTTCCCTTGGAATTTGCTCGATGTATACCTCGTGGAACTTTTTGCATAATTCCATGGCCCGCTCGTGGTATTTGATCATCCGTTCTCCCCGTGCCTCATATTCGCCGGTCAGCTGGTTTACTACCAATAACGAGTCCATGAAGATGTTCAATCTTTGGACCCCCACTGCTATGGCGAGGTCGAGGCCTCCGATGAGAGATTCGTATTCTGCCTCGTTATTCGTAGCAAGAAAAGCAAATCTGACGGCGTTAGTGAAACATTGCCCATCTGGGCCTGTTAAGATGATCCCGGCCCCAGCGCAAATGCTCGTCGAGGAGCCATCCACGAAAAGCTTCCATACGGGGTGGTTTACTTTGGATGGGTGCGGTGGGTACGTGAGTTCGACCATGAAGTCGGCCAACGCCTGCCCCTTGATTGCGGTACGAGGCGCGTAGGTGACTCCATACTGGGCCACTTCTAAAGACCATTTGATTAGACGTCCGCTTGTATCGGGGCAATGTAGGATTTGTCGGAGGGGCAGTGTCGTCAAAACTTCCACTTGGTGGTCGAAGAAGTAGGGCCTTAGCTTTCTGACGCTCATGACCAGCGCGTAGGCGATCTTCTCCAATGGTGAGTACCTCGTTTCGGCCTCGTGTAGCACTTGGCTTACATAATAGATCGGTAGATGCTCCTGCCCTTCGGCCCTCACTAATACGGCGCTCGGAGCGCTCTCGGATGCGGCCAAGTATAGGAACAACTTCTCTCCCTGAACTGGTTTGGCTAGGATCTTGGGGTTAGCCAAATATTCCTTCAGCTTGACGAATGCCAGTTGGCTCTCTCTGTTCCACGTGAACTTTTTATTCTTGATAGTGGAGAAAAAAGGCTTGCTTTTGTCGCCTAATCTCGAGATAAACCTATTTAGTGCGGCCAATCGTCCCGTCAGCACCTGGACTTGGCGTATCGACCTCGGCTCCGTCATGTCGATGATTACTTTAATTTTGGATGGATTCGCCTCGATGCCCCTCTGACTGACGATATGGCCGAGGAACTTTCCTCTCCTAACGCCGAAGTGGCATTTCTTCGGGTTTAGCTTCATGTTGTAGGCCCGTGGAATGGTAAACGCCTCGGCGAGATCATGAGGGTGATTCTCCTTCTTGACACTTTTAACCACGATGTCGTCTATGTAGACTTCCATCGTCTTCCCTATTTGCTCGGAAAACATGGTATTGACCAAGCGTTGATATGTTGCCCCGACGTTCTTCAGACCGAAAGGCATCCTCGTCCAAGAGTACATGTTCTTCTCGGTGTGAAAAAACGTATGCTTGATGTCTTCGGAGGCACATTGACTTGATGCGAATATACTAACTTCTACTAGTAGATTCCTCGCAAGCGTACGAGTTCACTGTAGTATTAGTAAGTATTATGACCAAGTATTATCGAACCCAAGGGATGGTGTGTATGCGAATAGATCCCTGAAGATCTATGCGTCGTAGTTAATATGAGTGTGTTGTTTTTGAATTTTTGGAAAGATTAATTAAAAGACTAAAATAAACTAAGTAAACTAAAATACTAAAGAAATCAAATTAACTAAGGGTTGTGTTCTAATGAGAGATGGTGATGCTCAGGATAGGAATCCCTACGTATACTAACGGAGCAGGTACATAATCAAAATAACTGTGACACACAAGAAATAACCTAAGTCTAAGAATGCAAGGTGAAAGCTCAAGATTCTAAATCCTAATACTTTACCCTAACACTCGACTTCACTAATCTACTAACAAGTTAATAGATTGTGCTTAATTAATGAGACCCTGATTTAACTAAGGTGATGCGGTCGTCCTCCTTCGCTAAACTGGTAAATGAATTAACCCTTTCTAAACCCTCTCGTTAAGTCTACTCGTTGTTAAAGAGTGATACGGTCGTCCTCTCTCTAACACTTTTCGAACGAAATTCAAAGGCAAAGTCTAGATTGATTTTAAGTATTCATTAATCAAGAGAATTAAAACCTAACGTCACAAGTTACTCTAATTACGTACCCACAACCTACTTCTACAAGTTCATCCTACCCCAAGCATGCAAGGGTTCTAGCCTAACATGGTGGTTTGAATAATAAAAGCAATCACAAGAACAATAAACATATGCATAATTGAATTAACGAAAGAAATCAAGAACATAAACGAAAGAACAAATTAAAGTCTCTAAAGAAATCTATATAAATCTGAAAAGCTAGGGTTTATCGTCTCAAAGAATAAAGAAAGAAAGAATTAATCTAATACGTTCAAAAGAAATACTAAAACTAAGAATTCGTAAATTAAAACCTCGATTACAACGTAGAAAATTCTTCAAAACTCCTTCCCAAGCTTTCTCCTTGCTCAAAGTATGTAAAAATATATGTTGGTATGTTGTGATATGTGAAAATATGCTTGGAAGGGGTATATATAGGCTTTGGGACGAATTTGGGCGATTTTGGGCCAAAAACACGCAAAAACGCTCGAGCGGGACAGCTCGAGCGCCCCATTCGAGCTTGGTGGTCGAGCGGGTCAAGAGGTCGAGCGAGGCGCTCGACCGCTGGCTGTACACATGTTCGTAAAACCTTCATAACTTCTCAACCGGGAGTCCGTTTTGGCCGATTCAAAGTCCTACGAACTCCTCTTTTCGCCCTCTATCCATCTATGAAAACCAAAGAGACAAATTAATAAGTTTATAAAAATGATACTCATTTGACTCCAAACACTCGTCGAAAATACTCAAAACATGGGCAAATCCGGCACCAAAACATAACAATTTCACGCCTAATCAACCCCCCCCCCCCCCCCAAACTTACCATATTGCTTGTCCTCAAGCAATGAAATAATAAGTCAAGTGAAATTGTTAGGAATGAGTCAAAGAATCAACTCATGCAAGCAAATGAACTCGAGCTTCAAAGATCAATCAAAAGTATACTCACTCACCTTCCTTCATCATACTCATGCAACAACAACAAGAAACACCAAGATCAAACATGGATGTGCACTCAACGATGTGTTTCACTCCCTCACAGGTGTATATCAATGGTTAAGGGACTCACTCAAACAATCAATCACTCATATCGGCAGCCATAGGCTTGTAAGCACTCTCAACTCCGACCATACTCTAGAAATCAATGCCGAATAAAAAAGGACTTTTCTCAGGGTTGTAATGTAGGCTCTTTGGACGGGTGGGATAACAATATGAGTAAGTGACTTAAGTGAAAGGAGAATAGAAAGTCAAACTTTGGCACTTCGAGATTAGGAACAGACTACTTCAAACATATTCAATCAACACTCTTTCAATTCCACTTTTCTCAACACTTCAATTTTTTTTTCTAACTCTTTTCACTTTTTTTTTTCAATCACTTCACTTTTTTTTTTCTTTTTCGCACAAACACATGAGCTCAATTTTTCTTTTGCTCATTTTCAATTTTTTCTTTCCCACAACTCATATCTCATTCACACCCTTATTTTATCACCACTCAACCATCATAATTCCTTTTCTCAAATCAACTCAATCCCTTCAACCTTCACACTTTTCCTATTCTCCACTCAAATTGGGACAAAAAGGCTTAGGAACTTGGAATAGTGTTTAAATGTGCTAGCAAATAAAATAAGCTTTAGGCTCAAAGGGGCTAGCAAGGGATACATGTCACTGGTAAGGAAAATTTTGGCTAAGTGACTCAATAAAAACAAAGATGGCCTAAGATCACATTCGGCATATCAAACTAGACACAATCAAGAAGCAAGAGCACATGCAAGTTCTAGCATCCTCTAAGGTGACGATCCACTCACAAACGAAGAGATTAATTAATGCATCAAAATCTCATAAGGCTCAAAAGCTCACGGCTTTCACATCCATGCTAGTCCTAGTGCATTCTCACTCTCATCACACAAGTACTCAAAAGAAAAATTCACAAGCATACAAGTTCTTTCTCAAATCAGCTCAAACTCAAACACTCACACAAAAGAATTTCTAACTCACCCTTACAACTCACTCTACTCATCAAATCATACTCAAAGATAGTAATCAACAAGCATAAGATGATTGATAGGCATGAAATATGCAATAGCGAGTCAAATCAAAATCACCCCAAGGAGTATCTCAACAAACCAATAATCAATCAAACTCAACTCAAAGATAAGGGCGTGCATGCATGTGCAATGTAACAAGAAACATAAAAAAAAACTCCACCCCCCAAACTTCGACCTTGCTAGAGGTCTAAGTTTGGGGTTGTGGGTTACCTCAACCAAATAATTCAATTTCTCTCAATAGCTTTGCACACTCCCTTGTCTCAAGTTGGTTCCTTCAATCTGAATAACTCCATGATACCTTTACTCCTTTAGAGACAAGCATACAAGCAACTTACTCAAATACGAGGTTAAACATACGACTCAACAACATCCTAATAACATAAAAGGAAAAAAACTAAAAACACTCAAAAGAAAATAAAAATGGGTTGCCTCCCATTCAGCGCTATTTTTAAGGTCCTCATGCCGGACCAAGCTCAAAGGAGCTTATGGGACATCATACTCAAATTTACCTCCCTTACTCTCATAAGAGTGGTGGTTGCATTCTTTTCCTTGATGCCCCTCCATCATGAGCTCTTTTGCTTTCTTCTCATCCCCAAGTGTTATGGGTCTCAACTCCTTCTCACCTTT
The DNA here is from genome assembly GCA_947034835.1 of Ballota nigra. Classification (NCBI taxonomy): domain Eukaryota; kingdom Viridiplantae; phylum Streptophyta; class Magnoliopsida; order Lamiales; family Lamiaceae; genus Ballota; species Ballota nigra. The sequence goes on along the minus strand of OX344729.1, from coordinate 77,508,113 downwards.
ATCTGGAGGAGTCTTACCAAACAGTTTCTTGAATTTGGACTTTTTCTTCTTAACTCCTCATTTTCCTTCCAACTGGGTTACATCCACACTTTTCACCTCTTCATCCTTCAACTTCTTCACTTTATCCCTATCAAAATAAGTCAGATCATAATGCTCTTGGGTTAAATTATCAAGTGAAGGATTATAAAATTTATGAATATGAGATGGATTAGGGATAGGAGGTGTGTCTTCAACACGAGAATCAATGGCATCCATGCAATACAAACTCTCATCCTCCTTCGGGTGCTTCATGGCTTCATATAGGGAAATCTTCACTTCTTGATCATCAACCTTCAATGTAATCTTCCCATTTCCCACGTCTAACACCATCCCCGCCGTAGCTAAGAACGGTCTTCCCAAGATTAGGGGCACGTGCTCATCTTCCTCCATCTCTAGGACCACAAAATCGGCTGGAAAAATGTGATCTCCAACTCTCACAAGGACGTCTTCAACAACACCTTGAGGTCTCGTGATAGACCGGTCGGCAAGTTGAAGCGTCATCATTGTGGGTTGAAGTTCACCACCTTCCAACTTCTTGAAAAGCGACAACGACATCAAATTAATGCTCGCTCCGAGGTCGCACACCGCTCCCTTCTTGATCTCGTTCCCAATGTCACAAAGAATGGTGAAGCTCCCGGGATCCTTCAGCTTCGGTGGAAGCGCCTTGTGCACTAGTGCACTCACTTCGTGGTTCAACTGCACCAACTTCGGCTCATCAACTCTTCGTCTCTTCACTATCAAGTCCTTCAGGAACTTGGCATAATTTGGCATCTGTTCCAAAGCATCATAAAAAGGAATATTAATATGCAATTATTTAAAAACATCAAGAAACTTAGCGAATTTCTCATCAAGCGTTTTCTTCATAAAGCGTTGTGGATACGGGATGGGTATCACAGATTTAGGTACCCCCCATTCATCTCGCTCGGTCACTTTCATTTTCTCCCTTGCTTCCTTTGCCTTCTTCCACTTTGGAACCCTCTCTATCTCCTCAAAGTCTTTCCCCTTCTGGGACTCATTGTTCTCTTTACTCTTATCATCAATTTTCATCTTAACTCCTTCCTTATCAACCTCAACTCCATCACCTTGAGACTTTATCCCTTCTGTCTCAACTTCTTCTTTGAGCGTCTCAGAATCAGCAGGCATCTCGGGACCATCATATTTGGTCCCATTTCTAAGCTGGATAGCCTTACAATGCTCTTTGGGATTACCCTCAGGCATTGAAGGGTATTTTCCAGGCTCTCTATTCAATGACTTTGCAATCTGGCTCATTTGGAACTCTATAGAAGTGAACCTTCGATTGTTCTCTTGTTGAGTTCTAGTCCACTCAACGTTCATCTTCTGGAGCTCTTGATCACGATGATAACCCTTTTTATGTAACTCTTTCACATCGTACTCTAAGGATGACAATCTCTTACTTCCTTCCTCCACCTTCTGTAGGATCGCTCTCAACATCTCCTCAGTCGATGCACCGCCTTCTCCACCCGGAGGCTTTGAACCTGGGTCAACACCCGGAGGAACTGTAATACCCGCCTTTGGGTTAGCATATGAGAAATTCTCATTCTTTCTCCATGTGTTTTGAGGAGGCTGCTGGCCTCCTTGATTGTTCCTCCACTGATTAGGAGGAGGCTGTGGACCTGGTGGTACAAAAGGTTGGCCATAAGAAGACCTTCCATATTGATTACCACCTTGGTAGCCATTTTGATTGTAACACGGACCTCCCATGTAATTGGCTACCTCTTGCTGTCGACTTGGCTGGTCTGCTCTCTCATTCTCTACTGCATGCTCTCCAACCAAATTCTTCCCCAACTCGAGGTTGTTGATCTTCTCCATCATGGCCATCAATAGCCTTCTCATTCCTTCACCCTCTTCAACCTGATGCACTCTTTGGAAGTCTGCATCTCCATTCCAAGCCTCGGTATTCGTGACAATGTTGTCCACGATCTCTCTACACCTCTCTATGCCTTGATTCAGGAATGCTCCGCCCGCACAGGCGTCTAAATGGTCTTGCCCCGCCTTATTGGCACCACTGTAGAAGAATGCCATCACATCTCCCTCATTGTACCCATGCTGCGGGCACTCTATCAGCATGTTTGAGTATCTCTCCCACGCTTGACGTAGGTCCTCTCCTTGCTTCTGGCGAAAGGAAGAGATCTCAATCCTAGCCTTGATCGTCCTAGATGGAGGGTAGAATCGCTCGAGGAACAGACGCTCGAGCTCGGCCCAAGTGGTAATACCTCCCCGTGGAAGCGTATTATCATACCACTCTTTTGCTATTCCCGTCAGTGAGAATGGGAACAGCCTAAGCCTCTTGGCATCTTCAGACATGCCATTATAATTGAATGTAGAGGCTATCATGAGAAAACTCCTCAGGTGAGTGTGAGGATTCTCCTTCCCGATCACCCCCTTGAACTGATTCTCGGCCAACATCTTTAGAATTCCCGGGGAAATCGAGAAGTTATTTGCCTCAACAGGAGGCAATGCCACTCCATCATAGTACCGCTGTGGTTGCACTGCAAACCTCCCTCGAATAGCCATATTGTGATCTACGTTCTGAGGAACGTGTTGAGGATTATCAGCATGTACTGGTACTTGTTGGGGTGGTGGTGGGTAAACAGGTGGTTGATTATAGACTGTAGGTGGAGGATACGGGTATGGTGGGTAAGGATAAGGTGGGTAAGGGTAGGGTGGATAGGGTAAGTTGTTTTGTGGTATGTTAGGATGTAGGTAAGCATGGTTGTGTTGAGGGTTTTGGACCATGTTATGAGCTGGGCTATTTTGGTTCTGAGTACCCGGGTTTTGGCTCTGGCTCTCTCCTAACGGATCTTGATTCTTGCTGGTATTGCCATCAGTGCCGTCAACCCGGTTCAATGCCTGATTGATCTCATTCTCGGCATCATCCAACTCATTAGTGATGTCCATCGGTTCTTTCCCCCCGGCATCGTTCATCTTTCTTAAGAAGGCTCGGTTCCTTCTAGCTATCGTCTCAGAGTCCAACGTTATTCTCTCTTCGCTCGTATTGCCTTGTGAGCGTGTTTTCATAAACCTGACACACTAGCAGAAGGATCAAAACGCAACTGCCGAATAAATAAAAATAAAAAATAAAACAGAAAAGAAAGCACTCACTACTAACTACTAAGCTATCGACAAGTCCTATTCAAAAAGCATACAACGCCATCCCCGGCAACGACGCCATTGACTTGGAGCGATTTTACTAACTTCTACTAGTCGCTCACCCGCAAGCGAACGGGTTCACAGTAGTATGGGCAAGTATAGGGACCAAGTATTATCGAACCCAAGGGAAAGTGTGTATGCGAACAGATCCCTGAAGATCTACGCGTCGTAGTTAATATGAGTGTAATGTTTTTGGATTTTTGGAAAGATTAATTAAAAGACTAAAATAAACTAAGTAAACTAAAATACTAAAGAAATCAAATTAACTAAGGGTTGTGTTCTAATGAGAGATGGTGATGCTCAGGATAGGAATCCCTACGTATACTAACGGAGCAGGTACATAATCAAAATAACTGTGACACACAAGAAATAACCTAAGTCTAAGAATGCAAGGTGAAAGCTCAAGATTCTAAACCCTAATACTTTACCCTAACACTCGACTTCACTAATCTACTAACAAGTTAATAGATTGTGCTTAATTAATGAGACCCTGATTTAACTAAGGTGATGCGGTCGTCCTCCTTCGCTAAACTGGTAAATAAATTAACCCTTCCTAAACCCTCTCGTTAAGTCTACTCGTTGTTAAAGAGTGATACGGTCGTCCTCTCTCTAACACTTTTCGAACGAAATTCAAAGGCAAAATCTAGATTGATTTTAAGTATTCATTAATCAAGAGAATTAAAACCTAACGTCACAAGTTACTCTAATTACGTACTGACTTGAAGCGATTTTACTAGCTTCTACTAGTAGCTACCCCGCAAGAGTACGGGTTCACTGTAGTATGGGCAAGTATATGGACCAAGTATTATCGAACCCAAGGGATAGTGTATATGCAAATAGATCCCTAAAGATCTACGCGTCGTAGTTAATATGAGTGTGTTGTTTTTGAATTTTTGGAAAGATTAATTAAGCTAACTAAATTATCCTACAAATGCAAAAGGAAAATTAAACTAAGTATCTAAGGTGTATATGCAAGTATGAGATGGTGATGCTTAGGATAGGAATCCCTACGTATACTAACGGAGCAGGTACATAATCAAAGTAATCGTGACAAACAAGAATTAACCTAAGTAAAAGATCGTAGAATGAAAGCTCAAGATTTCTTACCCTAATACTTTATCCTAGCAATCGACTTCACTAATCCACTAACAAGTTAATGAATTGTGCTTAATTAACGAGACCCTAATTTAACTAAGGTGATGCGGTCGTCCTCCTTCGCTAAACCGGTAGATGAATTAACCTTTCCTAAACCTTCTCGTTAAGACTACTAGTTGTTATTGAGTGATGCGGTCGTCCTCTCTCTAACACTTTCGTATGAAATTCAAAGGTAAAGTTCAGATTAATTATATGAATTCATTAATTAAGAGAATTAATACTAACGTCACAAACTACCTTAATTATGTACCCACATCCTATTTCTACGAGTTCATCCTAACCCAAGCATGCAAGGGTTTTAGCCGGACATGGTTATAACAAAAATAAAAGCAATAGAAGAAACAACGAACAAAAACATAATGAATTGAACGAAGAAAATAAGAAACATTAACTAGGGTTTTAAAATAAAATAATTCTAAGAACTGAAATTTAAATGAACTAAAACGAAGTTTCAAAGTGTTTAAAGAAATCAAACTAATGAAAAGAAACTAAGAAACGAAAATAAACTAAGAATTCGTATGAAAAACCTCAACAACGTAAAAGTAAAACTTGCTCGTCTCCTTCCTCTCCAAAAACTAAGTCTAAAGTGATTTCTAAAGTTGGGGATTCTTCAAAACGTGTTTGGAAGAGGTATATATAGGCACCGGGTCGAAACGGGAGTTAATGGGCCAAAAATACGCATCCGGAGGCGAAAATACGTGGTTGCTCGAGCAAAACGCTCGAGCGGTTCCGCTCGAGTGATTCGCTCGAGCGCTGAAACTGTTCTGTAAGTTTTTGGTCGCTCGAGCAAAACGCTCAAGCGCTGGCTGCTGTGCACTCGTTCGTAAAATCTTAATATCTCCTCAACCGGGAGTCCGTTTTGGCCGATTCAAAGTCCTACGAACTCCTCTTTTCGCCCTCTATCCATCTATGAAAACCAAAGACACAAATTAATAATTTTATAAAAATGATACTCATTTGACTCCAAGCACTCATCGAAAATACTCAAAACATGAGTAAATCGGGCACCAAAACATAACAATTTCACGCCTAATCAACCCCCCCAAACTTACCATGTTGCTTGTCCTCAAGCAACGAAATAATAAGTCAAGTGAAATTGTTAGGAATGAATCAAAGAATCAATTAGTGCAAGCAAATGAACTCGAGCTTCAAAGATCAATCACAAGTATACTCACTCACTTTCCTTCATCATACTCATGCAACAACAACAAGAACCACCAAGATCAAACATGGATGTGCACTCAACGATGTGTTTCACTCCCTCACAAGTGTATATCAATGATTAAGGGACTCACTCAAACAATCAATCACACAAATTGGCAGCCATAGGCTTGTAAGCACTCTCAACTCCGACCATACTCTAGAAATCAATGCCGAATCAAAAAGGACTTTTCTCAAGGTTGTAATGTAGGCTCTTTGGACAGGTGGGATAACAATATGGGGTAAGTGACTCAAGTGAATGGAGAATAGAAAAATCAACTTTGGCACTTTGAGATTAGGAACAGAATACTTCAAACATTTTCAATCAACATCCTTTCAATTCCACTTCTCTCAACACTTCATTTTTTTTTTCTAACTCTTTTCACTTTTTTCAATCACTTCATTTTTTTTCTTTTTTCACACAAACACATGAGCTCATTTTTTTCTTTTTGCTCATTCTCAATTTTCTTTCTCTTTTTCCCACATCTCAAAACTTCATCACACCTTCTTCTCATATTCACTCAACAAACAACCTTTTCCTTTTTCAACTCAATTCACTCCCTTCATATTCACACTTTCCTATTCTCCACTCAAGTTGGGACAAAAAGGCTTAGGAATTAGAATAGTGTTCATATGTGCTAGCAAATAAAATAGGCTTTAGGCTCAAAGGGGCTAACAAGGGATTCAATGTCATTGGTAAGGAAATTTTTTTGGCTAAGTGACTCAATTAAATCAAAGATGGCCTAAGATCACATTCGGCATATCAAACTAGACACAATCAAGAAGCAAGAGCACATGCAAGTTCTAGCGTCCTCTAAGGTGACGATCCACTCACAAACGAAGAGATTAAATCGTGCATTTAAATCTCGTAAGGCACAACTCTCACGGCTTTCACATCCATGCTAGTCCTAGTGAATTCTCACTCTCATCACACAAGTACTCAAAAGAAAACTCATAAGCATACAAGTTTTTTTCAAATCAGCTCAAACTCAAACACTCACACAAAAGAATTTCTAACTCACCCCTTACAACTCAACCTACTCATCAAATCATACTCAAAGATAGCAATCAACAAGCATAAGGTGATTGATAGGCATAAAATATTGAGTAACAAAACAAATTAATAATAGCCCAAGGAGCATCTCAAGGCACCAAATAACTAACTCAACTCAAAGATAAGGGGTGCTCCGGTGCAATGTAACAAGAAAACATATAAAAAAAACTCCACCCCCCCAAACTTCGACCTTGCTAGAGGTCTAAGTTTGGGGTTGTGGGTTACCTCAACCGAACAATTCAGTTTCTCTCAATAGCTTTGCACACCCCCTTGTCTCAAGTTGGTTCCTTCAATCTAAATAACTCCATGATACCTTTACTCCTTTAGAGACAAGCCTACAAAATAAAACTCTCAAGTACGAGGTTAAACATACGACTCAACAACATCCTAGTAACATAAAAGGAAAATAACTAAAAAACACTCAAAAGCAAATAAAAATGGGTTGCCTCCCATTCAGCGCTATTTTTAAGGTCCTCATGCCGGACCAAGCTCAAAGGAGCTTATGGGACATCATACTCAAATTTACCTCCCTCACTCTCATAAGAGTGGTGTTTGAACTCCTTTCCTTGATGCCCCTCCATCATGAGCCCCTTTGCTCTCTTCTCATCCCCAAGTGTTATGGGTCTCAACTCCTTCTTCCCTCTATCTGGAGGAGTCTTACTAAACAATTTCTTGAGTTTGGACTTTTTCTTCTTAACTCCTCCTTTCCCTTCTAACTGGACCACGTCCACTTTCTTCACCTCTTCATCCTTCAACTTCTTCATTTTATCCCTATCAACATAATCAAGAACATAATTCTCATGGGTTAAATTATCAATTGAAGGACTAACAAAATCATGAATATCAGAAGGATTAGGGATAGGAGGCGTGTCTTCAACACGAGGATTAATTGCATCCATGCAATACAAGCTCTCATCCTCCCTCGGGTGCTTCATGGCTTCATATAGGGAGATCTTCACTTCTTGATCATCGACCTTCAACGTAATCTTCCCATTTGCCACGTCTAGCACCATCCCCGCCGTAGCTAAGAACGGTCTTCCCAAGATCAGGGGTACGTGCTCATCTTCCTCCATCTCTAGCACTACAAAGTCGGCTGGAAAAATGTGATCTCCAACTCTCACTAGGACGTCTTCAACAACACCTTGAGGTCGAGTAATAGACCGGTCGGCTAGTTGAAGCGTCATCATTGTGGGTTGAAGTTCACCACCTTCCAACTTCTTGAAAAGCGACAAGGGCATGAGATTGATGCTCGCCCCAAGGTCGCACAATGCTCCCTTCTTGATCCCATTCCCAATGTCACATAGGATCGTGAAACTTCCGGGATCCTTCAGCTTCGGTGGAAGCGCCTTGTGCACTAATGCACTCACCTCGTGGTTCAGCTGCACCAACTTTGGCTCATCCACTCGCCGTCTTTTCGCAATCAAGTCCTTCAGAAACTTTGCATAATGCGGCATCTGTTCCAAAGCATCATAAAAAGGAATATTAATATGCAATTGTTTAAAAACATCAAGAAATTTTGCAAATTTTTCATCAAGCTTCTTTTTCATGAAGCGTTGTGGATATGGGACGGGTATCACAGATTTGGGTACCCCCCACTCATCTCTTTCTGTTTCTTTCGCTTTCTCTCTTGCTTCCTTTGCCTTTTTCCACTTAGGAACTCTCTCAACCTCCTCTCTTTCCTTGCCCTTCAAGCTCTTTGCTCGCTTGAGTGCTTTCACCCTCAACTCCTTTCTCAACTTTTTTCTCTTCAAGCTCTTTGCTCTTTTGGGACTCATCCATATTTTTATGCTTCTCAATCCCTTCACTTTCAACCCCCTTCTCAGCTTGGTTCTCCTCAGTCTCAACTTCATCTCCTTTAGGCTCAATCTCTTCTTGGGGTGTCTCAGAATCAGTAGGCATCTGAGGACCTTCATAATTTGTTCCACTTCTAAGCTGGATCGCCTTGCAATGCTCTTTCGGGTTCCCCTCCGGCATTCTATTCACTGATTTTGCAATCTGGCTCATCTGGAGCTCTAAAGAGGTGAACCTTCGATTGTTCTCTTGTTGAGTTCTAGTCCACTCAACGTTCATCTTCTGGAGCTCTTGATCACGTTGATCACCCTTCTTATGCAACTCCTTCACATCGTACTCCAAGGATGACAACCGCTTGCTCCCTTCCTCCACCTTCTGAAGGATCGTTCTCAACATCTCCTCGGTTGATGCACCGCCTTCTCCACCAGGAGGTCTAGATCCCGGATCAACACCTGCAGGAACAGTAACACCAGCTTTTGGGTTAGCATAAGAAAAATTATCATTCTTCCTCCATGTGTTTTGAGGAGGCTGCTGGCCTCCTTGAACTCCTTGTGTGTTCCTCCATTGATTTTGAAGTGGCTGAGGGCCTGGAGGTGCAAATGGTTGGCCATAAGAAGGCCTTCCATACTGATTTCCACCTTGGTAGCCATTCTGATTGTAATACAGACCTCCCATGTAATTGACTACCTCTTGCTGTCCACTGGGCTGGTCTACTCTCTCATTCTCTACTGCATGCTCTCCAACCATACTCTTCCCCAACTCGAGGTTGTTGATCTTTTCCATCATGGCCATCAGCAGCCTTCTCGTTCCTTCTCCCTCTTCAACCTGATGCACTCTCTGAAAATCTGCATCCACACCCCAAGCACCGGCATTCGTGACAATGTTGTCCACGATCTCCCTACACCTCTCTATGCCTTGGTTCAGGAATGCTCCGCCCGCACAAGCGTCTAAATGGTCTTGTCCCGCCTTGTTGGCACCACTGTAGAAGAATGCCATAATATCCCCCTCATTGTACCCGTGCTGCGGGCACTCTATCAGCATGTTTGAGTATCTCTCCCACGCTTGGCGTAGGTCCTCTCCTTGCTTCTGGCGGAAGGAAGAGATCTCAATCCTAGCCTTGATTGTCCTAGATGGAGGGTAGAATCGCTCGAGGAACAGACGCTCGAGCTCGGCCCAAGTGGTAATACCTCCCCGTGGGAGCGTATTATCGTACCACTCCTTAGCTATTCCCGTCAGTGAGAATGGGAACAGCCTTAGCCTCTTGGCATCTTCAGACATGCCATTGTAATTGAAAGTAAATGCTATCATGAGGAAACTCCTCAGATGTGTATGAGGATTTTCCTTCCCGATCACCCCCTTGAACTGGTTCTCGGTAAGCAACTTTAGAATTCCCGGGGATATCGAGAAGTTGTTCGCCTCAACCGGAGGCAAAGCCACTCCATCATAGTACCGTTGTGGCTGCACTGCAAACCTCCCTCGAATAGCCATCTGATCTGCGTTCTGAGGAATGTGTTGAGGATTAGCAGCTGGTACGGGTACTTGTTGGGGTGGTGGTGGGTAAACAGGTGGTTGATTATAGACTGGGGGTGGAGGATACGGGTATGGTGGGTAAGGATAAGGTGGGTATGGGTAATGTTGGTATACTGGGTTATTGAAAGGGTTATTTGGGTTTTGTGGGTAAGCAGGGTTTTGGTTCTGGCTTTGGGGTTGTGTTTGTGCAGAGTTGATTGAGTTCTGCGGGTTTGGGAGTTGGTTCTGCGGTTCCCCTATGGGTATTTGCTGGTTACTGCTCTCAACTCCAACCGCCTGCTCCACTAAAACAATATACTCTGCAGCTATTTTGTCTAAGTCCCCATCTCCATCCAGATTCATGTTGTCTTTGTCTCCAGCAGTAGTCATTCTTCTCAAGAAAGCTCGGTTCCTTCTGGCTATCGTCTCAGGGTCTGACAGGATTCTTTCTTCGCCCGTATTGCCTTGTGAGCGTGTTTTCATAAACCTGAAACACTAGCAAAAGGATCAAAACGCAACTGCTGAACAAATAAAAATAAACAGAAAATAAGTCACTCACTACTAACTACTAAGCTATCTACAAGTCCTATTCAAAAAGCATATAACGCCATCCCCGGCAACGGCGCCATTGACTTGAAGCGACTACACTAGCTTCTACTAGTAGCTACCCCGCAAGAGTACGGGTTCACTGTAGTATGGGCAAGTATAGGGACCAAGTATTATCGAACCCAAGGGATAGTGTATATGCAAATAGATCCCTGAAGATCTACGCGTCGTAGTTAATATGAGTGTGTTGTTTTTGAATTTTTGGAAAGATTAATTAAGCTAACTAAATTATCCTACGAATGCAAAAGGAAAATTAAACTAAGTATCTAAGGTGTATATGCAAGTATGAGATGGTGATGCTTAGGATAGGAATCCCTACGTATACTAACGGAGCAGGTACATAATCAAAGTAATCGTGACAAACAAGAATTAACCTAAGTAAAAGATCGTAGAATGAAAGCTCAAGATTTCTTACCCTAATACTTTATCCTAGCAATCGACTTCACTAATCCACTAACAAGTTAATGAATTGTGCTTAATTAATGAGACCCTAATTTAACTAAGGTGATGCGGTCGTCCTCCTTCGCTAAACCGGTAGATGAATTAACCTTTCCTAAACCTTCTCGTTAAGACTACTAGTTGTTATTGAGTGATGCGGTCGTCCTCTCTCTAACACTTTCGTACGAAATTCAAAGGTAAAGTTCAGATTAATTATATGAATTCATTAATTAAGAGAATTAAAACTAACGTCACAAACTACCTTAATTATGTACCCACATCCTACTTCTACGAGTTCATCCTAACCCAAGCATGCAAGGGTTTTAGCCGGACATGGTTATAACAAAAATAAAAGCAATAGAAGAAACAACGAACAAAAACATAATGAATTGAACGAAGAAAATAAGAAACATTAACTAGGGTTTTAAAATAAAATAATTCTAAGAACTGAAATTTAAATGAACTAAAACGAAGTTTCAAAGTGTTTAAAGAAATCAAACTAATGAAAAGAAACTAAGAAACGAAAATAAACTAAGAATTCGTATGAAAAACCTCAACAACGTAAAAGTAAAACTTGCTCGTCTCCTTCCTCTCCAAAAACTAAGTCTAAAGTGATTTCTAAAGTTGGGGATTCTTCAAAACGTGTTTGGAAGAGGTATATATAGGCACCGGGTCGAAACGGGAGTTAATGGGCCGAAAATACGCATCCGGAGGCGAAAATACGTGGTTGCTCGAGCAAAACGCTCGAGCGGTTCCGCTCGAGTGATTCGCTCGAGCACTGAAACTGTTCTATAAGTTTTTGGTCGCTCGAGCAAAACGCTCGAGCGCTGGCTGCTGTGCACTCGTTCGTAAAATCTTCATATCTCCTCAACCGGGAGTCCGTTTTGGCCGATTCAAAGTCCTACGAACTCCTCTTTTCGCCCTCTATCCATCTATGAAAACCAAAGAGACAAATTAATAATTTTATAAAAATGATACTCATTTAACTCCAAGCACTCATCGAAAACACTCAAAACATGAGTAAATCGGGCACCAAAACATAACAATTTCATGCCTAATCACGTACCCACAACCTACTTCTACGAGTTCATCCTACCCCAAGCATGCAAGGGTTCTAGCCTAACATGGTGGTTTGAATAATAAAAGCAATCACAAGAACAATAAACATATGCATAATTGAATTAACGAAAGAAATCAAGAACATAAACGAAAGAACAAATTAAAGTCTCTAAAGAAATCTATATAAATCTGAAAAGCTAGGGTTTATCGTCTCAAAGAATAAAAAAATAAAGAATTAATCTAATACGTTCAAAAGAAATACTAAAACTAAGAATTCGTAAATTAAAACCTCGATTACAACGTACAAAATTCTTCAAAACTCCTTCCCAAGCTTTCTCCTTTCTCAAAGTATGTAAAAATATATGTTGGTATGTTGTGATATGTGAAAATATGCTTGGAAGGTGTATATATAGGCTTTGGGACGAATTTGGGCGATTTTGGGCCAAAAACACGCAAAAACGCTCGAGCGGGACAGCTCGAGCGCCCCATTCGAGCTTGGTGGTCGAGCGGGTCAAGAGGTCGAGCGAGGCGCTCGACCGCTGGCTGTACACATGTTCGTAAAACCTTCATAACTTCTCAACCGGGAGTCCGTTTTGGCCGATTCAAAGTCCTAAGAACTCCTCTTTTCGCCCTCTATCCATCTATGAAAACCAAAAAGACAAATTAATAAGTTTATAAAAATGATACTCATTTGACTCCAAACACTCATCGAAAATACTCAAAACATGGGCAAATCCGACACCAAAACATAATAATTTCACGCCTAATCAAGGCCATGGGAATTTGATGATACCCGGCGAATGCATCCATAAAAGACATCATTTCGTGTCCGGCCGTATTGTCGGCTAGGTGGTCGATGTGCGGCATTGAGAAATGATCCTTGGGGCATGCCGCGTTCAGATCCGTAAAATCGATGCAGAGCCTCCAGGCGCCGTTCATCTTCTTGACGAGGACCGGGTTTGAGACCCATGGTGGTTCGTCTTGTACGGGTTCGATCAGCTTGTTTTCCAAGAGCTTTCGGACCTCGACGTCTAGGGCCTCGTATTTTTTGGGGCCGTACTTCCTCCTCTTCTGAGCGACCGGCTTCCTACTGGGGTCAATCTTCAAATGATGACACGCGTGCTTTGGGTCGATGCCAACCACATCTTTGTGATCCCAGACGAAAACATCGCGGCTACCTCTGAGGAAGTCCGAGATTTGGCTTTTCAAATCGGATGGGATGCTAGACCCCATAGTTACTTCGAAGCTTGGCCGGGCTGGGTCTAAAACCAGTTTGTCTAGCTCTTCGTCCGGTGTGGTTTCTTTTGGGTCCGAGCGCTCGTCGCGTGGGTCGAACTCGACCGTGATAGGCTCGAAACCAATCCTTGGATCTAAAGGGTCGTTGCATACTTGGACGAGATTGTCGCCGGAGGTCATTGCGTCCTTCTCGTCTCGTCTTGATGGAAGACCGAGGTTGGCTACATGTGATTTGGGGCTATGTGCAGTATTTAAAAGGAGACAAGGGTAATTCAAACATTTTCTAGCCATTTTTTGGTCCCCTTTTACCGTGCCAACTAAGCCCTCCGTAGTGGGGAACTTGATACAGTAAAAGTAGGATGAGGCAACCGCCTCGAAAGTTTCAAGGAAAGGTCGACCTAAAAAGCCAATATAGATATTTAGCTGATCGACTATTACAAAATCTAATTGTCTAGTTATTCTTGTCTCTTCCTTCTCGTGGCAGGTGAGCTCTACGGACAGTTTGATTCTTCCATAGGCCTGGACGGTGGTGTCTCCGAAACCTCGGAGCACGGTGTCGAAAGGTTTGATGAACGAGGCGAAGCTTCCCATCTTGTCTAGAGCTGATTTGAAGATGATGTTGTAAAAACACCCATTGTCCACAGAAGACGATCGACGATGATTCCGAGGATCTTGGTAGATATGACGAGGGCGTTATTTTTTGGGCATAGAACCCCTTCCCGATCAGCGTTAGTGAATGTGATCACGGAAGTCTTGGAAATGGTTGGCTCAGGCGGGGAGATGGTGTGGATATTCTCAAAAGCCCTAGTCTCGGCCTTCCTCTTGTGATTCGACATGGTAGAGATCGGGATGAGGCCTCCGAGCGTCCCTCCCCCCTGGAGCATGTTCACACGTCCTCCCTGACGGAGTGGCGGTACCTCCGTTTCCTCGTCATCACTTTCCTCATCTTCGACATATGCGACGGGATGGCCTTGCTTCGGAGCCTGCTGCTGGCGTGGCTGCCCCCTTTCCTGCTCCTGGTTGTGAGGGGCTGTCTCGGCCGGCTTTTTGACGAAGTCATTTAACTTTCCGTCCTCGTAGAGCTTCCAAAGTTGTCTGAGGAGATCTCGACATTCGCTGGTATTGTGCCCTGCAGCGTCGTGGTATGGACACCATTTGGCTTTGTTGACTCGTGCTTTAGGGTTGATGACCCTTGGTTTCTTCAACAGGTCGTCGTGTTGGATCGCGTTGAAGACAAATGCCGGGGACTGGGCCAAAACCTGGAGCAGCTGCTCGTCCGTCTCGTTGGCCCACTTCTTGAACGTCTGATGGAGATGAGATCGTGAAAACGATCTCATATAATTATATGAAGATTTGGAGAATCAAGAAGATTATATTTAATTTGTTATTTTGTTTAATTAGATTAGATTTATTTATATTTACGATTATTATATTTCTTGCTCGTTAAGTTGTTTAGTATTATAAATAGAAGTCTCAGAATTATTGTAATTCAGTTGATTATTGAATATTAAAATATTGGGTTATTTCCCTTGTTCGTATTTTATCGTTGTTATTCTAGTATTCCTTGAATCAATAGATTAACACGTTTAAATACGTTGCGTTTATCCGGGTATTCTTAGAATCAACGGATATTACGTTCTCGCTGCGTCAGTTGGTATCCAGAGTCAGTAACGACTCCTGTGATGCCTCCAAGGAGCAGTTCTAGGCATCAAGAAATTGCCCTCCTTCGAGAGCAATTCACAGTTTTTGCTCAAGGCCTCATGTCCCTGCACCTCGAAATTTCTAATCTTAACGAACAAATTGACACATACATAGAACAACACCATACATTTCTAAATCACAGCCCCACGACGTCCGACATTGCATACCCCATCCCCATTTTCGCTCCAACCACCACCATTGAACACCACCATCCCTATCGTTCACCGCCAATTGCAGCGCCGCCCCCGACTCCACCACCAGCACAACAGACTCCCACGATTCAGCCATCTACAGATTGGGGAGTTTGCTCTCGAACGGCGCCCGACGTTGACCGAGTTGTCACCGCACGAGATTACCACCGCCGTACCGCCGATTTCGGTCGTCCTTCCCGTGGCGTTGCCCGACATCATAAGACGACATTCCCATCCTTGTTGCTGCAAGACGATGAAGACGATGCAGATTTACCGGATTTCCCAGCAACACAGTGTAAAGATGGATTCATTGGGCCTGCTACCCTAACCCACGAATTTGGGCCTTCTGTAGGTGGGCATGATTACTATTATAAGCCTGCTCAATTATTTATAGAATGTGAATCCCTTTCTTTATCACATCAACCTGTGTTTAGTTATACGAAAGGTGAATTTGGGCATATGAAAGATAATGGGCCATCTAGTTTGGTTGAGACGTACACGGATGCAGAATTTGATGGGCCAATAAATTATGGAGATTTGTTTTTGATGGGTCTTATAATTTTGTTGATATACAGACATATTATGATGGACCACCAATTTTTGACGAAGAACCCATTACTGATGAGTCGTCCGTATTAAATTTGGTGCTTCCTGATTTGGATCTCGATGATGATGTTGGTTTTCTCTTGCATAATAACTATAATTATTTTATTAATAATGATAGTTATTTTGATGGTGATATTCCAAAAATTCAATTTGCCTACCAACTCAAAATTTTGGGTCACATTCGCACTGCTGACATTTTCGAGATTAAATATTTAGAGATATTATTTTATTCCTCAAGAGATGAGATCGTGCGCGATTCGAGGGCGAATCGTTTCGAAGAGGGAGAGAATGATGGAGATGAGATCGTGAAAACGATCTCATATAATTATATGAAGATTTGGAGAATCAAGAAGATTATATTTAATTTGTTATTTTGTTTAATTAGATTAGATTTATTTATATTTACGATTATTATATTTCTTGCTCGTTAAGTTGTTTAGTATTATAAATAGGAGTCTCAGAATTATTGTAATTCAGTTGATTATTGAATATTAAAATATTGGGTTATTTCCCTTGTTCGTATTTTATCGTTGTTATTCTAGTATTCCTTGAATCAATAGATTAACACGTTTAAATACGTTGTATTTATCCGGGTATTCTCAGAATCAACGGATATTACGTTCCCGCTGCGTCAACGTCCCGGGCGCCTTGCCACCTGCCTGACGCGGCCCAGACGTGTTCTTCCTCTGGGGGGAGGCTTTGGGCCTCTCCCCTGCCTCAGTTTTTGAGGCCGGGGCTGTCACCACGGCCTTTGGTGGCCCCATCCGCTGTGCTAGGAGCTTCTGGCGCGTGATCATTTCCCCGGCTCTTCCTTTGAACTCTGCGTAAGTCGCGGGGAGGCGTTTGGAGAGGTGCCTGAACATAGGGGAGAGTGCTGTGAAACCGTTCAGGGTGGCATGGAGGGCGATCTCGTCGCTGACTGGTTCGCCTGTGAGGATAATCTCGTCGATGCGGTCGACATATGCCTCGTCGGACTCGTTGTCCGCCTGCTTGATACTCATGAGCCTATGTCGCCCCTCGAGCTTGGAGATCTTTGCCGCGAAGAAAGTCAGAAACTTTTCGCTCAGATCGGCGAAGCTTGTGACGGAGCGGGATGGTAAATTGGCGTACCACTTCTGTGCCAACTCTCCTAGTGTGAGGGGAAATAGACGACACTTTGTATCGTCCGTTGCGCCTCGGCCGGTCATGTAGATCCGGTACTTGCTGAGGTGCACCTCCGGGTCGGACCTTCTCTCGTATAAAGGGGTTTGGGGAGGAGTGACCTTCGTTTGAACGTTGGCCTCCTCGATCTCCTGGGACAGGGGTTCTTTGCCGACGTTGGATCGCTTGGATGGAGATTCCTTGGCCTCCAACTTGTTTTCCATTTCGCTTAAACGCTGTTGGAGGGCTGCGATCAGGGCGCCTTGACTGCCCTCGGCTCGGAGAGTGACCTCGGGGCCCAAACGTTCGTGAGCCGAGACGCGACGTACGAGGTTTGGGATCGGGGAGCTTCGTGCACCCTCGAGTTGTCTCCTGACGGGGATGTGCAGCCCCGCCCGTGCATCCGTGTGGGCGGCCTCGATATGGCCGGGATATCTCGAGGACATTGTGTAAGACTCGAACTCCGAGCTCGGCGCTGTTTGATCCCATGATTCGCTGCCTAGCCGGCTGAAGACTGACCTGGAGCCCGAGGCCCTTGACCGGGTGGGTTCGGTCAAGCCCTGACCCGTCCAGAGATCGACGAGAGCCTCCCTCGGTGGCCAGGTGGATCGCAAAGGATTCTTCCTTTTGTTGGATGAGGGCGGAGTCTGTATGCCTAGGCTCCTCCTCATCTCCCTTGCTCGTTGCTGGAGCTGTTCAATAACAGTCTCAACTTGCTCGGGGGTGCTCAAATCAGCGGCGATGACAGGTATATCCCTCGTTTGTCGGATAGGGATGGATGTTAGCTCCGCATCTGCCGTCTCCTGGGCTGGGCGAGACGTGCCTTCGCCAGCATCTTGGTTCGCCATCTTTCTAGTTTGACGAGAATGTTTTTCTTTGATGTATAAGATTGACACACCCTCCTTCTAGCGCTAATTGTTGTTACCCAAAATACGTATCTAATTACAGATTGATGTGGCTTTTGGATGGGTAACCGCTATGTGATTTGTGAATGTAATCGAGTATAATAGGCTTGGGGCCTTTAGTAATAAATGATGAACAGAAGCAATAAATGCAAGAAGAATTGCCAAGTCAGTTTTTTACTTGGGCTTTAATGTTGTTCGTGTCATTTATTGTGGTTTGAACCCATATTTATAGTCCAAAGGCAACCCTTTGGACTGACCTTTTGATGGACAGGTATAACCCAACATTTAATGCTGGGCCAGGCCCATATTGGGTTAGTGAGGAATATCTTCCGTATTGTGGATCTTAGTCCAATTACAATTTGCCACGTGGAAAGGGAATCATATCTTCCCTTAGGTCGTGGGATATCCTTACACAAGTATGGCCTCCCCTGTCGAGTCGGTCACAATTTCTGGTCCTGGTATTGGGAATTGGAAAGATCTTCTGATAGCGTCCAAATCTCCCCAACGCCGGTCAAGACTTGATGCCTAACCGTCTCGTCCTTCACGACGATGCGTGACTCATTATACTGGATCTCTTCCTTGCCTTAGGTTGTAGTCTTTATCGAGCATGGTCGTCCGTGTGCCGAGGCTGGGTATCTTCGGTGCGGAACGTGACCCCGACGTTATTCATGCCGGGACGAGACCGGACAGACGATCATGAATGTCGAGATGAGGGCTATGCTTATCCCCTTCTCTTGGCGACTTCGCATGAAGCGCCTCTACTCGTCCTCGTCTTGAAGGATTTATCCGTCACACAACATGAACTACGCAGGTTGCAAGAGTTGGAGAAGAATAATATGTTTATTTTAGTTTATTTTTAAGTTCTTTTAGTTTGATTTAATTTAATTATATTTAATTTATTTAGTGGAGTGTAATAAAAAAAAATGTCACTTGCAGCCATGTCAGTGAACAGAATGGAAACCTCCCAATTTTGTTGGCATGTGAGTCACACGTGATAAAAGATAATATCATTTTTGTATTTCTGGAAAAAAATGGGTCAAAAATTGGACAAACCCTAAGAGTTATTGGACTAAAATTAAAGAGTCAAAATTTTAGGTCTAAAATTGGACACTCGATAAAGTTATGGGTCCAACAAACGAATTACTTGGCGAGAATGAAACCAAAATTGTACAAAACCTTGAAGTTATGGGACCAAAATCAAAGAGTAAACAATTTTGGGACCAAAATCGGACACTCGATAAGTTATGGGAACAAAATCAAAGAGTAAATAATTTTGGGACCAAAATCGGACACTCGATAAGTTATGGAAAAAAAAAAACTTTTTTTCTCCAACTTAAGTTATCTATAATCCTATCTTTTGTTAATACATTTCACCTAAAAAAAATCGAAATTTCTTTTTCGACGAGTTTTTTATTTTAAAAAATATCAAGTTTTTCGAAATTATTTTCTGAACACCTTTTTTATGGACAAAAGAAGAGACGGTATTTAATCTGGGCCCAACAATATAAGACTAAAAAAAGCCTACAGAAGCCCAAAATGTAAGCTCAAAGACCCATAATTCTGATCAGGCAAATGGGAATTTAACCAACCAACATAATTCTGAATTTATGTGCTACTCAATATTCGGTTCAGTGTGACATTCGGGAACCTATCTAATTTGATTCGAATTCAAATGTATACCAGTATAAGAATCTAAATCTTACACAAAATCAAAGTTAGATTTTAAATTTTACCCCTATCGCAGACAGAGCCTAAATCGAAATAACTCGTATTTCCATCCAAAGCCAAAATCTTAAGTCAAATTCTAAATCTACAATACTATTCTTTTTATTCTCATTACTTATGCTACTACAGAAATTAATAACTCTTTTTTTTTTTTAAATGAATTCATAGTAAGCAGAATCTAATAAATGATCCAAAAATACCATATATTGCATGTCAAGTTTAATTTCCTGTACAACCTTGTACAATACTAATTAATTTTTTATTGATTGAGACTAAAATAGAGGTAATTATGGTTGATATGTTTTTTCACGTTGGCGGTTAGATCACAATTCTTTTATTGCTTTTACCCGTTTCAATACCTGATACATGAATATTGTGCTTGGAAGAATTAGAAACATTAGATAAGTGGATTAATATGCATGAAAAGAATAATCAATTTATAAAAAATAATTAGTTTTCTATTCATTAATAAATGAATGATCTAATGCATGAAATAAATAATCATCTTCCATCATCATTTTTACGTGAATTATCTTATCATAAGACTTTGATTGGTACCTATAGCTCCCATTTCTCCCCAACACCACTTCGAAGTACATGAATTTTATTGTACATACCCAAAGTGCACCCATGAGAGTTGGCAAATTTATCCAATACTTCCTCTTCCTTTTCTCACAAATATAGTATGAAATACATAAATTTTATCCCTCCTAACATCAATTGGTTCAAGTAGAACGTGTTGAACCGCTTAACTAAGAATTAAGCTTGATCCCCAGCTAAGAGGGTCTCTCTTTGTCTCAATTTACCAAGTGCTGAATTTTGTTTGTTACAACCTCATGGATTTTCCTAAATGTTGCCTGACACAAAAATACATGCTTGTTGGGCCATGATGGGGAATTGGCATTTTTTAGGGAAGAAAGCGGCCCCCTTTTTGCCATGATAGGTCACTTTATCAACTTTTCATATACAATTACTTTATTCATAGAATGACCTTACAATGCCTCATAATTACACTCTAACATATTGCATTAAACCATGTGCAAACAAGTGAACATATTTTTCATTGAAAGAGAGAGTAATATTTTGTATGTATATTAATAATAGTATATACATATAGCAGTGATTTTTAAAAGAATGGGGCTCACATAAGTTAAAGAAGAATAATCTATTTAATCAATTCAATAAAAAATATATTTTTACCACCAAATTAGAAAAAAAATTAGTAAACTAAAGATGACAATATCTCTTGAATTCCCCCTCAACAAAGAATACCTTCTCAAAACCCTTTCTCTCTTAACTCCACTTGATCTCCACCACCCGCTGCGACGCCATATTGTCCATGTCGATCAACGCCTCCAGCCGCTATAGGTGGGCCTACGTCATTGATTAGGCGTGAAATTGTTATGATTTTTAGCTCGTTTTGCCTGTGTTTTGACTTTTGAGTGAATTCAATGAGTATTTAGAGTCAATTGAGTACTATTTTCATAAACTGGTGAATTTACCTCTTTGATGCTCATAGATGGATAGAGGGCGAAAAATAGAGTTCGTAGGACTTTGAATCGACTCAAACGGATGCCCGGATGAGAAAGTATTGAAGAAATATGAAAGGTATTAGTTCGTGCAAAGAAAAGTATCACTACGCACAAAAGGAGGAGGTGCTCGAGCACCACCGCTCGAGCAAGAGGGGGTCGAGCACGTTGTTGGCTCTGGAAGAGGAGGCGCTCGACCGGGCTAAGGTCGAGCGCCACCGCTCGACCGCAAGATCCATTCGAGCACCACCACTCGAGCGACCGTGCTCGACCATGAGAGTCATTCGACCAGTGGGGGTCGAGCGCCCCCGTTCGACCAAAGAGGGTTCGAGCACCCGAAGTGCTCTGGAAGAGAGGCCATTCGACCACAAGGGAGTTCGAGCCCGAGCACTCAACCAGACCCCAAATATGCGTGATTTCGGCCTTTTTACCCGTTTTTGGCCCGTTGCTTATAAATACCCAGTCCCAAGCTCATTTTTGGACACACTTGGATCCCGTTTCATATTTTTGCATACTTAGAGCTTGGTAGAGAGATTTTGGAGAGTTACACACTTGTAATCGAGGTTTTGATCTTACGAATTCTTAGTTTAGATACTTCTTTTGAATCTTTTCATTTAATTCTTTCGTTCTTGAAACCTTGAGACTTAAAAACCCTACTTTACCAGATTTATTGAGATTTTGAGATATTCTTTCGTTTATGCTTTTTAATTTTTTTATTATTCAATTATGCAAATGTTCATCGTTCTTGTGATTATTTTCGTTACTTCAATTACCATGTTAGGCTAGAACCCTTGCATGCTTGGGGTAGGATGAACTCGTAGAAGTAGGATGTTGGTACGTAATTAGGATAATTCATGATGTTTAGTGCTAGTTCTCTTAATTAATTGAATTATTAAAATAAACCCTAGAATTATCTTGGAAGTGAGTACGAAAATTATTAGAGAGAGGACGATCTTATTACTCTTTGATAACGAGTAGGCTTAAAGATAGGGTTATAGAAGGGATTTATAATTTACCGATTTATCTAGGGAGGACGACCGCATCACCTTGGGTAAATAAGGGTCTCATTAATTAAGCATAATCAATATAACTTGTTTAGTGGATTGTGAAGTAGGTTGATAGGGTTAATTTTTGAGCTTTTAGTCTTTCAATCTGGTGCTAG
This sequence comes from Ballota nigra, assembly GCA_947034835.1. Classification (NCBI taxonomy): domain Eukaryota; kingdom Viridiplantae; phylum Streptophyta; class Magnoliopsida; order Lamiales; family Lamiaceae; genus Ballota; species Ballota nigra. The sequence goes on along the minus strand of OX344729.1, from coordinate 77,485,896 downwards.
ATTAGGAAAGTTGATTGCCTAGTTTTAGTACACTTAGGATTAATACTTGCACATCATGGTTATTTTAGTTATCGTACTAGCTCCGTTAGTATACGTAGGGATTCCTATCCTGAGCATCACCATCTCGTATTTGATTAAACTCATAGTTATTTGTTTGAGTTTATTGTTTGCATTAACAGAAGTAGACTTTAGAGTAGTTTAACTCCACTTCTAAACCCGAACATCCATTCATATTAACTACGACGTGTAGATCCACAGGGCTCTATTCGCATACATATTTTTCCTTGGGTACGACATACACTGCAAAAAAACACTGTTTTGCGATGGAATTTGCGACGGAATTTGCGACGGAAAATCCATCGCAAACAGTGTTTTGCGATGGATTCTGCGACAGACACGTATCCGTTCCTAAAACAGTCGTAGCTAATTTTTGCGACGGATTTTGTCCGTCCGTCACAAATTAACGACGGATCAATCAGTCGCAAAATTGGCGGGTCAGACCCGGCCGGGTCGCACAAAATTTGCGACGGCCAGTGGTCCGTCGCAAATGTTTATATATATATTTTTTATTTTTTTCAATTATAATTTACGACGGGCTGTTTTCCGTTGCAAAATTCAAATTTTGTGACGGAATATTGTTGGTGATCAATTTTTATCGGATGGATTAGTGACTGTTTTAGCTCGGTTTAAGATCACCAATCAATAACGTGTGATTGATTATCACCGTAAATGATAAATCGAAGGTTCGGGTTGTGGAATCGTAAACACGAGAGTCGAAATCGAATTAATTTCGTATGTGTGTACGTTTAGGTATGTTAGTGTGTGTTTTGGGAGTATTTGAGAATTTTAACTTGTATTTCATAAGCTGGAGAACAACTATTTATAGTGACTAGCAAGCATGAGGTGTCTATGACTCTTGGTCTCCCTAGCCTGCATGCTTGACATGTGTCCTTTGACCTTAGTTTGACCTTATCTAAGCTGAATCTTAGTTACAAAGTCTTCTTTGGTCTTATCTCGGATTTCGTTGTTGTTCGTCCAGGTCGGCTTAAATCGATCCAGGATAGTTCTTTCATAGAAGTTTTTCGCCGTTTGGGTGTATGGCTCAGAAGTTGTTCGCCTTTGTGTCTTGCACAGATTGGCTTTGGGATCTTGGTCCTTTGTTCGTCAGCATACACCTCTTAGGCTGATAACTGTAACACTTTTACCAATGTTGTTCGTCATTATTGACTTGGTGGTGGGTCCATATTTGGTCTTTGGTCTTTAAACCTGTTCACCAATATCTTGTTCGTCGGTATAGTTGTTCGTCACTTTATACACTCCTTGGGTTAGTTTATGCACCCCGACTTGATTTTCTTTATTGATTTGATTTGGAGTTGACTTCTCGTAATCCTTGGCTTTAATCCTTGTTCGCCCATCATTGATTTATGTTCGCCTGTCAACAATTGCCCCCTATCCTGGCTATATGTTGCCCCAGACGAGCAACTTTGTGGCGAGCAACTATAGTTAGGATATTATACTGGTGTGGATATGGACGGACATCTTTGACCTGGGCGAGCAATTTCGGATCAGCCTCTTCACCTTCCCACAATCTGGGGGATGTACGAGGATGACGTGGGCGGTATGATTGCGCGCCGCCCACGCACGAGCATTCCCGAGGTCACGCGCCCCTATAATTGCATATAGGTCCCTTGATTTTCAACCTTGCTCGAAAGTAACCCCGTTTTCCTTCAATTGGGTCCATATTTTAGGGTGAATTACACTTTGAACCCCGTTTTTTTCTTGGGGTATAAATAGAAGGGGAAACAAATTTTTTCCCACTTTTTCATTTCTTGCTACAGTGCTCCGACAATTTCATCCTTCTCCGGCGATCTCGAGCTTTTCCGGCGTCTGTTTCTCTGGCAACTGGCTTCTAATTTCAAGACAAGGTAGTTACTTTCTTTCTTCACCTCATTTCTTTTGTTTTTCTTCAAAAACCTCAATCGCCGCCGTGTGGGGCTTTGCTCCGCCGTCTTCTCCGACGAAACGCCGTCGTCTGGTTCTTCTTCTCCCTTCTCCTTCCATGTCTTCGCACTCGAGCAACAAATCCGAGGAAACTCTTGAACCCCTCTTTCCTATTGTGGCACACGAGAATCAACCTCCCTTTGAGATCTCCTCGGCGTCAAATCCTCACGTTGATTCAGTTGTTCGTTCAGTTGAGGATACTGGTGCTCGTCCATCGGGGAGGGAAGTGGTGGTCGCTACGAGCAGAGATTCCGACGAAGACTCTTCGTCCAGCGCTGAATCGGAGGATCCCCAATTCGACGAGTTGACTCGCGAATTTTTGGAAGGGATAGGGTTCCCATCTCCAAGGATGATGGAAAACGAGATCCCCGTTGGAGTTGCTCGGCCATTCGAATGGCGAGCATATACTGAGGAGTATGCGAACCACTTTGCTCGCCCAAAAAGACAAAAAATGGACCTGGTAAAAACTGATTTCCAGGCGAGCAGAATCAAAAGTATCGTCCTCGAAGAGGATATTGATCTGATCCGAGAGACCTACAAAATCCCTTTTGACATTCATATGTGGGCCCCTAAGAGGAAAGAGAGAGCTGATCACCCACCTCCAGGATGCACCGCGATCAATATTGACACACTGATCGCTGGTCTAAAGCTGCCACTACCTCCAGTTGTTGGTCGCTTCCTTGAGGCAACCAATCTTGCCATTACACAGATCACACCAATAGAGTGGATGAATTTTCTCGGTGCCATGGCTTTGTTCGCTTTAGAGGGATATGTTGATCGCCTTACTGCGGAGGAAATCAACTATCTCATGACAATCACCAAATGTCCCGTTGGTGAAGAAGGCTACTATTACCTCAAGGCCAGGACTGGACTCAAGATGGTAGAAGGGGTGCCGAACAAGATTAGGGACTGGAAAGAGCACTTTTTCTTCATTGGTGGTGACTGGCGAACATCTTCCGGTCCACAAGGTGGCATTGGGCGAATAAATTCTCCCGCAGCCTATGGAATAATTAAGCGTAAGTTTATCTTTGCTCGCCACCAAATTGTGTTGTTCTAATTTAACTTTTATTGTTTGCTCGCAGGTCCTCGACTACTAAAGTGGAATTCGGAAGAAGAGGAGATTGGTGCGGAGTTCCTGTTCACATCTTGTCTGGTCGGCTTGCGCAATAGAGCGGACAGGACCATCCAATACCTAAACTACGAGAAGCGTCAAAGAGCTGCTCGTTTGCTTACTTATCCCCACCACTTGGAAGCACATGCTGAGGTGCCCCCAGGTATGAAAAATTTCTAACTCCTTGAACCCACTTTGCTCGTCATTTGATTTCCACAACTTGCTCGTCTAACTCTTTTAACTTAACTTTTTTTTTTTTTTAGCCGAGCAAGTTACTGTTGCTGTTCCCCCCTGCTTCGCCCTTCTCGAGCAAAGAGTCTTTGAGATGGCGCCTCTGAAAGGCCGGAAAAGGAAGGGTGACCCGCCTACCAAAGTGCTGGGAATGACGAACAAGGCTGAGGGAGCCAAAGTTTCTCGGTCTGCGGCACCTTCTGGCCATGCTCGGCCAGCTCCTCCGATTTCTCCTCCTCAAGGGGGGAAACTCTTAAAGGAAGCGGATGGGACTCCGCTGGCCCAAGACATCCCCGGTGGTGGCAAGGGGAAGGAGAAGGTGGGCCACATTCATGCTCGCCCAGAGGGGGATATTGTTCGCCACTCATCCGTCGAGCCTGTGGAGACGACGGGCAAAGCGGGCAAGAGCGTTACCCCAACTCGCGGCCCTGAGGACATCACTATTCTGGGCTGGGATGAACGAAAGTTCCATGAGTAAGCATATCTAACATTATGGCCAGCGAACAACTTTTTAAGAACATCTTGTAACTTTGATTTTTGTTCGCAGGTATCGGCCTAACGATCATCCTGGGCGAGCAGCTGCGGTCCACCAATACGCCTGCTCAAAAACTCCGGTGAACATTCGAGAGATCCCGGGCGAACATATTCATCGGGCTACTGAGTTGATCGCCCGATCGTGGACCCGGCCACTGGAGACGACCGTTTCTGCTCAAAGCATTGCGGACAACTTCCACTTTTCCTTGATGCATCATGCAAACGGCCTTGCATCGCCCAAAAAGGAATGATCCAGCTCGCCGAGCTCGAAGATGCTGTTCATCGTTACGCCAGTACTGCTCGGCAGCTGACCGAAGAGAAGGACGGCCTGATCGGCCAGTATGAGGCCAAAGTTGCCCGTCTCAACAATCAGATCAATGTTTACATTGACTCTAAAAAGAAATACCTTGACCAAATTCAAGGTTTGTCTAGCGAATTGAGAGGCAAAGATGCCATGCTCGGCGACGGGGAGAAGAAGTTGTCTGCGGCTGAACAAGAGATCGCTGATCTCAAAGTGGAAGTTGCTCGTCTTCGGGAGACGGAAACCAACCTCTTCACACGCGAGCAACTTGAAGAGGAAGTTCAGGCTCGGACCGGCCTCATCTCTAACCTGGGGTATATCTGTGCCTATGCGGATAGCATCCGTTCGGCCGATGCTTATGACTACAAGGACTTGGTGGAAGAAATGAGCAAGGACTTGAATGAGTTCATGGAGAACTATCCACCGCCGAGCAATATTGAAATTCAGCTGGCGGATTTGGCTGTACTAGGGGTTAAACTTGACCCCAGTATTGTCATCACTCATCTTCCTCCTCCAGTTGATGAAGGCGAACAAGAGGAAGAGGTGGCCGTGGCTGACGAGCAAAATGCTAAAGAGGCGGAGGATAAAGCAGCTGAAGACTTGGCCCGAGATCTGATCGTTGAACCTCCCGCCGAGCAAACTCAAGATCCTCCCCCTGCCGAGCAACAATAGTTTTTAGGACTTAGCTTTTTTCTTTTCTTCTTCTCTGTAATAGTTGTTCGTTCCTTTTGTAGTACTTGACTTCTTGAATCATTGTACTATTTTTGAGGCTTAATGCCTTTTGATTAATGGAATGTCTTTCTCATGTTCGCTCATTTTCTTGTATATGTTAATTGCCTTTACATTTTTGTCAATGCCTTTGCAATTATAACATATAGTGTTGGGCTTTTGTTCGAATTGAACTTTGCCTTTAGTGGAATCAGGGTTCAGCCTTAGGTTCTGTTCATTTTAAAAAATGAACAACCTTTAAGTGGCTTTGGTCCTTAGGTTCTGTCCATTTTAAAAAACGAACAACCTTTAATCGGACTTGTACCTCGAGCTTTGGACTTTTCCTTCTTGACGAACAACTACTATATTTACATAATGAAAAATTTACAAGTGTTATAAGACTGCTCGTCACTAACAAATATAATCTGACGAACAACTTTGAACATTAACTAAAACATGCTCGCTTATAATATTTTTGCCGAGCAACTCTTTCTACAAATAAAAGATGAAACAACACTAAACTATACAATGTGCCGAACAACTTTACATTCTATACTTAGCAAAAATTTCAAAAAATTAGGCAAGTTTTTGGTTCATCTTACTTGATTCACTGGCCCCCCAAGACATTTGTTCGCCCAATTAAGAACTTGTTCGTCTTATTGGTAGTACTTCTTCAGATGTACAACATTCCAGGAGTATTGGGCCGTCTTGCCTTCCATATCTTCGATATCGTATACACCATTAACGAATTTTTCCGTTATACGATACCGGCCCTCCCAAGTTGGTCCCAATACACCTGTAGGTTGGGCGAGCAACTTTCTTAGAACCATATCTCCAACTCTGAATTCCCTGATTTTAACATGGGAATTATAATAGCGTTCTGCTCGCTGCTTGTAGGTAGCATTTTTTAGCTCGGCATTCAGTCTTTTTTCTTCGAGCAAATCCATTTCAGTAGCTAAAGCAGAGTTGTTCGCCTGCTCATCAAAGTTGGTCGTCCGGTACGTGTTGGTCTTTAACTCGATTGGTATTACAGCTTCTGTTCCGAAAGCCATTGCAAAAGGTGTTTCTCCGGTGCTTGACCTGGGAGAAACCCTGTATGCCCATAAGACTTCCTGAAGCTCTGTAGACCAACTGCTTTTGCTCTCCGCTAGCCGCACTTCTAACGTATGCTTGATGATTTTGTTTACGGCTTCGACTTGTCCATTCGACTGGGGATGATAGGGCGTAGAATAATATTTCTTGATCCCCCACTTCGCACAGAAATCTCTCAACTCCTTTCCATCAAACTGCGGACCATTGTCTGTCACGATGGTTTGTGGAACTCCAAAACGACAGACAATATTCTTCCAAATAAAGTTGATCATTTTCTGTTGCGTGATTTTCAACATGGCCTCTGCTTCTGCCCATTTTGTATAATAGTCGACTGCCACAATGGCAAATCGAACTCCTCCAACTCCCGCTGGGAAGGGACCAATAATGTCCATCCCTCATCTTGCAAATGGCCACGGGCTATAAACTGATACGAGCTGTTGGGCCGGGGTATGAATGTTCGGGGCAGAAATTTGACATTGATGGCAAATCTTTGCTTTCTTAATTGCATCCTGGCGTAAAGTTGACCAATAATAGCCTTGTCTGATAGTCTTGTATGCCAAGGCTTGCCCCCCAGTATGATTTCCGCATACTCCGGCATGTATTTCTTCGAGTATTGCTCGTCCTTGCCCCCTAGTCAAACATTTGAGAAGTGGGATTGATATTCCCCTTTTGTAAAGTTGCTCGCCTACCAGAGTATATCTGGCGGCTTGCTTAATTAGCTTGACAGTTTCAAAAGAGTTGTTTGGTTTTTCTCCACTTTTCAAATATTTGACTATATTTGTTCTCCAATCTTCTTCTTCACTTACTTGTTCATCAAGTTGATTGACATTATAACTTCTTGTTGATGGATCATTCATCTTTGTAATTATAATGTCTGCCAACTCTGCTGGCCCCTCACTTGCTGCTAGTCGGGCCAACGCATCTGCTTGTGTGTTGCTTGTCCTTGGAATTTGTTTAATGAAGACTTGTTCTAACAAGGACATCAGGTAAGCAACAATTCGCTGATACTCGATCATGTGATCGTCTTTCGCTTCGTATTTGCCTCGGACTTGATTCACAATTAATTGTAAATCGCCAAATATTTGCAACCGTCTAACACCTACTGCAAGAGATAGGTGGAGACCAGCAATAAGAGCTTCGTACTCAGCTTCGTTGTTGGTTGCCATGAAACCAAATTTGATTGCCGAGGTAAATACTTGTCTGTCTGGACTGATTAGAACTACTCCTGCCCCCGAGGCTATGTTGGTCGAAGACCCGTCAACGTAAAGATGCCAGGGGTGATCAAGTCCTCTCGTCGGATCTGGTGGGAAGGTTAGTTCGACAATAAAGTCGGCTAACGCTTGCCCTTTGATCGCAGTTCGAGGAACATAGGTTACCCCGAATTGGCTAATCTCTAGTGACCACTTTAAAAGGCGACCAGCTGTGTCGGGGCGATGGAGAATTTGTCGGAGTGGGAAAGTTGTTAGCACTTCGACTTGATGATCAAAAAAGTATGGTCGTAACTTTCTTACACTCATAACAAGTGCATACGCCAGTTTCTCAGTTGGAGAATATTTGATCTCCGCATCGTGTAAAGCTTGACTGACGGAGCAAATTTGTGACTTCTCAGTTTCTCAGTTTCTAGTCCGAAAGGGCGTGGGTTCAAATCCCACTCTCAACACCATGTTGACAGGCGAACATAAATCAATGATGGGCGAACAAGGATTAAAGCCAAGGATTACGAGAAGTCAACTCCAAATCAAATCAATAAAGAAAATCAAGCCGGGGTGCATAAACTAACCCAAAGAGTGTATAAAGTGACGAACAGGTTTAAAGACCAAAGACCAAATATGGACCCACCACCAAGTCAATAATGACGAACAACATTGGTAAAAGTGTTACAGTTATCAGCCTAAGAGGTGTATGCTGACGAACAAAGGACCAAGATCCCAAAGCCAATCTGTGCAAGACACAAAGGCGAACAACTTCTGAGCCATACACCCAAACGGCGAACAACTTCTATGAAAGAACTATCCTGGATCGATTTAAGCCGACCTGGACGAACAACAACGAAATCCGAGATAAGATCAAAGAAGACTTTGTAACTAAGATTCAGCTTAGATAAGGTCAAACTAAGGTCAAAGGACACATGTCAAACATGCAGGCTAGGGAGACCAAGAGTCATAGACACCTCATGCTTGCTAGTCACTATAAATAGTTGTTCTCCAGCTTATGAAATACAAGTTAAAATTCTCAAATACTCCCAAAACACACACTAACATACCTAAACGTACACACATACGAAATTAATTCGATTTCGACTCTCGTGTTTACAATTCCACAACCCGAACCTTCGATTTATCATTTACGGTGATAATCAATCACACGTTATTGATTGGTGATCTTAAACCGAGCTAAAACAGTCACTAATCCATCCGATAAAAAATAATCACCAACAAATATGGCCGTCGCAAAATACCGAGCCTATACAAAAAAAAAGTAGCTCGCGTGGTTCGGTTTATATTTCGTCGACCAATCCTTCCTCGGGGCAGGCGGGGCGGGCGCCACTCGGCCCATTGCTTATTATATGCGGCCCACCTTCTATATTAGTCTTATTAGGCCTTGAACAATTAATCCAAATTTGCGCCCAAGGGGAATCGAACACGGGACCTCTTGTGCAAGAGGAGGGGGCGCGCGCCACTAGGACACTTGCTACTTTCGTTCATTTTTATGCAATTTATTGTATATATATTCAAATTAAGTCATTTTTTTAATTCACCAAATTAATTTCTTTTCATATCTAACTTGTTTATAAAAATATTTTGCCCAACTATTTTTTTTCGTAAAATTATTTATTTCGACAAAGCGTAATTTTATAATTCGTTCATTTGTACATAATTAATTGCATATGTATCCAAATTGACTCATTTTTTTTCAAAATTAACCAAATTAATTCATTTTCGTTTCTCACTTGTTTTTATAAATTTTGTGGCCATTTAATTTTTTTTTGGTAAAATTATTTATTTCGACTCCCATTTAAATTTATAATCCGTTCATTTGTACACAATTAATTGTATATGTATCCAAATTGACTCTTTTTTTTTTCAAAATTCACCAAATTAATTCATTTTCGTTTCTCGCTTGTTTTTATAAATTTTGTGGCTATTTAATATTTTTTTGGTAAAATTATTTATTTCGAGTCCCGTTTAAATTTATAATTCGTTCATTTGTACACAATTAATTGTATATGTATCCAAATTGACTCTTTTTTTTTTCAAAATTCACCAAATTAATTCATTTTCGTTTCTCACTTATTTTTATAAATGTTGTGACCATTTAAATGAAACTCACGAGGTATATAAATGAAACTCACGAGGTATATAAATGAAACCCACGAGGTATATAAATGAAACTCACGAGGTAATAATAGAACAATATGATCTAAGATCATGTATATGTTTGCTACAAGTAATTAATTAATTAACACTGAATTAGTAATATCTTTGTCGAAATACTATTCTGTAGCATCATTCCCGGTCACAAGGTTTCCGCCATTATTACAGAGATAATGAGGGATAATCTAGAGGAGAACGCAATGAAGTTCAAACTCGTCTCGTCGCAGCGGAAGCAGTACTACTTGGATGAGTTTCGGGTATATATATGCAAATATTTTTAAATCAATTAGTTGGTTAAAAATATTTGCATATATATACCCGAATCTCATCCAAGTAGTACTGCTTCCGCTGCGACGAGACGATTTTGAACTTCATTGCGTTCTCCTCTAGATTATCCCTCATTATCTCTGTAATAATGGCGGAAACCTTGTGACCGGGAATGATACTATAAAATAGTATTTCAAAATTGCCACTGTCATTGCCCTCCTCGACTCGCCTCCTCATCCCTCGGAGGCTGCTGACTGTCATTGCCACTGCCTTGTCCGCTCATCTATAACAAAATTCACGAATATTATTCGAAATACTTATATATTATTCACTAATATTACTAAACTAAAATCAAACAACTAATATTATTTAAATTACTCAACTAAAACAACTAATACATAATGGTCATACGTCTGACTACTACTATATGTCAGGAAAGGGTGGCACATCTATGTTGTACGTATTTGTGACTACATCAAAAGGATAGTTATTTAAAAGGATTTGATCACTCTGAATGATCACTATTATCATACGGAAATCTCCATCATTGATTTTTTTTTATCTCCAAGTGAATGAGGGGTCTTTGAACTGGGTCTTCTATTTTTATCCATTCGAGTAGTCTTACAGCGATAGGACGGAGAACAACTCAGTAACCCTTCTGGCAAAACGAATCACGGCTGTCAAATATGTCTCGTCTGGGGATATTGGAGTGGCTATTGTCTTTGCACGCAGTCTCGTGAATTGGGTTATAAACATACTGATAGATTCTAAGGTTAGCTAAGTGTCTTCTAATTATCGGGATATAACTATCTTATGTGGATTCTTATATGGAAAGGAAAATCCTAGTCAAAATTTTAGTTATGCAGAAACATAATTTAAACAATTAAGACACATAGTTCAAATAATCATATAACATCATTTATGAAGTTTATAAATTTAGACAAATATATTTATTTCTATCATTCACTAATTATCTGCATTTCAATAGTAATATAAACGGCATTTCGTGGTCCTTTCTACACCTCGTAGGTGTTGTTTCGAGTTTGCGATCTTTTGATTGGAGTTTTATTATGAAAGTCAAGTTATCGCAATACCATAAACTTTTAGGCAATAAAATAAGAACATACCTTCGAGGAGCTTCTGACGGTAATAGGAGACACATTTCCCTTCAAGTGAATTTAATTAGTGATCTATACTTACATGATAAGAAAATTTTAATTAAAGAAAAAGAATTCTGGCTTGATGAAAATAATGATTTGGGTTTTGGTCCAAAAGTTTTGAACATAAGCTCTGATACCACCTGTAACGCCCTGAATCCAGAATATATTAATTATATCGGATTCGAAGTGTTATTGTGATCAAAAGTCCGAACTATAAATTTTTTTGAAGGAAATATAACGGAAATGAGAGATGATGAGTTTTTATGCAGCGGAAGAAATGGGTAATATAATTTTAATAAGTATCTTACACGCATATATGTGTACATAAAACATAGTATCAACAGTAATATTTTATTTAAGTGGGGAACTCCGTGTCGTCTCTATTACTGTCCTTGCTCCACGAAATCATAATCTGCAAGGGGTTAGGAAAATGGCGCATGAGAATTGAATTCTCACATATGAGTGATTTGCAACATCATGGGATTGGTAAATCCGAAATACATTAAGTTATACTCATTAATAAAGTGTTTATTTTATTTAATCAGTTGACATATATAAGATTATAAAGTTTAAACGGCATTTAAGCATATTTCGCATAATATAATTGAAATAGCACAAGTTGGTTCACATTAAGGCAAAACCCAAAGTCATATCACATATTATCACAACTGTCAAACCATAAACGTACGACCATTCCACTTCCATAAAAGTATCCCTTTTCAACTCCAACCAATCAACAAAGTTACCCTTTTCAACTCCAACCAAAACTTACTTCATTCAACCACACAAACTCACATCATCCAACCATAACATCCCTCAAAATAAGCAAGTATCAATGGCCTTATTCCCAGTGCGTCCAACGACAGCTGACCGGGGACCAGATCTACTTGATCAACAACCTTGATTCCAAGGGCGTCCCCGACAGCGGCCCTGGAGGTCGGATTTAAAACTCGATCCCGACTCCGTACATACTGACTTTCCACAAAACTAACTCAATAAACTTTACAAAGAATAAATACTTGACTGACAACTGAACTGATTCATGCTCATAAAAGGTGTTTACTCATGCAATGGTGATCGATTCACAAAACAACAGGCTAATGTATAACATATATAGTTATATCACATAATCCAAACAGTTATATATATAGGTGTTATATTTATGTTGGATTAGGTATTTTTTATTTGATTTAATCGAGTTCAGGAAATACCGGCACGACGTTATTATTAGCAGATCAATCAACAGATCATCACCCACCTGACTGTTCTGAGTCCTGGGAATATTGTGTAGGCAGACGGTCGAATCCTCCGTGCGTGTCCCGAAAAGTACAGAATCCTAATAAGGAGTATTCCGATTAAAAGATCGACTTTTGAATTTGAAAAGCTTAAGCGTTTGTATCTCGAGGATTGAATAGATTGTTGCCTTTAGAAAACTATTGAAAACTAAAGTTTCCAAAGGTTGATTTCTATTTGATAAGTACACCCCTTTTCAAGAGGAGGTGTATTGGGGTGGGTGTATTTACTAATTTCTGTTGTGTCCTTAACTAAAGCCCTTTATAAAAATTAAAAGTATTTATAAAAATTAAAAGTATAAGAATTTATATTTTATAAAAACCTCTTATTAAAACTTATTAATAACTTGATTTTTCTAAGAAATTTATATTATAACTAATATAGTTTATAAAAAGGTATTCTTTTTTTCTAATATTAGTGATACTTCTTAAATTGATTTGTACTACTTCTAAAACAAAGGGATTATATTAATTTTTCCCAAAAAAAACTATTTTAGTAATAGCTTTGGATATTTAAAGAACTTATCTCGTGTTTCTAATTTTTCTTAAAGTCGCACAAGGTAGAAGACGAATTTCCATTTGACTACGGATTCAAAACAAATGTGTTAACAATTGAAAATCATCATCCAACAGTAATATCAACCCTTTAATTCAAAAATACTAATGGACTATGCTAATATCACCATTCAATAATACCTTCCAACTAAAACAGCAATACTAATTCATCAATTCAATAACACTAAACAACTATTTCAGTGATACTTAAACAACTAATTCAATAATACCAAAGTAATCCATTCAATAATACTAACCAACTAATTCAATAATACTCTTCAGCTATTCCAATAACATTAATAAGAAAATCATCAATAATACAATTCCATCTACACTAATATGAATCAAAATAACCAGTACTCTATTCTTCTAACAATTTTTACAAAGTTAAGCAGTGTGACAAAAACAACAGCCACATCCCATACTCTGAAAGCTACGAGAAAGAATAGGGAAATGAGGCTAGAAACCTTACGAGTCCCAAATCGGGCAGCCTAACGGCGTAGTTTGGAGATTCGTCGGGTAAATTCGAGCAGCCTAACGGCGTCGTAAAAGGATTCGGTAATTCATCGGATATTTTGGACACCCTAACGGCGTCGTTTTGGTTCTTCCAAAATCAAACGGGCAGGGGTTCGTTACAACAACATCTCAATCAAAACGAAACAACGAAACATGAGTATTTTCTCGAAGGGAATTAATTGGGGAAACTGTAAAATTGAACGAATTCGGGAACGGATAGAAAAGAGGGGACTCACTTAAAGCGGCGTTGGCCTCCGAGCGACGGAGAAGAGGCGGCGGCGCTTTGAGCGGCTTCGGCTGGAAACAGGGGAGGTGTCATCTTAATTGGAAATTAAACGAAAGTTTTACGGGTTGATTGGAATCAAAATTAACCAGAAATCGAAGGGGCTTTCTTAATTACCTTACTGGAAATAAAAGAAGAAAGGAGGCGGCGGCGCTGGGCGAGGGCCACGACGGCGGTTGGCTCCGGAGGTGGCGTCGCGGCGGCTTCGGCAACGAAAAAAAGGTTAGAGCGAGGGAGAGAGGAAGACGCGTGCGGCTTTGCTGGTGGCGTCGCGACCTGGTGGTCTACGGAAAGGAGGAGAGGGCAACGCGACGGTGAGGACGGCGTCGCTTCGCGGCGGCGCTGGGCGGCGCTTTCTGCGTCTGGTGCACGACGGTGCTTGGCTGCGTCGATCAGCGTGAAGCACGACGGTGATTTGCCCGCCAGAAGAGGAAGAAGGCGGTGGCGTGGGTTCGTCCTCAAAGAGAGAAGGGAGAGAAATGGGAAATGGGTTTCGAAAATTGAACGAGGAAGAAGAGTATGCGTTTTTGTTAATTGGAGAGAGAGAAAGGGATATTTGATGGATTTTAATTTCTTAATGAATTATTTTAAAAGGAAAGAAATAATATGTGGGTGTGATTTAATCCTCTAATTAATTTAATTTAAAAAGGAAAGTAATTTATGTGGTTTTGAATTAATCCCTTTTAATTCAGATATTTTCGATCCCACTAGATACGGTTTAGGGATCGTTTGGTTCACGAGTTTAATCCCAATTTTATAATTAATACAGTTTTTAGACTCAATTAATATTTTATTTTATTTTAATTATTCTCAATAAATTATACGGAACGAAATCCTAATTTTTAATCTTTGAATATTTAATTTCTAGTAGCCCTTTATTCGTTTGAAAGATTCGATTTCTTTCTTCGAATTTAAGAATTTATAAAAGGATATATATATATTTAAATTACACAAATAGCACTCAAAATAATAAAATAAAAAGAAACAAAGATAAGAAAATAAAATAAGGGTCCTAGGAAATTAAAAGGTATAAAACGGGACGGGGTATTACAGTTAAACTCCCAAACGGCGTCATTTTTTGCATATTTGCGATGGCTTTTCCATCGTAAACTTGAAAATTAAATTTTTGCGACCGCCTTTCCATCGCAAATCAGTCAAACGCGACGTTTTCCGAAAAGTCATGCAAAATCGGGTCAGATTTATCCGTCGCAAATTCGAAGTTAACATTTGCGACGGACTCCACCGTCGCAAAATCAATCAAATGGTCCGTTTCCCGGATGGTCACTTTTAAACGGGTCGTTTTGCGAAGGAGAACGCCGTCACAAATTTCAATTTTGACTTTGTGACGATCTATCCGTCGCAAAATTTGTAGGTGTGCAACGTAGGTGGTGGGCCCTAGAATTTGCGACGGTCTTGCCCGTCGCAAAACTCTACATTTTGCGACGGCAGTACAATGTCGTCGCAAATGTTCTTTTTTTCCGACGACTGTCTAAAATCCATCGCAAATAGACGAAATTTGTGACGGATTGGTGTCTGTCGCAAATATTCCATCGTTAATCACCGTCTTTTTTGTAGTGATACTTGGTCCCTATACTTGCCAATACTACAAAGAACTCATACTCTTTTGGGGTAACTACTAGTATAGCTAGTATTTTGCATTCAAGTCAGTCACAAGCACGGCGGCCGCCACCATTTTCACCGCCCGCGTTGCCACTCCTTTTCCCAGTACTCCGACGCCACCACGTACCCGATCTCGACCCGGCACCCATCGTCCCCTTCTAATGGGCTCACATATACCGACCAAACGACTCGACCCGCCATGCATATGGCTTTGTGCCACAGGTGATAGACTCCGTGTTTCATGAAGTGTATAATTGTGTCTATTTCGTTGGCGAAAGCGTCCCAAGGGAGGAATCTGTACACCTTTTCGTCCGTCAGCCATCTCACGGCAGCATAAGAATCGGTGATTTCCAGTGGCCGAAGAATTTGAAGAAAAAATAGAGATTATTAGCTTAATTCTATATGTTAGTTGTCGTTGCGTCCAGAATTTGAAGAATTTTTTATTTTTTCATTCGTTCTATCATCCTATATATAATAACTGTAAAACTTAATAATGAAATCTATTAGGAGTAATTTTTAGTTTCTTTTGTGAGCCCATGAGTAATTTTAGTTAAAACTTTATTTTAAAAATAACTAGTATTCGTTCTACCCGTGCTTCGCACTATCGGAGTTTGTAACAATTTTACATTAATGATAATAACCTATTTTAAATGATAAAACTTTAAAATAGCATTGTTTATTAAAAAAATTACAATAAACTTTTTTTTTTATCTTAGTTAAAACATACTCCTAATGAAATTTATCATATTCCTTATTATTAAATATACAATATTTTAAAATAATTTATTAGTTAACGTATAATATCCTATATTTTAGTATACAGAAATAATGACATGACCACTGGTGCATACAAACTTATTCACGCACCATAAATGTGATCACGACACACAAAGGTGTTACTACCCGATAACTATTTGCATAATTATATTTTAAATATAATTATTTATATTTCTTTATATTTTACAAGTGTCACATATTCTTCACATAATGATTTAGCACAAAAAATTCAATACAACATTTTCTAATTATATAAAATTTTATATGAAAATAGTTCATGTTAAGTTTATCATGAAACTATTTTGAAGTATCAAATGTTTGATATAGAATATAAAAAATCGGGGACAATGATATTATATTGTAATTGTCATTAATTAGTTTGACCCCAACTTTTGATACTCTTGCCCATATTTTTTTATACACTTAATCAAATATTTAATACTTTAAAATAGTTTCATGATAATCTTATCATGATTTTTTTTCATAAAAAAAATACATAAGTGTAGCATAAAAAACAATAACTATTATTTCATAATTTTTACCATGAACTCATTTTAATCGTAGATATAATTTGAATGTTCAAATTAAAATATTTTATAATATAATATTGAACAACTACCGAAGGCTTATAAATTGTCTGTTCTATAACCAATCATTATAATATCAATAATATTTTAATTAAGTGAGTATATTTAGTAAAAAATATAAAATAAGGTGGGTGAACTTAGAGAAATAAAGGGTGTAGATAATTGCGCACAACAATAATTTTATGTAAAAATAATCTCATATTTAATTTGATTAAGAATTAAGAAATTCAATATTTAATTTTTTTAGTAAAAAAAACATATTTGTTTATTTTTAAAACAATTATATAATAATAATTATAAAATAGATCATATGTATTTAAAGAAATATAAAATTATTGTTCTTTTCAAAATAACCCACGCAAAAAAACACTAGCCACCGCCGCGTCTCTGCTCCGTCCTACGCCGTAAATCCTTCGCCGCCATTGCACATCCCACGAGTTATTTCACTGAGGTAAAAGTGATTGTCAACAGTCCCACGAGTTATTTCGTATGCAATTCGTACGTGTTATTCTCATTTTCATCTTCTCCACGAAAATCATCTTTGGTGCACGATAGAAATGAAATTCTCATCTTCATCTTCTCCGCAAAAATCATTTTCGATACATCAATTGCTTTGTCGATGGAGGCTTTCACTGTGGCGAGGGCGGTGCTAGGTGGCCGAGAAGATTTGGGAAGCAACGAAAGTTCCGCCCCAGGGTCGCATCAAGTACAATAAAGGTCAGATGTTAATTAAATTATTTAAAAATAAAAAGGATATTTTTGTAATTTAATATTTACTAATTTAACTTATTATTAGGCGATACAGTACGATTGCAATATGCACAGTGCGATTGCAATATGCACAGTGCAAATGCTATAATGCGAAGTGCAATTGTTTATGCATTGGATCCAAGATCCAATGGTATTTAATGGGTTTACTGACGTTAGAAAGAGCGAAACCCTTTCTGACCGTAGAAAAACTCATTTTTGTATAATCCTTCAACAAATGCTACTTTTACTGTGGCAGTTGCCTATGCTGCAGAGGTGATGTATAATTCAAGCTCTACTGGCAAGAAAAGATACAAAGGGAGTATAAGATGAGGAGTAAGACGTCAACTTCTAACCTCTTGTATTCAGAGGGGAGGTTGTTACTTAATCAAATACTATATGAATTGATTTGTGAATGAATCTATGAATCATACAATAATAGAGGAGTTTTTTTGTTATGTATATGTTTTTCTTTTCTGCTCATTTCGTAGATGTTTTCTTCCAATCCCTGGATCTTGCATGTTTTTCGTTCGTCACCTGGTCACTTTCGGACCATAATTTTTATTTTTGGAACACTTTTTGATCTGCCTTTTCTTTCACTTAATAATATATATTCTTATTTATCACACACATTTTTTTGACTCGCTATATGTGTATTCCTCGTATACTTGTTAAGTTATCGTTCACTGTATTTTGCATTTTATTTTCTAAATAGAATGTAATCAAATAACTGATACTCAACAAATTAAAAAATTCAAGTATGATGTTCACTTTTATACATTAAAAAAAAAAGGCAAATAAAGGTACTATTTTATAAAGAAAAAAGAAAATTAGAGGGGGCATAATCCAGCTAAAGTGAAAGTAGTACCATTCAAAAGGTTCGTCCAAATAGAGAAGTCTATTACAAAAAGATGTTGTTATTGGTGTGTATCCGATAATGTGAAACGAAATTAGACAATCGAAACCGAGTCAAGGAAATATCATTTTCCCGCAAGACTAAATACGCCTTGTATAGTGCTTACAGGATCGTGCGTATAAGTCCCCAAAGGTAAAACAGTTTCACGTCTCTAAATCAGTAGCACCACTGAATTTAGAGGAACAACGAACGAAAATAGAGTTATGAACTGAACTACTCTAAAATGGATGCAAAGAAAAAATTTATGCGGTTTTCATATGCAGAGAAAGTTCATGCCACTCTTCTAATAAATGCAGATGAGGCCTAATTTATAGATACATTCAACACTCTGGGTTGTTGAGATAAATGAGGGATCACTAATAATAGTGGCCCTTGATTTTAGGAACTCCCCAACATGGGGATTAAGAAACATCCTGATAAGAACAAATCAAATCCCATGAAATATTTATCAAATTCCTGAAAAATATTGACCAATTCTTATCTTTGCGTATTAATTTCTCACTCACCAATTTCGGTTCTGAGATTTTAAATACACCCCGATAATCTAGAACGTTCAATACCAAAAATCTCCAACAAAAGATCATACCAAGTCAAAATTAGAAAAACAATACCACCCATGTTACCTACAATTTCTATCTTTTATTAATATACTTCACTAGAAAAAATGTCCGGATCTTTTTTTAAATTTGACAATTTTCGATTTTTTTTTCCAAAAATGTGTATTTTTTTGTCTTTTTTATATTTTCGAATTCTTTTTCTCAAAATTGTCAAACTTTTCGGAATTTTTTTTGGTGTAATTTATTTACAAATGAAGTGACTGAATTTAGATTGGGCCAAACAATCCATGACTAAAAAGGCCTGCAGGAGCCCAAAATGCAAGCTGAAAGACCCATACTTTTGATCTGGCAAATGGGGGATCTAATCAACCATCATAATTCTAGATTTATGTGCTACTCAATTCTCGGTTTAGTGAGAAATTCGGGAACCTATCTAATTTGAATCGAATTCAAATGTATACCAGTTTAAGAATTTAAATTTTATATGAAAACAAAATAAAATTCTAAATTTTACTCCTAGCACTACAAAAAATTCGCGTTTTAGCGACCGATATTAGCGACCGCCTGTGAATCGGTCGCTAAATATTGTATTAACGACTGTAAAAGACTACCGGTCTTAAAATAAGAAAATTTGCTACCGATTCCGAAGGCGGTCGCTAAATCGAAGGATTAACGATCGCCTACGACCGCCACGGCGGTCGCCAAAACTCAAAGGTCGGTCAAACTTGACCAACTCAATTTACTGCCTGTTCACCGACCGCCTAGGCGGTCTATGAATTAAATTTTCAATTAGCGACCGCCCCCGAGCGGTCGCAAAATTGTCAGTTGACCCGTTCTTGGAAACGGGCAATGGTCATTTAATGCTGGGGGAGCGATCACTATAGGCGGTCGCTAATCACAAATTTGATCATTTGGGACTGTCCATATATGTGATTAGTGACCGCCTATGGCGGTCGCTAATTTTTTTTTACCGTTTTTAGTTACAGGCCGTACTCACTTTCGGCCTACACAAAAAAACAAGTCCGCCGCCGATCGCAGGCGTCTGTCGAGCATTTCGTTCCGGTCAATACCCTCCTTGCTTCTCCGTCTATCTAATAAGCGTAAGTTTTTCAAACTTTAACCGTTTATTATATATCTTTGTATATTTGAATAATGCATGAAGTTAGATATTATATATATATATATATATATATCTATATATATTAGATACATATGTACGTATGTATATGAATTTAGTTGATTTATATTCGTAGGTATATATAAATTTAGTTGATTTATATTCGTAGTTATGAATTTAGTTGATTTATATTCGTAGTTGTGAATTTAGTTGATTTATATTTGTAGTTGTGAATTTAGTTGATTTATATTCGTAGTTGTGAATTTAGTTGATTTATATTCGTAGTTGTGAATTTAATTGATTTATATTCGTAGTTGTGAATTTAGTTGATTTATATTTGTAGTTGTGAATTTAGTTGATTTATATTCGTAGTTGTGAATTTAGTTGATTTATATTCGTAGTTGTGAATTTAATTGATTTATATTCGTAGTTGTGAATTTAGTTGATTTATATTCGTAGATGTGAATTTAGTTTTATATTTGTAGTTGTGAATTTTGTTGATTTATATTCGTAGGTATATATGAATTTAGTTGATTTATATTCCTAGTTGTGAATTTAGTTGATTTATATTCGTAGTTGTGAATTTAGTTGATTTATATTAGTATGTATATATGAATTTAGTTGAATGTGTATAAATATAATTAGAAAAGTTAATCTTTTGAATTTAAATTTATTATAGATGAGTTCTCATGATAACCTCGATCAGAGTGGGGCACAGGGTCGAGGGAGGGGGATGAGGAGGCTAGGGTCATTGAGACCGGTGATCCCGGAGGTTCGACGGGCCCCGAAGACGATATCATCCTCCTCACAATAGTCCAGTGCTGCTGACTCTACTACTGTTGCCGGATCTTCGGCTTCATGACAGCATCCCCTGATGGATAGCCGTCTCACTGTTGTCCCTAGCGACAACATGTAAGTATTTTTAGATAACGAATTAAATAATTTTAATAGTATTCATTATATTAATTATTAATATTAACTTGATTTTTTTTTATGTCACAGTATGCTTCCAGGCCATGAGATCAGCGCTTGCGTCTCAGAGGCCATTAAGAAGCTCCCGTTCGAGGTTGGTGCCCACTCGTGGTCCATGGTGCCCGAGCGAAAGAGGAGGGAGTACTTCGAGGAGTTCAAGGTATATTTATTATGATTTTAACTTTTAATATTTTATTTGAATTTATTTGTTAATAATTTATTTTTAATTTGATTGCAGAAGCTGTGCGTCTGGGATCCTGCCCATGATAGTGTTATGTACGGCTTGTTCTGTGCAAAAACGCAGGAGCGATACAAAAATATTATCTACGGGCTGAGAAAGAAGTTCAATAGTGGGGAGCAGCTGGAGCTAGGTACAGGGCCAGACAGACGTTCCATCTGGGACGCTTTGATTGCTCATTGGAATAATGAGCAATTCAAAGCCAATTTCGAGAAGTCAAGGGAGAACCGGTTGAAGGACCCCACCGAGCAAGGCGTCGCCAGACATCGGGCTGGATCCCGGTCCATCTACGAGCACTCCCTCGCCTTTGTAAGTATTATAATTTTAGTTACATTTATATATTAATAAATTTTTAAATGTTTAATTTTTAAATATCTATTGAATTTGGTTTGAGCAGGAGAGGGAGCACGGGCGAAAGCCTTCTCTCTATGAGCAGATGGAGATCTCCCACCCAGTGAACCCGGAGACTGGGACGTCTACCTACGCCCGCACCACCGAGATCCACGTAAGTGTTTAATTAATTTTAATCAATTTTTAATTTAATTATTATAATTGTATTTTAATTATTATAACTGTATTTTATTTATATAATTTCAGAACCAATTTAAGGATCGTCTTGCCCAGGCCTCGCAGCAGGTGGCTCCCGGAGACGACAGCGGAGAGAACCCCACCCCTCCCCGGATTGACGAGGACCGCATCTATTTAGATATGGTCGGAGTCAAGAAGGGAAAGGTTGTGGGGCAGAGCGGTCACAGTAAGGCCATCTTGCAGACCTACCGCCAGAGCAGTGGATCGTCCTCATCGATCGACTCTGCTCCCTCTCCGGTGAAGCGTGAACTGAGAGACGTCCGGAAGGAGATGGAGGCCCTCCCCGCCTACAACGAGAGTGTTTGGAACTGATATTTCAACATCTCCCAACAAATGGGCGTATCCGGTCCACCTCCACCCCCACTCCCACAAAATTTTGTTGCCGGGGGAAGCGGTGTCGAGGGGAGCGGTGCCGGGGGGCGATGCCGGGGTGAGCGGGCATGGAGGTGGTGAGGGTGAGGATGATGATGATGTGCTCAATATCGAGCACTTCCTCTCAGGAGATGATCATTAGAGAGAGAGAGAGTGAGAGTGAGAGTGAGAGTGAGAGAGAGAGAGAGACAAATTTTTATATTTTTTGTTGAATATTTTATTTTATTTTATTTGTTTGAATGTTTTTAATTTATTTTGTTGAATATTTTATATTTTTTATTAAATATTATAGATTTGCATATATTTTTTTTATTGATAAAAAAAGTTAGTAAATATATATATATATATATATATATATATATATATATATATATATAGCGAATTAGAAACAAAATAAAATTAATTTGATGAATTTAAAAAAAGATGGGAGTTAATTTGGAATTGTATACAATTAAATGTATAAAAAATAATAAATTAATAATTTATAATAGCCTAAAATATTAAATTTATAAAATTAATAAAAAAGTTAGTAAATATATATATATATATATATATATGAATTAGAAATAAAAAAAGAATTAATTTGATGAATTAAAAAAAATGGGAGTCAATTTGGAATTATATACAATTAAATGTAAAAAAAACGAATAAATTAATAATTTATAATAGCCTAAAATATTAAATTTATAAAATTAATAAAAAATTAGTAAATATATATATATATATATATATATAAATTAAAAGTAAAAAAAGAATTAATTTGATGAATTAAAAAAATGGTAGTCAATTTGGAATTATCTACAATTAAATATAAAAAAATATGAATAAATGAATAATTTATAATAGCCTAAAATATTAAATTTATAAAATTAATAAAAAAATTAGTAAATATATATATATATATATATATATATATATATATAAACAAATTAGAAATAAAAAAGAATTAATTTGATGAATTAAAAAAAAATGGGAGTCAATTTGAAATTATATAAAATTAAATGTAAAAACACGAATAAATTAATAATTTATAATACCCTATAATATTAAATTTATAAAATTAATAAAAAGGTTAGTAAATATATATATAAATGAAATTAGAAATAAAAATGATTGAATTTGATGAATTTAAAAAAAATGGGAGTCAATTTGAGGTTACCCAGAGGTCTTGAGTTTGATTCCCCTTGAACGCATATTTGCTCATTTATTTCTACAAGTCTCACAAAAGCTTATATACAACATGACTCGCCTAATATAAGCTAGTGGGTCAGTGGCTCAGTGGTTTGCGCCCGCCCGGACCCCAATGGGCGCAGGTTCAAACCCAATGAACCACTTTCTTTTTTTTAACGCAGGTTCGCTAATTAGCGACTGCCTCATGGTTGGTCGCTAATCACAAAATAAATCAAAAGATTAATTTTATTTTAAAAAACAATTTAGCGACCGAATCGTGACCCGGCCGGGTCGTACCTGATAGATACAGCGATTGGCTAATGACGATCGCTGATATTAGCGACCGTCTGGACGGTCGCAGACTATCGACCGATGACAAAAAGCGGTCGCTAATATTAGCTACCCGCTTTTTAACGATCAATTTTTTTTTTGTCAGAAATCGATCGCTAATCACATTTAGCGACCGAATCGATCGCTAAATCCCGCTCTTTTTGTAGTGTAGCGCTATCGCTAAATCGATAGCTAAATCCCGCTTGTAGTGTAGCGCTGACAAAGTCGGAATCCAAATAACCCGTATTTCCATCCAAAGCCAACATCTTAAGTCAATTTCTAAATCTACAGTACCATTCTTATTTTATACTCATCAAAACTATTTAACTTATGCTGCAATAGAAATTATTTTTTATAAATTCATAGTAAGCGAAATCTAACAAAATGAACCAAAAATACCATAAATTGCATGCCAAGTTTAGTGAATTGCAATTAGTACCTGGTCATCAAATAACGTAATGGTTATCAATCATGCGCCCAAGCCCCATGCACAAATCACTACAGATAAATTAATAGATTCTATGAGGAAAAAGTATTATATGAAAATAGTTAATCAAAAGTTCATCATAAAATTATTTTATAGCATTGAATATTTGGTCAGAAGTATCAATAATCTCATCAGAAATATCATTAGTTTGGGTTAGTGATATTATATTTGTAATTGTAAATTTTTTTGAACCCAAATTAATGATACTCCTAATAAAATTATCAATACTCCTGATCATATATTCGATAGTTTAAAATAGTTTCATGATAAGTTTATCATAAACCATTTTCATATAATACCTACTCGTTCCACATACACAAATACTGCAAAAAAAAAAAATCATAACTAAAATTCCAACAAACACCATTGCTACTCATAAATTTGTATGGCAAAAACTTGTATGAGACCGTCTTATGGCATGAGACCACACAAATTAACACATACCCCTATCAAAGTGTTAATGCGTCAATGCCCTAGTTACACCCGTTCCCATTGTCTCATGGCATGAGACGGTCTCATACAAGACTTACTCAATTTGTATATATGATAATAAAACATTGTCTCAATCCATTTAGAAGCATAGACATTCTGCATACAATTATGTTAATCAACGATTCTAGTTAAAAGTTGATTTCTTAAATAATGATATTTTGTATGCATATCATATACTCCCTCCGTTCCAAACTCGTTTGATACATTACCAAAAAGGTCCGTCCCATACTTGTTTGCTACATCTACTTTTGACAAAAAAATAACAATACTTTTTAATATTATATTCTTCATACACTAATAACCAAAAACATCTACGTTATCACTTTATTACTTTATCACTTTAAATACTATAAACAACACTTTTTTTAATAACTATTTAATTAATTAAAAAAAAAAGAAACACTTTTTACACCGAATTAAAAAAAAAAAAATTAATCAACCCGAGTTGATGTCATCGGTAGACAAGAGACTAAAAATAACAATATCTCTTGGCGTCCCCCTCACCAAAGAATGCCTTCTCAAAACCCCTTCTCTCTTAAACCCTACTTTCTCCACCACCCGCTGCGACGCCGTATCATCCACGTCGATCAACGCCTCCAGCCGCTGCAGATGGGCCATGTCCGCAAACACGGCGTGTGCCGCCATCTCCACCGCCCGCGTCGCCACCCCTCTTCCCCAGTACTCCGACGCCACCACGTACCCTATCTCGGCCCGGCACTTGTCGTCCCCATCCCACGGACTCACGCATACCGACCCGACGACATGACCCGCCACGCATATTGCTTTGTGCCACGGGTGATGGACTCCGTGTTTCATGAAGTGTATAATAGCGTCTATTTCGTTGGTGAACGCATCCCGAGGGAGGAATTTATGCACCTTTTCGTCCGTCAGCCATCTCACAGCGGCGTAGGCATCGGCGATTTCAAGTGGCCGGAGTGTGATGAGGGAATAGGGAATTTTTTCCATTCAATTGAACAGAAAAAAAAAAGATTATTAACTTTTCTATTTGTTAGTTGTGTTTGCGTCAAGAATCATTCGTTCTATCATCCTATATATATAATAGCTTTAAAACTTAATATATAGATTTATTAGGCGTAAGTTTAGTTAAAACTTTATTTTAAAAATATTTTTTATCGTTACTTTCTAGAAAATTCAAATATTTGAATATATATATTAATTATATATGATAGAGTCAATAATATTAAGATATATATATATATATATATATATATTAATGATATGATATATATACAAAATATAATATAAAAATAGTTCATGATAAACTTATCTTGAAATTATATTAAAATATCGAATAGTTGACCAGTAATATCATTAATCTGGGTCGGTTTATTATATTTTAATTGTTGTAAATTTTCTTGAATCCTAATTATGATACTCCTAGTAAAATTATCGATATTTTTGGTCAAATATTCGATACTTTAAAGCAGTTTCATGATAAACTTATCATTAATCATTTTCATATAAAACTTACTCTCTCTCTATATATTTATTTATTTATAAAGATATAGTAATAAATAGTAAATAATATTTGAATATATATTAATAATATGGTACAAAATTTATAAATAATATTTGAAAATATTAATAATATCGTATTTCAATAAGTGAGATATGTATAACGATACGAGACAATTATAAATAATATTTAGATATATTAATAACATAGTAAAAAAATACTACCTCCGTTCCACAACCCATTACACAATTACTATTCATCTTATATTTTCGCAAGCGAGCTTTTTTATTAGTATTTGAAAAGATAAAATAATTTTAAAATTATTTTATAATAGAGAAGAGATAGATCTATCACACTCTACCTTAAAAATTATTTTATCATTTAAAATACTAATAAACAACTCGCTCGCTAAAACACAAAGATAAAATAACTGTGAAAAGTGTTTGGGGACGAAGGGAGTAATAAATATTATCCCCGTTCCACTATAAACTAAAAGTATAGAGTGAAACTGGTTCATACATAAACAATTGAAGAATATAAATTGTTTTCAACTATTATCATGATCAGAATAATTATGAAGTGCGAAGCAACCTAATCAAATAATATAACTATTAATAAGTACCTAAACAAATTGTGTCTCAAAATTGTAAACTTACACCATAAAAATTACCAACTATAACGTACATTGTAAACTTACACCATAAAAATTAAATATTTCACCGCCAAAATTACCAAGAATAACTAACTTGAGGTAGTGAGATCAGTACTATATGAATTGATTTGTGAATGAATCTATGACTTATACAATGCTAGAGGAGTTATTTGTTATGTATATGTTTTTTTGGCTCATTTAGTAGATGTTTTCTTTCAATCCCTTGGTCTAGCTTGATTTCCTTTCGTCACATGGTCACTTTGGGACCATAATTTTTGTTTTTGGAACACTTTTTGTCAATTTTTTTTTTTTTACTTTTATTATAATATATTCTTATTCGTCCCCTACATACTTTCTGACTCGCTATACGTGTTAAACTATCATTCACTGTATTTAAGTATTTTTTTTCTAAATATAACGTATTCAAATAACTTGAAGGCAACAAATTAAAAAATTCTAGTAGGCCAAATAGAGAAGCCTATTACAAAAGACCAAACCGGAGTCGAAATTAGAAAAAACAATACAACTTAAGTTATCTACTAATCTACAGTCCTAGCTATCTTTTGTTAATACATTTGATCTGAAAAGTATTCGGAAAAAAAAAATATGAGAAACTTGACAATTTTCGAGTTTTTTATTTTAAAAAGTTATCAAGTTTTTCGGAATTATTTTTCGAAAACTTTTTTATGGCTGTATTAACAAAAGAAGCGACTGTATTTAACCTTGGCCAAACAATACAAGACTAAAAAAGCCTACAGAAGCCCAAAATGCAAGCTCAAAGACCCATAATTATGATCTGGCAAATGGGGATTTAACCAACCAACAAATTCTGAATTTATGTGCTACTCAATTTTTGGTTCAGTGAGAAATTCGGGAACCTATCTAATTTGATTCGAATTCAAATGTACACCAGTATAAGAATATAAATCTTTTACGAAAACAAAGTAAGATTCTAAAATTTACCCCTATTTTAATCCAAAGCCAAAATCTTAAGTTAAATTCTAAATCTACATTCTAGTCTTATTTATTCTCATCAAAACTATTTAACTTATGCTACTATATAAATTATTAACTCAGTTTTTTTTTTTAAATGAGCAAGCGGAATCTATCGGCGAGTTGGGCATGTGAGCGAAGTGGTGTTGCCCGTCGCGCTTCTCGAACTTTGCCTCTAGGTCCGACACCTTTCTCAAGATTTCGACCATGGCGTTGTCACCCGCAGGGGGAGATCGGGGACGCAGGTTGTCTCCCAGACGGTCACGGACCGACGGCCTCGGGGTCGCGTCGTTGTGACGTCGGGGAGAGCGTTCCCTTTCTCACTTCCGGGTTCTGGAGCTTGCGTTTGATTCAAAGGGTCGGACAGCTCCTCGAGCTTGGGACCCCAGTCTGGAGAAGATTGAACCCGCTGGCCGGCGGGAGGCACGTTGCGAGTCGGCCTCCTCGTTGAGGCGCCTCTTCAGGTTCTGGGGCCGGGTTACATAAGTGGTGGCCCTCCTGGCCGACTCTCGCTCTGGCCGAGGGTTGCTGGTGGCCCTTGTTTGGGCTGGCTCCTTTCCGGCCCGGTGGGTGTGGATAAGAGCTGCGTTGATCTCAGCCTGACGGCGTTCGATCATCGCCTTCGCGGCCTGCAGGTCTTCCGGAGTCCGTATGGCGGACAGGAACTCAAAGGGCCCCTGGAGTGTTGCCGCCGTGGCCGGGGCCTGGGTAGCGGCTTCGGCGATATCTTCGACTTGTTGTTGGGTGCGGGTAGCTTTGGAGGTGGCCATTTTTGTGTGAGATTTCTGGTTTTTCGAAAAAATAGGATGTGGTTCGATGTGGGTAACTAGATAAATGAAACCGAGTGCACTTCACTATTAGTCATCCTCCTTCTAGCTCCAAATTGTTGACAACGATTTCGTGAGGAACTCGCCGTCCGACTCCTAGCGGGTAGGATTTAGAGTTAAGAGTAATGAATGCAAGAGTAAAGTGTGCTCTTAAGTGGATTCTTGATAGTAATAATGTTGTGTGTTACGATGAGAATTTAAGACTCTATTTATAGTGTTCAAGGTGGACTCAACCATTTGAGCTGACATGCCTGCGGGCCCCACCTAACCTTAGCTGGATAGTCATGAGTGGCTATAGCCCCCTCTACGGGCCAATGAGAGAGCGCCACCTAGCACTGTTGTCTCCTACTAATGAGATCCCTCCTGCTGGACCTACTCTGGCTCTGTCACATCCGCACGTCCAATGGGACTGGACGTGTTATTGTCCACGTCGATTTATGCCTCCAGCTGCCTCAGGTGGCCCCAATCCGCAAACACGATGTGCGCCGCCATCTCCACCTCCCGCGTCGCCACCCCTCTCCCCCAGTACTCCGATGCCACCACGTACCCGATCTCAGCCCGGCACTTGTCGTCCCCTTTCCACGGGCTCACAGATACCGACCCAACGACGTGACCCGCCACGCATATGGCTTTGTGCCACTGGTGATGAACTCCTTTCATGAAGTGTATAATGGCATCTATTTCGTTGGCGAAAGCGTCCCAAGGAAGGAATCTGTGCACCTTTTCATCAGTCAGACATCTCACGGCGGCGTTGATGTCGGTGATTTCAAGTAGCCGGAGTGTGATGAGGGAATTGGAATTTTTTTCCATTCAGTTGAAGAAAAAATAGAGATTAATTATTAACTTTTCTATTTGTTAGTTGTGTTTGCGTCAAGAATCATTCGCTCTATCATACTAGTATATATATAATGGCTGTAAAACTTAATATATAGATCTACTAGGCGTAATTTTTGGTTAAAACTTTATTTTAAAAATATATTTTTTTTCATTACTTTCTAGAAAATTCAAATATTTGAATATATATTAATAATATGTGATATAGTCAATAATATTAAGATATATATATAGAGACGTAATATTATATGAAAATAGTTTATGATAAACTTATTAGGGATAGAGTTCTTTTACGTCCCATAACTTTTCACCTTTTTCAAAAACGTCCCAAAAAAGTTAATTTCTCCAAGTACGTCCCAATTTTTGGTTAAGTGTACAAATTACGTTCCAAAAAAATTAATTTTTTCAATTATATCCCAATTTTTGACTAAGTGTACAATTTACGTCCCAAAAAAATAATTTCTCCAATTACGTCCCATATATTGGCTAAGTGTACAATTTACGTCTCAAAGTTGCTGGAATTGACAAAACACAGTCGTTTTACCACATGTGTCGTGTGCTTGTTAGTTATATTTTGGAATTTTTGGTGAATATGCTTAAGTGGACCTAAATGACGTGCTTTTCATAACCGCCACCCATCTCACCCCCAATAATAATTCAAAAAAGAATTTAATATCCACATAAACATTTTTTGCTGGAAAAAAAAAAATTAACGAGCATGAGCGCGACACATGGGGTAAAATGACTGCGTTTTGTTAATTCCGACAATTTTGAGACGTAAATTGTACACCTAGCTAAAAATTGGGATGTAATTGGAGAAATTAACTTATTTGGGACGTAAATTGTACACTTAGCAAAAAATTGGGACATAATTGGAGAAAATTGGGACGTAATTGGAGAAATTAACTTTTATGAGACGTAAATTGTACACTTAGCAAAAAATTGGGACGTAGTTGGAGAAAGTAATTTTTTTAGAACGTTTTTGGAAAAGGTCAAAAGTTATGGGACGTAAAAAAATTGTATCCCAACTTATTATGAACTACGTCAGCAGTATTATATTTTAATTGTTGTAAATTTTCTTGAATCCTAATTATGATAATTCTAATAAAATTATCGAATTCGATACTTTAAAACATCTTCTTGATAAACTTATCATATACCATTTTCATATAACACTCTCTCTCTCTAATAAATTTGAATATATATCAATAATATGGTACAAAATTTATAAATAATATATATATATATATATATATATATATAAATGATATGAATATAATAAATAATACTTGAAAATATTAATAATATCGTATTTCAATAAGTGAGATATGTATAACGATACGAGACAATTATAATTAAATTATATATATATTAATAACATAGTGAAAAGATAATAAATAATATTCCCGTTCCACTATAAACTTTTGACAAAGTATAGAGAAAAATTGGTTCATACATAAATAATTGAAGAGTATTAGTTATTTTCGATAACCAATATTCTACAATAATTCATATATAAACCAATTTCACTCTATACATACTCTAAACTTTTTATTCTCAGTCTATCAAGCACATATTCTTCTAAAAATATCATAGTGCAATATCGGTTCACCCCTATCCATTAGAAATGAAGCAATTCTTAAGCCCGCAATTCCAATTTTCCAAGTAGCAAATTTGCTGCCATTTGACGAATCAAATTAATGGATACTCAAAATCGCCGTGTAAATCCTACATGTTAAACATTAAATATATTATTTTATAAAATAACACATACCCCTATCAAAATATTAATGCACCATGTTCAATTTACACCCTATCTTATATTCTTCTTGTGAAATAATTTAACACAAGACCTTATCAATTAGAAAATATTAATGATATTGTATGCTTAAATTACAACGAGAGTGATGTATATTAATGTGAAAGTAAGATCCAAGAAAGATACATAAGCAAAAAGTTAAAATCATAAACTTTACGTTGTTCATTAATTTTCTTGTAGTAAAAGGCGAAGCCCTCGCCCCAGGCCCCCCACACCCTGGCCCGACAGAATTGGGTGGAGGAGAGTTCATTAATTTTCTATTTATCATAAGAGATGATTTTATATTATTATCATGACCGGAATAATAATAAAGTACAAAGCAACCTAATCAAATAATATAACTATTTATAAATACCTAAACAAATTGGGTCTCAAAATTGTAAACTTACACCATTACCAACTATAACGCACATTGTAAACTTACATCATAAAAATTAGGGAAAATTACATTTACCCCTACATTTAAGACCCTAATTACAAAAATTCCAATCATTTTTCCTACGTAACAAAAATCTACACTTTATAACAAAATTCTACACTTTGGGTTTCAAGCCGTGGGCCCCACTACACCATTCCTCTCAATTACATCCACGTCTCTCCCTCTTCTCTATTTTCCCAAAAAGCAAAAAAAAAAAAAAAAAAAAAAAACTCATTTACTCACACCTCCCCTCTCTCTCTTCTCCATACTCTCTCTCTCTACGCTAGATCGGCCACCCATGATGCATGGATTCTTCTAAAAATATAACTATGCAGTATCAGATTTGCACCCGCCCCCTAAAAGGGGTGCGATTCTTGAATCCGCGAATCGGATTCTCCACATGGCGAATTCAGCTGCCACGTGGCGAATCCACTAACGGATACTCGAATCCTTCTCTCGAATCCTATTTATTAAGCATTTCTCAATTGAAATTTATTATATAATATAATTTAAATTGACAATGTGACACTTGTTTTATATTGAAATCACTCTTATGACGTATAAATTAGGCTAATGGAACTTTAATTGATTTTTGGTTACTTAATTATATTAAATTATTGAATATGTCTAAGTGTTGGGTCAGAGATAATATGAATTATACACATTCAATTTACAAAATTTCAAAATATATTTATTTTTTTAAGTATTATATATAATAAAATATAAATAAACAGACGTATCCTTGACGAATCGCACCCTAAGTTTTTAAAAAAATCGTATCCCCGTACCCGTATCGTATCGCTCCCGCACCCGCACCTGTGCAACATAGTCGGCCACCACCAGCAGCCCCCCACCCTATAGTTCGCACAGATCGGAAGGTGAGATCTCCAAGGCTGCGCGTGGAAACAAATCAGTGGCGGATCCGAGAAATCGGAGGCAGTAAAGGCTGTGTCTATATATGAAAGCCACCAGATCAATGGCGGATGACGGCGTACTGATGATGGCGGTGGAAGATCGACGGGCATCATCATTTCATTGGCGAGGCGAAATACAATGGTCGTAGGAAAGACGTCGAGGGTGCGGCGCGAAAGGAGGCTCCCGATCTGCATTCTCCCAACCAACAGGTTTAGAAAATCGAGAAGCAAATCAATATTTTTCAAAATCGAGATGTTCTGTGTTATTTTTTGGTTTAATGTATTGATATGGTTTTTTTAGACATTACGATGATGATGTTGAAGAGATACTCCTAGATTTTTGTTGGTTTTTCAATTTTCAGAATATATTTTAAATTTTTATGAGTATTTTGTTCAATTTTTCGTGTTTAGCTTTGGATTCATTATGGGGATTTGAAAATTGGCGCTGCTATTCACCCACATGAAAATGCTTTGTTCATCCACTTCTTTAAAAAAATATATGTTTAATAAAAATACTAATATACCCTTCATAAAAAATAAATATTATTTTATTAAACACTCATGCTTTCAACACCATCCCCAAAATCTCAGAATTTACGTAATTTTTTTTATTCTTTCACACACAATTGCACCATTAAAAAAAGAAAAAGAAAAAAAAAAGGTATAATCCTAAAAGTATAAATTATAAAGACACAATTTAAATGAGATTAAAATAATTTTGTTTATCTAAAAATTGGTACACCATGAAAATAAAAGGAATTGTGGTTTTTTTTAAACGACAGGAAGCGGTGGTTCAATTAAAATAAAAAATAATTGCTGATGTGCTATTTTTTTAATTTCAAATTGATGGGTGTGTATATATAATAAATGATGTAAATATTATATTAATGTTATAGTTGTAAATTTTAAGGGGGTGTATTAAGAAAAAATAAAAAAATAAGCAATATACATGGTGGGTTAATTTAGTAATGGGTGAACAAAGTATTATCATGTGTGTTAATAGCCGCGCCCTTTGAAAATTTCTTCTTAATTTAATTTTTTGGATTGATGATTTGATGGAACAAATGAGTTTTGATTTGAATAATTGGTGGTCGAGTCAATGAGTTTTTTTTTTTGGCTTCTAGGTATAAGTTGAAGCGATCAGATAGTTCATGCAAATTTTATTAGTGTTATTATGCAAATAAGTCTCTGCATTATTCAAATATTTTTTTATTTATGCAACAAAAATTTGAATTATGTAAAAAAGAATTTTTTCTACATTATTCAAATAATTTTTTGTTTTATGCAACAAAAATTTGAATTATGTAAAAAAGAATTTTCCCAGCAATATTCAAATAATTTTTTTTTATGCAACAAAAATTTGAATTATGTAAAAAAGAATTTGTATTATGCAAATTTTTTTTTTAGAATTGATAATGTTGGAGATTTGAAAATTTTATCAATTTTTATTCACTGAATTGATTTTAAGAGGAAGAGAGAGACTCCTGAATAAATTGAGACCCAAAAAAGAGGTTGAATATTAAAAAAAATAAAAAATGGGAGCATACAATTATTAAAATATGGCTATGGCTAAAGGTTTGTCTTGGAAATTGAAATGAAATGGAAGTAAAATGAAATGAGGGAATGAAATTTAAAAGAATGACCAAAAATGCTTTGGAAAACGTGCACTGCAAAAATGCCGGTAAAGTGAAAGAGAGGATGACCCACCTTTTGTATGTTTTTGTGTGGAAATTTGTAATTAGGGGTAGAAAATGTGTGTATGTTACTGCCCCTAAAAATTAAATATTTCACCGTCAAAATTACCAAGAATAACTAACTTTAGATAGCGAGATCAGTACTATATGGATTGATTTGGAATGAATCTATGATTTATACAATGCTAGAGGAGTTAATTGTTATGTATTTGTTTTTGGCTCATTTAGTAGATGTTTTCTTTCAATCCCTTGGTCTTGCATGTTTTCCTTTCGTCACATGGTCACTTTCGGACCATATTTTTTTTGTTTTTGGACACTTTTTGGTCTGTTTTTATTTTTTTTTTGCTTTTATAATATATCCTTATTTAAGTATATTCTTTTCTAAATAAAATGTAATCAAATAACTTGAAGACAACAAATTCAAAAATTCAAGTAGCCCAAATAGAGAAGTTTATTACAAAAGACCAAATCAGGGTCAAAATTAGAAAAAAACAATACAACTTAAGTTATCTACAGTCATATCTTTTTTCGAAAAATTTGACTATTTCGAGTTTTTTGTTTTAAAAAATTATCAAGTTTTTCAAAATTATTTTCCAAACACTTTTTTTATGGCTATATTAGCAAAAGAAGAGATTGTATTTAACCTTGGCCAAAAAATACAAGACTAAAAAAGCCTACAAAAGTAACAAAATGCAAGCTCAAACACCCATAATCCTGATCTGGCAAATGGGGATTTAACCAACCAACATAATTTTGAATTTATGTGCTACTCAATTTTTGGTTCAGTGAGAAATTTGGGACCTATCTAATTTGATTCGAATTCAAATGTATACCAGTATAAGAATCTAAATTTTACACGAAAATAAAGTTAGATTCTAAATTTTACCACCATCACAGACAAAGTCGGAATCGAAATAACTCTTATTTCCTCCAAAGCTAAAATCTTAAGTCAAATTCTAAATATATAGTACTATTCTTTTTTATTCTCATCAAAACTGTTTAATTTATGCTACTATAGAAATTATTAACTCAATTTTTTTTTTTAAATGAATTCGTAGTAAGTGGAATCTAACAAATGATCCAAAAATTCCATATATTGCATGTCAAGTTTAATTTCCTGCACAACCTTGTACACTAATTAACTTTTAATTGACTGATACTAAAATAGAGGCAATTTTGGTAGATATGTTTTTTTTACGTTGGCGGTTAGATCACAGTTTTTTTTTATTGATTTTACCCTTCTCGATACTCGATACATGACTATTGTGCTTGGAAGAATTAGAAACATTAGATAAGTGGATTAATATGCATGAAAAGAATAATCAATTTATAAAAATTAAATAGTTTTCTATTCATTAATAAATGAATGATCTAAATGCATAAATTAAATAATCATTTTCCATCATCATTCTTACGTGAATTACCTTATCATAAGACTTTGATTCGTACCTATAGCTCCCCCGTCTCACTATAAAACTTTCACACTCATTTTCCTAAAAATGTTGTATTGAAACATTCCAAATCCCTAATCCTCCCCATCCTTCTTTGCAATTTAATAATTTCATCCCAGAATTTCTACTTGACGAAGATCTTCAAGCCTTCACACTCTTTCAATTTGTTTAATTTTCATCCCCCAACAATTCGAAGTACATGAATTACATTGTATGTAACTAAAGTGCACCAAGAGAGTTAACAAATTTATCCAATACTTCCTCTTCATTTTCTCACAAATATAGTGTCATCTGCATTTTTGCAGATGAAATACATATATTTTATCCCTCCTAACCTCAATTGGTTCGAGTAGACTGTGTTGAACCGCTTGATCCTCAGCTAAGACGGTCTCTTTGTCTCAATCCACCAAGTGCTGAATTTTTTTTCGTTACAACTTGATGGATTTTCCTAAATATTGGATATATCACTTTATGAACTTTTCATAAACAATGACTTTATTTATAGAATGACCTCACAATACCTTATATTACCCCCAACATATTACCTTAAGTCATGTGGTGTTATCGATAGAGAAGAAACTAAAGATGACAATATCTCTTGATTTCCCACCCAACAAAGAATACCTCCTCAACACCCCTTCTCTCTTAAATTCCACTTTCTCTACCACCCGTTGCGATGCCATATTGTCCACGTCGATCAACGCCTCCAGCCGCTCTAAGTGGGCCCACTCTGCAGACACAACCGCCGACGCCATCTTCACCGCCCGCGTTGCCACTCTTTTCCCCAGTACTTCGATGGCACCACGTATCTGATCTCGGCCCGGCACTCACCATCTCCTTCCAACGGGCTCACGTATTCCGACCCGACGACCTGACCCGCCACGCATTTGGCATTGTGCCACGGGTGAGAGACTCCGTGTTTCATGAAGTGTATAATGACATCTATTTCGTTGGGGAAAGCGTCCCAAGGGAGAAAATTGTGTACCTTTTCGTCCGTAACCATCTCACAGGCGTTGGCGATTTTCAGTGGCCCCATTCCATTTGAAGAAAAAATAGAGATCATTAACTTAATTTTATTTGTTTGTTGTATTTGCGTCAAAAATTTGATGAATTTTTATTTTTCATTCGTTCACTTCTATCATCCTATATATAATAGCTGTAAAACTTAATTATCAAATCTATTAGGTGTAATTTATAGTTAAAACTTTATTTTAAAAAATTTTTTATCACTAATTTCTAGAAAATTGAAATATTTGAATATGTATTAATAATATAATATGATATAGTAAATAATATTAAGGTATACGCATATATATATTAATGATATATATATATATATATACATATATATATATATATATATAAAGATGATACGACATTTCAATATATATTAATAATATGGTACAACATTTATAAGACAAAATTTAATATGAAAATTGTTCATGATAAAATTATTATGAAAGAGTATGTATAGAGTGAAATTGGTTTATATATGAATCACTGAAGGGTATTAGTTGTTTTCACTGAAGAGTATTAGTTGTTTTTACTGAAAAGTATTACTGGTTTACACTGGAGAGTCTTAGTTCATTTTCACCGAACAACTAAGACTCTTCAGTGTAAATAAGTAATACTCTTCAGTAAGAGCAACTAATACTCTTCAGTAAAAATAACTAATACCCTTCACGGATTTATGTATAAACTAGTTTCACTCTATACTTTGTCATTATGAAATTATTTTAAAGTATTATATATTTTATCAGGAGTATTAAATCTTTTGATTAGGAGTACAAAAAATTGAGTCAAGTATTGTTATATTTTAATGAGTAGGTCTTGCATGAAACAATGATAATGTGTGTAACTAAAACATTAACTCATTAACACTTTGGTAGGGGTAGGTGTTATATTGTGTGGTCTCATGCCATGAGACGGTCTCATACAAGTCTTTACCTATTTTAAATAATGAGATACTCTCACACAATACTTAATCAATTAAATAATATTAATGATAGTGTATATTAAATTGTAACGATGTACAGTAAAACCTCTATATATTAATAATGTTGGGACCGGAGGATTTTATTAATTTATAGAGATATTATTATATCGATAAATTAATAATTTATTAATTTAAAGAGGTTTTAACGTATATGCACAGTTGACCTTCAAAGTTCCAAATTCTTTGAATAAATTTAAGTATACATGCATAGTTATTGATGAAAATTAAGTTAAAATACAAATGTACTAGTAGAATTCCATGAACAAAAACTCACGTGGAAGTTGGAATGACTTGTTTAAATTAATTGGTTTTGAAAAATAAAAAAAATATGGTTCATTGGACTAACATTTGTGCATTGAACCATGGATAGAAGTCAGCACTATATATTTATCCATTGGAATCTTGGTAAATCACAGACAAAAATGATCACTCATCTAAAAGGAATTCAAAAATCAACCATGACCAACCAACAACGAAAGATGTTATGTGAGTATAAGAGAGATCAACCTGGATGCACTCAGAATGATTTGGTGAAATGGGTTGAAAAATCTTTCAATTTGAAAGTTAGCCAAGCAACAATTTCGAACACTCTTAAGAGGTCTGCAGAATTCCTATCATCTGACTTTGAGAAAGGTGGGTTGTCTAAGCGTCAGAAATCAGCCAAGTATCCAGACCTTGAGAATGTTGTTTATGAGAGGTTTCTCCAACATCAAGAGCATGTGAATATAACCGGGGAGCTAATCTTAGAGAAGACGAATGAGGCGCTTAAGCTTTTACATCCAGAGGATCCCGCAGATCATCGTCTTTCACAAGGTTGGCTTGAAAAATTCAAATCAAGACACGGTATCAAATCATATCGCCGTTTCGGAGAGAGTGGATCAGTCGACATGCATGATATGGAGAATAAATTGGAGTCCATTAGGGAAAAAATTGATCAATTTCCAAGGAAAGATATTTTTAATATGGATGAAACTGGTTTGTTTTACAGGTTACAAGCTGATCATTCACTTGCAACAAAGCAACTTGAAGGTAGAAAACAAGATAAGGAGAGGTTGACAATTGTTATTTGTTGCAATGAAGATGGCTCTGAAAAAATTTCTCTACGGATTATTGGTAAGTATGAAAAGCCCCGTTGTTTTAAGAATGTCAATATGAATAGCTTGAACTGTCAATATCGTGCCAACAAGAGAGCTTGGATGACTGGAGTGCTTTTCGAAGAATATGTTCGTTGGCTGGATGAACAAATGCATGGAAGAAAAATTCTTTTGGTAGTCGATAACTGTCCAGCTCATTCAAACAATATTCAAGGTTTACGAAACATCGAGTTATTTTTCCTACCCCCAAACATGACCTAAAAAATTCAACCATGTGATGTCGGCATAATAAGAGCCTTCAAAATGTATTACCGCAAAAGATTTTACCGTAAGATTTTGGAAGGCTATGAGTTAGACATACCATCTCCAGAAAAGATCAATGTTTTAGATACTATCAATATGACAGTGTCAGCTTGGACCGAAAATGTTCATCAAGAAGCACTAGCAAATTGCTTTCGACACTGCAAAATTCGCTAGGAAAATCAAAGCGACTCAAGTGCAAATGATGCAACTCTTGGAGAAGACATTCGTGAGCTTGATAATTTGATCACCGATATGCAATATCACCACAAAATGGATGTGAATCAGTTGCTCGACTTTCCGGGTGAAAATAATCAATGTCACGAAGTTCAGAGTCTAGAAGAGATAGTGACCGATGCCATTCATAATCCGGAAGATGATGAAGCAGAGGATGATTCAATAGCTTTGCAACCGGTCACTCTAAAAGAAGCATTGCAAGCATCAACAACTCTTCATAACTTTTTGTTGCAGTACGAGAAGACAACGCCACAACTATTGGGTGCAGTAAGGAGATTTAAAGATGAGATCAACATAAATTTGAAGTTCAAGAAAAAGCAAGGTACAGTAGATTCTTATTTTACTAAATTGTCTTAAGAATATTCAAGTGCATCATATATATATATGAATTATTTTTAATAATTATTAATTTATAGTTTTGTCGGCACCAATATATATACACTGATATCTCAAAAAAATTATTATCTTATAATTTTATTGTTTGGGTCCCAAATTTATACTGGTTCCAACTTAGGACCGGACAAATTATTAGTTTTAATGAGATTATTAATTTATCGAGTATTAATTTAACGAGGTTTTTCTGTATATTAATGTAAAAATGAGATGTATGAAAGATACATAACCAAAAAGTAAACACCACAAAGTTTACGTGGTTAAATATTCACCGCCAAGTTACCAAGAATAACTAACTTGAGTTAGTGAGATCAGAATTCAGAAGACTAAAAATGAGAGCATCTCTGGATTTCCCTTTCAACAAATAATACTTTCTCAAAACCCCTTCTCTCTCAAACCCGGCCTTCCCCATCACCCGCTGCGACGCCGTATTATCCACGTCCACCACCGCCTGCAGCCGCTCCAGGTGGTCCCACTCCGCAAACACGGCCGCCGCCGCCATTTTCACCGCCCGCGTCGCCACTCCTTTCCCCCAGTACTCCGACGCCACCACGTACCCGATCTCGGCCCGGCACCCGTCGTTCCCCTGAAACGGGCTCACGGATACCGAGCCCACGACCCGACCCGACACACATATGGCCTTGTGCCACGGGTGGGTTATACTGTTGTTCAGGAAGTAGTGAGCGGCGTCTTCTTTGGTGGGGAAAGCGTCCCACGAGCAGAATCTGCTCACCTTTTCATCGGTGTACCATTCCACGGCGGCGGCGGCGTCGGAAACGTCCAGTGGCCGGAGTGTCACGTCGGAATCGGAAAGTTTTTCCATTCAATTTTGGGGAAAAATTGAGAGTAATATTGGCTTAATTTCTTTGATTTGTGTTTTAGGTTTTCTTGTTTGCTCTGTTTTTATAGAAATTTGGGGATCTAGTTTTTCCATTCAATTATTTCATCATTGTTATCCAATCACATGTCATTAAATTTAGCATGTACTCGAGAATATCCAACTGGATTTTAAGCTCAATTTTAACTTCAATTTTGACTTTTTCAAAACACATATAAACACACTGAATTGGATGTTTTTGTGCAATTGGAGTATTACTAATACCTTGGGTATTGCTGATTATTTATTGGGGTATTCTTGATTTCTGCTTGGGGTATTTTTGATTTCTGCTTGGGTTCTTGAGGTATTGTTGACTATTATTCTTGATTTTTGCAGTGCACACTAAAACTATTCTTAATAATAAATTTACATTATTTACGTTTTCTTAAAACATTCAAATACAAATTAACACACTCTCTCTTGTACACTTGGTATATGGTGCACTCACTCAATAGTTGATATTGTTTACATTGAAAAGTTGGTTTCAATTACACTGAAAAGTTTATACTGAAAATCAATTTTAGTGTAAGCTCTTCAGTGTAATTGGAACCAACTTTTCAACGTAATTATGACCAACTTTTCAGTGTAAACAATATCAACTGTTGAGTGAGTGCACCGTGCCATTGGTGCATATGAGAGTTTGTCATATTAAAGAATATTAATTATTTCATTAAAAAATAATAATATAGTACATTAATAATTATCCCAACTAAAAAAAGGTATTAAAAACATGAGTACTATTGTGAAATTTGTCCCAACTCAAAATATTATTGATATTAAGAAGTGACAAAGGAAGCTGCTCCTCCATTCATTTGGTAGACGCCACAATTGACTCTTAAATTTTGAGAACAAATAAATTGGAAAAGAGAATTTACACTTTCCAAGAAATTATATGCAACAGTCCATCCTTATAATCTTTTTGTAGCTTTATCTCATTCTAACTGCATTGTTTTCGAAATGGAGTCATCAAGAATCTGTGTCCGCCCATTCAAAGTTTCAGATGCTGATGACTTTCTAAATTGGGCAAGTGATGATAACGTCACTCACTACCTAAGATGGAACTCCATCACTTCCCCACAACAAGCTTTAAACTACATCCAACATGTTGCCATACCTCATCCGTGGCGCCGCTCCATTTGTCTCGATGATCGCTCCATCGGTTATATTTCCGTCAGGCCGGAAACTGGAGATGATCGGCATCGGGCCCACATTGGGTACGCTGTTGGAAGTGATTACTGGGGGCTTGGTATTGTCACTATAGCTATCAAGATGGCAATTCCTTGTGTTTTCGAAAAGTTTCCATCTTTAGTAAGGTTGGAGGCCTTGGTGGAGGAGGAGAATATAGGGTCTCGGAGGGTGTTGGAAAAAGTAGGTTTTGTAAGGGAAGGATTTTTGAGGAAATATGTTTTTAATAAAGGTAGGATCAGGGATATGTATGTTTATAGTTTCTTGAAGACTGATGAAATTTCATCGAGATGAGATTGCAACAACTTATTTGAAAAAAAAAGGGTTAATTGCAAAAAAAATTACGAACTTTATAGTCTTTATCAATTACAACATGAACTTTTAAAGTTTGCAATTCAATACACGGACTAATTTATTATTGTAATATGATACATGGTGTAAATTTTTTAGGATACTCTACACATGATCTAATTTTTTTGGCAATACTAACGCTGCGTGGTAGGCTAAGCCACCACAAAAAACAAGTCACACGCTACATAATGTCAAATCTAGAAAATTAAAAAAAAAAAAAATTCAAAACATTTATTTTAATAAAATATTGTTTAACACGATTTAATATATAGTAAAAAAAATTGTTTTATAGTATCTGTACAAGTTTATACGATGTGAGACATTTTTTTCTACATAAACTAGACAACACCAAATTTTATAATCAATTATTAAATGTGTTTGAGCAATATTTTTTTATAAAAGAACTTTTTGAAATATTAAATATTTATTTTTTTACAGATTTGGCATTTGACGTGGTGTGTGACGCGTTTTGGTGTCAGCTCCGGCTGCCACGTAATTGTACATATCTCCATAAATTTACATCATGTATCGAATTACAGTAATAAATTAGTTCATGCATCAAATTGCAAACTTTAAACACTAGTACATAAAAGGCTTTGGAAAGCGGTTACTTTTGCTCTTAGACAGCGGTTAAAAGGGCTATCCAAGTAGCAGCTATCTAAGCAAAGTATCCACTTAGACAGCGGTTGAAAACCGCTGTCCAAGATAAAGCCTTAGATAGCGGTTATTAACAGCTGTCCAAGACAAAGCCTTAGACAGCGGTTCTTAACAGCTGTCCAAGATAAAGCCTTAGATAGCGGTTATTAACAGCTTTCCAAGACAGAGCCTTAGACAGCGGTTAATAACCGCTATCTATTATATATATATATATATATATATATATATATATATTTATTTTTTACCCGATTTTTTATATAATTTTTGTATGATTTTTTTTATATAAATTTTTATATATAATTTTATTAATTTTTTTTATATTTTAATAAATCTGTTTATATAAAATTACCAAAACCTATACTAATATTTATAAGTCCAACACCAAAATATCAAATAAATAAACATGCACATCAATTGAATATACCAAAAACATGAAATATATATCATCACAAATTAATATGTAAATAAATGGTACCAAAAGTTATAATAGCATAGAATATAAGAATCAATTGTAAAAATACTCCATCTAATCTATTTTCCATTTCTCCATTCTTTTATTGGGGTAGGAATAAGTTTGAGTAAGTAGACCTCATCTCCCATCATTTTTGTGGAGCAAAGTCCTCTTCGTACGCATTGCTCACGAGCATTAATGTTTCTTCCATTGCGGGTGTCATAAATATTTTCCCTTGAAAAAAAAGGTAAATCGTTAGGTATCGAACTATTTCATTCAACCTTAATAATTAACGAGTTAAATATGTCAAGGATCCAACTTATATCAACATGAGCATATTAAATTTTCATGTGTTGGGTATTTAAGACGTAAGTTCACCATATTCCTTGATGGTTTATTCACAATAAACAAATTTAAGCATTCGAATGACTCACACTTATTGGAGACATGATCATACGCAAGTGTCATCACCTCTTACAAGCTCTTGTTATATTTCACGAGGTCTTTAAACATACTTAGGTCCTAAAGAACATGCATTTTTAAGAGAAACATTAATAGCAGGCTACTGCTCCAATATGTTCTTCATACTTAAGAGAACTAAATAAATAAAAATACATTTAGTTC
Source organism: Ballota nigra (assembly GCA_947034835.1). Taxonomy (NCBI): domain Eukaryota; kingdom Viridiplantae; phylum Streptophyta; class Magnoliopsida; order Lamiales; family Lamiaceae; genus Ballota; species Ballota nigra. Next base: position 77,442,257 of record OX344729.1, on the reverse strand, counting down.
AGGAATTTTATCAAGCAAGTTGTAGCACCATGATTAAGCTCAAATTTCTCATGAACGCAAATTATTAAAACCATGAACAAGATCTTGTAGTCTTTGGGTTAAGAATTCACCTCTTTAATTACCTCATCAGCCTCTTTTAACTTTAGTAATGCTTTTTTGCCACTATAACTCCAAGAACAAATCGTTCAAACAACCATTACTAATAATTATTGTTACACCTCAATTTGATGGCTAACATCCAAGTAACTTTTTCAATCACAAATCACCACTTTTCAATTTCCTATCAAGTCTATATAAAAACAACAATCTTTCTTTTCTAAAAAATCTTTTATCTAAGAACCTTTCTTACTACTACAATATCCAAGAAGATGCACAGCTACCAGTTTTTTCTATTAAAAATAAATCACTCATTTTTCCAAGAAGATGTGGGTGTTTTTATAGTTTTTCCAACATATAATCACTTTATCGACTGGGATTCATTTTCACATATGCTTAGGGAGAAGAGAGTATAGGAATAGAATACTCACATAAGAAACTCTCACAGAAGCCCGTACAGCTTGTGGTGCAGGTTCACCCATATATTTTCTCTCTTTCGCTTCCTCAGTGGGTGAAACAGCCAATGATCGATGAGGAATCTCTGGAGGAGGGCCAAAGATGTCATTTCCACTGAGTTCCTTACACTTAGCATCTGAAAAATCTGCTCTCTGCCTCACTTTCTAAAGTTCCACTCAGTTCCCGTTGCTTAGCGAACTCAGGGATAGTAGTGTGCTTCTTAGGAGAGATTCTTTCTTCCGTGCCGAAGGAAATCTGACTTATCCCGTTTGCAGCTTGCTAGAAGAAAAAAAAAACACAAAAGAGGGACATAAGTAATATTTTATTCAACTTACAATATTGTAACATATGTCAATATCTAAAGATGTTTTGATAAGAGCAAGAAGATGGAAACCTGCACTGTTCGGACCGATGTTTGGTTATTAAAATTGCCATCATAAGTTGAAGATTGTGATGAGTCTTCTTCAGCAAATATTTTGCTTCCAATAATTTCCTTTAAATTATAGCCTGAACAAGGCTTCCTGAAAGTAGAAAATGCAATATTTTTTCTTTTCAGAGCCTTAGAACACATCATACTCATAGCTGGAAAAAATTCACTTATATTTCATTTACAATTAAATCTTTGAAAACTCAAAAATCATATTTTGATTCCAAACATTTATCAAGGATTAACTAACGCAGCCAAAACTCTTTCTTTCTAATTCCAAAGATCAAATGTCCATCATTGTCTTGCACGACAAGAATTTAAAAAAAATAACAATAACAATTCACACGGATTCTTACAAGCTATTTTCCTGATCATAATCCATAACACGTAATTCAAATTTTAAGCATTGCAAAAATATTCAATAAGATTCTTACATGAAACAGGCCCTGGCCCCTGAAATCTATAACTTTTTGCTATGTTCACCCTAAATTCAACAGTTAAAATAGAAGTCACAAAAGATGGAAACACAATTATTTTAGAAGAATAATGAAGGGAATGACTTTACTCGAATAATACAATTATTATGCAAATGATTTTATCGTCTTGCTCAAAATACATTCTCCTATAAATTGTTGAAAATGTCATTTCACCTTCTCATTTATTTCTTGAGCAAGAAAAATTAATGGCAAAGTTTCCAATTCATCGTCTAAGACACCTCTAGAATTTAGGCAATGACAAAAATAAAAGTCATTTAGAGCACAAAGTCACGGATAATTAATGATAAATTCTATCCATATGGACTCTATATTTTTACCAGAATTATTCCTCCATTAAAGGAACAATTCAATTTTGCAGTGAAAGACAAAAGGATAGAGGTGAAACCATCGTCTAATTTTCAACGCAATACAAAATAAGCCCAAAGAAATAACGGAGCAAATCATCCTTCACATTATTTCAAAATTACTTCCTAGAAGAACGTTAATCCAGTAAATTCCCCAAATGGAAATTCCCAATTTCAACTCATTAACCTAAGCTAGGGATCTAAAGCTTCATTATCATCAATAATCATTCATTCGTCTATTAATCACAAACTAAATAGCCTTCATCTCCAATCAAATTAATCACAGTAAGATTCTCAATTAAGAAATTGGACTGTGAACAAATACCTCATCGGACATGAAGGGCGCGAGATCTGGCGCATATTCGGCGAGGACAGCGGAGGAATTCACTAAACCCTACCGTGCACGCCGCGGAGGAGATAGGCGCAGGTGTTACGCTTGGCTGCCCGTGATGGGGCAAGGCGACATGGGGAGACGGCGGCGTTGGCTAATGCGGCGGGGAAGGCGACTGCGTTGCGGAGACGGCAGCATCGATGGAGGTGGCCGCATCGGGAGGCGGCGACATCGATGGAGGCGGCCGCGTCGGGAGGCGGAGGTGACAGGAGGAGGCGGTCGAGGCAGCGGTGGTGGCGCGTGTCGGCGGAGGGAGCAAGCTTAGGGAGAGAGAGAAGGGACCGGATATGCGCAGTTAGGAGAATTCTAAGGAAAAATCTGTATTAAAGAGGTTAAAAGGCTTAGACAGCTGTTTTGAACCGCTATCCAAGGTTACACTTGGACAGCGGTTATTAAGGGCTTTCCAAAGTAGGCATTGACCGCTATTTATCATTGACCACTTACACAGCGGTTATGAACCGCTATCTAAGATAAAATCTTGGATAGCGGTTCATAACCGCTGTCTAACCTATTTTTTAATTTAATTTTATAAAACCGCTGTCCAAGCTAAATCTTGGAGAGCGGTTTTTTAAAAGGCTCTCCAAGTAGCGCTATGCAAGTTTAAATCTGTAGTAGTGAAAAGTTCATGTTGTAATTGATAAAGACTACAAAGTTTGTGATTTTTTTTGCAATTAACCCAAAAAAAAAAACATAATCGCCTTCGAAAGTTCGTTCCATCTTGTAGTTGTTCTGTTTATCATATTTATTTATGGTAGGAGTTTCTATGTGTTTTAACACTTACTTACCACTGTGGTTGAAATTTGGTCAAGGATAATAAGAAAATAAGAGTCGTGTCTCAAATACATCAGCTAGTGTTGTTTTGTTATGCAATTTGATTTTAAAATCTTGATTATAATATTTGCAATTTATTTAACATGTATAATATGACAAAGGTGTATTTTAAAAGACTCCCATTTCCTTGAAATTATTTTAAAAGACAGGAAAACTAGTACACATGAACCTGCATATTTGTACTTGTAAATTCTAGGAACATCAAATTCGGCCCACAATACATCCATATTACCGAAGCTTATTCACTCAAGTGAAAAGCTATAAATTCGTATTTTTCATAAAAACCAGAGCAACCTTCAAGTGTCAAGTCCTTGAGCCAAGGAAATCTAGATGACAATTAGGAAAAATCCATTCACCAAATTCCGCCTCCTTCAAGAACAACATTTATAAATTATACGCGCACAATCCAAACGTTGGAAAAAAATTATGTATAAATGTGGTGTGTAGACGAAAATGACTTATGCAAGACACGAACTTAACACGAAAGTCGAGGCACGAGTTTAACTCGCTCTCCGTAAAACGATATTGCCCCATACTCAGGTGCAATACGGTTCCATGGCAATCGCCCCCAAGATACAACGACTTTAGAGTCTTCCGCCCGCTACACTACGTAACGGAAGCTATCGGCGAACGGACTTGGGTATTCGGAACTTTCTTGACACGACTCTAATGCAAGACTACTAACATTAATATGCATATGCGCTTGTATGAAAACGAATTTCAAATGAATGTATATCATTCTGAACTGAATGCAAATGACAAACGTGGGGGGTCTATTTATAGTTTTCCAAGGGTCGTTACGTAATAGTTGCGACTCTTCACTATAACTCTTATTTTCCAAAAGTTATAACTCTTGGAAATTCACAACTATTCACCAAAAGTTATATCTCTTAAAGACACAACCTTTGAGATAGTTTTATCAAAAGACATGACAATTCATGCCTATAAGTCGCAATCCTTCACTATTACCTTTATAAATACATTCATCAATGTATTTATCCACATAATAAATGACATTAATTTCTCATTCACCCTAAATTTGATTTTGAGAAATCGAACCAACCAAATCCATTTACGCAAAATGGGTAATTAAATTGTCACACAATATTTAATAAATATGGTCAAAACCAATATTTTCCAACAATCCCCTACATGAATGAAATTAATGCATGTGACACCCTAAGAAAGTTCCGACGAACCGTTACTGCATCGGGATAGGTAGCTTCAGGCTTTGAACCTTCCCTAGTGAGATGCCATCAGATTTACTCGCCACTCAGTGAACACGATGTCTTGAACTGGTCGGCTTTTTTGTGTAAACCAAGACAATGACATTCACACAATAACGATTCTAATACCTTTTTGGTTCTCACGTTATTGTCCATTTTAGCCCTGGACCATATCTTAGATTCATAAGCGTGTACTGAATTTTCCAGTCTGAAGCGGCCCCACTTCAATGCTTATATAGGTGATCTCCTATCAATGGTAACCTGCAATATCCCACCCTTGGGATATAAGAATCATTAAAAGCTGTTAAGCTTAACCTTACCACACGTCAGCAGGTTTTGTGCACCTGAAGAGGTACATGTTTGCACTTGAAGGGATTCGAGAAAAGGTTGCAAAAGTTTTTCAAGTGCACATTTGAGTGATTCAAAACTTAGTTGTCTCGTTGAACCAAGTTCTTGGGATCCTCCACTCATCATGGATGAGTTTCCGCTATGAACACCCTTTTATGTGTGGGTTTTAATCTCATTCGCCTTACCCGTAATCCTCTAAAATATCTCATTTTTAACCAGCAGGGTTTTTGTCTCAATGCAATCATCATTGCATATTTTTAGAGGATTTTCATGACACTGCTCCCCCCTCGTTTCCAGTGAAGATCATGGACTTTGTGTCAAAATATCCAGTTCGTTTTTTTTTCATACAAATTCCACATTGGGAATTTTCCGATTTGTTCAACTAACATCGATAAGCACACTACCATCAATCTTTAAAGTCACCCCCACAACTTCAAGATAATTGTAGGATCATTTTATCCTTACACTTTACGCAAATTTATCTCCTTGTGTGGTGACTTTTCACGAACGAGATTGAACAAATTCACGTGTGGAAACTTTTCCACTAACCTCTTTGGCCACTGCCTCTTGGTTTTTCATTTTAGCTTCAAGGCAACGCCTTAGACCATCTTTATCCATGCCCGGCCACAACCGGGTCATCAAATATAAAATTCATTTCTCACTCTTCCACCTATACATTTTACACCACAACCCAAACTCATCTTTTTTCATACTTTATCCGTAACCACCACAACCAACATTTAATAAATTATTTCTTTTATAATTTAATAATTATATCTATTATTAATTTTTTTTATAATATTTACACAATATTAAAAAAATTAATAACTATTAATAAAAAATTACCATACACTTAAAAAAAAATTACAACATTCAATAATAAAATTAAAATTACAAAAATTGAAATACAACTGAAAATAAATAAACCAAATTACAAATAAATGCATAAATTACAACAAAGCAAAAGATGCAAATTACATATTTAATTAACACAATTTAGAAGAGAAAAAAATTAGGAGAAGAGAAAAGGGAGTGTATGAAATTGTGATCCAAAACATATCAAGATTGGTCTCTATTTATAGAGAATTTAATTTCATGAATTTTGGTATTTTTTTATTTTTTATTTTTAAATAGATAAGTGAAAATCGAAAATTATCTAAATAAAATATGACCGACCAATAACAATTTGACACATGGCATTTATATATTTTTTGAGATATAAAAAATTATCTCCTCCACTTGGTTGTTGTTGGTCATACCATAACCAAGGTCATGAATTTTAATTTAATTTATCTTTTTTTTTTGTCCTATATGCACGCCCAGGTCATAAAGACCGTTAAAGATGGTCTTAGCTAAACCACCTCACATTCCGAATGTATATCATGGAGAGACCTCTTTTCCCCCACATTCGAATGTATTTATGGTGAGAATTTATCTCCCATACTCGTTCGAATTGCCCGTACTTTCCATTATTTAATATTTCATCAAATATTAATTTGGACACAATCTCGAAATAAATTGGAAAATCAAACATTTGAAGTCACTCTTTAAGTCCGAAATTTAATCTTGGTCAAATACCAAATTAAATTCAATTGTCAGTGTGGCCGTAATTGCCACATTTGACTCAATAATTATCCATTAAATTATACGAGTCAAATTCTTGTGAATTAAAATTCACACCGTTTGTGCACTCCAGCACAATTTTAAATGAGGTCTTAATTGCCACTATTTACTCGCGAGCAATTCTCAGGCGAGTTTAAATGACTCAAATCTTTGGACTAAATCCAAATCACACTTTGTACTCTTAAGCACAAAAATATTTATCCCCAAATCAAATTTTAATAGGGATCCAAATTTATGGAACAATATCCATAATATATAGGCCCAATTTTCAATTAATTATGGCCCATAAATCTCTCAGATGACCCATTATGAATTAATGGTATTTACAATCCAAAGTAAATTCATAATCCACATATAACTGGGCCAATTGAGATTTTGCCCTTCATGCAATTAACAGCAGCCCAAGCGTATTAATTAAAATGGCCTTTGGCAGCCCATTTAAAGTAGCTGTTTGTTTATGCCCATGAAATCAATCACTGGCCCAGTAATATATCAATATTTTTTCTCAAATGACCAAATTCCACGCTGAAGCGTCGTCTTCTTCAGCGACCTGAGCAGAGAAGTCGCGTCTCGACATCTGCTCCCACTCGGCGAGGTCCTTCGCGCGTAAGCCACCATTTCGGAATTAGAATCGGGCCATTCAATTCAATCTCGCCTCGATTTATTTTTCCGTTAATATTAACAGCGGCTAACCAATATACAAGGCAAATTCGCATATCCGATGAACCGCCACTAGAAAACACTCGGATCTGGAACGAATTGATTGCGTGCGGCCCCAAGACCCACATCCGATGAAAACGTCCCAAACATTGGTACGGCCGGGCCAACTTCATTTAATTTAAATAGGCCCAGCTGATCAACAAGTTGCCTTCGATGCTACAATTTGCAGAACGACAAAGCCGGTCCCGCCGGAAAGAGACAACAGACAGACAGAGGCATTTCTAAATCGACGCCAATTCTCACGTCTCTTTACCACGATTGTCTGTTTCAATGAAGCTCCCCATGACTCGGCACGGCAGAAAATATTCTGCACTCCGAGCGACGCAGCAGTGTGCACACGAACCACCTCATCGTCATCGACCGAGAAGATGATCAATCCGCATTGCCGACGGCCCCGGTCTGCCATTCTTGCTGCGGCCTCAGGCCAAGAGTCACCCAGATTTTTGTCAACGCGTCCGTTCGAGAAGATCGCGTATCAACAATTTCCGACGCCCGCCATTCGCGAAGAACCGTACCAAACCCACATTGGCATAATATCAATTCCTCAATCAAGCGACACATTGAAATTACATCCCAAAATGTATTATCAGCTTCAATATACACTCTTTCTAAACTAAGGTATTTAAATCTCAAGCAACATATCTTCTGATCATGTAGAGACAAATAGACTTCAACGAGGGATAATCTAAGAAGAGTTTCGGATTCATAAAAACCCAAACATAATTAGTATGATCAAAACCCATAGACTAAGTCCATATCATGACTTAAATGAAAAGAGTTTCAAATACATGTGAAATAATCAACACCAACACATATTAGGATGATCACAATCCAAATTAAATGAAAGAAGTTTCAAAACCTCCCACCCCATCTCAGCTGGAGGCAAACTTTCACCTCGAGGCTTGATGAATATGATGAAGCATGTGACAACGTCTACACTCCACTCTTGTCAGATCCAAAAAATTCGACATTTACTTCTTCAAGATCACGCAAAGCAGACATATTTCGTCTCTCGTCACTTTCTTCTACCAGCCAAAATGCATCACCTTCAAAAGATACCCTGCTTAAACTAAGGTATTTAAGTCTCCAACAATTTACCTTTTTATCCCGTAGATCAATTTTGCAGTTATGCAGATATAATCTGTGAAGAGTTTTGGATTCAAACAGCTCATGCGGTAAAAGTAAAACAGAATTACCGCTCCTCAGAGAAAATTCAGTAGCTCCTAGTTCCAAAGCTTTCACCGTCAATTCCTTAACAATAGAAAAATAATTCGATCGATAATTATTCATCGACAGCCTGAAACTCTGAATCTATCCGTTAAATTGGTCGTATGTTTGCATAGTCTTCTTCGCGAATTCAAGAATGGCACTGAGCGTGGGAAAGCCGGGATCAGAGAAGTCGAGATTGGGGCGAGTGGACCAGGCTTCGTACCAAGATTTGGAGAGAATACTTGTTCGAGCACCTTCTTTTCCATCTAGGAGAGACTGAATGCGTTGAATAATATCTAATGGAAGTTGGGTATCGCCGGCGATGGCTTCAGTAGGTTGATTCTGCATTGGAATGTTTTTTTCTTTACGAATTATTTTTTAACCTAAAATCCTTCATTACGAAACAAGAAACAACTTCATATATAATAAACCTTTATACAGCCCCCCCACTAAACAGATGTTTTGGCCCATTTAGATTGGGACTTTTTAATATCTCTCGTGGTTTTTTTGAACGCCCATATATAATTTCATAATTTAGGAATTGTGTTTTAAGGAAAAAATTTTTTTGGGCTTCATGTAAATATAAGTTAGGGGCCGGCACTCCTCCAATATTTGGAGATGCATCTCCATACTTTATAAACTACATAGTTTATCCTCTCACCAATAATAAATTTAAATTTTAGGGGCACTTACTAGTAGGTGTAATTTGATAAGAGCTTATTACAACCAAGTTGGTAAAATTTTAAAACTTAACTTTTTGCATGTATAATACCCACACTACAATATGAATGTGTAGATTATGCAATTCAAATTTTAAAAAATATGAGCACAAGGGATAGTGTTTCTTGGGTTGAAAAGGTGATTGATTTGTCCAATAATAGTGGAGAATTGGTGGATGTTTTCCTTTATTGTGAGATGCAGAAGTTGGGAGTATTTTCCATTCCATATGTTTTCACAAACATTATGAGTGCCTACACCAAGCTTAAGGTTGGGGAACAACTTCATGCTATATTCTTCAAATTGAGATTCTCATCAGAGCTTTATTATTGGGATAAAGTTTCATACAACAACCTGATTTCAGGCGTTTCTACAAATGCAATTTCTATAGTAGATGAAATCTCAATTATACAGTTATATGGTGAAATTGATGATACAATGACGTTGAAGCAAACTGAGCAAAGGAAAAAGAGTGACGTCCAGGGAATTGATTCGAGAGTGGGATTGTCAACCCAACAATAGGGACATTATCAATGAAACTTGCAATGAATCAAATTTCCAGGAGTTCATTTTGTCAAATTATTGAATCTTAAATTCTTTGTAGACATGAAGCTTTCTAGTCTTGTTTTGAACAAAATTTGGAAAGTGGAGTCTCTTCTTGTTATACATGGAATAGAGGACAAGGTGATTAATTGGCCGGATGGGATGGATCATGGGAAATGGTACATGAAACCTATGAGTCTTTGTGGATTAAAGGAGAAGGGCACTACAACTTAGAGCTTTATCTGATTACATTAGCAACTTGGTGTTGGAGTTATACGTGAAAGTATGCTTTTATGTTGTATAACTCGTGTATCAAACACTTGTTTTATGAGAATAATTATTTTATCACATTTGCTTTAGTTATAATTGAATGTTGAATTTCTATTGCAAACCGTTCAATATATGATACTAGTTACATTGTAGTTAATGTGGTGATACCCGATCACGGAAGACAATATTAACAGTTTCCTTGTAACTAAACATACATTTTCACGACCTAGGTGAAATTGAACAATCCGCCGTGAAAGGTCGATGTGTAAGTCTCAGATTGGTCTGTATTGACTAAGAGATTGCACTAGCACATTTAGTATGTGTTGAAGAGGACCTACAGCGAGGATAAATTATTCTGTTCTGAAATGTGAAGAATTAGACCTCAGTGGTTGTTGATTTCTTAATCTCCGTCACTTAAATAGGACCGTGTGTGCTTAATGGTTACTGCTTTGATTCATGTTGGGTGAGAATCATTGTGACTTCGAACCTTGTGCTTTGGGCAGTAATATTAATCATACGACGGTTCCTAATATTTAATACGGAGAAACGCGTGCGAGTACGGCTCGTGTGATTAGTCCCTTTGGTGGGCTCAGAAGTTTTATCGTACCAAATCTTGCAAGTGAAGAATCAGTTTCTTCGGTACGGATAATAATGTTGAGCTGTCTTTACTCCAAGGTGAAATATATTAATTAATTTAGAGCTATTCAGAAGTTTAATTAATTAATGGACTTGATAATCTTAAACGCGGGAAATAATAACCGGGAGCCCATATTATCGTAATATGGATTAAGATGGATAGTGCAATATTAATTTATTAGTGGTATTAATTAATATTAATGGATTGAATTATATTGGGGCTCAATATTGAAATTCAGAAGTCCATTAGGAGGTCCAATCTTAATTCTCCTTAAAGGCCCCTCAAGTAGCCCAATAATGATAAGGTGATTAAAATAAAAAGAAATATAAATGCTGATTTTTCCTCTAAATTTTCAAAAATAAGAAATTAAGAAAAGAGAAGATTTTGTTGATTTTCTTGGAAATATATTATGGAAGATATGTATTCTTGGAATACAAGTATATCTCATATATTCAAGAAGATCCAAATCTTAGGATCTTCTATTGAAATTTTCGAAAATACTAAGCTTGTGAGGTGAGTGAGATTTTTGTGGAATATTTTACTATGGAGAAAAGAATATATAGGATATATTCAAGATTTCTTAGAGGCTAAGAAAAGATTTTCTCCAAGCCCAATTCCACTTGAAAATTTCGGCCCCTACCTCCTATAAATAGGGGATGATTTTTTCATCCCCAAGTACATAATTCTATGTGTTGGAAAAATCAAGAGCATATATATTTTTCTTTTTCCTTAGTTATTTAAATTATTCGAAAGCATCTCCCACCGGTGATCGAATAAGGCGAAAGGGAATACTTGAGAAGGCTCTTGGGTTGATAAAGCGTGCACGTGTTTGTCCCGTTTTATTCAAAGGCCAAGTTCTACGAGAGGTACGTTAATCACATATTATCTTGTTTATTCCGCCATAGATTATATGTGAATTAATTCAACATGCATGATGTTAAATTGGTTGTTGGAATTATTATTTGAATTAATTAGGATTAATTCATGCTAGTAATAATTGTATTTACATTCGTATTTAAATTTCATCCCGAATAGATTCCGGGCACCCCTATTTTCCCAACAACTGGTATCAGAGCCACGGTTTCGGGCTCTGATCTTTAAATTGGAATTTAAATTGTTTAACATTAAATTGAAATTGGATAGTAGAATTGCTAGATCTTTTTTGCAGGTATCCAATTGTCATGGTTTTAATGTTGTTATTTTTCATGCGTGTGAATTAATTATTTTTAATTCGATTCGTTCGAATTCGTTTTTCTCGTGAGAAAATCCACGAGTAGATTAGTTGTTTTTATTTTGATTCGATCATTGTAATAGACTAGTCTAGATCTAGTATTCATTTTTTTTGAAAAATAAATTGTAACCGGATCGCAACGAAGAACGAAGAATTAAAGACGGCGTACCCGGACGACGCATGCATGCGCGGTGCATGGATGGACATAAAATCGTGCATGGGGTGAAAAAATGAGAACGAACGGCGAAACCCGGTGCACGGGGTGCGCGAGGCGCACGACCCGCGCACGACGGGTGGGCGATGCCGCACGGGCGCGCGCGCAAGCCTTGCGCTCGGCGCTGGGCTTCTCGGCAGCCTTGGCCGCTACGGGCGAGAGGCACGCGGCCCACCTCCGTGGGCCGACGCGCGCCGTATCTCGGGCCTTGGAATTTTTTTAATTTTTTTTTCCAGTTCTGCGTTTTTTTGGTGTGATTTTAAACGTCGTCCCGAACCCCAAACGATGCTATTTTTGATAAAGTGTTGCTGTTCGAGTGGGAGCGTATCGAGACGAACGACGGAAAGCAACAAGGACGATTTTTCGCATCAAGACGTGAAGAAATTAAACCGTGACAATTGGATTTGAGTGCTCCAAAGTGTTTAATTTTGTTTTGATGGATGTTTTATTTTGTGAACTTATTAATATTTGTTAATATGTGTTTGCATGAATTTAATTGTCCAAGAAAAACCTTACTTTCGAAAATTACTAAGTATGTTTATTTAATCGCAATTTTATTCCGGATATTAAAATTGGATTAATTTGGCCTCCATAATTTATTTATTTGTGAAGTTCTTTTGGAATACATTTCCCCCTCGGATCGGCCAAAAGAACGGATTTCACATGAATAAATTCCGAAAGGATGATTGTGAATTATTACTAGTGGCGGTATTGACCTTCACCACGAGTGGCTTGCTCAAAGCGAAATAATAATCTTGTATTTAATTATGGTTATTACTTAGGCATAGGAAATTGATATTAACTTACTCCCCTCGGAGTCCCTGTCAATTTCTATGTGGTCAAAGTGGGAGCCAACTATTAATTTTGAATTAAGGATTTGTAACTTTTAAGTTTGTGATCCGCTTGAATGTATTTAAATGTATAGACCACCCCTCGTGGCGCATTTAAATTGTTTCGAGATGTTGGCTGATGCATGATTATATTGTTTTAAGGTTTCAATATAATTGATGTGATCGAATTATGTGATAATTTCGTATTTTTCTAGACATTGATATGAATGTATGTTTTATTCTCAGTTCATCATGTCGCAACCTTTTAATCCACTGTTCAGTATACTTAAAGATAACAAACTTGTTGGTGAGAACTATGTTGATTGGAAATGTAATCTTGATATTGTCCTAACTGCTCAACACCACAAATGGGTACTTACTACTCCTAAGCCCCAAGAGCCTGCCGAAGATGCGAGCAAGTCGGTTAAGAAAGAGCATAAGAGTTGGTTAGACTCCGATGAGATGGCTAAGTGTACTATTCTGGCTTCAATGTCAGATGTGTTGCAACACCAACACCAACACATGGAGACCGCCTCTAAGATAATGCTCAATCTTGAAGCGATGTTTAAACATCAGAACCGTACAGCTAGGCAAATCACCATGCGAAAGATGCTTTCTTTGAAGATGGTGGAAGGTACGCCCGTAAGGGATATCGTTATCGAGATGATGGGTTACCTCAACAAATTGGAAGTACTTGGTGCGGAATTTGATCTCCCTACTAAGGTCGATTTCGTTCTCCATTCTCTGCCGAAGAGCTTTGAGCAGTTTCAGTTGAACTATCAAATGAATGACCGGGCAAATAGTTTGCCCGAGCTCTTGTAAGCTTTGGTATCGGTAGAGACGTTAATGGATCATCAAACTGTTGCTATGGTGGCAAACGGTCCGTCTACCTCTTCGGGTCCCAAGGGAGGAAAGAAGAGAAAAAGGACGAAAGGCCAGACCCAAGCAAATCCAACCGTTGCGAAACCCAAGGCAAAGGGAGAAGGAGGTGGAAAGAAAACTGCTAAGGGTAAGTGCTTCAATTGTGGTGAAAAGGGACATTGGAGGGCGACCTGTTCTAAGCCTAAGAAGGCGGGAAAGAAAGGTAAGTCTCATGTTTTAGTCGTTGAAACATATGTTGCGGCGTATGCTGCCCACGTTTGGGTAGTGGATACCGGGGCAACTGATCATATTTGTTTCACTCTTCAGGGGTTCCAGCTAACCCGGCGACTTAGCAAGAATGAGATCACAATCACTTTGGGCGATGCTACGAGAGTGGCGGCCGAAGCAGTGGGAGTCGTGCACCTATCTTTTGAAGATAGAGTTTTAATTTTAAGAGATGTTTTATACGTTCCGAACTTTAGGAAGAATTTAATTTCAGTTTCTAAGTTGTTTTTTGATGGATATTCAGTTACTTTTAATAAAGTTGTTACTGTTTCTTTTAAGAATGATGTTATCTGTCATGGAACGTTGGTAAACAATCTCTATACGATTAAGTGTGCACACCACTCAAATAATGAATCTAATAACACGTCGATCATTTCGAGTAATAAAAGAAAGCGTTCTTCGGAGATGAACAAAACACTCCTATGGCATCTTAGACTAGGTCATATTAATCTAAAGCGGATAGAGAGATTGGAGAAAGACGGATCCTTGGAATCATTCCAAGTCGAACCGTTTCCAACTTGTGAATCCTGTTTAGAGGGTAAGATGACCAAGAGGGCATTTGGAGCCAAGGAGAATAGAGCCACGGAAGTGTTAGAACTCGTTCATACCGATGTGTGTGGTCCAATGACGATCAAAGCGAGAATGGGGTATGAGTATTTCGTCACTTTTATTGACGATTACTCGAGATATGGGTACATTTACCTTATGAGGCATAAGTCTGAAACTTTTGATAAGTTCAAGGAGCTTAAGGCCGAAGTCGAGAAACATAGGGAAAAGAGTATCAAGTTTCTACAATCAGATCATGGAGGCGAATACCTCAGCGATGAATTCTTGAACTACTTATCGGACGAAGGGATCGTATCCCAGTTAACCGCACCGGGAACCCCTCAACAAAACGGTGTGGCGAAACGAAGAAACCGGACTCTTTTAGAGATGGTCAGATCCATGATGAGTTATTCGGATTTACCCAAGTCGTTTTGGGGTAATGCCTTGGAAACGGCGGCTTACATTCTAAACTTGGTGCCATCCAAATCGGTTCCTAAAACCCCATTGGAATTGTGGACCGGGCGCAAGCCCAGTCTAAGACATTTGCGGATTTGGGGTTGTCCGGCATACGTGCTAGACAAGGAAGCCGGTAAGTTGGATCCACGTTCGGAATTAAGGCTGTTTATAGGATACCCCGCGGGAACGAAAGGGTGTATGTTCTATAGTCCCAAGGATCAAAAGACCGTGATTAGTACACACTTTAAATTTTTGGAGGAAGACTATATGAACAATCGGAAGCCTAAAAGTGAAATTACCTTAGAAGAATTGAGAGGTCAAACCTCGATACCGAGTATACAAGATGATGTACCACACGTCACATCTTCACAACCGGAACCCCGTCGTAGTGGGAGGATTGCTAGGCAACCCGAGAGATTCATGGGGATAGGAGAATCTTCGAATTTGGTTCCCGGTGATGAATCGGACCCATGGACGTACGACGAGGCAATCCAAGACAAAGACGCGGAGTCGTGGCAAACAGCAATGGAAGCCGAGATGGGTTCGATGGATCATAATCAAGTGTGGGAGTTGGTCGAACCACCCAGAGGGGTAGTACCCATTGGATGCAAGTGGGTGTACAAAAGGAAAAGAGAACCGGACGGAAGGGTAGAGACCTTCAAAGCGAGGCTTGTGGCCAAAGGGTATACTCAGAAAGAAGGGATCGATTATGAGGAGACCTTTTCGCCTGTAGCTATGCTTAAGTCCATCCATATTCTCTTGTCGATCGCTGCGCACCTAGATTACGAGATCTGGCAAATGGATGTCAAGACGGCTTTCCTTAATGGAAGTCTTGACGGGATAGATATCTATATGCAACAACCCAAAGGTTTCATTGAAAAAGGCCAAGAGAATCTCGTATGCAAGCTTAAGAGATCCATTTATGGACTTAAGCAAGCATCGCGTACTTGGAACCAGTGTTTTGATCAAGTGATTAAGTCTTATGGATTTGATCAAAACGAGTTCGAAAGTTGTGTGTATAAGAAGCGTGACAGAACTGTGGTGGTATTCTTAGTATTATACGTAGACGATATTCTGCTCATTGGAAACAATGTAAAGGTTTTGTCAGATGTAAAGGTATGGCTGTCAAAACAATTTGATATGAAGGACTTAGGGGAAGCCGGTCACATCCTTGGGATCAAGATCACTCGCGATCGCAAGAAGAGGATGTTGGGCTTATCGCAAGCTTCATACATTGACACTGTTTTGAAGCGTTTCAGCATGCAAGATTCCAAGAAAGGTTTTGTACCTTTTAGGCACAGAATCCATCTATCGAAAGAAATGAGCCCTAAGACGCAAGCGGAGTTAGATGACATGAAAGTTGTTCCGTACGCTTCAGCCGTAGGAAGCCTTATGTATGCAATGCTGTGTACGAGACCGGATATCTGCTTTGCCGTGGGCATGGTGGCAAGATATCAAAGTAATCCCGGGAAAGACCATTGGACTGCCGTAAAGTGCATCTTGAGGTATCTAAAAAGAACTCGTGAGCGGATGCTGATTTACCAGTCAGATAGTCTAGTTCCCGTGGGATACACGAACTCGAATTTCCAATCAGACATAGACTCAAGAAAGTCAACCTCGGGTAGTGTGTTTTGCATGGGAGGAGGAGCCATTTCATGGAGAAGCGTTAAGCAGAAATGCATCGCCGATTCGACCATGGAAGCCGAGTATGTAGCTGCTTGTGAAGCAGCGAAAGAGGCAGTTTGGCTTAAGAACTTCTTAGTGGACTTGGACGTTGTTCCGAATTTGCCCAACAAGATAACTGTCCTTTGTGACAATGTCGGAGCAGTTGCAAATTCAAAGGAACCGAGAGCCCACAAGGCTAACAAACACATAGAAAGAAAATACCATCTTATACGAGAAATCGTTAAGAGAGGAGATATAGAGGTGGCAAAGATAGCGTCGGGTGACAACCTAGCTGATTCATTCACAAAGGGTCTGCCTCAGAGTACATTCGAGAGACATGTGGATGGAATGAGAGTCAAGACTATTGCCAATCTGCTTTAAGTATAAGTGGGAGGAATTATTAGGTTAATGTATGTTGACATGAGATGTCACGTAGAGCTACTACACTAAGACATGCGTGATGTATACTAAAAACAGACGTTAAGTATAAGTGGGAGATTGTTGGAGTTATACGTGAAAGTATGCTTTTACGTTGTATAACTCGTGTATCAAATACTTGTTTTATGAGAATAATTCTTTTATCACATTTGCTTTAGTTATAATTGAATGTTGAATTTCTATTGCAAACCGTTCAATATATGGTACTAGTTACATTGTAGTTAATGTGGTGATACCCGATCACGGAAGACAACATTAACAGTTTCCTTGTAACTAAACGTACATTTTCACGACCTAGGTGGAATTGAACAATCCGCCGTGAAAGGTCGATGTGTAAGTCTCAGATTGGTCTGTCTTGACTAAGAGATTGCACTAGCACATTTAGTATGTGTTGAAGAGGACCTACAGCGAGGATAAATTATTCTATTCTGAAATGTGAAGAATTAGACCTCAGTGGTTGTTGATTTCTTAATCTCCGTCACTTAAATATGACCACTGCTTTGATTCATGTTGGGTGAGAATCATTGTGACTTCGAACCTTGTGCTTTGGGCAGTAATATTAATCATACGACGGTTCCTAAGATTTAATACGGAGAAACGCGTGCGAGTACGGCTCGTGTGATTAGTCCCTTTGGTGGGCTCATAAGTTTTATCGTACCAAATCTTGCAAGTGAAGAATCAGTTTCTTCGGTACGGATAATAATGTTGAGCTGTCTTTACTCCAAGGTGAAATATATTAATTAATTTAGAGCTATTCAGAAGCTTAATTAATTAATGGACTTGATAATCTTAAACGCGGGAAATAATAACCGGGAGCCCATATTATCGTAATATGGATTAAGATGGATAGTGCAATATTAATTTATTAGTGGTAATAATTAATATTAATGAATTGAATTATATTGGGGCTCAATATTGAAATTCAGAAGTCCATTAGGAGGTCCAATCTTAATTCTCCTTAAAGGCCCCTCAAGTAGCCCATTAAGTAGCCCAATAATGATAAGGTGATTAAAATAAAAAGAAATATAAATGCTGATTTTTCCTCTAAATTTTCGAAAATAAGAAATCAAGAAAAGAGAAGATTTTGTAGATTTTCTTGGAAAAATATTATGGAAAATATGTATTCTTGGAATACAAGTATATCTCATATATTCAAGAAGATCCAAATCTTAGGATCTTCTATTGAAATTTTCGAAAATACTAAGCTTGTGAGGTGAGTAAGATTTTTGTGGAATATTTTACTATGGAGAAAAGAATATATGGGATATATTCAAGATTTCTTAGAGGCTAAGAAAAGATTTTCTCCAAGCCCAATTCCACTTGAAAATTTAGGCCCCTACCTCCTATAAATAGGGGATGATTTTTTCATCCCCAAGTACATAATTCCATGTGTTGGAAAAATCAAGAGCATATATATTTTTCTTTTTCCTTAGTTATTTAAATTATTCGAAAGCATCTCCCACCGGTGATCGAATAAGGCGAAAGGGAATACTTGAGAAGGCTCTTGGGTTGATAAAGCGTGCACGTGTTTGTCCCGTTTTATTCAAAGGCCAAGTTCTACGAGAGGTACGTTAATCACATATTATCTTGTTTATTCCGCCATAGATTATATGTGAATTAATTCAACATGCATGATGTTAAATTGGTTGTTGGAATTATTATTTGAATTAATTAGGATTAATTCATGCTAGTAATAATTGTATTTACATTCGTATTTAAATTTCATCCCGAATAGATTCCGGGCACCCCTATTTTCCCAACAACTGGTATCAGAGCCACGGTTTCGGGTTTTGATCTTTAAATTGGAATTTAAATTGTTTAACATTAAATTGAAATTGGATAGTAGAATTGCTAGATCTTTTTTGCAGGTATCCAATTGTCATGGTTTTAATGTTGTTATTTTTCATGCGTGTGAATTAATTGTTTTTAATTCGATTCGTTCGAATTCGTTTTTCTCGTGAGAAAATCCACGAGTAGATTATTTATTTTTATTTTGATTCGATCATTGTAATAGACTAGTCTAGATCTAGTATTCATTTTTTTTGAAAAATAAATTGTAACCGGATCGCAACGAAGAACGAAGAATTAAAGACGGCGTACCCGGACGATGCATGCATGCGCGGTGCATGGATGGACATAAAATCGTGCATGGGGTGAAAAAATGAGAACGAACGGCGAAACCCGGTGCAAGGGGTGCGCGAGGCGCACGACCCGCGTACGACGGGTGGGCGATGCCGCACGGGCGCGCGCGCAAGCCTTGCGCTCGGCGCTGGGCTTCTCGGCAGCCTCGGCCGCTACGGGCGAGAGGCACGCGGCCCACCTCCGTGGGCCGACGCGCGCCGTATCTCGGGCCTTGGAATTTTTTTAATTTTTTTTTCCAGTTCTGCGTTTTTTTGGTGTGATTTTAAACGTCGTCCCGAACCCCAAACGATGCTGTTTTTGATGAAGTGTTGCTGTTCGAGTGGGAGCGTATCGAGACGAACGACGGAAAGCAACAAGGACGATTTTTCGCATCAAGACGTGAAGAAATTAAACCGTGACAATTGGATTTGAGTGCTCCAAAGTGTTTAATTTTGTTTTGATGGATGTTTTATTTTGTGCACTTATTAATATTTGTTAATATGTGTTTGCATAAATTTAATTGTCCAAGAAAAACCTTACTTTCGAAAATTACTAAGTATGTTTATTTAATCGCAATTTTATTCCGGATATTAAAATTGGATTAATTTGGCCTCCATAATTTATTTATTTGTGAAGTTCTTTTGGAATACATTTCCCCCTCGGATCGGCCAAAAGAACGGATTTCACATGAATAAATTCCGAAAGGATGATTGTGAATTATTACTAGTGGCGGTATTGACCTTCACCACGAGTGGCTTGCTCAAAGCGAAATAATAATCTTGTATTTAATTATGGTTATTACTTAGGCATAGGAAATTGATATTAACTTACTCCCCTCGGAGTCCCTGTCAATTTCTATGTGGTCAAAGTGGGAGCCAACTATTAATTTTGAATTAAGGATTTGTAACTTTTAAGTTTGTGATCCGCTTGAATGTATTTAAATGTATAGACCACCCCTCGTGGCGCATTTAAATTGTTTCGAAATGTTGGCTGATGCATGATTATATTGTTTTAAGGTTTCAATATAATTGATGTGATCGAATTATGTGATAATTTCGTATTTTTCTAGACATTGATATGAATGTATGTTTTATTCTCAGTTCATCATGTCGCAACCTTTTAATCCACTGTTCAGTATACTTAAAGATAACAAACTTGTTGGTGAGAACTATGTTGATTGGAAATGTAATCTTGATATTGTCCTAACTGCTCAACACCACAAATGGGTACTTACTACTCCTAAGCCCCAAGAGCCTGCCGAAGATGCGAGCAAGTCGGTCAAGAAAGAGCATAAGAGTTGGTTAGACTCCGATGAGATGGCTAAGTGTACTATTCTGGCTTCAATGTCAGATGTGTTGCAACACCAACACCAACACATGGAGACCGCCTCTAAGATAATGCTCAATCTTGAAGCGATGTTTAAACATCAGAACCGTACAGCTAGGCAAATCACCATGCGAAAGATGCTTTCTTTGAAGATGGTGGAAGGTACGCCCGTAAGGGATATCGTTATCGAGATGATGGGTTACCTCAACAAATTGGAAGTACTTGGTGCGGAATTTGATCTCCCTACTAAGGTCGATTTCGTTCTCCATTCTCTGCCGAAGAGCTTTGAGCAGTTTCAGTTGAACTATCAAATGAATGACCGGGCAAATAGTTTGCCCGAACTCTTGTAAGCTTTGGTATCGGCGGAGACGTTAATGGATCATCAAACTGTTGCTATGGTGGCAAACGGTCCGTCTACCTCTTCGGGTCCCAAGGGAGGAAAGAAGAGAAAGAGGACGAAAGGTCAGACCCAAGCAAATCCAACCGTTGCGAAACCCAAGGCAAAGGGAGAAGGAGGTGGAAAGAAAACTGCTAAGGGTAAGTGCTTCAATTGTGGTGAAAAGGGACATTGGAGGGCGACCTGTTCTAAGCCTAAGAAGGCGGGAAAGAAAGGTAAGTCTCATGTTTTAGTCGTTGAAACATATGTTGCGGCGTATGCTGCCCACGTTTGGGTAGTGGATACCGGGGCAACTGATCATATTTGTTTCACTCTTCAGGGGTTCCAGCTAACCCGGCGACTTAGCAAGAATGAGATCACAATCACTTTGGGCGATGCTACGAGAGTGGCGGCCGAAGCAGTGGGAGTCGTGCACCTATCTTTTGAAGATATAGTTTTAATTTTAAGAGATGTTTTATACGTTCCGAACTTTAGGAAGAATTTAATTTCAGTTTCTAAGTTGTTTTTTGATGGATATTCAGTTACTTTTAATAAAGTTGTTACTGTTTCTTTTAAGAATGATGTTATCTGTCATGGAACGTTGGTAAACAATCTCTATACGATTAAGTGTGCACACCACTCAAATAATGAATCTAATAACACGTCGATCATTTCGAGTAATAAAAGAAAGCGTTCTTCGGAGATGAACAAAACACTCCTATGGCATCTTAGACTAGGTCATATTAATCTAAAGCGGATAGAGAGATTGGAGAAAGACGGATCCTTGGAATCATTCCAAGTCGAACCGTTTCCAACTTGTGAATCCTGTTTAGAGGGTAAGATGACCAAGAGGGCATTTGGAGCCAAGGAGAATAGAGCCACGAAAGTGTTAGAACTCGTTCATACCGATGTGTGTGGTCCAATGACGATCAAAGCGAGAATGGGGTATGAGTATTTCGTCACCTTTATTGACGATTACTCGAGATATGGGTACATTTACCTTATGAGGCATAAGTCTGAAACTTTTGATAAGTTCAAGGAATTTAAGGCCGAAGTCGAGAAACATAGGGAAAAGAGTATCAAGTTTCTACAATCAGATCATGGAGGCGAATACCTCAGCGATGAATTCTTGAACTACTTATCGGACGAAGGGATCGTATCCCAGTTAACCGCACCGGGAACCCCTCAACAGAACGGTGTGGCGAAACGAAGAAACCGGACTCTTTTAGAGATGGTCAGATCCATGATGCGTTATTCGGATTTACCCAAGTCGTTTTGGGGTAATGCCTTGGAAACGGCGGCTTACATTCTAAACTTGGTGCCATCCAAATCGGTTCCTAAAACCCCATTGGAATTGTGGACCGGGCGCAAGCCCAGTCTAAGACATTTGCGGATTTGGGGTTGTCCGGCATACGTGCTAGACAAGGAAGCCGGTAAGTTGGATCCACGTTCGGAATTAAGGTTGTTTATAGGATACCCTGCGGGAACGAAAGGGTGTATGTTCTATAGTCCCAAGGATCAAAAGACCGTGATTAGTACACACTTTAAATTCTTGGAGGAAGACTATATGAACAATCGGAAGCCTAAAAGTGAAATTACCTTAGAAGAATTGAGAGGTCAAACCTCGATACCGAGTATACAAGATGATGTACCACACGTCACATCTTCACAACCGGAACCCCGTCGTAGTGGGAGGATTGCTAGGCAACCCGAGAGATTCATGGGGATAGGAGAATCTTCGAATTTGGTTCCCGGTGATGAATCGGACCCATGGACGTACGACGAGGCAATCCAAGACAAAGACGCGGAGTCGTGGCAAACAGCAATGGAAGCCGAGATGGGTTCGATGGATCATAATCAAGTGTGGGAGTTGGTCGAACCACCCAGAGGGGTAGTACCCATTGGATGCAAGTGGGTGTACAAAAGGAAAAGAGAACCGGACGGAAGGGTAGAGACCTTCAAAGCGAGGCTTGTGGCCAAAGGGTATACTCAGAAAGAAGGGATCGATTATGAGGAGACCTTTTCGCCTGTAGCTATGCTTAAGTCCATCCATATTCTCTTGTCGATCGCTGCGCACCTAGATTACGAGATCTGGCAAATGGATGTCAAGACGGCTTTCCTTAATGGAAGTCTTGACGGGATAGATATCTATATGCAACAACCCAAAGGTTTCATTGAAAAAGGCCAAGAGAATCTCGTATGCAAGCTTAAGAGATCCATTTATGGACTTAAGCAAGCATCGCGTACTTGGAACCAGTGTTTTGATCAAGTGATTAAGTCTTATGGATTTGATCAAAACGAGTTCGAAAGTTGTGTGTATAAGAAGCGTGACAGAACTGTGGTGGTATTCTTAGTATTATACGTAGACGATATTCTGCTCATTGGAAACAATGTAAAGGTTTTGTCAGATGTAAAGGTATGGCTGTCAAAACAATTTGATATGAAGGACTTAGGGGAAGCCGGTCACATCCTTGGGATCAAGATCACTCGCGATCGCAAGAAGAGGATGTTGGGCTTATCGCAAGCTTCATACATTGACACTGTTTTGAAGCGTTTCAGCATGCAAGATTCCAAGAAAGGTTTTGTACCTTTTAGGCACGGAATCCATCTATCGAAAGAAATGAGCCCTAAGACGCAAGCGGAGTTAGATGACATGAAAGGTGTTCCGTACGCTTCAGCCGTAGGAAGCCTTATGTATGCAATGCTGTGTACGAGACCGGATATCTGCTTTGCCGTGGGCATGGTGGCAAGATATCAAAGTAATCCCGGGAAAGACCATTGGACTGCCGTAAAGTGCATCTTGAGGTATCTGAAAAGAACTCGTGAGCGGATGCTGATTTACCAGTCAGATAGTCTAGTTCCCGTGGGATACACGAACTCGAATTTCCAATCAGACATAGACTCAAGAAAGTCAACCTCGGGTAGTGTGTTTTGCATGGGAGGAGGAGCCATTTCATGGAGAAGCGTTAAGCAGAAATGCATCGCCGATTCGACCATGGAAGCCGAGTATGTAGCTGCTTGTGAAGCAGCGAAAGAGGCAGTTTGGCTTAAGAACTTCTTAGTGGACTTGGACGTTGTTCCGAATTTGCCCAACAAGATAACTGTCCTTTGTGACAATGTCGGAGCAGTTGCAAATTCAAAGGAACCGAGAGCCCACAAGGCTAACAAACACATAGAAAGAAAATACCATCTTATACGAGAAATCGTTAAGAGAGGAGATATAGAGGTGGCAAAGATAGCGTCGGGTGACAACCTAGCTGATTCATTCACAAAGGGTCTGCCTCAGAGTACATTCGAGAGACATGTGGATGGAATGAGAGTCAAGACTATTGCCAATCTGCTTTAAGTATAAGTGGGAGGAATTATTAGGTTAATGTATGTTGACATGAGATGTCACGTAGAGCTACTACACTAAGACATGCGTGATGTATACTAAAAACAGACGTTAAGTATAAGTGGGAGATTGTTGGAGTTATACGTGAAAGTATGCTTTTACGTTGTATAACTCGTGTATCAAATACTTGTTTTATGAGAATAATTCTTTTATCACATTTGCTTTAGTTATAATTGAATGTTGAATTTCTATTGCAAACCGTTCAATATATGGTACTAGTTACATTGTAGTTAATGTGGTGATACCCGATCACGGAAGACAACATTAACAGTTTCCTTGTAACTAAACGTACATTTTCACGACCTAGGTGGAATTGAACAATCCGCCGTGAAAGGTCGATGTGTAAGTCTCAGATTGGTCTGTCTTGACTAAGAGATTGCACTAGCACATTTAGTATGTGTTGAAGAGGACCTACAGCGAGGATAAATTATTCTATTCTGAAATGTGAAGAATTAGACCTCAGTGGTTGTTGATTTCTTAATCTCCGTCACTTAAATATGACCACTGCTTTGATTCATGTTGGGTGAGAATCATTGTGACTTCGAACCTTGTGCTTTGGGCAGTAATATTAATCATACGACGGTTCCTAAGATTTAATACGGAGAAACGCGTGCGAGTACGGCTCGTGTGATTAGTCCCTTTGGTGGGCTCAGAAGTTTTATCGTACCAAATCTTGCAAGTGAAGAATCAGTTTCTTCGGTACGGATAATAATGTTGAGCTGTCTTTACTCCAAGGTGAAATATATTAATTAATTTAGAGCTATTCAGAAGCTTAATTAATTAATGGACTTGATAATCTTAAACGCGGGAAATAATAACCGGGAGCCCATATTATCGTAATATGGATTAAGATGGATAGTGCAATATTAATTTATTAGTGGTAATAATTAATATTAATGGATTGAATTATATTGAGGCTCAATATTGAAATTCAGAAGTCCATTAGGAGGTCCAATCTTAATTCTCCTTAAAGGCCCCTCAAGTAGCCCATTAAGTAGCCCAATAATGATAAGGTGATTAAAATAAAAAGAACTATAAATGCTGATTTTTCCTCTAAATTTTCGAAAATAAGAAATCAAGAAAAGAGAAGATTTTGTTGATTTTCTTGGAAAAATATTATGGAAGATATGTATTCTTGGAATACAAGTATATCTCATATATTCAAGAAGATCCAAATCTTAGGATCTTCTATTGAAATTTTCGAAAATACTAAGCTTGTGAGGTGAGTAAGATTTTTGTGGAATATTTTACTATGGAGAAAAGAATATATGAGATATATTCAAGATTTCTTAGAGGCTAAGAAAAGATTTTCTCCAAGCCCAATTCCACTTGAAAATTTCGGCCCCTACCTCCTATAAATAGGGGATGATTTTTTCATCCCCAAGTACATAATTCCATGTGTTGGAAAAATCAAGAGCATAAATATTTTTCTTTTTCCTTAGTTATTTAAATTATTCGAAAGCATCTCCCACCGGTGATCGAATAAGGCAAAAGGGAATACTTGAGAAGGCTTTTGGGTTGATAAAGCGTGCACGTGTTTGTCCCGTTTTATTCAAAGGCCAAGTTCTACGAGAGGTACGTTAATCACATATTATCTTGTTTATTCCGCCATAGATTATATGTGAATTAATTCAACATGCATGATGTTAAATTGGTTGTTGGAATTATTATTTGAATTAATTAGGATTAATTCATGCTAGTAATAATTGTATTTAAATTCGTATTTAAATTTCATCCCGAATAGATTCCGGGCACCCCTATTTTCCCAACACTTGGTGCTCTTTGTTGGGCAGCTTCAAGCAAGCAATGTGGACGGATATCAAATCGTGAATGGAAGAATTATCATCATAGATCCTTGGGAACAAGGATCTAAAAGATGGGGGATATTGTCATGAGCATGAATTATGAAGAAAGGGGTGATACTCAAAGAGTTGGACATTTATCTTTTAATTATTTTATTTTAATGGGCCAGACTATATATACCTCCAAAATAAATAGATACACCTCTAAAATTTTATTTAAAAAAATAAATAGACAAAAACACACTTTACTTTATTTTTTCTCTCCCTTTTTCAACCGCGGGAAGGAACCACCCCTCTGTCGCCGATACTGCCAATCTGCACTTGAATTAGTTTTTTATTTGTTTCTATGGACATAACAAAGGAGAAACCATAAATAATTAAAAGAGTAAAACCCTTTTTTCAGTTCATGCAAGATATATTCATGAATTATGGGAAAAAAATTCACTATGTTAATTCATATTATACTACTATTCCGCTAAAATTACTGAAAACCGTTCCATTTTTTAACATAAAAATTTGAAAAACAAAATTATGGTTGGGATCTGCAAAAAATTTGAGTGAATTGAAGATGGAGAAAAGAAATAGAGGGGGATTAAAAAGTAAAAAACCTGTGATGGTGGAGCTTGGGCGACTTCGTGGTGGTGCGGCGGCGCTGGGGCTGGACGGTGCTATGAAACACTGTAATGATGAGTGGTGGAGGCAGTCCGCTGTTCAATATGCAGATTGCAGAGAAACATAAATCTGCATTGAGAAAAAAGAAACGGTCAAAGAAAAAATTAGAGGAGAAAGGGTATAATAGGTAGTTTAGTACATATTTAGGCGTATCTATAAATTATAGAGGGGTATATAGCTGGACCATATTTGAATATCAAGGGATTAACCCATTTAATTAGTTAATTTTATTAGGCTTTAGAATTTTATGTTTTAAGCCCATTTATATTCTTAGTTGTATAAAATAGGGCAAAAGGAAGAGTGAATGAACAAGCAGAAAATATTCAGTATCATCTTCTCCCTTAACTCTCTCACTCAATTCTCTTTCTTCCTCAGTTATACCCAAAATAATACAAAAATATGAATCAGAATTGTGGTAGTGATGAGTTCACTACATCATCTTTCAATTAGTGGACTATTTTATGTTAGAGTAGGTCTTGTGTGATGCCATCTCATGTCGTGAGACGATGGGACAGAGTATAAATTGAGTATGACGTATTAACACTTTGACAGGGATGAATATTAATTTGTATTGCCTCATGCCATGAGACAACTTACACAAATTTTTTTTCTCTATGTTAAGTTATTATCTAATTGCTCTAAGGGCTAGTTTGGCATTTTCAGTTGCTTGATCCCTGTTGACCCTGTCCAAATGTCTGAGCTTGGTTATGTGTTGGCATATGATTTGATCAATCAAGATAAGGGATTGCCACTAGAGCCGGCAATTTGGGCCCTGCCCGACATACAGGTCGGACTGAGCTAAAAAATAGAGGCCAAAAAAATTGGGCCGTTTTTGGCCCGATGGACCACAGGCGGCCCACTTGGCCCGATTGATTTTTTTTTTTAAAGACCGAAGTTATTGTTGTTACTTGTTATGAACTAAAGTAGATTAAAATATAAAATATATGTGAATTATAAAAGTGTAAATACTACTGACAAACAAATAAATTAATCCCACAATATCTCTACAGTTCCTTTACTTTATCTACTTTTATAATAAAATACTAATTTTTATTAAATTTTGTGCCCAACACTAATGGAAAAAAATTTGTATACGAAAGTAGTATAATTTTAAATAATTATTTTTTTTAAAAAAGGTTGGATAGTTTAAAATAAAATTTCCCTCTGATATATTGTATTAAAACCCATGCAATTTTTAATTTTAGACCCCTTTTTCGTTTTACAAAATCTAAAATTTAGGAATATTACTATTTGCAAAGTGAGTTCCCAAAAAAATATCCCATTATTTATGTATATCGATTTTAACTGCGAGATCAATATGCAGGATCATAATGTATTATGTTGGAATTTAATTTAAGATTATACTTATTATATTAGGATCTATATTTATATACCGATGAAAATATTAAAGAGATATTGATAATCATAAATATATAAATTTTTATAGTATCATATCTAGATTTTCGATATTCAACATTTGATTTACTATATTTAAAATCCACTCACATTGCTTGTTCACCGAATTATAATTAGGCATGCTTATTAGGAAGTAAATTTTAATCAATCATCCGTGTAAAAAAAAAAAAAAAAAAAAAAACTTAATCAATCACAGAAAGAAAAAAAAAAAAAAAACAAGCGATTGCCTTTCCGTTGAAGCCATGAACAACATAACTCAACTTCCAGAAGTAATAAGCAATGATCCAACACATACAATCTTTTCTAAGTGTAAAAGAAGTCGTTCGAACGAGTATTCTCTTCGAATCTCGGTACGAAGCCTGGTTAATTCGCCCCAATCTCGATTTTGCTGAAAACGACTTTCCGACGTCCAATGCGTTTGCGAGTTTAATTAAGAAGAGCATGCAAAGATGCGACAAATTGAACCGAAAGATTCAAAGTTTCAGGCTATCGATGAATATTGGTAGATGGGACGAGTATTATCTGGCTATGGAATTGATCTTGAAAGCTATGATGAAACTAGGTGCTACTGATCTCGATATACAATTTAGTGGAAAATTTGTTTTTGGTATACCTTCAGGTACTTGAATTCAAAACTCTTACCCGATTATCTTATCCATTGTGAATGCGTAGCCTGATGTGCTTCTCATGTCATCCACTGGTCCTGCCCAGTCTCTATCAGTATAACCAATTAATTTAGAGTCAGGTGTTGATTCATACCAGATGCCGAAGTTCTTAGTTCCTTGAAGGTATCGGAGTACTCGTTTTGCTGCTCCATAGTGAGTCTGACGTGGATCTTGCATAAACCTTGATAAGAAGCTCGTCGCGTACATTATGTCAGGTCGAGTCGCTGTTAGATAGAGTAAGCTTCCAATCAGGCTTCGAAATTTTGAGATGCCTGCCTTTGGTGACCCATCTTCTTTATGTAGAGCTTTAGAGCTATCAAGTGGAGTGGCAACGGTCTTGCAACCTTCCATCTTGAACTTTTTGAGTAAGCTCTCGGTATATTTCTTCTGTGAGATAAATATATCATCTTCTCTTTGATTTATCTCAATACCTAGAAAATAATGCATCAAGCCCAAATCTGTCATCTCGAATGTCTTCATCATGTCTTCTTTGAACTCCTTGATCATTGTCTCATTGTTTCCTGTGACTATAAGATCATCTACATATAAAGAGACAATGAGTTTATCGTTCGTACCTTGGGTCTTGATGTATAGTGTATGCTCGCTCAAGCTCCTCCTAAATCCAAGCTTTGTGAAGTAGTTGTCAATTCTGCTGTACCAGGCTCGTGGGGCTTGCTTTAAGCCGTAGAGTGCTTTCTTTAGTCTGAGAACTTTATCTTCTTGTCCTTGTCTCACAAACCCTTGTGGTTGTTCCACGTAGATCTCTTCTTCAAGATATCCATTTAGGAATGCTGACTTCACATCGAGCTGGTAGATCTTCCATCTTCTTTGTGTAGCTAGCGGGACAAGTGCTCGAATGGTGTCGAGTCAGGCTATTGGAGCGAAAGTCTCATCATAGTCAATTCCCTGTACTTGTGAGTAACCCTTAGCTGCCAATCTCGCCTTGTGTTTTTGGATTGAGCCACCTGGGTTAAGCTTTGTCTTATACACTCACTTAACTCCAATGACTTCTTTGTTGCTCGGTAGATCGGTCAACTCTCATGTTTCATTTTTCTCGATCATCTTGATCTCTTCTTCCATGGCTTTTATCCACTCTTTTTCTTTGACAGCAACTTCGAAGCTTCCTGGCTCGAGCGTCACAAAGTTGCATGCCTCGTAAATTTCTCTTAGTTGTCTGATCTTCCTTGGTGCAGAATCTGGAGAAGATTCTTCATCATTTGAGGTGGATAATGGTGTTGGAGCCCTTGGACTAGAAGACTCTGGAACTCCTCTAGAAGACTTTGGAACTCCTCTAGAAGATTCTGGAGCTTCTCTAGAGAATTCTGGAGCTCCTTGTGATCCTTCAACTTCTTCTTCTCGTGGTTCGGAAGAATGTCGTAGTTGTGGCAGCATGATACTGTATTTTTCAATTTTTTCTTTCTCCCAGTTCCATGTAGCATTCTCATCAAATTCGACGTCTCGACTGATGATTAGTTTCTTACTCTTAAGACTGTAAATTCTATAGCCTTTAGATTGAGAGTTGTAGCCAAGAAAAATACCTTTTTCTGTCTTCTCCTCCAGTTTGTGTCTCTTTTCCTTTGGAATGTGCACGTAGCAGATACTCCCGAAAATCTTGAGATGTTGTGCTGACGGCTTTCGTCCACTCCATTCTTCAATTGGTATTTTATTTTTCACCGCCTTTGTTGGACACCTGTTTAGTAGGTAGACTGCAGTGTATACCGCTTCTGCCCAGAACTCCTTTGGCATGTTCTTCTCTGCAAGCATCGTTCTGGCCATCTCCATCACTGTCCTGTTCTTTCTTTCCGACACGCCATTTTGCTCTGCAGCGTAGCCAAGTGTCAATTGATGATTAACTCCTTCCTCCTCGCAGAACTTGTTGAATGCGTTAGAGGTGTATTCTGTTCCTCTATCGCTCCGCAGGACCTTAATTCGGTGACCGCTTTGGTTCTCCACCAGATTCTTGAATTTCTTGAATATATTAAAGACCTCTAATCTTTCTTTCATAAAGTATACCCACGTCATCCTCGTATAGTCATCAATGAAAAGGATGAAGTACCAGTTTTTCACAAATGTTGGTGTCCTCATTGGCCCGCACACATCCGTATGAACCAGCTCCAAGATTTGCTTAGCTCTCCATGTTTGTCCTGAAGGGAATGGGTTCCTGTGTTGTTTCCCTTCCATACATGTCCCGCAGACATCATCTTTCATTTGGATAGCTGGGAGATCCTTCATCATGTTCTTTTGATGGAGAATCTTGAGTCCGTAGAAGTTGAAGTGCCCGAACCTCCAATGCCATAGCCAGGATTGATCTTCTTGGGCTTTCAATGCTGCCTCGACTTACTGCTAGCAGATAGGAAAATTCCTTTGCTGCTGCATTTTTATTACAGCAATTTCAGAATTTTTATTCTTGTCTTCATATATGGTGCATGAGTCTTCTTTGAACAGTAGAGAATATCCCCTCCCCATCATTTGACCCACGCTGAGAAGATTTGTGTCAAGCTTTGGAACCAGCAGTACATCGTGGATGAATCGCGTAACTTTCTTGGTGTTGATTGCGATTGTGCCTTTTCCTTCAACGCCCACTAGTTCTCCATTCTCGAGTTTCACTTTTGATTTGATTGATTTGTCGATGTTTTGGTAGATCTTCTCATCTCCCGTCATATGGTTGCTACAGCCGGTGTCTAGGAACCAAGTGTCGTTCTTCAATTCTGATGCGGCATGACAAGCATAGAACAAGTTGTTTCTGCTTTCCTCCTTCTCGGTGTAATTTGCTTGGTGCTTGTGTTTGGAACGATAGTCTTTCTCCAAGTGACCAAATTTTCCACAACTTTTGCATTGTGGTTTATCACGGTTCCAACAATCTTTTTCAAGAACAATTTTTTTCAAGATGGTTGGTTTTCTTACAAATGCCACATGGTGGGTATTTATCTTTTCTTTTATAATTATTACCAACTTGATATTTAATTTTATTATTTTCTCCATTTTTCCTCCCACCATTTCTAGAATTCTGAGACCGTATATTAAATTTAGATTGAAATGCATTTTCTACAAATTCACTTTCACGCATACTCAATCTTTTCTCATAAGCTTCAAGTGAGCCTATTAATTCAGTCACTGATAATTTTTCTATGTCTTTAGTTTCTTCAGTTGTGGTGACAATAGGATCATATTTAGCTGGGAGAGTAATTAGTATTTTTTCTACTACTCTCATCTCAGTAATATTTTCTCCGTACTCTTTTAGTTTATTTACTACTTCTCTTAATCGAGTGTAGTAATCTTTTACAGTCTCAGATTCTTTCATCTTTAAATTTTCCAAATCTCTTCTAAGAGTTTGGAGTTTGAGATTGTGTACCTTATCACTACCTTGATACTCCTCCTTTAGTGTATCCCAAGCTTCTTTCGACGTTTTAGCTCCACAAATCCTTGGTAAGAGTGACTCCACCATAGTCATTTGTAGTATGTAGAGAGCCAAACTATCCTTCTCCACGTTCTTGTCTAATTTTTCTTTTTCAGTGGTAGACAAAGAAGATGTGTCTTCGGGGATGGTATATCCCTTTTCAACGATCTCCCATAGCCCTTAGGACATAAAATATGTTTTCATTTTAATGCCCCAATAATTGTAGTTTTCTCCTGCGAAAATTGGGATTGGAATTTGATGGTTATTTGGTAGGGCCATTTTCGTGGGTATGAAAATGGTAATAGAAAAATATTATGAAAGGTACTTTGGTGATATTGCGGAATTTAGTTTACGCCCAGTTAAAAATTTAACGGGGCTCTGATACCACTGATGGTATTTAGATAGAATTAGTAGTGTGATGATATTAGGGAAGTAGAGGAAGAATACATTTGAAAAAGATTTTTGGAGGAATAGGAGTAATGAAATATGAGTAATGGAGTTAGAATGAATTTAAAGAAAGATGTTCTGTTATTCCTCTGTTTTGGTACAACTCTGCTATTACAAGGCATATGTTATATATATATATATATATAGATGTACTATGTCGGTTGCTAGTCCATAGAATGGACTAGATTCTTCTTTCCTTCTCTATTTGGTTAATGTTTCTTCTATCTTCTAGAATTATCAACTCAAGATATTTCTTCTTCCTAAATATTTTAGCATATTCTTCTAAATGCTAGACAATTCCGGAATTTTTTTTTTTTTTTTTTTTTTACATTTGCTCTTTCTTTTCTAGAATATTCTAGAAATTTGCATCACTTTCCAGTACATACACGCCCAATTCTGATTTTGGTCCCAACATTTTGCATTTAAATAATATCAATTTCTCAATCAAGGGACACATTGAAATTATACACCGACCTTCTAAAGACACTCTGTTTAAACTAAGGTATTTAAGTCTCCCTACAACTTACCTTTTGATCCCGTAGATCAATTTTGCAGTTATACAGAAATAACCTGTCAAGAGTTTAGGGATTCAAAGAGCTCATGCGGTAAAAGTAAAGCGTAATTGCCGCTCCTCAGAGAAAAATCAGCAGTACCTAGTTTCAAAGCTTTCACCATCAATTCCTTAACAATAGAAAAATAATTGGATTGATAATAAATCATCGATAGCATAAAACTCTTAATATTTCTGTTAAATTGGTCGTATCTTTGCATAGTCTTCTTTGCAAATTCGAGAATGGCACTGAGCGTCGGAAAGTCGAGATCAGAGAAGTCGAGATTGGGGCGAGTGGAGCAGGCTTCGTACCAAGACTTAGAGAGGATACTTGTTCGAGCAGCATCTTTTCTATCTAGAATAGACTGAATGCGTTGAATAATTTCTTCTGGAAGTTGGGTATCGCCGACGCCGGCGATGGCTTTAGTAGGTTGATTCTACATCGGAATTTGGATTGGGGATTTCTCGAGGAATTATATTTTAACCTAAAATCTTTCGTTACGAAACAAGAAAGAACCAGAAATACAAGCCCTACTACTAAAAGGATGTTTTGGCCCGTTTAGATGAGCAAGCTAATATTTCCCAAATATTCTTTTTGGCCTTTGAACGCCCATAATTTCATTATGTTTAAGGTTATTTGCTAGCCTCTTTGGTAAACACACTCCGAAAAATTGAAACATTTTTTAGAGAAAAAAAAAATTCAAAAATAAACATAAATATCAAATTTTCCCGAAATATTATGCATTCCTCTGTTCGAAAAAAAAAAAAAAAAAACTGAAACAATTTCAAAAGGAAAATATCATAGTTAGAAAAAAAAACCAGATAATAAATATTCGAAAAAAACAGCAACAGACAAATATATGAACAATTAAACAATTTAGATATGAACAAATAAGAACTTTCAATAAAAACGGAGATAACATCCATGTGCAATACTGATGGAAAGGACGATCGAGTGCAGTAGATGTGGTGAGGCGGTATTCAAGGCAAAAGAAAAATGAAAATAAAAAATATCATATTTAAGAAAACAAATCAGATCAACGGTACTCAGAAAAAAACGACGAATGTATAGACGATTATAAAATTTAGATTTGAACAATTATGAACCTATTATAACGACAGAGACAATAGCCACGTATAATAACAGAGGAGGCAGCGAACGACGGATGTATGGAGTATATGTGGCGGAGCGCAGCCGTGTAAAGTAGATGTGGTGGAGACATGATCGTGTGAAATAGATATGGTGGAAGCACGACATTTGAAATAAATGTGATGGAGGAACATTCGTGTGAAGTAGATAGGGCAGAGACGACATTCAAGATGAAAAAAAAGAGATAGAAACTTTGAGATTAAGGTTTAAATATATAGTGTTTTATTATAAAATTACTAAATTAATTTTAATGGTGTAGATTTAATTGTGTAAAATCATGGGACAAGATCAAAAGTTTATCCAACTTTTAATGAGAGGGCAGTATTTCGAAATGGAGAGATTTTAGACATGCCACATCAGCCTAAGAATAAGGTGGTGTTGACACATCATCTTAGCGAGGTTTGAAAATATAGTATAATAAGATAAGATATAAAATTTGATCAAATTCTATTGTAAATATTTATGTATTAAAAGTTTGTTATTAAATTTTAGTAATTTTAAAAATTTACCAATATCCATTCGATATCAATATATCCATCGATATTTCCACAAATTTAAAATTTCAATATATCCGATATTTTCAACCTTGTATATAGATGCCATTTATTGCTTTTTTTTTTTTAAAAATTCAAATCTGTCGCCTTGGATTTGTTCACTATAAATAAAGCTCTTGTTTCTTGATGAACGATTTTAGGTTCAAAAGAAAATCTTCAGAGAAATTTGCAGACCACCACTCTTCCTCCGCTCCTCCACCGGTCTATTCAATGGCCGTCGTCATTTCTCTGGTGCTCTTCAATTACTTATCGAAGTAGAAAAGCTCAATCTGATAGCCCCAATCCAAATTCCACATCTAGGGTGTTAATCTATTTAGATTCACAAGAAAACTTATAATTAGGGAACCAGATTTATGGTAACAGTAAGAACAAAATTGAAAACAACAACACCAGAATTACGTGGTTCGGAGATGAATACTCCTACGTCCACGGGATCAGAGATGATAGCTTTTCACTAAGTAAGAAATGGAAGTTACAATTCACTCAATCTCACAGTGTTTGCACTCAGCAACAATGATAATGTATTTACTCTTACTTCTCTCAGTTGAGAAGAACCCCTTTTATAGTTACAGAGATTGATTTGAACCCTAGATTCGAATTCAGTTGTAACAAATTCAGATGTGAGGTAGTTATCCAGCTGGCTAATAACTTCAATAACTGCTTCAGTTGATTCAGTTAGAACCGCCATTGCGTTAGCTTCAATTTGGAGTAAAATGCGTATAACGAACTTTGGATCAGATGACTGGACCTCCTCTGGCTTTGGTCACTTACATCAGACTCCTCTGGTAGACCTCCTCTGATACCTCATCTGCCAGACTACTCTGGTCAGACTCCTTTGGTCCAACTCATCTGATACCCCAAATTGACTAACTCCCACGACTAATACTTTAACAACATATCTTTCTATTGAATCAAGCACAACAGACAAGATACTTCACATATGACACTTCACAATTCTCCACCTCAGATGAGAAGTATCAATCCCCTCTCCCTCTCCTCCACATTCCAGCTTGGGTTAAGGAACATCTCATACACTCATCTTTACCAATTCAATACCGAACTTGAATTTCGTACCTGACAAAGATTTTGTGCACATATCTGCAGCATTGTCCTCTGTAGATATCTTCT
Source organism: Ballota nigra (assembly GCA_947034835.1). Lineage (NCBI taxonomy): Eukaryota > Viridiplantae > Streptophyta > Magnoliopsida > Lamiales > Lamiaceae > Ballota > Ballota nigra. The sequence continues at coordinate 77,406,398 of OX344729.1, read as the reverse complement.
GGATCAGAACCACTCCTTTGTCAATGATTTCCCTTACAAAATGTAATTTTACGTCAATGTGCTTTGATCTCTCATGGAACACTTGATGTTTAACCATATGAACATCACTCTGATTATCACAATGAATGACCACAATCTTTTGATTTATACCATAATCATTGATAATGCCTTTCAACCACAAAGCCTCCTTAACAGCCTCAGAAACTGCAACAAACTCTGCCTCTGTAGTAGATAATGCAACCCCACTCTGCAGAAGAGATCTCCAGCTAACAACAGTATTATAAAGAGTAAAGATATACCCAGTTAAGGATCTTCTGGTATCCAGATTAGCAGCAAAATCAGAATCTACAAATCCTTCTAGAGGACTTTTCTGGTCAGTCATTGTTGGTCCCACTAAGTAGATATATTGCGGAAGCTTTAAAGGTTATATCTTTAGAAAAATCCTTTTATAAGAGCACAATAAATAAACAAGAGAGTAATTAAAGAAAACAGTAAATGGACCAGATTTATAGTGGTTCGGATTAGAAGATCCTACGTCCACTCTCCCTTTTCAACAAAGGGGCCTCACTAACTAACCAACAAACTACTTGCGTACTGGAATTGTGAAGTACCAGTTCCTTCTTACAAACCCTTTAGATCTAACTTTGATCTAAAGTCTACAGCCTTCAACCTTTTCTTAGAGATGAAAAGGTTGAGATCCAACTACTCCTTTATGAGTAAATATGAATGAATGAACAATAAGAGTGCTAAGTGCGTGATAAAACTAAGGCTTGGAATATGACTTCGTGTGCGTAAGGTTCTAGTGCCTTTCTTTGAGTCTGCAATTTTGTATTTATAGAGGTGATTAGGGTTTAGCCGTTGGAGAGCTAATCTAATCAGATCTCTATTTAAGGAAGCTTTCAATCAATCAATTCCCTAATTGATTTATTGGGTTGGTGGGATCCTTTGATTGATTGTCTTCAAATACTTTCCAATCCGATCTTGTTGACTAGATTTGAATCACCAACGGTCAAATGCTTCCAATGCCTAACTCTGATTCTCTACAGAGAAGGCAAGACCAGACACCAGGTAACCTCAATGTCTTCTGGTCCAGAGTTGGTTAAGAAACAGAATGCTCATCAGAATCAGGAGATGATTCTGAACATCTTTTGTTTCACCAGACTCGTCTGGTCTGGGGAAGGTCCTCTGCCTCTGGTCAGATCTCATCTGGTGAAGTCTTCTGGTGGAGTCCTCTGGTGAAGTCCTCTGGTAGGTCTTCTGGTGGGTCTTCTGGTGACTCTTCTGGTGAAGTCTTCTGGTCTGGCAGTTCCCCCTAGACTAAGTCCTAACCTAGTTCCTCATCTGGCTAACAGGTCCAGATGGTCCTATTACATCTTCTGGTTTGTTTTAACTCATCAAAACTATACAACATTTATCCTAACAATTTCCCCCTTTTTGATGGAGTTAAAACACAACCAGAACTGATAAAAAATAAAACACTTATGCATAAAACAAGTAAATGATAAGACCTTAGAATAGATTTTATCAGGCAAACAAGAAGACAACAAGGAGTTGTCTTTAAGACAGAGAGATATGATATTTCATTAATAGTAAGGACAAAAGGAATGCAAATTACAATTGATATCGGGTCCTATACTAAGCATATCTTCTATTCTCCTTAGGCACCAGAAACCAATCGAAGAATCTGTCTTGGATGGCCTTCAACTCAGTAGAAGATGTTGGAGTGAAATTTGCTAACACCTTGGTCTTGTATAACTTCTTCGGCTCTGCCCAATCCACCTGGTCCCCGATCATATGAGTGTTGAGATAATGAAACTCAGGGGCTGTGACTTCTAGGTTGAACTGGATGGTAGAGTCCATCAACTGCTTGTAGAGCTCTGTATCATAAGCCTTCATCCAAGAGTGAAAAGTCCTGTTGATGAGCGCATCATCCTCTGGTGGAGGCCTTTGAATGTAATGCTAGATAAACCACAAGGTCTTGGATTCTCTCCATTTCTCTATCAGAGGAACAGACACAGTAGAGTCAAAAGACCCTTCTGTCCTGAGTGGTAGAATTTCCATCACTTCAACAGGTCCTTTCTTCCTCTGGATTAATCCACTGGCACCAGAAGATATTCCATCTTCTCTGGCCTTCTTGTTTTACCTTCTAACATATCTGAGCCTCTGCTCTTCATCTATGTTCTTCCTAATCCTGGCAAGCTTTTCTTCTTCAGATTCTTCCTTAAATCTCTTCTATGCCTCTTCAACCACCTGCTCCAGGAAGCTATTCTTGACCCTTCTGATTTTTGTTTTAGCTGGGCCAGGAATGGAGACAAGATCTTGCTCAGAGTCAAAAGACTCCTCCTCTGCTGCTAGCTGCTAGCTGCTTGGCCATTGTTAGAGACTTTAGCTCCTCTTTCTTTTTCTTCTGCAACTCAGCTTGAGCCAGAGTGTTCTCTAACAGGTCCAGACGAGCCCCATGGCTGAAGAGGGTCTCATTTGTGCTCTTCGTCAGATCAGTTCTGGTCTTCTCTTCCCCATTTTTAACTTCATCAAATATGGGCTGCACCACCTGCCGGATGAGATCAGGAAAGGCAGTGGAGGAGGAAGAGTGAATATCACGCAGCTGCCTAGCCTCTTCCAGATAGGCTTTAGATTCAGCAACAAGCCTCTCCTGCTTAGCAAGCATCTCCTGGAGAGAATCCTTGAGTTTAGCAGTCTCCAACATCTGAGAAGCCATTTCAACCTTAAGGACATACACTGGGCACATCTGGTCCAGAACATATTGCTGGATCTGCCTCTGGCTCTCATGCATATCCATCTTCAAAAAGAGGCAGTCAGATTTGAATGTAGCTTTAGCAGAGGCAAACACAGCCTTGATCTGCTTCAGGAATTTCCTTCTCTCATCCTTTATCTAGTGCTCAACCAGAGCAGGCGCCAGATGCTGCATTGCCTTGTAGAATCTGTCAATCTGCTGGATTTGCTCGTTAAAGAACAGCTTCATCTTCTGGAGGACATCAGGAGTAACATCAAAGTCCTCCTCATCAGAGTAGAGCTCTGGAGAAAATGAGAAGTGAGGGCCAAATTTGTACGAGGGGCCCTCTGGGGAGATCATCACTCCCTGTTGGATCAGCAGGGTGCGGGTCAACACCTTGGCTGCTTCTGGGGTCTCAAGCTCCACAGGATTCTGGATGTTAAGCTTCCTCTTGAGATCAATCTCCCAGGCAGTGAAAGTAGAGGGACCCATTTCTTCAAGCAATAACATCAGGTCCTCTACATCCTCTAGTCTGGCCTTGCTCCAGACTTTGGCGTCAGTCAGATCCGCTAGCAGTGGTAAGTGCTCTAGAAGGATTGGGAAATGCTCTCTTAGCCAGAGCTGAGCACTTACACTCATACTCTGCCTAATGAGACCCATTTCTTCAGATGAGAAAGTAAAGGGTTTGGGCCCAGAGGCAGAGGAGGATGGTGCTAAGTTTTTAGGCTCAAGTGAAGCATCCTCATCTTCACTATCATCGCTAGAGAGGCATGTGGGAGAGGGATCAGTAAGTCTCAATGTCATTAAAACAGAGGGGTTTTGTTTAGTGTGAGATAAGGGAGGGGTAGGGATCTGTGAGGTAGGGCTCTGATACCACTTGTTGGTCCCACTAAGTAGATATATTGCGGAAGCTTTAAAGGTTATGTCTTTAGCAAAATCCTTTTAAAAGAGCACAATAAATAAACAAGACAGTAAGTAAAGAAAGCAGTAAATGGACCAGATTTATAGTGGTTCGGATTAGAAGATCCTACGTCCACTCTCCATTTTCAACAAACAGGCCTCACTAACCAACCAACAAACTACTTGCGTATTGGAATTGTGAAGTACCAGTTCCTTCTTACAAACCCTTTAGATCTAACTTTGATCTAAAGTCTACAGCCTTCAACCTTTTCTTAGAGATGAACAGGTTGAGATCCAACTACTCCTTTATGAGTAAATATGAATGAATGAACAATAAGAGTGCTAAGTGCGTGATAAAACTAAGGCTTGGAATATGACTTCGTGCGCGTAAGGTTCTAGTGCCTTTCTTTGAGTCTGCACTCTTGTATTTATAGAGGTGATTGGGGTTTAGCCGTTGGAGAGCTAATCTAATCAGATCTCTATTTAAGGAAGCTTTCAATCAATCAATTCCCTAATTGATTGATTGGGTTAGTGGGATCCTTGGATTGATTGTCTTCAAATACTTTCTAATCCGATCTTGTTGACTAGATTTGAATCACCAACGGTCAAATGCTTCCAATGCCTAACTCTGATTCTCTCCAGAGAAGGCAAGACCAGGCACCATGTAACCTCAATGTCTTCTGGTCCAGAGTTGGTTAAGAAACAAAATGCTCATCAGAATCAGGAGATGATTCTGAGCATCTTTTATTTCACCAGACTCGTCTGGTCCGGACTCGTCTGGTCTGGGGAAGGTCCTCTGTCTCTGGTCAGATCTCATCTGGTGAAGTCTTCTGGTGGAGTCCTCTGGTGAAGTCCTCTGGTACATCTTCTAGTGGGCCTTCTGGTGACTCTTCTGGTGAAGTTTTCTGGTCTGGCAGTTTCCCCTAGACTAAGTCCTAACCTAGTTCCTCATCTGGCTAACAGGTCCAGATGGTCCTATTACATCTTCTGGTTTGTTTTAACTCATCAAAACTACACAATATTTATCCTAACAGTCATCCTTTCAAACATCAAACCCAGATCAGATGACCCTTTAAGGTATCTGAATATCCATTTCAAAGCTTCCTAATGTAACTTCCCTGGATTGGACATGTATCTGCTTACCATACTCATTGAATAAGCTAAGCCTGGTCTGCTGCAGACCAGAACACACATCAAACTTCCAACCCCATTTGCATAAGGTACTTTCATCATAATCTTCTTTTCTTCTTCAGACTTTGGTTCCATTTCCTTAGATAGTTTGAACTGTTGTCCCAGAGGAGTTGATACAGACCTACTCTCATGCATGTTAAACCTCTTTAGGATCTTCTCAATATAACTCTTCTGGGATCAGAATAGTCTTTCAGCTGCTCTGTCCCTAAGAATATCCATTCCAAGAATCCTTTTAGCATTTCCCAAGTCCTTCATATCAAATTTGGCACTTAGCTTCCTTTTGATACTCTTAATTTTCAACAGACTCTTACTAGCAATAAGCATGTCATCTACATAGATCAGAAGATAGGCTATCACATCACTGCCTTATTTTTCCAGATATACACAGGTATCATACTTGCTTCTTACAAACCCAATGGATAGCATAACTTTATTGAACTTCTTGTGCCATTGTCTTGGACTTTGCTTGAGGCCATACAATGATTTCTTGAGTAGACATACCTTTCCTTCTCCCCCTGGTTCAACAAACCCTTCTGGCTGGTGCATGTATAAAATCTCAATAAGATCCTCATGCATAAAAGATATTTTTACATCAAGCTGCTTTAGTTCCAGATCATCTTGGACTACTTTGCTCAGAAGTAATCTGATTGAACAATGCTTGACCACAGGTGAAAACACCTCATTGTAGTCAATTCTTTCTCGTTGAGTAAATCCTCTGGCCACTAACCTGGCTTTAAACCTCACTTGATCCTTCACACCAGACTCAAGCTTTCATTTAAACAACCATTTGCAACTGATTAGCTTCTGCTTAGCTGGTTTGTCAACAAGAATCCAAGTATGATTCTTCTTAAGAGACTCCATCTCTTCTGTCATGGTTGTAATCCATGACTCCCTATCATCACACTCAAGGGCTTCATTGTAGTTGAAAGTGTGCGTGTGTTATAAAGTACAGATGTTGTAACAAATGTTAAAGCAATTCTTACAACAATCTGGTAAATCAGAATATAAAACGTATACAGCGGAAGACATAAACACACTATTGCAAAAGGGAATACTTTTTAACACAAACTATCATAAATAGTTTGTGCTAGCCTTATGGCGAAAGGTTCACTATAAAAAGATTAGTGATACAAAAGTTGTGTGAAGAGTATAATCATTTACAACGGAAATAAGACTCGATATCACCTATCAAATCTAAATTGGCTAAGTGTATAACATAATACACCGTCAAAATTGATCTCACTATATATCAATGATCTCACTATCTATGGATATATGTTCGATCACAAGCTATGCGTGAAAAACTCTATTTCAAGGCATAACATAAACGTTGGAATAACTGCCCTATCACCTTTAAACTCAAGATCAACACTAGAGTAGGTGTACTCGTTTACTCCACACTTGGTACTGAAAGATTCGGCCTCTATTATAGGCAGAAGTCTTCAATCCAAAATAACTTCTCTATGTAACCGCTTGCACGATCTTCATGTTGTCCCACGTTTCTTATCTTTATTCCTGATATTTCTTGATGCAACCGCCTGATCTAGATTGTTCTAAAATGTCCTGGATAAGTCTGGATCGTGTAGGTCCTTGTAGATCCTTGTAGATCTTTCTGGAACCCGTAACCGCTCATGTTGCTACCAATGTTATGCAACATTCACTGCAACATTGATAATTCCAGAACCTTGTAGATCCTTCTAGATCTTCATCCTGCATGTTAAAACATCTAAGACAACATTTGATCATAAAGTGTTGGTTAATGAGAAGAAAGGGCAAATTCATGTTGTTTCAAAGTAAATAGTGAATACTTCACTACCAACAACATCAACAATCTCCCCCAATTTGACCTTTCTGCTACAACACACCTGATGTATATATTAGTCCAATATATAAGTCAGTGATGTATGTACAATAGATATCAACATCATATTGTACACTTATTTTTTCAACCTTGTGTAGCAAAACAGCCAAAAAACAAGATGATCAACTGTAAGTTGAACCACCAAAAACAAGATGAAATAACACTATGTTAATTTCACCAAAACAGAATGAACATCATCATGTATGCTCATCAAAATTAACAGAATGAGTAATATAATGTTTACCCATTCAAATTACAACTTCAAAAATTAACTGAAATAAATCCTAACAATTCTAATATAATAACCTAACAACTAATATAATATTGTCTTTCAAAGATTAAAAACATCCTACTATAGCAACAATAATTAAAAACATAAATCAACCAAGAGTACTTAGAGGCAATCACAAAAAAAGGAATTTGATATCACTGTATAAAATATACAGCTGCAACTTCAAGCATCTTGCACTAAGCTCCCCCATAAATTGTGCTTCCTCCAATCTCTAAGATAACTTCAAACTTTGGCAGAGATGCCAGGCATATCACCATATAGTTCAGCTTCCTCCTGGATATCAAATGTTGCAAAGTTTGCAACAACATCTGCAGCAGCATCTGTACCTCCTCCAGTCTCATCAGGTCCAGTTGCACCACCTTCCTCAGCAACCTCAGCAGCAACAGGCTCATCAGCATTCACTTCATGAATTTCAACTCCCCTGGCAGCAGCAGCAGCAACAGGTACTCCCTCTGTTGTGGCAGAAATGAGGTTCTCCCAGTAGTTCTTCAGGAATTGAAGTTCATCAATTGAGTCCTGCAAGTGCTTTAGTTGTGTTTGAATAAACTCAGGTGAGATATTCAGAGAATAGGTTGTGGGAGCTGGAATGTTGCTAGGTATGTTCTCAGCATTCTGTGCAGCATCTTGTGCAGGAGCAGGGTCAGGAACAGGTTGGTTTGGTTCTGCAGCTTCCTCTTCAGCATTATCCTGCAGGGGTAAGTCTAACACTCTATTTCCAGACAGTAAATAGTGAGATATACCCATCAGATGAACTCTCCCCCTCAACAACTCATTCATTTTGTGAATAAAGTTGTGACTCCTCAAATATCCATAAATCAGCACAGGGTATGACAGGTTGCCTTTCTCAGAGATCTTCCCAGCAAACTTCATCATGTGATGAAAAATAACCAAGCCAAGGTTAAAATTTTTCATCACACCAATTCTGTACATCAGTACAGCTTGATCCCTGGTCACCTTTGTGGAGTTTGTAGAGGGTATCCAGTTATACACTACCAGCTTATGTAATACTGAATACAGAGAGGTCAATGAGGAAGCTAACATATTCTTCTTCCATTTGTTAACTCTTCCCCCAGTCAGAACAGTAATGATCTCATCCATATGAGGAACATCTTCTTCCTCAACATCCTCAACATGCAGAAACTGATTAATTAACTTAGGAGTAAAAGGAACACTCCTATCTCTAAACCTTACAGCACCATACCACCTAGAATTCCTTCTAGCCCGATTCTTTCTCAGACAAGCATAAAATTCATACACCCAATCAGTAACAAATGCATCAGCAAAAGTAACAGCCTGCATCAAACTTCTTTCTTCTAAAAATCTAACTAGACCCTTGGATTCAAACTCATCAATGTTAATTTTTCTTTCAATTAACAGATTTCTCTTCCTTAACCTTTCCAACTTTTGGTCTAAAGATTCATCATTATCATTATCAGAACTAACATGCTCAACAGAGTGTTCAGATGCATTACCTTGATCAGAATCAGTTTTGGTTCTGTCTGAGCTACTATCAGAACTGCTGTCATCAGCTTCAGGTTCTGGTGTTGCTGCACTTGTTCCAGCACCACCAGTAGCATATTCAAACTTCCTCTTAGTCCTCATCTCAACTCTTGCTCTTCTCCTCAGTTCAAAAATAGGTACATCACTCTCATCAGTTTCTTCTTTCTCCTGGCTTTCAGATTGATCAGTCTCTTTCTCAGATGAGTCTTTGGAGCTTGACTCCTTTTCAAATTCTGAAAACACTCGAATAGGTCGAGTGGCAACATCTCCTTCATCATCCTTCTTCTTCCTTGCGGTTTCAGAATAGTTTACCCTCTTCTTTGCTCTACCTGATCTCCTCCTTGATTGAACAGGGCTCCTTTTTCTCTTGCCTCCTTTTTTCTTCACAGCTTTGGCTATTGGAGCAGGCTCAGAATCCTCAGACATTGAAGAATCAGTTTTGGGTGAATCTTCTTTGTCCTCCTCTGACATTTCAACATCAGGGACTTCAGCATTAGGGCTTTTCTCCCTAGTTTCTTCAGCAATAGTTTCCTTGACAATGGGGGTCTCCTTTGTAGCCTGATCACCTGTTTCAACACTCTTTGAAACATTAGCAGTAGGGCTTTTGGCTTGGCTAGAGGATTTAGGATTTTCTGATTGTACAGTCGAAGAAGGACCTCCGACATGAACAGTAGGAGAAGGATTTTGAGGTTGGTTCAAGTAGGATGCAACATCTACTTCAATAGAGCCAATGGTTAGTTTGGGAACCACAGGGCTTCCTTGAAGGCTTTGTGCAATGCCGCGTGCGATCGTCTCTAGCTGATCGACAGTGGCCTCATTTGGGATGTAGATGTTTACGGGAAAGGCTTGAACAGGGGTTAGAGTAGTAGGAGGTGTTGTGCTCAATGATGGAGCAACATAGGCAGCATTTGGGTTTTGGCTTGAGGCCATTTCTGCAAGAAGGTTCAGATTCAAGTGTGAAGGAGTTGAAGGGTTTGTGCGAGTTTTTGAACTGTGAGAGGACTTCTTTTGATTTCCAGCCATTAAGTAGATAGTAAAATTAAGCAAAAATAAAATTTAAAAGAAATAACACTAATACCCTAAGATGTGAACACACAACTTTCAACACTTATTCGAACAAATCTGAATTTCACTCATATGCTGAACACTGAGAATTAAACATAAGACATGAAGGAAATATATATAGAAGAAAGTACGGAAGTTATTCTAATTACCCATGAAAGTGAATATTTTGGAATTTTTAAGAGGTTGAAACTACCCACTCCCCATAAGAGATCGTGGGTTATTTCGTGATTAAAAAATCCGAAATTTAATTAATTAAACACACTAAATCATGCACTACTTGAATAAATTGAAAAACGTGGGTTTATGCATGTGGAAATTAAAAACAGATTCCTGAAAAATCGATCCAAAATTTAACTTAGAAAGATAAATACGAACTGCATATGATGTTGTATTCAAAATTGGAACACACACTTCAACATCGGTTTTAATATCCAATGTCGCACTTTTTATCAAACAATTTTAGCACTTTTTATTCACATTGATCCATCTTTTCAAGAGAGTGCATAGTAGCAGTGAACTCCGTGCACCATAATTACTCAATGGATTTGTGACATATTGATGTTTTACTAATCACCTTTTGAAAAGAAGACATCGTAGTAGCAAACTCCGTGCTCCATAGTTACTCAGTGAATTAGTTACATCTTGATGTGCTTTTTCAAAACCTTTTTATGCGTTTGAGAAGAGTGATTCCTTTTTATTTTTACACAACAAACATACTTAGTTCAGATTTATTTTTCAAAGAAATTAAGAAATAAAATACAAGAACAAGTTTTAATTAGAACATGCAAATACCCTGATGTTGTTATGGATGTTTTAACAAACATAACAACATCCGCTTCTCAGTTACTCAGATTGTGCACATACCAAGAGATTTTCTAAAAAATGAGAATCTCTCATGGTCTAATGCTTTAGTAAACACATCAGCAAATTGATTTTCAGTGGGTATGTATTCTAACTTCACAATATTCTTCTCTACAAGATCCCTTATGAAATGATGTCTAATACTTATGTGTTTAGTAAGTGAGTGTTGAACTGGATTTTTCGAAATGTTGATAGCACTAGTGTTATCACAAAATACAGTTAAAGTGTCACTCTCTAAACCATAATCACTAAACATTTTACTCAACCAAAGAAGTTGTGTACAGCAACTACCTGCTGCAATGTACTCAGACTCTGCAGTAGATTGTGATACACAATTCTGTTTTCTACTATGCCATGAAATCAAATTGTTACCCATGTAAAAATAACCACCACTCGTGCGTTTCCTATCATCAATATCTCCAGCCCAATCAGCATCACTATATCCAACAAGTGCACTGCTTGTGTCTTTGGTATACCATATACCAAGATCAGTTGTACCAGCCACATATCTTATGATTCTCTTGACTGCATTCAAATGTGATTCTTTGGGACAAGCTTGGTACCTGGCACAAACACATACACTATACATAATATCAGGCCTGCTTGAGGTTAAGTACAGAAGACTACCTATCATGGATCTATACAAAGTTGGATCAACGTCTTGACCAACAGTGTCTTTACACAACTTTTGTGTTGATCCCATAGGAGTTTTCATGACTTTTGAGCTTTCTAAACCAAACCTTTTCACTAAATTCTTTACATACTTACTCTGAGAGAAGAAAATACCATTATCAGTTTGTTTGATTTGAAGTCCAAGAAAGTAATTCAAATCACCTACCATGCTCATCTCAAATGTTGCTGTCATTGCTTCAACAAACTCGTTTAACATAATGTTACAAGTTGAACCAAAAACAATGTCATCAACATATATTTGGGCTATTAACAAGTCTTCTCTAGAATTTTTAATGAACAAGGTTCTATCAGCTGATTAGGCGTGAAATTGTCATGATTCGTAGCTAGAAATGCCCTAGTTTTGGTCGATTTTATTGAGTTTTTAGAGCCAAATGAGTACTATTTCTATACATTGATGAATTTGTCTCTTTGATACTCATAGGTAAATCGAGGATGAAAAACAGAGTTCGTAGGACTTTGAATCGACTCAAACGGATGCCCGGATGAGAAGATGTCGAAGAAATACAATTGGTATTAATACGTGAGAAGAAAAGTGTTAGTTGCAAGGAAGGAAGGCCATTCGAGCACCATCGCTCGAGCAACGTAGGTCGAGCGCTCTGGACTTACAGAATGTTTTTGCCATTCGAGCAACACAGCTCGAGCGCCCCGCTCGACCTCTTGAACCATTCGAGCAACACAGCTCGAGCGCCCCGTTCGAGCTATTGAATCATTCGACCAAAGAGGGTCGAGCGCCCCGCTCGACCGAGACGGCTCGAGCGCCTCCGAGGCTTATATGCCAAATTTCGTTTTTCGGCCCATGAGATCCCGTTTCGACCCGGTGCCTATATATACCTCTTCCAAACACGTTTTGAAGGGCCCGAACTTTAAAAATCACTTATAGACATAGTTTTTAGAGAGAGGAAGAGGAGAAGAACGAGCAAGCTTTACTTACGTTTTGTTGAGGTTTTTCGTACGAATTCTTAGTTTCTTTTTGTTTCTTAGTTTCTTTTCATTAGCTTGGTTACTTTAAACGCTTTGAAACTTCATTTTAGTTAATTAAATTTCAGTTCTTAGTATTTATTTCTTTAAACCCTAATTCATGTTTCTTATTTTCTTCGTTCAATTCGTTATGTTTATGTTCGTTGTTTCTTCTATTGCTTTTATGTTCGTTAAAACCATGTTAGGCTAAAACCCTTGCATGCTTAGGGTAGGATGAACTCGTAGAAGTAGGATGTGGGTACGTAATTAGGGTAATTCGTGACGTTAGTTTTAATACTATTGATTAATGAATGCTTAAAATTAATCTAGACTTTACTTTTGAATTTCGTTCGAAAAGTGTTAGAGAGAGGACGACCGTATCACTCTTTAACAACGAGTAGACTAAACGAGAAGGTTTAGGAAGGGTTAATTCATCTACCAGTGTAGCGAAGGAGGACGACCGCATCACCTTAGTTAAATCAGGGTCTCATTAATTAAGCACAATCTATTAACTTGTTAGTGGATTAGTGAAGTCGAGTGTTAGGGTAAAGTATTAGGGTTTAGAATCTTGAGCTTTCACCTTGCATTCTTAGACTTAGGTTATTTCTTGTGTGTCACAGTTATTCTGATTATGTACCTGCTCCGTTAGTATACGTAGGGATTCCTATCCTGAGCATCACCATCTCTCATTAGAACACAACCCTTAGTTAATTTGATTTCTTCAGTATTTAAGTTTACTTAGTTTATTTTAGTCTTTTAATTAATCTTTCCAAAAAAATCCAAAAACATACACTCATATTAACTACGACGCGTAGATCTTTAGGGATCTATTCGCATACACTCCATCCCTTGGGTTCGATACTACTTGGTCATTATACGTACTTATACTACAGTGAACCCATCCGCTTGCGGGTGAGCGATTAGTAGAAGTTAGTGTAATTCGCTTCAAGTCAATGGCGCCGTTGCCGGGGATGGCATTGTATGCTTTTTGAATAGGACTTGTAGATAACTAAGTAGTTAGTAGTGGGTGTTTTAATTTCTGTTTTTATTCTTTATTTTCATTTGTTCAGCAATTGCATTTTGATTCTTCTATTAGTGTTTCAGGTTTATGAGAACACGCTCACAAGGCAATACGAGCGAAGAGAGGTTACCTGTAGATCCTGAGACAATAGCTAGAAGGAACCGAGCTTTCTTGAGAAGGATGAACGCTGCCGACTTAGGGAAAGAACCAATGGACATCACTAATGAGTTGGAAGATGCTGAGAATGAGTTTAACCAGGGGTTGAACCGGGTTGACGGCACTGATGGGAACACCAGTAAGAACCAAGATCCGTTAGGGGATAGTCAGAGCCAAAACCCGGGTGCACAAAACGTTATCAATCCAGCTCAGAATTTTGTCCATAATCCTCTGAACAACCCTGCTTACCCACAAAACCCAAATAACCCTTTCAACAACCCAGTATACCAACATTACCCATACACACCATACCCTTATCCACCATACCCATATCATCCACCTCCTGTTTACAACCAACCACCTGTTTACCCACCACCACCCCAACAAGTACCAATACCTGCTGCTAATCCTCAAAACGTTCCTCAGAACGTAGATCACAATATGGCTATTCGAGGGAGGTTTGCAGCGCAGCCACACATGTACTATGATGGAGTGGCATTGCCTCCTGTTGAGGCAAATAACTTCTCGATTTCCCCGGGAATTCTAAAGCTGCTTACCGAGAATCAGTTCAAGGGGGGTGATCGGGAAGGAGAATCCTCACACTCACCTGAGGAGTTTTCTCATGATAGCCTCCATATTCAATTATAATGGCATGTCTGAAGATGCCAAGAGGCTTAGGCTGTTCCCATTCTCACTGACGGGAATAGCTAAAGAGTGGTATGACAACACGCTCCCACGGGGAGGTATAACCACATGGGCTGAGCTCGAGCGTCTGTTCCTCGAGCGATTCTACCCTCCATCGAGAACGATTAAAGCGAGAATTGAGATCTCTTCCTTTCGCCAGAAGTCTGGAGAGGACCTACGTCAAGTATGGGAGAGATACTCAAACATGCTGATAGAGTGCCCGCAACACGGGTACAATGAGGGAGATGTAATGGAATTCTTCTACAGCGGTGCCAACAAGGCGGGGCAAGACCATTTAGACGCTTGTGCGGGAGGAACATTCCTGAATCAAGGCATAGAGAGGTGTAGAGAGATCGTGGACAACATTGTCACGAATGCCGGGGCTTGGAATGGAGATCCAGATTTTCAGAGAGTTCATTAGGTTGAAGAGGGTGAAGGAACGAGAAGGCTATTGATGGCCATGATGGAGAAGATCAACAACCTCGAGTTGGGGAAGAATTTGGTTGGAGAGCATGCAGCAGAGAATGATAGAGTAGACCAGCCAAGTGGACAGCAAGAGGTAGCCAATTACATGGGAGGTCTGTATTACAATCAGAATGGCTACCAAGGTGGAAATCAGTTTGGAAGACCTTCTTATGGTCAGCCATTTGCACCTCAAGGGCCACAGCCGCCTCAAAATCAATGGAGGAACACACAAGGATTTCAAGGAGGCCAGCAACCTCCTCAAAACACATGGAGGAAGAATGAGAACTTTTCTTATGCTAACCCAAAAGCTGGTATTACTGTTCCTGCAGGTGTTGATCCGGGGTCTAAACCTCCTGGTGGAGAAGGCGGTGCATCAACCGAGGAGATGTTGAGAGCTATTCTTCAGAAGGTGGAGGAAGAAAGTAAGAGGTTGTCATCCTTGGAGTACGATGTGAAGGAGTTGCATAAAAAGAGTGATCAACGTGATCAAGAGCTCCAGAAGATGAACGTTGAGTGGACTAGAACTCAATAAGAGAACAATAGGCGGTTCACTTCTATAGAGTTCCAGATGAGCCAGATTGCAAAGTCGTTGAATAGAGAGCTGGGAAAATATCCTTCCATGCCGGAGGGGAACCCGAAAGAGCATTGCAAGGTAATCCAGCTTAGAAGTGGAACCAACTATGAAGGTCCTCAGATGCCTGCTGATTCTGAGACGCCTCAAGCTGAGATGGGGGAAAGAGAACACAAGAAAGATGGAGGTGTTACTGTTGAGAAGGGGATTGAAAGTGAAGGGATTGAGAAGCATAAAGATATGGATGAGTCCCAGAAGGGCAAGGAAAGTGGGGAGATTGAGATAATTCCTAAGTGGAAAAAGGCAAATGAAGCAAAGGATAAAGTGAAAGAAACAGAAAGAGATGAATGGGGGGTACCCAAATCTGTGATACCCGTCCCATATCCACAACGCTTCATGAAAAAGAAGCTTGATGAAAAGTTTGCTAAATTTCTTGACGTTTTTAAACAACTTCACATTAACATTCCTTTTAATGATGCTTTGGAACAGCTGCCGCATTATGCAAAGTTTCTGAAGGACTTGATTGCCAAAAGACGGCGAGTGGATGAGCTGAAGTTGGTGCAGCTGAACCACGAGGTGAGTGCATTAGTGCACAAGGCGCTTCCACCGAAGCTGAAGGATCCCGGGAGCTTCACGATCCTATGTGACATTGGGAACGGGATCAAGAAAGGAGCGCTATGCGATTTAGGGGCGAGCATCAATCTCATGCCCTTGTCGCTTTTCAAGAAGTTGGAAGGTGGAGAACTTCAACCCACAATGATGACGCTTCAACTTGCCGATCGGTCTATTACTAGACCTCAAGATGTGGTTGAAGACGTCCTAGTGAGAGTTGGAGATCACATTTTTCCAGCCGACTTTGTAGTGCTAGAGATGGAGGAAGATGAACACGTGCCCATGATATTGGGAAGACCGTTCTTAGCTACGGCGGGGATGGTGCTAGACGTGGCAAATGGGAAGATTACATTGAAGGTTGATGAGCAAGAATTGAAGATCTCCCTATATGAAGTCATGAAGCACCCGAAGGAGGATGAGAGTTTGTATTGCATGGATGCCATTGATCCTCGTGTTGAAGACACACCTTCTATCCCTAATCCTTCTCATATTCATGATTTTGTTAGTCCTTCACTTGATTATTTAACCCATGAGCATTATGATCTTGATTATTTTGATAGGGATAAAGTGAAGAAGTTGAAGGATGAAGAGGTGAAGAAAGTGGACGTGGTCCAGTTAGAAGGGAAAGGAGGAGATAAGAAAAAAAAGTCCAAATTCAAGAAATTGTTTGGTAAGACTCCTCCAGATAAAGGGGAGAAGAAGTTGAGACCCATAACATTTGGGAATGAGAAGAAAGCAAAGGAGCTCATGATGGAGGGACAACAAGGAAAGAAATTCAAACACCACTCTTATGTGAGTGAGGGAGGTAAATTTGAGTATGATGTCCCATAAGCTCCTTTGAGCTCGGTCCGGCATGAGGACCTTAAAAATAACGCTGAATGGGAGGCAACCCATTATTTTTTTTATTTGCTTTGAGGTTTTTTTAGTATTAGGGAGTTATTTTGAGTCGTATGTTTAACCTCGTATTTGAGTGAGTTGCTTGTAGGCTTGTCTCTAAAGGAGTAAAGGTATCATGGAGTTATTCAGATTGAAGGGACCAACTCGAGACAAAGGAGTGTGCAAAGCTATTGAGAGAAACTGAATTGTTTGGTTGAGGTAACCCACAACCCCAAACTTAGACCTCTAGCAAGGTCGAAGTTTGGGGGGGTGGAGTTTTTTATTTTTTTTATGATTACATTGCACATGCAAGCACACCCTTATCTTTGAGTTGAGTTTGATTGATTATTGGTTTGTTGAGACACTCCTTGGGGTGATTTTGAGTTGACTCGCTATGGCATATTTCATGCCTATCAACTATCTTATGCTTGTTGATTGCTATCTTTGAGTACGATTTGATGAGTAGAGTTGAGTTGTGAGGTTGAGTTAGGAGTTTTATTGTGTGAGTGTTTGAGTTAGAGTTGATTTGAGAGAGAACCCGTATGCTTACAAATTTTCCTTCTGAGTGCTTGTGTGATGATTGTGAGAATGCACTAGACTAGCATGGATGTGAAAGCAGTGAGATTTGAGCCGTATGAGATTTTGATGCATGAATTAATCTCTTCGTTTGTGAGTGAATCGTCACCTTAGAGGATGCTAGAACTTGTGTGTGCTCTTGCTTCTTGATTGTGTTTAGTTTGATATGCCAAATGTGATCTTAGGCCATCTTTGATTTAATTGAGTCACTTAGCCAAAATTTTCTTTACCAATGACATTGAATCCCTTGTTAGCCCCTTTGAGCCTAAAGCCTATTTTATTTGCTAGCACATATGAACACTATTCAAATTCCTAAGCCTTTTTGTCCCAATTTGAGTGGAGAATAGAAAAGTGTGAATGTGAAGGGAGTGATTTGAGTTGAAAAAGGAGAGTTATTGATGGTTGAGTGGTGATAAAATAAGGGTGTGAATGAGATTTGAGTTGTGGAAAAAAAAATTGAGAATGAGCAAAAGAGAAAAAAAAAAGAGCTCATATGTTTGTGCGAAAATAGAGAAAAAAAAAAGTGAAGTGATTGAAAAAAAAATGAAAAGAGTGAGAAAGAAAAAAAAATTGAAGTATTGAGAGTATGGAATTGAAAGGGTGTTGATTGAACATGTATGAAGTATTCTGTTCCTAATCTCGAAGTGCCAAAGTTTGATTTTCTATTCTCCATTCACTTTAGTCACTTTACCCTATATTGTTATCCCACCTGTCCAAAGAGCCTACATTACAACCTTGAGAAAAGTCCTTTTTGATTCGGCATTGATTTCTAGAGTACGGTCGAAGTTAAGAGCACTTACAAGCCTATGGCTGCCAATTTGTGTGATTGATTGTTTGAGTGAGTCCCTTGATCATTGATATACACTTGTGAGGGAGCGAAACACATCGTTGAGTGCACATCCATGCTTGATCTTGGTGTTTCTTGTTATTGTTGCATGAGTATGATAAAGGAAAATGAGTGAGTATACGGGTAATTGATTTTTGAAGCTCGAGTTCATTAGCTTGCATGATTGATTCTTTGACTCATCCCTAACAATTTCACTTGACTTATTATTTCATTGCTTGAGGACAAGCAATATGGTAAGTTTGGGGGGGTTGATTAGGCGTGAAATTATCATGATTCGTAACTAGAAACGCCCTAGTTTTGGTCGATTTTATTGAGTTTTTAGAGCCAAATGAGTACTATTTCTATACATTGATGAATTTGTCTCTTTGATACTCATAGGTGAATCGAGGACGAAAAACGGAGTTCGTAGGACTTTGAATCGACTCAAACGGATGCCCGGATGAGAGGATATCGAAGAAATACGATTGGTATTAATACGTGAGAAGAAAAGTGTTAGTTGCAAGGAAGGAAGGCCATTCGAGCACCATCGCTCGAGCAACGTAGGTCGAGCGCTCTGGACTTACAGAATGTTTTTGCCATTCGAGCAACACAGCTCGAACGCCCCGCTCGACCTCTTGAACCATTGGAGCAACACAGCTCGAGCGCCCCGTTCGAGCTATTGAATACATTCGACCAAAAAGGGTCGAGCGCCCCGCTCGACCGAGACGGCTCGAGCGCCCCGTTTCGACCCGGTGCCTATATATACCTCTTCCAAACACGTTTTGAAGGGCCCGAACTTTAGAAATCACTTATAGACTTAGTTTTTAGAGAGAGGAAGAGGAGAAGAACGAGCAAGCTTTACTTATATTTTGTTGAGGTTTTTCGTACGAATTCTTAGTTTCTTTTCGTTTCTTAGTTTCTTTTCATTAGCTTGCTTACTTTAAACGCTTTGAAACTTCATTTTAGTTAATTAAATTTCAGTTCTTAGTATTTATTTCTTTAAACCCTAATTCATGTTTCTTATTTTCTTCGTTCAATTCATTATGTTTATGTTCGTTGTTTCTTCTATTGCTTTTATGTTCGTTAAAACCATGTTAGGCTAAAACCCTTGCATTCTTAGGGTAGGATGAACTCGTAGAAGTAGGATGTGGGTACATAATTAGGGTAATTCGTGACGTTAGTTTTAATACTCTTGATTAATGAATGCTTAAAATTAATCTAGACTTTACTTTTGAATTTCGTTCGAAAAGTGTTAGAGAGAGGACGACCGTATCACTCTTTAACAACGAGTAGACTAAACGAGAAGGTTTAGGAAGGGTTAATTCATCTACCAGTTTAGCGAAGGAGGACGACCGCATCACCTTAGTTAAATCAGGGTCTTATTAATTAAGCACAATCTATTAACTTGTTAGTGGGTTAGTGAAGTCGAGTGTTAGGGTAAAGTATTAGGGTTTAGAATCTTGAGCTTTCACCTTGCATTCTTAGACTTAGGTTATTTCTTGTGTGTCACAGTTATTCTGATTATGTACCTGCTCCGTTAGTATACGTAGGGATTCCTATCCTGAGCATCACCATCTCTCATTAGAACACAACCCTTAGTTAATTTGATTTCTTCAGTATTTAAGTTTACTTAGTTTATTTTAGTCTTTTAATTAATCTTTCCAAAAAAATCCAAAAACATACACTCATATTAACTACGACGCGTAGATCTTCAGGGATCTATTCGCATACACTCCATCCCTTGGGTTCGATACTACTTGGTCATTATACGTACTTATACTACAGTGAACCCGTCCACTTGCGGGTGAGCGATTAGTAGAAGTTAGTGTAATTCGCTTCAAGTCATCAGCCTCTCCTCTTATGAAACCAAATTGCAACAGAAAGTCAGTGAGTCTACCATACCAAGCTCTAGGAGCTTGTTTGAGACCATACAAGACTTTCTTTAGTTTGTACACATGATCAGGATACTGTGGATTTTCAAAACATTTAGGTTGTTCAACAAATTCATCTTCAATTAATATGCCATTCAGAAATGCAGCTTTTACATCCATTTGATGAAGATTAATATTGATGTAACATGCAATTGCTAGCAACAGTCTAATGGACTCTATCCTAGCAACATGTGCAAATGTTTCATCAAAATCAATACCTTCAACTTGAGTGTAACCTTGTGCAACTAATCTAGCTTTGTTCCTAATTATGTTACCAGACTCATCAATTTTGTTTTTAAAGATCCATTTAGTTCCAATGACATTGACATCATCAGGTCTTGGAACTAATGACCAAACATCATTTCTTTCAAACTGATTAAGTTCTTCATGCATAACATTAATCCAATTTTCATCTTTTAATGCTTCTGTAACATTTTTAGGTTCAATTTCAGAATAGTAACACTGAGCATTCACAATATTGCATATTGAAGACATGCACACAGACCTTACCATATCAACACGATTTGCACTTACTCTTCTTCTTGTTTGAACACCAACTGAAGCATCTCCAATAATCTGATTCGAAGGATGACTTTTGGTAATCCAAGTAGCTGGATTCTTCTTTGGTTTATACTGATTGTTCTGTGAAGTATCAACTGAACCTACAGGTGATGTTGAACCAGATGCTGCAACATTTGGTGTAGCATTCTCTGTTTTCGGTGATTCTTTTGGAACATCAGTAACATCAGTCACATCTTCAGTGTCATTTCCATCTGTCAGATTCCTGTCATCATCAAAAACAACATTCACAGATTCTTGAACAGTGTTAGTTCTAAGGTTATAGATTCTATAGGTTTTACTATTTCTAGAATAACCTAAGAAAAAACCTTTATCACTCTTAGAATCAAACTTGTGCAGTTGATCTCTATCATTCAAAATGTAACACACACAACCAAAAACATGAAAATATTTCACATTCGGTTTCTTATTGTTCAAGATCTCATATGGGGTTTTGTTGCTTCCAAATCTAAAATAGACTCTATTAGCAATATGGCATGCTGTATTCAATGCTTCAGCCCAAAATTTCTTTGCAAGATTTTTTGAAGTAAGCATTACTCTTGCCATTTCTTGAAGAGTTCTATTTTTCCTTTCAGCTATCCCATTTTGTTGTGGAGTTTTAGGAGAAGAAAACTCTTGGACAATTCCTTTCTTATTACAAAATTCTGAAAACAAGCTATTTTCAAATTCTCTACCATGACCAGATCTAATCCTTCTTACTTTCAAGTTGAAAACAGTTTTAAATCTTTTGTAAAGAGTTTTAAAAACATCAAATGTTTCAGATTTCTCTCTTAAGAACTCAATCCATGTAAACCTAGAGTAATCATCTACCACAACTAGTGAATATTTCTTACCACCAATGCTTTCAGTTTCCATAGGGCCCATAAGATCCATATGCAGTAATTCAAAACAACGATTTGTCATGCAATGTGATAACATTTTATGCGACACTCTTACCTGCTTACTTTTTTGGCATGGACCACATACAGTGGGTACAACAATCTTCAGTTTTGGTAAACCTCTCACTGCTTCAGACTTAACTAATTTTTGCATGAATCTATAATTTGCATGTCCAAGTCTTTGATGCCATAGGACATTCTCATCACAATTTGACAAATGACATACTTTGTTTGTTCCAATTAGATAACAATTATCTGCTGACATATTTCCAGTCATTAGACACTTGTTATCCTTGTTTAGAACATAGCATGAATCTTTATCAAATTTAACATGCAAATTGTCATCACATAGTTGACTTATACTAAGAAGATTAGCAAGTAAACCATCAACATGCAAAACATTATTAAGTTTAGGAAAACCTTCAACATTTAAGGTCCCTTTTCCAATGATTTTACCTTTTGATCCACCACCATATGTAACAGTTCCACCATTATAAGGTTCATAGTCAGACAAGTATTTAACATGACCAGTCATGTGTCTAGAACAACCACTGTCAAAGTACCATAGATCAGGAATACATGCTTTCAGAGAAGTTTGAACAACATTACATGTAATATGTTCTTTCTTTTTCTTAGCAGATTTTGACCAGTGTTTCTTAGAATGTGAAGACATTTCAGACAACACTTTCTGAATTTCTAGATCCCTTTTCAACTTTTGACAGTAAGGACGAATATGACCAATTTCAGAACAGTAGTGACACACATACTTCTTCACAAGTTTTTCAGTCTCATGTATTTTTGTTTTAGCAAAAAACTCAGTTTTTCCCTTAACAAATTTTACAGGATTATTCACTAATTTAGATGTAGTCTCACCATAATAGCCCAAACCATGTTTATTAGACTGTCCAGTAGTTAAGGAGTCACTTACAATGGAAGAACTTTTAGAGTATTTCTTTCTTAAAACTTAAGGTAGAATTTTTCAATTCTTCCTTTAGTTTAGAAATTTCTAAATCCTTCCTTGTTAGAATGACTTCTAACTTTGTCACAGTCTCTCTGAGATCATCATTCTCTTTGGCTATACTGGAATCATCATCCCTTATGTCATTAGAACCTGTCTCATCAACACACCCATTAAAACAGTTCAAATCTGAATGATTTTTGACAAATGTTGTTTCTGATGTTATAACATTGGAAACAACACCAGTGTCAAGATCATCCAGATCATCATCTAAAGAATCATCATAATCAATTCTTGCAGAAAAAGCTAGTTCCTCATCTTTAGAACCTTCAGGTTCATCATCATCTGAGTCATCACTAAAGGTAACATTAAAATTCAGTTTTTGTCTTAACCTGGTATTTGCACACTCATTTGCATAGTGTCCAAATCCAGTACATGCATCACATCTAACTGATTTTCTAAATTCAGGATCATACCTTGATTTATTACCTCTGAATTGCCTTGATTGATTCTGATCCTTCCTTTTCTCTGGGTCTGATGGTGTATTGTTGAAAGGAGTTCTCTGTTGACCATTTCCTCTGGATCTATTCAGTTTCTTCTTCAGGTAAGAATTGAATTTCTTTGTAAGGAGGGCAATGTGCTCAGGAGTGTTGTATTGGTCTAGAACATCTTCATCAGACTCAACTTCAGTCACAAAGGGCTGATTTTCAGTGTTGAGTGATGTTTCACCTTTGAAAACAACAACCTTCTTTCCTTCACTTGTATCATCAGATTGAGTTGTGTTCATCTCATATGTTTTGAGAATACTTACAAGTTCATTCTGACTTAAAGTGTCAGTGTCCTTGGCTTCTTCAATAGCACAAATTTTTGCATCGAATCGTTTAGGAACAGATCGCAAAATTTTGTGTACAACTCGTACATTGGAAATTGGATCACCAAGTGCGTGTGATTCGTTGACAATCTCACTCAGCCTCTCATTGTACGCCGTGATTGTCTCATCATCCTTCATCCTTAGATTCTCGAACTTGGTCCCAAGCATTTGAAGTTTGGTCCTTCGAACACTTCCACTTCCTTCACAGTGCTCTTGAAGCCTCTCCCATGCATCTTTAGCCGTAGTACATGTTGATATAATCTTGAACATAGATACATCAACAGAGGTAAAGATAGCATTGAGAGCTTTGGAATTGTAGCTTGCCGTCGTGGTCTCCTCATTTGTCCATTCAATCTCCCATTTGACTCTTGTCTCGCCATCATCATCTGCTTGGTTTCTGGGCCATTCCCAACCAGTCAGAACACTTCTCCAAGCACGTTCATCAATAGACTTGATGTACATGCGCATCTTAGGTTTCCAATAGGCATAGTTATTTCCATCTAGTATAGGGGGCCTAAGTGGGGTGTTTACAGGATATTCCATAGCAAAAGACACACTTAAAAACTCAGGATCTAAACTTAGTATATCAAGTTTATGGCTCTGATACCAAATGAAAGTGTGCGTGTGTTATAAAGTACAGATGTTGTAACAAATGTTAAAGCAATTCTTACAACAATCTGGTAGATCAGAATATAAAACGTATACAGCGGAAGACTTAAACACACTATTGCAAAAGGGAATACTTTTTAACACAAACTATCATAAATAGTTTGTGCTAGCCTTATGGCGAAAGGTTCACTATAAAAAGATTAGTGATACAAAAGTTGTGTGAAGAGTATAATCGTTCACAACGGAAACAAGACTCGATATCACCTATTAAATCTAAATTGGCTAAGTGTATAACATAATACACCGTCAAAATTGATCTCACTATATATCAATGATCTCACTATCTATGGATATATGTTCGATCACAAGCTATGCGTGAAAAACTCTATTTCAAGGCATAACATAAATGTTGGAATAACTGCCCTATCACCTTTAAACTCAGGATCAACACTAGAGTAGGTGTACTCGTTTACTCCACACTTGGTACTGAAAGATTCGGCCTCTATTTATAGGCAGAAGTCTTCAATCCAAAATAATTTCTCTATGTAACCGCTTGCATGATCTTCATGTTGTCCCACGTTTCTTATCTTTATTCCTGATATTTCTTGATGCAACCGCCTGATCTAGATTGTTCTAAAACGTCCTGGATAAGTCTGGATCGTGTAGGTCCTTGTAGATCCTTGTAGATCTTTCTGGAACCCGTAACCGCTCATGTTGCTACCAATGTTATGCAACATTCACTGCAACATTGATAATTCCAGAACCTTGTAGATCCTTCTAGATCTTCATCCTGCATGTTAAAACATCTAAGACAACATTTGATCATAAAGTGTTGGTTAATGAGAAGAAAGGGCAAATTCATGTTGTTTCAAAGTAAATAGTGAATACTTCACTACCAACAACATCAACAGTAGTTTTTAGGTTCTTGGTACACTATGGCTTCTACTGTAACAAGTGCATAAGAGACCAGATCAACACGACCAAATCTTGCAGGAGGATGTATTTGTCTTCTAGTTCCGTCTCTTGTCAGACTATAATTTCTCAAGTCTGCTTCTGGCACTCCTTCCTCCTCTTCTACTGGTGCACTATCTTCATCAGATGACTCATTTTCTACTGCTTCCTGCTCTGGCTCAGAACCAGATGAGCTATCATGCTTGTCATGATCAGGCTCCACCTCAACTTGAGTAATTGGCTCAGAAATAACACCATCCATATCTTCAGCTAATGACTCTCCATCACCTCCACCAGACTTGTATCTCATCTGTGATTCATTAAATACAACATCTCTGCTGATAATACACTTCTGGTTCCCAGGCTCTAGACACCACAACTTTTACCCTTTAACACCCTTTGGATACCCAATGAAAACACATTTTAAAGCTCTAGGTTCAAAATTGTCTTGTTTCACATGAACATAAGCTACGCATCCAAACACTTTCAACTTTGAGTAATCTGATATCTTTCCATACCAGATCTCATCTGGGGTTTTAAACTCAATAGCAGATGATGACACTTTATTAATGAGATCACAGCTGTGTTAACAACTTCACCCCAAAAACTCTTAGGTAAATGAGCATCAAATAACATACACCTAATCCTTTTCAGAATAGTTCTGTTCATTCTCTCAGCTAGATCATTCTGCTGGGGGTTTGAAGGAACAATTTTATGCCTAGTAATACCCTTCTCCCTACAAAATTGTTGAAACTCTTTTGATAGAAATTCAAGCCCATTATCTGTCCTTAAGTATTTGATAGTTCTACCCCTCTTATTCTCAAGTTCAATCAACCATTCTTTGAACTTAGAGAAGGCATCACTCTTCTGTTTGAGAATATAAACCCACACCTTTCTGGAATAATCATCAATAAGGGTAAGGAAATACCTGCCTCCACCATGAGTGGATACCCTAGCTGGTCCCCATACATCAGAATGTATGTAATCCATAACCTCCTTGGTGGTGTGTTTTCCCTTCTGGTATGCTTGCTTCTTTGATTTCCCTAGAACACACCTCTCACAGAATTCCAGCTTATATATCCTCTTCCCAGGGATTGCTCCCTTCTTGGATAACTCCACCAGGCCCTTCTCACCAACATGTGCCAATCTCTTGTGCCACAAGTTGACATCAGAAGACTCCATAGCAACATCAGTTGATCTTGTTACTGTTCTTCCAATCAAAGTATACAAACCATTATTAATCATACCCCTCATAACAATTCTTCCAGATTTGGTTATTGACATAACTCCCTTATCTGTCTTGAATTCAAAACCTTTTGAATTCAATGTACCAAGAGAAACAAGATTTCTCTTCAATTCAGGAACAAACCTGACATCTGATAAGATTCTATCAACTCCATCAAACATCATGATCTTAATAGAACCAGATCCTTGCACTCTACAGCTCTCATCATTACCCAAAAGAACAAGACCTCCGTCAATCTTCTCAAGATTCAGGAACCAGTCTTCATGTGTGATAAGTCGTAATTATTGAGTAAATTGTGTGCTTTAATTGGTTGTTTAATAACAACAATTTTATATTTTACTCGTAGTTATTCGACTTATGCTATTATGGTCTCAAAGCATTGATTTTATATTTTTCTATGAATTTCAGGTATTTTGGAATAATTTGAGTGAGAGGAGAAGAATTATTGAGACCGATACAGATGAGTAATGGATATGAGACTTGAACCATGTGAAGCGTCTCAAAACTGGGATCGCAACGGAAAAAGAATCGAGTCAATCGGAGTTCGGGGGCTCAAGATATGGACGAAACAAAATTGGTGCGCAGCAGCCAAACCACACTCGCGAAACTGCAGCCCAATTGCAAGTTTTTATGGATCAGGCCCATATAATTAATTTATTAAACAATACAAGCCACTTGGGCCATCATTAATAATATGAGCCCACAAGTCATTTTTCTTTCGTGAGCATTGGCCGACTAGAATCTTTTGCTATGCACCCTAATTGGTAGTATAAAAAGGACATACTCCGCCACAATTCAGGTACGCAGTAGACTTGCGGGAATAAGACGAGAGCATCGAAGGAGAATTCCCATGGAGATTTTGACCACCACATCTAGTTAGTTTTGTTTATTTCAATTCCGGGGATTTCTAAACTTGTGTTTTGATGATTGTTAATTGAACCCCGTATTATTCGTGAGACTTTTACCCGGATTATTTATATCATCTATTTTCACTGTTTAATTGCTTGAGTAATTAATTTAGCTTGATCACCTAGGTTAATTATTTCGTGCATGTTTGCTAGTTCATATTTCGTAATCCGTAATTGTTGCGATTATATGACAATTGGTAGCAACTAGTAATATTTACTAGGGTGATATAAATCGAATTCTTTCGAACCGAGCTTGCGTGTTTGGGAATTTGTTTGATCTTTATCCTAGGATTTAATGCTTCTACCAAATTAAATCTAAGAGCTTATCTAGACTGTTTGGTTAGAAAGGTTCGTTGGAGAGCTTGTTTCAATTGAATATTATTAAGGGATAAACCGGTGAACAGAGCTTGTTGTTTATCGAGGGTCATTAATCCGTGGGAAAAGTTGAGCGAATAATATGTTTGATTAGCATAGTCAAGACCAAGTGGTGAATGAACCGCGAATTGGAATTCGTTAATTAATTGAATTTCTATTGTGTTATTTGTTTTCTTAGTTTATTTAATTTTAATTATTGCTTTAGTAGTGTTAGAAAAACCAATTCAAACTCCCCCCTTATTTGTTTGTCCCATTAATCTTCTCAAAAGACATAATTTTGATTTCTACGTTCTCCGTGGATCGACCCCTTGCTTGCCACTACTACGAGTTAGTAGAGTAATTGAGGGTTATTTATTTATTGTAATTTGGCGCGTCTCGACAGCGCGACCCAAATTTTGGCGCCGTTGCCGGGGAACGGTGTGAAATTATTTTTGTGTCTATTGTGTGTGATTAGTGGGGCTATTTTTTCTGTAATTTTTACTTTATTTTATTTTTTCTCTCTTTCTCCGTAATCCCCCGTTATTTTGTGTGTCAGTTGCACAGTTTCTGCAATTCTGACACTGGGCTGTCCAGTGTCACTATAGCAGTAAATTTTTGCAACTTGTTTCTGTGTAGTTCTTTGTGTCATTTCTTTGTTCGGTTTCACGTGTTCTTGGTATTTTCTCAGGTGCTTAGTGTTATGGCAGCTGAACAATCTTTGAAGCAGTTGGCAAACTCACAACTTCCACTAAATTGGTTTTGCATAGTTTACCCAACTGACGGTGATGATTTTGAGCTTAAATCTAGTTTAATTCACTTGTTGCCTGTGTTTCATGGTCTTGCAGGTGAGGATCCATACACATTCTTGAAGGAGTTCCATGTCGTCTGCTCACACATGAGGCCTAAAGATGTGGCGGAGGAGCTAGTGAAATTGAAGGCCTTCCCATTCTCAGTGAAGGATTCAGCAAAGGAATGGCTATACGATTTGCCTTCCGCGACGGTCACTACTTGGGCTCAGATGGAGCAATTCTTCTTGCAAAAGTACCTCTCAGCCTCTCGAGTAGCGAGCATACGCAAGGATATATGTGGTGTGATGCAATCCCAAGGGGAGACTCTTTGCGAGTATTGGGAGCGATTTAACAAGTTGGTGGCAAGTTGTCCACTACATCAAATCTCTGATCAGCTCCTGATCCAGTACTTTTATGACGGGTTGACCCTCACCGAACGAAGTTTGATAGATGCAGCAAGTGGAGGAGGCCTTTTTGATAAAACTCCAACACAAGCGAGAAATCTCATTGCAAACATGGCGGCGAATTCTCAACAATTTAATCATGAGGTAAGTGATTCATCCATTAGTGATAAACTAACTGCGGTAACCTCTTTTGTGAGAAAACTTGTTGTAGGTAGAGCTAAACCCCAACATTTGGAGGATAATGATAACACTTGGTCACAACCATGGAGAGGGCAATACCATATCGAGCCACCTACGGAGAGCTTTGGACATTCTACAGAGGAATTGATCAAGATGCTCACTACTCAATCTTTGCAGTTTCAGCAGACCATTCAGCACACTATGCAGCAGTTCCAGCTAAACACCACATCTACAATCATGAACTTGGAGATGCAAATGAGTCAGCTTGCCACTACTGTAGGCAGATTGGAGGATCAAATTGGTGGGAAGCTACCATCTCACACTGAAGTTAATCCAAGAAACGTGAGTGCTATCACATTGAGGAGCGGAGAGCAGTTAGAAGAGGTCAAAAAGCATATTTCGTCAACCCCAGTTGATGAAAAAGAAGATAAAAGTTCGGAACAGACTGACACTGGGCTACCCAGTGTGGAGCAGAATCCGAAAATCAGTGATAAAAAGGTTAGTGCTTCAGTTCTCAAGTCCTATTATGCTAATATTTTGCCTTTTCCTTCCAGGTTTGGACTATCAGCAATGGAGATATATTCTGAAAATGGGGTTGAAGTTGTCTCAAACGATGTTGGTGTTGTGAACTTTGTTCAAAAAGTTCAAACTGCACAAACAAAATCTGCA
This sequence comes from Ballota nigra, assembly GCA_947034835.1. NCBI lineage: Eukaryota > Viridiplantae > Streptophyta > Magnoliopsida > Lamiales > Lamiaceae > Ballota > Ballota nigra. The sequence continues at coordinate 77,377,231 of OX344729.1, read as the reverse complement.
TCCCCCAATGCCAAGGCAGCTGAAGTGAAATATGAGGTGGATGAAATCTATGTACCTTTACTTGAGCCGATAAAGCAAATTTCGGGATATGCTATGTTTTTAATGGAGTTCCTCACCAACTACCGAAGGGTAACTGAAAATGAGAAGATCATGATGGGAGGAAGCACTGTTCGTCAGAAGATACTAGCATTTGATCGAAAGGATTATTTCACCCCTATTACATGAAGAAAGGGAGGTTGGTCGTCGAGCTAAAAGACGTTAAACAAAAGCGCTCTACGGGAGGCAGCCCGTATTATTTTTAATTTTTGTACTTTTTTTTTATTTTGTGGTTGTCTTCTTCGTGGATTTCTTCATGTTTTTTTCTACAGCTTCTTGAGTTCTTAAGGATGGCGGCCACCCTAGTCAGCAAGCAATCCATTCAACCCAGGTGACTTCTTTCCATGTCCTGCACATCCTCCTTATTTTTATTTTTTTGATATTTTGTTGTTGCTTGAGGTCAAGCAACGCTTTAAGTGTGGGGGGATTTGACTTTGCAAGACATAATCATGTGGGGTTATTGGGTATTAATAGTTGTAGTCGAGTTTTGTGCACTGTTAGTTTGAGTAATATGGCATGACAAGGGAGACACGTGTGATTGATTTTTTGTGTTGATTTTTTTGGAATTATGGTCGCATTGCTAATTTTTAGTGATGGATTTAGATAAAAATGCACAAGATTTGATGCCAAAAACCCTTTTTGTGAGCTTTTGAGCCTAGGAGCAATTCATCGTATATATGCTCATTTTCCTTGTTGTGTGGTCGATCTTGGTGTGTTTATTCTAGAACTTGCTCTCTTATGCATTTCGAAACCACATTTGTGAACCATGCATTAAAGTGATAAAGGCATCTAGGATTACCCCTTTTGGCTTATATATTCCCACCTTTTTACATTTATCCTTAGAAGCCAAGTTGAGCCTAAACCGTTTCTTTGATCAAGCACACTATTTAGCCATTATCCATATTTTGTTGAAGACTCATCCATTTGTACCCTTTTGTTGAGATTTGATTGTGAATTCTATGCATAATGACTTGGGTCTTGTGATGAGTGAAAGTGTTGTGAAGTTGGAAAGTGGTGTTGAAAAGAAAGTTTGAAAAGTGCTGAAAAGAGAAAAAGAATTCCAGTAAAAAAAAGAGAGAGAAAAAAAAAACTGGAAGGAAAAAAAAAAAAGGGTTGAAAAAAAAAGGTGTGGATGGAGAATTGTGACTTGGGATAATGAGTTGATGATGCAAAAGAAGGGAGATGATCGATTTTTTTTGTAGGTGTATTATATATATATGCATCTATTTCACAATTGATCTTGACTAGCAAACCTCATATACTTCCCTTTATCCTACCCTTACCCGAAGCCACGTTACAACCAAATGAAAGACCTTTTGATTTTTGCATGAGTTTCACTCTTTTTAGTGGTAGAGATTTGATTTTTGAGCAAGCATATGGTAATAGCACATTAGGATTTGACATGAGTGCTTTTGATACCCTTCATATACACTTGAGCGAAAAAGAGTGATATCCATTGTGAGGGTATTGAATCTTTGTGCATTTGAGTCTAATGAAATTGTTAGAAGTTGGTGAGTCGTCCTATTTTCTTTGATCGCACTTGAGTCATGATCACTTGTTCTCTCTTGGTATTGCTATTGTCTTGGAACTCTTCAGTGTATGAGACTTGATTCATTTTGCTTTGGTTTATTTGATTGCTTGAGGACAAGCAAGGATTTAAGTGTGGGGGGATTTGATAAGTCGTAATTATTGAGTAAATTGTGTGCTTTAATTGGTTGTTTAATAACAACAATTTTATATTTTACTCGTAGTTATTCGACTTATGCTATTATGGTCTCAAAGCATTGATTTTATATTTTTCTATGAATTTCAGGTATTTTGGAATAATTTGAGTGAGAGGAGAAAAATTATTGAGACCGATACAGATGAGTAATGGATATGAGACTTGAACCATGTGAAGCGTCTCAAAACTGGGATCGCAACGGAAAAAGAATCGAGTCAATCGGAGTTCGGGGGCTCAAGATATGGACGAAACAAAATTGGTGCGCAGCAGCCAAACCACACTCGCGAAACTGCAGCCCAATTGCAAGTTTTTATGGATCAGGCCCATATAATTAATTTATTAAACAATACAAGCCACTTGGGCCATCATTAATAATATGAGCCCACAAGTCATTTTTCTTTCGTGAGCATTGGCCGACTAGAATCTTTTGCTATGCACCCTAATTGGTAGTATAAAAAGGACATACTCCGCCACAATTCAGGTACGCAGTAGACTTGCGGGAATAAGACGAGAGCATCGAAGGAGAATTCCCATGGAGATTTTGACCACCACATCTAGTTAGTTTTGTTTATTTCAATTCCGGGGATTTCTAAACTTGTGTTTTGATGATTGTTAATTGAACCCCGTATTATTCGTGAGACTTTTACCCGGATTATTTATATCATCTATTTTCACTGTTTAATTGCTTGAGTAATTAATTTAGCTTGATCACCTAGGTTAATTATTTCGTGCATGTTTGCTAGTTCATATTTCGTAATCCGTAATTGTTGCGATTATATGACAATTGGTAGCAACTAGTAATATTTACTAGGGTGATATAAATCGAATTCTTTCGAACCGAGCTTGCGTGTTTGGGAATTTGTTTGATCTTTATCCTAGGATTTAATGCTTCTACCAAATTAAATCTAAGAGCTTATCTAGACTGTTTGGTTAGAAAGGTTCGTTGGAGAGCTTGTTTCAATTGAATATTATTAAGGGATAAACCGGTGAACAGAGCTTGTTGTTTATCGAGGGTCATTAATCCGTGGGAAAAGTTGAGCGAATAATATGTTTGATTAGCATAGTCAAGACCAAGTGGTGAATGAACCGCGAATTGGAATTCGTTAATTAATTGAATTTCTATTGTGTTATTTGTTTTCTTAGTTTATTTAATTTTAATTATTGCTTTAGTAGTGTTAGAAAAACCAATTCAAACTCCCCCCTTATTTGTTTGTCCCATTAATCTTCTCAAAAGACATAATTTTGATTTCTACGTTCTCCGTGGATCGACCCCTTGCTTGCCACTACTACGAGTTAGTAGAGTAATTGAGGGTTATTTATTTATTGTAATTTGGCGCGTCTCGACAGCGCGACCCAATGTGGACACATATGAAAAGTACAACCAGAGCCTAGGACCCACTCTTGACTTAGTCTCTCATGACTAACCATCAAGACTTCTGCACTATCATATCCGTCAACCTCCACCACAGCTGCATTCCCATCTTGATCATTTTGATTGTCTTTCTTCCTTCTTTCAGGGTAATTATTTCACAGATGACCTTCCTTATGACAAGTGAAACACTTTCTCTTCTCAACAAAATCAGATTTCTTCCCACCCTTATTCCCCTTTCCACCATCTTTCTTCTTGGATTGAAACCCCTTCTTCTTCTTGGATTGAACATTCAATCCTTCAGCAAGCTTCTTTCCTTCAATCTGGATCTGTAGAAACTTGGTTTTCAAGGCAGTTTGAATATCATCAAACATCAACTGATCTTGTCTTCCAAATAGCAAGACATCTTTGAAATTCTCCAGAGACTTAGGTAGAGAATTCAACAACATTAATGACTTGTCCTCATCATCAATAGTAACATCCAAACTCTCCAGATCATCCACCAATCTGTTGAACTCGTCCAACTGATCACCAAAATTCTTGTCTTCACTCATCTTGAAGACTTGAAGCTTCTGTTTCATGTATAACTTGTTCGTAACAGACTTGGTCTGGTATAACTGCTCCAGTTTATTCCAGACTTCAAGAGTGGTTTTCTCCTTCAATACTTCCCTCAACGGTTTATCCCCAAGACACAAGATAAGCGCACTGTGCGCTTTCCTCTTGTTCTCTTCCACCTTCGCCGGATTAGTTCCAGAAGCCACCTAATCCTGGAAACAAGGTTTCGTACAAACCATTGTGTACCAGGAGAGCCTTAATCTTAATCTTCCATAAAATGAAGTCGTTCTTCCCCGTGAACTTCTCAATGTCGAACTTAGTTGTAGCCATGATTACTTCCCACAGACGGAGCCACTTGTTAATCGATTTAGATTCACAAGAAAACTTGTAATCAGTGAATCGGAATTATGGTAACAGTAAGAATGAAATTGAAAACAACAAGAACACCAGAATTACGTGGTTCGGAGATGAATACTCCTACGTCCACGGGATCAGAGAGGATAGCTTTTCACTAAGTAAGAAATAGAAGTTACAATTCACTCAATCTCACAGTGTTTGCACTCAACAACAATGATAATGTATTTACTCTTACTTCTCTTAGTTGAGAAGAACCCCTTTTATAGTTACAGAGATTAATTTGAACCCTAGATTTGAATTCAGTTGTAACAAATTCAGATGTGAGGTAGTTATCCAGCTGGCTAACAACTTCAATAACTGCTTCAGTTGATTCAGTTAGAACCGCCATTGCGTTAGCTTCAATTTGGTGTAAAATGCGTATAACAAACTTTGGATCAGATGACTTGACCTCCTCTGGCTCTGGTCACTTACATCAGACTCCTCTGATAGGACTCCTCTGGTAGACCTCCTCTGATACCTCATCTGCCAGACTACTGGTCAGACTCCTCTGGTCCAACTCCTCTAGTACCCCTAATTGACCAACTCCCACGGCTAACACTTTAACAACATAGCTTTCTATTGAATCAAGCACAGCAGACAAGATACTTCACATATGACACTTCATATAGGGTTCCCGATGAAGAAGCGTCGTCGACGAATCGAAGCCAATAGCGGCGGAACTCACCTTCCTGAAGAGATAATTCATCACATACAGTCTTTTCTAAGTGGAAAAGAAGCTGCTAGCACAACTATCCTCTCTAAATCGTGGTATAAAGCCTGGTTATCTCGCCCCAATCTCGATTTTTCTGATCTCAACGTTCAGACACCCCGTGAGTTTGTTGAATTGGCGAAGAAGACTATCCAAAGGTATGACAAATTGAGCCTAAAGGTTCACAGTTTCAAGTTGTCGATGGATTATTATGAATTGGGTACCATTTCTATGGCTAAGGAATTTATTGTGAAAGCTTTAAAATTAGGTTACACTGATCTCGATACCCAATTTCCATTGGCAAGCAGGATTTTACTTTTACCCCCTGAGATGCTTGAATCAGAAACTCTTATCAGGTTATCTGTGCATAACTACAAATAGATCTGCAGAATCAAAAGGTAAATTGTTCGAGTCTTAAATACCCTGTCCCTTGATTGAGGAATTGATATTATCTCATGCTAATGGTAAAACATTGGCATCTAGACCAGGATTGGGTGTTCAATATCTTGATAAGTTAATTTATAGCAATTCACTTGAGTGCATAAGCATTACTAATATTATCACATGATATGCATACCAACATTTCAGAATATATTTGGGCTACATTTTCAGAGGCCCAAAACTTATATATCTCAAATCAGGCCAGACCCAAAGTTCAATTGCCACTCACCAAAATTCGGTTTTGAGACTTTAAACATACTACGACCATCTACTCCGAGAGTAGACCGATCTTGCAGCGTTTAGTTTCTCAAAAATTAAACTTTAAGCATATATTTAATTTATAAAAATAGATATTACACCATTATATAATGATAAATAAATAATACAAAACTCAATTGCCAACATACACTTGGTTTGGGACGTCCATGACTAGATTATAAACAATGCAAATAACAAAATAATGTAATAATCGAAATAATACATGTTTAACACATCTTACATTAAATTAACAATATTTTTTATCTTTAATTTGAATTCATATTTCACGTATATCTTAAAGTCCACATTGGTAGAAAGAAAACGAATGAAATTCAAATCTCAAGTATAAAATGTTAATGTTTAAAAAAAAGTATTATCTCAAGTATAAATGTTAATGTTTAAAAAAAGTATTTTAAGAACATGTTTAGTGTTAATATTTGCCATGTTTGAAAATTTTAAAGTATTAAATATGAGAATGTATGGAGTGAATTAGTTCAAATGAACCATTGAAGGATGTTAATTACTTTTACTAAAGAGTATTAGTTGTTTTCATTGAAGGGTTATAATTATTTTCACTGATTCAATACAAGAAAATAAAAAATTGCCTACGGAATTTTCCTATAAAATATTTTCATATAAAATATTTTCATAGTGGAATCGCCTACGACTTTCCTACAAATTTTTCTAGTCATGTAGCCACTTTATTCCTCAACCTACATGCAATTTGCCTACAAATCAATTTGTCTACGAAATGAAATTTGTAAACATTAATTACCACTACAAAAAAACTCGCGTTTTAGCAAATGAAATTAGCGATCGCCTCAAAGTTGGTCTCTAAATATTGTATTAGCGACCGATTAGCGACCGTAGTAGAAAATTGGTCTCAAATTAAAAATATTTGCGACCGCCTATATATCGGTCGCTAATTCGTAAGATTAGCGACCGCCTCCAACCGATAAAACGGTCACTAAAACTCAAAAGACGGTCAACGATGACCAATACTTTTTACCGCCTGATTAGCGACCGCTCTGTCGGTCGTTGATTTTAAAATTGAACTTAGCGACCGCCAGTTGGCGGTCATAAACTTGTAACGTTTGATCCGAGTTGGTAACGGTTGAGGGTCATTAATGCGGGTGGTTTAGCGACCACCCCGAGGAGATCGTAAATTCTAAATGGTCAAACTGAACAGTCCGATTCGGTCATGAAGACCAAATTTCGAGTAATAGCGACCGCCTCTGGCGGTCGCTAATCCTTTAAAAAAATATTATACATATCTTCTCCTCCGTACACCATTTTACATACTCGTAAAAATTCTTCCTCCTACTCCGCCCGCGCCGCCGCCGTTTAACCGTGAGTTTTTAAATTAATTTAACCATTTAATTTTTTTTATAATTATATTTTATGAATTATATATAGTGAATGAATAGGTAAATTATGTGTATGTGTGTAGATTTTATGCGTATGTGAATTATATATAGCGAGTAACTTATGTGTATGTGTGTGCGTATGTGAAATTATGTGTATGTATATGTGTCCATTTCAATGAAAATTTAGTTACAAATTTTTTAATTTATTTGATGAATTATATATAGTGAGTAAATTATGTGTATGTGTGTGCGTATGTGAAATTATGTGTATGTGAATAATTATTTATCCATTTCAATAGAAATTTAGTTACAATTTTTTTAATTTATTTGTTAATTTATTTTATGAATTATATATGTGTATGTGTATGTGTATGTGTATGTGTATGTGTATGTGTATGTGTATGTGTATGTGAAATTATATATGTGCGTATGTGAAATTATGTATGTGTATATGTATGTGAATAATTATTTATTCATTTCAATAGAAATTTAGTTAGTTGATGTTCAATTAGTTGAATTTATAATTATTACAGATGAACCCAGTTCAAGATGATCATCTCAGTGTCATTGTAGTCGACAACAAGAAAGTATTTTTTAATTAATTATGTATACTTTTAATTATATATATTAATATTATTAACTTGATTTTTTCATTTGTCGTTACAGGCTGCTTCCAGCCCATGATACTAGCTCAATCGTCACACAAGTCATTAAGATGACCACGTTTGAGTATGGTGCCCACTCGTGGAGCCAAGTGTCCGAGCAAAAGAGGATGGAGTACTTTGATGAGTTCAAGGTATAAATTTTTTATTTATTATGATTTTAATTTTAATTTTTTTAATTCATTTGTTAATATTCTCTACTTTTAATTTATATGCAGAGGCGGTGCGTTTGGGATCCTGCCCACGATAGTGTTATGTACCAATTGTTCTGTGTGAAAGCATAAAAATGGTATAAAAATATTATTTACGGCCTGAAGAAGCGGTACTGGGACCGTGGGGATCAAATGAAGTTGGGTCGAGCACCAGACGGACGATCGATATGGGATGGTTCTGTGGATCACTGGAACAGTGAACCATCATTCAGAAGAAGATCATGAAGAGAGAGAGAGAGAGAGGAGAGAGAATTTGAACATTTTTTTTATGTTTTTTTGACAATTTATTTATGTTTTTTGACAATTTATTTACTATTTTTGAACAATTTATTTACATTTTTTTTTGAAGAATTTTAAATAATATTTCATTTTAATTAGTAAATATATATATATATAAACGAATTAGAAACAAAAAAAATTAATTTGATAAATTTAAAAAAAAATGGGAGTCAATTTCGAATTATATACAATTAAATGTATAAAAACAAATGAATTAATAATTTATAATAGCCTAAAATATTAATTTTATAAAATTAATTAAAAAGTTAGTAAATACATACATATAAACGAATTAGAAACAAAAAAAGAATTAATTTGATGAACTTTAAAAAAAATGGGAGTCAATTTCGAATTATATACAATTAAATGTAAAAAAACGAATGAATTAATAATTTATAATAGCCTAAAATATTAATTTTATAAAATTAATTAAAAAGTTAGTAAATACGTATATAAACGAATTAAAAAAAAAGGATTGAATTTGATTAAATTTTTTTTTTTTAAAATGAGGTAATTTGATTACATATACAATTAAATGCAAATAAATGAACAACAATAGCATGTGTTCTAGTGGTTCACACCACTTCCGGCCTACCCGGAGGTCGTGGGTTCGATTTCTCTTGGGCGCATATTTGCCCATTTATATTTCTACAAGCCTCACAAGGGCATATATACTACATGGGTCACCTAATATGAGCTAGTGAGTCAGTGGCTCAATGGTTCGCGTCTCGTCCGGACCCTAATGGGCGCAGGTTCGAAGCCAATGAGCCACTTATTTTTTACGCTGGATCGCTGATTAGTGACCACCTCTAGTCGGTCGCTAATCAAAAAATAAAACAAAAAGAATAATTTTATTAAAAGAAATAAAATAGGGCGGTCGCTAATTCATGACCCGACCGGGTCGGACCCGATAGATTTAGCGACCGACAAATGGCGGTCGCAGATGTTAGCGACCGCCTTGACGGTCGCAGATTAGCGACCGATTTCAAAAAGTGGTTGCTAATATTAACTACCCGTTTTTTAACAACTGGTTTTATTCGGTCAGAATTCGGTCGCTAATCACGTTTTGCGACCGATTTTCGGTCGCAAAATCGGTCGCTAATACCAATTTTTTTTTGTAGTGTACTTACAAGTGATTTGCCTACAAAATTTACCCAAAAATAATTTGTCTATCTAAAATTCCGTATGCAAATTTATTTGTAGGTAGAGAATGAAAATGCCTATACAATTAGAATCTTTTGTAGGCAAATCCGTAAACAATTCTCACTACAAAAATTTTTGTTGGAAATTTCGTAGTTATATTAATAATTTCTATATGTAATTTTATATTTTGTTGTAGTGATATATGAATTATTTTCGCTCTATATTTTGTCATTAGATATTTAATTAAGAGAATCTCTTTTTATTATTAGTATATCCAAGGGATTTAAAATTTGATCCGGCGTATATCTAAATAAGATTATAAACTTTTGTTATCATTAATATATTCCCGAATCTTCGCGCATCATGTACATAGATGAATCAATGGACTTTCTTGATGTCCAATTAATGGATAGTTTTAGAGTATCATTAATCTCATCAGGAGTATCATTAAAACTGTTAGGGATATCATTAGTCTGAGGTCAAGAAATTTTAAAATAATTTTCTTGAACTCATACTAATGATACTCCCGATGAAATTAATGATACTCTCAATAAGATTAATAATACTTTAACATTGTTTCATGATAAACTTATCATGAACTATTTTCATATAATACTTTGCCCCAATTTTAATTGATAAGACATGTAAAATAGCTACACTCAATTAAGGAAAGGGAGACGTTAATTATTGATATTTTTATATATCAAAATTCGAATGGATAAAATAGATAACTTCATTTTATAATTAATAAATCCAACAAAAGACGTATAAAAGATTAACGAAGTGAGTGCATTTAGACAAACTAGAGAGTGAAACTTGTAGCAAAAGGTGAATCCCTTGCCCCCAGGGCCCCCACCTTCTGATCCGACAGAATTGGGTGGAGGAAGTAAATCATGGTGACTCAGCGGCCCATTAGGTGGGAGGACTAGTGTCTGGTGTCCAGAAGGAGCTATCCCCCACATTGGAGGGATAAAACTTCCACACTGCGGCTGTCAGGGCTCGATCCTGCGTTCTTGTAGCAATCTGCCACCCAGGAACCAACTGAGCTACGCCCATTCGGGCAGAGAGTGAAACTAGTTTATACATAAATTTACGAAGGGTATTAGTTGTTTTCACTGAAGAGTATCAATTGTTTTTACTGAAAAGTATTACTGATTTATAGTAAAGAGTCTTAGTTGTTCGGTGAAAATGAACTAAGACTCTTCAGTGTAAATCAGTAATACTCTTCAGTAAAAACAACTAATACTCTTCAATGAAAACAACTAATATCTTTTATTGATTCATATATAAACCAATTTCATTCTATACATACTCGTACATTTATATATAATGGAAAAATTAAGTCTACCAAACTTATGTAAGTATTACAAATTAAAAAGATAATTTTATAGTATAAATTTTTTCTTCATGGTCGTATTTAATCAATGTACTTAAAACATAAGGGACATTATGTAAGGTTTTTGCTAAATATGTATTAAGTGTTACCTATGTGCAATAGATATATAATACATTTAAAGGTGTTGCAGTCGGCTGTGTAGCCTAATGTATAAAGTAACACTTTTTATAATTCATGTATCACTTTTAAAAAAAAATATTATATTAGGTAATACCTTATGAAAGAATAATTTTTTTAAGGACTAGCACTTAGGAATGGTGGCAAAATAAGGATTGTAACTCTTCAGACTGACCAAACAAGGAATGTAAGTGTTCAAGTTGTCAATTTAATGACAATGACTTTTAAAAGTCACAAATTTAAGCAAAATCAACCCAACCCAGGTCAATTAGCTAAATTTAGTTGATTTGGCCTCATTTCGCGAGTTTTAAAAGTTATTGTCCTTAAATTGTCATCCTTAAGAGTTATAGTCCTCATTTTCCGACTCCCCAAGCTACATCATTAAATATAAATTATTCCCCACCTTGTAAACTAACTGCTAAGAATGCTAATTAATTAACAAAATTAATTAAACAAGTTCGTTAAGCGAGACACCGTGTTGACAAAATATACATATATATACATAAAATTTGCATGGGAAAATTTGCCTCAAGAAACACCTTCGATGAAGATATCTACTGAAAATTTGAATCTTTGTTTAGGCATATATTAAAAGTCACCATGAAGAGACAATGGTCATGGATGGAATATACCACCACAAACTGTTCGGAAGTTGGGAAGATGTGATTTTAAGCCTGTAATTTTAATTGTATTTTAAGGACAATAATTTTTCAGTTGGCAAAATTAGGACACTGTCTTTTTTCTTTTCTTATTTTGGCAAATGTTGTAGGTTAATTTTCCCACTTTGACGGGCCTAAATATACCAAAGAAATTCATTTATGGGCCTCAATATGCAAAATTCAGTACTTATGAGCTTATATTTGCAATAAAAAATATTAATAACCTAAATGTGAAAATATATTGTCCTTAAAATGCATCCCCCAGCTTAAGGGGCCAGATTAAAAAAATAAAAAAGACATTTTGCCTTGAGGGAGTTTGGTACATAATTCATGATTTCCTTAGAATCTTGGTTAAGTTCCCATTTATTCGATAAACTTATGTATGCATTTACATATTTAGTCTAGTGTGGCTGAGTAATGAGTATAGATTTTATATGAAAATGTTTCATAATAAGTTTAACATGAAATAATTTTAGAGTATCATTAATCTCATCAGAAGTATCATTAAACCTGTCAGGGGTATCATTAGTCTAAGTTCAAAAAAATTTAAAACAATTTTCTTGAACTCGGACTAATGATACCCCCGATTAGATTAATGATACTTTAAAATTGTTTCATGATAAGCTTATCCTAAACTATTTTCATATAATACTCTTTGTTGTTGTTGTTGTAGCAACAAAGAGTATTATATGAAAATATAATACTCTGCACTAAATAATACCTGCTTTGGCTTGGTAGCCTAGAAAAATTAACCTATGGTAATATGGAAGTTTGTTATTACTTAAATCTCTTCAAGGTGTTTTCAATTTCACTACTAATGTGTTGTGCAACATGTTGATGATAAGATAGGTTATTATTAGAGTTCTTAATATTACCTGCAAACGGAGCACTACAAAATATAAAGATTAGTCAATGTAATTTTTTTTAATATGAGTAGGTATTTTTTTTAAACAAAACAACAAAAAGTTTGGAAAGTTAATATTGGGACAGAGAGAGTATATAATTTAAAATTAAAAAGAATTTAAATCAATAATTAAAATATATGTAAAAATCTGAAAATTATTAATTTTATGTATAATATATGTCTATATATAATTTGAAAAAATAAGGAAAAAAATTATAATTTTAAAAAAACAAAACTTTTAAACCAAATAAAAACTGAATATTAATCGTTCAAATAGAATTAAAAATATTTAATTATGAATTTTGATAAACAAAAGATGATAAATCAAAGAAAAGAAAAATATAAATATATATATACTTATACACTATATATAACACATATATGCATTTAATTATGAGCCTTTAATCGACGGACAATGCAATTCACGCATGAATTATGTTAAAAGTTTGACAAAAAAAAAACATGTGGGACTAAAAATTCTTAAAAAGTGACTATTTTGCAATTGGTCCATTCTCTTGGGACAAAAAGTGCAATTTTCCCTAAAATAATGAAATAATCGAAATAATACATGTTTAACACATCTTACATTAAATTAACAATATTTTTTATCTTTAATTTGAAGTCATATTTCACGTATATCTTAAAGTCCACATTGGTAGAAAGAAAACGAATAAAATTCAAATCTCAAGTATAAAATGTTATTGTTTAAAAAAAAAGTATTATCTCAAGTATAAAATGTTAATGTTTAAAAAAAGTATTTTATGAACATGTTTAGTGTCAGTATTTACCATGTTTGAAAATTTTAAAGTATTAAATATGATAATGTATAGAGTGAAATTGTTTCACATGAATCATTGAAGGATGTTAATTGCTTTTACTAAAGTAATATAGTTGTTTTCATTGAAGAGTTATAATTATTTTCACTGATTCAATACATGAAAATAAAGAATTACCTACGAAATTAGAATCGCCTACGGAATTTTCCTATAAAAAATTTCTTAGTGGAATTGCCTACGACTTGCCTACAAATTTTGCTAATCATGTAGCCACTTTATTCCTCAACTTACATGCAATTTGCCTACGAATCAATTTGTTTACGAAATAAATTTTGTAAGCATTAATTACTTACAAGTGATTTGCCTACAAAATTTACCCAAAAACAATTTGTCTACGAAAATTTCGTAGGCAAATTTATTTGTAGGTAGAGAAATTTATATATGCATTTACATATTTAGTAGTGTGGCTGAGTAATACCTGCTTTGGCTTGGTAACCTAAACGAAATTAACCTATGGTATAATATGGAAGTTTGTTATTACTTAAATCTCTCAAGGTGTTTTCAATTTCACTACTAATGTGTTAGGCAACATGTTGATGATAAGATAACTGAGCACTACAAAATATAAAGATTAGTCTATGTAATTTTTTAATATGAGTAGGTTTTATATTAAAATGGTTCATGATGGTTTATTATAAAATTATTTTAAAGTACCGAATATTTGACCAAGAGTATCAAAAAGTCATCAAGAGTACCATTAATCTGAGCTAAAAAATATTTACAACATTTACAATAAAATACAACTGAATCAAAATTAATGATACTCCTAATTAATGAGATTATTGATACTTTAAAATTGTTTCATAATAAACTTATCATGAACTATTTTCATATAATACTTTGCCTTTTAATATATATGCCTACAAAATTCCTAACGTAAATGATATTTCATCCATAATAGTGTGGATTGCCTACAACATGCATACAATCTTTTTCTTCTATTCATTAGGCATCTACATTCCTTAATTCTTTCGGTAGACAAATTGTTTGTGGGTAATTTTCTTTCGGTATGTAAATTGTCTATAAGTAATTTTTGTAGGCAAATATTTTTCGTATGTAATTTTCTATGAGTTTCATTTCTGTAGGAAAAATTGTTTATAGTTAATTTGAATGAAAAAGCTTACATTGTTAAAAAAAATTGATAGGAAAATCATAGACAATCATCACAATTTAAGGACGAAAATATTTTCGTTAAAAATTTTGTAATCATATTGAAAAATTATGACAATTCTTTATTTTCTCATAGCTAGTAATTAACATAATATCTTTGCATGCTTTAGTAGCGTGCAATTAGTTAGGATTTCATTAGCTATGGTCAAAATTATATATGTATGTATGTGTGTGCTTATGCCAAAAATTATTTGTAGTCATGACACTTGGTTTGGGATGTTCATGACTAGATTATAAACAGTGCAAATAACAAATAATGTAATAATAATCCAAAATAATACATGTATACATCTTACATTAAATTAACAATCATTTTTTTATCTTTAATTTGAATTCATATTTCATGTATAAAATTTTAATGTTTAGAAAAAGTATTTTAAAAACATGTTTCATGTTAATATTACCAAATTCGTAAATTTTAGTTGGAAATTTCGTAGTTATATTAACAATTTTTGTAGGCAATTATATATTTTGTTGTAGTGATATATGAATCATTTTCACTCTATATTATATCATTAAATATTTAATTAAGAAGTAGGTTTTATATGAAAACGCTTCATAATAAGCTTAACATGAAATAGTTTTAGAGTATTAATAGTCTCATCAGGAGTATCATTAAATCTGTCAGGGGTATCATTAGTCCGAGTTCAAGAAAATTTAAAACAATTTTTTTAAACTCAGACTAATGATATCCCTGATGAGATTAATAATATTCTCAATAAAATTAATGATAATTTAAAAGTATTTCATAATAAGCTTATCATGAACTATTTTCATATAATACTTTGCCTTAATTAAGAGAATTTTTTTTTTTTTTTATTGTTGGTATATCCAAGGGATTCAAAGTTTGATCCCACGTGTATCTAGATAAGATTATAAACATTTCTTATCATTAATATATCCCCGGATCTTCGCGCAAAATTCGGATGGATATATACCAAGATTGATAACTTCATTTTATAATTAATAAATCCAAAGGAATTAAATGAATAACGAACTTTCCCCTTAATTATTTCGAATATCTTGATCTATATACGATATTATTTATTAGGGAAAATTAGTTTTTTTGTCCTTTAAGTTTGGTCAATTTTGTTTTTCGTCCTCTAACTTTTGACTTTATTTTTTAGTCCGATAACTTTTAAAAAATTAACATTTTCGTCCTAAAACCGATAATTTTTTAGTCCTAAAATTAACATTTTAGTCCGATAACTTATGTTTTAGGATGAAAACGTTAATTTTTTTAAAGTTATCGGACTAAAAAATAAAGTCAAAAGTTAGAGGACGAAAAACAAAGCTGACCAAACTTAGAGGACAAAAAACTCAATTTTCCCTATTTATTATTTACAGATACAAATTTATGATCCTACACTTTCCTTATTATAAATGAATGGTCTTTTCTTCCACATATTTAGATGAATAAGGAAATTTTCTTATTGGATTTTCTTGATCTCCAATTTATACATATATATATCGTATCATTTAGGAATACAATGAATCGGATTTTGTCGATCTCAAACTTATACAGTATATATGGTAATATTTAGGGATATAATGAAAACGGTTACGCTGGCTTACAGTATATATAGGTCTACAAGCGTCTTACTTTTTTTTCGAACAATCACAAAGTAGAGAACACTGAACGAAGAAGAGAAAAAAAAAGGTGCTACGCTTAATCACAATGTCTTCTTCCCAGGTGGTAGTTCGAGATGTTTGGGGTTGGAATCTTGAGAGTGAGCTCAACCTCGTACGTCAATGTCTGGGCCGATTCCGTATCGCAACCTTTGATACCGAATTTCCAGGCAACATATTCACTACACAAATACGCTTCTCCAAATTATCTCCTTTCCAACTATACACGTTGATGAAGCGCAACATCAACTCCCTCAAACTCATCCAACTGGGCCTCACTCTTTCCGACGCCAACGGCAATCTCCCGACGTTGGGCACCCAATTTCAGTACGTGTGGCAGTTCAATTTTCGGTTCGATTCCGACCGTGATCGCCAGGATCGGGAAGCCATCGATTTTCTCAAGAAGCACGGAATGGATTTCGAGAAGAACAGAGATGAGGGCATCGGAGCCCGCACATTTGCGTCCAAGTTCAACGAGTACGGGCTGGGCCCTGGCTCGGGCCTGACGTGGGTCACTTTCGATGGACTGTACGATTACGGATACATAATCAAGATTCTGACGGGGAAACGACTTCCAGACGATTACAACGAATTCAGGATGCTGAAGCAAGCCTACTTTGGGGTGGCTATTTATGATGCAAAAGAGATGGCTAATAAGTTGGGGCTGTACGGCGGTCTGGAGAAGATTTCGGCGAGTCTAAAGTTAGAACGAGCGGCGGGTAACAGCCATGAAGCGGGTTCGGATAGCTTGCTCACAATGCACCTATTCTTTGAATTAAGCAAGAGTTTCTCTCCATTTCCAATTTTGATAGTGAACAGGGTTAATCATCAAATTATGGGTTGTGCCACTGGTTTACGCCCAATTCCCTGCTCTAATCCTGTCCCATTAACCATTCACTGATCTGATTATGTATAAACATTTGATTGATTTATTTGGAAGTAAAATTCACTTAATGTAATCGAGTTTCTTGGTGTTTTGTATTGAAATGGTTACATGATTGAATACCATATTTTGTTACTATACATACTCCTTAATTAGTTGTATTGTACTTGAGATGAATGCTATGCTGCTTTGTTTTATATGCTAATTCCAAATTGTCTACATAGGACATAATGGAGAGTCGGATGTTTCATTTATGTGATTTCATTCATATGGTTGAATTCTTGCTCCCAAATATCCTTTGATTCATATTCACGAGGCTTCTGGTTTTCTAAATGGTTTAAGTTTGAATAATTTCTTTTATTAAATTGTGATTTCAAAATGGTTGAAGTTTCAAATTAAAATCATTTCTTTTATTAATTGTGCGATTTGCAGTACTGCATTCACGAAATGATTTATGAGTGAGTAAGATTATGTGATCCCTTTAGAAATAAATTATTATTGTCAAGTTAAAATAATTAATAACGATCAATAGTAACAATTAGTATTGTTTTAGTGAAAATAACTTAATATTATTAAAAAATAAACGTAAGTAAGAGAACTTTTATTTCAAACTATACCTAATATTATTAGTGTGTATACGTATTAAGAGCTACGAAGCAGACTTCAATATTTCTCCCCAACATTGTAATAAATGAAGTAGTTACCCAATGTCCCATCGAGCAGAAACTCAGTTACTATTATAAGTAACATGTTCGTTGCAAGCTCCAATTAACTGTAATTAAAAGACACTCCAACAACCTTAACACTGAATTTATGTAGCATCACCCAAAAAGCAGAGCACTCTGTCCTCTCCATTTAGCTTTCCAGCAACTAAAAATTATTGAGCACAATCATCCAAAGAAACATTTTGAAGAAGCATACAGTGACTAATGATTACCTAGAAACAACAAAGATGAGCAATCAAAATAAGTATATTTTATTACTGAGAAAAATACAATGCTATTATGATGACTATTAATTATATCAACATGAAATTAGAATTTTGACAACTTGATTGTGGGATGAGAGTTCGACTATTAGAGCATAACATCCGTGGTTATTCAGGCAAAGAAATTTAGAATGACATGAATAAATTGAAAAAATATAATAAACTCCCTCACCCATTTCCTTCTTTTCATTACCGACGAAGATCTGATGACATTCCTCTTGTTCATAGGTTGTTTTTAATTTTATAAATTGGGTCTTGTAATATAACATTCCTTCGTTGTCGATTTCTTCAGCGTCGTCGACGAATTGAAGCCATTAGCGGCGGAACTCACCTTCCTGAAGAGATAATTCATCACACATATTCTTTTCTAAGTGGAAAAGAAGCTGCTAGAACAACTATCCTCTCCAAATCATGGTACAAAGCCTGGTTATCTCGCCCAAATCTCGATTTTTCTGATCCCGATGTTCAGACGCCCAGTGAGTTTGTTGAATTGGCGAAGAAGACTATCCAAAGGTAGATTCAGAATTTCAGGCTGTCGATGGATTATTATGAATTGGGTAAAGAACTGATTGTGAAAGCTTTGAAATTAGGTGTTACTGATCTCCATATTCAATTTCCATTGGCAAGCAGGAATTTACTTTTATCCCCTGAGATGCTTGAATCAGAAACTCTTATCAGATTATGTGTGCTGCATAACTGTAAAATAGATCTGCAGAATCAAAAGGTAAATTGTTCGATACTTAAATACCTTAGTTTTAGCAGAGTGGATATTGAAGGTGACACATTTTGGAGTATAATTACTACCTGTCCCTTGATTGAGGAATTGATATTATCTCGTGCTAAAGGTGAAACATTGGCATCTAGACCAAGATTGGGTGTTCATTATTTTGATAAGTTGAAAAAGTTGTGTTTGAAGTTGGTGAGAATTGGTTGATGGTTTTTTTGTGATTTGATGTCTAGATTTCCTTGCCTCAAGGATTTGGCCCTCCAAGGTTGCATGGGCACGAAGAAATATCGATTCGTAGCAATTCACTTGAGTGCATAAACTTTACTAATATCAACATCTTTATGCCATATTTGATATTCCCAAATTTCCCAAGTTCAAATTTTCGGGTCATTGTTTACCTTCCCTAATTTTTAAAACAATCCCAGGGGAATCTGATATATCCATCATGTTTCATCCTCATATTCTTAAAATTTCGCTGTTCCTCAAGTTGAGACCTTCCAAGATTTCTCTCAATCTCAGTACAATTACTATTTCTCTCTGTGATAATGACATTCGAGATATTAAAGGTTTACGTGAACCACCAATAGTAGTGGAGAAATTAATGTTGCTGATGCATGCACCGTGTTATTTTCCTCGAATTTTTTGAGGATGACCTTATTGAAGGGTGTAGGCTTCTACCTTGCAAGACATTATATGATGCTTTAGCATATTCAGAAAATATTAAGGTGAAAGTTTGCCTCCAATTAAGATTGGGCGGGAGTCTTTGAAATTCTGAGTTATATTGAATTACTTTCATTTCTTTCATATGAACTTAATTGATGGATTTTGATCATTGTAATTATGTTTGGGAGCTTTTATGTATTTCTCACTATTGTTCTCCATATTTTACATTACTTTCAGTATTTCTTCTATTTTTTTTTTTTTAAATTTTTTCAGCAGCTGCTTAATTTTGCTCGTCTCTCTCTGTAGTTTCTTAAATGAAACACCAAGCAGCAGACACATATAAATAGAGAGAGGGTTTTGCATTTGAAGGTAGGAAAGTCGCTTAAATTGGGACTTTGGATTTTAGAAATGAAAAACCCTTGTTGAATTAGTACTATCTAATGATATCCATGGATTTATTTGATTAACAGAATGAATATGGTTAGCAAATCCTAGAAAAATTCTTAATACTTGAATTCTAAATATGTAAACGACTGGTCTTGGGTATATCTTGTACCTTGAGGTCTTATTATTGGAATTAAATTCCTTTTTGTCCGATTAAAAAAAAAAACAGAATGGTTATGCACTTATGTTAAGTTGCTACAACTTGTTTTTCTTGTTGCTTGCACTATTTTATGTTATAGTAGGTTTTGTGTGAGACCATCTCATGCCATGAGACGATGGGATGGTATAAATAGAGTATTGCACATTAACACTTTGACAGGTTGGGTACTAATTTGTATTGTTTCATGTCATGAGACGTCTCACACAAATTTTTTCCTTTATGTTAAATCATTATCTAATTGCTTTACTAAATAGTAATCCACCCACCCCCTCTCTGAATAGTTTTAGATTTATATGGTTGTTGACTTTTTTTTTTTTTAACAACTTATGAGCTCCATACGCTATCAAACATATAATTGTGTCCTGAAACTTATATTAAATTGAGTTCAAACATGTTTTTATTAGGTAATCTCTAACTAAACATGGAGTCAACTCTTTCCTACTGCGATATTAGACAAAGTATAGAGTGAAACTAGTTTATACATAAATCCACGAAAGGTATTAGTTGTTTTCACCGAAAAGTACTAGTTGTTTTTACTGTAGAGTATTATCCGGATTTGATATAATGCCCACCGGTGGGCATAACTTATATGCCCACCGCGAATGTGATAATGACACGTAAGCAAATTTAAATAGGGGTCCCACTATTATTTTAATTGATTATTTAAATTTGCTTACGTGTCATTATTACATTCGCGGTGGGCATATAAGTTTATGTCCACCGGTGGGCATTATATCAAATCCGTATATATAATAGTAAAACCCTAGTCTAATAGATAAAACCCAATATGATTCTTGGTTCTTAAGTAATGTTAACACCAAATCTCCTAGATTTGGAATATCAAATCTTCCGAATTTACAACAAAAATAATGGCTCAAATCAATGACCTAATTGCACTTATCTTTTCTCTCACTATTTTGGTGCCTTTCTGCCTAAGTCAGAGTCCATAACCTATAATAAAAAACTTCAAATGGTTTTACTCGATCTCCCTTTCACCAAAATATTGCGTGGACTGAGTTTTATAGGAAGCCTTGTTTTAAAAGTATAAGTTGTTTTACTAACATATATTAATTGTTTAATATAATATATTAATTTTCAATCATATTGATTTAGTCGTGTATGCATCAAATGCATTGTGGAACTCAATTTTTTTTTTTTAAAAGATACCGCAACTATAGCTGAAAAGCCATCTTTTGTTTTATTGTATTGTGATGGGGTAACTTTATAGTAAAACCAAGTGTGACTTTTCACTGATAACAAATGTAACTTTTAAAAAAAAATGCACTTTAATTGCACGGTACACTTGGTGCACTTTATTTTGTGTGTATACATTTTTAAAAAATTGAGTTTAGTTTTTAGCCTAGTTTATTTAAATTTAATTTAATTCAAATTCACTATATCTTGTGTAAAACCTCCGCATACAGCACCAAGGCAAACAATATAAATTTACGGAAACTAGGACGATAACACCTAAATAAACCTTTCAAATGAGCATTATAGAATTCTCCAATACTATATGTTTTTTTTTTCTTGATAGGCAATACTATAGGTTGTTTAGGTGAACCTATAATAGCTCAAATGTCATGATCACTCTCCCAAATAATCATACGTGTACCTAGATAGAGAGAAATTTTGGAACGACTCAACTTAAACTGAAACTCTCTCAACTCGAGGAACCATAAAGTATTTAGTTCATAAGAATCAAACATGGTCAATATAACCGACTCCCATTCCCTTGGGATTGTTTTAAAAGACAGGGAAAGTAAATTTGAACCAAAATATTTGAACTTCGGAATTTTTTAAACATCAAACTCTGCCTTTGATATGTAACTATTAGTGAAGCTTATACGCTCGAGTGAATTCCTACAAACTACCACAAATGGGGAAAAAGCCATTCAATTTCCACTCTTTAAAAACAACACTTTCAACTTATGAACACCAAATCCCAATTTTAATTCAGTAATTTGAGATAATATCAATTCCTCAATCAAGGACTCATCGATATTAAATTCCTAAATTTAATACCTTCAATGTACACTCGGCTTAAATACCTTTCGAACAATTTTTTTTTATCAGAAAGTCTCGAACAAATTACTTTGGGATTAATAATTTTGCCACCAGCAAAGGATAATCTTACAAGAGTGTCAGATTCAAGCACCTCACGTGGTAAAAGAAAACCATATACATCGATGTCAAGGTCAGTAGCACCTAGTTTCATAGCTTTCACAATCAATTCCTTAGTATTAGTAAGATTAATCGATCTATCACAACGAATCGATCTAAATATACCATCCAAAAGTGCATGATGAAGCAATGATGGTACGCCCATACATAGAAAAATATATTTTTTTTTATCATAAATGTGTCGCGATTTTAATAAAAGTTGAAGACAAAAAAAATTGTGTAAGACCGTCTCATAATATTAGATCGATCAACTTTAAATAGTGATAGAATTATAATAAAATGTGATAATGTTTTTAAAGAAAAGTAATAAGTCACTTTTAACAAAAATCTTATATAAAAAGTGATAACTATTTAATTAATAAGTGACACATTTTATGTTAAAAGTGGGTCAAATAGTATCAGTCACATACTATGCAATGGTCTCACACAAGACTTTCTCAAATTTAGTACTTTAGAATGAATATGTATAGAGTGAAATTGGTTTACATATGAATCATTGAAGGGTATTGGTTGTTTTCACTGAAGAATATTAATTGTTTTTACTGAAGAATATTACTGGTTTACATTGAAGAGTTTTAGTTCATTTTCACTGAACAACTAAGACTCTTTAGTGTAAATCAGTAATACTCTTCAGTAAATACAACTAATACTCTTCAATGAAAACAACTAATACCCTTCAACGATTCATGTATAAACCAGTTTCACTCTATACTTTGTCCTTTAGAATTTATTATGTTTTAAAACATATAATGTTTAGGACAAAAATTTGTATGAACCGAGTTCACGTAAATATTTTATTTTTTAAAATATTAATAAGTATACACATTATCATTGAATTAATCTATACACATTATTTTTGAAAATTTTCATATTTACTAACACTACTTGTCAAAAGAAAAAGTAATAACACTGTTGTTATACTATTAATATTTAAAAATCAAGCATTACTTAAATATTGAATCATGAATATATATAGGTATGGTAGTATGTATATATAATAATGATACTTAAAAAATCACGTAAATCAATATTTTTTTTAGGTAGTGTGCAAATTGGTATGAAACATACAAATAAAAACAAGTGTGTAAATTTCTATGATTCGGAGGGAATAATATTTATGCTGCCACCCTCCATTTAAAAATTTACAAAGAACTTCTCTGGGAGGAGAAGGCCAGTGTAATTAAAGTGCTGTTGAAATTAATGGAAAACCAAAAACAGCAAACATGAATAGGATGATAAAAACTATAGACGAAATTCAAATGACAGAAACAAAAACAACTCAACAAACTATGAATGAATTTCAAATACTCTCACTCCATCTCAATTGGAGGCAAATTTTGAGCTCATTACTTCCGCTAAAGCATCTGACAATGTCTTGCACCCTTCAAAATATTTGATACTTACTTCCTCAAGATCGTGCAAAGAAGGCTTTTCGCCACTTTCATTTATCAATGTCTTGAAAATGAGCTCTGTGAATTTATTCCACCTAAATAAATCAACCAAAAGTGGATGATGAAGCGAAAATTCTTCATACGTCAATTATTCCACTACTGTTTGTGAGAAGTATTATCTCTAAATCTGGAAAATTACACTTACGCTTATGGAAGTATGAAGTGTGGAGTATTTTGCTTAACCTCTAACAGCTGGAAAAGCCAAATGCATCGACGGTTATTTAGTTACAAAATTAGTTATGCAAGCTGTCACAGCTTGCAATGTTGTCTGGTGTCAACTTGGAGAAGTCATAACTCCCTAACCATTTGGTAGTTTCAACTGATTTTATGTTGCAAGGTGAAGGGCACGTGGCATACTACGACTTGCAGCTAGTAACTGCTCATGGGGTTTACATTTGGTTATATATATATTAGCTCAAAGTTAGAGAAAATGCAGTTTTTCACTTGGTTAATTCATATGACATTTGAGTGCTAGATAGGTTATCTCAGCTTATACTCAGGAGTGTATCATTGTATCTTTGAAGTTCTTCTTCAACATAGTAAAAGGGCCTCTCAAAGTGGATGTAGATCATTTCTAGATCGAACCACTATAAATCTTTGAGTCTTGTTCTATCTCTACTGATTTTTCTTCAATATTAGCTACTGATTCTTAAGGTCTACTGATCTTTAAGAGTCTATTGATATCATTCATCCTCTACTGAGCTTCAAGAGTGTATTCTAGCTCTTGATCCTTGTCAAATTGGCACCGTTTGTGGGAAACCATACCAAGATAAGAAGCAAGCATGAGTGGCTCTACAAAGTTTGATATTGAGAAGTTCTCTGGAAATTCTGACTTTGGGTTATGGAGAATCAAGATGAAGGCCCTTCTGGTTCAGCAAGGATTGGCTGAAGCCATTAAAGAACCTGGAAAGCAAGAAGAAGAAGAGTCAAGCAAGAAAGCAGCAGACAAGATCAAGATCAGAGAAAAGGCACACAGTGCTATCATTTTGTTCCTTGGAGATAAAGTTTAGAGGGAGGTGGCTAAGGAGAAAACTGCAAAGGAGGTCTGGGACAAGCTCTCAAGCTTGTACATGGTGAAGACCTTGGCTAACAGGTTGTACATGAAGCAGAAACTCTATGCATTCAAGATGACAGATGATAAATCCATCCTGGAGCAGTTGGATGATTTCAATAAGATTCTGGATGACTTAGAGAACATTGAAATCATGCTGGAAGAGGAGGATAAGGCCCTTATCTTATTAATTGCTTTACCTAAGTCTTATGAAAATCTGAAGGACACCATATTGTTTGGAAGACAAGATGCAATTAGCCTTGAAGATGTGCAGTTAGCCCTTAAGTCTAAGAAGTTGCAGAAATATCTAAAGCTGGTAGCAGTGCCAAGGTAAATGAAGGTTTGACAGTGAAGGAAATGTTGGAGTTATACGTGAAAATATGCTTTTACTTTGTATAACTCGTGTATCAAAACACTTGTTTTATGAGAATAATTCTTTTATCGCATATGCTTTAGATATGATTGAATGTTGAATATTTATTGCAAACAGTTCATAATAGTACTAGTTACATTGTAGTTAATATGGTGATACCCGATCACGGAAGACAACATTAACAGTTTCCTTGTAACTAAACGTACATTTTCACGACCTAGGTGGAATTGAACAATCCGCCGTGAAAGGTCGATGTGTAAGTCTCAGATTGGTCTGTCTTGACTAAGAGATTGCACTAGCACATTTAGTATGTGTTGAAGAGGACCTACAGCGAGGATAAATTCTTCTGTTCTGAAATGTGAAGAATTAGACCTCAGTGGTTGTTGATTTCTTAATCTCCGTCACTTAAATAGGACCGTGTGTGCTTAATGGTTACTGCTTTGATTCATGTTGGGTGAGAATCATTGTGACTTCGAACCTTGTGCTTTGGGCAGTAATATTAATCATACGACGGTTGCTAAGATTTAATACGGAGAAACGCGTGCGAGTACGGCTCGTGTGATTAGTCCCCTTGGTGGGCTCAGAAGTTTTATCGTACCAAATCTTGCAAGTGAATAATTAGTTTCTTCGGTACGGATAATAATGTTGAGCTGTCTTTACTCCAAGGTGAAATATATTAATTAATTTAGAGCTATTCATAAGCTTAATTAATTAATGGACTTGATAATCTTAAACGCGAGAAATAATAACCGGGAGCCCATATTATCGTAATATGGATAGTGCAATATTAATTTATTAGTGGTAATAATTAATATTAGTGGATTGAATTATATTGTGGCTCAATATTGAAATTCAGAAGTCCATTAGGAGGTCCAATCTTAATTCTCCTTAAAGGCCCCTCAAGTAGCCCATTAAGTAGGCCAGTAATGATAAGGTGATTAAAATAAAAAGAAAATGATAATGCTGATTTTTCCTCTTATTTTCGAAAATTAGGAATATTATGAGAGAAAAGATTTTGTTGATTTTCTTGGAAATATATTATGGAAGATAAGTATTCTTGGAATACAAGATTATCTCATATATTCAAGAAGATCCAAATCTTGGATTCTTTTCTAGTAAATTTCGAAAATTGCAAGCTTAATATGAAGGGTGAGATTTTTGTGGAATATTTTATTATGGAGAAAAGAATATATGGGATATATTCAAGATTTCTTAGATTCTAAGAAAAGATTTTCTCCAAGCCCAAATAATCCTCATATTTTTGGCCCCCTCATGTTATAAATAGGGGATGATTATTTCATCCCCAAGGACATAATTCCATGTGTTGGAAAAATCAAGAGCATATATATTTTTCTTTTTCCTTAGTTATTTAAATTACTTGAAAGCATCTCCCACCGGTGATCAAGTAAGACGAAAGGAATATACTTGAGAAGGTTTTTAGGTTGATAAAGCGAGATCGTGATTGTCCCGTTTATTCAAAGGCCAATTCTACAAGAGGTACGTAAGTCACATAAATTCTTGTTTATTCCGCCTAGATTTTATGTGAATTAATTCAACATTCATGATGTTAAATTTGTTGTTGGAATTATTATTTGAATTAATTAGGATTAATTCATGCTAGTAATAATTGAATTTAAATCCGTATTTAAATTTCATCCCGAATAGATTTCGGGCACCCCTATTTTCCCAACAGGAAAACCATCCAAAGAAGAACTTCAAGAAGTGGCTTAAAGATAAAGGCAAGAAACCTGAGAAGAAATCATCAGAAACCTCAAATGATGGTGAAGGCGGGAAGTGTTATCATTGCCATGAAACTGGACATTTCAAGAGAAATTATCCAAAGTGGAAGAAGTCATCTAAGTTCAAGGGAGTTGCTGAATCTGGGAAGGACAAGAATCAAGTAAATCAAGCAGTAGAAACTGAAGACTCAACAAGCTTTGAACTGGCTGAAGTTCTTACTATCACCACATCAGAAGAGAAGAGGGAGTAGATTATGGATTCAGGTTGTTCATTTCACATGTGCCCTGTGAGAGAGTTGTTCACTGAGTTCAAACATTAGAATGGTGGATCAGTCTTGCTTGGAAATGACCACACATGCAAAGTAAGAGGAATTGGCTCTATAAACTTGAAGATGTTTGATGGTGCTGTCAGAACTCTGAGGAATGTAAGGTATGTACCTGATCTTAGAAGAAATATAACATCTCTTGGCATACTAGACAATATGGGGTACAAGTTTACTTCAGAAAATGGTGAATTAGTAGTTACTAGAGAAACTCATACTGTTATGAAATGAACAAGAAGGAATGACCACTATTTCTTGCTTGGAGGTACTGTTACTGGTAAGGTACTGTTACTGGTAGGTCTGGTTCTATTAATGAGAATGCCAACACATTATTGTGGCATAACAGGCTAGCTCATGTGAGTGAAAAGAGTTTACAAGAACTAGCCAAACAAGGTCTGTTGGGTGGAGAAAGAATCTCCAAAATTGATATATATGAGCATTGCATATATGGGAAGTCTAAGAGGATGAAATTTAGCAGTGCTTCTCATACCACAAAAGGAATCCTTGACTATGTACACTCAGATTTGTGGGGACCCTCAAAGAATCCCACAAGGAATGGAAGAAGATACTTCATAACCTTCATAGATGATTATTCAAGGAAAGTGTGGATATCTGTATTTAAAACTAAATCTGAAGCATTTAGTAGTTTCAAGAACTGGTTAGCTGAGGTGGAGAACATAAGAGGAAAGAAGCTAAAGGTCTTAAGGATTGACAACGGGCTGGAGTATCTATCTGAAGAATTCACAACTTTCTGCAAGGAGAGAGGCATTGTAAGGCACAGAACTGTACCTGGGACTCCTAAAAAAAATGGAGTTTCTGAGAGAATGAATCAAACCTTGCTAGAGAGAGTTAGGTGCATGTTGAGTAGCTCTGGATTGCCTAAGTCTTTTTGGGGAGAAGTGGTAACTACAGCTGCATATCTCATAAATAGAAGCCCATCTACACCACTGACGTTCAAAACACCTGAAGAAGCTTGGTCTGGACACAAACCTGACTTCTCAAACTTAAGAGTATATGGATGCAAGGCCTTTGCTCATGCAAGGCAAGACAAGCTTGAACTAAGAGCTCTCAAGTGTGTATAGATTGGATACCCTATAGGAGTAAAAGGATACAAATAGTGGTGCATTGAATAGGAGAGTGAAAGGTGTATCATAAGCAGAGATGTAACCTTTGATGAAAGTTGCATACCTCTTAAGGTGACTGAAATTGCAGGTTCTGGGGAGACTCAAGATGGTACTACACATCTTGAGGTGGAGCCACAAGATATAAAAAGTTATGCTCATGAGAATCAAGGTGATCATGATAGTGATCAAGGCAGTGAGACTGAGTACCAGGATTATCAGTTGGCTAGGGACAGAGTCAGGAGGCAGACTCATCCACCACAGAGATATGGACATGCTGATATGATCTCTTTTGCACTATGTGTTGCTCAAGATATGGAGCAACAGGAACCAAAGACTTATTCACAAGCTGTTAGCTACAGTGAAAGGGATAAATTGATTGTAGCTATGGAACAGGAGTTACTTTCTCTTGAGAAGAACCAAACATGAGAGATAGTGGATAAACCTGTGAACAAGAAACTTGTAGGGTGCAAATGGATATTCAGGAAGAAAGTTGAAGCTATGAAAGGGGGATACATAAGATACAAAGCAAGACTTGTTGCAAAGGGCTTTACTCAGAGAGAAGGAGTGGACTTTACTGAGATATTCTCACCAGTAGTGAAGCATTGCAGCATAATGATTCTTCTAGCCTTAGTAGCTCAATACAATCTGGAATTACACCAGATGGATGTCACCACAACTTTTCTTAATGGAAAGATAGATAAACCTATCCATATGAAAATTCCTGAGGGAGTGAACATACCTGATGCTGTGAACAAGGTGTGTTTGATCAAGAAGTCACTATATGGACTTAAGCAAAGTCCAAGACAGTGGTATCTCAGGTTTGATGAGTTTACTACTTCAGTAGGGTTCACAAGAAGCAAGTATGACAGTTGTGTCCACTTCAAAGATGGTTCTAGATTGAAGACTTACTTGCTGCTCTATGTGGATGATATGCTTATAGCAAGTGAAGATGAAGAAGGAATCAATAAGGTAAAGAAGCTGCTTAAATCTGAGTTTGAAATGAAAGACCTTGGGATAGCTAAGGTGATTCTGGGAATGGAGATAAATAGAGACAAAAATACAATTCATCTTAGTCAAGGTTCATACATGAAGAAGGTGCTTGACAGGTTTAGAATGAGTCAAGCTAAACCTGTAACAACTCCACTTGGACAGCATATAAAGCTGTCAATTCAGGAAAGTCGATCCTAAAGATACTAGAGAAAGATCTTACATGAGCAAGGTTCCTTATGCAAGTTCAGTGGGAAGCCTAATGTATGCTATGGTATGCTGCAGACCTGGTCTTACTCACTCTATGAGTGTAGTTAGTAGATACACGAGAGATCCTGGAATAGGGCACTGGGAAGCTGTGAAGTAGATTATGAGGTATGTTGTTAGCTCTGTTGATAAGGGATTGAAGTTTCAGAAGTACACTGAAAATGGAGAACCATTAGTTGGCTATGTTGATTCAGATTATGCAGCTAATGTTGATACAAGGAAGTCCTTAACTGGATATTTGTTCACTTTATTTGGAAGAACAATTTCTTGGAGATCAACACATCAATCTAATGTTGCTATATCCACTACAGAGGCTGAGTTTGTAGCACTTAAAGAAGCTGTTAAAGAGAGTCTTTGGCTAAAAGGGATTCTGAAGGAATTGGGACTGTACCAGAAGAAGGTCACAATGTGTTGTGACAATCAAAGTGACATACACTTGGCAAAACATCAAGGCTACCATGAAAGAACTAAACACATTGATGTAAGGTACTATTTTGTAAGGGACATGGTGGAGAAAGAGATGGTGCATGTAGCTAAGATAGCTACTGAAGATAATCCTGCAGATGGATTTACAAAGGCATTGCCTAAAGCAAAGTTTGAACTTTGTCTAAGGCTTATTGGAGTGCATTATAGCATTGGTTGGTGCTGCTCTTGAGGGGGCAGTGGTGAAGGCCTTTTGTGAAGGTGCTATTGTTGATTTAGAGCTAAAGGTGGAGATTTGAGAAGTATTATCTCTAAATCTGGAAAATAACACTTATGCTTATGGAAGTATGAAGTGTGGAGTATTGTGCTTAACCTCTAACAGCTTGAAAAGCCAAATGCATCGACAGTTATTCAGTTACAAAAGTAGTTATGCAAGCTGTCACAGCTTGCAATGCTGTCTGGTGTCAACTTGGAGAAGTCATAACTCCCTAACTGTTTGGTAGTTTCAACTGATATCATGTTGCAAGGTGAAGGGCACGTGGCGTACTACGACTTGCAGCTAGTAACTGTTCATGGGGTTTACATTTGGTTATATATATATTAGCTCAAAGTTAGAGAAAATGCAGTTTTTCACTTGGTTAATTCATATGACATTTGAGTGCTAGATAGGTTATCTCAGCTTATACTCAGGAGTGTATCATTGTATCTTTGTAGTTCTTCTTCAACATAGTGAAATGACCTCTCAAAGTGGATGTAGATCATTTCTAGATCGAACCACTATAAATCTTTGAGTCTTGTTCTATCTCTACTGATTTTTCTTCAATATTAGCTACTGATTCTTAAGGTCTACTGATCTTTAAGAGTCTATCCAGGGTCATGGTCATGTGCAATCCCTCAAACCGAACACGAGATTACCTGGGATTATAAAGACAATCTCAGGCAATCCCTCAAACCAAACAGTTACGAGTTAAACATTTAACACTTGGAGTGTCATAAATACGGAATGTGAAGCACCCGTACTGAGACAGAGAGAATTATTAGAAGGGCTCAACTTATGCAGAAAGTCGGTAAACTCGAGGAACCAAAAAAATTTAAAGAGTAGAATTAAGCGTGATGGAAATTTCAGACTCCCTGACGTTGTTTATAAATTCAAGTGAACCTGAATATTTGAACTTATGGATTGTGGGAACATCAAAATTGACCCTAAAATTCGAGTGAATGGCTACAAATTTGTGATAGATTGTAGAAAATACAATTTTGAAAAGTTAAGTCCTTGATACAAGGAAATCTAGACACCTTTTTCAACATCAACACATTCCACTTACGACAACTGTAAACACCCAATCCAAGTTTTGACATGAAAAAACTGGTGTGCTGCTGCCAAATAGAGATTATTAACTAAGTTTTTTCTTTTTTCTTTTTATATAAATTCATAGTAAGCGAAATCTAATCCAAAGATACTATATAAATTGCATGTCAAGTTTAATTAATTGCAATTAGCTCCTGATCGAGCATCAAATAAGGTAATGGTTATCAATCATGCGCCAACGACCCATGCACAAATCACTAAACATAAATTAATAGATTCCACAAACACAAATACTGCAGAAAATCAAAAATAAAATTCTATCAAACACCATTGTTACTCAACTGAGTTGATTTTATCAGTAGATAAGAGACTAAAAATGACAATATCCCTTGTTCTCCCCCTCAACAAAGAATATCTTCTTAAAATCCCTTCTCTCTTAAACCCCACTTTTTCCACCACCCGCTGCGACGCCGTATTGTCCACGTCGATCAGCGCCTCCAGTCGCCTCAGGTGGCCCCACTCTGCAAACACGGCGTGCGCCGCCATCTTTACCGCCCGCGTCGCCACCCCTCTCCCCCAGTACTCCGACGCCACCACGTACCCGATCTCGGCCCGGCACTTGTCGTCCCCATCCCACGGACTCACGCATACCGACCCGACGACATGACCCGCCACGCATATGGCTTTGTGCCACGGGTGACGAACTCCCCTCATGAAGTGTATAATGGCGTCTATTTCGTTGGTGAAAGCGTCCCAAGGAAGGAATCTGTGCACCTTTTCGTCCGTCATCCATCTCACGGCGGCGTTGACGTCGGTGATTTCAAGTGGCCGGAGTGTGACGAGGGCTTGGGGAATTTTTTCCATTTAATTGAAGAAAAAATAGAGACTATTAACTTACTTCTATTTTGTTAGTGGTCTTTAGGTCAAGAAGCATTCGTTCTACGTACCATCCTATATATAATAGTTGTAAATCTTAATTATCAAATCTATTAGGCGTAATATTTTAAAAATATATTTCATCATTACTTTCTAGAAAATTCAAATATTCGAATATATATTAATAATATATCATATAGTCAATAATATTAAGATATATATATATATATATATATTAATGACATGATATATAACAAAATATTATATGAATATAGTTCATGATATTATATTAAAATATAGAATATTTGACCGAGGTATATTGTGATACGAATATAATAAATAATATTTGAAAATATTAGTAATATCTTATTTCAATAAGTGAGATATGTATAAAGATGCGAGACAATTATAAATAATATTTAGATATATTAATAACATAGTAAAAAGATAATAAATAATATCCCCGTCCCACTATAAACTTTTGACATGGAGTATGTTTTATATGAAAACGCTTCATTTAATTAGCTTAACATGAAATAGTTTTAGAGTATCAATTTCTCATCAGGAGTATCATTAAACCTGTTAAAGGGTATCATTAGTCTGAGTTCAAGAAAATTGTTTTCAGACTAATGATACCCCTGATGAGATTAATGATACTCCCGATGAGATTAATGATACTTTAAAATTGTTTCATGATAAGCTTATCATGAACTATTTTCATATAATGCTTTGCTTTTGACATAGTATAGAGCGGAATTGGTTCATGCATGAATAATTGAAGAGTATTAGTTTTTTTCACTGAAAAATATTAGTTGTATAGTGAAAACAAACTAAGACACTTTAGTGAAAAGTGAAAACAGCTAATACTCTTTAGTGAAATAACCAATACCCTACAATGATTCATATATAAACCAATTTCACTCTATACATACTCTAAACTTTTTATTTTTCTATTTTGGTTTGTCACAGTATCGATTCACCCCTGTCCATTAAAAAGGAAGCAATTCTTAAACCCGCAATTCCAATTTTCCATGTAGCAAATCTGCCGCCACTTGACGAATCAAATTAATGAATAATCAAAATTGTCTTCCAAATCCTACTTGTTAAACATTAAATATATTATTCTATAAAATAACACATACTCCTAACAAAATGTTAATGCATCATGTTCAATTTACACCCTATCTTATATTCTTATTGTGAAATAATTTCACACAAGACCTTATCAATTAGAAAATATTAATGATATTGTATGCTAAATTATAATGAGAGAGATGTATATTAATGTTAAAATAAGATCCAACAAAGATACATAAGCAAAAAGTTAAAATCATAAATTTTATGTAGTTCATTAATTTTCTATTTATCATAAGAGATGATTTTATATTATGGGAGAAATGTTTTTATAGGCCCGTATCTTTAGGGTGGTTGGAAAACACTACAAAAAAGACGGAGTTTAGCGACGGAAAATTTGCGACGGCCACGAAATTTGCGACGGATTTTGGTAAGCCGTCGAAAAATATGACACTTTGCGACGACTTAGGAAGACCGTCGCAAAAGTTAGTAATTTGCGACGGAAAAGTCCGTCGCAATAACTAGGGCCCACCGCCTTCGTCTTAAACCGGCTACATTTGCGACGGATAGGTCATCGCAAATTTCAACTTTGAGTTTGCGACGACCTCTTCCGTCGCAAAACATACCCGTTTAAAGGTGACCGTTCGGGAAGCGACCTATTTGACTGATTTGCGACGGAACAGGCCGTCGCAATTTTAAACTTTGTATTTGTGACGGACCAAGGCCGTCGCAAATCTTACATTTATATTCGCGGCCTTTCAGAAAACGGTCCACTGACTGATTTGCGACGGACTGTCCATCGCAAATTCGAACCGTTTTTACGCGTCTTCTCGGGAAACAGTGCGTTGACTGATTTGCGACGGAAAAGTCGTCGCAAATCAGTAAAAACAACGTCTTTTTTACTTTGATAGGCAAAATTTGCAACGGTAGGCGTCCGTCGTAAATTTTTTTACACTTATAAAACTCTCCTCGTGAAACAGACGGAGAGTACGAGAAAAAAAAAGAAGAGGAGGAGAACGAAAGGAAAAGGAAGGAGAAGTCGGGTTTAGTTGATTCTAGAGCCGTCCGTCCCCACCGAGTTCTCGTTTCGATATTTTCTACAAATAAACCGTAAGTTTTCTTCATTTTTACCGTTTAAAATTTAATTTTAAAGCATGTTTAGGGAATTGATTTTAGTTGAGAATTGATTTTAGTTGAATTATTTGAATTATATTAGTAATGAATTGATTTTAGTTGATTTAGTTGATCGGATTTTAATTTAAAGCATTTTTAATTTTTGTTAAGTTTAGAATTGAATTAGTTGAATTATTTGAATTATATTAGAAATGAATTGATTTTAGTTGAATTAGTTGAATTATAATTTAATTAGTTGATCGAATTTTAATTTAATTTTAAAGCATGTTTAGAATTTCTTAAGCTTATAATTGAATTAGTTGAATTGTTTGAATTATATTAGAAATGAATTGATTTTAGTTGAATTAGTTTAGGTGATCGAATTTTAATTTAATTTTAAAGCATGTTTAGAAATAGTTGAATTTGTTAAGTTTAGAATTGATTTTAGTTGAATTTTAGTTAATTAATTGATTTTAGTTGAATTAGATTAGTTGATCGAATTTTAATTTAATTTTAAAGCATGTTTAGAAATAGTTGAATTTGTTAAGTTTAGAATTGATTTTAGTTGAATTGTAGTTAATTAATTGATTTCAGTTGAATTAGATTAGTTGATCGAATTTTAATTTAATTTTAAAGCATGTTTAGAAATGGTTGAATTTGTTAAGTTTAGAATTGATTTTAGTTGAATTGTAGTTAATTAATTAATTTTAGTTTAATTAGAGTAGTTGATCGAATTTTAATTTAATTTTAAAGCATGTTTATAATTTTTTTCGAATTATGTTATAGATTTTTAAAACATGTTTAATTTCATTGATTTTAATTTAATATTTCGAATTTTGTTATAGATGAGCGGACAAGGCAGTGGCAGTGGCAGTCAGCAGCTTCGAGGGATGAGGAGGCAAGTCGAGGAGGGCGAGGATGATTGTTCAGCCACATAGTTTAACGTAAGTTTTAATATTTTATACTCAATTTTTTTATTAATTAAAATCTAATTATTTTACTAACTTTGAAGTTATAATTTTACAGTTGGATTCCTAGTCATGAGGCTAGTAATCAGTTTTTCCAGTCCATCCCTGGATGTGGATTCGAGCCCACCGCTTACAGTTGGGGGCTAGTGTCCGATGCAATGAAAAAGACATACTTCGAGGAGTTTAAGGTATTAATTTAATTTATTAATTCATCGTTTATTAATATCAAATATATAAACAGATATTTACATTTAAATTGTAATTGCAGAAAAAATGTGTCTGGGCACCGGAGCACGATGACCAGATGTGGAAGAATTTCGAAAAATATGCGGCGGAAAGGTACAGAGACCTCCTTTTTAGAGTGAGG
The DNA here is from genome assembly GCA_947034835.1 of Ballota nigra. Lineage (NCBI taxonomy): Eukaryota > Viridiplantae > Streptophyta > Magnoliopsida > Lamiales > Lamiaceae > Ballota > Ballota nigra. The sequence continues at coordinate 77,341,816 of OX344729.1, read as the reverse complement.
AAGAAGTGGTACAAGAAGGGAGAGGCCACCGACATGGGGACTGACAGTGAAAGGCGGCCGATTTGGGACCAATTCCTCCGGTACTGGGATTCTTCTGAATTCAAAGAGAAGTCGGCGAAAAACAAGGCGAATCGGCGTAGTGACCCTGATGGAGAAGGGATGGCGAGACATCTGGCCGGTTCTCGGTCCATTTATGAGCACGGGTTGAGATTTGTAAGTTTCGTCTTTAATTTTGTAGTTTTTGAATTTATATTATTTTTTTCCTAATTTTTATGAGTGGTATTAATTTTTACTATCTTTTTTTTCTAATTAGGCGGCGGAGCAAGGACGCGAGCACTCTCATTTTGAGAGATTGCAGCTCGTCCACCCACTCATCGAGGAGACTGGGAAGTCTACCTACGGCCGTACCATCGAGATCCACGTAAGTATTATTTCAATATTAATAGTATTATTTCAATTTTTAATATTAAAAGTATTATTTTATATTTTGTGTTCAATTTATTTAATTTTTTGTATAATTAATTTGCAGAGAATGATGCTCGAGGACCTTGCCTCTCAGCCTCAGCCTGAGGAAACGGTAGAGGGGTCGGGTTCGATGCCCCCCACACAGCCTTCTGTTGACGTTCAAAATGAATTGTACTTCAAGAACGTCAAGGCTAAAAAGGGGCGGTTCGCTAGATTGGGCAGCTTCAGAAAGAACTTTTTCCGACCTCGTGGCTCGGGCTCATCCTCTCTCAGTCTTCCATCAACTCTCATCCCAGTGAGGTCGAGAGACAGCTTGCCACGGTGGTGGAGCAGATGAAGAACATGTAGAGGCAGCAGCGAGAGAAGGAAGAGTATGAGAGGCAGCAGCAAGAGGCGCACGACCGGTATACAGCCGAGATGCAGCGGTATTCAGTCGAGGTGCAGCAGTATACAGCCGCCATGCAGACGTGGTGGCAGATATTCACCTCTGATTCAGTGCCACGAGCGCAAATGCCTGCGCCACCGATGCCGCCGATCCCGCCGACCCAGCCATCGATGCCGCCGATTGTTAACCTGGGCGAGGATGAGGAGGAAGAGGAAGACGGATTTAATTCCGACGGTTAAAAAAATTTGATTTTTAATAAATATGAAATACAATTATTTTTTTTAGTTTGAATTGTTACTTTAATTTAATTTTTGAATTGTTACTTTAATTTACAATTTTGTGAATTTATTTTAGTTTGAATTTACTTTTATTTAATGTCAAAATAAATAATTTTAGCAGAAAAATAAAAATAAAATGGACACAATATTTATAAAAACAAGTGAGAAACGAAAATGAATTAATTTGGTGAATTATGGAAAAAAATGAATCGATTTGGATACATATACAATTAATTGCGTACAAATGAACGAATTATAAAATTATGCATTGTCGAAATAAATAATTTTACAAAATAAAAAATTTAGTTGGGCAAAATATTTTAATAAACAACTTAGATACGAAAAGAAATTAATTTGGTGAATTATGGAAAAAAATGAATTAATTTGGATACATATACAATTAATTGCATACAAATGAACGAATTATAAATCTAAGCGGGAGTCGAAATAAGTAATTTTACCAAACTAATAAAAATTAAATGGCCACAATATTTATAAAAACAAGTGAGAAACGAAAATGAATTAATTTGGTGAATTATAGAAAAAAAATGAGTCAATTTGGATACATATACAATTAATTGCGTACAAATGAACGAATTATAAAAATATACATTGTCGAAATAAATAATTTTACAAAATAAAAAAAATAGTTGGGCAAAATATTTTAATAAACAACTTAGATACGAAAAGAAATTAATATGGTGAATTATGGAAAAAAAAGAATCAATTTGGATACATATACAATTAATTGCATACAAATGAACGAATTATAAATTTAAGCGGGAGTCGAAATAAATAATTTTATCAAACTAATAAAAATTAAGTGGCCACAACATTTATAAAAACAAGTGAGAAACGAAAATGAATTAATTTGGTGAATTATAGAAAAAAAAAGAGTCAATTTGGATACATATACAATTAATTGCGTACAAATGAACGGATTATAAAATTATGCATTGTCGAATAAATAATTTTACAAAATAAAAAAAAATAGTTGGGCAAAATATTTTAATAAACAACTTAGATACGAAAAGAAATTAATTTGGTGAATTATAAAAAAAAAGACTTAATTGGATTAATTGTTCAAGGCCTAATAAGACTAATATAGAAGGTGGACCACATATAATAAGCAATGGGTTGGGTGGCCCAGTGGTCCGCGCCCACCCCACCCGCCCGGGTGCCCGGGCTCGAACCACGCGAGCCACTTTTTTTTTTGTATAGGCTCGGTAATTTGTGACGGCCAAATTCCGTCGCAAATTTTGAATTTTGCGACGGAAAATAGCCCGTCGCAAATTATAACGGGAAAAAATAAAAAATATATATATAAACATTTGCGACGGAATGTGGCAGTCGCTGTAATACCCCGTCCCGTTTTATACATTTTATTTTGCTAGAAACTTTATTTTATATTATTATCTTTGTTTCTTTTAATTTTATTATTTTGTGTGCTACTGTGAAATTTAAATATATATACCCTTTTATAAATTCCTAAATTCGAAGAAAGGAATCGAACCTTTCAAACGAATAAAGGACTACGAGAAATTAAAAATTCAAATTAAATTAAGGATTTCGATCCGTATAATTTATTGAGAATAATTAAAATGCAATAAAATATTAATTGAGTTTTAAAACTGTATTAATTCTCAATTCGGAATTAAACTCGTGAACCAAACAATCCCTGAACCGTATCAACTGAGAACGAAAATATCAGGAATTATATGGGTAAATCCTAACCACATATTATTCCCTTCCTTTAAAATTAAATAATTAAATTAAAAATAGTTTCTCTATAAATAAACATGCGTATGACTCTTTCAACACAAATCAAAATCCCAAATTTCACTAACTCTCTCTCTCCTCTCGGCCCTCTCTCTCTCTCTCTCTGTAACCAAACGTCTCTCCTCCTTCTCTCCAGACGTCCAACCTCCTCTCTAGCCCAATCGACGCCGTCCTCTTCGCCCAGGACACGGCTAGCGCCGCTGTGGCCCAGCCCACGCCGCTCCCTTCTTCCGGCGACAACGCCGCCTACCGCAGCCAAACGCCTCGTCGCTCTCTCCCCCTACACCGATCATCCGACGCCGGAAGCGAAGCCAACCGCCGCTCCTTTGCGCAACACCGCCTCGGCCGCAGTCGCTCCCACCTCGCGCCGCCGTCGCACCCCGCGCCGACCGCTCGCGCCTCCCTGCTTCCGACTGTGAAGCGCCGCTGTCCTCCGCCTCGCACAGACGCAGCGCCGCCGCCGCTCTTCACCCAGCGGCCAAAGCCGTCGCCTCCCTATTCTCGGCCGACGAGCGCCGCCTCCAGTCGCCCGCCACCTGGCGCCGTCGCTCAGCCCCTTTCGAAAAAAGACGCCGATGCCGCTCAGCCGAAACCGCCGCCGCCATCGCCGCCGCCGCCGCTTTTCCGATCGACGGCCGCCGCTTCAGCGACGTGTCTCTTATTCTCCGTTCGAAGCAAGGCCGACTCTGTCAATCTCCTCCTCTATGTGAGTCCCTTTATCGTTTCCATTCCAATTAATTCAATTCGGTTCCAGTTTCTTCAAATTAACAAACCCTCCAATCTCAAATCTCACAATTTTGTATTTCTTTTGTAATCGAGACACTGTAGTCTACTTTACCCTTTTCGACGAAGTTCGGAGGACGAACCGCTGCCCGTTTTATTCGACGAGCCACCAATCGAACGCCGTTAGGCTTGTAAGAATTTCTAAACTTCTCTTTATTTCTCGTCCTAGTTGGAATAGGAATTGGACAGTTTTGGATTGGAGAGTTGTAAATGGACTTTTATTGTTAAATTTCTACTAGTGTTATTGGAATAACTATTTAGTATTGTTGGTTTGGGAGTTAAGTATTATTGTTTTGGTTGGATGGTGTTATTGAATTAAGCTGTTTAGTATCATTGAAATAGTTGTTTGGTGTTATTGGATTTGTTGGATGATATTATTAGATTGATGGATTAGTATTGATGTTTTAGCTAGTTGGTATTATTGAATGAATGAATTAGTTTGGTTTGGTTAGCTGATGATATGGTGATGAAATTAGTTTGTTTTAGTGTTAGTTGAGACAAAGGGAATCTCGTCTTCCCCTTGTGCGACTGTTAGAGAATTAGGAACGAAAAGATAAGTCGTTTAATATTTCCAAATTAATAACAAATGAAAAAGGAGTATTTTTGGGAAAAATTAATATAATTCCTTTGTTTTAGAAGTGTTACTAAAGTTAGAAAAGAAAAATACATTTTTATAAACTATATTAGTTATAATATAATTTTCTTAGAAAAAAATCAAGTTATTAATAAGTTTTAATAAGAGGTTTTTATAAAATATAAATTCTTATACTTTTATTTTTCCTTAAAGGGCCTTTATTAAGGACATCACTGAATTTAGTAAATACACCCCCTGTTATACCACAAGTATACTAGTAAATACACTCCCTCAATACACTCACCTTTTTAGAAGTGGTGTATTTACCAAAATAGGGTGTGACCCTTAAGCAAGTCCTTTTAAAAGCTTATAAGACCACAACTTTCTCGATTCTCGTAACACAAACTCTCAAGTTTTCCTAATAATTCAAAAGTCGATCTTTTAATCGGAATACTCCTTATTAGGATTCTGTACTTTTCGGGACACGCATGAAGGACTCGACCGTCTGCATACACAATATTCTCAGAACTCAGAACAATCAGGTGGGTGATGATCTGTTGATCGATCTGCTTATAATACGTTGTGCTGGTATACTCTGAACTCGACTAAATAAATCTAAAACAACTAACCCAACATAAATGTATCCCTATAATATAAATATTCGAATTACGTGATATATTTATATATGATACAAATATCTATTGTTTCTATTCAAATTAATCACGACTGCATGATTAAGGGCATTATTTGAGCATGAACCAATTTAAGTGTGAAATATGTGAATTTCTCCCCACAATTTGAAATGACAGTTTTTATGAGAAAGAGGAAGGCGAGTAATTATTGAGCAGTTATGTTTGTGGATTGACACGTATGGCCATGAGTGACAATAGGTCAGATTCATGGTCACTGATATTATTTGTGGTGACCATGAGTGATAATAATAAATCAGATTCATGGTCACATGAATGGATGAATTGTTGGTGAGAAATGGTTTGGGGGAGATTTACTATATGTGAAAAATGATTTTGGCAGATTAGGCCGTTATTTGAAAATGGTTTTGGGCTTTGCCCCTTAATGTGAATCAACTTGTAATATTTCAATTATATGATGTGAAACCTGCTATGCCCAATTAATTATTACGTGAACTTATTACTTCTGTGATATATGTTATTCATATTTATATGTCAACTGCTTAAATAAATTAAATACTTTATCAATGTGTATAATTTAATATACTTCGGATTTACCAATCCCATGACGTTGCAAATCACTCATACGTGAGAATTCAAATCTCACGCCCCCTTTTTACAACCCTTGCAGATTATGATTTCGTGGAGCAAGGACAGTAATAGAGACGACACGGAGTTCCCCACTTAAATGAAATGTTACTTTAATATTAAGATTTATATATGTGTGTGAGATATATTATAATAATTATTCTACTCATTCTTCCGCTGCATAAAACTCATCTATCATTTTCGTTATATTTCTTTCAAAATTTTTATAGTTCGTATTCTAGCTACAAGTGGCACCTCGAATCTGAGATATTTTATGTGTTTTGGATTCGGGGCATTACAGTCGCAAATGTTGTTGACCCGATCTGGTCTAACCCGAAAGATTTGCGATAGACTACTGTCCGTCGCAAATTCTGTGCGACCCGGCCGGGTCTGACCCGCCAATTTTGCGACGGATTTATCAGGAACGGATACGTGTCCATCGCAGAATCCGTCGCAAAACAGTGTTTGCGATGGATTTTCCGTCGCAAATTCCATCGCAAAACAATGTTTTTTTTGTAGTGAAAAGGAGGACAATATGTTTTCGGGCTTGGAGAAGGAGGACAATAATTTTAAAAAGTGGTAAATGTAGGACAATTGAGCCCGAATTAGGCCCGATTGTCCTACTTTTACCACTTTTAAAAATTATTGTCCTCCTTCCCCAAGCTTAAAAATATATTGTCCTCCTTTTTCAACCACCCTAAAGATACGGGCCTAAAAAATATTTTTCTCAAACGATGGATGCAGTTTTATATGAGATAATTAATAGTTTAATTCTTATATTATTACGAATTACTAATCAAGTGAAATAGTGAAGTGCAATTTTGTTAACTTTTAGATATTATGAAATGAAATAGTAAACTAAATTTTAAACTAACCCTCACTAAAAGTGGTTTATCTTCTAACAAAATACCATCCTTATAGATTACTCACTACTTATAAAGAAAAAACAAATTATGAAATCAATGTATGTTTATATATATTGATGATATTGACATACCAAATTATATAACATATTATATTGAAGATTTAATGTAATAAATTTAAGAATAATGTTGACCGATGTTTTAAAAAGTGAATTGAAACATTCAACTTTATCGATTCACTTGAGGTTTAACGGTTCGTCTATACGATAAAAATTTGTACGAAATGATCATATATATATATATATATATAAAATTAATATATACTTTGTTATATGATCCATTGATGTATAGAGTATTAATTGTATCATGGCTTTTTTATATATAAAAAAATCAAATAATCAAAGTAGAGCTTTATTTCATATTTGAGATCATGACACAAAAAATTTCTACTAAATAAAATATTCAACTAAGTTTGACTAGAAAGACACGGTTTAGATTGGGTGTGACAAATTTGGACCTTTTTTCTTATTTTTATTTCTTATATTGATTGACTAGTTTATATTTAATGTATATTGTTTAAATTTAAATTTAAATTTAAAAGGTTATTAATTTTATATATTCTTCGAACCATCAATTTAATATTAGTTCGTCATTAAATACATAGGAAAACAACTGAAAATTGGTCGGAAAAGCACTATGTTGCACGGCCGAAATATGATCATAAATCCAGATCATTTTCTTACTATTTTCTTATGTACCAAAAGACTAGTCATGTAAGAAAATTATGGGTTTGCGGAGAAGAATAATTTAATATGGGGCTTGATTATTAATTCGTCGAAATTTGACCATTAGCCAAAAGAAGACAAACATAATTAAGTCATTGTGTGCTATCAAAAATACTTAAGTCATTGTGTTGTAGCATACAAAATTTGTAATTGGAAAGACCAAAGTGATTGGCTTCCGGGGTGTGATAGGGTTCTGAAGGATGAACCGTATATGGACCTTGAATCACTATTTCCATTTTTTTTATTGATTCTGATTGATTGCCCTTTTTTACACAGAAAAATGCATTGTGGAAGAATCGATAGTTTCTTTTTGAGTTCGGATCCCTGTTTTCAAATTCGAGTAACCGGTTATAGTCCCTTTGAGAGGTCCAAGTATTTATGTATAACATAAAATCTTTCAAAATCCGACATGGACCCGGTGAAATTGAATTCTCCATGAAGATGCGGAGTACCAACGGCGTGTGACCTCTCGTTCGTGCATCTCACCCGACATTCACTCACTTTAGGAGCGTGTAACGTTCCGTTGAGCGAGAGCCCTTCCACACGGGACTCCCGGATCACTATGGCCGACTTTCGACATCATTCGTTTCTCCTCCTCTAGCTGCTGGTTAGGGGCAATCGACCGATGCCCAAGACCATAGCATAGATCTTTCATCAAAATATCTTAAGACGAGTCTTTCAGCAACTGAACGGGAAGTGGTTTAGGAAAGGACTTTCGAGTTTGATGATGGTAACTCCCATCTTTTTAATAGATGGATTTTGTAGGGATGGACATGGCTCGACTTTGATTCGTGGAAAAATAAAAGTATTAACGTTAAAGTTGTGACTTCTAATTTCTCACTGAAATTGAGTATTAATTATGAAAAAAATTATAATTAGAGAGTATAAATTACTACCTATGATATAGCGATCAAGCTTTGTTATCGTAATTTGATGGACATGTTTTACAAATTTTCCTAAATGGCATTTCATCCATTCCAGAATTTTTTTTTTAGGCCCATATCTTTAGGGTGGTTGAAAAAGGAGGACAATATGTTTTCGGGCTTGGAGAAGAAGGACAATAATTTTAAAAAGTGGTAAATGTAGGACAATTTGACCTAATTCGGGCTCAATTGTCCTACATTTACCACTTTTTAAAATTATTGTCCTCCTTCTTCAAGCCCGAAAACATATTGTCATTATTTTCCAACCACCCTAAAGATACGGGCCTAAAAAGAGAGATGTATATTAATGTTAAAATAAGATCCAACAAAGATACATAAGCAAAAAGTTAAAATCATAAATTTTATGTAGTTCATTAATTTTCTATTTATCATAAGAGATGATTTTATATTATTATTATCATGATTAGAATAATTATAAAGTACGAAGCAACCTAATCAAATAATATAACTATTTATAAATACTTAAACAAATTGGGTCTCAAAATTGTAAACTTACACCATAAAAATTACCAACTATAATGTACATTGTAAATTTACACCATAAAAATTAAATAGTTAACTATGCCAGAAAAGGGATACGACAACGGGGAATCCCCGTTGTCGTAGGTATTTTTCCACCGTTGTCGATGGGCTCGTTGTCGTAGGTCTGGACATTTGACAACGGGTTTCCCACCGTTGTCTTAAGTTCTTAAGACAATGGTGATTAACCGTTGTCGTAGCTTTATTAAACCCGTGGTCTTAAGCACTTTAGACAACGGTGATTAACCGTTGTCGTAGCTTTATTACACCCGTGGTCTTAAGCACTTTAGACAACGGTGATTAACCGTTGTCGTAGCTTTATTAAACCCGTGGTCTTAAGCACTTTAGACAACGGTGATTAACCGTTGTCGTAACCTTATTATACCCGTGGTCTTAAGCTCTTTAGACAACGGGTTATACCCGTTGTCAAAAGCTTGGAGCTACAACAACGAGCCCATCCACTACGGTTGATATTTACCTACGACAACGGGGAATCACCGTTGTTGTATATATATAAGACAACGGATTTTACCTGTTGTTATATAATTTTATCCCCGTTGTCTTTTCTCAATGTCCATGGTTTCAACAACAGGTTTTACCCGTTGTCAAAACCATATTCGGTTCGTTGTCATATGTTTTTTCCTGTGGTAATATATATTTTTTTCAAATGAATGCAAGAGATTTATAAAACAAGCATCATCAAATAAAAAACAAACATTGTTATCATAGAAGTCCTTACAAATATCAATTTCACCCATTGTTCCTACTAATTAAGTCATGAAAATCTAAAATAATATCCAACTGCATTGATAAGTTCCAAATCATAAAAAACAATCAAACTTCCCACTGCCGTATCTTGTATTGCTGATCATTTATCCCATGTAAGTTGAAAGACAATCGGCCCACTCCTCTCGCACGTCATCAATATCTTTCTTTGAGTAGTTCTTTTGTGGAAACTGTTAAAGTACAAAAGAAACACAAGAAAAAAGTTAATGCATTCAATATTCAATGTTTTTTGTAGTAAGCATAATTGTAAACACAACTAAAAAAATACCAAAGTAAGACACCACACATAAGCATCATCAACACAAACTATTCTTACCACTGATTGGATCGAATCCGTTTCTATTACTCCATCAAACTCAATTATATCTTTCATGTAGCGTAGTACAAAGTAACCACATTGTTTTCCATCAGGTTGTTTAGGTGCCTACGTTAGTAAAAAAATTCATTAAACACTAATTCGATCAATAAAAACACAATATATAGTTGGGGCATTCATCGATTTTCTCGTATTCCATTCCCAAGGTTGTCAAACACTTCTTTGCTTCATACATAGTTGAAGGCAGCTCATTGTTATCTGGGAGCATATCCTTAAATAACACAAGTAGGCCAGCCATACTTCTATCACTCCAACTATGTTTGGCTTTCAAATTATAGAGTTTCACAATTGCGGACAATTTTGTGAATTTGGTACATTCAGGATATAAAGGCTTCTCCGCATCCTCAAGTAACTCTACGAATTTATTTGGAGTTTTGGAATTTTCGTATGCCGCATGCACCATGTCTTCTAAGGGCTCCCGTGGAAAATAACTATGATTATCTTGCCCTTCTTGATCATTATCATGCATTGAAGACCTATTTGTAGTTCTCTCTCCGTGCAATACCCATGTGTGATATGTTCTATCCACACCATCACGAATCAAGTGTGCCCTTATGTGGTCAACGAAATTCTTCTTTAAATTTCCACATTTCACACAAGGGCAGAATATTAGATCCGGATTAGAAGCATTTTGTTTCGCAAATTTCAGGAATAACTCTACTCCAAAAGCATACTCATGTGACAGCCTATCCTTCCACATCCATTCTTTATCCATTTTATGAATGCTCCTAATTTGAAAATTAAGAAACTACTCTTACCAATTCAATAATAAAAATTGTTCAAAAAAAGCCAACTCCTAATAAGCATTATTTTGTTTCTAAATTTTAGTACGAGTAAACATACTAACATTTCTGTTCGTTTGTTATTGTAAAGTCAAATTAGTTAATGCTCTCAATTTAATCACCCAAACCAAAAGAAAATTATTTATTATTTAGAGGAAATTAAGGTGTAGCACCAAATTTGTATTTTACAAAACTGATGACCTGTTCCCTATGATGTCTTTTTATCGCTGATTTGTAATTCTTGATGTTGTCTCTTTGGTAATGATTGACAGGGTATAGACATATTTCTGATCTTTTTTTGCCTTTTTGTGCTAGCTACTAATCTGTTTGGATTACCATTCAACTCCTAGAAATGTAGGCGATGAATCAATAATGTGAAGCCAATATTTTCCTACCAAAAAAAATAATAAACAGGTCAATGCTCCCTTTATTTCATTTTTCATTCTTGTTCTGGTTGTTTCTTGCTAGTGGTTGTATTTTTAGGGTAGGGATCAAATAAATGGGAAATGACATATTTTAGGTTTCTATACTTGTTCATCTTTTCGAATTGATTTTTTTCACATAAAATCCTAACCTTTTCCATTGAAGTATATTGACACTTAATGCACATTCAGCTTTTAGTTCATTACATTTTCCTATAATTATCATTGGTATGAGATTGTTTTGTTGTTTAATTACTTTTTTTTAATTACGTTTTTTTATCCATGTACGATCGTGGCTTGCATACAAGTGTCTTTATTGTTTAACATAGTTGATGAAATTCATCAGAATTTGCATATAAAGAGAAGGACATGTTGTTAAATATAAGTCAACTTATGTTAGTTAAGGGTGTGATAGTTAAACATGCAAGAATCTGTTGTTCCATATCTGTTTTAAGATTTTCATTTTCCTCGGAATTCAGAAAAAAAAAATATCAAAGACCTTGTAGCAACCACAAAACTATTGCTGCATACGCGAAGAGCTAAGATAGTTCAATTGGCTGCATATGTGTAACTAATGGCAGCAGAAGGATAACATTCCTGCATCTACGGTACACCCTCTACCAAGAGAACTGACCGAACATTTTCAGTGATAATTCATTTATTTGTTGATTCTGTATCAAATAATAAAGCCTTCCTAAATTAGGCAGATTTATTTTTCAAGCTTATAGAGCGAACAGGGGGCAATATTGTCTAATTAATTCCACTCTTGATTTACATATAAGGGCCCATTAATTTGTATTTTATGACATGTTAATAAAGATTTTCACTCAAACTCTTAACAGTGTTACAGGACATCAGATTTTTTTTTAAGTTTCTACACCTTATGAGTTCAGACAACTGTAATCCTTCTCTGTTAGAAAGAAACTGAGAAAACATATGCAAATCTTAAAATCAATGTTATGGTAGTTCACTAGCTAAAGTGCTAATACAGAACACATCAGCCTCCACAAAAATTGTCTCACTGCACAAATATACTTTATATAAATTGATATGGTTGAAGCCTTAAGTGGGAATATCTTAAAATCACACATTAATACTAGTGCTCCTGTGTTAGAAAAATTAAATAATCACGCATCATGTCAAAAACTAAATAATCACGCATACATGAATGAAGTTAACATAATATTTCCAGCATAATTATCATTAACTTGGCGAGGAATCATGCCTAGATCCAAAAATAGTAACCACAAACAGCAAGCAAACTAGTAGAGTACTATTATTGATGCACCAACCTATATAGGTACCTGAAAAATGAAACTCCAGGGAAGCTTATCTCTAAAATGCCAACCTTTTGCCTCTCCTGCACAAATTCAAAACAATCACCTATTTAAAAATCCTCCCCAGGTTCAAATTCATTACTCTTATTTCACTTTCTATTCTATGGACATTAATTAATTTTTTTTAACGAAAGAACACTAATATTTAAACTTTCGTTACTTACCCTGTTATCCATGATAAAATAACAGAATTGAAAAATGCTCAATCAAAAGTATGGACTCTTAATCTTCAATTTCACGGTTCCGGGTTTTAAAATCAAGTGAAGTTTATGAAGAGATTTCTGCTACTTTTTCCTATGTAAATCAGGAACAATATTGTGTCAAAAAAAAAGTGTACATGCATGTTTATAACAAAACACACTAATGCACGAAGAAATTAAGTTCTCTTTGTTTGACTCAACTTTTGGTGGCGTTGAGAAAGTGAAACAGAGTACTCGTATATTTGTTTTTTTACTTGGAAAAAGTCATATTTTTATGTGCAAACTCAATGGTCGGTCATCTCACTTGAGTTGAGACCCGCTAGTACTCATCTCTATCTCTCACTAACTCAAATACACTTTCTCTCTCAACAAATGTGCAGCCCAGCCCTGCTCCCACTCCCACTCAACTTTGACCTCGAATAATCTTTTTTTTCCACCAAACTCATTACTCAAAGGAAAGACGTGTGATGACCCCTCTTACTTATCTAAACAGACTGTGGATTCTATCTTTTTGTTCAATCATAATCCAAACAACAAGCAAATAATAATCCCAAATCTGCCTAAGAAAACGCAGCAAAACATAAGCCAAAATTTACCTATGTCTATCCTATCGGGAAAAAAAAAAAAACTTACCCATGTCTATAATGTTCAAACATGATAATTGATAACAGCAACTTTACACCTATTCTCTTACAGATTATCAGCTACCGTAGGACCCTCCAGCTATTAATTGATCATTTGCCTCTCTAACAAACATGATAATTGTAGGAGATATTTTTAAAGCACCAATTTCTTTAACAAAAGTATGATTAGCGATAGAATCCTACGAAAAGTGCCAGCAACAATAGAAATAATAATCGAAAGATCAAATTATTTTTGGCTCTGGAAGCTTTGAATTCTCCCTCGACGACGACACCGCTCAATCTCTCTCGGCACTTCGATAATTAATTGGTTCAGGGCAAAATAATCAATTCCATGCTGCTACACACAGAGATCACAAATTCACCATACACACACACACGCTCGCGCACACAGAGAGAGAGAGAGAAAGAAACAGAGCGAGATTTAGGGCTAGGGCAAAATTGGGGCTAGGGCAGGAAAATTTGAGCTTAATTACCTGGGGATAATCTGACCTAGGCGATTCACGATGGAGGATGAGCAGTTGGTTCACGCCGGTAGACGAAGTTGGCGATTCACGAAGGTGGACGAAGCCGGCGGTTCACGGAGGGATTCATAATTGCACACGAGATGGTGCTGAGCGAAGGTGGAGGCAGTGCTGAGCGACGCTGGTGCAGGAGGCGTCGGACGGCGGCAGTGGTGGCGTGGTGTGGTGGTGGTGGTGGTGGTGGTGTGGTGGTGGTGGAACACTATTGAGGTCGATGAAAATTACGCGTGGGTTAGCTAGCTAGGGATAAAGAGATGATATGAATTTTTTTTTCCAAGTGTCCATTTTATACCAAATTAATTAACCAAATAAAAAAAATTACAAAATAAATAAAAATACCTAAGACCACGTGAAAAGACAACGGGGATTATCCCCGTTGTCTTATGTTGCGAGACTGAGTTAAGACCACGGGAAAAGACAACGGGGGCTTATCCCCGTGGTCTTAAGTTGAGAACCCTGAATTTAAGACAACGGGGATACCTAAGACCACGGGCGTAACACTTAAGACAACGGTCAGAATTGATACCCGTAGTCTTTTCCCCGTGGTCGAAAGTCATTTTTGGCATAGTGGTTCACCGCAAAAATTACCAAGAATAACTAACTTGAGATAGTCAGATCAGTACCATATGGATTGATTTGTGAATGAATCTATGACTTATACTCCCTCCGTCCACAAAATATAGTCCTGGTTGCCTTATTGGGCCGTCCACGAAAAATAGTCCTGTTGTCTAAAATGGTAAGAATAAATTTTATCTACTTTTTCAACACACACACATAACATTTTTAAAATAATTTATTTTGTACTTGATTTGACACAATATTCCTACTTTTTACATATTATATCAACTTTCTTAATAACCGTGATAAAAGTAACAAGCCCATTTTTCATGGACGGAGGGAGTACAATGCTAGAGGGGTTATTTGTTATGTATATGTTTTTGGCTCATTTAGTAGATATTTTCTTTCAATCCCTTGGTCTTACATGTTTTCCTTTCATCACATGGTCACTTTCGGACCATATTTTATGTTTTTGGAACACTTTTTTGGTCTTTTTTTTGTTTGTTTTACTTTTATAATATATCCTTATTTAAGTATATTTTTTCTAAATAAAATGTAATAAAATAACTTGAAGTCAACAAATAAAAAAATTCAAGTAGCCCAAATAGAGAAGCCTATTACAAAAGACCAAATCAGGGTCGAAATTAGAAAAATAATACAGCTTAAGTTATCTACGGTCATATATTTTGTTAATTAATTTAACCTAAAAAATATTTTGGAAAAAAAATACAAAAAACTTGACTATTTCGAGTTTTTTATTTTAAAAAATTATCAAGTTTTTCGGAATAATTTTCTGAACACTTTTTTTATTATTAATGGCTGTATTAACAAAAGAAGAGACTGTATTTAACTTGGGCCTAAAAATACAAGACAAAAAAAAGCCTACAGAAGCCCAAAATGAAACTCAAAGACCCATAATTATGATCTGGCAATTGGGAATTAAACCAACCCACATAATTCTGAATTTATGTGCTACTTTATTTTCGGTTCAGTGAGAAATTCCGAAACCTATCTAATTTGATTCGAATTCAAATGTATACCAGTATAAGAATCTAAATCTTACACGAAAACAAAGTTAGATTCTAAATTTTACCCTTATCATAGACAAAGCCGGAATTGAAATAACTCTTATTTCCATCCAAAGCCAAAATCTTAAGACAATTTCTAAATCTATAGTCCTATTCTTTTTTATTCTCATCAAAACTATTTAACTTATGCTACTATATATAAATTATTAACCCAGTTTTTTTTTTTTTAATTAATTCATAGTAAGCGGAATCTGACAAATGATCCAAAAATACCATATATTGCATGTCAAGTCTAAGTTCCTGCACAAGTCTTGTACAATACTAATTAACTTTTAATTGATTGAGACTAAAATATAGACAATTATGGTTGATATGTTTTTTCACGTTGGCGGTTAGATCACAGTTCTTTTATTGATTTTACCCTTCTCGATACTTGATACATGACTATTGTGCTTGGAAGAATTAGAAACATAAGATAAGTGGATTAATATGCATGGAAAGAATAATCAATTTATAAAAATTAAGTAGTTTTCTATTCATTAATAAATGAATGATCTAAATGCATGAAATAAATAATCATCTTCCATCATCATTCTTACGTGAATTACCTTACCATAAGACTTTGATTCGTACCTATAGCTTCCCCCTCTCACTATAAAACTTCCACACTTATATTCCTAAAAGTGTTTTATTGAAACATTCCAAGTCCCTAATCAACCCTCCCCCCCCCCCCCCCCCCCCCCATCTTTCTTTGCAATTTAATAATTTCACCCCTGAACCTCTACTCTTGACGAAGATCTTCAAGCCTTCACACTTTCTTAATTTGTTTACTTTTCATCCCCCAACATGACTTATATTGTATGTAACCAAAGTGCACCCAAGAGAGTTAGCAAATTTATCCAATACTTCCTCTTCCATTTCTCACATATATAGTGTAATCTGCATTTTTGCAGATGAAATACATAAATTTTATCCATCCTAACCTCAATTGGTTCGAGTAGACTGTGTTGAACCGCTTGATCCTCGGCTAAGAGGGTCTCTTTGTCTCAATCCACCAAGTGCTGAAATTTTTTTCGTTACAACTTTATGGATTTTTCTAAATGTTGGATAGGTCACTTTATGAACTTTTCATAAGCAATGACTTCATTCATAGAATAGCCTCACAATACCTTATAATACACTCCAACATATTACATTAAATCATGTGCGTTAACTCGAGTTGGTGTTATCCATAGACAAGAAACTAAAGATGATAATATCTCTTGATTTCCCACTCAACAAAGAATACTTCCTCAACACCCCGCCGTATTGTCCACGTCGATCAACGCCTCCAGCCGCTCTAGGTTGGCCCACTCTGCAAACACAACCGCCTGCGCCATCTTCACCGCCCTCGTTGCCACTCCTTTCCCCAATACTCCGACGCCACCACGTACCCGATCTCGGCCCGGCACTCACCGTCTCCTTCCAACGGGCTCATGGATTTCGACCAGACGACCCCACCTGTCACACATTTGGCTTTGTGCCACGGGTGAGGGACTCCGTGTTTCATGAAGTGTATAATGACGTCTATTTCGTTGGCGAAAGTGTCCCAAGGGAGAAATCTATGTGTACCTTTTTGTCCGTCAGCCATCTCACGGCGACTTAGGTGTCGGTGATTTCCAGTGGCCGGAGTGTGACGAGGGAATAGGGAATATTATGTAAAAGAAAAGGATTTTTGACTGCGGAAATAATAATTCAAAAATTAAAAAGAAAATTACAACTGAATAAATATTACAAAGAGAGGACAGAAAAAGAATCAACAAAGGTGACGAGTCGAGGAAGCCCTCTTCCCGCAAGACAAAATTTCCCCGGTAGTGCTCTTCGGTCTCGGAAATTCGTCCCCAAAGGTAAAACGTCACAACGTCTCCAAGAGTGTCCGGCGAACAAAACGAGCGCTTCGAACTGGACTGACTCTTAAGACTCTATATGCAGAGAGACAGAGAGAGAGGAGAAGATTTCTGAATGCGTGGCCAGGCAAATGCATGAGGACGCTAATTATAGGCGAACCTCCACTCAATGCAGAAGGAAAAACCGCGTGGGCATTAAATGCGGACGCGTTTTCGTTGGTGGCAAGAGTTGACCCAGAACGCGTTTCCGTAAATCACGCTGGTAACGTCCCACGAATTTAGCACACGTGTTTTATGTGCTCTTATGAAGTATGGTCCGGTTTGACTTTTCTAACCGGGTGGGTCTCTGATCCGAATCGACCCAAACTTTGTGGACCTGATATCCTAATTTTTGTTCTCCAAAAAATTAGATACCCACTGGGCCCAAAGTCCACCCAAAGTCCAATTGCCAAGAACCAAGAACCAAGACCAAGACCAAGGCCAAGGCCAAGGCCACGGCCACGGGCTCGGGCGCGGCGCGGCGCGGCTCGGCTCGGCGCGCGCGCGCGCGTGTGGTAATTTTGATTGACTAGCAATCAACTACAATTTATTATACTTCATTATTCCCATACTAATATCATGTATATTAGTATTCCAAAAAACCAATGTGGGATGAATTAAATGACTCATTTAATTCCCAAATTAGGTGTTGAACCTTTCGACTTTCCGATTCAATTTCTCACTCACCGAAAATCGGTTTTGCGAGTATGAATACACAATTCTCATCTACTCCAAGAGTAGAACGCACTTGTAACAATTAATTTCCGAGAAATTAATTTCAACACCAAGAATTAATTGGTTAACTATTAAAGTCTCAAATAAACTTTAATACCAATTAATCATAAAATAATACCACCAATCAATTTTCTCTAACAATCCCCCACATGAGTGGAAATTGAACCTATAGACATGCAGACTCACAGTCCAGTTCAAACATAAAATATTACTGCATTTGGATAGGTAGTTTGTGGCTTTGAACCTTCCATAGTCAAGCATTACCGAGTACACCGGCAGCCTGGTGGACACATTGCCTTGAACCATTCCGCCTTGGTGTGTACTTAGACAGTAGTACTGACACAATAATATTTCTACGCTCATTTCTTGTTCTCACGTTTTTGTCCATTTCGGCCATGGACACCCTTTGGATTCATAAGTGTTTAATATCCACTGATATTTGAGACGGCCTCTCACCTCACACTTACATAGGTGAACTCCTCTTGAGTATCCCGTAATACTTCGTCCCCCACATGGACTTAGGATTCATTAAAAGTCGTATAGACTTAGCCTGTACCACACACGGGTTCTCACTTGGTGTACTGTCCTATAAGGAATGGTCGGATTACCAAGTGCATTCCCTAACTTCCACAGCTTAGTTTTCCCATTGAACCAAGATCTTGGGATCTCCAGACAACTTGGTTGAGTTACCACTGTTTCAGCTTACTTTGTGGATTTTAGACCCATTCCTTCTGACAGTTTAGACAATTGATCTCGATTTATACTCTTAGTTAACGGATCCGCAAGATTGTCCTTAGACCTCACATAGTCTATTGACATTACACCACTTGAGATCAATTGTCTCACGGAATTATGTCTACGACGAATGTGTCTAGACTTTCCGTTATACATGTCACTTAAAGCCCTACCAATTGCGGCTTGACAGTCGCAATGTACCATTATCGTAGGTACAGGTTTATCCCAACATGGAATATCCTCGAGAAAATTTCGAAGCCACTCTGCTTCTTCACCAGCTATATCTAAAGCTATGAATTCTGATTCCATGGTGGATCGGGCTATGCATGTTTGCTTAGTCGATCTCCAGGACACAGCCGCTCCTCCTATAGTGAATACAAATCCACTAGTGGAGAATGACTCTTTAGTGTCTGAGATCCAATTAGCATCGCAGTACCCTTCAAGTACAGCAGGATACCTAGTGTACTGTAGCCCAAAGTCGAGAGTATACTTTAAGTACCTCAAGACTCTCCTGAGTGCATTCCAATGCTCATTGCTTGGATTGCTTGTGAATCTACTGAGTTTATTCACCGCACATGCTATATCGGGACGCGTACAATTCAAAATGTACATTATGCTACCGATAACTCTAGCATATTCTTGTTGAGCTACAGGACTACCTCTGTTTTTGCTCAAATGCACACTCATGTCCAAAGGGGACTTTGCAGGTGGATCATCAAAGGCATTGAACTTCTTTAGCACTTTCTCTACATAGTGAGATTGTGTTAAAGATATACCATTTGATGTCCTACTGATCTTGATTCCTAGAATCACGTCAGCAACACCCAAGTCTTTCATGTCGAAGTTTCGACTTAACATGCGTTTCGTACTAATGAGTAAATCATGATCATTACTCATAATGAGCATGTCATCAACGTATAGACACAATATGACAAACCCTTTCGGTGTACTTTTCACGTACACACATTTGTCACACTCATTAATACGAAAGCCATTTGACAACATGGTGCTATCAAATTTCAAATGCCATTGTTTTGGAGCTTGCTTAAGCCCATACAACGACCTCACTAGTTTGCACACTTTTTTCTCATTTCCAGGTGCTACAAACCCTTCTGGTTGATCCATATATATATCTGTATCCATTTCACCATTTAGAAACGCAGTTTTAACATCCATTTGGTGAATTTTGAGATTTTGCAAAGCAGCAATCGCGATTAGCACCCTAATGGAAGTAATCCTCGATACCGGTGAATAGGTATCAAAGAAATCGTACCCTTCGATTTGTTTGAACCCTTTGGCCACTAAGCGGGCTTTGTATTTTTCAACTGACCCATCTGCTTTATACTTTCTTTTAAGGATCCATTTGCATCCTAAGGGCTTGCAACCTTGTGGGAGATCAACCAACTCCCACGTGCGGTTTTGCATGATAGAGTCAATTTCACTGTTAATCGCCTCTTGCCAGAGTGGAGCGTCTGGCCTAGATAGAGCATCTTTGATAGTCCTCGGTTCCTCTTCCAACACGTAAGTGATGAAATTGGGACCAAAGGTTTTAACTATCTTAGCTCTCTTGCTGCGTCGTAACTCGCCACTATCTTGAGTGGATGGACCAGCATCATTATCAACCTCCTCATTACGAGGTCTTTTGATTGATATCTCATCTTCCTTGGACTTGCTAGGAAAGATATTTTCGAAAAACACAGCGTTTCTCGACTCTATATAAGTGCCTTCTGTCATATCGGGAACTTCTGATTTGTGAATTATAAACCGATAGGCACTACTGTTTAATGCATACCCAACAAATATGCAATCAACCGTTTTAGGGCCGATTTTAATTTGTTTGGGTAGAGGCACTTCAACCTTTGCTAAACACCCCCACACTTTGAGGTATTTATATGACGGTTTCCGCCCCTTCCACAATTCATAAGGAGTAGCATCTTTACTCTTATGTGGAATTTTGTTCAGAATGTGGTTAGCCGACAGAATGACTTCTCCCCACAAGTTTTGCGGTAAATCGGAGCTAATAAGCATAGCATTCATCATCTCTTTGAGTGTTCGGTTCTTTCGTTCCGCAACACCATTAGATTGAGGCGAGTAAGGAGCAGTAGTTTGATGTATGATTCCGGATTCGGAGCATATCTTCTCAAACGGTGCTACATACTCTCCTCCTCTATCACTACGAACCATTTTGATTCGTCTATTCAACTGGTTTTCCACTTCACTTTTTTACAGTTTAAAAGCGTCTAACGCTTCATCCTTACTGTGCAAAAGGTAAACATGGCAAAACCTTGTACTATCATCTATAAAAGTGATGAAGTACTTTTTCCCACCTCTAGTTTGTACGAATTTTAAGTCACACACATCAGTGTGAATTAATTCTAGAGGTTCTGAGTTCCTTTCAACCGAAGGGAAAGTCAACTTTGTCATTTTAGCTTCTACACAAACTTCGCATTTGTTATTTAAATCGATATTTTTTATGTCTAGTAAATTTAAGCTTACTAGTCGTTTTATCGATTTAACGTTTACATGTCCCAATCTGTAGTGCCATAAATCTGAGAACTCAGCGATATAAGAAGAAGTAGAAGCATCTTTATTCATAACAGATTTCCCCTTGGGGTGTACAACAATGGCACTCATCTTAAACAGACCATCGTGGACATACCCACGACCTAAGTACACTGAGTACTTGCTAAGAACAACCCTATTAGACTCAAATACAAGTTTGAAATTGTTCTTCACTAGTACAGAGCCGGAGATGAGGTTCTTGCGAATGTCCGGGACATGCAGGACATCTCTCAGTGTGATGTTCTTCTCACTGGTCAGCTTCAGAACAACGTTGCCAACCCCAGCCACCTCAGACGTGGCTTGATTCCCCATGTGCAGCTTTCTCCCATTGGCTGGCTCATAGGTCGAGAAAGCATTCCTGTCAGAACAGACATGACAGGTAGCCCCCGTATCAATGAACCATTCCTTTGGGTTGCCCACGAGGTTCACTTCCGTGGTCACCGCAGCAAGGTCCTCTTCAGTGAACTCCCCTTCAACCACGTTCGCATTGGACTGCTTGCCCTTGCCTTTGTCATCTTTCTTCGGGGCCTTGCAGAATCTTGCAATGTGGTTCGGCTTTCCACAGTTGTAGCAATCACCCGTAAATTTGGGTCGAGTTACAACTGGTTGTTTGCCTTTGTCAGAATTTGGCCTCTTACGCTTCTTTGACTCCATCAAATTAGCTTTGGCCTCTTCCTGACCCTTGTTCCTTTCCAGCCCACCTTCGCGAATCTGAAGTTTGCCTATGACCTCTTCCAAGGTCATACTCTTCTTCTTCAACTTCAAGTGGCTTTGAAACTCCTTTCAGCTTGGAGGCAGTTTCTCAATGACTGCAGCGGCTTGGAAAGCGTCTGGCAGTATCATTCCTTCTGCAGCAATGTCATGCAGAATCAACTGGAATTCTTGAACTTGTTCAACGACAGACTTCGAGTCCACCATCTTGAAGTTCAAGAACTTCCCAACCAAGTACTTCTTAGTACCGGCATCCTCGGCCACATATTTGGCCTCCAAGGAATTCCACATTTCCTTGGCCGTTTTGCACTTCTGGTAGACACTGTACAAAGCATCTGCCAGACCACTCAGAATGTAGTTCTGAGCATAGAAGTCGTGTTCCCACCAGCGGGCACAAACTTCCTCATTCTGCGCATCATTCTCAACGACCGCAGGCGGGTCCTCAGTAAGGAACCTCACCAACCTCAAGGTGGTCAGAAAGAACAGCATACGCTGTTGCCACCTCTTAAAGTTCTTACCCGAAAACTTTTCGGGTCTCTCACTTTGGACCACAAATGGTCTCGAATTGTCAAAAGGGAAAGGGCTCACCACTGAGGGATTAGAAGTTTGCCCAAAATGGACAGTTACAGGGGGAACGGGGGTAGTGGTGCCCTGTGGAGTGGGGTTACCAGGAGGAACAACAGTGTTTCCCTGGTTAGCAGACTCCGAATTGTTATTTCCGTCAGTCATTTTGAAAACAGAAAAGATTTTGTCTTGCGATTGTAAAAGAAAATGATTTTTGACTGCGGAAATAATAATTCAAAAATTAAAAAGAAAATTACAACTGAATAAATATTACAAAGAGAGGACTATAAAAAGAATCAACAAAGGTGACGAGTCGAGGAAGCCCTCTTCCCGCAAGACAAAATTTCCCCGGTAGTGCTCTTCGGTCTCGGAAATTCGTCCCCAAAGGTAAAACGTCACAACGTCTCCAAGAGTGTAGCACCACAGGTCTTGGAGCTCCGGCGAACAAAACGAGCGCTTCGAACTGGACTGGCTCTTAAGACTCTATATGCAGAGAGACAGAGAGAGAGGAGAAGATTTCTGAATGCGTGGCCAGGCAAATGCATGAGGACGCTAATTATAGGCGAACCTCCACTCAATGCAGAAGGAAAAACCGCGTGGGCATTAAATGCGGACGCGTTTTCGTTGGTGGCAAGAGTTGACCCAGAACGCGTTTCCGTAAATCACGCTGGTAACGTCCCACGAATTTAGCACACGTGTTTTATGTGCTCTTATGAAGTATGGTCCGGTTTGACTTTTCTAACCGGGTGGGTCTCTGATCCGAATCGACCCAAACTTTGTGGACCTGATATCCTAATTTTTGTTCTCCAAAAAATTAGATACCCACTGGGCCCAAGGCCCAAAGTCCAATTGCCAAGAACCAAGGCCAAGGCCACGGGCTCGGGCGCGGCGCGGCTCGGCTCGGCGCGCGCGCGCGTGTGGTAATTTTGATTGACTAGCAATCAACTACAATTTATTATACTTCATTATTCCCATACTAATATCATGTATATTAGTATTCCAAAAAACCAATGTGGGATGAATTAAATGACTCATTTAATTCCCAAATTAGGTGTTGAACCTTTCGACTTTCCGATTCAATTTCTCACTCACCGAAAATCGGTTTTGCGAGTATGAATACACAATTCTCATCTACTCCAAGAGTAGAACGCACTTGTAACAATTAATTTCCGAGAAATTAATTTCAACACCAAGAATTAATTGGTCAACTATTAAAGTCTCAAATAAACTTTAATACCAATTAATTATAAAATAATACCACCAACCAATTTTCTCTAACATATTATCCATTCAATTTGAAGAAAAAATAGAGATCATTAACTTAATTTGATGAATTTTTATTTTTCATTCGTTCTATCATTCTATATATAATAGTTGTAAAACTTAATTATCAAATCTATTAGGTGTAATTTATAGTTATAACTTTATTTTAAGTTTTTTATTTATCTCTAATTTCTAGAAAATTGAAATATTTGAATATGTATTAATAATATATTATGATATAATAAATAATATTAAGATATACGCATATAAAGATGATACGACATTTCAATATATATTAATAATATGGTACAACATTTATAAGATAAAATTTAATATGAAAATAGTTTATGATAAACTTATCATGAATATTGTTTTAAAGTATTAAATATTTTATCAGAAGATTTTTGAATAGGAGTATAAAAAATGGAGCGAAGTAATGTTATATTTTTATTCCTGTAGATTTTCTTCATGACACTAACTTTGATACTGGGTTATAGATATTTCCAATCAAATATTCAATATTTTAAAACAGTTTCATGATAAGCTTATCATGAATTATGTTCATATAAAACTCAACCTACTTTTATAATTAATATATATATATATATATATATATATATATATTAATGATATGAAAATAATAAATAATATTTGAAAATATTAACAACACGGTATTTCAATAAGTGAGATATGTATAACGATATGAGACAATTATATATTATATTTAGATATATCAATAATATAGTAAAAAGATAATAAATAATATACCCACTCCATTATTAACTTTAGAGTAATTCTTGTATGAGACCGTCTCATAGTATGAGACCAATAATATTTGATCCACTTTTAATTTAAAATGTGTCACTTATTAATTAAAAAGTTGTCACTTTTAAAAAGTGATAAAGTTTAAACAAAAAGTGATAATATTTTTGTTAAAAGTGACTTATCACTTTTCTTTAAAAATATTATCACATTTTATGATAATCCTATCACTTTTTTTAATTTGATATGTCTCATATTATGAGACGGTCTCACACAAGTTTTTACCTTAACTTTTTATTTTGGTTTGTCTCAAACTATGATGCACAACTATAAAACTTTTTTATAGTTGTATTAACAAAATAAGCAACTGTATTTAACCTGGGCCAAACAATACAAGACGAAAAAAGGCTACAGAAGCCAAAATACAAGCTCAAAGACCCATAATTCTAGTATGGCAAATGGGGATTTAACCAACCAACATAATTCTGAATTTACGTGCTACTCAATTTTTGGTTCAGTGAGAATTTTGGAAACCTATTTAATTTGATTCGAATTAAAATGTATACCAGTATAAGAATCTAAATCTTACATAAAAATAAAGTTAGATTCTAAATTTTACCCCTATCGCCGCAGACAAAGCCGGAATCAAAATAACTCGTATTTCCATCCAAAGCTAAAATCTTAAGTCAAATTATAAATCTACAGTACTATTCTTTTTTATTTTCATCAAAACTATTTAACTTTGCTACTATAGAAATTATTAACTCAATTTAAAAAAAAAAAAAAATAGTAAGCAGAATCTAACAAATGATACAAAAATACCATATGCATGTCAAGTTTAATTTCTTGTACAACCTTGTAAAATACTAATTAATTTTTAATAGATTGAGACTAAAATATATGTAATTATGGTTGATACGTTTTTTCACGTTGGCTATTAGACCACAATTCTTTTATTGATTTTACCCTTCTCGATACGTGATACATGATTATTGTGCTTGAACGAATTAGAAGCGCTAGATAAGTGGATTAACATGCATGAAAAGAATTATAATCAATTATAAAACTTAATTAGTTTTCTATTCATTAATAAATGAATGATTCAAATGCATGAAATAAATAATCATCTTCCATCACCAATTTTACGTGAATTACCTTATCATAAGACTTTGATTCATACCTATAGCTCCCCCTTCTCACTATAAAACTTTCACACCCATTTTTCTAGAATCACAAATATAGTGTCATCTGCAAAATGCAGATGAAATACATAAATTTTATCCGAACTGCTTAACTAAGAATTAAGCTTCATCCTCAGCTAAGAGGATCACTTTGTCTCAATTCACCGATTGCTAGTTTTTTTTTTTTTTTTTACGACTTCATGGATTTTTCTAAATGTTGCCTGAAATGAAAAGACATGTTGGCTGGGCCATGACGTGGCATTGACATTTTTTTATGGAAGAAAGCGACCACCCTTATCACCTCAAAACTTGATGAATATGATGAAGCATCTGACAATGTCTTGTAGGGCAGAAGGTACACTCCACTCTTGTCGGATCCAAAAAATTCGACATTTAGTTCTTCAAAATCACGCAAATCAGACATGTTTTGTCTCTCATCACTTTCTTCTTCCAGCGTCTTCAAAAGGATTTCCACGAAATCATTGTCTCCTTCGAGTAAACATGGTGGAGACGAGACGAGCAATATAAATTTATGAAACTAGGGGCGACAACACCTGAATAAAACATCCAAAAGTGCATAACGAAGCAAAGATGGCACGTGCATTGCCAGCGTCAATTTCTCCACTACAGTTGGTGATTCACATAAACATATAATATCATGAATACCATAGTTGGGGCTCCAATTGATATTTATCATTAGCATGAGATAAATTGTGGAACGATTCAACTCCCGTAGAAGTTCTCCCAACCAGAAGAACCAAGAAGATTCTAGCTTAGGATAATTAAGCATGATAGTTGTATTAGACTCTCATTCACTTGAGATCGTTTCTATAGACAGGGAAGGTACAGACGAACCTACATATTTGAATTTATGAATTTTGGGAACATTAAATTTGACCCTCAATATATCCATATTAGCCAAGGTTATGGACTCAAGTGAATTGCTACAAATTCGTATTTCTTCGCAGCCAATTTCAACCTCCCATAATGACAACACTTTCAAATTACGAAAATCATACACGCCCAATCTTGATTTTGTTTCCAACATTTTGCATTTAAATAATATCTATTCCTCGATCAAGGGACGACACATCGAAATTATACACCGAAATGCATCACCTTCAAAAGAAATTCTGTTTAAATTAAAGTATTTAAGTCTCCAACAATTTACCTTTCGATCCAGTAGATCAAGAGATAAATAGTTTTTTTGTCCCGCAACTTGTCTAGTGTCCAATTTTGATCCCAAAAATATTAACTTTTCAATTTTGGTCCCATAACTTATTGAATCGTCCAAATTTGGTCCCAAATGGGACCAAAATTGGACGATTCAATAAGTTACGGGACCAAAATTGAATAATTAAAATTTTTGGGACCAAATTGGACACCAAACAAGTTAGGGACAAAAAATTTTTTTTTCGTATTCATTAATTTTTTTTTCTTTTCTCACCTTTTATATATATATATATATATATATATACATCAATGGATTTATTTTTTATGAATATAAATACAAATATTTGAAAAACATCTATAAAACATGAAAAATAAAAATCCATTATTTTTCAATTCCAATAATTATTATTTAAGATGAATTACAAAGCTCCCATAAAATACTAATAATTAAATTTTAATTACTAACTAAGAATTTAAATTGCGATAGAGTAAATAAAATAATAAATTAATAATTTTCATATAAATTTTGATTCTCCATATCTTCGTAAAATAATTCCAAATTGCTATTGTGATCTCGTCTCCACCAATAATATATACATGATTATTACAAAGATTATTTTAGAGTATAATTAATTAAATAGTGTTTGATATATGTGTATGTGTGTCAGTGTGTGTATGTGTATATATATATATATATATATATATATATATATATATATATATATACATATAAGGTGAGAAAAGAAAAAAAATAATGAATACGAAAAAATAATTTTTTGTCCCTAACTTGTTTGGTGTCCAATTTTGGTCCCAAAAATTTTAATTATTCAATTTTGGTCCCAAAAATATTAACTTTTTAATTTTGGTCCCGTAACTTATTGAATTGTCCAATTTTGGTCCCAAATGGGACCAAATTTGGACGATTCGATAAGTTATGGGACCAAAATTAAAAAGTTAATATTTTTGGGACCAAAATCAGACACTAGACAAGTTGCTGGACCAAAAAACTATTTTTCTCAGTAGATCAATTTTGCAGTTTTACAGAGATTTTTGGATTCAAACAGGTCATGCGGTCAAAGTAAAGCAGAATTACCGCTCCTCATGTGAAAATTCAGTAGTACCTAGTTTCAAAGCTTTCACCATCAATTCCTTAACAATAGAAAAATAATCAACAAAATCAAAAGTTCAAAGTTAACAAAATGAAAATTAAAATAATCAAAATTAAAATATAAAAAAGTGCATTTTCAGAAAATCAAGACTGTGGCGAATTAATCACACGTTGTAGAGGATAATTGTTCGAGCAACTTCTTTCGAACTTTATAGCATAAAGGCGAAGCCCTCGCCCCCAGGACCCCCACTTCTTTCGAACTTTGCTCATGACTTCAATTGTTGAAGCTTCTCCATTTAAAGGCTTCATGGTAGATAATTAGGTAACTTTCTAGTTTCGTCATTAATAAAATTTAATTTCTAATAAACCTGCTTATCTATAATGTGTTAATTGCACTCCTATTCCCAAATGAACGAGTCCATTTTAAAATTATCTTTTTTTGGAATTCATAGTCCTATAATTTTTTTTGACACTTTTTGGTCCAAAAAAAATGAATAAATTGTAAGTTTGGTCTTAAGTAAATAGGAAAAATTTGCAACTTTGGTTCTGAAAATAAATGGATGGAATCAAAACTAGAAAAAAAAAAAAAACCACTTCCGCACATAAAATACTAATAGTATTTTGCACTCATTTTCTTGAGAGAAAAACACATTTTTTTCCCTATTTATAATATGGCATAATTTGGTAAACAAGAAATAAGAATATGATTAAATTTTAAATACAGTAAAATCCAATCAAATTTTAAATATAAAAATCTAATTGTAATGCCATAAATTTTTTATGTTTTTAGCTATTGGGACCAATTTTTCAAATAGGACAATTTTAAAATATGAGACCAAATGTATTTTTGAAGCATTTCTATGGGATTAAAAAGTGTAACTTTTTCGTATTTTAAATGAAAGTAACCCAACCATGATAGTATTTGTAATTAGACCAGCCACCGCTCCAAGGACAATCGGAAGTACATTGTTTTGTGGGTATACATAATTATAAATTTTTGGGTTAATGGCAAATTAAATCACAATTTTTTCGTAAATTGTAATTTAATCTAAATTTTTTAATCTTGGCAAACAAAACCTCAACTTAATATTTATTTGTAATTCAAACAAACAAATAATTTTTTTTTTGTCCGAAAATGATATTTCACTTACCTGATATTGAATAATTAATAGTATTAATATGTTTATATTGGTTCGGATGACAACACATAATTTATTATCATTTTCGGGCTGATTGAAATCTACGTTTTGGTTAAAATTGCAACCAAATGTTAAGTTTGAGTTTTGTTTGTAATGATTCAAAAGTTTATATTAGATTGCAATTTACGAAAAGATTGTGATTTTATTTGCAATTAACCCTAAATTTTTGTAGGAGTTTTGTTTTTGTCTAATTTATTTAAATTTAGGGTGAGTCTTGTATGGAATTTTCTCATGGATAAGACAATGTGAATAAATATAAATAAGCATTGACTTATTAACACTTTGATAAAGTGAATGTTAATTTGTATTGTCTCATATACATTTTTCTCTTAAATTTAATATGAGAATACTTTTTTTTAGGCCAGTAGGTTGGGGGGGGGGGGGGGGGGGGGGGTTATCAAAAGAAGGACCACAG
Source organism: Ballota nigra (assembly GCA_947034835.1). Taxonomy (NCBI): domain Eukaryota; kingdom Viridiplantae; phylum Streptophyta; class Magnoliopsida; order Lamiales; family Lamiaceae; genus Ballota; species Ballota nigra. Next base: position 77,312,177 of record OX344729.1, on the reverse strand, counting down.
GTCTTGGGACTGACAATTTAAGAACACCAGATTTAAAAATGTTGTAATTTGAGGTCAATTTGCCTGAATTGACTCTAATTAGAGCTAATTCGGGCCAACTTGGCCTCAATTTGCAAAATTTTAAACCTATGGTCCTTAAATTGCCCGAAAACCTACGGTCCTTCTTTTACTACCCCCTAAATTGTGGTCTTAAAAAAATTAATCCCAAATTAGATTGGACCCAAATTTTCACGTACTCGGTACATGACACCCGATATTTTACTAGTTTATACTCGTGGAGCCCGTCCGATACCACTTTAAAAATAATTTTTTTTCTTTATAAATATAAATATATATTTAAAATAAAATTTGTAAAAATAACTATTTTAAAAGTGTATTTCAGTAATCCGCATAAATACGCGGGGGTTAACCTAGTACTACACAATACAAGGTGTAAAAGAGCCAATTAATTGCTATTTGTAAACCCAATTATAAGAGTGATTATTCGGATCATTCAAGTGATTTTGAGTTTAATTTCAAATCAATTTTAATTTTTCAAAACCGAACTTTAAATAGTTAAAATTAATTTGAATTTAAACTAAAAATTCAAATGCATGTTATACACTCATGTGCATATAAGAATTTGATTTGAAATGGATACTCAGTTTAAAGTGAGAATTATATATTGTATTATGATTTATTTATTTATATCCTTATGTTGATGTTTACCGAGTATTACTATTAGATTTTTACATTATAATTAGAGCTTGTATTATGCTTAAGGTTTGATTTATTATACTTAAAAAGTAACTTATATTTTGATATTGACGAAGATAAATAATATTATAATTAGATTTCGGAATATATGTATAAAATTAGATTTTATTAATTATCTTAGGATTCACTTATATTTGATGGAGAAATTGACAAATATAATAGACAAAAATTTATATGAGACCGTTTCATGGCATTAGACAACAAAAATTAACATCCACACTACCAAAGTATTAAGAGTCAATGCCTAGTTATACTCATTTGCATTGTCTCATAACACGGTCTCGTACAAGATCTATTCAATATATTAATAAAGACCAATTTTTATGGCAAAATATTATATGAAAATAGTTCAATGATAAACTTATTATTATATAGTTTTAAAGTATATTAGTAATCTCACCAGGAGTGTCATTAATCGGCTAGTGTTCTTGAATTCAAATTAATGATACTTCTGATCAAATATTTGATACTTTAAAACGATTTTTATGATAAGTTTATTATAAATTATTTTTATATAAACTATGTATATATGTATATGTGTGTGAAAGAGAGATTTGATTGAATTTATTATATTTAAAATTATAACTTACTTATATTTTTATCTAATAATTAGATAAAGGCATCAAGAAAAAAAGAAAATATCTATAAAAATCGTGATACATTTACGATAAAAGAATAAAAATTCTGTATAAGGTAAGAGTATTACACCGGAATCCCCAATTCCTCACCCAAATACCAGACCTAGGTTTCCGATGGAGAAATTTCAACGAATTGAACCCATCCGCGGCAAAATTCAACTTCCGGTAGAAGCGATTGAACGCATACAGTCTCTTTTATCTGAAAAAGAAGCCGCTCAAACCACTATGATCTCTAAATCCTGGTACGCCGCCTGGTTAACTCACCCCAATCTCGATTTCTCTCATCGCCAAATTCCGACGCCCACTGCTTTTGTGGAATACGTGAAGAATACTCTGCAAAGATACGAAGAATCGAAGATAACGATTCAGAGTTTCAGGCTTTATTTGGATGCTTATAGGACGACTAACGTTTCCACGGCTAAGGAATTGATCCTGAAAGCGATGAAATTAGGCGTTACCGATCTCGATATCAACGGAGGCTGGTTTTACAATTTTCCCTTACCAGGTGAGGTTTTCAAATCCGAAACTCTTGTTAGATTATCTATGCGTAATTGCGAAATCAATATGCAGGATTTAAAGGTATGCTGTATGAGACTAAAATACCTTAATTTAAGAGGAGTGCGTTTTGAAGGTATTGCGCTTTGGGATATAATTTCGATGTGTCCTTTGATTGAGGAATTGGTATTATCTGATTCGGTATCAGCTGAACATAGAATGTTGGTATTAGAACCTGGACTGGCTTTGGGGGTTTGTGATTTTCGTAAGTTGAAAGTGTTGTTTTTGAAGGAGGTGGAAATTGGCTTATGTTTTTATGATGACTTTTCGTCTAGATTTCCGTGTCTCGAGGACTTTTCCATTAATGATTGCAATGTCTGCGAAGAAATACAAATTTGTAGCAATTCACTTGAGTGCATAAGCATCACTGAACAAATTTGTAAGTTGTGTGCTGAGTTTGATGTTCCCAGAATCCGTAAGTTTGTATACTCGGGTTCATGTGTACCTTCCCTGTGTTTTAAAACAATCCCAAGCGAATTGGAGTTTGACATAACTATCAGGCTTAGTTCTCCTCTGCCAAAAACTCCATGGTTACTCGAACTGAGAGAATTTCTGCTGGAGTTGAGTCCTTCCAAGACTTCTCTCTGTCTCGATAATATTTCATATTGTTATTATGACAATCTAGATGTTATAGGTTTACCCAAACCACCTATAGCCGTCGAGAATTTGAAGCTGTTGATGGACGTACCATCTTCACTTCATCATGCACTTTTGGATGGTATATTTAGGTGTTGTCATCCAAGCTTTGTAAATTTGTGTTGGTTGCCTTTGTGGCAAAGACGAAGCAAAACACACAATGAATTGACAGAACTCCTTTGCAAGACACTGATAAACGAAAGTGGTGAAAAACAAAGTGTGCCTGCTTTGCATGATCTAGAGGAAGTAGATGTCGAGTTTTTTAAGGATGATGCTATTAAAGGTTGCTCGCCTCTGCCCTGCAAGACATTATCAGATGCTTTAGCATATTCAGGAAATTTTACGATCAAAGTTTGTCTCCGATTGAAATGGGGTGGGAATCTTTGAAATTCAAAGTATGTTGAATTCTATTTATTTTTGTCATGGAAACTTATTTATGAGTTTTGATCATTCTAGTTATGTTTGAGTGTTAATTATTTCACATATTTATATGCAATATATAGTGTTTTGCATCTTTTACACTCATTTTTTTTCCAGCAGTTGTATGCATACAAATGAAGTAAGAATAGTGGCAAGTGTACTGCATTCTTTTCCTTTTTTTATTTTCCATCATTTTCAGAAGGCTGTAAAAATTGTGGCAAAGTAGTATTAGTAGCATATACTACGGTTACCCCACTTTTTACCTCTTCATTGGTATTAGTAGCATATCAAATTGAAGCCCTGTAATTGGGATGATATCCGTCTCACCAGATTCCAGCAACCATAGATGCAGGGGTGACTTGGTTATGTGGTGGCATATGAGCATATGGGGGAGCTTAGAGGGTTTTGAGAAAGCTAGATTGTTAGACCATCTTTATCCATGCCCGGCTACAATCGGGTCATCAAATATAAAATTCATTTCTTACTCCTCCACCTATATATTTTACATCATAACTCAAACTCATCTTTTTTCATACTTTACCCATAACCACCACAACCACAACCAACATTTGATAAATTATTTCTTTTATATCTATTATTAATTTTTTATAATATTTACACAATATTAAAAAAATTAATAACTATAATGAAAAGTTAGCATACACTTAAAAAAATTACAACATTCAATTTAGAGAAAGTGAGGATAATTAACACAATTTAGAAGAGAAAAAATATAGGAGAAGAGAAAAGGGAGTGTATGAAATTGTGATCCATAATATATTTTGATATATATATATATATATATATATATATATATATATATATATATATATATATTTTAAGTAGATAAGTGAAAATCGAAAATTATCTAAACAAAATATGATCGACGAATAAAAATTTCACACGTGGCATGCTAAAAAAATTTTGGAATAAAAAATACTCTCACTAAATTTTGGTTGTTATTGGTTGTATCACCACCATGGTCATGAAATTTAAATTGATTTTTCTTTTTTTTTCCATTTTTTTTTTTTTTGGCTTTTAGCTCAAACGCCCAGGCTGTTAATCCACCGATAAAGGTGGTCTTAGAAAAGGTGTTATTATAAAAGGGAAAATGTAGAGATACGGTGGTTCTTAGCCTTCTTTCTTTTGAACAAAATATTAAATCTTGATTGATTAATTGTCCGGAAATGAGGGCAGTGGGCGTTTTTTATTTTTCCCAGAGAGAACAGAGGAGAAACGAGTTTTTATGGTGTTCGAGGGTTTATACTGGCTATGAGCAACTTGGAGTTTTTTTGGTGTTGTAATTTAAGTATTGGAAGGGATTTGATATACAAAAACTCGAGTAAGATTGTTTCAAAAGATTGGACCAAGTAAAAAGGGTTTAAGTTACAGGTACTCACTCGAGTTGTCTGAGATATTATGTATGTTTTATAAATTATCAAATTTAAAATTTAACAAAATTTAATGATTTAAATTTGATGACTTGACTGCAATCTATTGAGTTAATTATATAATTTTCTATCGATTTGCATCAAATACTATCAATTCCACTATTATATTAAATTTAATAATTTAAAAAATACAATTATAAATTTACAAAATTAACCTTATTTAATATAGTTAAAATTCTATTTTAATTTTAAAAGAAATCATTGCGTCTATTTCCTCTCCTCTCTGTTCCACGCAATTCTTCTCGGATCATCACATAGAAAAACCTGTTATAAATAATTGCGTAAAATAAAAGCACATGATTTGATCACCCAATTCGTCGGGAACGACTACGTCTGAGGGCGAGCCAAGCCAAGAGTTTCACTAATATTCTTGTATATGTGTGTTTACAATTATGAGTACAATAGTCTATTTATAAGAGTAAATCCCTAATGATAAATATGGATCTTATTGGGTTATCAGTAATGTTCATATAAAATCTCACAGATTTGGAATAATAAATCTTCTGGATTTATAACACCCCCCCTTGGACATTACAGCATAACATGTCATAAAAACCTCCACGTGCATGGGGTCGGCCAAATATTAAGTTAGGGAGGAATATAATCGATCTTCTGGATCAAATCTTCTGATTTATTTCTGGGTTACCGCTCCCTCTGAAGACAACAACACTTTGAGTCTTTGCATCCCAATACCACGAACGTATTTTTCAAAAGTAGACGTAGGTAATGACTTAGTGAACAAATCTGCTAGATTGTCACTAGATTGCACCTTTTGAATGGTAATCACGTTACTCTTCTGGAATTCGTATGGGTAGAAAAACTTAGGTGAAATATGTTTCGTCAGGTTTCCCTTGACGTACACATTACTCATTTGTGCGATGCAGGCGGCGTTGTCTTCAAATATAACGGTGGGAGGTGTATCGCCTTTGGCGATACCACACGAGTCACCAATGAGTTTTACCAAGGACCTTAATCAAACACATTCTCGTGCGGCTTCAAACAAAGCTGTTATCTCGGAGTGGTTTGAAGACGTGGTAACCACTCCATGAGATCGCGGTACCACCACAGAGAAAAACGTAACCAGTCTGGGATATGGCGTTGTGGGGATCAGACAAATAGCCAGCATCCGCATAACCTACTAAGGTTTTGTCTTGGTTCTTACGGTAAAACAGTCCAAGATTTTGAGACCCTTGGAGGTACCGTATAACATGCTTAACACCATTCCAATGTCTCCTTGTAGGAGAAACGCTATATCTCGCAAGCAAATTGACAGCAAATACAATGTCCGGCCGTGTGCAATTTGTGTGATAGAGTAATGCTCCAACAACGCTAAGATAAGGAACTTCTGGCCCCAGAAATTTCTTCTGAATCTTCTCTTGGTCTAAATGGGTCCTTATCCACTTCGAGGGATCGGACAACCATATGGGTGCTAAGGGGATGCCGTCTCCAATACCTTCTTCACGTAAGTCGACTGATGTATAAGAACTCCTTCTGGGAGATGCTCGATCTGCAGGCCGATACAGTACTTGGTTTTACCCAAGACTTTCATTTCGAATTCAGCTTTCAAGATCGAACTGGCTTCTTCAATCTCTTTGCATGTTCCGATTATGTTTAGGTCATCAACATAGATGGATATGATGCAAAAACCACTTTGCATTTTCTTCGTGAATACGCATGGGAAAGCTTTATCGAATGTGTATTCCTTCTTCTGGAGGAACTCACTAAGTCGGCTGTACCACATGAGGCCCAATTGTTTCAGGCCATACAACGACTTCTGCAGTTTTATGTTATATAAACTGCGACTTTCACCATTCCTTATCTGAGGAATGTCAAATCCATCAGGGATTTTCATATAAATATCGGCATCGAGTGATCCGTATAAGTATGCGATTACTACGTCCATTAATCTCATCTGGAGATTCATTTTAACTGCCAACGATATCAAGTAGCAGAACATTATTGAGTCCATGACGGGAGAATAGGTTTGATCGAAATCAATCTCGGGTCTCTGCGAAAACCCTTGAGCTACAAGCCTCACTTTATACCTCTCCACAATATTGTTCTCATTTCGTTTTCATACAAATACCCATTTATATCCTACAGGGATAGTGAGCGCGGGTGTACGAACGATAGAGCCAAATACTTGTCTTTTGTTAAGCGATGCGAGCTCTGCATTAATTGCCTCTTTCCATTTAACCCAATCGGAGCGCTTCCGACACTCAGCGATTGTTTTGGGTTCTGGATCTAGATCATTTATAATGGAGAGACCAATTGACGCTGCAAATGTGTCGTCGACGACAGTAATATTTCTATTATATGTTTCTCCCGTATCTGTGAAGTTCACAGAGACTTCGACGTTTACATCAACTAGACCTTCCTCATTTCCCATTGTATTTGGGTCTGGTCGTTCCACGGTCCTAGTGCCTTGAATATTCTGTGCACGTGCTTCATTACTAGGACTCTCGTCTCCAAGAGACTTTGTGTTATCTATACGAGCCTCTTTTGGAGATTTTACATTCGACTGATCAGTTTTGCTAGCTTTTCGTTTAGGTGCACTAGTATCTCTTGAGATTCCTTTACGCTTCTGGCGTGTGGGGGCATTAACACTTGTATTGCTTGGGACCTCAACCCTTTGGGGAGCATTTACTGCAGGTATATGCGATTTAGTTATACCTCTATGATCAGTGAACGCGTCTGGCAGATTGTTTGCTAAATTTTTCAAGTTAATGATCTTCTGAACTTCTGATTCAGATTGGCTAGTGCGTGGATTTAGATACTGAAGATCACTTACGTTCCACGTAAGCTCCCGACATTCATTCAATTTTGAATTCGGATCTCCTCCTAATGCCGGAAAGTGATCTTCATCGAATGTGCAATCAGCGAACCGGACCGTCAATTGATTCCCAGACAAAGGCTCGAGGTATTTCACGATGGATGGAGAGTCAAATCCTACGTAAATATCGAGTTTCCTTTGTGGGCCCATAGAAGTTCGCTTTGGTAATGTTATCGGAACATATACCATACATCCGAAAATACGCAGATGGGAAATGCTAGGTTATTTCCCACGCACTAACTGTAGGGGGGAATAATCATTATATGCAGTTGGACGGATTTGGATTAAGTGCGATGCATGTAGGACTGCGTGCCCCCAACATGAAGTGGGTAGTTTAGAGTTCATAAGTAATGGTCTCGCGATAAGTTTGATACGTTTTATGAGCGCCTCAGCAAGACCATTTTAGGTATGGACGTAGGGGACTGAATGCTCCACTTTAATTCCCAGGGCCATACAGTAATCTGTAAAGGCCTTTGAGCTGAACTCAGCAACATTATCCATACGAATTGATTTAATTGGATAATCCGGGAATTGAGCTCTAAGCTCGATAGTTTTCGCAATGAGCTTTGCAAAAACTTGATTGCGGGTGGACAGCAAACAAGCATATGTCCACCTAGTGGAGGCATCTATGAGGACCATGAAATACCGAAATGGTCCTGATGCTGGGTGCATCAGTCCGCAAATGTCTCCTTGAATTCGCTCAAGGAAAACCGGAGACTCTAGTCCAACTTTAGTACGCGACGGGCACACTATAAACTTACCCTTAGAACATGCATTACAAATAAATTCATCTACAGAAGGGATTCTATTATTCGTAATATTATGACCAATTGAATTAGATAGAATCCTACGTATCATAGTTTGTCCTGGATGATCTAACCGCTGATGCCATAATTTAAAGGAGTTTGGGTCATGAAATTTCATACTCATAGCTAGATGGGAATTAGGCAGTCGGATGTAGGAATAATACAGTCCGGAGGAGAAGGAATGAAGCTTTTCTATAACTTGTTTATGGTTACCTCGAGTAATAGTCATCAAAAGGTATTCGTTGTTGTTCTCAGTTTTAGTTTCAATATGATATCCATTTTCCCTAATGTCTCCAAAACTGAGAAGGGTATGCTTAGATTGTGGAAACAATAAAGCATTATTTATTATGAGTTCTGTACTCATGGGGAGGACAATGGAAGCTCTTCCGGAGCCCACTATCAAAGTACTATCATTGGCAATTGTAGTTATACCCCCCTTACGTTCAATCAAGTTATGAAAATACTTCATATCTTTTAAGATTGTATGTGTGGTGGCGCTATCAACCAAACATAAATCACTATGATCGTCCATCATGCAAGAGGAAATGACCCAAACCTAATAGCTGATATGTTTACGAGCCATCAATAAGAACAACAATATCCAAAATAAATAGAAATGGAATGTGATATAATGTATACATATCAAAGCTAAAATAATATTAATATCATCCATAAAATAAAATTATCCGAAAGAAAGGATCTAAAAGTATAAAATTGTCTTATCCCATAAACTAAATACTAAAATTATCAAATACGTAAATCACTTATTTTCTCATAGTATATAAGCTACGGGCTTAAGAGATCATCGTTGTCTTGATCAAAGTCTGCTTCAGGCAGTTTGACACCATGAGGTTCAACCATGAGGGCCTGCTTCTTGTCCTCCATTTGTTTCATCCGGAAATCCTCAACCAATTGTTTGGGAGTACAACACGTGCGAGACCAATGGTCTTTGCAACCGCATCTGTAGCAGGTTTGCTCAATCATGAACTGAGAGCTTGGTTTTCGTGGAGTGATATGCGAGGTTCTACGACTAGCTGATATACGACGACCTCGACCTTTAGCCCAGAATCTCTTACTCACTCCCCCCTTCTACGTTTGCTATTAATTATATGATCATCCTTATACTGCTGCTGGAGTATGGGTTTGCCAACTGGAAGATTGATACAAAATTCTGTATCACACTGTTTACAATGCGCTGCAAGGCATAGTTGTACTCCGTTATGGACTTAAGATCTTGGTAACGGATGTTTAACCAATCGCATTGTACCGGAGGGAGGAGTACGTCACTCTGCTGTTGGAAACGGTCCTTCAGGGACTTCCAAAACATGCTTGGGTCCCGTTGAGTGAGGTATTCTACTTTCAGGTCCTCATTCATGTGGTTCCTTAGGAAAATCAATGCTTTCGCCATCTGGGCGTTAGTATATTTTGAACCTTCGACAATGGTTTCACTCAACTCATTCAAGGCTAGATGAATCTCAACATCTAGCGTCCATGTCAGGTAGTTGGAACCATCGAGAGCAAGCTCATCGAATTTCTTCAAAATTATATCGGGCATGGTTCACTACAATTTATTAAAGTGACACGGTAAGGAGCGTGACCAAATAATTGACAACGGAGAAATAAGGATTTATTTGATTATTCTAAGGCATATAGGAGCATGTATTGGGCGCCGTCTACTGACTTGAAGCGATTTTACACTAGCTTCTACTAGTAGCTACCCCGCAAGAGAACGGGTTCACTGTAGTATGGGCAAGTATAGGGACCAAGTATTATCGAACCCAAGGGATAGTGTATATGCAAATAGATCCCTGAAGATCTACGCGTCGTAGTTAATATGAGTGTATGGTTTTTTTGGTTTTTTATGAAAAGAGAAAATAATCTAAACTAAATTACTCTACGAATGCGAAAGGAAAATTAAATTACGTATCTAAGGTGTTTTTCAGATATGAGATGATGATGCTCAGGTTAGGAATCCCTACGTATACTAACGGAGCAGGTACATAATCAAAATAACCGTGACAAACAAGAATTAACCTAAGTAAAAGAATGCAAGGTGAAAGCTCAAGATTCTAAACCCTAATACTTTACCCTAACACTCGACTTCACTAATCCACTAACAAGTTAATGGATTGTGCTCAATTAATGAGACCCTAATTTAACTAAGGTGATGCGGTCGTCCTTCTTCGCTAAACCGGTAAATGAATTAACCTTTCCTAAACCTTCTCGTTAAGACTACTAATTGTTATTGAGTGATGCGGTCGTCCTCTCTCTAACACTTTCGTACGAAATTCAAAGGTAGAGTTAAGATTAATTATATGAATTCATTAATTAAGAGAATTAAAACTAACGTCACCAATTACCTTAATTACGTACCCACATCCTACTTCTACGAGTTCATCCTAACCCAAGCATGCAAGGGTTTTAGCTAGACATAGTTTGAACGTAAACAATAACAATTAAATAATTAACAAACATGAACATAATAATGAAAACGAAGAAAAGAACGAACATAAACAGAGGTTTTAAGATGTAAAAGATTAAACTGAAATTAATTACCAAAAACTAGGTCTCAACGTATTTAAGAACAAAAGTTATTAAGATTCGAAGCTAAAACGTGAAATCGTAAAGTAAATTCGTAATCAAAAACCTCAAAACCGTAAATTTAAGCCTCGCTCGTCTCTTCTCTTCCTTCTTGCTCTAAAAACTCTATGAAACGTGATGTGTAAAAGTTCGGGATCCTTCAAAACGTGTTTGGACGAGATATATATAGGCACGGGTCGAAACGGGAGTTAATGGGCCGAAAATACGAATCCAGAAGCAAAAGTGTAGGGGCGCTCGAGCAAGACGCTCGAGCGGTCCCGCTCGAGCAGTGTAGCTCGAATGATGCATTCGCTCGAGCGGTCGCGCTCGAGCTGCTCGAGCGCTGAAATGACACTGTTACTTTTGGGCGCTCGAGCAATTCGCTCGAGCGGTGGCGCTCGAGCTGCTCGAGCGCAAGAATAGTTCTGTATGTTTGCGCGCTCGAGTAAGGCGCTCGAGCGGTGGCGCTCGAGTGATGCGCTCGAGTGATCTCTAATCCTCCCAAATGATACTTTTCCTCGTCCGCACTAATACCAATCGTATTTCTTCAATATCTTCTCATCCGGGCATCCGTTTGAGTCGATTCAAAGTCCTACGAACTCCGTTTTTCGTCCTCTATTCACCTATGAGCATCAAAGAGACAAATTTATCAATGTATAGAAATAATGCTCAATTGACTCTAAATACTCTATAAACTCGACCAAAACTAGGGCGTTTCTAGCTACGAATCATGACAATTTCACGCCTAATCAACCCCCCCAAACTTACCATATTGCTTGTCCCCAAGCAATGAAATAATAAGTCAAGTGAAATTGTTAGGAATGAGTAGGAAGAAACGATCATGCAAGCTAATGAATTCAAGCTTCAAAAGTCAATCACCCGTATACTCACTCAATTCCTTTTATCGTATTCATGCAACAATAATGAGAAACACCAAGATCAAGCATGGATGTGCACTCAACGATGTGTTTAACTCCCTCACAAGTGTATAACAATGATAAAGAGACTCACTCAATCAATCAATCACACAAATTGGCAGCCATAGGCTTGTAAATGCTCTCAACTTCGACCATACTCTAGAAATCAATGCCGAATCAAAAAGGACTTTCAAAAGGTTGTAATGTAGGCTCTTTGGACAGGTGGGATAACAATATGGTAAAGTGACTCAAGTGAATGGAGAATAGAAATTCAAAACTTCGGTACTTCGAGATTAAAAACGATCTACTTCAAACATATTCAATCACTACACTTTCGCTTTCAATTCTCTCAACACTTCAATTTTTTTTCTTTCTCTCTTTTTCACTTTTTCAATCACTTCATCATTTTTTTCTTTTTCGCACAACACATGAGCTCATTTTTTTCTTCTTTTGCTCATTCTCAAATTTTTTTTGTTCTTTTTCCCACATCTCAAAACTTCATCACACCTTTTTCTCATATTCACTCAACATACAACCTTCTCCTTTTTTCAACTCAATTCACTCCCTTCATATTCACACTTTCCTATTCTCCACTCAAATTGGGACAAAAAGGCTTAGGAATTGGAATAGTGTTCATATGTGCTAGCAAATAAAATAGGCTTTAGGCTCAAAGGGGCTAACAAGGGATCAATGTCATTGGTAAGGAAAATTTTGGCTAAGTGACTTATTCAAATCAAAAATGGCCTAAGATCCTATTCGGCATATCAAACTAGACACAATCTAGAAGCAAGAGCACATGCAAGTTCTAGCATCCTCTAGGGTGATGATCCACTCACAAACAAAGAGATTAAATCATGCATTTAAATCTCGTAAGGCTCAACTCTCACGGCTTTCACATCCAAGCTAGTCCTAGTGTATTCTCACTCTCATCACACAAGCACTCAAAAGAAAACTCATAAGCATACGGGTTCTCTCCCTAATCGGCTCAAACTCACGTACTTACACAAAGGAATTTTCAACTCATTTTCACAACTCAACTCTCCTCACTAAATCATACTCAAGATTAAACAATAAGCAGTCTAGAAGAGTTAATAAGCATGAAATCATCAATCAACACAAGTCGAAACAAATCCCTTAACAGTTAAAAGACTTCCAATATAATCCCCAAAACAAACACTCCAAGCAAGCACTACAATTCATACTCAGGAACAGAAATAAATAAGAAAAGAAAAGAAAAAGAAAAAAAAAGAAAAGGAAAGAAAAAGGAAAAGAAAATTGGGGGCATCCCAAGTCTTCTCAAGCATCTGGAGGTGGTGGTGGCCGGTAGCTAGGGTGATCGGATCCTAAGTGGGAGACAAAGAGTGCCTCCATCCAGCGTTTCAAATCTGACACCTCCGATCGAACTCCTTGAAACTCCCCTCTCATGCTAGAAGCTTCCGCGTACCACTGATTTTGAGTGGTGCGAAGCTCCGTGACATCTGCCCTTAGGCCCTGAATGTCAGTTCGCATTCCGTACCACTCCATCTGGTTTGGGTACCACTGCTCTGGAGTCGGTGCATCAGGCATCCCGAACTCCATCTCTTGAGGTCCCTGACCTCCTTCACCCACACCAGCTTCTTCCTCCTCAGCCATGTTTCCTCCTTCCTCGTACTCAGCTTCTTCCTCCTCTTGTAGCTCTGCTACTCCACTCGATCCGGCACCACTCGTGCCTTCTCCTCTGCTCCTCTTGACCGGCCTAACGTCCCGGAGTCCTTTGCTATCTATCTCTGATGTGTACTTAGCACCTATAGCGAGGTGCTGCTCTCCGTTCATTCCGACGTTCTCCTTCTTCATCCCGACAAGCGTCACGAGCTTTTTGTTCGGCAGCGGGAACAAGCCATCATCATTGTACCGGATGCAGTACTTCCCCAACCAGTGCTCAAACATCCAAGTGTTGTTCATCTGCTCGAATCCCAAATCCATGCCCTTGCAAGGTCCAGAGCACGGCTCAAATCCGAGGTGCTTCATCAAAACTGAGATTAGCCCTCCTCCTCGGATCTTCGAGGTTCTCGTTCCAAGCTTGAACGGAGCCTCGAAGTGGTGCTCTAGGAAGTCCCTTCCAAAGTCATGGTCCTTTTTATGCAAAAGGCACCAGATTCCGTAGAGCTGCTTGCTCGTCACCGTTCCCGTCTCAGATCTGGCATAAATCGTGTTCCCCAAAATCCTCTCCAGATATCTGATCACCGGGTTCCGGATAGCCGACGCCCTCGCATGCTGCCCCTTGTAGTCCCCAACCAAGCCCCCCGTGATTTCCTTCCAAAACGCGTTAGCGTTGTACGCCTTGTTCTCACGGTTGGGACGAGATAGGGCTGGGAGCCCGAATGCGAGGTTGACAATCCCCACCTCGTGGTATTGCCAATCGTTCTGGTACTTGAATTTGAAGGTGTCGGTGCGCGTCTTTTCTACTGTGGCCAGAAATTGCTCCACCAGATCGGCGTTAGTCTCCATGGTCAGCAGCATGTCGAAGAACTCAGCCATGTTGTTCCTGGTGAATATTCTTCGTATTTCCTCTTCAATCCCCAGGTCCTTCATGAAGCTCACTACTGGTCTCCGGGTTTTCTCAACTTTCCCGGTTATGAGGCTCCATCTGTAAGCCACATACTTCCAGTCATCGTGATAATCTAACCCTCCCCATCTCGCGGGCAACAAGTTCTTCTGTCTAAGCTGTTCCGTGAGCACTCTCACTTCTTCGTCGCTCAGGAGTTTGTGTTTAGGAGCCATTGTACCTAATCATGAAATAGCAAGGATTTAAGCAACATTCTTGAAGTTCACCACAGTTCAACATACATTCAAACTCAAGCAATTCCAAGTAATGCATCTCAATTCGATTCAGCTCACTATTCATGCTCTTCTCAAGCTCAAAGCAATATTCATTTCAAAGCATTCAATCAAGTTCAAAGCAATTCACACAATTAAACCATGTTTTTCGTTCAAAGTTCTCAAGCCTTCAACACTTAATTCTCCATTTCAACCCAAAATTCCCCACATTTAAGTCTATCATGAAGTAACATTACCCAAGTTAAGTAATTTACATGCTCAAGACTCAACTCATACTCATTCATGCTCAATACCATCTCAATTCACAAAAATTTCTTCTCAATATGCAAAACCCATTTCCTTTTCTCAAATTCCTATTCCTCACTCTAGAAATTCACCCCTTCTACTCATTCAATTCCAAAATTGAAAGTAAAACAAGCAAACCCATAGCATATTATCAACATTCATCAATCAAGGAATCAAGAATCAACAAGTTTCGCAAAAATCCCCAAAAAATTCGACTAACTCATGAACCCTAGTTCATATGCATCAACTAATGCCTAATTCAACTTTAAACTTCGAATTAATCGGCAAGGGATAGAGATTACATACCTTGGTTGAAGATTTAAGGAGAAGTGTGAAAAAAAATTCGAGCAAAAACTTGAGAATTCGTGCAAAAATCGTGAAGAATCGCTGAAATCGCTCCCTAATCGCCCCTTTAGTGTGTGAAAATGTGTGTGAAAGTGTGAAAAAGGGTATTTATAGAGGGGGAAGTCCGATGGGTCAACCCGCGACCCGCTCGAGCGATACGCTCGAGCGGTCGCGCTCGAGCAATTCGCTCGAGCGGGTAAAACACTCTGTAAGATTTGGGCGCTCGAGCGATTCGCTCGAGCGGTGGCGCTCGAGCTGCTCGAGCGCTGGAATGGTTCTGTAAGATTTTTGCGCTCGAGCAATACGCTCGAGCGGTGGCGCTCGAGCTGCTCGAGCGCGACAAAATTTCAAGGTTGTTTTTTTATGTTCAACACTCGAAATTTTCATCCGAACCAAGCTCGACAACTTATCACATTCAACCCAAAACACGAACTAACCTGAGAACTCCTCGATTTAAGCCAGGTCGCTCATTCGACCGAGGAGTTGGGGTCTCTTCCATACGTGCAAATCACCACTCCACTTCAAGTCGAACTTAGCACTCTCACTCAATTCAACTCAACGAACCTCAAGCATTGATGTTTTCGAAAAATTTGACCCAATTTTTCATAGAATTTCGTGTACGAACCCGAAGTACGAATACACACCCCCCCAAACTTTGTTCTTGCTATGCGATAACAAAGTTTGAAACGAATGAGTACGTAAGAGTAAGTACACAAAATTCGTATGAACTCGACTTCTACCAATGCAAACTAATGAACGAAAAAAAACATCACCCCCCCAAACTTCGACTTCGCAAAGAGGTCGACGTTTGGGGTTCGGTTACCTCTAACTTCAATAATTGAATGCTTTCCTACTCGAAACGTGCTTAACTTCAACGTGCTTAACTTCATGACTTTCCTCCTTAAGCTCTCTCTCTCAGAATTTCACTCCACGAAGCAAGCCTACATCACAAATCTCAACAAACGAGGTTAACACTTACGATTCCCTAACTACTAAAAAATAAACAAAACACTAAAAAAAAACAAGTAAAAATGGGTTGCCTCCCATTAAGCGCTAGTTTTAAGGTCCTAATGCCGGACCGTGCTCAAAGGAGCTCACGGGACTTGAGAATCTAAAATACCTCCCTTATTCTCATAAGAGAAGTTAAAGAATTTCTTCACTCGATGCCCGTTTACCATGAATTTCTGTCCATCGTCCGTCTCAACGTCAAGGAATCCACTCTTGTGCACTCCCTTCACAATATACGGCCCGTTCCACTTGGACTTAAGCTTTCCACCAAACAGCTTCATCCTCGAATTGAACACGAGGACTTGATCACCCACCTTGAATTCCTTCTTCTTCAATCGTGCATCATGCCACTTCTTCGTCTTTTCTTTGAAAATTCGGGCATTCTCGTAGGCGACGTCTCGAAACTCCTCCAACTCATGAAGTTGAAGTAATCTCCTCTCACCTACCAAGGCACTATCAAAATTAAGCTTTTTGATCGCCCAATATGCCTTGTGCTCCAACTCCACGGGCAAGTGACATGCCTTTCCAAACACCAATTGATATGGAGACATACCAAGAGGAGTTTTGAAAGCTGTCCTATATGCCCAAAGCGCATCATCCAACTTCATCGCCCAATCTTTCCGACTTATGCTCACCGTCTTCTCAAGGATCTCCTTGATTTGCCGGTTAGAAACCTCTGCAAGACCGTTAGATTGAGGATGATAAGCAGTAGAGATTCGATGACTTACCTCATATTTTGACAGCAGCTTTTCCATCCATTTGTTCACGAAATGACTTCCCCCATCACTTACCAAAGCTCTTGGAACTCCATATCTTGCAAAGATGTTCTTCCTCAAGAATTCGATGACGATACGGGAATCATTCACGCGAGTTGGGACAGCTTCAATCCACTTCGAGACATAGTCGACGCATACGAGAATGTACAAGAATCCATTACTAGGAGGAAATGGACCCATGAAATCAATCCCCCATACGTCGAATATCTCGACTTCCATGAACACGTGCATAGGCATCTCGTCCCTCTTAGTAATGGAGCCGAATCGTTGGCACTTCTCACACCTCTTAACCCATTCCATGCAATCTCTCAATAGAGTTGGCCAATAAAAACCGGATTGAAGGACTTTCCTTCCGGTCTTCTCTCCACCCAAATGTCCTCCACATGGCAAGGCGTGACAATGCCTTATGATATCACTCCACTCTTCCTCTGGCACACACCTTCTCAACACGTGATCAATCCCTCTTTTGAACAAGTAGGGGTCATCCCAAATGAATTCCCGAACCTTCTTCAAAAATGCCTTCCGATGCACCGAGTCTATCTCAACGGGCAACTCACCACTTGCTAAATAGTTAGCATAGTCTGCAAACCAAGGTGCCCTCCCCTCAACTCTATACACCGGGATTTCTCCTAAGCCAAAGAGCTTCTCATCGGGGAATTCATCGTTCACCTCTCGATCCTCCACGGTGTTCTCCTTGGTGAGCTCCAATCTAGAAAGGTGATCGGCTATCACGTTCTCGCATCCCTTCTTGTCTCGAATCTCTACATCAAACTCCTGGAGCAACAAGATCCAACGAATGAGACGGGGCTTTGCATCCTTCTTACTCATAAGGTACCGAATCGCTGCGTGGTCTGTATATACAATTGTTTTCGTCCCTACTAGGTAGGGTCGAAATTTATCAAAAGCATACACGACCGCTAACAGCTCCTTTTCGGTCGTAGTGTAATTCACTTGAGCAGAATTCAGCATCTTCGAGGCATAATAAATAGCGTGAAAACGCTTCTCACGAATTTGCCCCAAAGCAACCCCCATCGCATAGTCGCTAGCATCACACATGAGCACGAACGGGCTAGACCAATCCGGTGTGACAAGTATCGGGGCATTCACCAACGCTTCTTTCAACCTATTAAAAGCCACTAAACACTCATTAGTAAACTCAAAGGCGACTTCTTTTTCAAGAAGCCGCGAAAGGGGTTTAGCTATTTGTGAAAAGTCTTTTATAAAATGTCTATAAAAGCCCGCATGTCCTAAGAATGACCGAATCCCCTTCTCGGTCGAAGGTGGTGGAAGCTTCTCGATAGCAATCACCTTCGCCTTGTCCACTTGGATACCTTTCGAGGACACATGATGTCCAAGAACAATACCCTCTCTTACCATGAAGTGACACTTCTCCCAATTAAGCACTAAGTCCGTCTCTTCACACCTGCTCAACACAACTTCAAGATTGATTAGACAATTATCAAACGACTCCCCATAAACGGAGAAGTCGTCCATGAAAACCTCCATAATCTTCTCAATCAAGCCATGAAAAATCGCCATCATACACCTTTGAAAGGTGGCGGGTGCGTTACACAACCCAAACGGCATTCTCCTAAAAGCAAATGTACCATAATAGCAGGTGAAGGTGGTTTTCTCTTGATCCTCGGGGGCTATCATGATCTGATTATACCCCGAGTACCCATCTAAGAAACAATAATACTCAAAACCACCTAATCGATCTATCATTTGATCAAGGAACGGTAAAGGAAAGTGATCCTTACACGTTGCCTTGTTCAACTCTCTATAATCAACACATACACGCCATCCCGTCACTAATCTAGTGGCTACCAATTCATTAGACTCCGTCTTAATCACCGTGGTACCCCCCTTCTTAGCAACTACGTGTAAAGGACTCACCCATGGACTATCAGAAATGGCAAAAATCATGTTGCTATCTAACAACTTCAACACTTCCTTATGTATCACCTCTTGAATAACCGGATTAACTCTACGCTGATTTTGCACTATCAGTTTTCTACCCTCTTCTAATCTAATCCTATGCATGCAAATCGAGGGGCTAATTCCCTTAATATCCGCGATCGACCATCCTATAGCAGATTTGTGCTTACGAAGCACCACTAAAAGTCTCTCAAGCTGATCATCAGATAAAAGGGCAGATACAATTACCGGATATTTGTCGGTCTCATCCAAGTAAGCGTACTTGAGGTGGTCGGGCAGCGGCTTCAACTCCTTTTTCGCCTCCAATGGTGGCGCCTTATCGAACATCTTCTCGAAAGTTGACTCCTCGGCTTCCAAGTCCTCTTCATCCTCTACTTTCTTCAACTCCAAGAACTTGACGTCTTCATTGTCTTTCAAGCTGTCAAAATAGTCAAGATCATAAGAATCATAAGACAAATCGTCAAGAATAGGATAATCAAATTGATGAACATAAAAAGAGCAAGGGTCTAGAAGTGTGTCTTCAACACAAGCATCCGTGATGTCAATGAAGTGGCAACTCTCATCTCCCATGGGATATTTCATAGCTTCGTAGATAGCTATCTTCACTTCTTGATCATCAACTTTGACCGTGATCTTTCCATTTGCTACATCAAGCACCATCCCGGCGGTAGCTAGAAACGGCCTTCCCAAAATCAGCGGGACATGCTCATCCTCTTCCATCTCGAGTACTACGAAGTCGGCGGGAAAAACGTGATTCTCCACCGTCACTAGAACATCCTCCACTACTCCTTGAGGTCTCGTAATGGACCTATCAGCAAGCTGGAGTGTCATCATCGTGGGTTGAAGCTCAACTCCCTCCAACTTCTTGAACAACGAAAGAGGCATCAGATTAATGCTCGCCCCGAGATCACACAAAGCTCCTTTCTTGATCCCGTTCCTGATATCGCAAAGAATGGTGAAGCTCCCGGGATCCTTCAGCTTAGGCGGAAGCGCCTTGTGCACCATGGCACTCACTTCGTGGTTCAAGTGCACTAGCTCGGGTCCATCTATTCTCCGTCTCTTCGCAATCAAGTCCTTCAGGAACTTGGCGTAGTTCGGCATCTGTTCCAAAGCATCATAAAAGGGTATGTTAATATGTAACTTTTTAAAAACATCAAGGAATTTAGAAAACTTCTCATCAAGCTTATTTTTCATGAAGCGCTGTGGATATGGGACAGGTATCACCGATTTCGGTACCCCCCATTCATCTTTCTCCGTTTCTTTCACTTTCTCCCTTGCTTCCTTTGCCTTTTTCCACTTTGGAATTCTATCTATCTCCTCAATCTCCTCATCAGGCACTTTGCTCTTCTGGGTCTCATCCACATCTTGACTCTTATCATCAATTTTCATCTTAACTCCTTCCTTCTCAACCTCAACTCCATCACTTTGAGACTCTATCCCTTCTGTCTCGTCTTTCTCCTTGAGCGTCTCAGAATCAGCAGGCATCTCGGGACCATCATATTTGGTCCCACTTCTCAACTCAATAGCCTTGCAATGTTCCTTTGGGTTATCCTCGGGCATTGATGGGTACTTGCCAGGCTCTCTTGGCTGAGACTTTGCGATCTGGCTAATTTGGTACTCAATGGAATTGAATCTTCTGTTGTTCTCTTGCTGAACTCGATTCCACTCGATGTCTCTCTTCTGGAGTTCTTGATCTCGTTAATCGCCTTTCTTATGCAACTCCTTCACATCGTACTCCAAAGAGGACAATCGCTTGCTACCTTCCTCCACTTTCTGAAGGATCGCTCTCAACATCTCTTCGGTTGATGCACCGCCTTCTCCACCAGGAGGTTTAGAACCTGGATCAACACCTGCAGGCACAGTAATTCCAGCTTTTGGGTTAGCATAAGAGAAATTCTCACTTTTCCTCCAAGTGTTTTGAGGAGGCTGCTGGCCTCCTTGATACCCTTGTGTGTTCCTCCATTGGTTTTGAGGCGGCTGTGGGCCTGGAGGTACAAATGGTTGACCATAAGAAGGTCTTCCATACTGGTTTCCACTTTGTGGATACCCCCCTTGTGGGTAATTAGGCCTTCCCATATAGTTGGCCTCTTCTTGCTGAATCGTGGGTGGTTCCACTTTCTCGCTTGCTGCTCCATTCCCTCCAACCAAGTTCTGCCCCATCTCAAGGTTGCTAATCTTCTCCATCATAGCCATCAACAGCTTCCTCGTACCCTCATTCTCTTCCAACTTGCATACCCTCTGAAATTCTGGGTCCTCGTTCCATGCACCAGCATTCGTGACAATATTGTCCACGATCTCTCTACACCTCGCTACCCCTTGGTTCAGAAAAGCTCCACTTGCACATGCATCTAGGTGGGCTTGGCCAGCCTTGCTGGCTCCACTGTAGAAGAACGCCATTATATCTCCCTCGTTGTACCCGTGCTGCGGGCACTCGATCAACATATTCGAGTATCTCTCCCACGCCTGGCGTAAATCCTCTCCAGATTTCTGGCGAAAGGAAGAGATCTCAATTCTCGCTTTAATCGTTCTCGATGGAGGGTAGAATCGCTCGAGGAACAGACGCTCGAGCTCGGCCCATGTGTTAACACCTCCCCGTGGGAGCGTGTTATCATACCATTCCTTGGCTATTCCCGTAAGAGAGAATGGGAACAACCTGAGCCTCTTGGCATCTTCAGACATGCCATTGTAATTGAAAGTAGATGCAATCATGAGGAAACTCCTCAAGTGAGTGTGAGGGTTCTCCTTCCCAACCTCCCCCTTGAATTGATTCTCAGTAAGCAGCTTGAGAATTCCTGGGGAGATTGAAAAGTTATTGGCCTCAACTGGGGGTAAGGCCACTCCATCGTAGTACCTCTGCGGTTGTGCCGCGAACCTGCCCCGAATTGCCATATTCTGCTCTGCGTTCTGGGGCGCAGGCTGAGGAGCGACAGGTGGTGCTGGTATGTTTTGAACTGGAGTTTGTTGGTACACAGGTGGTTGGTTATAAACAGGAGGTGGAGGATACGGGTAAGGCGGATAAGGGTATGGTGGGTATGGGTAATGTTGATATGCTGGGTTGTGGAAAGGGTTATTCGGGTTTTGTGGGTAAGCAGGATTGTTCAGAGGATTTGGGACTAGGTTCTGAGCTGGATTGTTTACATTTTGTGCACCCGGGTTCTGGCTACTACTATCTACGAACTGGTCTTGATTCTGACCACCACTCCCTCCAGAGCCATCAACCCGGTCTACTGCCTGATTGAAATCGTTGGCAGCATCGTCCAACTCATTATTGAGGTCCATTGGTCCCTTCCCTAAGTCGGCTGCGTTCATTCTTCTCAAGTAAGCTCGGTTCCTTCTGGCTATTGTCTCAGGATCTGCAGGTATTCTCTCTTCGCTCGTGTTGCCTTGTGAGCGTGTTCTCATAAACCTGACACACTAGCAGATGGATCAAAACGCAACTGCCGAATAAATAAAAATAACAAAAAGAAATAAAAACAGAAAATAGGCACTCACTACTAACTACTAAGCTATCGACAAGTCCTATTCAAAGAGCATATAACGCCATCCCCGGCAACGGCGCCATTGACTTGAAGCGATTTTACACTAGCTTCTACTAGTAGCTACCCCGCAAGAGAACGGGTTCACTGTAGTATGGGCAAGTATAGGGACCAAGTATTATCGAACCCAAGGGATAGTGTATATGCAAATAGATCCCTGAAGATCTACGCGTCGTAGTTAATATGAGTGTATGGTTTTTTTGGTTTTTTATGAAAAGAGAAAATAATCTAAACTAAATTACTCTACGAATGCGAAAGGAAAATTAAATTACGTATCTAAGGTGTTTTTCAGATATGAGATGATGATGCTCAGGTTAGGAATCCCTACGTATACTAACGGAGCAGGTACATAATCAAAATAACCGTGACAAACAAGAATTAACCTAAGTAAAAGAATGCAAGGTGAAAGCTCAAGATTCTAAACCCTAATACTTTACCCTAACACTCGACTTCACTAATCCACTAACAAGTTAATGGATTGTGCTCAATTAATGAGACCCTAATTTAACTAAGGTGATGCGGTCGTCCTCCTTCGCTAAACCGGTAAATGAATTAACCTTTCCTAAACCTTCTCGTTAAGACTACTAATTGTTATTGAGTGATGCGGTCGTCCTCTCTCTAACACTTTCGTACGAAATTCAAAGGTAGAGTTAAGATTAATTATATGAATTCATTAATTAAGAGAATTAAAACTAACGTCACCAATTACCTTAATTACGTACCCACATCCTACTTCTACGAGTTCATCCTAACCCAAGCATGCAAGGGTTTTAGCTAGACATAGTTTGAACGTAAACAATAACAATTAAATAATTAACAAACATGAACATAATAATGAAAACGAAGAAAAGAACGAACATAAACAGAGGTTTTAAGATGTAAAAGATTAAACTGAAATTAATTACCAAAAACTAGGTCTCAACGTATTTAAGAACAAAAGTTATTAAGATTCGAAGCTAAAACGTGAAATCGTAAAGTAAATTCGTAATCAAAAACCTCAAAACCGTAAATTTAAGCCTCGCTCGTCTCTTCTCTTCCTTCTTGCTCTAAAAACTCTATGAAACGTGATGTGTAAAAGTTCGGGATCCTTCAAAACGTGTTTGGACGAGATATATATAGGCACGGGTCGAAACGGGAGTTAATGGGCCGAAAATACGAATCCAGAAGCAAAAGTGTAGGGGCGCTCGAGCAAGACGCTCGAGCGGTCCCGCTCGAGCAGTGTAGCTCGAATGATGCATTCGCTCGAGCGGTCGCGCTCGAGCTGCTCGAGCGCTGAAATGACACTGTTACTTTTGGGCGCTCGAGCAATTCGCTCGAGCGGTGGCGCTCGAGCTGCTCGAGCGCAAGAATAGTTCTGTATGTTTGCGCGCTCGAGTAAGGCGCTCGAGCGGTGGCGCTCGAGTGATGCGCTCGAGTGATCTCTAATCCTCCCAAATGATACTTTTCCTCGTCCGCACTAATACCAATCGTATTTCTTCAATATCTTCTCATCCGGGCATCCGTTTGAGTCGATTCAAAGTCCTACGAACTCCGTTTTTCGTCCTCTATTCACCTATGAGCATCAAAGAGACAAATTTATCAATGTATAGAAATAATGCTCAATTGACTCTAAATACTCTATAAACTCGACCAAAACTAGGGCGTTTCTAGCTACGAATCATGACAATTTCACGCCTAATCAACCCCCCCAAACTTACCATATTGCTTGTCCCCAAGCAATGAAATAATAAGTCAAGTGAAATTGTTAGGAATGAGTAGGAAGAAACGATCATGCAAGCTAATGAATTCAAGCTTCAAAAGTCAATCACCCGTATACTCACTCAATTTCTTTTATCGTATTCATGCAACAATAATGAGAAACACCAAGATCAAGCATGGATGTGCACTCAACGATGTGTTTAACTCCCTCACAAGTGTATAACAATGATAAAGAGACTCACTCAATCAATCAATCACACAAATTGGCAGCCATAGGCTTGTAAATGCTCTCAACTTCGACCATACTCTAGAAATCAATGCCGAATCAAAAAGGACTTTCAAAAGGTTGTAATGTAGGCTCTTTGGACAGGTGGGATAACAATATGGTAAAGTGACTCAAGTGAATGGAGAATAGAAATTCAAAACTTCGGTACTTCGAGATTAAAAACGATCTACTTCAAACATATTCAATCACTACACTTTCGCTTTCAATTCTCTCAACACTTCAATTTTTTTTCTTTCTCTCTTTTTCACTTTTTCAATCACTTCATCATTTTTTTCTTTTTCGCACAACACATGAGCTCATTTTTTTCTTCTTTTGCTCATTCTCAAATTTTTTTTGTTCTTTTTCCCACATCTCAAAACTTCATCACACCTTTTTTTCATATTCACTCAACATACAACCTTCTCCTTTTTTCAACTCAATTCACTCCCTTCATATTCACACTTTCCTATTCTCCACTCAAATTGGGACAAAAAGGCTTAGGAATTGGAATAGTGTTCATATGTGCTAGCAAATAAAATAGGCTTTAGGCTCAAAGGGGCTAACAAGGGATCAATGTCATTGGTAAGGAAAATTTTGGCTAAGTGACTTATTCAAATCAAAAATGGCCTAAGATCCTATTCGGCATATCAAACTAGACACAATCTAGAAGCAAGAGCACATGCAAGTTCTAGCATCCTCTAGGGTGATGATCCACTCACAAACGAAGAGATTAAATCATGCATTTAAATCTCGTAAGGCTCAACTCTCACGGCTTTCACATCCAAGCTAGTCCTAGTGTATTCTCACTCTTATCACACAAGCACTCAAAAGAAAACTCATAAGCATACGGGTTCTCTCCCTAATCGGCTCAAACTCACGTACTTACACAAAGGAATTTTCAACTCATTTTCACAACTCAACTCTCCTCACTAAATCATACTCAAGATTAAACAATAAGCAGTCTAGAAGAGTTAATAAGCATGAAATCATCAATCAACACAAGTCGAAACAAATCCCTTAACAGTTAAAAGACTTCCAATATAATCCCCAAAACAAACACTCCAAGCAAGCACTACAATTCATACTCAGGAACAGAAATAAATAAGAAAAGAAAAGAAAAAGAAAAAAAAAAGAAAAGGAAAGAAAAAGGAAAAGAAAATTGGGGGCATCCCAAGTCTTCTCAAGCATCTGGAGGTGGTGGTGGCCGGTAGCTAGGGTGATCGGATCCTAAGTGGGAGACAAAGAGTGCCTCCATCCAGCGTTTCAAATCTGACACCTCCGATCGAACTCCTTGAAACTCCCCTCTCATGCTAGAAGCTTCCGCGTACCACTGATTTTGAGTGGTGCGAAGCTCCGTGACATCTGCCCTTAGGCCCTGAATGTCAGTTCGCATTCCGTACCACTCCATCTGGTTTGGGTACCACTGCTCTGGAGTCGGTGCATCAGGCATCCCGAACTCCATCTCTTGAGGTCCCTGACCTCCTTCACCCACAAACCCTAAACCCTAAACCCTAATACCCTAAAACGAAACCGAAATTAGATTAGGAATTTCACAAAATTTCGGGGGGAAAGGCGTCACGTGTGACCAAGAGTGCACGAGAGTCGTGCACGGTACACGTAGCGGAAGGAGAGAGCTGAAAATAGGAGAAAATTGAAAATCGGGGGCAGTCGCGTCCTGCAAGCTCGATTGGGGCCGAATTTATGGTAATCCCTCCGATCGTGACGCGGGCCGCGCGAAGGGGTTACGCCTCCTCGACGCCGCGCACGGAGGCGCGCAGGCAGCGACAGAGGGCGTGATGGGCGGCGCACACAGTGGAGGGGACGGAGGCGACATTGCGCGGTTGTGCTTGGCCGCGTTGCGCTCGGCGGCGGCGCTGCTGGGCCGCGTGGCGGTGCGCGACGGCGTTGCCCTTTGGGGCGGCGGCCGTGAACCTTTACACGCCGTTGACGGGCGGCGACCATTGCTTGTCGGTTCGATACTCAATCCAAAAATAAACCATTTCAAAACACAATTTAATTCAATTAATTGCAAGAATAAAAACAAATCGAATCAATTATTCAAGTGCACATAAAACATGTAATTCATGGATTACAAAATTTTATATGAGAATTAATTCACACAATTCATAGATAATTAATTTTAGGGCGCACTGTATAGTCTCGGGCAGAGTCTCGTGCTGATAACATGTTATAAATAATTGCATAAAATAAAAGCACACGATTTGATCACCCAATTCGTCTGGAACGACTACGTCTGGGGGCGAGCCAAACTAGGAGTTTCACTAATATTCTTGTATATGTGTGTTTACAGTTATGAGTACAATAACCTATTTATAAGAGTAAATCCCTAATGATAAATATGAATCTTATTGGGTTATCAGTAATGTCCATATAAAATCTCACCGATTTGGAATAATAAATCTTCTGAATTTATAACAAAATCTACTTGCTCAATTCAAATTTCTGATAAGTTCTTTACAATTTTCTGTCTCAATTCTCAAATCAATTTTCGTAAAGAAATCTTCACACCACTCAAATTCTAATTTTGTGCCCAAATTCCCAAATCAAAATATTCTCACACAAAGCTTGCATCGCCGGAATCTCCATTCAACCGTTCGGAAATTTTTTCGTTGTGGAATGCTAATGTGGAGATGATAGGATGATTGTGTATCCGGTAATTTCATCATAAATTCAATTGAATTAGAAAAATTGCCATAATTTATTCAATAATCCAGACTGACGGTGTAAGCAATGGCAGGCGATGAGACTGGTGTCGACGACGGTGAAAAACAGTGGAAGAAGGGATGTAAGCGGCGGCGACGGCCTGTGTGATGGCGCCGTCAGGAGCAGTCCCAGCGTGTGGGGGAGTGGCTGCAGCCTGTGAGATTGGAGACGGTGAGAGCGGGTGGTGGCGTTGGTGCCGGACGGGAGAGTGGCGGTAGTGGGATAGCTTTTTCTTTTTCCATTTCTGATTCTCTGATCTAAAACTGCAAATAGATCTATTAGGTCTCGATTTTTTTGGAAGAGGGTTTAATTAGGATTAATTAGTTCATTTATTTCAATTAGTTTTTTTTAGATTTGAATTAATGTATGAATAATGATAATTTATATAATTTTATTTAAAAAGGGTATAACAGTAAATTATAAATTACAATTTGAAAGTAATTTTAATATAATATATTAACACAACAGGTAGCAGACCAGTGCGATACAATGCGATGACACGTGATATAATTATAAAACAAAGCTGATATCAGTCAACTCGAGAGGATGTCTAACCTGTTGGGTGGCGAACAAGTAAGTAATTAATAAACAGAAGAGATTATTAGACTTGGTAACAGGATAATAAATGAAAGGAGCTAGCAGCTTCGTGGAGCGAACAGCTTTGTAAAGGAGCTAGCAGCTTCGTTGAGCGAACAGTTTTGTAGAAAAGTACTAATGCGGCAAGCAGGATTGTGGCGAGCAGCCTTGCAAAGAACAGTTGTGCAAGCGGCGCAAACCAAGATCAATTCGGGCGAACAACTTCGTAATGAAGCGAGCAACATTGTAAAACAAGCCCAAGCAAGGAGCGAACAGCTCAGAACACAAAGGATCACGACATCCAACGAAGACGTACAAACGAGCAACCGGTCACCACCAATAGTATCTCAGTATTGCCAAAGACCAAGTACAACATGGGGAACTCCAAGAGTCTCTAGCTTAGATATGGTCCAAGTGTCTCAACACTTGGCACCCATCCAATGAGCAATAGTGTAGATGTTGTACAAGTGTCCTAACACTTGGCAAAGATCCAATGGTTAAGCCACCAAGATGGTGACACATGGCCTCTTTGTATGTCTATAAATACCCCATTCATTTTCATGAAAAAGGGAGAACAATTCAATAAAAGAGCAAAACTCTTGCCAAATTATTTCCTAAGCATTACTTAGCTTAATTCCATGATCTTGATTCTTGTTTGATGATCTTTCTTAGCTAAAACAGCCACTAATCATCTTGATCATAAAAAGGTCATCAACAATTGGCGCTAGAAGAGGGGTCGAACCTCTGTTTATGAAAAATTCGAAGAAAGGTTGAAGACTCCCACCGGAATCTGCAAAATCTCGCCGGAATCCGGGAAGCAGCTGCCGGAAAACAAGAACGCACATTTTTAGGACAAAGATATATAATACTTTGAGGGTTTTAATGCATGTGTGCATGGACTAGGGTTTTTGAATCTTCATATTCACACACAAGGCTAGTAACCCTTGGGAAAAGTGTTTGCAAGAACAAGATTACTTCACTCCTTTGTTTATCTCATACATTTTGGCAACCAAGATGGTCAGATCACAAGACGAACGACATTCGAGTGTATCTCCGAGTCGTAAACCGAGGACAAGGGTTTCGTCCACCGAGGGACACGCACGAACGGTGAGAGCAACTTCGCAAAGAAACATTCAGGTCACCATTGATACAATCCCACCAGAAGTAGAAGCACTTGCTCAAAACCCAGAGGAGTTAGCAAAGACGATCGCTGTCCTTCAATCATTACAAAATCGACAAGCAGCAGGACCGTCAAGAGCACCTGTGACGACCAAACGAGCAGGCGAGCAGGAGCGAACGGGCGAACAAAGAAGTAAAATGAGAGAAGATACGCGTCGGGACGAGGCCGACAGCGAGGAGGTCCGTAGAAATAAAGGGAAAGCTCCATTGAGCGAACGTCTAGGGAGTCGAGAGGAATCGTCACCAAGTCGAGCAGATGAGTCAAGCAAAAGTACTTCCCGAACAAGTGCTTTGGAAAGACATGGAACAAGGAATGTAAATAGGAGGGAACCATCCCGAAAGAACGATGAGCGATCACGCAACCCTGCTCGCCCATCGGTGCATGACCGAATCAGGAGGTCGGCTTTTGGCCGACTAGGACCAAATGGAGCTAGTAACGCTGCTAGAAAGACGACTCAGGAGAAACGTCCCGTTGGCAAGGGACTGCATCGTGAAGAGGTCACTGAACCCAATCACGATGAACAGCCTTCCATCGGGAGGACTCCCCCAAATGAATTGCAGGAAATGAGAAAGGCGATCGAGGAATTACAGAGACAGTTGGAATCTCAGAGAGGTGTCGGATCGACTATTCTCCCTTCTTCACCGTTATCTCCATCCATCCTCAATGCACCAATCCAGAAGAAGATACAATTTCCGGCCATCAGCCTGTATGAAGGAACGTCGTACCCTCGCATTCATGCGACGAAATATTCGGATTTTATGATTTCGATGGGGGCAACCGACGCCACACAATGCCGAAATTTTCCACTCACCCTTGGAGATGGCCCGCATAGATAGTTTTCAGCACTGGCTCCATCAACTCTTTTGCCCAACTAAGCAAAGAGTTTCTGTCTCACTTCTCAACTGCCGGGTCCTACTTGACCCACAGACACCGTCTGGCAGATATTAGACAGGGAGACGAGGAGTCTGACAAGCAATTTCTGGAAAGATTTGATAAAGTCTTACTGGAGGGCGAAATGGTGAGTGGGGACACGAAGATAGTGGCAGTGATGGCTGGGTTAAAGAAAGAAACTGATTTGTGGAAGGAAATGCATTTGACTTGCCCGAAAACATATGCAGAATTCAGACACAAAGCAGGAATCCACGTGTCGATGCAGGAGGCCCTGCACAGGGAGATGGGAGACAAAGCTGATCCAAAAAAGTTTGGCAAGAAGTAAGGAGGAAGTGATTACAAAGCTCCGAAGAACATGAAGTCGTTCAATGAGGGAGCTGAGTTGAAAGAAAAGTTGAACCAAGTCCTTACCATGTCCGTGGACGCTGTGTACAACAACGTTAAAGACAGGGAAATGTTGTCAGAGCCACGGAGGATAAGGCAAGAGAGAGGAAAGTTGAACCCGAACAAATACTGCGCATATCATCAGAACATCGGCCACTTCACAAGCGAGTGTCGAGATTTGTTGAAGCAGTTGTGGAGGTTCTATGAGGAAGGAAAGTTGTCCGAGTTCGTGAAAAAGGAACTAGGTAAAAGACCAAGGGCACCAGAACCGTCCAGCTCGGATGATGGAGACAGTGATGAACAACCAAGCAAAACTGGTAAGAGAGGAAGGAAGGTCCCAGCAGCCCCAGCAAGGCATATCCCGGAGATCTTAATGCTGGAACCCACTGGACCAGTAGGTGGTTGTTCTGATGGGAGACCACCTATGTCAAAAAGAAAGAGGAAAGCGGAACTGAGAGCAGTGGATCAAGTGATGGAAGTGGGTGTGAATCCATCGACCAGACGAACAGGGGACCTGACTTTCTCAGAAAAAGACTTAGACGGGGTACTCACTCCTCACAATGACTCGTTGGTCATTTGTGCCAATATCATGGGAACAAAAGTGCACCGTCTACTTTTCGATACTGGTTCCTATACGAACATTCTGTTCAAGAGCACGGTGGACCAACTGGGAGATTGCGCCGAATACATCAAGGACTGTGATCACAAAATTGTAGGATTTGGAAACGCTGTGACCACCCCGATAGGAATAGTTACGTTGGCAGTTGAGCTTGTATCAGTCGAGGACCCGGAAAGGAAAGTGAATAGGATGATAGACTTCCTGGTTGTAGACCAACAGTCCACCTATAACGGGTTCCTCGGCCGTCCTTTCTTGCATGAATTTAAAGCAGCTGTTTCAACGTACTATTATTGTTTAAAATTCCCAACAAAGAAGGGTGCAGGTACAGTCAAAGGAGACCAGAAGAAGGCTCGTGCGTGTCTTTTGCAGATACAGTCGAAGGATCACCAAGTCAACATGACAAACAGGTGCCCAGACAAGGACGGAGACGGTAGCGAGGCTATGACTTCCATCGATACTGAAATAATGGAAATCGACGAGCAGCTGTGTGCAGACGAACAGCCGGGCATTGACGAGCAGCTGTGCGCAGACGAACAACCGCGCATTGACGAGCAGCTGTGCGTAGGCGCACAGTTGGGCGAGGACGAGCAAGAACGCGAAGATGGACAGGCTAGAGAAGGTGCTACAACCAGCAACGAGGAAGAACAAACAATGGCAATGAACGTTGATACAGAGGACATTGAGCCACGATTGGGAGCAGAACCGGTGGAAATCGAGGATGAGCTAATGACAGAAGGGCCCATTATTGACCCCAGATGGAAAGGCCAGAAACGAAGGGCTACCCCGGTCGAAGAGTTGGAAACTGTAAAAGTCGACCCGAACCAAGAGGGCTTAGAACTCTTCATAGGGTCCGAGCTACCAGAGCCGTACAGGACCAACATGATTGAGTTTCTTAAAGCAAACCTCGATGTGTTCGCATGGTCGCATGCAGACATGGTGGGCATCAGCCCCGAACATGCCTGCCACAGACTCAACATCGACCCGCGGAAGAAGCCAATCCATCAGAAGAGGAGAAAGTTTGGGCCCGACAAATACGAGGTGCTCGATGTGGAGGTTAAAAAGCTGCTGGATAACGACTTAATTAAACAAGAGTTATGCCCGCAATGGGTGGCGAATCCAGTATTGGTCAGAAAAGCGACTGGAGCATGGAGACTCTGCATCGACTTCACAGATCTCAACGCCGCCTGCCCAAAAGATAATTTCCCATTGCCTCACATCGATCAACTAGTTGATAGCACCGCTGGACATGAACTTCTCACGTTCATGGATGCATTCGCAGGATATCATCAAATAGCGATGCATCCCGATGATCAAGAGTATACGGCGTTCTACACCAACAAAAACTTGTTGTGCTGGAAGAGAATGCCATTTGGGTTAATCAATGCTGGAGCTACATATCAGAGATTGGTCAATAAGATGTTTGATGATCACATCGGGAAGACAATGGAAGTGTACATAGATGATATTGTTGTCAAGAGCTCCAAAAAGAAAGATCACTTGCAGCATCTAGCTCAAACGTTTGGGATACTTCGAACATACAACATGAAACTGAACCCTAAGAAAAGCAGTTTTGGGGTCCATTCTGGGAAGTTCTTGGGACATCTAGTCAGTCAAAGAGGAATCGAAGCAAATCCCGTAAAAGTGAAAGCGATCATGGAAATGCAGCCACCCAGATCAGTTAAAGAGGTCCAGCGGCTAACCGGATGTCTAGCAGCTTTGAGCAGGTTCGTCTCAAGATCCGGAGACAAGTGCAGGCCGTTCTTTGAGGCAATCAGGAAGGGAAAATTTCAATGGACAGACGCCTGTCAACAAGCGTTCGAGCAGTTGAAAGAGTACCTCAGTGATACGAAAATTCTTGCCAAGCCGATCCCAGGGGAGAAGTTATACTTATACCTGGCAGCTTCAGAAGTAGCGATCAGCTCAGTGCTCGTTCGAGCAGAAGGAAAGTTCCACCTACCCATTTACTATGTAAGTCATGCCTTGCACGAAGCAGAATTCAGATATTCACCAACAGAAAAGCTAGCATATGCCCTGGTGATGAGCGTCAGAAAACTTCGTCCATATTTTTTCGACCACCAGGTGGAAGTGTTGACAACGTTCCCGCTCAAGCAAATACTGCACAGACCCGATGCAGCTGGCCGCCTCCTAA
This sequence comes from Ballota nigra, assembly GCA_947034835.1. Taxonomy (NCBI): domain Eukaryota; kingdom Viridiplantae; phylum Streptophyta; class Magnoliopsida; order Lamiales; family Lamiaceae; genus Ballota; species Ballota nigra. The sequence continues at coordinate 77,279,394 of OX344729.1, read as the reverse complement.
AATGGTCATTGGAAATCAGCCAATTCGGGATTTCATATGCTTCTCGAACAGCGATCAAGGGGCAAGCCTTGGCACACTTTATAGTCGAACTGACTTACCCCCAAGATCCAACGAGAGGACATAACCACCCCTGGCACATGTATGTTGATGGTTCGTCAACTAATACAGCATCGGGAGCAGGTATAGTCTTGATAAGCCCGGATAGGCAAGTTTTTACTTCAGCTGTTCGATTCGAGTTCATGGCGACAAACAACGAAGCAGAGTACGAAGCTGTGATCGTTGGGTTACGCCTAGCATTAGCAGTTGGAGTAAGAAAGCTACAGATTTTTGGGGATTCACAATTGATTGTCAACCAAGTTCGAGGGGAGTACGAGGCAAAGGACGAGAACATGGCTTTGTATCAAAAGATTGTTGCTCACCTGGCCTCATTGTTCGAACAAATATACATCGAACAGATACCAAGAGACAATAATGCTCAAGCAGATGCATTAGCCAGGCTGGCAACCAGCGCCGGACCAGCAGAATTGTCGGAAGTGACGCTAACAAGAATGTCCAAACCGTCAACCGAAGATTACAAAATCTATCAGATCAACGAAGATTTCGAAGAAGACGACTGGAGGATACCAATCATTGAGTATTTGCAAAACGATAAAAAGCCAGACAACCCGTTTGAAGCTAACAAGTTGGTTAAAAGAGCAGCAAGATACACCATGATGGACGGACAGTTGTACAAGAGAGGAATTTCGCTCCCACTTCTGAAATGCTTGGCTAGGGGGCAAGGACAAGCAGTACTGAAAGAGATCCATGAGGGTGTATGCGGAAATCATGCCGGAGGATGGGCCTTGGCATATAAAACAATAAGACAAGGATATTACTGGCCAACCCTCCTCCAGGATGCGATCGAGATTGCCCGAACTTGTCATAGATGTCAATTGTTTGCCCCGAACATCCACAAACCCCCACACGAACTAATCTCAGTTAATAGTCCATGGCCATTTGCAAAGTGGGGAATTGACCTCATTGGGCCTTTTCCACCGGGAAAAGGAAATGTTCGATTCGCAGTGGTGGCAGTAGACTATTACACGAAGTGGGCTGAGGCAGAAGCGCTTGTGCGAATCACACAGGAGAAAATGATCAACTTCATATGGAGAAACATTGTTTGTCGCTTTGGGGTGCTTCAAGCAATCGTGACAGATAACGGAAAACAGTTTGAAGGAAAAAAGATAAGAGATTTTTGTGAAAAGTGGGGAATGAAGAAACATTTTTCAACACCGTGCCATCCCCAGTCAAACGGCCAAGTAGAAGCAGTGAACAAAATAATCAAACATATTTTGAAAATTCGCTTAGCCGACAAACAGGGGAAGTGGTCTGAAGAGCTACCAGAGGTGTTGTGGGCATACCGAGTATCCCACAGAAGCAGTGAACAAACAGGGCAACACCGTACCATCCCCAGTCAAACGGCCAAGTAGAAGCAGTGAACAAAATAATCAAACATATTTTGAAAATTCGCTTAGCCGACAAACAGGGGAAGTGGTCTGAAGAGCTACCAGAGGTGTTGTGGGCATACCGAGTATCCCACAGAACAAGCACAGGCGAAACACCCTTCACAATGGCATTCGAAACGGAAGCAGTAATACCGATTGAGCTAAAAGTCCCGACAGGTCGAACAGCTGCGTTTTACGAAGAGGAAAACAATGCTGCGCTGGCAGCAGAGCTGGACTTGTTTGAAGAAAAAAGAATAACAGCAGAATTGAAAAATGCAATTTACAAAAGAAGAGCAGCAAAGTACTACAATTCTCAAGTAAAAGCAAGAGAATTCGAAATTGGGGACTTAGTACTTCAAAAAGTTTTAATACCACCAGGAGTATTCGGCCCGACTTGGGAGGGCCCATACAAGGTGACGAATAAGTGGCACAACGGCACATACGACCTTGAAGACATGGAAGGCAAGTCGTCCCAATACTCCTGGAATACTACTTTGCTCAAGAAGTACTATCAGTAAAGTCCTGTAAGTCTTAGAAGTTTTACAAGTAGCTTCTTGTAATTTTGAAACTTTTTTGCGCAAGTTTATATAAAAGCGAGCAGTTGTGCAGTTACTAGGCGAGCAGAATTGTATTTATATTTTGTCTTTCTTTTAAATTTTGAGCCTTAAAGTCCAAAATACTTGGTTGCTCGCCCAAAAAAAAAAAAAAAAATTTTGCAAAGTGCAAGTCTGTTATAAGACGAACAATAGAGCTTATTAAATGAAAAATAAGGCTAAGTCCCTAATGGACCAATAACCCACAATAATGCAAGGCCGAGTCCACAAGTGACCAAAAAGGCCCAAACTATTAAAGGTCAAGTTCTATAAGAACCAAGTGACCAGCTTAAAAATTAACTAAGTGTTTACCTTAAGAAAAAAGGAACACTTAGAAACTGAGTCATAAGTAAAAAAGAAAGAGGCGAGCAATTAAGTAAGACAAACAAAGAGGCACAAGTTTGCAAATTAAGCAAAAGTTTTCATTTCATTGAGTCAAAAATATGTTTACAATAAGGATGAGCTGATAAGCACAAAAAGAAGAAAACATCCTATTGTAAAAGAAACTAAGTCTTCAAGCAGGAGGAAGAGCATCTGCAGTGCTGGTCGCCTGGGCACTCGGCTGCTCGCCTGGGGCACTTGTGCCAGCCCCATCTATTGGCGTTAAAGGAAGAGATGCCAACCCTTCAAAGACCTCATCAGTGGTCGCCGTACTGGTCGTCGCTGGAGCAGGGTCAGGCTGGCCGCCATAAGTGGGGGCAGCAATGTCGACCTCCTCGCCGAAGACATCCAAAGGGAAGCCAAGATCGGCCAAATCGGAGACAAACAAGGTTGAACCAGGAGCAGGAGGGTAATTCTTCACGTACTCGATGAAGTCCGCCTTCACCGCACCGCGAATATCTTGGTTGTGATCGTGGGCGAAGTGGACGGACCTCAAGCATTCGGCAAAGGCACAAATGTACCCAAAGTTGGTCTTGTCCAACACCTCCTGCTCGTGGACTTCATAGTCAATCATGCCTTTACGCTCCTCCTCCAATCTCTTGATATGCTCTTCGGCAGCGAGCAGGCGAGCATCCAAGTCTGCTCGCTATTTTTCAGCCCTTTCGGCTCTTAGATCTGAAGATTTTACTTCAAGCATCTTCTTTTCAGCCTTGTCCAAGGCATTCTTCTCGCCGGCCAAGGAGGCCTCCATTTTCCTCTCCATCAAAGCCAGCTCCTTGGTATGCTCAGCCTTGCACTCATTGATGGCGGAGGTCTTCTCCTCGTCCATCTTCTCCACGCGACGGCCCAGATCACGGTTTGTTCGCTCGAGCTCCATGATTTGATCGAGCAGCATTTGAGACTGGACCAACTGATGGCTAGCATTGTACGCCATCAGGCGAGCATTATCGCTAGCAGATTGGTTAGCAACAAGAGTGTTCGCCGATTTTGTCCAGGCCCTTGGGACCATTTCAGCTGCCCGACGAACAGGAAGATCAGGGATGTCACGAAGCGAGGAGGGGGCATTCTTAACAACGGAAAGATGGTGGAGTGTTGCCCCTCGGCCAGGGTAAAGTGTTGGGTTATACCTAACAAACAAAAAACAAATGTTAGTATGCGAGCAACATGGTATTAAGCAGTAAACAACAAGCAAGTTGGGGACGATTGACTCACTCTTTGATTTTAATGGGATCCCAACCCAAGTAGGAAGTATCTTTGGGATTGTCCCCTTTCTTAGTCGTCACCAAATTGGCGACCACTTGCTGTTCGTCCACTACTTCCAGCGAGGTGGATTTCGAAACAGGGGATCTTGGAGCAATGTTGCTCGCTTCTCCAACAGTCTTTGACCGCTTTGAGGCGTGATCATCTCCATGAGTGCCGCGAACATCATCGCCCCGCGGTGCTTTTTTCTTCTCCCTCTCCCTTTCCCTCTCCTTCTCCTTCCTTACATCCCGCGGAGAGGAGGTAGTTTTGGCCGCAGGCTTGCGGCGACCAGCTCCGGCGGCTGGGCGACCAATGGGGTTCTCCCCTGCCCGGAGGCGCATGATGGCAAGGGGAGGGTCCATCTTCCTTCTTGAAGCTTCGGCCATTTGTTTAACTCGTCTAGCGAGCAAATAATATGATTTAGGCACAGCCGGGATAGCAACGGTAACTCGTTGATCTATCAAGAAAAAGATAAAGGTTAGGCGAGCACGGAAAAAGGGCGAGCAAGAGAGTTACCTTCAGGGATAGCAGCCTGAGCTTCAAGGTGGTGGGGACTCGTAATCAAGCCAGCAAGCTTGCGGCAGTGAGCTTTTGAAAGATGTTCCAAATCACGACTAGCAGCGTCGCGAAGAGAGATGACGGCTAACGTGAAGAGATATTCGTCGCTGAGATTGGGATGCCCCCACTTCAAGTTTCTTGGACCTGCAAAACAACGAAAAGGATTAAAATTAGTCCTATTTATGAATTAGCAAGACAAAATTAGCCCTACGTTTGGTTTTTCCAAAGCCTTCAGGCGACATGATGCGTGCCTGCCCGCCAGCGAATCCCTCAGTTGCTCGCCAATCTCCACCAATAAAGAAGAATTGGCAATGTCAACCCTTAATCTTATTGGGAACACCTTCAACAAGTTTCAATCCGGTCTTCGCCTTAGCGTAATACCAGCCAGCGCCATCCTCGGAAATAGTTAAGGCATAAAGAAGCTCCGCAGTTGTTATTTTATTTTTATAACCCTCAAGACCAAAAAGAGTCATGAAGGCTAGAAGAGTACTCCAACCATTTGGGGTGATTTGAGTGATCGCCAGATTCATGTCAGACAAGAAACGGCCAATGAGCGGATGGACGGGGAGCGGAAAACCCGTGTTTAACACATCCAAGTTAATCGCCGTACAGCCAGGAGGGGGGCGATCAGCAGTCTCTCCTTTCTTCGGCGCATACATGAATATATCGTAAGGGATCTTGTATGTTTCATGGATGCTCGCCAGATCACTCTCCACGCATACGCTAGCGACCTTGCTCGCTGCATAGTCCCCATCCTGAGCCTTCATAATTACCCTCGATGTGGGGGCAAAAGTCTTCGAGTAGCGAGTAGAATAGTCCGCCCACTCGGTATCGCGAACAACACCTTCCGGGATCCGAGATTCTGGTGTAGTTTGAGAAATGGGAAAATTGATCTCCCTTAAAAACTCCCAAGTAAGAGTAGGACCTCTCTGCTCGCCAACTCGCTGCTCGTCGGCTTGGTCGCCCTTAAGGTCAAATGAACCCTCTATCTCCGCGGCCACTGCTGCAGAATCTTCTCCGAGGTCAGAAGACGTTTCAGGTTCGCGAGCAAGAGGGTGAATCTCTTCTTGATCGCCAGAGCGATCAGCGGCGTACATCTCTACCGAGCGAACAACGGAGCTCGCATCGGAGTCCGTGCCTTCGTCCACCAACAACGTGCGCGGGTTGTTCGCCAACGCTTGGCGAACAGATCTGCGTGGAGAATCCGGATTTACGGGTCGTTTTTCCGGGTTTCGCCCGGGTCCGGATTGGGAGGAACTTGAGGGGGAAAACTCCATTTGAAATAAGTGATGAAGAAATTTGGCTAAGTATGGGGTAATATACGGATAATGATGCCACCGGAGAAGTTACGATAGCGACGACGGCGTCAACAGGACGGCGGCGCTACGGTGGTCCACGGCCGGAATTACAGTCACAGTTGCGAGAAATGCGGGAAAATAGAAATTTTTTTACGAAATTAAAGAAAGAAAAAGAAATATAAGATGGATTACCTTCGAAGAACCAAAATCTAGAGCAAACACGAAGAAATCTGAACGCAAGAATTGCAAGAGGGAAAAGCTCGAGAAGGTATCAATGGCGGAAGTCCGAAAAGAAAGAAATGAAGAAGGAACCGCCTATTTATAAGAATAAAATAGGGGCAAAAATGCAATATTTGCAAAGTACTATAGGCCCCTATAGGCAAATTGGGAGACGCGCATGACTGACGCGACGCCTCGCATTCCGTGCCTCGGGAATCCAACCGTCGCGACACGAAAGGGCGTTCGCTGCTGGCCGCGCATGCATGTTCCCATGCTCGTTTATTCGCTCGACCGCTCGAATGTTCGCCCAAATGAATAGCCATTTTTTCCTTCTTGCTCGCCCAATTTTCAAAGAGATTATAGCTTGGTCTCAATTGATCAATCCATGCCCAACGCGAGACCAAGCTAGGGGGCAATTGTTGGGTGGCGAACAAGTAAGTAATTAATAAACAGAAGAGATTATTAGACTTTGTAACAGGATAATAAATGAAAGGAGCTAGCAGCTTCGTGGAGCGAACAACTTTGTAAAGGAGCTAGCAGCTTCGTTGAGCGAACAGTTTTGTAGAAAAGTACTAATACGGCAAGCAGGATTGTGGCGAGCAGCCTTGCAAAGAACAACTGTGCAAGCGGCGCAAACCAAGATTAATTTGGGCGAACAACTTCGTAATGAAGCGAGCAACATTGTAAAACAAGCCCAAGTAAGGAGCGAACAACTCAGAACACAAAGGATCACGACATCCAACGAAGACGTACAAACGAGCAACCGGTCACCACCAATAGTATCTCAGTATTGCCAAAGACCAAGTACAACATGGGGAACTCCAAGAGTCACTAGCTTAGATATGGTCCAAGTGTCTCAACACTTGGCACCCATCCAATGAGCAATAGTGTAGATGTTGTACAAGTGTCCTAACACTTGGCAAAGATCCAATGGTTAAGCCACCAAGATGGTGACACATGGCCTCTTTGTATGTCTATAAATACCCCATTCATTTTCATGAAAAAAGGAGAACAATTCAATAAAAGAGCAAAACTCTTGCCAAATTATTTCCTAAGCATTACTTAGTTTAATTCCATGATCTTGATTCTTGTTTGATGATCTTTCTTAGCTAAAACAGCCACTAATCATCTTGATCATAAAAAGGTCATCAACATAACCTAAGAAAAACCCAAGTAAAAATGGACACTTTCTGCATTTTTAGTTCTATAATTCTTTTTACACTTATGATTGCAAGAGAATTGCAGTTTTGGTCAAATGAATTAAATTTGCAGTTTTAGATTACCCCCATCCCTTAACAATTTTCACACTTTTTTTTATACGTCTCACAATAATTTTCTTCTTCTACAATGAATTTATCCACTACAGTGTCAGGTATTTTCTTTTAATTCGCCACATAATATTTGTTCAAAATATCCTTTCAAAAAAAAAAATATATATATTTGTTCAAAATAAATATTTTTTCTTTTTTTAATTAAAAGAAATGATGTACTGAATTTTATCCAACGTGGTGCTGATGGGGGCGAGAAGCCTGAAACCGGATCATCACATGCAAGCCATGCTAATTTAGCTCAATCGGATCTAATTCGGGTTCAATTGTCCTACATTTACCACTTATTAAAATTATTCTCCTCCTTTATTCCAAAATCAAAAATATATTGTCTTTCTTTTCCAACCACCCAAAAGATATGAACTTAAAAAAAAAAAAAATTTCCCTGAAACAAAGTGAGGTTTGTACTTAGTGCATTATTTTTACAGTTCACCTTTACCTTGCTTTCTTACTAGCTATGCATCATGAATTATACATCAAATGTTTGATTATATTTTCTTTTTCAGTAAAAATTAAAGGGAACGAGATACTCCCATCCACACAATTTAAAACATCTCAAAGCAATACTTTACGGTTATGGAAGCGCTCAACAACACTCTAGAATTAGTGATGGATCCAAAATTTTAAATTTAGAGGTACAATAATTAATTTTGGCTACATGTATCAATACAATTTGAGAATACAATTTTTAATTTTACTTAAGAAAAAAAAATTCATTTTAGGAGTACACTTCTACCCATGTTCCTAGTTGCATCCGCCACGGTCTACAATTCCGGGCATGTTCTAGGACATTTTCTTGGCAATTATATTTTACTCTTTCATTCTACCAATAAAATCTATAGTTATATTTTTCTTTGCAACTTGTACATGTTGTAAATTAATAAACATAAACTTATATAGAGTCAATATCAATTTGCAACACGTACAATAGTCTATAATCAATTTGCAACATGTATAGTATTTATTATCCGATTGCCCATATGTCCACTGCAAATGTAATAATGACACATAAACAAGAAACTCACTATTATTTTAATTGATTACTTAAATGTGTTTATATGTAATTATAATATTCGCAGGGAGCATATAAATTTGTGCCCACCTGTGGGCATATGATTATTTCCCTCCGTTTTTCTACCTATATTGCAAATTGATAAAAAATTTATAATACATATTGCAAATTAATTTTTTTTCCATTATTTTTTGGAGGTGGTAGGGTTTATACCGGACATTTTGGGCGTTGGTATTTATTATTAGAGTATGTATATAATGAAATTGGTTTATATATGAATTATTAAAGGATGTTACTTGTTTTCACTAAAGAGTGTCGATTGTTTTCGTTGAAGAGTATTAATTGTTAATATTGAAGAGTCGTAATTTATTTCAATAAACAACTAACGATCTTCAGTGAAAACAACTAATACTCTTGAGGTCTCCTTAATTCTCTAGTGCATTTAAATTTGACTCACAATAGCCTAATGGGACGTATACCTGCGTCGATTGGGAATATGAGGACGCTTGAGTCGTTTGATCTTTCGTCGAACGAATTAGATGGAGTAATTCCTCGACAATTAACAAATCTAACATTTCACTCTATAGTGAATAATATTTCTAGTGAAATACCTCGTTCTCACCAGTTATCTACATTTGAGAATTGTTCATATATTGGAATTTGGAAACTCAAAATTGCGTGGATTTCCATTGACAAAGAAATGTAAAAGAAATAACTAAAACCCAAATTTGGTGCCACAAGAAGATGATGATGATTTATGTTTATTTCGAATTTTTTTCCAAAAATATTGTTTAATTTATCGGAACAAGAGGTGTGTGTTCATCTGACCGGTGTGTTTACCAAAGTTGGCAGCAAATAACCTTGAAGGCCCAAAAAATATTTGGCAATTATATTAGCGGCCCAGTTAAATACAGTCCCATGTTTTATGAATACAACCCCATCCAAAAAAATATTCAGAATTTTTTTCCAAAAAATATAACAATTTTCGGAAAAAAAATTCCGAAAATTCATATGTTCAGTTTTTTTTCTTTTGTATTTTCGAAAATTTTCGGATTTTTTTCCGAACATTTTTTAGGGGGTTGTATTAACGAAAGGTAGGACTGTGTATAATCTTGGCCATATATTGGGAAAATTGGCAAAAATGTCCTATATGTTGGCGGTATTAGTAAAAATATCCTTTATGTTTTCAACTTTATGATAATGCCCATTATGTTTTCAAAATTAGGCAAAAATGCCCCGTAACCGGCTACAACAGGTTTCTACCCGGTTTTTGCTGATGTGACACTCTCTCTCCACCATGTGGCATTTTATTATCATTTTTTTTTTATATTTGGAACATAAATGGCTGATTGAGTCTGATTTAGGAGGGAAATCATAACATTTCCCTCAAATTCCTCATTCCTTCCAAACCCTAGATATTAAAAGAAAGGAAAGAGGGAAATTTATTCCCCTCAGCAACACGCAGGGACGATTCGAGTACAAAGAAAGCAGAGGTAGTGACCACCACCATTTCCTCCCGACTGCCTCACTCCATCCTCCGCCGCCACTCCATCGCCGTCTAATTTTCTTCCCATCGGAGAACTACCCCAAGCAAATCGGATACTTCGTGAACCCGACCCCTTACTCCGACCCATAAATCGCCACCGGAATCCGGTACAACACCGCCTTCTTCAGTCCCTTCCGTCCAAAACGCTACGCTTCGGGCGTCTCCTCCGCTACGCCGCACCATATTTGTATCGAAATTCGCCGCCCTATTGTGGCCTTTGCCGCAGTTACTCGGTGGAGCGCCGCCAGTTTGAACATCGAGGAGCAGGCGCGTGGCCGATGGTAGAAGTTCATCGGCGCCGAAAATCTTCTATCAAACTAATAATTCTAAATTTCAAATCGAATTGAAAATTGAAAACAGAGAGCTCCCAATTATCAAACATGGATTACACAAAGATTTATTTCTTTCCTTGAATATTTAATAAATTGAACCACAAAACAAATTGAAAATAGATCATTAATTTCTCGTGTAATTTTTTCTTCAATTTTGAAAATTGCTTGATAAGTGTACCTGAAATTAGAAATTGGAGGGAAATGTTATGATTTTCCCTCCTAAATCAGACTCAATCAACCATTTATGTTCCAAAATATAAAAAAACGATAATAAAATGCCATATGGTGGAGAGAGAGTGTCACGTCAGCGAAAATCGAGTAGAAACCTGTTGTAGCCGGTTACGGGATATTTTTGCCTAATTTCAAAAACATAATGGGCATTATCATAAAGTTGAAAATATAAAGGATATTTTTACCAATACCGCCAACATACAGGGCATTTTTGCCAATTTTGCCCCATATATTAGCTCATCTAAACGGGCCAAAACATCCTTTGAGTAGGGCTTGTCATGAAGGATTTTAGGTTAAAATATAATTCGTCAAGGAAAAAACACAGCTTTGAAATCCCCAACTAAAATTACGATGCAAAATCAACCTACTACCGGCGATACCCAACTTCCAGGGGAAATTATTCAAGTCATACAGTCTTTAGTAGATACTGCCCGAACAAGTATTCTCTCCGATGCCTGGTCCACTCGCCCCAATCTCCATTTCTCTGATCCCGGCTTTCCCACGCTCGATGCCATTCTTGAACTCGCGAAGAAGACTATGCAAAGATGCGACCAATTTAACTGACAGATTCAGAGTTTTCGGCTATCGATGAATTGTTATCAACCGGATTATTTTTCAATTGTTAAGGAATTGATCGTGGAAGCTATGAAACTAGGTGCTACTGAACTTTCACTGATGAGCGGTAAGTCTGCTTTACTTTTACCGCATGAGCTGTTTGAATCCAAAACTCTACGACTGCAAAATTAATCTAGGGGATCAAAAGGTAAGTTGTTCGAAACTTAAATGTCTTAGTCTATGCAGAGAGTCTTTAAAGAATGATGCATTTCGGTATATAATTTCGATGTGTCCCTTGATTGAGGAATTGAATTGCAAGTTCTGCAAAGAAAAAATGTTGGAACCAAAAACAGGATTGGGTGTGTAATATCAAAGTGTTGACTTTGTGGGAGGTCGAAATTGGCTACGAAGAAATACGAATTTGTAGCAATGAGTGCATAACCTTTGCTTTTATGGATATATTGAAGGTCAAGTTTGATGTTCCCAAAATTCGTAAGTTCAAATATGTACCTTCCCTGTCGATAGGAACAATATCGAGGGAATGGGAGTCCGATATAACTATTAGACCCGATTATCTTAAGCTAAAATCTTTATGGTTCCTCGAACATCCAAAATTTCTCTCTTTCTCATGACAAGCACCAATTGGAGCGCTGGTTATGACATTCGAGTAGTGGAGAAATTGACGTTGGCATCTTCACTTCGTCATGCACTTTTGGATGGTTTATTTAGGAGTTGTCGCCCAAGCTTCATAAATCTATATTGGTTGTCTTGGCGATTTATGGACCCTAGGGAAGGCAATGAATTCGTGGAGTTCCTTTGCAAGACATTAGTAAAAGAAAGTGGTGAGAAACAGAACATTTCTCCTTTGCGTGATCTGGAGGAAGTAAATGTCGAATATTTTGGGGATGACAGCAATATGCCCTACAAGACAGTGTCTGATGCTTCATCATATTCAACTAGCTTTGAGGTGAAAGTTTGCCTCCAGCTGAGATGGGGTGGGAGTTTTTGAAATTCCTTTCATTCATGTCATGTGAAATTAATTTGGATTCTGATCATCTTAATTATGTGTTGGTGTTTATTATTTCACATGTGTATTTGAAACTCTTTTCATTTTTTTAGTCGTTTGAACTTAGTTTATGGGTCATCCTAATTATGTTTGGGTGTTAATTACTTTACATATTTATTTATAATGTTGTTTTGCATCTCTTAGAGTAGTAATTTTTCATCTCATTACTTTCAGCAGCATTTATTTAGCTAATTTTGGGTTTCCTTTTCCATTGCGCCTTATCATCACTTGCCCAATTAAGAAAGTTATCCGCGTCTGAAAGTTTGAATGGCCGAAGAGACATGTTCTCATGAATCCATTTGGAAATCAATGTAATTGGAATGAGATAAAGTTCCAAATAAATAGGAGTCTCGAGATTATTATAATTAAGTTGATTATTGAATATAATAATATTGAGTTTTATCACTTTTCGTGTTTTATCGTTGTTTATTCTAGTATTCATTGAATCAATAGATTAACACGTTAATCGCGTTTACGTAGTTGCGTCAATTGTTGATTATTGAATATAAAAGTATTGGGTTAATCCCTTTTCGTGTTATTAATCGTTCTTCTTCGGTATTCATAGAATGAATCAGCGGAGTTAAAGCGTTTAATTACATTGCGTTTATCCGTATATTCTCAGAATTAATGAATAATACATTGTAACCCGTTGCCACCGTGCCACACCGCTGCTACCATGTTGATGTTGTCAAACCCTATAAAAGATTCATTCTTAGCTTTCAAATATACAAACTAACCAACTCCAAATACCTTAATAACAATTGCACTGAAAATGACCAACTATTAAGGTGGAGCGGCAATATCCGGTAGCAAATGGTGTGTGGTGAGTGGTCACGGCCTAAGGCGTGAAAAGAAGTTGATAAAATAATAAAATTTGGCAAATTATAGGGTGCTATGCACTTGGATGTTGCACCCAATTTGAAATTGATTTTAAAATTAATTTTGACTAAATTCGCGGGTCGATTGCGGGATCCAACAAAAAACTCGTGGGTCAGGCGCAACCCGACCAAAATTCGCGGGTCTGGCAACAAACCGAGTCGCAAATGGGTCGCGCGCGCTTCTTACCAATACCCGAAGTTATATCACCAATACCCCAAGCTATAATCAACAATACCCTAAGTTATTTTCACCAATACCCTAAGTTATAATCACCAATACCCTAAAAATTACTCAATAATAATATCTCAAATAATTATTCAGTATTACCCCAAGAGTTAATCAGCAATAGCCCAAGTTATAATCATCAATACCCCAAGATTTAATCATCAATACCCCAAGTTATAATAACCAATACCCCAAGATATAATAACCAATACCCCAAGATATGATCACCAATACCCCAAGATGTAATAATTAAGTCCAAAATAGAAAAATTAGGCCCAACACTGTAAAACGTTGGAATTTGGGCCCAGGCTTGCATACATCACCGCGCGGTATCCGCTTCAACTTGAATCGTCGATCCGCTTCCAAAAAGGTATCACAATAGCAATTCTGAGCCCGACTCCAAAATTTCGTCCGTTTTGATTTCTGCCGACGAGCACCAATAAACTCCCCTACATTAGTTGTACAGTGCACGGGAGAACAACCCACATGAAACGATAGGAATTACCCCATATCCTGATTCTGAAATGCAGTAGTTGTAGAGCTTGTGAAAGATATGACATATCGGTTAAGGCGGTAGAGGGAGCAATTGCTTGATCTGCTGCTTTAGAACGAAATCAATTAAAATGGAATCGAACCAATACCAAGTATTGGTGGAGGAGAAACAAATCCATGATCATCACATGATTCAATTGTTGCAGTGGCTTGTGTAGAGGAACGAGCCGGAGGTCAATTTGGTGCAATAAGAGATAAAGAATTGGGATTTAGATCTAAGGAGAAAAACTCCACTGTATCGCAGGAGAACAGGTAGTCGCACCTGAAAGGGAAAGTGCATCAGAGGGAAAAACACCAGTATGAATTATTGTGGCGACCACCGCGTCACCATTAATGACGGAAGAAGCAGAAGACCATAATCGCTGAAAGGAAGAAGAGATGACCCGTTTCTGAGAGGAAGAAGAGATGATCCACGAGTTTTAATCGGGTCGACCGACCCACAAATTTTTTAAATTGGTCAAAATTGATTTTAAATTAGGGTGCAAAATTCAAGTATATAGTATGCACTTGGATGCACCCTAGAACTACCCATAAAATTTTGGAGTTTATAAAGGATATTATTTATAATTTATTATGAATGTCCGTGAATCTATTAAAAAAATGGAGTGTGATATAGCTTCATCCTTATATTTTAACCTAAAATCCTTCATTAGGAAACAAGAAAGAGCCTCATCATGAGCTAGACAGGCCCTACTAAACGGATGTTTTGGCCCATTAAGATTAGCTAATATTTCCCAAATGTTTTCTTGGGCATTGAACGCCCATAATTTCATAAACACATTTAACCTGATGAACACTACCTACTATTCCGAATAATTGGATATTTTTGGAAAATAATTCCGAAATAAAAATAAAAATCGATTTTTTTTCCTGAAATATTATGCATTTCATTCTGTTTGGAAAAAATGATAAAAAAATTTCAATTTTTTTTCAAACAACAGGTAGTATATTCATATGAATAGTGTATTTGCCAAAGATGCTAGTGCAAATAACTGTTCCCTTTCATAATTTAGAAGTAGTGTTTTAAGGACAATAAATTTTAGGCTTCTAAATGCAGGTCATTATGTTTTAAATCTATAAACATAAGACAATAGAGTCGAATTAGCCCAAATCAGGTCCAATCCACGCCTAGCTGCATGATTGGTCTTCAGTTACATATTTACGAGTCTGCAAATATAGGGCACTGAGTTTTATTAAATTTGTGAAAGTAGGACATTTCAATCTGATTTGAGCTTATTCACGAGCGATTATCCCACAGTAATAAAATTTTAAACATAATGTTCTACTTTCCCGGGCCTAAACAATCATGGTTTTTAAAACAGTAATATGTATATACAACCACGACCCGATCACTTGACAAAATATGAATTTAGTTGGATTGCTCTCCAATTTTTTTTTTTCTTTTTTTCCGTTTCTCCTCTGTTTTCTCTGGGGAAAAAATGTCTCGATTTTACTGAGCTTATAAGTTCTTTAAAACAGTTTATAAGTTGTTTAAAAGCTTATAAACATTATCAATGCGATTAACAAAACAGCTTATAAGATCAAAAAATAAGTTGGGATTTCCCAACTTATTTTCTCATTCACCCCCAACAATCCTCCTCACCTTGAACAACCCCACCCCTCTCGTGTCCTCACCCATCTCTACCTCAACGTAAAAAATAAAAATAATATTATTTTATGTAAAAATTAAAATTTAAAAAATATTAATATAAATCCTCGAAGATTTTATAAGTTGTAATTGATCAAACACTTTAACAACTTATAAGCTACATAAAAAGTACATCTGATAAACTCTTAAAATAACTTATAAAATGTTTTAAATAAGTTTAACCATGCTACCAGAACCACCATATCTCTACATTTTCCCGTTTATAATAACACCTTTTCTAACAAATCCAGCTTTCTCCAAAACCCTCTGTGATCCCACATTATCCATATCCACAAAAGCCTCCTCTCCAAAAAAATCCCAGTCATCAAATATAACATTTACCACCATTTTGACAGCTTGTGTGGCAATCCCTTTTCCCCAATGCTCATATGCCACTACATTACCATGGCATCTGGTGAGACGGATATCGTCCCAATGGCACATGTATGATTCCCAAATTATGAGGGATCATTCTCAAAACAGTTGTGTGCAAATTTTTTACCAAAGGAAAAGACAAAAGGCAAATGACATGGCTTCAATTTGGTCTCATAGAATAAAATGAAATGAAAATTCCAGTGAAGAGAGAAAAAGATGGGTAGCCCTAGTATATGCTACTAATACTACTTTGCCACAATTTTTATAGCCTTCTGAAAATGATGGGAAACAAAAAAAAAGGAAAAGAAGGTATTCTTACTTCATTTCTATGCATACAGCTGCTGAAAAAAAAAATGAGTGTAAAAGATGCCAAACACTATACATTGCATATAAATATGTGAAATAATTAACACTCAAACATACCTAGGATGATCAAAACTCATAAATTAAGTTTACATGAATGAAATAAATAGAACTCAACATACTCTGAATTTCAATCATTTCCACCCCATTTCAATCGGACACAAACTTTGATCGCATTATTTCCTGAATATGCTAAAGCATCTGATAATGTCTTGCAGGGCAGAGGCCAGCAACCTTTAGTATCATCATCCTTAAAAAACTGGACATCTACTTCCTCTAGATCATGCAAAGCAGACATACTTTGTTTTTCACCACTTTCGTTTATCAGTGTCTTGTAAATGAGCTCTGTGAATTCATTGTTTGCTTTTCTTCGACTTTGCCAAAACAAATTTACAAAGCTAGGACGACAACACCTAAATATACCATCCAAAAGCGCATGATGAAGTGAAGGTGGTACGTCCATCAACAACTTCAAATTCTCCACGGCTATAGGTGGTGTAAGTAAACCTATAACATCTAGATTGTCATAATAATAACACGGAATATTCATATCAAGACAGAGTGAAATTTTGGAAGGGTTCAACTCCAGCAGAAATTCTCTGAGTTCGAGTAACCATGGAGTATTTGGCAGATGAAAACTAAACCTGATAGTTATGTCAAACTCCGATTCGCTTGGGATTGTTTTGAAAGACAGGGAAGGTACACATGAACCTGAATATACAAATTTACGAATTCCGGGAACATCAAACTCAGCGCACAACCCACTTTGTTCAGTGATGCTTATGCGCTCGACTGAATTGCTGCAAATTTGTATTTTTTCTTCGTAGGCAATGCAATCATTAATGGCAAAGTCCTCGAGACAAGGAAATCTAGACGAAAAGTCAACAAAAAAACATTTGCCAAATTCCACCTCCTTCAAAAACAACACTTTCAACTTACGAAAATCATACACACCAAAATCCAATCCCGGTTCTAATACAACCATTCTACATATACCTGATTGCAAATCAGATAATACCAATTCCTCAATCAAGGGACACATCGAAATTATATCCCAAAACGCAATACCTTCGAAACGAACTCTTCTTAAATTAAGGTATTTTAGTCTCACACAACTTACCTTTAAATCCTGCATATCGATTTTGCAATCACGCATAGATAATCTAACAAGAGTTTCGGATTTGAACACCTCACCTGGTAAGGGAAAATTGTAAATCCAACCTCCGGTGATATCGAGATCGGTGGCGCCTAATTTGATTGCTTTGAGTACCAATTCCTTAGCCGTGGAAACGTTAGTCATATTATAAGCCTCCAATTGAAGCCTGAAACTGTGAATCGTTATCTTCGATTCTTCGTATCTTTGCAGAGTGTTGTTCACGTATGTCACAAAAGCAGGCGTCGGAATTTGGTGATAAGAGAAATCGAGATTGGGGCGAGTTAACCAGGCTTTGTACCAGGATTTGGAGAGGACAGTGGTTTGAGCGGCTTCTTTTGCAGATAGAAGAGACTGTATGCGTTCAATCGCTTCTACCGGAAGCTGGTTTTCGCCGCGAATGGGTTCAATTCGGTGAAATTTCTCCATCTCAAACCTTGATCTGGAATTTGGGTGGGGAATTGGGGAAATCGAACATTAAAGTTGGTTCGCAAAAAACTAACATAAAATAGTGGTGGTACTATTTTGTGAAAACAGAATCAAATGGTAATAATCTTTACCTTATATAAAAGGATATTTTAAAATTAAAAATGAATCACTATTTTTATAAAAATTAATATAAACAAAAGTGTATTAACTGATTATACTTAAATAACATTACTTAATTACATTAAAAAATATTACAAAGTGATTTATAAATTAATCAATTTCACCTCATACCTACTCTTGCTATAGATATTAATATACAAATTTAACATTGATCTAATCAATATGGCAAAAATTTGTATGAGACCGTCTCATGGCATGAGACCACACAAATTAACACCTACCCCTACCAAAGGTCAATATCCTAGTTACACCCATTCTCATTGTCTCATACCATGAGATGGTCTCATACAAGACCTACTCAATCAATATCTCTATCAATATACAGCCAAAAAATAAATAAATACCACACTATACTTTGTCAATTATAAAATAATAAAATTGTATCAATTCTTTATTATATATTTTTTTTTTAAATTTTAATACCATATCAGGATTTTAGACTGAGTTTTCCACTTTTAAAACTAAGGGTCCGCTTGGTTGAGGGTAATGATTATAGCGTAATAAGAATAAAAGTGATTGAAGAGTAATTTGAGTAGAGAGTATTTAATGAGAAATCATTTCATAGGTAAAGTATAACTCATTTTTAATTTTATTACAATGTATTAATAATATCAAACACTACTAATGAAATCATTCACATTACCCTATAATCACTCCCCTTAACCAAGCGGGCCCTAAAATCAACCAACATAAATAACGCAAACTCTTGTGATTTTTTCTTTATAAACACTCCCCAAACTATAATTATATTAATAATTTAATACCATAACAATAATTTAATAATATCTATATTTACATAAATGAATAGTGCAGACAGTTTATATACAAATATGCCGAATGAATGAATATCATGATATTATTTACATGAAAATTTTATACTGTGAACAAATTTCGATGGAGACCTGCTCCATAACAATTGCTCAAATTTTTAGATACACACAAATGTATAATATGTATTTGGATTTTAAATCCAATTTCAAATTAAATTAAATTTTTACAAGGTTCCATTTTAAAAAATTAAAATTAATTCAAAATTGAATTTAAAATCACTTTTTTTTTTTTTAACGGGAATTCAAAATCACTTGAATGCATGGAAGAACTACTACTATAATTCTTATAATTGAGTATTGTCACCCAAGTTATCACCAAACAGGGGGTCTCCTGAAGCCAGGATAAGAGATCGGCCTAGCTCTAAGTGGTCTTCCTACCACTAAGAGGTCGACACTATCACCAAGAGGTCGGTCAAGCTCTAAGTGGTCTTCCTACCATCAAGAGGTCGGTCTAGCTCTAAGTGGTCTTCCTACCATCAAGAGATTGGCCTAACTCGAAGTGGCCTTCCTACAACTAAGAGGTCGGCCTAGCTCAAAGTGGTCGACCCTATCTCCTAGAGGTCGGCCTAGATCGAAGTGGTCTTCCTACCACTAAGAGGTTGGCCTATCACTGTTCTCCATCGAGTACCGGTGTCGCCTAGCACCAGCTCAGTATTGTCCAAAGATATTTCCACCCGACAACCGCAAGGGTCAGTATCAAGAAAACAAATATTTATCAACGATTGTAATAAATACCCTAAAATAAAAGGTTGAGATACATTTTAGGTTTACTCTTAGTCACTAAGGTTGGCCTCTATAAATAGAGGACTTCCTCCATTTTTTAAAGGATCTTCTCTTACCTAACAAAAAGGAGACTCACTTACATAAATAAAATCACTTTCTAGGCAAGGAAGACCCTTCTCAGAGACTCTCAAAGCCATCTTCAATGGAAGAACCTATCAGTTCTTCCTCATTCTTGTGTTCTCCATGTTCATATTATTTTATATGTTTGTTACCCAATAATCGGGACTACCCCTATTGCCACATAAATTCGTCATCTAAACTCGTTTAAATCGATAAAAACATTGAGGTTTACAAATAGCAATTAATTGGCTCTTATACACCTTATATTATGTGGTATATTATTAATTTTATATTAGATATTACTTTAATTAGATTAATCCAATATAATTATAGTGACCTTTTTTTCCTGTCTAATACTCCCTCTGATTCGATTTTGATTGTCCACTTTACCATAACAAAAAAAAAAGTTTTTTTCCCATACCCAAAATAGCAAAAAACAAACACTACACCTTTTAATTTACCCCTTAAAAATATAATTTATATATGCTCGTGTCACTACTTTATCAACTCTATACCCACAAATACTAATAAACAACTCTTACCCCTTTTAAAAATCTACTTTATACACGAAAATATAAATAAACAACTCTTTTATTAAAACATGTGTCATTTTTTTTATGGACAATCAAAATCGAATTAAAGGGAGTAGTATATATGTTCAACTCCTTTTAAATTTTATATCTAAATTATAATTAATCTTTGGTTTTTTATATAATATATTTTAAAATTATCTAGTAAAAATTCAATTGAATTCAATTTAACATAATTTCAAATAAATTAGAACAATCTTTTTATGTTTGCTAGCACATGAAGCTCATCCCAATTTCAATAGTTAAAAAGAAAAGGCCAACAGGCATAGCAATGTAAAACCACTCAAACTTAACACTTGTTAACTAAACTAGACTTGATTAACAATAGTACATGCTTATACTTATATATAACTTTGTAAATTAGATACCATTTCATGAACATAACACTAATTCCATCATAATTCAAACACCCAAAGCATTAGGGGATTAGCCCATGGCTAATCTAACAAAATCAATGGATAAACAAACTAAAGAAATCAATAAACCCAAGAAGATCATCATAATAAAATTGGAATAAATCATAAATGAGAAAATTATACCAATTAATTGAAAGATAAATGATAGAAGTCACCTAGATAGAGTGATTACAACTTGGAATTGAAAATTGCTCTTCAAATGCTAGCTAAATTACTCTAATAATTGAAAGAAAACTGAAATCTAAAATTGAAGGTGAAAAATAACTAAAAAGGTGTGTGGGGTGTGTGTTATCTAAGGGAACGTATCTTCAATTTTTGGAAACTTGTAAAGTTCTTCTGTCAAACCCCGATTGATGAACCTACAAAATCCTTCAAATTGGATCTGATGAAATCCAGGTATTGTAGACATTGCCTCATTTGCATCCCCGAGCATTTTGAATTTCCCATTTATCAAAAAATCCCTTTATCTTATTAAGTACATTCTTCATCGAATTAGATCGACGCTTCTAGTACTGATGGAATTTCTATTCTGTTTACTGAATCACATGAAATTTTAGCCAACTCCATATTTGAAATGAAATGTATGAACTACGTATGAACGAAGAAATAAAGATAATTTTCTACTTAAATTGGAAGTTGCGACAGATCAAAACGGAAAGGAGTTGATAGAACAATCCTAGAAACATAATTCTGTCACTTAGGCTTATTAATATTAAGGTCATAGGATTTTGTAGAGAATCGCAAAACAAAAAAATGATTAAAATTAGACCATTATTATGATATTACATCTTCGAATTTGAGAAAAAGAAAAAGATTCGGTATTTTGGAGACAAAGACAAAAAATAAGATAGAATCCATTTTTTAGCACTTAACCACCTTAGCTAGGGATTTCCTTGTTCAAAAAACGATTCAAAGAGAAGAGAGAGATTTGTACTTTACTTATTTTTGAGTAGAATATAAGTCGAAGTGTATAAGAAGGGTTTCATTTATTAAACACGTATCCAGATAGCTAGAATATCCGACTTCTCTTTTATTGCCGGTTCTATTCGGAATAGCCCTGGCTGTGCTCTATCAAAAGATAATTTCTATTCAATGCATGAAGTAGGATCATTTTATGATAATTCCCTATCGACAACATATCTAAATAAACATACCTAAATAATAGATATCTGCGTAACACTTTATATTTTGGGGTTTACATATACTCATAGATTTTGTTATAATTGAAGCGGAGAAATATTTTTTGATTGAAAAAATCAATACTGATGGGTTTGGTCTCAATTTGTATTTTCTTATGTCATTAGGAAAACACAATTTGAAATTCAAATCCCAGAATCGTTCATGAATTCGAACTAAGGAGTCAATAGTTAATGGTTCAAATTTATCGGCTGAAAATACACAATGCTAAAAACATTCTCTCGCTTTTCTATTGAGCGATCAAATGTGTATTTTCAGATACTATACAATAAATTGAAGGGGTGGATCAAATCCAACCAGGGGTTTGGAAGAAAAGTCTTTTTGTATCATTTTGGCGGCATGGCCGAGTGGTAAGGCGGGGGACTGCAAATCCTTTTTCCCCAGTTCAAATCCGGGTGTCGCCTGATTACCCAAAACTCGAACTCTCTTCTTCTTTTCTTCTGATAGAACTCGAAGAATGCTTCCTCCGTATAAGCACAGTAAACGGGCTGTTGATACTTTGTTTGCTTCTAAGTATGTGGTCTAAAGGTTTTCTAAAAGAAAAGATTATGAAGCCCCGTTCGCATCTAGGATTCAAGGAAATATTCGAATCTACTAGTAGAGGGGTTATCAAGACTTCACGATTCCCTTCTATTACTAAGGAAGTGGCTAATGACTGGATCTTGAATCAAATCGTAGAGCCTGGAAATTCAATTAATAGTTTGGGAAGGGCTCGGAAGTTGCTTTATATAAGACGGACTTGCGAGAATCTCTGAGTGCTCAGATATCCAATCAATATTAGATTGGATGAATAATTGACTTTTCTAGAAAAGAGAGTAAAAAGAAATGCTTTCTTTTCGGTAACGCCTACCCAAGCCCCCTATTTCGCAGCGATAACCAGTAAAGGGGGTACGGATTCGATCAAATGGGGCAATAGAGATCTGTAATAGATAGTGATTTCTCGTTTTTAGTGATTTCCCCCCTTCTGTTTTTACTTAGAAAGTAAACAAAACAAAAAAAGAATAGACCTTATTATTCTTATTCCTACATGTTCCCATTTCCTTGAGATGTTACTATATATTTTGCTTGTGTTTTTAATCTTTCCTGATTCGAAATCATAATCGATTTATTGGATTGCTTTCTCAATAGTGTTCGGTCAAAACCCCTTTTTGACTCTGCGGCATTGATTCCACTATTATTAGTGAGGAATAATGGAATAATTCCTTCGTATTTATAGAGATAGGGGACATAATACACATGGATATAGTCAGTCTCGCTTGGGCTGCTTTAATGGTAGTCTTTACATTTTCCCTTTCACTCGTAGTGTGGGGAAGAAGTGGGCTCTAGAAGCACTACTAGTTGAGTTCAGGAATCAAAAATTAAACCGTATCGATTATTTTATAGATCGTTCTGCAACGCATTTGAAACTATTTCAAATCAAAATCTCTGAATTTGGAATCTCATTGGACTCTAACCGAGTAATCTATGATATGAATCATACTCTTTCCATTTTCAATTAAAGAGATATTTCATCGATTTCCGCCCTTGTATTGTATTTCCAAAGGGATTCAGATGATTGGAAATTTATTCCAATCTCAAATTCTTCCAAAATTTTCTATTTCAATCAACGGAAATGGGCTCTTACTATATTTATAGATGGCTACTGAGGAAGACGGACCCCCTTTTTTTATTTCTTTCCCTCTTTACTCGTCAAAGAAGAAGTCGTTTTGTTACGTGTATACGCGCTTTCTAGAAGAAATGATATAGGGATGGTGGTTGTCTAACGCGAAACTGGGCAATAATAAGATCTTGACTGGGGCGAGTCATGGGCATTTACCCTTTGTTTTCGAATTTGAGAACGGCGATTTTTGCTTTATCGACTTATTTCATATTGGGTTTGGGCGTTAAAAATAGGCAAAGTGTCCCCTTCCTTATTAGTTAATAGTATGGTAGAAAGATGCATCTTTCTACCATACTATCTATCTCTTAGAAAACTGCTGATTATAGTGCGCTCGTTTCATTTAAGTTAAGACGTAAAATTGGAATCCTTTTAATTTGACTTCGTCAATTTTTGATAAGAACTCAGAAGGAAAGTTTAATTCAAATGAATTAATCGTTTTGGCTGACTGTTTTTACGTAAATGATAAGCAGAAAGGCGGTAGGAACTAGAATGAATAGTGCAGTAGCAATAAATGCAAGAATATTTACTTCCATAATCTCATCGGTTTTTTTACTTCGCAATAACTCGGGATTTAATCCCCTAGAGATGATAAATCTTTCGGCTATAAATTCAATGAATGAATTACCTCTCGATGATCTTGAATCGGATCAATATCATGAATAACAATATCTGATCTAGCAAATCAACCCGTCGTCAAGACTTGAATAGTATAACATAGGAAGTTCTTTTATCCATACCGAATCCAAATTTTGATTCCTGACTCAATCAATCCAAAATTCCTTTATTTCTATTTCTCATTTGTTTCCTTTTTTTTTCTATAACCTGCGCCTTGCGTCTTCCTTGGACAATCGTCCAATAAAGGATCATCAGATTGCCTTTCCACTTCGATTAATTACATAGTTCGAAACCTAAAGAAACAATAAAAACGAAATGGAAAAAATAGGAAAGCAAAAAGAAATAAAGACTCCTTTTTGCTTTGGGAATGAAAGTCTGCCCCTCGCCGCCCTTTACTAGTTCATAGAAGGGAAAAAATAAATTGATGTAGTTATTTGATTTTGATCCGTCGGGACTGGCGGGGCTCGAACCCGCAGCTTCCGCCTTGACAGGGCGGTGCTCTAACCGATTGAATTACAATCCCGGGGAAAAGAAATAGGGGATCTCGCAGAAAATTGGATTCTTTTTTTATCTTCGTGGGGTCTTTCAGGGGGGTTTGTACCATCTCATGTTAGATTAGCGGATTATTGGGCCGAGCTGGATTTGAACCAGCGTAGACATATTGCCAACGAATTTACAGTCCGTCCCCATTAACCGCTCGGGCATCGACCCAGGAAGAATCAATTTTAGGCTTATTAGTAATCCATGATCAACTTCCTTTCATAGTACCCTACCCCCAGGGGAATTCGAATCCCCGCTGCCTCCTTGAAAGAGAGATGTCCTAAACCACTAGACGATGGGGGCCAACTTGACCAACCGCCCTCATACTATGATCATAGTATGATCAGTTTTTTTAAATTGTCAATATAATGGAATAATCAGATCCGGGGGATCCTTCCGTTTTTCATAATTGTATAGAATTTTTTGCTTCGTCATTCATATTCATGAATCGTTCATTAGAATCGACATTCTCTAGATAAATCGAATCTAGTAAGCGGGATCAAAATCAAAAAGTTATCAAAAATGTTCTTTAAGACTTTAGTTCAAGGGGGGAGTAGAATCTCTTCATGACATGATTCGATGAAATGTCTTGAAATTCATTTTATATCAAATTAGTAAGTGTACGTGTATGTTATGTATCAATTAAGTGAATTTTGTTTTCATTAAGGATCATCTCAATAAAAGAAATTAGGGCCGGTCTTGAAACAATTCATTTTACCCTAGACTTTCTAGGAAAATCCATTGGATTATTCAAAACTAAGCTACTAGTCACTATGAGTATACTGTATATATATATATGTATGTATATAATCTATTTATATATATATGTATATAATATATATATTTGCATATAGAGATTTTATCTACATAGTGGCTCGTCCGGGAATGAAATCAAATAAGCCCTTTTAACTCAGTGGTAGAGTAACGCCATGGTAAGGCGTAAGTCATCGGTTCAAATCCGATAAGGGGCTTTTTTTGTATTTGGAATAAAAAAGGAACTAACCGGATAATGCGTTATCATTATACTGAGTTAGAATTGCGTTAGAGTATAGTAGTTCTAGTTAAAAAATGGAACATTTGTTCGGAAAATTTTCATTATTATGAATAATCAGAAGCCGCCTCTTGAATCGCCAAAGATCCCTAATTTCCCATTATAGCAAGCAAATCCACCGGAAAGGTTCGAAATCAACAAAACAAAAGAAAAAGTAAGTGGACCTGACCCGTTTA